>JANJGN010000010.1:102165197-103426567 GCA_026770705.1 Isurus oxyrinchus
GGCAAAATTCTGCCCATTATGTTTACATCTACACTGCTTACACTGCCATCAGCAAATTTGATATGCGGCTTTCTATCCCATCATCTAAGTCATTAGTGAACACTGAATATTGAGGCCCCAATACAGGTCCTTGTGGTATACTAACTAGACACAGCCTGCCAATGAGCACACTTACCCATTATCCCAATCTCTGTCTCCTGCTGCTCAGCCAATTTCCTGACCAAGTCATTAATTGCATGGCTTTCCACTTCAATTAATATTCTCTTGAGGAATTTTATCAAATGCTTTCTGGCAGTCCATGTATACAATATCTACTCTGAATCCCAGTATGATTAGTGTCTGTGTTTGGATTTTGTTGTGTTGGTCCCAGATTGCTGGGACTCGGTGAATTGCTCTCAGTGCGTCAAGTCTTGATGTGCTTAGTCTAGTTTCATGCAACATAGAGTTAAATGCCTCTTGCATTCCACTTTTTTGAATCAATGACTCCATTGTAGGCATTAAATCCAAATCCATCTATCTCCCTTACAATCAAAGGGAAGTGTTCATCTAGATTACTCCCTTAATATTTAGCATCTGTTATGGAGCAGCCCTGCTAGGGTGTGGTGGTTGGAATCCGTCAATGTGTCTGCTCTGGGATCACAGGGAACATGGCAGAAAAAGGGAGGAAATTATTATCCCCAGAAAACTCTTTGAGTTTCCTTTCCCTCTTCCTGAGAAAAGTATAGTTGATGGTGGACATACAGATGGTCTAATGTTGCCTGCACTCTTGCCTGGCTAGTAAGTAGCTCTGTTGATATGCCGTTAGATCACTTATTCCACAAGCTAAGTATGGCAAGTCAATCTTCAGAAATATTTGGAATCCTGACCTCTGGAGTTTACTGGTCCTACTAATGACATAACTAAATGGGAGGCACACTCTTCCCAGAACTGAACTGAAAAAATCCTCTATAGGTCTGACTGTACCAGGGTTTGTTGCTTCTTAATGTTTCCATTCAGATGTCATTTATTCAGGATGTTTGGGCAGCCCAGACACATATTCACATGAGGAATGTTGCACCATGGATTATCAACTGCTGATCAGTCAATAACTTTGTGTTCTGCTTGTTTAATGTAGAATTGTGTGGAACACCAGGATACCTGGCTCCAGAAATTCTAATTTGTTCTATGGATGAAAATCACCCTGGCTACAGCAGAGAAATAGATTTGTAAGTAATGACTCTAGGTACAACAAAATATTGAAGTCTTATTTCACCCCACCCCCACTAGAGCTATCTGTACCTTGCGTGTCCTGCTATCCATTCTTAATTAGCACATTCTTTTAGATAATGTCACCACCTTCAACACCTCTTTGTTCTTTTGTCTGTGACATCTTTTGGTTATCTGCTCCTATCACTGCTTGGTTGTCCCTACAACCTCCCCCCACTCCCCCACCTTAAAGCAGCTGATATTTCACCCCTCTCCTATTTTTGCTTAGTTCTGTTGAAGGGTCATGAGGACTCAAAACGTCACCAATGCTGCCAGATTCACTTGAATTGGAATTTGGGCTGGAAAATTTCACTCCCTAGTCGGGGAGTACAGGGTTGGAAAAATGTTTGACTTCCCAAACCCAGCTCAGTAGAAACTTCCCCAAATGGTTGGATTTTGGAGAGGCTGAAAAAAATTGCTAGATCAGGCCTGCTGAGCCTGGAGGTAATGGAGATGAGGAGGCAAGCCCAGTGTGCGTAACTTGGTGGTGGTTTAAAAGGAGGGTCAGTAAGGAGTTCCTGCTGTGAAGCAGCAAGTGGATACAAGTGTTGTTGCTGCTCAGAAGAGATGCCAGTCAGTGAGGTGAGTTCTAACTGTGATAGTCAATCAAACACATCGATTAGTCAATTAATAGTTAATTAACTGTAATCTAACTAATAATTTTCCAACTGGTTGCTGACACTGGAAGAGATGGTCCATCATGAGCTTTCCATCGGAAAACATAGTTATATCTGCTGCCTATTTACATTGTCATGAAGGAGCACATTGAACCAAGGTAAGGCTGGAAAAGCTCCACAAGGCACAATCACAGAGATGGCAGCATCATCGGCTGTTCACGATATTCTATATTGACTCGGGTTACTAGAACGCCTCAGGCAATGACCGATACACATCACCTTTGCCCTTCCACCTACCCTCCGCCCATCCATCTCAGGGTGCACCCGTGCAATTGAGCCTTGACCAGGACCCACACAATTGATCTGTGACATGGCAGAATAGAGTGACTCAGAGAGAGCAGGCCAGCAGGATAGCTTGTGGTCGAGAGCCCAGCATGCCATGTTGAAGTGACAGGAACAAACAGCAGGATACCCTACATTCATCCAGATCCATTCTCACCACTCCCCCACCCCCCTCCCCCAACATTGGGCATTGATGAGAAACAGATATGTATCTTATATGTAAGCAGACATATGTGAAAGAGACCATTCGAAGCTGGAAGCCTCACTTGCATTTTCCTTTTCTATTTCTCATGTCAGAAGTCATAAAGAAGGGAAGGTTGAGTGGGAGGGGCTATGCCCCACTTCAATGACCAGGATCTCCACATCCTGGTCGAGGAGTTCCAGAGACAGCGCTCTATGTTATATGCTAGTGACAGGCAGAACTTGCCCACAGTAACCAAGAGGGTAGGCAAGGAGATAGTCTGCAGAGCAGGGGACCATGGAAGATCTTGGATACAGTGTAGGGGAGTTCCCGTGACCTGCTGCGCTCTGACAGGGTGAGTTGCTCAGCAGAAGTACACAGAGGTCCAAGTGATGGTTCAAATCTGAATGTTGCAGCAATGGTGGGAAACCTGGCACTTACTTTCCTATAGCCTGGAGGTTTGTAGAGATGTGAATATCCACCATGATGCATTGCCAGATTCAAGAGATTTGTCCCCGATGGCACCATATATGAAGGTAACATTACTCTTTATGCTGTATCTACAGTACAAGAGGGCCCATTATGCCCAGGATATGGCCTGGACTAGGGCTGGGGCCACAAGGCTATGGGTGATAAAGAACATAGAGGATGCAACTATGGAGATAGCCAAGCTGCCTCCCTCCACCCCGGTTTTTTGCCTGGGATGGAGAATTTCCTGTAACAGATGCCAAAGGTAATGATAGAGGCACTTTGGAACATGCTGGTAATGGTGAAGGTGAAGCTGTTAGTTCATTAAGCAAAAGGGGATGTTGTTATGAGAGGGAGTGCAGAGGTTGGGTTGCATAATAAGGGCAGCGTGATGGTTAAATGCAATGATATGTATGAGAGCATGGTCTCACAATGTGAAGGGCTACATCTCATTACAAACTTCTGTATTGCACACAGGTCCCAGAGCTGCTCACTCATCCCCTGCCACCACCCCCCACACTCCCACCCCCACAGCCACCTAATCCTTCAAGCATCATGGGGAGACAGAGATGATCGAGGAGGCAGCATGACATCTGACTCGCCCGCTCTCTGCCAACACAGATACCAGCACCTCGGAGGGATGTAGCACATGTTTAGAGTCAGTGGCACATGTTGAAGGCCACCACAGCAGAGTGCAGGAGGAGATGTCAGCGTCAGGGACATCTGGGCACAGCACCCCCTTGGAGGAGGGAGGAAGGTCACAATGGTGCTCCAGTGGGCATCAAGGAGAGGCCTCAGGATTCACCTTATGAGGCACAGTGTTTGGAACATCCACAGCACCTGTGTGGACATCTGGCCAAGTTCACTGGCTCAATGTGAGCTGTTGTGAGTGGAGGAGTACGTGGCAATGATGAGCTCCACCTTGTGTCGGGGTTTGACTGCATGAACTCCAGCCATGAGAAATCCCTGCAAAAGGTATAAGACTCACTCAATGGCCTGGATCAGTCCGCTCAGAGTATGAGCGCTGACATCCATAGAGTACATGAGATCAAGACTGAACATACCACATGAGAGTGACAGGAACAAACGTCAGACTACCCTGCATTCATCTAGATCCATTCCCACCACCACCACCCCCCCCAACAGCACATTCTCATTGGTGCCACAGCTGTGAGGAGGGATGATATACTAAATAAAATGAGGCCATATGGTTTAGCTCAGAAATAAAAAGGGGCAGCCATAATTCTAGAAGTGTACTATCGACCCCCAAATAGTGGAAGAGAGTTAGAAGAGCAAATATGTAGGCAAATTTCTGAATGCAGAAACAGTAGAGCAGTAATAGTTGGGGACTTCAATTACCTGAATATCAATTGGCATACGAACAGTGTGAAGGGCACAAAACTCTTGAACTACATTCAAGAGGATTTTTTTAGCCAGCACGTAACAAGCCCAATGAGAGGGGTCGCAATTCTAGATTTAGCCTCAGAAATGAAGCTGGGCAAGTGGATGAAGTAGCAGTGGGGACTATTTTGGAGATAGTGACCACAGTACAGTTAGATGTAGCATAATTATGGAGAAGGAAAAGATAGAACAGGAGTAAGAATTCTAAATTGGGAAAGACAAATTTTACAAAGCTGAGAGGTGATCTGGCAAAAGTGGACTGGTTACAGGCTACTTGAAGGGAAATCAGTGACAGACCCAGTAGGAGGCATTCAAAAGTGAGATCCTACAGGCACAGTGTAGACATGTCCCCACAAAGAAAAATGGTGATACTGCCAAATCTAGAGCCCCCTCATTATCCAGAAGTGTACAGGCCAAGATCAAGCAGAAAAAGAAAGCATATGACAGTCACAAAAAACTTAATACTGTAGAAAGCCTAGAGGAGAATAGAAAGTACAGGGGTGAAGTAAAAAAGGTAATTAGGAAAGCAAAGGGAGGATTTGAAAAAATATTGGCAGGTAAAATCAAGGAAAACGTAAAGATGTTTTACCAATACATTAAGAGGAAGAGAATAATCAAAGATGTACATGGTAACTTGTGGGCTAATGCAGATGATGTGGGCAGGGTTCTCAATGAGTACTTTGTCTCTGTCTTCACGAAGGAGAGGGATGATGCAGATATTCTAGTTAAAGAGTAGTGTGAAATATTAGATACAATAAGCATAGTGAGCGAGGAAGTACTGGGGGAACTGACATCCTTGAAGGTGGATAAATCACCAGGGCCGAACGGATTGTATCCTAGGTTGTTAAAGGAAGCCAGGGAGGAAATAGCAGATGCTCTGAGGATCATTTTCCCAATCCTGACTAGACATAGGCGAGGTACAAGAGGACTGGAGGTCTGCGAACGTTGTACCATCATTTAAAAATGGTGCGAGGGGTAGTCTTAATAATTATAGTCAGATCAGTTCAACTTTGGTGGTGGGCAAATTATTAGAATCAATTCTGAGAGACTGGGTAAACTCAGTTAGAAAGGGACAGATTAATCAGGGATGGTCAGCATGGTTTTGCTAATTTAATCAAATATTTTAAGGAAGTAACAAAGTGGGTAGTTGAGGGTAGTGCAGTGGATATGGTCTGCATGGATTTCAGTAAGGCATTTAACAAGTCCCACATGGCAGGCTGGTCAGGAAAGTGAGATCCCATGGGATACAGGGGAAGGTGATGAGTTGGATTCAAAATTGGCTCAGTGGCAGGAAACAAAGGGTAATGGTTGATGGATGTTTTTTGCAAATGGAATGTGGTTTCCAGTGGCATTCCACAGGGCTCAGTGTTGGGTCCCTTGCTGTTTGTTGTATATATTAATGATTTGGGCTTAAATGTGAATGGCATGATTTGGAAATTTGCAGACGACACAAAATTTGGCCGTGTAGTTGATAGTGAAGGCAATAGCTGTTGTTTCCAGAATGGTATCGATGGTTTGGTTCAATGGGCAGATGTAATTCAATCTGGAAAAGTGTAAGGGAAGGCGTTTGGGGAGGGCAAACAAAGCGAGGGAATACTCATTAAACGGGAGGATATTGAGAGGGGTTGAGGAAGTGAGAGACCTTGGAGTGCATATCCATAGGTCCATGAAGGTGGCAGGACAGGTGGATAAGGTGGTAAAGAAAGCTTTCCTTTATTGGGCAAGGTATTGAATACAAAAGCAGGGATGTAATGGTGGATCTGTATTAAATGCTGGTTAGGACACAGCTGGAACTTTGTACAGTTCTGGTCATCACATTATTGGAAGGACATAATTGCTCTAGAGAGAGTGCAGAGGAGATTTACAAGAATCAAAAACAAAAAATGCTGGAAAAACTCAGCAGGTCTGACAGCATCTGGGAGAGAGAGACAGTGTTGATGTTTCGAGTCCATATGACTCTTCTTCAGATCTAAAGGGAGGTAGGAATGTGATGACATTTATACTGTTTAAGGGGGGTAGGACAGGTGAAGCTGGATAGAAGGCCAGTGATAGGTGGGAACAAAGGAGACATTGCAAAAGATGTCATAAACAAAAGGACAAAGGGTTGTTAATAGTGGCGGTACTGGCTAAAGGAGGCGCTAATGGTGACATTAAGAATGGAAAGCAAAATGTGATAACGGCAGGACCAGGGTAAGCACTCTGGAAAGTGACACATGGGGTGTCACTTCCAGTGGGGGTGGGGTTAAGGGAGGGGACAGTGTTGGGAAAAAAGATCGAAAATTTGCTAAAAGCTGGGGATAAAACAATGAATGAAAATGGAAATAAATTTGAAAAATAATAGTAAAAATAAGTGGAAAAAGAAAATGAATAAAAATTAAAAAATAAAAATGAATATGGAAAAAAGAGGGATCAAAAAGGGGTGGGGTTGGAGGAGAGTGTTCATGGTCTGAAGTTATTGAACTTAATGTTAAGTCCAGAAGGCTGTAAACTGCCTAATTGGAAGATGAGGTGCTGTTCCTTCAATTTGCGTTGAGCTTCACTGGAACATTGCAGCAGGCCAAGGATGGACATGTGGGCATGAGAGCAGGATGGGGTGTTGAAATTGCAAGCGACAGGAAGGTCTGGATAATGCCTGCGGTCAGACCTAAGGTGTTCCACAAAGTGGTCACCCAGTCTGCGTTTGGTCTCTCCAATGTAGAGGAAACCACATTGGGAGCAGCAAATGTAGTAGACTAAATTGAGGGAAGTGCAAGTGAAGCGCAATGTTCCAGTGAAGCTCAAAGCCTTCTATCCAGCTTCACCTGTCCCACCCCCCTTAAACAGTATACATTTCACCACATTCCTACTTCCCTTTAGATCTGAAGAAGAGTCATACGGACTCGAAATGTTAACTCTGTCTCTCTTTCCACAGATGCTGTCAGATTTGCTGAGTTTTTCCAGTATTTTTTTGTTTTTGTTTCAGATTTCCAGCATCCACAATGCCTTTACATTTCCAAGAATGTTGCCAGAGCTTGAAAATTGCAGCCTTAAGGGGAGATTGGATAGGCTGGGGTTGTTTTCATTAAAACTGAGGCTGAGGGGTGACCTGATTGAGGTGTACAAAATTATGAGACTGAGATAGAGTCAACAGGAAAGAGTTGTTTCCCCTCGTGGAGAGGTCAATTACCAGGGGGCACTGTTTGAAGGTGATTGGTAGAAGGATTAAAGAGGACATGAGAGAAAACCTCTTCACCCAGGGTGTGGTGGAATTTGAGGTTTTTGGAATTTGTTGCCTGGTTTGCTGGTTGAGTCCGAAACCCTCAACTTACTTAAACAGTACATGGATCTGCATTCAAAGTGTTGTAACCTGCAAGGCTATGGACCAGGTACTAGAAGTTGGGATTAAAACATGCAGCTAGTTTTTCATTTTTTGGCTGGCGCAGCCACGATGGACTGAATGGCCTCTTCCTTTTTATGGTTCTAGGTTGCTGGAATGGATGACTGTTACACCCCAGCAGCCAACCTCATCTAACCCAAGTAAAGAGTAAGCTAGGGCTGTGAATGTTAAATGAGGAAGGAAGATGTTCTGAGAGATTCTCAGCTTCTCCTAACTTCCCAGCCCCTCTACCAGACCTCTCTTCTGATCTATTTTGCCCAGTGACAATGGCTGGCCTTGCAGATATGCAGAGGCTAAGGTCTGAAGTCAAAGAACAAAAGAACAAAGAAAAGTACAGCACAGGAACAGGCCCTTCGGCCCTCCAAGCCTGCGCCGATCATATTGCCCGTCAACTAAAACATTTTGCACTTCTGAGGTCCGTATCCCTCTATTCCCATCCTATTTATGTATTTGTCAAGCTGCCTCTTAAACACCACTATCATACCTGCTTCCACTACCTCCTCTAGCAGTGAATTCCAGACATTCACTACCCTCTGCGTAAAAAACTTGCCCTGCACATTTCTATAATTTTCTCCTCTCACCTTAAATATATGTCCCCTAGTAATTGACTCTTCCACTCTGGGAAAACCTTCTGACTAGCTACTCTGTCCATGCCACTCATAATTTTGTAAACTTCTATCAAGTCGCCCTCAATCTCCGTCGCTCTAGTGAGAACAATCCGAGTTTCTCCAATCTCTCCTCATAGCTAATAACTCCAGACCAGGCAGCATCCTGGTAAACCTCCTCTGCACCCTCTCTAACACCTCCATATCCTTCTGGTAATGTGGCGACCAGAATTGCATGCAATATTCTAAGTGTGGCCTAATCAAGGTTCTATACAGCTGCAGCATGACTTCCCAGCTTTTATACTCAATACCCCTGCCAATGAAGGCAAGCATGCCATATGCCTTCCTGACTACCTTATTCACCTGCGTTGCCACTTTCAGTGACCTCTGGACCTGTACACCTAGATCCCTCTGCCCATCGATGCACTTAATGGTTCTGCCATTTACTGTATAATTCCTGCCTGTATTAGACCTTCCAAAATGCATTACTTCGCATTTGTCCGGATTAAACTCCATCTGCCATTTCTCCGCCCAAGTCTCCAACCGATCTATATACTGTTGTATCCTTTGACAATCCTCTTCACTATCTGCAACTCCTCCAACCTTAGTGTCGTCTGCAAATTTACTAATTAGCCCAGTTACATTTTCCTCCAAATCATTTAAGTATACTACATACAGCAAAGGTCCCAGCACTGATCCCTGCGGAACTCCACTAGTCACAGCTCTCCATTCAGAAAAGCACCCTTCCACTGCTACCCTCTGTCTTCTATGACCAAGTCAATTCTGTATCCATCTTGCCAGCTCACCTCTGATCCTGTGCAACTTTACCTTCTGTACCAGTCTGTACCAGTCTCCCTTGTCAAAGGCCTTATTGAAATCCATGTTTATAACATCCACTGCCCTTCCATCATCGATCATCTTTATTATTTCCTCGAAAAACTCGATCAACTTAGTGAGACACGACCTCCCCTTCACAAAAGTCGGTCCTCAGCAGGTACCTGCACGACAAGGCTGTCCACCATGCTCCTCAATGTCATATGGTAGGGGAGTTGAGCAGCCGCTCCATTTTCTCCAAGGTAACACTGAGGGGAGGTGGGGAGGGGTGGGATGGGGGTAGCAGCATTCACAAGCGCAGGGCGCCTCGATCACTGATGGGTTCAACATGATTTCACTTCATATCACAATTAAGCACATTATAAATACAAATTATGATTGGCAAAAATGTTACTTTTGATCTGCTGTTTTACACTCATATCCTCAATAAGAATGTTAACAGAATGAAGACGGTTCTTACCGGATTGCATGCCTGTCTCTCATTGACACCATCAGGAGCCAGGGTGTGGCCATACACATCCAGCAGTGGAAGGCTATTTTCTTCTCCAGACTTTCGGATAAGGCAGTAGTACACAAGGGTTGTGGATGGAAATGTTCCTTGCAGTATTTCTTGTCCTTCACTGATTGACTGTAAGGGAAGATCAATCATCAAATTCAATCAAACCCAGTTGATCAGGTGCACTTCAAGCCTGAGTGCTGTGTCAAAGGCAGTCACCTACACATGAGTGTGACACAGTCACTGAAGTGGATTTTCCACATGTCAAAATGCCATGTAAGCTTCAGGGAATCATATGTGTGTGGTCTCCCCACTATGTTGGAAGCTTTTGTCTTCCAGGCAGTAGAGGCTGTGAGTTCTCTGAGGTTTCTGGCAGCATTGCATGTTGAATATGTCTCACGCTCACGCTCCTGCTACTGGTGGCGGTGGATAACATGGAAGGTCATTAAAAGTGTTGCTCTAACACCATGTGTGACATCATCCTGCACAACGTGCAGTAACTACAGTGCTGTTAGAATATCCAATCATATCTGAAGGTCGTGGGTGGAAAGTCTTGCTTCCTACTGGCACTCTTGGCAAAGTGAGCATAGTTTGACTAGGCACAAGGTGACGTTTTCACCAGCTTACTGACAATCTCTAACATATATGTACAGTGTCTGAGTTGTGAAGGACTTCTCCAAGTGTATTTGTGCACTATGTTGAGGCCATGGCTTATGATGGTCATGATTTAAGCCATATTGATGACACTGATTTTCAGCATGGGCTGTTGGTTTTCTCTCTTGTTGGGGATGGACATTTCTTTGAGGAAGTGTGGCTTCCATGTGCAAGGTTTATTATGTAGCAGCAGCTCACTAGGGAGTGGCTGATGTTAATTGTGACCTTTTAAAAGCCTAAGTGAATCTGCTCTGAATTATGAGACTTCTGGCAATGTAAAGAATTCTGTAGAAGATCAGCCATGGCTACATGGGCCTTCTCCTCAGCTGGTATCCCATTGCCACCCTCTCCCTGCTCCTCATTGGATCCAGATCCCTGAACCTCATTGTCCTCCTTCTCAGATGTTAGCACTATAAGCCTGGCTTCTACCCCCTCTAGTTGTAGGCCCCTCCATTGCACCATATTTGTGGAGCATGCAGTGCATGACGATTACTTCAGGGGAATAGTATGGTGCTCGACCGGAACAATCGAGGCACCTAAAGCGCATTTTCAAGATGCCAATAGCCTGCATTTATCATTTTGCAGGTCAGCACGTGACTGTTGTGGTGCTGTGCAGGCTCCGTTTTCAGAAGCCTAACAGGATCGTCAGCCACCTTCCTAACACGTAACCCTTGCCCTCCAGAAACCAACCACAGACCAGTATCAGTGTTTGAAAAAGCTGAGGCAGTTGTGAAATCCTCAGGATAAATGAGTAATAGCAGCTTCCAGGTTACCATGCACAGCCATGCAGGAAAGCCTTGGTGATGGTCATACACCACCTGCACATTCAGGGAGTGGAAGGATTTCCTGTTTATTAAGGTGTCAGGATGATGACTTGGTGCCCTTATAGGAATGTGGGTGCAGTTAATAGGCCCTCCCCCAACGCCCGAGGGAAGCCTGCTCATTCAACAACCCTGTGGCTCTCTGCATCTGAGACACCACATCCATTAAGAAGTTAATGAGCTCCCCACCTGAGAAAAGGTGTCTGTGACTGCCTTGATGAACTTGTGTGTGGCTGATTGTGAGATGCCACAGATGTCTCCAGCTGATCCTTGCAAAGAGCCGGCAGCAGATAAATTCTGAGCCACTGAGACCTCGCAAGCCACTGGCAAGGCATGCGGATTGGCAGACTATGGTGCAGGATCTTGTTGGACCATGGCACATATATCGGGAACCAATTCCTGGATTAACGTGAGCTGCTTTCTGTAATGGTTTGTAGTCATATCGAGATATGACCTCCATAGTCAGCAGACCCTTCCCTTTAGGGCTGTCCTTTTCCTCTTCCTGCCTGGTGCACGATGCACTGCCTCTAACTCTTGGCCTGGCCCCATCCCTCTGGCTGCACCTTGCTCCCGCTCACATGCCTCTATGGTGTGAAGGTCCGTCCCCATTTTGCAACCTCTTTGCCATGATGAGCACTCTTTCCCTTCCCTGGCACACTGTCCTTCCTTCCACTGGGTACCTGAGTCACGAGAGCAAAAATATCTGCCCTTCCAAAGCCACAAGCTCCAGCTCCCTTGGGTGTGTCAGCCACACACCTGTCTTTGAATTTGTTGAAGCTCTGTGGTACTTGGTGATTTTTTTATACCCTCCAAAAGGGCACCTGACGCCCCCCCCCCACCCCCCCCCCCCCCCCCCAAAGAACCTCATAGGTTTAAAGCTTTTCCTTGAATTTGTAAAGCCCATGAGTTGCAGTTCAAAAATGTTGGTGACAAAAATTGCTTTTTAGGAAACATAAGAACTAGGACCAGGAGTAGTCAATTCAACCCCTCGAGCCTGCCCTGCCATTCAATACAATCATGGCTGATCTCATTTCGGCCTCAACTCCAATTTCCCGTCCTCTCCCCATAATCTTTCAACCCGTTACTAATTAAAAATCTGTCTATCTCCTCCTTAAATTTATTCAGCGTCCCAGCATCCACTGCCCTCTGAGGTAGTGAATTCCACAGATTCACGACCCTTTGAGAAAAGTAATTCCTCCTCATCTCTGATTTAAATCTACCACCACTTAACCTAAAACTATAGCCTCTCGTTCTAGAATGCCCCACAAGGAGAAACATCAGCTCCACGTCTATTTTGCCTATTCCCTTTAACATCTTATATACCTCAATTAGATCTCCTCTCTTTCTTCTAAACTCTAGCGAGTATATGCTTAAACTGCTCAATCTCTCCTCATATGACAAGCCCCACATCTCCGGAATCAATCTAGTGACCCTCCTCTGAACCGCCTCCAGTGCAACTACATCCTTCCTCAAGTAAGGGGACCAAAACTGTGCACAGTACTCCAGGTGCAGTCTCACCAATGCCTTGTACAGTTGCAACAACACTTCCCTATTTTTACACTCTATCCCTTTAGCAATAAATGCCAAAATTCCATTTGCCTTCCTTATTACCTGCTGTACCTGCATACTTGCTTTCAGTGATTCATGCACGAGGACACCCAGATCCCTCTGCACTGAAGCATTCTGAAGTTTCTCTCCATTTAAATAATAAGTCGCCTTTTTATTCTTCTGACCAAAATGGATAACCTCACACTTATCCACGTTAAACTGCATCTGCCAAATTTTGACCCATTCACCTAACCTGTCCATATCCATTTGTAAATTTCTTATTTCTTCATTGCGACTTACTTTCCCACCTATTTTGATGTCATCTGCAACTCTAGCTATAGTACCTCCAATCCCTGAATCCAAGTCATTAATATAGATTGTAAATAGCTGCAGCCCAAGGACTGAAGCCTGTGGCACCCCACTAGTTACAGCTCACCATTCAGAAAAAGACCCATTTATCCCGACTCTCTGGTTTCTGTTGGTTAGCCGATGCTCTATCCAAGCTAATATATTACCCCTAAATCCAAGTGACCTTGTCTTGTGTATTATTTTTTTTGCGGCACCTTATCAAAGGCCTTCTGGAAGTCCAGATATACTATATCTACAGTATCCCCATTATCCACTTTGCTTGTCACATCGTCAAAGAACTCTGTGTAATTGGGATAGACAGTGTTAAGGGCTTGGATGGAGTAGATTTCTTGAAACATGTACAGGAGAACTTTTTAGGTCAATATGTAGAGGGTCCAACAAGGGACGGCGCAGGGCTGGACCTAATTCTGGGGAATGAAGCCGGACAGGTGGCTGAGGTGGTGGTGGGGGAGCATTTTAGTGATAGCAATCACAACATGGTACAGTTTAAGTTTGTTATGGACAAAGAAATCAACAAGTTGCAAAAAAATGTTTTGGATTGGGGGAAGAGTGGATTTTAGTAAAATAAGGCAGGATCTGGCCAAAGTAGACTGGGAATAGTTACTTGTGGGGAAGTCTACAGAGGAACAGTGGGGGGTGTTCAAAAAGGAAGTGGGGAGGGTACAGGCTTAACATGTTCCCTCTAGGGTGAAAGGAAGGAGTAACAAGCCCAGAGAACCATGGATGACCAGAGATATTCAGGTTACGATGATAAAGAAAAAAGAGAGGCTTTTAGCAGGTACAAGGGAAGCAAATCAGCAGAAGCATTAGTGGAGTACAGACAGTGCAGGGTGGAGCTTAAGAAAGCAATTAGGAGAGCAAAGAGGGGACATGAGAAAGCTCTGGCTGGTAAAAGTAGGGAAAATCACAAGATATTCTATAAGTATATCAATGGGAAGAGGATAACGAAGGAAAGAGTAGGGCCCATAAGGGACCAAGGAGGAAATCTATGTGTGGAGCCAGAGGACATCGGTAGAGTGTTGAATGAATACTTCATGTCTGATTTCAGCCAAGAGATGAGGATGAAGGTGTTGAACTTGGGGAGAGACTGCGAGGTTCTTAAGCAAATTAATATAGGGAGTGACAAGCTATTGGAGGTGTTGGCAGGCTTAAAAGTGGACAAATCTCCAGATGATTTGAGTCCCAGACTGCTGAGTGAGGCAAGGAGCGAGATTGCAGGGGCTCTAACCCAAATTTTTAATTCCTCTCTGGCCACGGGGGAGGTGCCAGAGGACTGGAGAACAGCTAATGTGGTTCCGCTATTTAAGAAGGGTTGTAGAGATAAGCCAGGGAACTACGGGCCAGTGAGTCTCACGTCAGTGGTAGGGAAACCATTGGAGAAATTTCTGAAGGAGAGTATTTATCTCCACTTGGAGAGGCAAGATTTGATCAGGGATAGTCAGCATGGCTTTGTCAGAGAGAGCTCATGCCTAACAAATTTGATTGAATTTTTTGAGGAGGTGACTAGGTGTGTAGATGAGGGTAGTGCAGTTGATGTAGTTTATATGGGTTTCAGCAAAGCCTTTGACAAGATCCCACATGGGAGACTTATAAAGAAGGCAAAGGCACATGGGATACAGGGTAATTTGATAAGGTGGATTCAAAATTGGCTTAGTTGTAGGAGGCAGAGGGTGATGACAGGAGGGATGCTTTAGTGTCTGGAAGCCAGTGTCCAGTGGTGTATCACAGGGAGCTGTGCTGGGTCCCCTATTATTTGTCATTTATATAAATGACATAGCTGACTATGTGGGGGGTAGGATTAGTAAGTTCGCAGATGACACAAAGATTGGCCGGGTGGTTAACAGTGAGGTTGAGTGTCTTGGACTACAGGAAGATATAGGTCAAATGGGCAAATAAACGGCAGATGGAATTTAACCCTGAAAAGTGTGAGGTGATACACTTTGGAAGGAGTAATTTGATAATGAAGTATTCAATGAATGGTATGGCACTAGGAAGTTCTGAGGAACAAAAGGACTTTGGCGTGTGTGTCCATAGATCTCTGAAGGCAGAGGGGCATGTTAGTGGGGAGGTGAAAAAGGCATATGGGATACTTGCCTTTATCAATCGAGGCATAAATTACAAAAGTAGGGAGGTCATGTTGGAGTTGCATAGAACCTTGGTGAGGCCACAGCTGGAGTACTGTGTGCAGTTCTGGTTGCCACATTATAAGAAGGATGTGATTGCACTGGAGGGGGTGCAGAGGAGATTCTCCAGGATGTTGCCTGGGATGAAACACATAAGTTATTAAGAGAGGTTGGGTAGACTTCGGTTGTTTTCGTTGGAGCAGAGAAGACTTGAAGGACGACCTGATCAAGGTGTATAAGATCATGAGGGGCATGGGCGGGTGGATAGGGAGCAGCTATTCCCCTTAGTTGAAGGGTCAGTCACAAGAGGGCATAAGTTCAAGGTGAGGGGCAGGAGGTTTGGGGGGGGGGAATGTGAGGAAAACCTTTTTTTACCCAGAGGGTGGTGATGGTCTGGAATGCACTGCCTGGGAGGGTGGTGGAGGTGGGTTGCCTCACATCCTTTAAAAAGTACCTGGATGAGCAGTTGGCATGTCATAACATTCAAGGCTATGGGCCAAGTGCTGGTAAATGGGATTAGGTAGATAGGTCAGGTGTTTCTCACATGTCGGTGCAGACTCGATGGGACGAAGGGCCTCTTCTGCACTGTGATTCTGTAGCAAATTAGTCAAAAACGATTTACTCTTCATAAAACCATGCTGACTCTGATGGACTGCATTTTGACTTTCCAAATGCCCCATTACTGCTTCCTTAATAATGGATTCCAACAATTTCCCAATGACAGACACTAAACTAACTGACCTATAGTTTCCTACTTTCTACCTCCCCCCCCACCCCTTTTTTCCAATCCACTGGAACCTTTCCATAATCTAGGGAATTTTGGAATATTGTAGCCAATACATCCACTATCTCCGCTGCCACTTCCTTTAAGACCCTGGGATGGAAAGCCAATAGTTTGCTCAGTATTTTTTCTCTAGAAGGCAGCCGCACTTTTAAATGTGAACCGTGCATGTGTGAAATACATCCTGTTCCTGTTCACGCCCCCTGAAAAAAACAGTGCTTGCCTGATATTGGGGCGGTGTTGTATGATGATCCCACCGCTGCCAACCATGTTGCAATATAGGTTCTTTAGATGTCTCAATGAGGAGATCTTGAGACTTATATATTTGAACATGAACCCTCTATTGGTTGTCTTTAACTATTTACAGGCCACTATCATGCATGGTGCTGTTCACTGTGCAGGCTGGCTGCTTACAGAGTATTCTCTCTCTTTAGACTGTTCTATGAGTTTATTACCATGTGACTCTATACGTCATGCTGTGGGCGGTGCCATTTTGTAGTCCCATGTTAACCCCTGCTCTGCCAAGCACCTTTACATTACAATGGCATGCAGGCACAAAACACAACATCTCACAACATCCCACTTTCTTCTCCAAAGAAAACTTTTCTCCCTTCCAACAGAGTATTACAATACCATTTTTACTTGCTATCGCTGCTTCCCATCTAAAGTCTCTAACTTTAGAAATTCAGACATCTTGAGCCCTGACAGTGCTTCCACATCTTGCTGTGCCATGTTTGGAGGAATGGTAGCAGTACTCTGTGTTCTTGGAACTTGGCTATCCGCATTTGATTCACGTTTTGCACTCCTTTGAGCTCTGTGAACATATATATATTCACACAGTTATATGAACATATGAATTCAGAGCAGGTGTAGGCCACTCGGCCCCTTGAGCCTGCCCCGCCATTCAATAAAATCATGGCTGATCTGATTGTAACCTCAACCTCACATTCCTGCCTATCCCTGATAACCTTTCACCCCCTTGTTAATCAAGAATCTATCTAGCTCTGCCTTAAAAAATATTCAAAGACTCCACTGCCTCTTGAGGAAAAGAGTTCCAAAGAGTCACAACCCTCTGAGAGAACAAATTTCACCTCAACTCTGTCTTAAATTTTTAAACAGTGACCCCTAGTTCTAGATTCTGTCACAAGAGGAAACATCCTCTCCACATCCACCCTGTCAAGACCCCTCAGGATCTTAAAGGTTTCAATTAAGTCACCTCTTACTGTTCTAAATCCCAGTGGACACAAGCCTAACCTATCCAAACCTTTCCTCATAAAACAATACATCCATTCCTGGTGTTAGTCTAGTAAACCTTCTCTGAACTGCTTCTAACGCATTTACATCCTTCCTTAAATAAGGAGACCAAAACAGTACACAATGTTCCAGATGTGGTCTCACCAATGCCCTGTATAACTGAAACATAAACTCCCTACTCTGGTGTTCAATTCCCCTCACAATATACTATGACATTCAACTAACTTCGCTAATTACCTGCTGTACCTACATACTAACCTGTGATTAACAGCTCGCCTGCTTTTTGTTTAGACAGTGTGGGTTTGTGCTGTTCCTTCCAAAGGGAAGGTTCCAAAGGTTCATTCCTAGAGTGGACTCAAATTTTCTTTTTCCATGGAGTCCGCCATGTTTTTGCTGGAGATATACATTTCACAAATGGAATCTTCATTTCCACTTGTTTCACAATCTCAGCCAATCTTGTTTTTAACTTCTTTGCTGTTTTATTTTCAAATCCTTTTGCAAGCTTATGAATCTGTTCATTCAGCTCAGCTTTTGCAACCTCTAGTTCTTTGCGTTTCTATGGCGGATTCATATTTTCTGATCTTATTTCTATCTTCTGCAACAGAACCTGGTCCTAATCTTTCATTTTGGATTCACAATTGTGGCCAGGCCTGTCTCCATCTTAACTTGTGTCAGTTCTGGAATTGAGCTACGCATGGCTTCGTTATCCACTAACAGCTTGGACAGTTCGATGGCTTTTTTTCTTTCAATTATCCCCCGCCCACAGAACCGGACTCCAGAATTATCCCCCGCCCACAGAACCGGGCTCCAGAATTATCCCCCGCCCACAGAACCGGACTCCAGAATTATCCCCCGCCCACAGAACCGGACTCCAGAATTATCCCCCGCCCACAGAACCGGACTCCAGAATTATCCCCCGCCCACAGAACCGGACTCCAGAATTATCCCCCGCCCACAGAACCGGACTCCAGAATTATCCCCCGCCCACAGAACCGGACTCCAGAATTATCCCCCGCCCACAGAACCGGACTCCAGAATTATCCCCCGCCCACAGAACCGGACTCCAGAATTATCCCCCGCCCACAGAACCGGACTCCAGAATTATCCCCCGCCCACAGAACCGGACTCCAGAATTATCCCCCGCCCACAGAACCGGACTCCAGAATTATCCTCCGCCCACAGAACTGGACTCCAGAATTATCCCCCGCCCACAGAACCGTCCTCCAGGCCGGGCCCGAGGGTGGGCCGGCGGGGCAGGCCGGGCCCGAGGGTCATAGAGGTCGACAGCACAGAAAAAGGCCCATTAAGTCTGCGCCAGACAAACAAGTACCTAACTATTCTAATCCCATTTTCCAGCACCTCTCCTATGGCCAGAGAAGTATTGAAAATTATTGCCAGCACCCCTGCGATCTCCTCCTGTGCCTCATTCAACAGCCTGGGATAGATTTCATCCAGGCCTGGAGATTTATCTACTTTTCAGCCTGCCAGACCACTTAGAACCTCCTGCCTTTCTATGCTAATTTCTTTAATTATATGTCAGTCCGTCTGCCTGATTTCCATACCCATGTTGTCCCTCACTTGTGCACACCGACACAAAGCATTTAGAATCCTACCTATGTCTTCTGGCTCCATACACAAATTACCACTATGGTCCTTAATGGGCCCAGCTCTTTCCCTAGCTATCCTCTTACTCTTAATGTACTTGTAAAATAACTTTGGATTTTCCTTTATTTTACCTGCCAATGTTATTTCATATCCCCTTTTTGCTCTTCTACTTTCCTTTTTAAGTTCCTCCCTATGCATTCTATACTCCTCTAGGGCTTCTGCTGTTTTGAGCCCTTGGTATCTGCCATAAGCCTTCCTTCTTCTCTTTATCCAATCCGGTATATCCGTCGACATCCAGGGTTCCCTGGATTTGTTAGTCCACTCTTTGTCTTTACCGGAATATGTTGATCCTGTACTATCCCTATTTCCTTCTTGAGTGAGTCCCATTGCTCTGATGCAGATTTACCTAAAAGTAGCTGCTCCAAGTCCACTCTGGCCAAATCATATCTGCTCTTATTAAAATCAGCCTTCCCCCAATTTAGAACTCTGATTTCTGACCCATCCTTGTCCTTTTCCATAACAACCTTGAATCTAATGGAATTATGATCACTATCTGCAAAATGCTCCCTCACTGATTCCTCTACCACTTGCCTAGCTTCATTCCCTAAAATTAAGTCTAGGACCACCCCTGGTCTTGTAGGACCTTCTACATACTGGCTTAAAAAGCTCTCTTGGATGCATTTTAAAAATACTGCTCCCTCTAAACCTATCACACTCAAACTAACCCAGTAAATGTTGGGGAAGTTGAAATCACCCACTGAAATTTTCCTACATATCTGCTCTTCTATTTCTCTTGATTGTTTGGAGGCCAGCTCCCAGCAATGTGATTGCTCCTTTTTTGTTTATCAGTTCTACCCATATGGCTTCTTTTGAGGAGCCTTCTAAGATGTCATCCCTCCTCACTGCTGTAATTGATTCCTTGATCAATATTGCCACACCCCCTCCTCTTTTACCTCCTTCCCTGTCTCGCCTGAAGACCCTATATCCTGGAATATTGAGTTGCCAATCCTGCCAGTCTCTTAACCATGTCTCTGTAACAGCAAGGACATCATACTTCCATGTGTTAATTTGTGCCCTCAACGCATCTGCCTTAATTGTCAAACTGCTTGCATTAAAATAAGTACCATCCAACCTTGCCAAACTCCATTGTGCCTTAGGTGGCCTATAATTTCTATGCCTTCCAGATTCACTTGCTCTCTCTAATTTTTGGCTTTGCATCTCCCCCTGCTGAACCTCCTCTCAGGATCCCATCTCTCTGCCAAGTTAGTTTAAACCTTCCCCAGCAGCACTAAGAAACCTCCCCGCAAGGATGTTGGTCCCATTCCCATTCAGGTGCAACCCATCCAGCTTATACAGGTCCTAGAAACGGTCCCAATATCCCAAAAATCTAAAGCCCTCCCTCCTGCTTCATCTCTCCAGCCACACATTCATCTGGACTAACCCATTTCTATACTCACTAGCGCGTGGCACCAGAAGTAATCCAGAGATTACTACCTTTGAGCTCCTGTTTTTTAATCTGTTTCCTAGCTCCCTAAACTCTGTTTGCAGGACGTCATCCCTCTTTCTACCTATGTCGTTGGTACCAATATGTACCACGATCTCTGTCTGTTTGCCCTCCCCTTTTAGAATGCCCTACAGATGTTTAGTGATATCCTTGATCCTAGCACCAGTGAGGCAACATACCATCCTGGAGTCACGTCTACAGCCGCAGAAACGCTTGTCTGTTCCCTTACCACTTAGAGTCTCCTACCACTATTGCTCTTCCCCTCTTTTTCCAACCCCCCTGTCACTCACAGTGCCATGAGTGTGGCTGCACTTCCCAGAGGAACCATCACTCTCACCATTTTCCAACACAGAAAAATGGTTCTCAAGTGAGAAGCACCCTGGGGATTTCCTGATTACCTGCCTGACACCTTTCTTCTGACTGATGGTCACCCATTCCCTCTCTGTCTGCACTTCCGTAAGCTGTGGGGTGGCCATGCCTAAAAATGCGCTAACCATGAAACTCTCAGCCTCACAGATGCACCTCAACGCCTCCAGCTGCTGCTCAAGCTCCAAAACTCGGAGCTCAAGTAGCTGCAGCTGGTGGCACTTCCTGTACACATGGTCAGTCAGAGCGCAAGGAACATCTAGGACTTCCCACATGTTGCAGGTGGTACATAACACGGGACTGAGATGCCCTGCCATGCCTCTAGTTGAAAAAAAACCTTTAAGTTAAATACATTAAAAAAAAGTTAAATTATTTGTTTACTTTAAATAAAAACTAGAACGAACCCTTACCTTTCCTTAGCTTAATCTATTTTAAATTGGAGAAAAACACTTACCCGCTACTCACCAATCAGCTCTCACCTTTGACACTCTTCCCAGACTGCTTCACCGCGATGCTGACTGCAGGATGCTCTTCTCAGACAGGGTAGGGCAGTGGGGCAGTGTGCCCCTCGGTTTTCCAATGAGTGCCTAGCTGCCCTCCTGGAGAAGGTGGCAGCACGGTGGGAGGTCCTCGTTCCAAGGGATGGGAGGTGGAGGCCCCCCCAACCTGACCAAACGTGCCTGGGAGGAGGTGGCTGAGATAGTCAGCTCCCATGACGTGGTGCAACGCACGTGGGTCCAGTGCCGCAAGCAATTTGGCGACCTCCTATGCTCGAGATGGGTGAGTACTGTGTTGGCAGAGTATGCGTTGTACCATAATACAGCAGGCAGCCTTGCCCCAAAACCCCCACCCATCCCACAACAACTCTGAGTGCAGTTACAGCATTGAATCATTCATGGCATGTTTCCCTCGCTGGGTAGGCCAGCAGATATTGCCCATGCCTAGTTCACTGTGAGAGGGTTGTGCTGAGATGGGTTCTGCACCCGCAACATGTGTAACACTGACCCCAGAGTATAGAATCGGGGGCAAACTCAAGGATCTGCACCTTGGCGCAGTGCTGGAACTGGGAAGCCTGTCAAAGTTAGGGTGCTAACATGCTGGGAGGGCAGCCTCCACGTGACGGGGCACCAATCCATCTGCTGCCCTTTGCATTGCGTTCCACCTCCTTGCTTTGCAAGGTTAGATTGTGTGGTGCCAAATGTGACGGAGGCTGCATTTGGGCGGCGGGGGTGGGGTCAGCCCTGGATTCTTTGTGTGAGTGTGCGGCAGCTGCGGGGTAATGAAGCACCGGAGTCCTGCAATGTCTCACTCTAGTTGGGGTGGCAGGGATGCGATGGGAATCCAGGTACAGGCTGAACTAATAAATGTTCCTCTTTCCTTTTCAGGAGAGGACTGTGCACAATTCCGCCAAGCGGATGCGGACTGGTGGAGGCCAGGCCCAGTTGGCCATCTTGACTCGAATCAAGCAGCAGGGCATGGATTTGGAGAGGTGCCATGTGCCCAGGTCCACCGGTGGCGATGAGGCTGCGATGCCATGGGGAAGTATGTTTGCCGAGCACTGTGGTCACCATGTGTGTCCCAGCAGCTGCTGAATGTTCAGTGATAGAAGTTAGCAACATGGGTTGACCGTTGATTATGGAAGGATGAGCGCATAATGATCAGGGGGAGTGGCATGCACATTGACATTGTCTGCACTTTAACTAATCAAATGTCCTTGTTCTTCCTTTCAGCAACACTGGAGCAGGGCCAAGAGGGGGAGGCAGAGGGCCACCTCTCACCCCTGAGGGCCCTGAACAATTGGACTCACCAGCGTCACACCATCTCTGCCAGGCAGGAACCAGCACAGATACTAGCGCTTTAGTGGGAATTAGATCATCGGCGAGTGTCCCAGGACACAGCGGTGAGGGCACTTCACACTCACTTGAGGTGCGGGCGAAACAGAGAGTGCCCATGGTGCCAGCAGTCGGAGGATAATGTGGCTGATGACGTGCCTCTGGAGTCGTCCATGAGGCAGCAAATGCTAGAAGTGCAGCAGGGTATGGGGTATGCGGGAGGATCTGGCAGAGATACATGAGGCTATGCATGGCATGGTCTCCATGCTGGAAGAGTCCATGCGGAGCATCACCGATGTCCGAGCGCCATGCTTCCTCCATAGAGAGATTGACGACTCTCATGGAGAGGATCCTCCAGGAGAGCAATCAGGGCTTCCTGGGGATGCGCTCAGACCTGCAAGCCCTCAGAGCGGCATTGACCTTAGCTGGTCAGTGCCAGTGTGGGTGATGGTTTGGGCACCAAGTTTCCCAGCTCGGTGCCCATCCATCTACGGTAAGCAGGGAGGTCCGAAATGACCTCACGTCAGCGCAGCATCTGCCTGTCATTTCTGAAGGCCCCTTTTTCTTTACTGGTTCTGCTGGCATAACACATAAAAACTGCCTGGATTCCTGTGGTCTGTGGAACAGTGATGATTTCTGCACAATATCCTCTGTGTCACCCAGTGGCAAAGAGAAACCCAGCTCCCCATGCTGTTCACAGCTAAGAGCTGTCTTACAGAGCTCTCTGCACAAAATGACTGTTCTTAGCCTGATTTTATACAATAATTCAAAACCCAAAATGGTTGCTATCCCAAACTGTTGAATATTAGGTATTGGGTTAATGCAGGTCTGGGGACATCATCCTATCCACTATCTTTTAGCCAAGGTAATTAATCTTTTAAACGTAAAATAAAAACAAAATACTGCGGATGCTAGAAATCTGAAATAAAAATAGAAAATACTGGAAAAACTCAGCAGCATCTGCGGAAAGAGAGAAACAGTTAACATTTCGAGTCTGTATGACTCTTTTTCAGAGCTTTCAAACGTCTCAGTCATTAATTTGAATGGCTCCCATTCTTCCAGGTTTGGTGAGACAGGGAAGAGTATTCACATCTCCAGAGAAGCCACAGTGAGTTTCTGTTCACCCTTGTGGAAATGCACATTGAATACCTGTCTGGATGTGTCTACTTGCAATGCATTTGGAGCCTTCTCGAAGCTTGACAAACATTGCAGTTGTAAAGGTCAGGTAACTTTTGACAGCCATTTTTTAGGCTCCTGATGTTCATTTAAAAGAAAGATTAGCTTTCTTTACCACAACTACACATTTGTGACATACCTCCCAACTTACAGGAAAAAACAAATAAAAATGAAAATTACATTACGGATGCAGAAGATAGACATTTATTTAAAAATACAGACATTTATTTCTACACATACAAATGACTGATGCAATACAGTTTCCTATTGCCTTCCTCCTCTTAATATTTTTCAAGTATGTTTTATCTGGGTGGATCTCTTCCTTCTCTTTTTCCCAATCTTTACAATGGTTTGCACTGATTTTAACTTTTGAACTTCATTGGACTATCTGTCTGCAGCATTTTCACTGTTAAACTTGACAAAGAATGTGCCAGTTGAACCTGTGGTTAAATCATATGTTGCTTTTTTACCTGGAAGGGTGTCCTGTTCACTTCCCAGACTTAAATACTTTAAATTCTCATTTTGAGATAACAAAGTTAGCAATGGCCTCTTTCTGTACCAGTATCTTGTCCCTTCTTTGTTCAAAGTCCCTTCTTGCTGATAAAATGCATCTAAATGACACTTTTGTATGTTATAGCAAAAAGATGTGGTATTCGTTTGGTCTGTTCTGTGAACATTTTAATATCTCTCAGTTTCTTCTCATTCCACTCAGATCAGATTTTATTTTAATTCTTTTTAAGTTAGGTCCATAGCTTCTATGTTTTGAGTTTTTGCTTTTTTCTCTGTCTGCCTCTTAACTCACAAATTAGTTTATCTCAATCATGTTTTGAACTGAGCCCACTGGCCTCTATGTGTGCAGCGGAATTCTGAGATTCAACACTGACAAATGCAGTCAATACCTGTACTGTTTCAGTACAGACAGGACCTTTCAATTCAGTGCTAACTGCCATTAACTCTTCAAGATCACTCAGACTTCAGTCCGGGGTGAATTTCGATTTAGAAGTTCCATCAATCCCTTTTCTGCCTCTTTCAACTCACTAAACTTTAACACTCAAATGCCTTCAGTCAGGCACTTCAGCTAAATGGGGCCTCTCCCTCACTGTCTTTTGGCTTGCATGGGGACTTGCCTGGTGCCTGTTTACTCTTTGGGCTTTTGCTAAGCCACTTCAACTTTCATGGGTTGAGTTTGCCCTCATTAGGCTTCTGTACCTTTTCCAGCTGTCTGCACACCTACTGAAACTGTTCAATTTGTCCAGCCTCACTGGACTGTTCCTGAAATTTGGGATGTATCACTTTCCAGCTTGAGAGGTAATTTCTTAGTAAAAGGGTGACCCCCTGCATGGGAAAACTTGAGATTATATCCACCATCACCAGCCCAGTTCACTCTTTAATTGAATTTTTATTAATGGTACCTCAACACTTTCTACAGTTAATCCTTTTAACTATCATTCTGGAGTCCTGCTTCTGCGTGGAAAATCTTCAATTCTCCTGCCAGCGGTGTCCTGAACTATGTTAATCTCCTTTTGTGTTACTTTGGAGCCACTAGGGACCATTTCCCCTTTACACCCAAAGTTTTGGTTGGTTAGTGTAACTTCCTTCATATTCCACAAAGGGTTATGATTTTTGTGATTCTGGGTACAGGCTGCATTGGAATTCTGCCTGTGGCTTTCTTTATATGCCAGCAGTTTGCAACAATTAGAACAGGGTGTACTCCTGCAGCTCTACCTTCTACATTCTTTTCAAAGTTAGAGATTGGTTCCCCATTTTTCCCTTATCTCTTTTCCCTTAGGATCTATTTCCTTTCCCTTTGTCTCTCTCTTATCCTTTCTCTGCTGATACTATTTGAGCCAAGCCTGCCTGTGAGTCAATTCACAATCTTTGGCCTTCACGGCAGCTGCCCTTGCTTAGGTAATCTTTTGTTCTTCAAGGTGCATTTTTAGAATGTACGAGAGGCAATTTTGAAACTCCAAGAACAACACCAATTCCCTTATTCCATCAGAAGTATGCTCTATCTTCAAAGCACACAACCATTGGTCAAAAGCCATTTCTTTGATTCTTTCAAATTCCACATAAGTTTGAGTTTCTGAATTGCTGACAATAGGCTTCTGGCCCCAGTTCATAGACAATCAGGATTGCATCCTTAGTCTGTAATCAGCAGTCACTTTGGAGGACAGTGTGGAGAGGATCTCTTGGGCTCTTCCTGTTAACTCACCATGGATCATCCGTCTCCACAGTTCCTGGGGTAAATGTAGTTAAGCTGCTGCTTTTTCAAAAGCAGTAAAGAAGGATTCTACATCTCCCTCTCAAATTTGGAGAATTTTAGACCTGTTTTGGGGTTATGGGGATTTGGGCTTTCATTAGGCAATGTGAGATTTTTCCAGGCACTATTAGTTTTCTGGGGGATGATGATTAATCTCCAAATCCATAAGTCTGTACTCATTCAAACTTAATTTGTTCTTTTGAGACTTCAACCATTCACGCAACAGGAGACAATCTAGTGATGTAACTCAGGAATAAAAACAGGAAATGCTGTAAAATCTTGGCAGGTCTGGCAACATCTGAGGAGCGAGAAACAGGGTTAATGTTTTGATATGTTAACTCTTTCTTTCTCCACAGATGCTGCCAGACCTGCTGAGTTTTACAGCATTTCCTGTTTTTATTTCAGATTTCCAGTATCCACAGTATTTTGCTTTCATTTTGATGTATCTCAGTCTATTAAGCAACAAAAGTAATACTTAACAAAGTGAGGCAGCAACTTTACTGGCTCAACACTCTTCTTGCTTACCAATGCAGCCTAGAGTGCAAGACAACGCACGATCCACCCGCTCTCTCTCTCTCTCTCTTGTTGTCTCTCTGTCATTTCTGCGGTCTTGTGCTCCCAGCTGGAAAGCAATCTTTTGTCTTCAGTTTCAAATTCAGCATGCCTAGCAGCTCAAAGCTGGTGCTTTTTAATTCTTCCCAAACTACAACCCATGTACCTGATCAGTCATATTCCTGAATTCTGATTGCCTCAGGAAATGGATGATCAGTCCTTGATTGGTTCAGGTGATGCCTGATCAGTTTCTGATTGGCTTGGGTGGTGCCTGATCAGTTTCTGATTGGTTCGGGTGGTGCGTGATCAGTTTCTGATTGGTTCGGGTGGTGCGTGATCAGTTTCTGATCGGTTTGGATGGTGCCTGATCAGTTTCTGATCGGGTCGGGTGGTGCGTGATCAGTTTCTGATCGGTTCAGGTGATGCCTGATCAGTTTCTGATTGGTTCAGGTGATGCCTGATCAGTTTCTGATTGGCTTGGGTGGTGCGTGATCAGTTTCTGATCGGGTCGGGTGGTGCGTGATCAGTTTCTGATCGGTTCAGGTGATGCCTGATCAGTTTCTGATTGGTTCAGGTGATGCCTGATCAGTTTCTGATTGGCTTGGGTGGTGCGTGATCAGTTTCTGATCGGGTCGGGTGGTGCGTGATCAGTTTCTGATCGGGTCGGGTGGTGCGTGATCAGTTTCTGATTGGCTTGGGTGGTGCGTGATCAGTTTCTGATTGGTTCGGGTGGTGAGTGATCAGTTTCTGATTGGTTCAGGTGATGCCTGATCAGTTTCTGATTGGTTCGGGTGGTGCTTGATCAGTTTCTGATTGGTTCGGGTGGTGAGTGATCAGTTTCTGATTGTTTCGGGTGGTGCGTGATCAGTTTCTGATGGTTCGGGTGGTGCGTGATCAGTTTCTGATCGGTTCGGGTGGTGAGTGATCAGTTTCTGATTGGTTCAGGTGATGCCTTATCAGTTTCTGATTGGTTCAGGTGATGCCTGATCAGTTTCTGATTGGTTCAGGTGATGCCTGATCAGTTTCTGATTGGTTCGGGTGGTGCGTGATCAGTTTCTGATTGGTTCAGGTGATGCCTGATCAGTTTCTGATTGGCTTGGGTGATGCCTGATCAGTTTCTGATTGGCTTGGGTGATGCCTGATCAGTTTCTGATTGGTTCGGGTGGTGCGTGATCAGTTTCTGATGGGGTCGGGTGGTGCGTGATCAGTTTCTGATCGGGTCGGGTGGTGCGTGATCAGTTTCTGATCGGGTCGGGTGGTGCGTGATCAGTTTCTGATCGGTTCGGGTGGTGCGTGATCAGTTTCTGATCGGGTCGGGTGGTGCGTGATCCGTTTCTGATCGGGTCGGGTGGTGCGTGATCAGTTTCTGATCGGTTCGGGTGGTGCGTGATCAGTTTCTGATCGGTTCGGGTGGTGCGTGATCAGTTTCTGATTGGTTCCTTGAGGGTATGGTTATCTACTGATATCATTGCCTGTTACCTCCTTATTGGCCCTTTAATGTATCAATTACCTATGGGACAATCCTCTTCATTATAGATCTTTCTGTTCTTTTGTTAAATTTTAAGGATTTCTACTGAGATAGTGGGGTTCCTTAAGATATTTCCTTTGCCTGCTTAGTTAAGAGAGTATATGATCTCAAGCTCTAATGATTAACATTTGTATTCATCATTCAAAATGTCAAACTGATGTATAGATATCCTGCAGAATTCTAATGACGGTAGGCGCCTATCAAGATGTTTTGGATATGGGAACTGAATTGCTATTATATGTTTTTGTAGTAACTGCCAGTGCTTGGGACAAGTTAATTAAAATTTGTAAAAGGGTACAATTGGTGCATAGCCTTAAACTAATATAGGAGTTACAGAGTTACCACATACATAAGATCTATATATCAGTGCATAAGGCTGACTGAGGTAGCAAGATACACATAAAATACAAAATGAAACATTCAATTAATACATGTTTCTAAGTAATAAAAGTCCAGAGAACTACAGCTTACAGAACCATAGATGGCTACATGTTCTAGAAAAAAAGTGACTGCTTCTCTTTTTACAATACTAAAAGTTAAAAGGACTAAACTAATTTAGGACATAAGACTAAATTTTCAACACTTGTTTTCTTTACACAATAGATCATTTTAACTCCCCCGAGTCATAGGTGTGATTACTACTCATAAGTTTTCATTACCAGGGTGGTTCCAGACTCGGACTGCTCAACCTCCATGGCTTTGCAGCACTTGCTCTCTAATTTAACCATTAAAGTATAACTTTCCATGGCTGGAGACCATGTGGTATTTTTCACTTGTCCAGTGAGGATTTGACTACAAACAACGAGACCATCACATGATGTTCTGGTGTCATGCAATGCCTACAATTAATCAGAATATCATATTAGGTTAATTGATTAATATGCACACTACTAAACTACAGACTAGTTAGGAACTTAGGAACATAGGTACAGAAGTAGACCATTCGGCCCCTCGAGCCTGATCTGCCATTCAGCTACGTTATGGCTGATCTACCTCAATGCCAGTTTCCCACACTATCCCCATATCCCTTGATGTCATTGGAATCTAGAAACCTATCAAGCTCTACTTTGAACATACTCAATGATTGAGCCTCCACAGCCCAAAGATTCACCACCCTCTGAGTGAAGAAACTCCTCACCTCAGTTCGAAATGATTGGTTCCTTATCCTGGCACTGTGCCCCTGTGTTTCCCAGCCAGGGGAAACAACCTCTCAGAGTCCACCCTGTCAAACCCCTTCCGAATCTTGGGTATTTCAATGACATCATCTTTCAAACTTCTAAACTGTAAAGAACATAGACTCAAGTTACACAACATGGACAACCCATGAACGCTGTACTACTTCCAATGCAAGTAAATGGAGACCAAACTACACGCAGTGTCCCAGTGTGGTCTCACCAAAACCTCAAAAATTGTAGCCCCTAATTCTTGTACACCAATCCCCTTGCAGTAAAAGCCAACATGTTATTTGCCTTCTGTTATAGAGTTGATTTTCCAGACATCTTTTCTTGGTGGAAACATTGAACTTCATTTGCAGACAACAGCAGCAGCTACATGTGCATCTGACTCTCGAACTAAAGAAGAAATCTCCCTGAGAGGCTCCCCGCGCTGCTAACTGATTGGTTTACACAGATCATGTGATCTTACAATACAGGATTATTCTTAAAGCTACAGTCCTACTTTTATCAGAACAATAATTGCAACACCTTCCTCATTGCTTGCTATCTCTGCCTGTTAACATTCTATGGATGAGTGCACCCTAGTTTTTCTAAACATTAACAATTACAAATTTCACAACTTTTAAAAAAACTTTCCACTTTCCTCTTATTATCAAATAACCACCGACTTCCCCCCATTATATTTCGTCTGGCACTCGCAACCTGTCTATGTCTATGTGAAGATCAATTACATTGAATCCAACTACTGCTACCTTATACGTGCACAGACAGCATGCTGCAGGACCCCTGGGAAGTAATCAGGAGCAGATTAAACTGACATTTCCTCTTCCTCATCTGGAGATACTGAGGATAGCAGTCGTTTCCCAATAGCACTGATGAACAAATAGTCATGGCTGTAGCTGGGACTTTCCCCAATGAACAATGGAAAGATACCCACCAAGCCACAATCAGTACCATTTCCATCTCTCATTGATAGTCATATTTTTTTGAGGGGATGCGTGCTGAGTCTGATGTATACTTGCTCTGTGTGTAGGTGGAGCTGTGGAGTGATCATGTACACACTGCTGAGTGGATCGCCACCATTCTGGCACCGGAAACAGATGCTGATGCTCAGGATGATCATGGATGGAAATTACAATTTTGATTCTCCAGAATGGCAAGATCGATCAGACACTGTGAAAGATCTGGTAGGGATTTCAGAGTCCAGAATAGAGAAATACTTTTTCAACATCTTTCCCAGATACTGTATTTATTTTCAAACTTTAAAGACAAATTAATAGCCAAAGTAAATGTATCTCATCACTTCACTTTGTCTCCAACCACTGCTCAAACAAGGTTAAACTGGGATTTAAATTTTCACTGAGTGGTTCAGAGACATGAAGGAACAGCTCGAGTATCAAAGGAGAGGCTGACAGCAGCTCTGTGCTCCATGCTCCCTCCTCCCTGCTCCATGCTCCCTGCTCTCTCTTTCCTGCTCTCTGCTCCATGCTCCGTGATGCCACCTCTGTGCTCCCTGCTCCATTCTCTGTGCTCCATGCTCCGTGCTCCCAGCTCTCTGCTCCGTGCTCCCAGCTCCATTTTCTGTGCTCCATGCTTCCTGTTCCGTGGTCCCTTCTCTGTGCTTCCACCTCTGTGCTCCCTACTCTGTTCTCTGTGCTCCTTGCTGCCTGCTCCCAGCTCCCTGCTTCGTGCTTTCTGTTCCATGCTTCCTGCTCTGTGCTCCCTGCTCCAAGTGCACCCTGGTCCATGTCCCTTATGCCCTGCTCTCTGCTCTGCAGTCTGTGCTCCCTGTTTCCTGCTCAGTGTTCCCTGCTCCATGTTTCCTGCTCCCTTCTACATGCTCCCTCATCCCTGCTCTCTACTCCCTGCTCCCTGTTCCGTGCTCCACGCTCCCTGCTTTGCGCTCTGCCCTCCCTGCTCCCAGCTCTGTGCTCCCAGCTCCATGCTATCTGCTTCCTGCTCCCTGCTCCGTGCTCCATGCTCCCTGCCTCCTGCTCCCAGATACTTGCTCCATTCTTCCTGCTCTCTGCTCCCTGCTCCGTGCTCTGTGCTCCATGCTCCCTGCTCCCTGCCTCCTGCTCCCAGGCACTTGCTCCATTCTTCCTGCTCTCTGCTGCCTGCTCTTCGCACCCAACTCCCTGCTCTAAGTGCCTCCTGCTCCATCCTCCCTGCTCTCTCCACCCTGCTCTGTGCTCCCTACTATGTGCTCTGTGCTCCCTGCACTGTGTGCTCCATGCTCTGTGGTCATGCTCCATGTTCCCTGCTCCACGCCCCCTGCTGCCTTCTCCCTTTTCCATGCTCCCTGATCCCTGTTCTGTGCTCGGTGCTCCGAGCTCCCTCCCCCCTGCTTCGTGCTCCATGGCCCCTGCCCAGTGCTCACTGCGCCATTGTCCCTGTTCCCTTCTCCCTCCTCCCTGCTCTCTACTCCCTACTCCCTGCTCCGTATTCCCTGCTCCTTGCTCCATGTCCCCTGCTCCATCCTCCCTGCTCCCTGGTCCCCGCTCCGTGTTCCCTGCTCCCTGGTCCTTGCTCCACCCTCCCTGCTCTGTGCTCCGTGCTCTGTGCTCCATGCTCTGCACTCCTTGTTCCCTGCCCCATCCTCTGTGCTCCATGCTCTGGGGTCTGTGCTCCCTGCTCAGTGCTCCACCCTCCCTGCTCCATTCTCCTTGCTTCATACTCCCCTGTCCCTTCTCCCTTCCCCTGATCCCTGTTCCCTCCTCCCTGCTCCATGCTCCCTGCACCCTGCTCCATACTCTATGCTCCCTCCTCCCTGCTCCCTGTCCTTGCTCCCTCCACCCTCCTCCCTGCTACATGCCCCCTGCTCGGTGGTCCCTACTCCGTGCTTCATGCCTCGTGCTCAGTCGTCCCTGCTCCATGCTCCTTTACTGCATCTCTGTACTCCCTGCTCTGGGGTCCGTGCTCTGTGCTCCCTGTTCAGTGCACCCTGCTCTGCGCTCCACCCTCCCTGCTCCATGGTCCATGCTTCCTGCTCTCTGCTCAATGCTCTCCACTCCCTGCTCCATGACCTCTGCTCTGTGTTCCATCCTCCCTGCTCCCTGATCTATGCTGCCTGCTCCGAGCTCCCTCCTTCCGGCTCTCTGCTCCTGTCTCCTTGCTCCCTTCTCTGTGCTCCATGCCCCCAGCTCCATGCTCCGTGCTCCCTGCTTCATGCTCTGTGCTCCCTACTCCCTGCTTGGTGCCCCCTGCTCCATCCTCAGTGCTTCCCTGCTCCTGGGATCTTTGCTCCCTGCTCCATGGTCTCCGCTCGCTGCTCCATGCTCTCCGCTCCCTGCTCCCTGCTCCTTGCCCTCTGCTCTGTGTTCCGTGCTCCCTGCTCCTTGCTCCCTGATCTATTCTCCCTGCTCCGAGCTCCCTCCTCCTGGCTCTCTGCTCTTGTCTCCTTGCTCCCTTCTCCCTGCTCCATGCTCTGTGCTCCCGGCTCCCTGATCCATTGTCCGTGCTCCCATCACCAAGGCTCTGTGCTCCCTGCTCCATGTCCCCAGGACCCTGCTCTGTGCTCCATGCTCCCTGCTCCTTGCTCTGTGGTTCGTGCTCAGTGCTCCCTGCTCCGTGCTCCCTGCTTCCTGCTCTGTGCTCCCTTCTCTGGGGTCTCTGCTCCCTGCTCCCTGATCAGTGCTCCCTGCTCTGCACTCCGCCCTCCCTGCTCCCTGATCCGTGCTTCCTGTTCTGCACTCCGCCCTCCCTGTTTCAGTGTCTGTGCTTCCTGCTCCCTGATCCGTGCTCCCTGCTCTGCACTCCGCCCTCCCTGCTCCTTGCTCAGTGCTTCCTGTTCTGCACTCCGCCCTCCCTGTTTCAGTGTCAGTGCTTCCTGCTCCCTGATCCGTGCTCCCTGCTCTGCACTCCGCCCTCCCTGCTCCTTGGTCTGTGCTCCCTGCTCCCTGATCTGTGCTTCCTGCTCTGCACTCTGCCCTCGCTGTTTCTTGGTCTGTGCTTCCTGCTCACTGCTCAGTGCTCCCAGCTCTGCACTCCGCCCTCCCTGCTCACTGCTCAGTGCTCCCTGCTCTGCACTCCGCCCTCCCTGCTCACTGCTCAGTGCTCCCAGCTCTGCACTCCGCCCTCCCTGCTCCTTGGTCTGTGCTTCCTGCTCCCTGATCCGTGCTCCCTGCTCTGCACTCCGCCCTCCCTGCTCCTTGGTCTGTGCTTCCTGCTCACTGCTCAGTGCTTCCTGTTCTGCACTCCGCCCTCCCTGTTTCAGTGTCAGTGCTTCCTGCTCCCTGCTCAGTGCTCCCTGCTCTGCACTCCGCCCTCCCTGCTCCCTGATCCGTGCTCCCTGCTCTGCACTCCGCCCTCCCTGCTCCTTGCTCAGTGCTTCCTGTTCTGCACTCCGCCCTCCCTGTTTCAGTGTCAGTGCTTCCTGCTCCCTGCTCAGTGCTCCCTGCTCTGCACTCCGCCCTCCCTGCTCCCTGCTCAGTGCTCCCAGCTCTGCACTCCGCCCTCCCTGCTCCTTGGTCTGTGCTCCCTGCTCCCTGATCCGTGCTTCCTGCTCTGCACTCTGCCCTCGCTGTTTCTTGGTCTGTGCTTCCTGCTCCCTGCTCAGTGCTCCCAGCTCTGCACTCCGCCCTCCCTGCTCACTGCTCAGTGCTCCCAGCTCTGCACTCCGCCCTCCCTGCTCCCTGCTCAGTGCTCCCAGCTCTGCACTCCGCCCTCCCTGCTCCTTGGTCTGTGCTTCCTGCTCCTGATCAGTGCTCCCAGCTCTGCACTCCGCCCTCCCTGCTCCCTGCTCAGTGCTCCCTGCTCTGCACTCCGCCCTCCCTGCTCCTTGGTCTGTGCTTCCTGCTCCCTGATCCGTGCTCCCAGCTCTGCACTCCGCCCTCCCTGCTCCCTGCTCAGTGCTTCCTGCTCCCTGATCCGTGCTCCCTGCTCTGCACTCCACCCTCCCTGCTCCTTGGTCTGTGCTCCCTGCTCCCTGCTCAGTGCTCCCTGCTCTGCACTCCGCCCTCCCTGCTCCCTGCTCAGTGCTCCCAGCTCTGCACTCCGCCCTCCCTGCTCCTTGGTCTGTGCTTCCTGCTCCCTGATCCGTGCTCCCAGCTCTGCACTCCGCCCTCCCTGCTCACTGCTCAGTGCTCCCAGCTCTGCACTCCGCCCTCCCTGCTCCTTGGTCTGTGCTTCCTGCTCCCTGATCCGTGCTCCCAGCTCTGCACTCCGCCCTCCCTGCTCACTGCTCAGTGCTCCCTGCTCTGCACTCCGCCCTCCCTGCTCCCTGATCCGTGCTCCCTGCTCTGCACTCCGCCCTCCCTGCTCCTTGGTCTGTGCTTCCTGCTCCCTGATCCGTGCTCCCTGCTCTGCACTCCGCCCTCCCTGCTCACTGCTCAGTGCTCCCTGCTCTGCACTCCGCCCTCCCTGCTCCCTGCTCAGTGCTCCCAGCTCTGCACTCCGCCCTCCCTGCTCCCTGCTCAGTGCTCCCAGCTCTGCACTCCGCCCTCCCTGCTCCTTGGTCTGTGCTTCCTGCTCACTGCTCAGTGCTCCCAGCTCTGCACTCCACCCTCCCTGCTCCTTGGTCTGTGCTTCCTGCTCACTGCTCAGTGCTCCCAGCTCTGCACTCCGCCCTCCCTGCTCCTTGGTCTGTGCTTCCTGCTCCCTGATCCGTGCTCCCTGCTCTGCACTCCGCCCTCCCTGCTCCCTGCTCTGCACTCCGCCCTCCCTGTTTCTTGGTCTGTGCTTCCTGCTCCCTGCTCTGCACTCCGCCCTCCCTGCTCTGCTCTCCGCCCTCCCTGCTCCCTGATCCGTGCTCCCAGCTCTGCACTCCGCCCTCCCTGCTCCTTGGTCTGTGCTTCCTGCTCCCTGATCCGTGCTCCCTGCTCTGCACTCCGCCCTCCCTGTTTCTTGGTCTGTGCTTCCTGCTCCCTGATCAGTGCTCCCAGCTCTGCACTCCGCCCTCCCTGTTTCTTGGTCTGTGCTTCCTGCTCCCTGATCAGTGCTCCCAGCTCTGCACTCCGCCCTCCCTGTTTCTTGGTCTGTGCTTCCTGCTCCCTGATCAGTGCTCCCAGCTCTGCACTCCGCCCTCCCTGTTTCTTGGTCTGTGCTTCCTGCTCCCTGATCAGTGCTCCCAGCTCTGCACTCCGCCCTCCCTGTTTCTTGGTCTGTGCTTCCTGCTCCCTGCTCTGCACTCCGCCCTCCCTGCTCTGCTCTCCGCCCTCCCTGCTCCCTGATCCGTGCTCCCAGCTCTGCACTCCGCCCTCCCTGCTCCTTGGTCTGTGCTCCCTGCTCCCTGATCCGTGCTTCCTGCTCTGCACTCCACTCTCCCTGCTCCTTGGTCTGTGCTTCCTGCTCCCTGATCCGTGCTCCCAGCTCTGCACTCCGCCCTCCCTGCTCACTGCTCAGTGCTCCCTGCTCTGCACTCCGCCCTCCCTGCTCACTGCTCAGTGCTCCCAGCTCTGCACTCTGCCCTCCCTGCTCCTTGGTCTGTGCTTCCTGCTCCCTGATCCGTGCTTCCTGCTCTGCACTCCGCCCTCCCTGCTCCTTGGTCTGTGCTTCCTGCTCCCTGATCCGTGCTTCCTGCTCTGCACTCTGCCCTCCCTGATCCCTGCTCAGTGCTCCCAGCTCTGCACTCCGCCCTCCCTGCTCCTTGGTCTGTGCTTCCTGCTCACTGCTCCCAGCTCTGCGCTCCGCCCTCCCTGCTTCGTGCTCCCTCCCTCTTCCATGCTCTATGCTCCCCACACCGTGCTTCCTGCTCCGTGCTCCCTGCTCTGAGTGCTCTGTGCTCCATTCCCTGTGCTCTCTGCTCTGAGCGCTCCATGCTCATGCTCCCTGCTCTCTGCTCCGTGCTCCTTTCTCTGGGATCTGTGCTCCTGCTCCCTGCTTCCTGCTCACTGCTCTGTGCTCCCTTTTCTGGGGTCTGTGCTCTCTGCTCCCTGATCTGTGCTCCCAGCTCTGCACTCCACCCTCCCTGCTCCCTGCTCCCCCCTGTTCCATGCTCTATGTTCCCCACCCTGTGCTCCCTACTCTGAGCGTTCTGTGCTCCCTGCTCCATTTCCCTGCTCCGTGCTACATGCTCTATGCTCCCTTAGACTTACAGAGTTATAGAGTTATACAGCACAGAAACAGGTCCTTCGGTCTATCATGTCCATGCCAGCCATCAAGCACCTATCCATTCTAGCCCCATTTTCCAGCATATGGCCCGTAGCCCTGTATCCTATGGCATTTCAAGTGCTCTTCTAAATGCTTCTTAAATGTTGTGACAGTTCCTGCCTCTATCACCCCCTCAGGCAGTGAGTTCCAGATTCCAACAACCCTCTGGGTGAAAAAAGTTTTCCTCAAATCCCCTCTAAACCTCCTGCCCCTTACCTCAACTTTATGTCCTCTGGTTATTGACACCTCCACTAAGGGGAAAAGTTTCTTCCTATTTACCCTATCTATGTCCCTCATAATTTTGTACACCTCTATCAGCTCCCCCCTCAGCCTTCTCTGCTCCAAGGAAAACAACCCTAGCCTATCCAGTCTCTCTTCATAGCTGAAACATTCCAACCCAGGCAATATATTTGTAAATCTCCTCTGCACCCTCTCCAGTGCAATCACTTCCTCCCTATATTGTGGCAACCAGAACTATACACAGTACCCCAGCTGTGGCCTAACCAGCGTTTTACACAGTTCCAACATAACCTCCCTGCTCTTCCGTTCTATACGTCGGCTAATAAAGGAAAGTATCCCATATGCCTTCTTAACAATCTTATCTACCTGCCCTTCTGCCTATCTATGGACATGCACACCAAGGTCCCTCTGATCCTCTGCCCTTCCTAGGGTCCCATTGTGTACTTCGTTGCCTTCTTAATCCTCCCAAAATGCATCACCTCACACTGCTCAGGATTAAATTCCTTTTGCCACTGTTCTGCCCATCTTACCAACCCATCTATGTTATCCTGTAATCTAAGGCTTTCTCCTCACTATTTACAATACTACCAAATTTCATGTCATTTGCGAACTTACTGATCATATCTCCTACATTCACATCTAAATATTTAATTCACACTACAAGCAGCAAGGGTCCCAGCACCGATCCCTGTGGTACACCATTCCTCACAGGCTTCCAACCGCAAAAACAACCTTCAACCATCACGCTGCCTCCTGCCACTAAGCTAATTTTGGATCCAGTTTGCCAAATTGCCCTGGATCCCATGGGCTCTTACCTTCTTGACCATTCTCCCATGCGGGACCTTATCAAAAGCCTTACTGAAGTCCATGTAGACTAGATCACCTGCACCACCCTCAGCTACACAAATAGTCACCTCCTCAAAAAAATTGAATTAAATTTGTTGGACATCATCCCCTCCTGACAAAGCCATGCTGACTATCCCTGATTAATCCCTGCCTCTCCAAGTAGAGATTAATCCTGTCCGGCAGAATTTTTTCCAGTAGTTTGCCTACCACTGATGTTAGATTCACTGGCCTGTAATTAGCTGGTTTATCCCTACTGCGTACGCTTTTTTAATAACGTTACCACATTCGCCGTCCTCTAGTCCTCTGGCACCTCTCCTGTGGCCAGAGAGGATTTGAAAATTAGTGTCAGAGCCCCTGCAATCTCCTCCCTTGCTCACATAGCTGCCCGGGATACACCTCATCTGGGCCTGGGGATTTATCCACTTTTAAGCCCATTAAATCCCTTAATACCTCCTCCCTCTCAATACTAATTTGTTCAAATATATCACAATCTCCCTCCCTGATTTCTACACCTACATCCTCCTTTTCCATAGTGAACACAAATGAAAAGTAATCATTTAAAACCTCAACTATGTCTCCGCCTCCATGCGCAGATTGCCACTTTGGTCCCTAATGGGCCCTACTCTTTCCCTGGTTTCCTTTAATATTTATAAACTGCCTTGGGATTTGTCTTTATCTTGCCCACCAGTGTTCTTTCATGCCCCTTCTTCACTCTCCTAATTACTTTTTTAAGTTCCCCCCCTCCACTTTCTGTACTCTTCTAGGGCTTCCATTGTTTTCCACGCCCTGTATCTGCCATAAATCTTTTTTCCCTTGTTCAGTCCTTTATATCCCTTGACATCCAGGGCTCCCTGGACTTGTTGGTCCTGCCCTTCACCTTTATGGGAACATGTTGGCCCTGAACTCTCACTATTTCCTTTTTGAATGATTCCCACTGGTCTGATGTAGACTTTCCTACAAGTAGCTGCTCCCAGTCCACTCTGGCCAGATCCTATCTTATCATATTGAAATCGGCCTTTCCCCAATTCAGAACCTTTATTTCTGGTTTCTCTTCATCTTTTTCCAAAACTACCTTAAATCTTATTGAGTTATGGCCACTATTCCCGAAATGCTCCCCCACTGCCACTTCTACCGCTTGCCCGGTTCATTCCCTAAGATTAGGCCCAGTACCACCCCTTCTCACGTAGGACTTTCTACATACCGCCTCAAAAAGCTCTCCTGGATGCACTTTAAGAATTCTGCCCCCTCTAAGCCTTTCACATTAAGACTATCCCAGTTAGTACTGGGGAAGTTGAAATCCCTTGCTATTATTACCCTATTATTTTTACATTTCCCTGAGATTTGCCTTCATACCTGCTCCTCTATCTCCCCCTAATTGTTTGAAGGCCTATAGTGCACTCCCAGCAATGTGATTGCCCCCTTTTTGTTTTTCAGTTCTACCCATATGGCCTCATTTGAGGAGCCTTCGAAGATACCATCCCTCCTTCCTGCAGTAATTGACTCCTTGATCAATAGTGCAATGCCACCTCCTCTTTTACAACCCCCACCCCCCACACCTGTCACACCTGAAGATTCTATAACCTGGAATAATAGGTGACCAGTCCTGCCATTCCCTCAACCATGTCTCTGTGAAAGCAACAATACCATATTGCCATGTGCTGGTAAATGGGATTAGGGAGGTAGGCCAGATGTTTCTCATGTGTCGGTGCAGACTTGATGGGCCGAAAGGCCTCTTCTGCACTGTGATTCTGTGATTCTGTTAATCAATGCCCTCAATTCATCTGCCTTACCTTTAAGACTCCTTGCGTTAAAACAGATGCACTCCAGTCTTGCATTATTCCCTTGTGCCTTAACAGGTCTATATTTGCTCTGCCTTCCAGGCTGACTTAGATTCTCTTCTATATTTTGCTGTACATCATCCCCTACTGCACCTCCACTCTGTATCCCATCTCCCTGCCAAATTAGTTTAAACCCCTCCAACAGCACTAGCAAACCTCCCCACAGGGATGTTGGTCCCGTTCTGGTTCAGATGCAACCCCGTCCAACTTGCACAGGCTCCACCTTCACCAGAAACAGACCCAGTGATCCAGGAAACTAAAGCCCTCCATCCTGCACCATTTCTTCAGCCACTCATCCATCCTCTCTATCCTCCTATTCCTATACTCTCTAGCATGTGGCACAGGGAGTAATCCAGAGATTACAACCTTTGAGGTCCTGCTTTTTAATCTGCTACCCAACTCCCTAAAATCTGCTTGCAGTACCTCATCCCCCTTTCTACCTATGTCGTTGGTACCGATATGACTGTTTGCCTTTCCCCTTCAGAATGCCCTGCAGCCGTTCTGTGTCATCCTTGACGCTGGCACCAGGGAGGCAACATACTACCCTGGAGTCATGTCTACAGCTGCAGAAGCACCTGTCTGCACCCCTCACTATTGAGTCTCCTACCACTATTGCTCTTGCACTCTTACTCCTCCCCCCTTGTGCAGCTGAGCCACCCATAGTGCGTTGAACTTGGCTCTGGCTGCACTCTTCAGAGGAACCTTCAAACTCACCTTTTTCCAACAGAGAAAATGTTTCTTGAGTGAGATGCACTCTGAGGCTTTCCTGACTACCTATCTGCCTCCCTTCTTCTGACTGGTGGTCTCCCATTCCCTCTCTGACTGCACTTCCTTAAGCTGTGGAATGACCACGTCTAAAAATGTGCCATCCATGTAACCCCCAGCCTCGCGGCTGCACTGCTGTGTCTCCAGCTGACGCTCAAGCTCCAAAACCCGTTGCTCAAGCTGGTCAGACCGGAGGCACTTCCTGCACATGTGGTCATCCAGACTCAAGGAGTGTCGAAGAATTCCCACATCTGCAGGTCCTTCAACACACGGGACTGAGCTCCCTTGCCATACTTTTCGCTTGTTTTTAATTAAATGACTATTCACTTAAATATAAGCCAAGCAGAAAAATATTTAATTTTTCTTTAAAAAAAACAAATGCTGAGAATCTGACTTTCTGTAATGTCGCTTTAAAGTGTACAAAAAACAACTTATTCACTACCTACCAATTAGTTCTCTCCCATGGCCTGACATCCCTGCTATCAAATTCAAGCGCCGTTGAGTGTCTGGGTGAGAACCGGCTTCCTCACAGGTAAACTCCGCTCCGTTCGCTCACAGGTAAACTCCATTCCGTTCCCTCATGGGTAAATTCTGCTCCGCTCCTTCACAGGAAAAATTCGCTACCACTCTTCATTCAGCCGCTCTGCTCCCTCACAGGTAAACATTGCTCCACACTTCATACAGCTGCTCCGCTCCCTCACAGGTTAGCTCCACTCTTGCTCTTTATACAGCTGCTCCACACCCTCATGGGACAACTCCGATCCACTCTTCATACAGCTGCTCCGCTCCCTCACAGATCAACTCCGCTCCCTCACAGGTAAACACCACTCCGCTTTTATATGGCCGCTCCGCACCCTCACAGGTAAACTCCACTCCGCTCTTTACAGAGCCGCTCTGCTCCCTCACAGGTAAACTCCACTCCGCTCTTCATACTACTGCTCTGCTCCCTCACAAGCAAACTGTGCTACACTCTTTATACAGCTGCTCCGCTCCCTCACAGGTAAACTCCACTCCACTCTTCATACAGCTGCACTCCCTCACAGGTGAACTCCGCTCCCTCACAGGTAAACTCCGCTCCCTCACAGGTAAACACTGTTCTGCCCTTTATACAGCTGTTCCGCTGCCTCACAGATAAACTCCACTCTCGCTCTTTACACAGCTGCTTTGCTCCCTCACAGGTAAACTCTGCTGCGCTCTTTATTCAGCCGCTCCGCTCCCTCACAGATAAACTCTGCTCCATTCTTTATACAGCCGCTCCGCTCCCACACAGCTAAGCTCAACTCTCGCTCTTTATACAACCGCTCTGCTCCCTCACAACTAAACTCAACTCTCACTGTTTATAGTGCCGCTCCACTCTTTCACGGGTAAAATTCGCTACCACTCTTCATTCAGCCGCTCTGCTCCCTCACATGGAAACATTGCTCCGCTCTTCATACAGCTGCTCTGCTCCCTCACAGGTAAACTCCATTCCATCACAGGTAAACACTGTTCCCCTCTTTATACAGCTGCTCCGCTACCTCACAGGTATGCTCCACTCTTGATCTTTATACAGCTGCTCCGCTTCCTCACAAGTAAACTCCACTCTTGCTCTTTATACAGCTGCTCCATTCCCTCACAGGTAAACACCGTTCCCCTCTTTATACAGCTGCTCCACTACCTCACAGGTAAACTCCACTCTTGCTCTTTATACAGCTGCTCCACTCCCTCACGGGACAACTCCAATCCACTATACATACAACTGCTCCACTCCCTGACAGATCAACACCGCTCCCTCACAGGTAAACTCCACTCTGCTCTGCATACAGCCGCTCCACTCCCTCACAGGTAAACTCCGCTCCCTCACAGGTAAACACAGTTCCGCTCTTTATACAGCTGCTCTGCTCGCTCACAGGTAATCTCCACTCTCGCTCTTTATACAGCTGCTCCGGTCTCTCACAGGTAAACACCCCTCCATTCATTATACAGCCGCTTAACTCCCTCACAGGTCGACTCCGCTCCACTCCCTCAGATGTAAACTCTGCTCCGCTCTTTGTACAGTCACTCTGCTCCCTCACAGGTAAACTCCACTCTCCTTCTTTATACAACCGCTCCATTCTCTCACAGCTAAACTCCGCTCTTGCTCTTTATACAGACGCTCCACTCCATCACAGGTAAACTCCGCTCCACTCTCCGTATAGCTGCTACGTTCCCTCACAGGTAAACACCACTCCCTCACAGGTAAAGTCCGCTCCCCCGCAGGTAAACACTTTTCCGCACTTTATACAACTGCACCACTCCCTCACAGGTCAGCTCCGATCCACTCTTCATATTGTTGCTGCATTGACTCACAGGTAAACTCCACTCTCGCTCTTTATACAGCCGCTCCACTCCCTCACAAGTAAACTCCACTCTGTTCTTTATACAGCCGCTCCGCTCCCTCACATGTAAACTCCGCTCCGCTCTTTATACAGCTGCTCCGCTCCCTCACATGTAAACTCCACTCCGCTCTTCATACAGCTGCTCCGCTCCCTCACAGATCAGCTCCGATCCACTCTTCATATTGCTGCTGCATTCCCTCACAGGTAAACTCCACTCTCGCTCTTTATACAACCGCTCCGCTCCCTCATAGGTATACTGTGCTCCCGATCTTCATACAGCCGCTCCGCTCCCTCACTGGTAAACTCCGCTCCACTCTTCAGACAGCCGCTCCGCTACCTCACAAGTAAACTCCACTCTGTTCTTTATACAGCCACTCCGCTCCCTCACATGTAAACTCCACTCCGCTCTTCATACAGCTGTTCCGCTCCCTCACAGGTAAACTCCGCTCCCTCACAGGTAAACTCCACTCTCGTTCTTTATACAGCCGCTTGGTTCCCTCACAGGTAAACTCCACTCTCACTCTTTATACAGCTGCTCCGCTCCTTTACAGATAGTATCCGCTCCCTCACAGGTAAACACTGTTCAGGACTTTATACAGCTGCTCCACTCCCTCACAGGTAAACTCCACTCTTGTTCTTTATACAGCTGCTTGGTTCCCTCACAGGGAAATTCCAGTCCCCTCTTCATAACGCTGCTCTGCTCCATCACAGGTAAACTCCGCTCCACTCTTCATACAGCTGTTCCGTTCCCTCACAGGTAAACTCCACTCTCGCTATTTATACAGCTGCTTGGCTCCCTCACAGGTAAACTCTGCTCCATTCTTTATACAGCCGCTCCACTCTCTCATTGCTAAACTCCGCTCTTGCTCTTTATATAGCCGCTCCACTCCATCACAGGTAAACTCCGCTCCACTCTCCAGATATCTGCTACGTTCCTTCACAGGTAAACTCCGCTCCGTCACAGGTAAAGTCGGCTCCCTCACAGGTAAACACTTTTCTGCACTTTATACAGCTGCTCCGCTCCCTCACAGGTCAGCTCCGATCCACTCTTCATATTGCTGCTGCGTTCCCTCACAGGTAAACTCCATTCTCGCTTTTTATACAGCCGCTCCGCTCCCTCACAGGTAAACTCTGATCCAGTTCTTTATACAGCCGCTCTCGTCCCCCACAGGTAGACTCTGCTCCCGATCTTTATACAGCCACTCTGCTCACTCACTGGTAAACTCCACTCTCGTTCTTTATACAGCCGCTCTGTTCCCTCACAGGTAAGTTCCACTCTCGCTCTTTATACAGCTGCTTGGCTCCCTCACAGGTAAACTCAGCTGTGCTCTTTATTCAGCCGCTCCGCTCCTTCACAGCTAAACTCCACTCTCGCTCTTTATACAGCCGCTCCGCTCCTTCACAGGTGAACTCCGCTACCGCTCTTTATACAGCCACTCCGCTCCCTCACAGGTAGACTCAAATCTTACTCTTTATACAGCCGCTCCGCTCCCTCACAACTAAACTCAACTCTCACTCTTTATAGAGCCGCTCCGCTCCTTCACAGCTAAACTCAACCATCGCTCTTTATAGAGCCGCTCAGCTCCTTCACAGGTAAACTTCGCTACAACTCTTCATTCAGCCGCTCTGCTCCCTCACAGGTAAACACTGCTCTGTTGTTCATACAGCCGCTCTGCTCCCTCACAGGTAAACTCCATTCCCTCACAGGTAAACACTGTTCCGCTCTGTATACAGCGCTCCACGCCCTCACAGGTAAGCTTCACTCTTGCTCTTTATACAGCTGCTCCGCTCCCTCACAGGTAAACTCCACTCTCGCTCTTTATACAGCTGCTCCACTCCCTCAATGGACAACTCTGATCCACTCTTCATACAGCTGCTCCGCTCCTTCACAGATCAACTCCGCTCCCTCACAGGTAAACACCACTCCGCTCTTTATAGAGCCGCTCTGCTCGCTCACAGGTAAATCTCCGCTCCACTCTTTATACAGCTGCTCCGCTCTCTCACAAGTAAGCTCCACTCTTGCTCTTTATACAGCAGCTCCACTCCCTCACAGGACAACTCCGATCCACTCCTCATACAGCTGCTCTACTCTCTCACAACTAAGCTCCACTCTTGCTCTTTATACAACTGCTCCGCTCCCTAACAGATCAACTCCACACCCTCACAGGCAAACACCACTCCGCTCTTTATAGAGCCGCTCTGCTCCCTCTCAGATAAACTCTGCTCCACTCTTCAGACAGCTGCTCTGGTCCCTCACAGGTGAACACTGTTCCGCTCTTTATACAGCTGCTCTGCTCCCTCACAGGTAAACACCACTCCATTCATTATACAGCCGCTCCACTCCCTCACAGGACCACTCCGCTCCACTCCCTCAGATGTGAACTCTGCTCCGCTCTTTGTACAGTCACTCTGCTCCCTCACAGGTAAACTTCACTCTCGCTCTTTATACAGCCGCTCCACTCCATCACAGGTAAACTGCGCTTCACTCTCCATATAGCTGCTATGTTCCTTCACAGGTAAACTCCACTCCCTCACAGGTAAAGTCCGCTCCCTCACAGGTAAACACTTTTCCGCACTTTATACATCTGCTCCGCTCCCTCACAGGTCAGCTCCGATCCACTCTTGATATTGCTGCTGCGTTCCCTCACAGGTAAACTCCAATCTCGCTTTTTATACAGCCGCTCCGCTCCCTCACAGGTAAACTCTGATCCAGTTCTTTATACAGCCGCTCTCATCCCCCACAGGTAGACTCTGCTCCCGATCTTTATACAGCCGCTCTGCTCCCTCACTGGTAAACTCCACTCTTGTTCTTTATACAGCCGCTCTGTTCCCTCACAGGTAAATTCCACTGTCACTCTTTATACAGCTGCTCCGCTCCTCACAGGTAAACACCACTCCGCTCTTTATAGAGCCGCTCTGCTCCCTCACAGGTAAACTCCGCTCCATTCTTCATACAGCTGCTCCGCTCCCTCACAGGTAAACCCCGCTCCCTCACAGGTAAATCTCCGTTACACTCTTCATACAGCTGCTCTGCTCCCTTACTGGTAAACTCCATTCCCTCACGGGTAAACACTGTTCCCCTCTTTATACAGCTGCTCCACTCCCTCACAGGTAAGCTCCACTCTTGCTCTTTATACAGCTGCTCTGCTCTTTCACAAGTAAGCTCCACTCTTACTCTTTATACAGCGGTTCCACTCCCTCACAGGACAACTCCGATCCACTCTTCATACAGCTGCTCCGCTCTCTCACAAGTAAGCTCCACTCTTGCTCTTTATACAACTGCTCCACTCCCTCACAGATCATCTCCGCACCTTCACAGGTAAACACCACTCCGCTCTTTATAGAGCCGCACTGCTCCCTCTCAGGTAAAGTCCGCTCAACTCTTCATACAGCTGCTCCGCTCACTCACAGGTAACCTCTGCTCCGCTCGTCATACTGCTGCACTGCTCCCTCACAGGTAAACTCCACTCCACTCTACATACAGCTGCTCCGCTCCCTCACAGGTAAACTCTGCTCCACTCTTCAGACAGCTGCTCTGCTCCCTCACAGGTAAACACCACTCCATTCATTATACAGCCGCTCCAGTCCCTCACAGGTCCACTCCGCTCCACTCCCTCAGATGTAAACTCTGCTCCGTTCTTTGTACAGTCACTCTGCTCCCTCACAGGAAAACTCCACTCTCGCTCTTTATACAGCCATTCCACTCTCTCACAGCTAAACTCCGCTCTTGCTCTTTATACAGCCGCTCCACTCCATCACAGGTACACTCCGCTCCACTCTCCATATAGCTGCTATGTTCCTTCACAGGTAAACTCCGTTCCCTCACAGATAAAGTCCGCTCCCTCACAGGTAAACACTTTTCCGCACTTTATACATCTGCTCTGCTCCCTCACAGGTCAGCTCCGATCCACTCTTCATATTGCTGCTGCTGCGTTCCCTCACAGGTAAACTCCAATCTCGCTGTTTATACAGCCGCTCTGCTCCCTCACAGGTAAACTCTGCTCCCGTTCTTTATACAGCCACTCTGCTCCCTCACTGGTAAACTCCACTCTCATTCTTTATACTGCCGCTCTGTTCCCTCACAGGTAAATTCCACTGTCACTCATTATACAGCTGCTCCGCTCCTCACAGGTGAACACTGTTCTGCTCTTTATACAGCTGCTCTGGTCCCTCACAGGTAAACACCGCTCCATTCATTATACAGCCGCTCCACTCCCTCACAGGTCCACTCCGCTCCACTCCCTCAGATGTAAACTCTGCTCCGCTCTTTGTACAGTCACTCTGCTCCCTGACAGGTAAACTCTACTCTCGCTCTTTACACAGCCGCTCCACTCTCTCACAGCTAAACTCCGCTCTCGTTCTTTATACAGAAGCTTCACTCCCTCACAGGTAAACTCCGCTGCACTCTTTATACAGCCTCTCCGCTCCCTCACAGGTAAGCTCCGTTCCCTCACAGGTAAACACTGTTCCGTGCTTTATACAGCTGCCCCGCTCTCTCACAGATAAACTCCACTCCGCTCTTCATAACGCTGCTCTGCTCCCTCACAGGTAAACTCTGCTCCCCCTTCATACAGCTGCTCCGCTCCCTTACAGGTAATCTCCACTTCCTCACAGTTAAACATTGCTATGCTCTTCATACTGCCGCTCTGCTCCCTCACAGGTAAACTCTGCTCCAGTCTTCATACAGCTGCTCCGCTCCCTCACAGGTAAACTCCATTCCTTCACAGGTATACACTGTTCCCCTCTTTATACAGCTGCTCCGCTCCCTCACAGGTAAGCTCCACTCTTGCTCTTTATACAGCTGCTCCACTCCCTGACGGGACAGCTCCGATCCACTATTCATACAGCTGCTCCACTCCCTCACAGGTCAACTCCTCTCCCTCACAGGTAAACTCCGCTCCGCTCTTCATACTGTTGCTCTGCTCCCCCACAGGCAAACTGTGCTACGTTCTTTATGCAGCCGCTCCGCTCCCTCACAGGTAAACTCCACTTCGCTCTTCATACAGCCGCTCCGCTCCCTCACAGGTAATCTCCGCTCCCTCACAGGTAAACACTGTTCCGCGCTTTATACAGCTGCCCCGCTCCCTCACAGGTAAACTCCACTTCGCTCTTCATAACGCTGCTCTGCTCCCTCACAGGTAAACTCTGGTCCCCCTTCATACAGCTGCTCCGCTCCCTTACAGGTAATCTCCATTCCCTCACAGGTAAACACTGTTCCCCTCTTTATACAGCTGCTCTGCTACCTCACATGTATGCTCCACCTTGCTCTTTATACAGCTGCTCCGCTCCCTCACAAGTAAACTCCACTCTTGCTCTTTATGCAGCTGCTCCACTCCCTCACGGGACAACTCCGATCCACTATGCATACTGCCGCTCCACTCCCTCACAGATCAACTCTGCTCCCTCACAGGTGAACACCACTCCGCTCTTCATACTGCTGCTCTGCTCCCCCACAGTCAAAATGTGCTACATTCTTTATACAGCCGCTCCGCTCCCTCACAAGTAACTACACTCCCCTCATCATAACTGTGCTCTGCTCCCTCACAGGTAAACTCTGCTCTGCTGCTGCTACAGCCGCTCCGCTCCCTCACAGGTAAACTCCACTCCGCTCTTCATACTGCTGCTGTGCTCCCCCACAGTCAAACTGTGCTACATTCTTTATACAGCCGCTCCGCTCCCTCACAGGTAAACTCAACTCCGCTCTTTATACAGCCGCTCCGCTCCCTCACAAGTTACTACACTCCCCTCATCATAACTCTGCTCCGCTCCCTCACAAGCAAACACTGTTCTGCTCTTTATACAGCCGCTCCGCTCCCTCACAAGTAACTCCACTCCCCTCATCATAACTGTGCTCTGCTCCCTCACAGGTAAACTCTGCTCTGCTGCTGCTACAGCTGTTCCGCTCCCTCACAGGTAAACTCCACTCTCGCTCTTTATACAGCTGCTCCACTCCCTCACAGGAAAACACCGCTCCACTCTTCATACAGCTGCTCTGCTCCCTCACATGTAAACTCTGCTCCACTCTTCATACAGCTGCTCCGCTCCCTCACAGGTAAACCCCACTCTCGTTCTTTATACAGCCGCTTGGTTCCCTCACAGGGAAGCTCCGCTCCGCTCTTTATACAACCGCTCCGCTCCCTCACAAGTAACTCCACTCCCTTCATCATAACTGTGCTCTGCTCCCTCACAGGTAAACTCTGCTCTACTGTTGATACAGCTGTTCCGCTCCTTCACAGGTAAACTCCACTCTCGCTCTTTATACAGCTGCTCCACTCCCTCACAGGATAACACCGCTCCACTCTTCATACAGCCGCTCTGCTCCCTCACAGGTAAACTCCACTCTCACTCTTTATACAGCTGCTCCACTCCCTCACAGGAAAACACCGCTCCGCTCTTCATACAGCCGCTCTGCTCCCTCACAGGTAAATTCTATTCCCTCACAAGTATACACTGTTCCGCTCTTTATACAGCTGCTCCGCTACCTCACAGGTAAACTCCATTCCCTCAGAGATATACACTGTTCGCCTTTTTATACAGCTGCTCCGCTCCCTCCCAGGTAAGCTCCACTCTTGCTCTTTATACAGCTGCTACGCTCCCTCACAAGTAAGCTCCACTCTTGCTCTTTATAGAGCTGCTCTGCACCCTCACAAAGAAGCTCCACTCTTGCTCTTTATAGAGCCGCTCTGCTCCCTCACAGGTAATCTCTGCTCCACTCTTCGTACAGCTGCTCTGCTCCCTCACAGGTAAACTCCGCTCCACTCTTCATACAGCCGCTCCGCTCCCTCACAGGTAAACTCCGCTCCCTCACAGGTATACACTATTCCGCTCTTTATACAGCTGCTCCGCTACCACACAGGTAAACTCCATTCCCTCAGAGATATACACTGTTCGCCTCTTTATACAGCTGCTCCGCTCCCTCCCAGGTAAGCTCCACTCTTGCTCTTTATACATCTGCTCTGCTCCCTCACAAAGAAGCTCCACTCTTGCTCTTTATAGAGCCGCTCTGCTCCCTCACAGGTAATCTCTGCTCCACTCTTCATACAGCTGCTCCGCACGCTCACAGGAAAACTCCGCACCACTCTTCATACTGCTGCTCTGCTCCCTCACAGGCAAACTGACATACACCCTTTATACAGCCTCTCCGCTCCGTCACAGTTAAACTCCACTCTCGCTCTTTATAGAGTCGCTCCGCTCCCTCACAGGTAAACTCCGCTCCGTCACAGGTAAACACTGTTCCTCTCTTTATAGAGCCGCTCCGCTCCCTTACAGGTAAACCCCGCTCCATTCCTTATACAGACGCTCCACTTCCTCACAGGTAAACTCCACTACCGCTCTTTATACAGCCACTCCGCACCCTCACAGGTAAACCCCGCTCCATTCCTTATACAGACGCTCCACTTCCTCACAGGTAAACTCCGCTGCACACTTTATACAGCCGCTCTACTCCCTCACAGGTATACCCCGCTCCCTCACAGGTAAACACTGTTCCGCTCTTCATACAGCTGCTCCGCTCCCTCACAGGTAAACTATGCTCCCTCATAAGTAAACTCCACTCTCGTTCTTTATACAGCTGCTCCACTCCCTCACAGGAAAACACCGCTCCACTCTTCATACAGCCGCTCTGCTCCCTCACAGGTAAACTCAACTCCTCTCTTTATACAGCCGCTCCGCTCCCTCACAAGTAACTACACTCCCCTCATCATAACTGTGCTCTGCTCCCTCACAGGTAAACTCTGCTCTGCTGTTGCTACAGCTGTTCCGCTCCCTCACAGGTAAACTCCACTCTCGCTCTTTATACAGCTGCTCCACTCCCTCACAGGTAAACTCCACTCTCGCTCTTTATACAGCCGCTTTGTTCCCTCGCAGGGAAGCTCAGCTCCGCTCTTTATATAGCCGCTCCGCTCCCTCACAAGTAACTCCACTCCCCTCATCATAACTGTGCTCTGCTCCCTCACAGGTAAACTCTGCTCTGCTGTTGCTACAGCTGTTCCGCTCCCTCACAGGTAAACTCCACTCTCGCTCTTTATACAGCTGCTCCACTCCCTCACAGGAAAACACCGCTCCACTCTTCATACAGCTGCTCTGCTCCCTCACAGGTAAACTCCGCTGCACTCTTTATACAGCTGCTCCGCTCCCTCACAGGTAAGCTCCACTCTTGCTCTTTATAGAGCCGCTCTGCTCCCTCACAGGTAAACTCCGCTCCCTCACGGTTAAACACTGTTCTGTTCCTTATACAGCTGCTCCACTCCCTCACAGGTAAACTCCACTATCACTCTTTCTACAGCCGCTCCGCTCCTTCACAGGTAAACTCCTCTACCGCTCTTTATACAGTCGCTCTGCTCCCTCACAGGTAAACTCCGCTCCACTCTTTATACAGCTGCTCCGCTCCCACATAACTAAACTCAACTCTCACTCTTTATAGAGCTGCTTCGCTCCCTCACAACTAAACTCAACTCTCGCTCTTTATAGAGCCGCTCCGCTCCCTCACAACTTAACTCAACTCTCACTCTTTATACAGCCGCTCCGCACCCTTACAGGTCAGCTCCGATCCACTCTTCATATTGCTGCTGCGTTCCCTCACAGGTAAACTCCACTCTCGCTCTTTATACAGCCGCTCCGCTCCCTCACAGGTAAACTCTGCTCCCGATCTTCATACAGCCGCTCCGGTCCCTCACAGGTAAACTCTGGTCCTGATCTTCATACAGCCGCTCCGCTCCCTCACAGCTAAACTCAACTCTCGCTCTTTATACAGCCGCTCCGCACCCTCACAGGTCAGCTCTAATCCACTCTTCATATTGCTGCTGCGTTCCCTCACAGGTAAACTCCACTCTCGCTCTTTATACAGCCGCTCCGCTCCCTCACTGGTAACCTCCGCTCCACTCTTCAGACAGCCGCTCCGCTACCTCGCAAGTAAACTCCACTCTGTTCTTTATACAGTCGCTCTGCTCCCTGACAGGTTAACTCCACTCCGCTCTTTATACAGCCGCTCCGCTCCCTCACAGGTAAACTCCGCTCCGCTCTTCATACAGATGCTCTGCTCCCTCACAGGTAAACTCCGCTCCCTCAGAGGTAAACACTGTTTCGCTCTGTATACAGACGCTCAGCTCCCTCACAGGTAAACTCCACTCTCGTTCTTTATACAGCCGCTCAGCTCCCTCACAGGAAAACTCCACTCTCGTTCTTTATACAGCCGCTCAGCTCCCTCACAGGTAAACTCCACTCTCGCTCTTTATACAGCCGCTTGGTTCCCTCACAGGGAAGCTCCGCTCCGCTCTTCATACAGCCGCTCCGCTCCCTCACAGGTAACTCCACTCCCCTCTTCATAACGCTGCTCTGCTCCCTCACAGGTAAACACTGTTCCGCTCTTTATACAGCTGCTCTGCTCCCTCAAAGGTAAACTCCGCTCTCGCTCCTTATACAGCTGCTTCGGACCCTCACAGGTAAACACCACTCCGTTCATTATACAGCCGCTCCACTCCCTCACAGGTCCACTCCGCTCTTCTCCCTCAGATGTAAACTCTGCTCTGCTCTTTGTACAGTCACTCTGCTCCCTCACAGGTAAACTCCACTCTTGCTCTTTATACAGCTGCTCCACTCTCTCACAGCTAAACTCCGCTCTCGCTCTTCATACAGACGCTCCACTCCATCACAGGTAAACTCCGCTCCACTCTCCGTATAGCTGCTACATTCCCTCACCGGTAAACTCCACTCCATCACAGGTAAAGTCCGCTCCCTCACAGTTAAACACTTTTCTGCACTATATATAGCTGCTCCGCTCCCTCACAGGTAAACTCTGATCCAGATCTTTATACAGCCGCTCTGGTCCCCCACAGGTAAACTCTGCTCCCGATCTTTATACAGCCCCTCCGCTCACTCGCTGGTAAACTCCACTCTGTTCTTTATGCAGCCGCTCCACTCCCTCACATGTAAACTCCGCTCCGCTCTTCATACAGATGCTCCGCTCCCTCACAGGTGAACTCTGCTCCCTCAGAAGTAAACACTGTTACACTCTGTATACAGCTGCTCCACTCCCTCTCAGGTAAACTTCACTCTTGCTCTTTATGCAGCTGCTTGGTTCCCTCACTAGGAAACTCCACTCCCCTCTTCATAACGCTGCTCTGCTCCCTCACAGGTAAACTCCACTCCCCTCTTCATAACGCTGCTCTGCTCCCTCACAGGTAAACTCCGCTCCACTCTTCATACAGCTGTTCCGCTCCCTCACAGGTAAACTGCACTTCCTCACAGGTAAACTCCACACTCGTTCTTTATACAGCCGCTCCACTCCCTCACAAGCAAACACTGTTCCGCACTTTATACAGCTGCTCAGCTCCCTCACAGGTAAACTCCGCTTCGCTCTTTATACAGCCGCTCCGCTCCCTCACAAGTGACTACAATCCCCTCATCATAACTCTGCTCCGCTCCCTCACAAGCAAACACTGTTCCGCATTTTATACAGCTGCTCCGCTCCCTCACAGGTAAACCCCACTCTCGTTCTTTATACAGCCGCTTGGTTCCCTCACAGGGAAGCTCCGCTCCGCTCTTTATACAACCGCTCCGCTCCCTCACAAGTAACTCCACTCCCTTCATCATAACTGTGCTCTGCTCCCTCACAGGTAAACTCTGCTCTACTGTTGATACAGCTGTTCCGCTCCCTCACAGGTAAACTCCACTCTCGCTCTTTATACAGCTGCTCCACTCCCTCAGAGGATAACACCGCTCCGCTCTTCATACAGCCGCTCTGCTCCCTCACAGGTAAACTCCACTCTCGCTTTTTATACAGCTGCTCCACTCCCTCACAGGAAAACACCGCTCCGCTCTTCATACAGCCGCTCTGCTCCCTCACAGGTAAATTCCATTCCCTCACAGGTATACACTGTTCCGCTCTTTATACAGCTGCTCCGCTACCTCACAGGTAAACTCCATTCCCTCAGAGATATACACTGTTCGCCTCTTTATACAGCTGCTCCGCTCCCTCCCAGGTAAGCTCCACTCTTGCTCTTTATAGAGCTGCTCTGCTCCCTCACAAAGAAGCTCCACTCTTGCTCTTTATAGAGCCGCTCTGCTCCCTCACAGGTAATCTCTGCTCCACTCTTCATACAGCTGCTCTGCTCCCTCACAGGTAAACTCCGCTCCACTCTTCATACAGCCGCTCCGCTCCCTCACAGGCAAACTGACATACACCCTTTATACAGCCTCTCCGCTCCATCACAGCTAAACTCCACTCTCGCTCTTTATAGAGCCGCTCCGCTCCCTCACAGGTAAACCCCGCTCCATTTTTTATACAGACGCTCCACTTCCTCACAGGTAAACTCTGCTACCGCTCTTTATACAGCCACTCTGTACCCTCACAGGTAAATCCCGCTCCATTCCTTATACAGACGCTCCACTTGCTCACAGGTAAACTCCGCTGCACACTTTATACAGCCGCTCTACTCCCTCACAGGTAAACACTGTTCCGCTCTTTATACTGCTGCTCCCCTCCCTCACAGGTAAACTCTACTCTGCTCTTCATACAGCTGTTCTGCTCCCTCACAGGTAAACTCCGCTCCCTCACAGTTAAACACAGTTCCGTTCTTTATACAGCTGCTCCACTCCCTCACAGGTAAACTCCACTATCACTCTTTCTACAGCCGCTCTGCTCCTTCACAGGTAAACTCCTCTACCGCTCTTTATACAGCCGCTCTGCTCCCTCACAGGTAAACTCCGCTCCACTCTTTATACAGCTGCTCCGCTCCCACACAACTAAACTCAACTCTCACTCTTTATAGAGCTGCTTCGCTCCCTCACAACTAAACTCAACTCTCACTCTTTATAGAGCCGCTTCGCTCCCTCACAGCTAAACTCAACTCTCGCTCTTTATAGAGCCGCTCCACTCCCTCACAACTAAACTCAACTCTCGCTCTTTATACAGCCGCTCCGCAACCTCACATGTCAGCTCCGATCCACTCTTCATATTGCTGCTGCATTCTCTCACAGATAAACTCCACTCTCGCTCTTTATACAGCCGCTCCGCTCCCTCACAGGTAAACTCTGCTCCAGATCATTATACAGCCACTCTGGTCCCCCACAGGTAAACTCTGCTCCCGATCTTCATACAGCCGCTCCGCTCCCTCACTGGTAACTTCCGCTCCACTCTTCAGACAGCCGCTCCGCTACCTCGCAAGTAAACTGCACTCTGTTCTTTATACAGCCGCTCTGCTCCCTGACTGGTAAACTCCGCTCCGCTCTTTATACAGCCGCTACACTCCCTCACAGCTAAACTCCACTCTCGCACTTTATAGAGCCACTCTGCTCCCTCACAGGTAAACTCAGCTCCATTCCTTATACAGACGCTCCACTTCCTCACAGGTAAACTCCGCTGCACACTTCATACAGCCACTCCGCTCCCTCACAGGTAAACTCCGCTCCCTCACAGGTAAACTCCGCTACCGCTCTTTATACAGCCACTCCTCACCCTCACAGGTAAACTCCGCTCCCTCACAGGTAAACACTGTTCCGCTCTTTATACAGATGCGCCGCTCCCTCACAGGTAAACTGCACTCTCGCTCTTTATACAGCTGCTTGGCTCCCTCACAGGTAAACTCTGCTCCTGTCTTTATACAGCTGCTCCGCTCCCTTGCAGGTAAACTCCGCTCCGCTCTTTATACAGCCGCTCCGCTCCCTCACAGATAAACTCCGATGCGCACTTCATACAGCTGCTTTGCTCCCTCACAGGTAAAGTCCGCTCCCTCAGAGGTAAACACTGTTTCGCTCTGTATACAGCTGCTCCGCTCCCTCAAAGGTAAACTCCACTCTCGTTCTTTATACAGCCGCTCAGCTCCCTCACAGGTAATCTCCACTCTCGTTCTATATACAGCTGCTCCGCTCCCTCACAGGTAAAATCCACTTTGCTCTTCATACAGCTGCTCCGCTCCCTCACAGGTGAACTCCGCTCCCTCACAGGTAAACACCGTTCCGCACTTTATGCAGCTGCTCTGCTCCCTCACATTTAAACTCCACTCCGTTCATTATACAGCCGCTCCACTCCCTCACAGGTCGACTCCGCTGCACTCCCTCAAATGTAAACTCTGCTCCGCACTTTGTACAGTCACTCTGCTCCCTCACAGGTAAACTGCACTCTCGCTCTTTATACACTGCTCTGCTCCCTCACAGAGAACTCTGCTCCCTCACAGGTAACCACCGTTCCGCACTTTATACAGCTGCTCTGCTCCCTCACAGGTGAACTCCGCTTCCTCACAGGTAAACACCGTTCCGCACTTTATACAGCTGCTCTGCTCCCTCACAGGTAAACACCGTTCCGCACTTTATACAGCTGCTCTGCTCCCTCACAGGTGAACTCCGCTTCCTCACAGGTAAACACCGTTCCGCACTTTATACAGCTGCTCTGCTCCCTCACGGGTAAACTCCACACCGTTCATTATACAGCTGCTCCACTCCCTCACAGGTCGACTCCGCTGCACTCCCTCAGATGTAAATGCTGCTCCGCACTTTGTACAGTCACTCTGCTCCCTCACAGGTAAACTCCACTCTAGCTCTTTATACAGCTGCTCCAGACACCTCACAGGTAAACTGCATTCTCGTTCTTTATACAGCCGCTCAGCTCCCTCACAGGTAAACTCCACTCTCGCTCTTTATACAGCCGCTTGGTTCCCTCACAGGGAAGCTCCGCTCCGATCTTTATACAGCCGCTCCGCTCCCTCACAGGTGAACTCTGCTCCCTCACAGGTAAACACCATTCCGCAGTTTATACAGCTGCTCTGCTCCCTCACAGGTAAACTCCACTCCGTTCATTTTACAGCCACTCCACTCACTCACAGGTCGACTCCGCTGCACTCCCTCAGATGTAAACTCTGCTCCGCACTTTGTACAGTCACTCTGCTCCCTCACAGGTAAACTCCGCACTCGCTCTTTATACAGCCGCAACACTCCATCATGAGTAAACTGCGCTCCACTCTCCATATAGCTGCTACGTTCCCTCACAGGTAAGCTCCGCTCCCTCACAGGTAAAGTCCTCTCCCTCACAGGTAAACACTTTTCCGCACGTTATACCTCTGCTTCGCTCCCTCACAGGTCAGCTCCGATCCACTCTTCATATTGCTGCTGCGTTCCCTCACAGGTAAACTCCAATCTCGCTGTTTACACAGCTGCTCCACCCCCTCACAGGTAAACTCTGATCCAGATCATTATACAGCTGCTCTCGTCCCCCACAGGTAGACTCTGCTCCCGATCTTTATACAGCCGCTCTGCTCCCTGACTGGTAAACTCCACTCTCGCACTTTATAGAGCCGCTCTGCTCCCTCACAGGTAAACTCAGCTCCATTCCTTATACAGACGCTCCACTTCCTCACAGGTAAACTCTGCTGCACACTTCATACAGCCACTCTGCTCCCTCACAGGTAAACTCCGCTACCGCTCTTTTTACAGCCACTCCTCACCCTCACAGGTAAACTCCGCTCCACTCCTTATACAGACGCTCCGCTCCCTCACAGGTAAACTCCGCTCCCTCACAGGTAAACACTGTTCCGCTCTTTATACAGATGCTCCGCTCCCTCACAGGTAAACTGCACTCTCGCTCTTTATTCAGCTGCTTGGCTCCCTCACACGTAAACTCTGCTCCTGTCTTTATACAGTTGCTCTGCTCCCTCACAGGTAAACTCAGCTCCATTCCTTATACAGACGCTCCGCTCCCTCACAGGTAAACTCCGCTCCCTCACAGGTAAACTCCGCTACTGCTCTTTTTACAGCCACTCCTCACCCTCACAGGTAAACTCCGCTCCATTCCTTATATAGACGCTCCGCTCCCTCACAGGTAAACTCTGCTCCCGATCTTTATACAGCCGCTCCGCTCACTCGCTGGTAAACTCCACTCTGTTCTTTATGCAGCCGCTCCACTCCCTCACATGTAAACTCCGCTCCGCTCTTCATACAGATGCTCCGCTCCCTCACAGGTGAACTCTGCTCCCTCAGAAGTAAACACTGTTACACTCTGTATACAGCTGCTCCACTCCCTCTCAGGTAAACTTCACTCTTGCTCTTTATGCAGCTGCTTGGTTCCCTCACTAGGAAACTCCACTCCCCTCTTCATAACGCTGCTCTGCTCCCTCACAGGTAAACTCCACTCCCCTCTTCATAACGCTGCTCTGCTCCCTCACAGGTAAACTCCGCTCCACTCTTCATACAGCTGTTCCGCTCCCTCACAGGTAAACTGCACTTCCTCACAGGTAAACTCCACACTCGTTCTTTATACAGCCGCTCCACTCCCTCACAAGCAAACACTGTTCCGCACTTTATACAGCTGCTCAGCTCCCTCACAGGTAAACTCCGCTTCGCTCTTTATACAGCCGCTCCGCTCCCTCACAAGTGACTACAATCCCCTCATCATAACTCTGCTCCGCTCCCTCACAAGCAAACACTGTTCCGCATTTTATACAGCTGCTCCGCTCCCTCACAGGTAAACCCCACTCTCGTTCTTTATACAGCCGCTTGGTTCCCTCACAGGGAAGCTCCGCTCCGCTCTTTATACAACCGCTCCGCTCCCTCACAAGTAACTCCACTCCCTTCATCATAACTGTGCTCTGCTCCCTCACAGGTAAACTCTGCTCTACTGTTGATACAGCTGTTCCGCTCCCTCACAGGTAAACTCCACTCTCGCTCTTTATACAGCTGCTCCACTCCCTCACAGGATAACACCGCTCCACTCTTCATACAGCCGCTCTGCTCCCTCACAGGTAAACTCCACTCTCGCTTTTTATACAGCTGCTCCACTCCCTCACAGGAAAACACCGCTCCGCTCTTCATACAGCCGCTCTGCTCCCTCACAGGTAAATTCCATTCCCTCACAGGTATACACTGTTCCGCTCTTTATACAGCTGCTCCGCTACCTCACAGGTAAACTCCATTCCCTCAGAGATATACACTGTTCGCCTCTTTATACAGCTGCTCCGCTCCCTCCCAGGTAAGCTCCACTCTTGCTCTTTATAGAGCTGCTCTGCTCCCTCACAAAGAAGCTCCACTCTTGCTCTTTATAGAGCCGCTCTGCTCCCTCACAGGTAATCTCTGCTCCACTCTTCATACAGCTGCTCTGCTCCCTCACAGGTAAACTCCGCTCCACTCTTCATACAGCCGCTCCGCTCCCTCACAGGCAAACTGACATACACCCTTTATACAGCCTCTCCGCTCCATCACAGCTAAACTCCACTCTCGCTCTTTATAGAGCCGCTCCGCTCCCTCACAGGTAAACCCCGCTCCATTTTTTATACAGACGCTCCACTTCCTCACAGGTAAACTCTGCTACCGCTCTTTATACAGCCACTCTGTACCCTCACAGGTAAATCCCGCTCCATTCCTTATACAGACGCTCCACTTGCTCACAGGTAAACTCCGCTGCACACTTTATACAGCCGCTCTACTCCCTCACAGGTAAACACTGTTCCGCTCTTTATACTGCTGCTCCCCTCCCTCACAGGTAAACTCTACTCTGCTCTTCATACAGCTGTTCTGCTCCCTCACAGGTAAACTCCGCTCCCTCACAGTTAAACACAGTTCCGTTCTTTATACAGCTGCTCCACTCCCTCACAGGTAAACTCCACTATCACTCTTTCTACAGCCGCTCTGCTCCTTCACAGGTAAACTCCTCTACCGCTCTTTATACAGCCGCTCTGCTCCCTCACAGGTAAACTCCGCTCCACTCTTTATACAGCTGCTCCGCTCCCACACAACTAAACTCAACTCTCACTCTTTATAGAGCCGCTTCGCTCCCTCACAACTAAACTCAACTCTCACTCTTTATAGAGCCGCTTCGCTCCCTCACAGCTAAACTCAACTCTCGCTCTTTATAGAGCCGCTCCACTCCCTCACAACTAAACTCAACTCTCGCTCTTTATACAGCCGCTCCGCAACCTCACATGTCAGCTCCGATCCACTCTTCATATTGCTGCTGCATTCTCTCACAGCTAAACTCCACTCTCGCTCTTTATACAGCCGCTCCGCTCCCTCACAGGTAAACTCTGCTCCAGATCATTATACAGCCACTCTGGTCCCCCACAGGTAAACTCTGCTCCCGATCTTCATACAGCCGCTCCGCTCCCTCACTGGTAACTTCCGCTCCACTCTTCAGACAGCCGCTCCGCTACCTCGCAAGTAAACTGCACTCTGTTCTTTATACAGCCGCTCTGCTCCCTGACTGGTAAACTCCGCTCCGCTCTTTATACAGCCGCTACACTCCCTCACAGCTAAACTCCACTCTCGCACTTTATAGAGCCACTCTGCTCCCTCACAGGTAAACTCAGCTCCATTCCTTATACAGACGCTCCACTTCCTCACAGGTAAACTCCGCTGCACACTTCATACAGCCACTCCGCTCCCTCACAGGTAAACTCCGCTCCCTTACAGGTAAACTCCGCTACCGCTCTTTATACAGCCACTCCTCACCCTCACAGGTAAACTCCGCTCCCTCACAGGTAAACACTGTTCCGCTCTTTATACAGATGCGCCGCTCCCTCACAGGTAAACTGCACTCTCGCTCTTTATACAGCTGCTTGGCTCCCTCACAGGTAAACTCTGCTCCTGTCTTTATACAGCTGCTCCGCTCCCTTGCAAGTAAACTCCGCTCCGCTCTTTATACAGCCGCTCCGCTCCCTCACAGATAAACTCCGATGCGCACTTCATACAGCTGCTTTGCTCCCTCACAGGTAAAGTCCGCTCCCTCAGAGGTAAACACTGTTTCGCTCTGTATACAGCTGCTCCGCTCCCTCAAAGGTAAACTCCACTCTCGTTCTTTATACAGCCGCTCAGCTCCCTCACAGGTAATCTCCACTCTCGTTCTATATACAGCTGCTCCGCTCCCTCACAGGTAAAATCCACTTTGCTCTTCATACAGCTGCTCCGCTCCCTCACAGGTGAACTCCGCTCCCTCACAGGTAAACACCGTTCCGCACTTTATGCAGCTGCTCTGCTCCCTCACATTTAAACTCCACTCCGTTCATTATACAGCCGCTCCACTCCCTCACAGGTCGACTCCGCTGCACTCCCTCAAATGTAAACTCTGCTCCGCACTTTGTACAGTCACTCTGCTCCCTCACAGGTAAACTGCACTCTCGCTCTTTATACACTGCTCTGCTCCCTCACAGAGAACTCTGCTCCCTCACAGGTAACCACCGTTCCGCACTTTATACAGCTGCTCTGCTCCCTCACAGGTGAACTCCGCTTCCTCACAGGTAAACACCGTTCCGCACTTTATACAGCTGCTCTGCTCCCTCACAGGTAAACACCGTTCCGCACTTTATACAGCTGCTCTGCTCCCTCACAGGTGAACTCCGCTTCCTCACAGGTAAACACCGTTCCGCACTTTATACAGCTGCTCTGCTCCCTCACGGGTAAACTCCACACCGTTCATTATACAGCTGCTCCACTCCCTCACAGGTCGACTCCGCTGCACTCCCTCAGATGTAAATGCTGCTCCGCACTTTGTACAGTCACTCTGCTCCCTCACAGGTAAACTCCACTCTAGCTCTTTATACAGCTGCTCCAGACACCTCACAGGTAAACTGCACTCTCGTTCTTTATACAGCCGCTCAGCTCCCTCACAGGTAAACTCCACTCTCGCTCTTTATACAGCCGCTTGGTTCCCTCACAGGGAAGCTCCGCTCCGATCTTTATACAGCCGCTCCGCTCCCTCACAGGTGAACTCTGCTCCCTCACAGGTAAACACTGTTCCGCTCTTTATACAGCTGCTCTGCTCCCTCACAGGTGAACACCACTTCCTCACAGGTAAACACCATTCCGCAGTTTATACAGCTGCTCTGCTCCCTCACAGGTAAACTCCACTCCGTTCATTTTACAGCCACTCCACTCACTCACAGGTCGACTCCGCTGCACTCCCTCAGATGTAAACTCTGCTCCGCACTTTGTACAGTCACTCTGCTCCCTCACAGGTAAACTCCGCACTCGCTCTTTATACAGCCGCAACACTCCATCATGAGTAAACTGCGCTCCACTCTCCATATAGCTGCTACGTTCCCTCACAGGTAAGCTCCGCTCCCTCACAGGTAAACACTTTTCCGCACGTTATACCTCTGCTTCGCTCCCTCACAGGTCAGCTCCGATCCACTCTTCATATTGCTGCTGCGTTCCCTCACAGGTAAACTCCAATCTCGCTGTTTACACAGCTGCTCCACTCCCTCACAGGTAAACTCTGATCCAGATCATTATACAGCTGCTCTCGTCCCCCACAGGTAGACTCTGCTCCCGATCTTTATACAGCAGCTCTGCTCCCTGACTGGTAAACTCCACTCTCGCACTTTATAGAGCCGCTCTGCTCCCTCACAGGTAAACTCAGCTCCATTCCTTATACAGACGCTCCACTTCCTCACAGGTAAACTCTGCTGCACACTTCATACAGCCACTCTGCTCCCTCACAGGTAAACTCCGCTACCGCTCTTTTTACAGCCACTCCTCACCCTCACAGGTAAACTCCGCTCCACTCCTTATACAGACGCTCCGCTCCCTCACAGGTAAACTCCGCTCCCTCACAGGTAAACACTGTTCCGCTCTTTATACAGATGCTCCGCTCCCTCACAGGTAAACTGCACTCTCGCTCTTTATTCAGCTGCTTGGCTCCCTCACACGTAAACTCTGCTCCTGTCTTTATACAGTTGCTCTGCTCCCTCACAGGTAAACTCAGCTCCATTCCTTATACAGACGCTCCGCTCCCTCACAGGTAAACTCCGCTCCCTCACAGGTAAACTCCGCTACTGCTCTTTTTACAGCCACTCCTCACCCTCACAGGTAAACTCCGCTCCATTCCTTATATAGACGCTCCGCTCCCTCACAGGTAAACTCTGCTCCCGATCTTTATACAGCCGCTCCGCTCACTCGCTGGTAAACTCCACTCTGTTCTTTATGCAGCCGCTCCACTCCCTCACATGTAAACTCCGCTCCGCTCTTCATACAGATGCTCCGCTCCCTCACAGGTGAACTCTGCTCCCTCAGAAGTAAACACTGTTACACTCTGTATACAGCTGCTCCACTCCCTCTCAGGTAAACTTCACTCTTGCTCTTTATGCAGCTGCTTGGTTCCCTCACTAGGAAACTCCACTCCCCTCTTCATAACGCTGCTCTGCTCCCTCACAGGTAAACTCCACTCCCCTCTTCATAACGCTGCTCTGCTCCCTCACAGGTAAACTCCGCTCCACTCTTCATACAGCTGTTCCGCTCCCTCACAGGTAAACTGCACTTCCTCACAGGTAAACTCCACACTCGTTCTTTATACAGCCGCTCCACTCCCTCACAAGCAAACACTGTTCCGCACTTTATACAGCTGCTCAGCTCCCTCACAGGTAAACTCCGCTTCGCTCTTTATACAGCCGCTCCGCTCCCTCACAAGTGACTACAATCCCCTCATCATAACTCTGCTCCGCTCCCTCACAAGCAAACACTGTTCCGCATTTTATACAGCTGCTCCGCTCCCTCACAGGTAAACCCCACTCTCGTTCTTTATACAGCCGCTTGGTTCCCTCACAGGGAAGCTCCGCTCCGCTCTTTATACAACCGCTCCGCTCCCTCACAAGTAACTCCACTCCCTTCATCATAACTGTGCTCTGCTCCCTCACAGGTAAACTCTGCTCTACTGTTGATACAGCTGTTCCGCTCCCTCACAGGTAAACTCCACTCTCGCTCTTTATACAGCTGCTCCACTCCCTCACAGGATAACACCGCTCCACTCTTCATACAGCCGCTCTGCTCCCTCACAGGTAAACTCCACTCTCGCTTTTTATACAGCTGCTCCACTCCCTCACAGGAAAACACCGCTCCGCTCTTCATACAGCCGCTCTGCTCCCTCACAGGTAAATTCCATTCCCTCACAGGTATACACTGTTCCGCTCTTTATACAGCTGCTCCGCTACCTCACAGGTAAACTCCATTCCCTCAGAGATATACACTGTTCGCCTCTTTATACAGCTGCTCCGCTCCCTCCCAGGTAAGCTCCACTCTTGCTCTTTATAGAGCTGCTCTGCTCCCTCACAAAGAAGCTCCACTCTTGCTCTTTATAGAGCCGCTCTGCTCCCTCACAGGTAATCTCTGCTCCACTCTTCATACAGCTGCTCTGCTCCCTCACAGGTAAACTCCGCTCCACTCTTCATACAGCCGCTCCGCTCCCTCACAGGCAAACTGACATACACCCTTTATACAGCCTCTCCGCTCCATCACAGCTAAACTCCACTCTCGCTCTTTATAGAGCCGCTCCGCTCCCTCACAGGTAAACCCCGCTCCATTTTTTATACAGACGCTCCACTTCCTCACAGGTAAACTCTGCTACCGCTCTTTATACAGCCACTCTGTACCCTCACAGGTAAATCCCGCTCCATTCCTTATACAGACGCTCCACTTGCTCACAGGTAAACTCCGCTGCACACTTTATACAGCCGCTCTACTCCCTCACAGGTAAACACTGTTCCGCTCTTTATACTGCTGCTCCCCTCCCTCACAGGTAAACTCTACTCTGCTCTTCATACAGCTGTTCTGCTCCCTCACAGGTAAACTCCGCTCCCTCACAGTTAAACACAGTTCCGTTCTTTATACAGCTGCTCCACTCCCTCACAGGTAAACTCCACTATCACTCTTTCTACAGCCGCTCTGCTCCTTCACAGGTAAACTCCTCTACCGCTCTTTATACAGCCGCTCTGCTCCCTCACAGGTAAACTCCCCTCCACTCTTTATACAGCTGCTCCGCTCCCACACAACTAAACTCAACTCTCACTCTTTATAGAGCCGCTTCGCTCCCTCACAACTAAACTCAACTCTCACTCTTTATAGAGCCGCTTCGCTCCCTCACAGCTAAACTCAACTCTCGCTCTTTATAGAGCCGCTCCACTCCCTCACAACTAAACTCAACTCTCGCTCTTTATACAGCCGCTCCGCAACCTCACATGTCAGCTCCGATCCACTCTTCATATTGCTGCTGCATTCTCTCACAGCTAAACTCCACTCTCGCTCTTTATACAGCTGCTTGGCTCCCTCACAGGTAAACTCTGCTCCTGTCTTTATACAGCTGCTCCGCTCCCTTGCAGGTAAACTCCGCTCCGCTCTTTATACAGCCGCTCCGCTCCCTCACAGATAAACTCCGATGCGCACTTCATACAGCTGCTTTGCTCCCTCACAGGTAAAGTCCGCTCCCTCAGAGGTAAACACTGTTTCGCTCTGTATACAGCTGCTCCGCTCCCTCAAAGGTAAACTCCACTCTCGTTCTTTATACAGCCGCTCAGCTCCCTCACAGGTAATCTCCACTCTCGTTCTATATACAGCTGCTCCGCTCCCTCACAGGTAAAATCCACTTTGCTCTTCATACAGCTGCTCCGCTCCCTCACAGGTGAACTCCGCTCCCTCACAGGTAAACACCGTTCCGCACTTTATGCAGCTGCTCTGCTCCCTCACATTTAAACTCCACTCCGTTCATTATACAGCCGCTCCACTCCCTCACAGGTCGACTCCGCTGCACTCCCTCAAATGTAAACTCTGCTCCGCACTTTGTACAGTCACTCTGCTCCCTCACAGGTAAACTGCACTCTCGCTCTTTATACACTGCTCTGCTCCCTCACAGAGAACTCTGCTCCCTCACAGGTAACCACCGTTCCGCACTTTATACAGCTGCTCTGCTCCCTCACAGGTGAACTCCGCTTCCTTACAGGTAAACACCGTTCCGCACTTTATACAGCTGCTCTGCTCCCTCACAGGTGAACTCCGCTTCCTCACAGGTAAACACCGTTCCGCACTTTATACAGCTGCTCTGCTCCCTCACAGGTAAACACCGTTCCGCACTTTATACAGCTGCTCTGCTCCCTCACAGGTGAACTCCGCTTCCTCACAGGTAAACACCGTTCCGCACTTTATACAGCTGCTCTGCTCCCTCACAGGTAAACTCCACACCGTTCATTATACAGCTGCTCCACTCCCTCACAGGTCGACTCCGCTGCACTCCCTCAGATGTAAATGCTGCTCCGCACTTTGTACAGTCACTCTGCTCCCTCACAGGTAAACTCCACTCTAGCTCTTTATACAGCTGCTCCAGACACCTCACAGGTAAACTGCACTCTCGTTCTTTATACAGCCGCTCAGCTCCCTCACAGGTAAACTCCACTCTCGCTCTTTATACAGCCGCTTGGTTCCCTCACAGGGAAGCTCCGCTCCGATCTTTATACAGCCGCTCCGCTCCCTCACAGGTGAACTCTGCTCCCTCACAGGTAAACACTGTTCCGCTCTTTATACAGCTGCTCTGCTCCCTCACAGGTGAACACCACTTCCTCACAGGTAAACACCATTCCGCAGGTTATACAGTTGCTCTGCTCCCTCACAGGTAAACTCCACTCCATTCATTTTACAGCCACTCCACTCACTCACAGGTCGACTCCGCTGCACTCCCTCAGATGTAAACTCTGCTCCGCACTTTGTACAGTCACTCTGCTCCCTCACAGGTAAACTCCGCACTCGCTCTTTATACAGCCGCAACACTCCATCATGAGTAAACTGCGCTCCACTCTCCATATAGCTGCTACGTTCCCTCACAGGTAAAGTCCTCTCCCTCACAGGTAAACACTTTTCCGCGCGTTATACCTCTGCTTCGCTCCCTCACAGGTCAGCTCCGATCCACTCTTCATATTGCTGCAGCGTTCCCTCACAGGTAAACTCCAATCTCGCTGTTTACACAGCTGCTCCGCTCCCTCACAGGTAAACTCTGATCCAGATCATTATACAGCTGCTCTCGTCCCCCACAGGTAGACTCTGCTCCCGATCTTTATACAGCCGCTCTGCTCCCTCACAGCTAAACTCCACTCTCGCACTTTATAGAGCCGCTCTGCTCCCTCACAGGTAAACTCAGCTCCATTCCTTATACAGACGCTCCACTTCCTCACAGGTAAACTCTGCTGCACACTTCATACAGCCACTCTGCTCCCTCACAGGTAAACTCCGCTACCGCTCTTTTTACAGCCACTCCTCACCCTCACAGGTAAACTCCGCTCCATTCCTTATACAGACGCTCCGCTCCCTCACAGGTAAACTCCGCTCCCTCACAGGTAAACACTGTTCCGCTCTTTATACAGATGCTCCGCTCCCTCACAGGTAAACTGCACTCTCGCTCTTTATTCAGCTGCTTGGCTCCCTCACACGTAAACTCTGCTCCTGTCTTTATACAGTTGCTCTGCTCCCTCACAGGTAAACTCAGCTCCATTCCTTATACAGACGCTCCGCTCCCTCACAGGTAAACTCCGCTCCCTCACAGGTAAACTCCGCTACTGCTCTTTTTACAGCCACTCCTCACCCTCACAGGTAAACTCCGCTCCATTCCTTATATAGACGCTCCGCTCCCTCACAGGTAAACTCCGCTCCCTCACAGGTAAACACTGTTCCGCTCTTTATACAGATGCTCCGCTCCCTCACAGGTAAACTGCACTCTCGCTCTTTATACAGCTGCTTGGCTCCCTCACACGTAAACTCTGCTCCTGTCTTTATACAGCTGCTCCGCTCCCTCACAGGTAAACTCCGATGTGCACTTCATACAGCTGCTTTGCTCCCTCACAGGTAAACTCCGCTCCCTCACAGGTAAACTCCGCTCCCTCAGAGGTAAACACTGTTTCGCTCTGTATACAGCTGCTCCGCTCCCTCAGAGGTAAACTCCACTCTCGTTCTTTATACAGCCGCTCAGCTCCCTCACAGGTAATCTCCACTCTCGTTCTATATACAGCTGCTCTGCTCCCTCACAGGTAAAATCCACTTCGCTCTTCATACAGCTGCTCCGCTCCCTCACAGGTGAACTCCGCTTCCTCACAGGTAAACACCGTTCCGCACTTTATGCAGCTGCTCTGCTCCCTCACATTTAAACTCCACTCCGTTCATTATACAGCCGCTCCACTCCCTCACAGGTCGACTCCGCTGCACTCCCTCAAATGTAAACTCTGCTCCGCACTTTGTACAGTCACTCTGCTCCCTCACAGGTAAACTCCACTCTAGCACTTTATACAGTTGCTCTGCTCCCTCACAGGTGAACTCTGCTCCGTCATAGGTAAACTCCTCTCTCGCTCTTTATACAGCTGCTCTGCTCCCTCACAGGTGAACTCCGCTTCCTCACAGGTAAACACCGTTCCGCACTTTATACAGCTGCTCTGCTCCCTCACCGGTAAACTCCACACCGTTCATTATACAGCCGCTCCACTCCCTCACAGGTAAACACCACTCCATTCATTATACAGCCGCTCCACTCCCTCACAGGTCCACTCCGCTCCACTCCCTCAGATGTAAACTCTGCTCTGCTCTTTGTACAGTCACTCTTCTCCCACACAGGTAAACACCGCTGCGTTCATTATACAGCTGCTCCACTCCCTCACAGGTGAACTCCGCTGCACTCCCTCAGATGTAAATGCTGCTCCGCACTTTGTACAGTCACTCTGCTCCCTCACAAGTAAACTCCACTCTCGCTCTTTATACAGCTGCTCCAGACCCCTCACAGGTAAACTGCACTCTCGTTCTTTATACAGCCGCTTGGTTCCCTCACAGGGAAGCTCCGCTCCGATCTTTATACAGCCGCTCCGCTCCCTCACAGGTGAACTCTGCTCCCTCACAGGTAAAAACACTGTTCCGCTCTTTATACAGCTGTTCTGCTCCCTCACAGGTGAACACCACTTCCTCACAGGTAAACACCATTCCGCACTTTATACAGCTGCTCTGCTCCCTCACAGATAAACTCCACTCCGTTCATTTTACAGCCACTCCACTCACTCACAGGTCGACTCCGCTGCACTCCCTCAGATGTAAACTCTGCTCCGCACTTTGTACAGTCACTCTGCTCCCTCACAGGTAAACTCCATTCTCGCTCTTTATACAGCCACTCCACTCTCTCACAGCCAAACTCCGCAGTCGCTCTTTATACAGCCGCAACACTCCCTCACAGGTAAACTCCACTCTCGTTCTTTATACAGCCGCTCCAGTCCCTCACAGGTAAAATTCGCTACCACTCTTCATTCAGCCGCTCTGCTCCCTCACAGGTAAACACTGTTCCGCTCTTTATACAGCTGCTCCGCTCCCTCACAGGTGAACTCCGCTTCCTCACAGGTAAACACCGTTCCGCTCTTTATACAGCTGCTCTGCTCCCTCACACTTAAACTCCACTCCGTTCATTATACAGCCGCTCCACTCCCTCACAGGCCGACTCAGCTGCACTCCCTCAAATGTAAACTCTGCTCCGCCCTTTGTACAGTCACTCTGCTCCCTCACAGATAAACTCCTCTCTCGCTCTTTATACAGCTGCTCTGCTCCCTCGCAGTTGAACTCCGGTTCCTCACAGGTAAACACCGTTCCGCACTTTATACAGCCGTTCCACTCCCTCACAGGTAAAATTCGCTATCACTCTTCATTCAGCCGCTCTGCTCCCTTACAGGTAATCTCCGCTCCCTCACAGGTAAACACTGTTCCGCTCTTTATACAGCTGCTCCACTCCCTCACAGGTAAACTCCGCTGCACTCTTTATACAGCCACTCCGCTCCCTCACAGGTAAACTCCGCTCCCTCACAGGTAAACACTGTTCCGCTCTTTATACAGCTGCTCCGCTCCCTCACAGTTAAACTCCACTCTCGATCTTTATACAGCCGCTCCACTCCCTCACAGGTAAAATTCGCTACCACTCTTCATTCAGCCGCTCTGCTCCCCCACAGGTAAACACTGTTCCGCTCTTTATACAGCTGCTCTGCTCCCTCACGTTTAAACTCCACTCCGTTCATTATACAGCTGCTCTACTCCCTCACAGGTCGACTCCGTTGCACTCCCTCAAATGTAAACTCTGCTCCGCCCTTTGTACAGTCACTCTGCTCCCTCACAGCTAACCTCCTCTCTCGCTCTTTATACAGCTGCTCCGCTCCCTCACAGAGAACTCTGCTCCCTCAGATGTAAGCACTGTTCCGCTCTTTATACAGCTGCTCTGCTCCCTCACAGGTGAACTCCGCTTCCTCACAGGTAAACACCGTTCCGCTCTTTATACAGCTGCTCTGCTCCCTCACAGGTAAACTCCACTCCGTTCATTATACAGCCGCTCCACTCCCTCACAGGTCGACTCAGCTGCACTCCCTCAGATGTAAACTCTGCTCCGCACTTTGTACAGTCACTCTGCTTCTTCACAGGCAAACTCCACTCTAGCTCTTTATACAGCCGCTCCACTCTCTCACAGCTAAACTCCGCACTCGCTCTTTATACAGCCGCTCCACTCTCTCACAGCTAAACTCCGCACTCGCTCTTTATACAGCCGCAACACTCCATCACGGGTAAACTGCGCTCCACTCTCCATATAGCTGCTACGTTCCCTCACAGGTAAACTCCGCTCCCTCACAGGTTAACTCTGCTCCCTCACAGGTATCACTTTTCCGCAGGTTATACCTCTGCTTCGCTCCCTCACAGGTCAGCTCCGATTCACTCTTCATATTGCTGCTGCGTTCCCTCACAGGTAAAATCTGATACAGTTATTTATACAGCTGCTCTCGTCCCCCACAGGTAAACTCTGCTCCCGATCTTTATACCGCTGCTCCGCTCCCTCACTGGTAAACTCCGCTCCACTCTTCATACAGGTGCTCCGCTCCCTCACAAGTAAACTCTGCTCCCCTCTTCATACATTCGCTCTGCTCCCAAACAAGTAACTGCACTCCCCTCATCATAACTCTGCTCTGGTCCCTCACAGGAAAACTCTGCTCCGCTCTTGATACAGCTGCTCCGCTCCCTCACAGGTAAACTAGGCTCCCTCACAGGTAAACACTGTTCCGCTCTTTATACAGCTGCTCCGCTCCCTCACAGGTAAACTCCGCTTCCTCACAGGTAAACACCGTTCCGCACTTTATACAGCCGCTCCACTCCCTCACAGGTAAACTCCACTCTCGTTCTTTATACAGCCGCTCCACTCCCTCACAGGTAAAATTCGCTATCACTCTTCATTCAGCCGCTCTGCTCCCTCACAGGTAAACACATTCCCTCAAAGGTAAACACTGTTCCGCTCTTGAAACAGCTGCTCCACTCCCTCACAGGTAAACACTGTTCCGCACTTTATAAAGCTGCTCCGCTCCCTCACAGTTAAACACCACTCTCGATCTTTATACAGCCGCTCCACTCCATCACAGGTAAAATCTGATCCAGTTATTTATACAGTTGCTCTCGTCCCCCACAGGTAAACTCTGCTCCCGATCTTTATACAGCTGCTCCGCTCCCTCACTGGTAAACTCCGCTCCACTCTTCATTCAGCTGCTCCGCTCCCTCACCAGTAAACTCTGCTCCCCTCTTCATACATTCGCTCTGCTCTCACACAAGTAACTGCACTCCCCTCATCATAACTCTGCTCTGCTCCCTCACAGGTAACCTCTGCTCCGATCTTGATACAGCTGCTCCGCTCCCTCACAGGTAAACTACGCTCCCTCACAGGTAAACACTGTTCCGCTCTTTATACAGCCACTCCGCTCCCTCACAGGTAAACTCCGCTCCCTCACAGGAAAACACTGTTCTGCTCTTTATACAGCTGCTCCGCTCCCTCACAGTTAAACTCCACTCTCGATCTTTATACAGCTGCTCCGCTCCCTCACAGTTAAACTCCACTCTCGATCTTTATACAGCTGCTCCGCTCCCTCACAGTTAAACTCTGCTCCCTCACAGTTAAACTCCACTCTCGTTCTTTATACAGCCGCTCCACTCCCTCACAAGTAAAATTCGCTACCACTCTTCATTCAGCTGCTCTGCTGCCCCACAGGTAAACACCGCTCCCTCACAGGTCGACTCAGCTGCACTCCCTCACAGGTAAACTCCACTGCACTCCTCATACAGCTGCTCCGCTCCCTCACAGGTAAACTCCACTCATGCTCTTTATACAGCCGCTCCAGACCCATCACAGGTGAATTCTGCTCCCTCACATGTAAACACTGTTTCGCTCTTTATACAGCTGCTCTGCTCCCTCACAGGTGAACTCCTCTCCCTCAGAGGTAAACTCCACTCCATTCATTATACAGCCGCTCCACTCCCTCACAGGTCGACTCAGCTGCACTCCCTCAGATGTAAACTCTGCTCCGCACATTGTACAGTCACTCTGCTCCCTCACAGGTAAACTGCACTCTCGCTCTTTATACAGCCGCTCCACTCTCTCACAGCTAAACTCCGCACTCGCTGTTTATACAGCCGCAACACTCCATCATGGGTAAACTGCGCTCCACTCTCCGTATAGCTGCTACGTTCCCTCATAGGTAAACTCCGTTCCCTCACAGGTAAAGTCCGCTCCCTCACAGGTAAACACTGTTCCACTCTTTATACAGCTGCTCCACTCCCTCACAGGTAAACTCCGCTGCACTCTTTATACGGCCACTCCGCTCCCTCACAGGTAAACACCGCTCCCTCACAGGTAAACACTGTTCCGCTCTTTATACAGCTGCTCCACTCCCTCACAGTTAAACTCCACTCTCGATCTTTATACAGCCGCTCCACTCCCTCACAGGTAAAATTCGCTACCACTCTTCATTCAGCCGCTCCGCTCCCCCACAGTTAAACACCGCTCCCTCACAGGTAAATACTGTTCCGCTCTTTATACAGCTGCTCCATTCCCTCACAGGTAAACTCCACTGCACTCCTCATACAGCTGCTCCACTCCCTCACAGGTAAACTGCACTCCACTCCTCATACAGCTGCTCCGCTCCCTCACAGGTGAACTCCGCTTCCTCACAGGTAAACACCGTTCCGCACTTTATACAGCTGCTCTGCTCCCTCACAGGTAAACTCCACTCCGTTCATTATACAGCCGCTCCACTCCCTCACAGGTCGACTCAGCTGCACTCCCTCAGATGTAAACTCTGCTCCGCACTTTGTACAGTCACTCTGCTCCCTCACAGGTAAACTGCACTCTCGCTCTTTATACAGCCGCTCCACTCTCTCACAGCTAAACTCCGCACTCGCTGTTTATACAGCCGCAACACTCCATCATGGGTAAACTGCGCTCCACTCTCCGTATAGCTGCTACGTTCCCTCATAGGTAAACTCCGTTCCCTCACAGGTAAAGTCCGCTCCCTCACAGGTAAACACTGTTCCACTCTTTATACAGCTGCTCCACTCCCTCACAGGTAAACTCCGCTGCACTCTTTATACAGCCACTCCGCTCCCTCACAGGTAAACACCGCTCCCTCACAGGTAAACACTGTTCCGCTCTTTATACAGCTGCTCCGCTCCCTCACAGTTAAACTCCACTCTCGATCTTTATACAGCCGCTCCGCTCCCTCACAGGTAAAATTCGCTACCACTCTTCATTCAGCCGCTCCGCTCCCCCACAGGTAAACACCGCTCCCTCACAGGTAAATACTGTTCCGCTCTTTATACAGCTGCTCCACTCCCTCACAGGTAAACTCCACTGCACTCCTCATACAGCTGCTCCACTCCCTCACAGGTAAACTGCACTGCACTCCTCATACAGCTGCTCCGCTCCCTCACAGGTGAACTCCGCTTCCTCACAGGTAAACACCGTTCCGCACTTTATACAGCTGCTCTGCTCCCTCACAGGTAAACTCCACTCCGTTCATTATACAGCCGCTCCACTCCCTCACAGGTCGACTCAGCTGCACTCCCTCAGATGTAAACTCTGCTCCGCACTTTGTACAGTCACTCTGCTCCCTCACAGATAAACTCCTCTCCCGCTCTTTATACAGCTGCTCTGCTCCCTCACAGGAAAACTCCTCTCCCTCAGAGGTTAACTCCACTCCGTTCATTATACAGCCGCTCCACTCCCTCACAGGTCGACTCAGCTGCACTCCCTCAATGTAAACTCTGCTCCGCACTTTGTACAGTCACTCTGCTCCCTCACAGGTAAACTCCACTCTCGCTCTTTATACAGCCGCTCCACTCTCTCACAGCTAAACTCTGCACTCGCTGTTTATACAGCCGCAACACTCCATCATGGGTAAACTGCGCTCCACTCTCCATATAGCTGCTGTGTTCCCTCACAGGTAAGCTCCGCTCCCTCACAGGTAAAGTCCGCTCCCTCACAAGTAAACACTTTTCCGCACGTTATACCTTTGCTTCGCTCCCTCACAGGTCAGCTCCGATCCACTCTTCATATTGCTGCTGCGTTCCCTCGCAGGTAAACTCCGATCCAGTTATTTATACAGTTGCTCTCATCCCCCACAGGTAAACTCTGCTCCCGATCTTTATACAGCCGCTCCACTCCCTCACAAGTAAAATTCGCTACCACTCTTCATTCAGCTGCTCTGCTGCCCCACAGGTAAACACCGCTCCCTCACAGGTAAACCCTGTTCCGCTCTTTATACAGCTGCTCCACTCCCTCACAGGTAAACTCCACTGCACTCCTCATACAGCTGCTCCGTTCCCTCACAGGTGAAATCTGCTCCCTCACAGGTAAACCCTGTTCCGCTCTTTATACAGCTGCTCCACTCCCTCACAGATAAACTCCACTGCACTCCTCATACAGCTGCTCCGTTCCCTCACAGGTGAAATCTGCTCCCTCACAGGTAAACACCGTTCCGCACTTTATACAGCTGCTCTGCTCCCTCACAGGTGAACTCCGCTTCCTCACAGGTAAACACTGTTCCGCACTTTATACAGCTGCTCTGCTCCCTCACATTTAAACTCCACTCCGTTCATTATACAGCCGCTCCACTCCCTCACAGGTCGACTCAGCTGCACTCCCTCAAATGTAAACTCTGCTCCGCCCTTTGTACAGTCACTCTGCTCCCTCACAGGTAAACTCCTCTCTCGCTCTTTATACAGCTGCTCTGCTCCCTCACAGTTGAACTCCGCTTCCTCACAGGTAAACACCGCTCCGCACTTTATACAGCTGCTCTGCTCCCTCACAGGTAAAGTCCTCTCCCTCAGAGGTAAACTCCACTCCGTTCATTATACAGCCGCTCCACTCCCTCACAGGTCGACTCAGCTGCACTCCCTCAGATGTAAACTCTGCTCCGCACTTTGTACAGTCACTCTGCTCCCTCACAGGTAAACTCCACTCTCGCTCTTTATACAGCCGCTCCACTCTCTCACAGCTAAACTCCGCACTTGCTCTTTATACAGCCGCAACACTCCATCATGGGTAAACTGCGCTCCACTCTCCATATAGCTGCTACGTTCCCTCACAGGTAAACTCCGTTCCCTCACAGGTAAAGTCCGCTCCCTCACAAGTAAACACTTTTCCGCACGTTATACCTTTGCTTCGCTCCCTCGCAGGTCAGCTCCGATCCACTCTTCATATTGCTGCAGCGTTCCCTCACAGGTAAACTCCAATCTCACTGTTTACACAGCCGCTCCGCTCCCTCACAGGTAAACTCTGATCCAGTAATTTATACAGTTGCTCTCGTCCCCCACAGGTAAACTCTGCTCCCGATCTTTATACAGCCGCTCCACTCCCTCACAAGTAAAATTCGCTACCACTCTTCATTCAGCTGCTCTGCTGCCCCACAGGTAAACACCGCTCCCTCACAGGTAAACACTGTTCCGCTCTTTATACAGCTGCTCCACTCCCTCACAGGTAAACTCCACTGCACTCCTCATACAGCTGCTCCACTCCCTTATAGGTAAACTCCACTGCACTCCTCATACAGCTGCTCCGCTACCTCACAGGTGAACTCTGCTCCCTCACAGGTAAACACTGTTCCGCTCTTTATACAACTGCTCTGCTCCCTCACAGGTGAACTCCGCTTCCTCACAGGTAAACACCGTTCCGCACTTTATACAGCTGCTCTGCTCCCTCACAGGTAAACTCCACTCTCGCTCTTTTTACAGCCGCTCCGCTCTCTCACAGCTGAACTCCGCACTCGCTCTTTATACAGCCGCAACACTCCCTCACAGGTAAACTCCGCTCCCTCACATGTAAACTCCACTCCGTTCATTATACAGCCGCTCCACTTCCTCACAGGTCGACTCTGCTGCACTCCCTCAGATGTAAACTCTGCTCCGCTCTTTTTACAGTCACTCTGCTCCCTCACAGGTAAACACCGCTGCGTTCATTATACAGCTGTTCCACTCCCTCACAGGTAAACTCCGCTGCACTCTTTATACAGCCACTCCGCTCCCTCACAGGTAAACTCCGCTCCCTCACAGGTAAAGTCCGCCTCCTCACAGGTAAACACTGTTCCGCTCTTAATACAGCTGCTCCGCTCCCTCACAGGTAAGCTCCACTCTTGCTCTTTATACAGCTGCTCCACTCCCTGACAGGGACAACTCCGATCCACTCTTCATACAGCTGCTCCGCTCCACACTGGTAAACTCCGCTCCACTCTTCATACAGCTGCTCCGCTTCCTCACAGGTAATCTACGCTCCCTCACAGTTAAACACTGTTCTGCTCTTTACACAGCCGCTCCGCTCCCTCACAGGTGAACTCCGCTTCCTCATAGGTAAACACCGTTCCGCACTTTATACAGCTGCTCTGCTCCCTCACAGGTAAACTCCACTCTGTTCATTATACAACCGCTCCACTCCCTCACAAGCCGACTCTGCTGCACTCCCTCAGATGTAAACTCTGCTCCGCACTTTGTACAGTCACTCTGCTCCCTCACAGATAAACTCCTCTCTCGCTCTTTGTACACTGCTCCACTCCCTCACAGGGGAACTCTGCTCCCTCACAGGTTCCTCTCCTTATACAGCTGCTCTGCTCCCTCACAGGTAAACTCCACTCTCGCTCTTTATACAGCCGCTCCGCTCTCTCACAGCTAAACTCCGCACTCGCTCTTTATACAGCCGCAACACTCCATAACGGGTAAACTGCGCTCCACTCTCCATATAGCTGCTACGTTCCCTCATAGGTAAACTCCGTTCCCTCACAGGTAAACTCCACTCCGTTCATTATACAGCCGCTCCACTCCCTCACAGGCCGACTCTGCTGCACTCCCTCAGATGTAAACTCTGCTCCGCTCTTCTTACAGTCACTCTGCTCCCTCACAGGTAATCTCCACTCTCGCTCTTTATACAGCCACTCCACTCTCTCACAGCTGAACTCCGCTCTCCTTTTTTATACAGCTGCTCCACTCCATCACAGATAAACTCCGCTCCACTCTTCTTATAGGTGCTACGTTCCCTCACAGGTAAACTCCTCTCCCTCATAGGTTAACTCTGCTCCCTCACAGGTATCACTTTTCCGCACTTTATACCTCTGCTTCGCACCCTCACAGATCAGCTCCGATCCACTCTTCATATTGCTGTTGCGTTCCCTCACAGGTAAACTCCAATCTCGCTGTTTATACAGCCTCTCCGCTCCCTCACAGGTAAACTCTGATCCAGATCATTATACAGCTGCTCTCGTCCCCCACAGGTAAACTCTGTTCCTAATCTTTATACAGCCACACCGCTCCCTCACTGGTAAACTCCGCTCCACTCTTCAACAGCTGCTCCGCTCCCTCACAAGTAAACTCCGCTCCCCTCTTCATACATTCGTTCTGCTCCCTCACAAGTAAACTCCACACTGTTCTTTATACAGCCGCTCTGCTCCCTCACAGGTAAACTCCACTCTCGCTCTTTATACAGCCGCTTGGTTCCCTCACAGGTAAACTCCGCTCCGCACTTCATACAGCTGCTCCGCTCCCTCACAGGTAAACTCCACTCTCGTTCTTTATACAGCCGCTCAGCTCCCTCACAGGTAAACTCCACTCTCGCTCTTTATACAGCCGCTTGGTTCCCTCACAGGGAAGCTCCGCTCCGCTCTTTATACAGCTGCTCAGATCCCTCACAGGTAAACTCCGCACCATTCCTTATACAGACGCTCCACTTCCTCACAGGTAAACTCCGCTGCACACTTTATACAGCTGCTCCGCTCCCACACAGGTAAACTCCACTCTCGCTGTTTATACAGCTGCTTGGCTCCCTCACAGGTAAACTCTGCTCCTGTCTTTATACAGCTGCTCCGCTCCCTCGCAGGTAAACTCCACTCTCGCTCTTTATACAACTGCTTGGCTCCCTCACAGGTAAACTCCACTATCGCTCTTTATGCAGCCGCTCCGCTCCTTCACAGGTAAACTCCGCTACCGCTCTTTATACAGCCACTCCGCTCCCTCACAGGTAAACTCCGCTCCATTCCTTATACAGCCACTCCGCACCCTCACTGGTAAACTCCGCTTGACTCTTCATACAGCTGCTCCGCTCCCTCACAGGTTAACTCCACTCTCGCTCTTTATAGAGCCACTCCGCTCCATTCCTTATACAGACGCTCCACTTCCTCACAGGTAAACTCCGCTGCACTCTTTATACAGCCACTCCGCTCCATATCAGGTAAGCTCCGCTCCCTCACAGGTAAACTCCACTCTCGTTCTTTATACAGCCGCTCCAGTCCCTCACAGGTAAAATTCGCTACCACTCTTCAGTCAGCCGCTCTGCTCCCTCACAGGTAAACACTGTTCCGCTCTTTATACAGCTGCTCCGCTCCCTCACAGGTAAACTCCGCTCTGCGCTTCATACAGCTGCTCTGCTCCCTCACAGGTAAACTCCGCTCTGCGCTTCATACAGCTGCTCTGCTCCCTCACAGGTGAACACTGTTCCACTCTTCATACAGCCGCTCTGCTTCCACACTGGTAAACTCCGCTTCACTCTTCATATAGTCGCTCCGCTCCCTCGCAGGTAAACTCTGCTCCGCTCTTCATACTGCTGCTCTGCTCCCTCACAGGCAAACTGTGCTACACCCTTTATACAGCTGCTCCGCTCCCTCACAGGTAAAATCCACTTCACTCTTCATACAGCTGCTCCGCTCCCTCACAGGTGAACTCCGCTCCCTCACAGGTAAACACTGTTCCGTTCTTTATACAGCTGATCTGCTCCCTCACAGGTGAACACTGTTCCACTCTTCATACAGCCGCTCTGCTTCCACACTGGTAAACTCCGCTTCACTCTTCATATAGTCGCTCCGCTCCCTCGCAGGTAAACTCTGCTCCGCTCTTCATACTGCTGCTCTGCTCCCTCACAGGCAAACTGTGCTACACCCTTTATACAGCTGCTCCGCTCCCTCACAGGTAAAATCCACTTCACTCTTCATACAGCTGCTCCGCTCCCTCACAGGTGAACTCCGCTCCCTCACAGGTAAACACTGTTCCGCACTTTATACAGCTGCTCTGCTCCCTCACAGGTAAACTCCACTCCATTCATTATACAGCCACTCCGCTCCACTCCCTCAGATGTAAACTCTGCTCCGCACTTTGTACAGTCACTCTGCTCCCTCACAGGTAAACTCCACTCTCGCTCTTTATACAGCCGCTCCACTCTCTCACAGCTAAACTCCGCACTCGCTCTTTATACAGCTGCTCCACGCCATCACGGGTAAACTGCGCTCCACTCTCCATATAGCTGCTACGTTCCCTCACAGGTAAAGTCCGCTCCCTCACAGGTAAACACTTTTCCGCACTTTATACCTCTGCTTCGCTCCCTCACGGGTCAGCTCTGATCCACTCTTCATATTGCTGCTGCGTTCCCTCACAGGTAAACTCCAATCTCACTGTTTACACAGCTGCTCCGCTCCCTCACAGGTAAACCCTGATCCAGATCTTTATACAGCCGCTCTCGTCCCCACAGGTAGACTCTGCTCCCTCGCAGGTAAACTCCGCTCCGCTCTTCATACTGCTGCTCTGCTCCCTCACAGGCAAACTGTGCTACACCCTTTATACAGCTGCTCCGCTCCCTGACAGGTAAAATCCACTCCGTTCTTCATACAGCTGCTCCGCTCCCTCACAGGTAAACTCCGCTTCCTCACAGGTAAACACTGTTCCGCACTTTATACAGCTGCTCTGATCCGTCACAGGTAAACTCCACTCCATTCATTATACAGCCACTCCACTCCCTCACAGGTCCACTCCGCTCCACTCCCTCAGATGTAAACTCTGCTCCGCACTTTGTACAGTCACTCTGCTCCCTCACAGGGAAATCCACTCTCGCTGTTTATACAGCCGCTCCACTCTCTCACAGCTAAACTCCGCACTCGCTCTTTTTACAGCCGCTCCGCTCCCTCACTGGTAAACTCCGCTCCACTCTTCATACAGGTGCTCCGCTGCCTCACAAGTAAACTCCGCTCCCCTCTTCATACATTCACTCTGCTCCCACACAATTAACTGCACTCCCCTCATCATAACTCTGCTCTGCTCCCTCACAGGTAAACTCTGCTCCGCTCTTGATACAGCTGCTCCGCTCCCTCACAGGTAAACTACGCTCCCTCACAGGTAAACACTATTCCGTTCTTTATACAGCCACTCCGCTCCCTCACAGGTAAACTCCGCTCCCTCACAGGAAAACACTGTTCTGCTCTTTATACAGCTGCTCCGCTCCCTCACAGTTAAACTCCACTCTCGATCTTTATACAGCCGCTCCACTCCCTCACAGGTAAAATTCGCTACCACTCTTCATTCAGCCGCTCTGCTCCCCCACAGGTAAACACCACTCCCTCACAAGTAAACACTATTCCGCTCTTTATACAGCTGCTCCACTCCCTCACAGGTAAACTCCACTGCACTCCTCATACAGCTGCTCCATTCCCTCACAGGTAAACTGCACTGCACTCCTCATACAGCTGCTCTGCTCCCTCACAGGTGAATTCTGCTCCCTCACAGGTAAACACTGTTCCGCTCTTTATACAGCTGCTCTGCTCCCTCGCAGGTGAACTCCGCTTCCTCACAGGTAAACACCGTTCTGCACTTTATATAGCTGCTCTGCTCCCTCACATTTAAACTCCACTCCGTTCATTATACAGCCGCTCCACTCCCTCACAGGACGACTCCGCTGCACTCCCTCAGATGTAAACTCTGCTCCGCACGTTGTACCATCACTCTGCCCCCTCACAGGTAAACTCCACTCTAGCTCTTTATACAGCTGCTCTGCTCCCTCACAGGTGAACTCTGCTCCCTCACAGGTAAACACTGTTCCACTCTTTATACAGCTGCTCTGCTCCCTCACAGGTGAACTCCGCTTCCTCACAGGTAAACACCGTTCCGCACTTTATACAGCCGCTCCACTCCTTCACAGGTCGACTCAGCTGCACTCCCTCAGATGTAAACTCTGCTCCGCTCTTTGTACAGTCACTCTGCTCCCTCACAGGTAAACTCCACTCTCGCTCTTTATACAGCTGCTCCGCTCCCTCACAGGTAAACTCCACTCCGCTCTTCATAACGCTGCTCTGCTCCCTCACAGGTAAACTCTGGTCTGCTGTTCATACAGCTGCTCTGCTCCCTTACAGATAATCTCCACTCCCTCACAGCTAAACATTGTTCCGCACTTTATACAGCTGCTCCGCTCCCTCACAGGTCAGCTCCGATCCACTCTTCATACAGCTGCTCCGCTCCCTCACAAGTAAACTCTGCACCCTCACTGGTAAACACCACTCCGCTCTTTATACAGCTGCTGTGCTCCCTCACAGGTGAACTCTGCTCCCGATCTTTCTGCAGCTGCTCTGTGCCCTCACAGATAAACTCTGCTCCCGTTCTTTATACAGCCGCTCCGCTCCCTGACAGGTAAACTCCGCTCCGCTCTTCATATAGCTGCTGCGCTCCCTCACAAGTTAACTCCACTCTCGTTCTTTATAGAGCCACTCCGCTCCTTCACAGGTAAACTTCGCTACCGCTCTTTATACAGCCACTCCGCACCCTCACAGGTAACCTCTGCTCCACTCTTCAGACAGCTGCTCTGCTCCCTCACAGGTAAACACTGTTCCGCTGTTTATACAGCTGCTCCGCTCCCTCACTGGTAAACTCCGCTCGACTCTTCATACAGCTGCTCTGCTCCCTCACAGGTTAATTCCACTCTCGCTGTTTATAGAGCCATTCTGCTCCATTCCTTATACAGACGCTCCACTTCCTCACAGGTAAGCTCCGCTGCACTCTTTATACAGCCACTCCGCTCCATCACAGGTAAACTACGCTCCCTCACAGGTAAAGTCCGCTCCCTCACAGGTAAACACTTTTCCGCACTTTATACCTCTGCTTCGCTGCCTCACAGGTCAGCTCCGATCCACTCTTCATATTGCTGCTGCGTTCCCTCACAGGTAAACTCCAATCTTGCTGTTTACACAGCCGCACAGCTCCCTCACAGGTAAAATCTGATCCAGTTATTTATACAGCAACTCTCGCCCCCACAGGTAAACTCTGCTCCCGATCTTTAAACAGCCGCTCCGCTCCCTCACTGGTAAAATCTGATCCTGATCTTTATACAGCCGCTCTCGTCCCTCACTGGTAAACACCACTCCACTCTTTATATAGCCACTCTGCTCCCTCACTGGTAAACTCCGCTCCACTCTTCATACAGCTGCTCCGCTCCCTCACAAGTAAACTCCGCTCCCCTCTTCATACATTCGCTCTGCTCCCACACAAGTAACTGCACTCCCCTCATCATAACTCTGCTCTGCTCCCTCACAGGTAAACTCTGCTCCGCTCTTGATACAGCTGCTCCGCTCCCTCACAGGTAAACTAGGCTCCCTCACAGGTAAACACTGTTCCGCTCTTTATACAGCTGCTCCGCTCCCTCACAGGTAAACTCCGCTCCCTCACAGTTAAACTCCACTCTCGTTCTTTATACAGCTGCTCCGCTCCCTCACAGGTAAACTCCGCTCCCTCACAGTTAAACTCCACTCTCGTTCTTTATACAGCTGCTCCACTACCTCACAGGTAAAATTCGCTACCACTCTTCATTCAGCCGCTCTGCTCCCTCACAGGTAAACACAGCTTCCTCACAGGTAAATACTGTTCCGCTCTTTATACAGCTGCTCCACTCCGTCACAGGTAAACTCCGCTGCACTCTTTATACAGCCACTCCGCTCCCTCACAGGTAAACTCCGCTCTCTCACAGGAAAACACTGTTCTGCTCTTTATACAGCTGCTCCGCTCCCTCACAGTTAAACTCCACTCTCGATCTTTATACAGCCGCTCCACTCCTTCACAGGTAAAATTCGCTACCACTCATTCAGCCGCTCTGCTCCCCCACAGGTAAACACCGCTCCCTCACAGGTAAGCACTGTTCCGCTCTTTATACAGCTGCTCCACTCCCTCACAGGTAAACTCCACTGCACTCCTCATACAGCCGCTCCGCTCCCTCACAGGTAAACACCGCTCCCTCACAGGTAAGCACTGTTCCGCTCTTTATACAGCTGCTCCACTCCCTCACAGGTAAACTCCACTGCACTCCTCATACAGCCGCTCCGCTCCCTCACTGGTAAAATCTGATCCTGATCTTTATACAGCCGCTCTCGTCCCTCACTGGTAAACACCACTCCACTCTTTATATAGCCACTCTGCTCCCTCACTGGTAAACTCCGCTCCACTCTTCATACAGCTGCTCCGCTCCCTCACAAGTAAACTCCGCTCCCCTCTTCATACATTCGCTCTGCTCCCACACAAGTAACTGCACTCCCCTCATCATAACTCTGCTCTGCTCCCTCACAGGTAAACTCTGCTCCGCTCTTGATACAGCTGCTCCGCTCCCTCACAGGTAAACTAGGCTCCCTCACAGGTAAACACTGTTCCGCTCTTTATACAGCTGCTCCGCTCCCTCACAGGTAAACTCCGCTCCCTCACAGTTAAACTCCACTCTCGTTCTTTATACAGCTGCTCCGCTCCCTCACAGGTAAACTCCGCTCCCTCACAGTTAAACTCCACTCTCGTTCTTTATACAGCTGCTCCACTACCTCACAGGTAAAATTCGCTACCACTCTTCATTCAGCCGCTCTGCTCCCTCACAGGTAAACACAGCTTCCTCACAGGTAAATACTGTTCCGCTCTTTATACAGCTGCTCCACTCCGTCACAGGTAAACTCCGCTGCACTCTTTATACAGCCACTCCGCTCCCTCACAGGTAAACTCCGCTCTCTCACAGGAAAACACTGTTCTGCTCTTTATACAGCTGCTCCGCTCCCTCACAGTTAAACTCCACTCTCGATCTTTATACAGCCGCTCCACTCCTTCACAGGTAAAATTCGCTACCACTCATTCAGCCGCTCTGCTCCCCCACAGGTAAACACCGCTCCCTCACAGGTAAGCACTGTTCCGCTCTTTATACAGCTGCTCCACTCCCTCACAGGTAAACTCCACTGCACTCCTCATACAGCCGCTCCGCTCCCTCACAGGTGAATTCTGCTCCCTCACAGGTAAACACTGTTCCGCACTTTATACAGCTGCTCTGCTCCCTCACATTTAAACTCCACTCCGTTCTTTATACAGCCGCTCCACTCCCTCACAGATCGACTCCGCTGCACTCCCTCAGATGTAAACTCTGCTCTGCACTTTGTACAGTCACTCTGCTCCCTCACAGCTAACCACCTCTCTCGCTCTTTATACAGCTGCTCCGCTCCCTCACAGAGAACTCTACTCCCTCAGATGTAAGCACTGTTCCGCTCTTTATACAGCTGCTCTGCTCCCTCACAGGTGAACTCCGCTTCCTTACAGGTAAACACCGTTCCGCACTTTATACAGCTGCTCTGCTCCCTCACATTTAAACTCCACTCCGTTCATTATACAGCCGCTCCACTCCCTCACAGGTCGACTCAGCTGCACTCCCTCAGATGTAAACTCTGCTCCGCTCTTTGTACAGTCACTCTGCTCCCTCACAGGTAAACACCGCTGCATTCATTATACAGCCGCTCCACTCCCTCACAGGTCGACTCTGCTGCACTCCTCAGATGTAAACGCTGCTCCGCACTTTGTACAGTCACTCTGCTCCCTCACAGGTAAACTCCACTCTCGCTCTTTATACAGCTGCTCCGCTCCCTCACAGGTAAACTCCACTCCACTCTTCATAACGCTGCTCTGCTCCCTCACAGGTAAACTCTGGTCTGCTGTTCATACAGCTGCTCTGCTCCCTTACAGATAATCTCCACTCCCTCACAGCTAAACATTGTTCCGCACTTTATACAGCTGCTCCGCTCCCTCACAGGTCAGCTCCGATCTACTCTTCATACAGCTGCTCCGCTCCCTCACAAGTAAACTCTGCACCCTCACTGGTAAACACCACTCCGCTCTTTATACAGCTGCTGTGCTCCCTCACAGGTAAACTCTGCTCCCGATCTTTCTGCAGCTGCTCTGTTCCCTCACAGGTAAACTCTGCTCCCGATCTTTATACAGCCGCTCCGCTCCCTCACAGGTAAACTCCGCTCTACTCTTCATACAGCCACTCCGCTCCCTCACAAGTAAACTGCACTCCGTTCTTTATACAGCCGCTCCGCTCCCTCAAAGGTAAACTCCGCTCCGCTCTTCATATAGCTGCTCCGCTCCCTCACAGGTTAACTCCACTCTCGTTCTTTATAGAGCCATTCCGCTCCTTCACAGTTAAACTCCGCTACCGCTCTTTATACAGCCACACCGCACCCGCACAGGTAAACCCCGCTCCATTCCTTACCCAGACACTCCACTGCCTCACAGGTAAACTCCACTGCACACTTCATACAGCCACTCCACTCCCTCACAGGTGAACTCCGCTCCCTCACAGGTAAACACTGTTCCGCTCTTTATACTGCTGCTCCCCTCCCTGACAGGTAAACTTCACTCTGCTCTTCATAATGCTGCTCTGCTCCCTCACAGGTAAACTCTGCTCCGCTCTCCATACAGCTGTTCTGCTTCCTCACAGGTAATCTCCGCTCCCTCACAGTTAAACACTGTTCCGCTCTTTATACTGCAGCTCCCCTCCCTCACAAGTAAACTTCACTAAGCTCTTCATAACACTGCTCTGCTCCCTCACAGGTAGACTCTGCTCCGCTCTTTATACAGCTGCTCCGCTCCCTCACAAATAAACTCCACCCTCGCTCTTTACACAGCTGCTTGGTTCCCTCACAGGTAAACTCTGCTGCGCTCTTTATACAGCCGCTCCGCTCCCTCACAGCTAAATTCCACTCTCGTTCTTTATACAGCCGCTCCGCTCCCTGACAGGTAAACTCCGCACCACTCTTTTTACAGCTGCGCCGCTCCGACACAGCTAAACTCAACACTCGCTCTTTATACAGCCGCTCCGTTCCCTCACAGGTAAACTCCGCTCCACTCTTTATACAGCTGCTCCGCTCCCACACAGCTAAACTCAACTCTCGCTCTTTCTACAGCCGCTTCGCTCCCTCAAAGCTAAACTCACCTCTCACTGTTTATAGAGCCGCTCTACTCCCTCACAGCTAAACTCCACTCCGCTCTTCATACAGCTGCTCCGCTCCCTCACAGGTAAACTCCACTGCACTCCTCATACAGCTGCTCCACTCCCTCACAGGTAAACTCCACTGCACTCCTCATACAGCTGCTCCACTCCCTCACAGGTAAACTCCACTGCACTCCTCATACAGCTGCTCCACTCCCTCACAGGTAAACTCCACTGCACTCCTCATACAGCTGCTCCGCTCCCTCACAGGTAAACTCCACTGCACTCCTCATACAGCTGCTCCACTCCCTCACAGGTAAACTCCACTGCACTCCTCATACAGCTGCTCCGCTCCCTCACAGGTAAACTCCACTGCACTCCTCATACAGCTGCTCCGCTCCCTCACAGGTGAATTCTGCTCCCTCACAGGTAAACACTGTTCCGCTCTTTATACAGCTGCTCTGCTCCCTCACAGGTAAACCCTGCTCCCTCACAGGTAATCTCCACTCCACTCTTTATACAGCTGTTCTACTCCCTCACAGGTAAACTCTGCTCCCTCAGAGGTAAACATTGTTTCGATCTGTATACAGCTGCTCCGCTCTCTCACATGTAAACTCCGCTTCCTCACAGGTGAACTGCACTCTCGTTCTTTATACAGCAGCTCAGCTCCCTCACAGGAAAACTCCACTCTCGCTCTTTATACAGTTGCTTGGTTCCCTCACAGGGAAACTCCGCTCCGCTCTTCATACAGCCGCTCCGCTCCCTCACAGGTAAACTCCACTCCCCTCTTCATAACGCTGCTCTGCTCCCTCACAGGTAAACTCCGCTCCCTCACAGGTAAACACTGTTCCGCTCTTTATACAGCTGCTCTGCTCCCTCACAGGTAAACTCCACTCTCGCTCTTTATACAGCTGCTTGGCTCCCTCACAGGTAAGCTCTGCTCCGCTCTTTATACAGCCGCTCCACTCCCTCACAGCTAAACTCCACTCTTGCTCTTTATACAGCTGCTCCGCTCCCTCACAGAGAACTCTACTCCCTCAGATGTAAGCACTGTTCCGCTCTTTATACAGCTGCTCTGCTCCCTCACAGGTGAACTCCGCTTCCTTACAGGTAAACACCGTTCCGCACTTTATACAGCTGCTCTGCTCCCTCACATTTAAACTCCACTCCGTTCATTATACAGCCGCTCCACTCCCTCACAGGTCGACTCAGCTGCACTCCCTCAGATGTAAACTCTGCTCCGCTCTTTGTACAGTCACTCTGCTCCCTCACAGGTAAACACCGCTGCATTCATTATACAGCCGCTCCACTCCCTCACAGGTCGACTCTGCTGCACTCCTCAGATGTAAACGCTGCTCCGCACTTTGTACAGTCACTCTGCTCCCTCACAGGTAAACTCCACTCTTGCCCTTTATACAGCTGCTCCGCTCCCTCACAGGTAAACTCCACTCCGCTCTTCATAACGCTGCTCTGCTCCCTCACAGGTAAACTCTGGTCTGCTGTTCATACAGCTGCTCTGCTCCCTTACAGATAATCTCCACTCCCTCACAGCTAAACATTGTTCCGCACTTTATACAGCTGCTCCGCTCCCTCACAGGTCAGCTCCGATCTACTCTTCATACAGCTGCTCCGCTCCCTCACAAGTAAACTCTGCACCCTCACTGGTAAACACCACTCCGCTCTTTATACAGCTGCTGTGCTCCCTCACAGGTAAACTCTGCTCCCGATCTTTCTGCAGCTGCTCTGTTCCCTCACAGGTAAACTCTGCTCCCGATCTTTATACAGCCGCTCCGCTCCCTCACAGGTAAACTCCGCTCTACTCTTCATACAGCCACTCCGCTCCCTCACAAGTAAACTGCACTCCGTTCTTTATACAGCCGCTCCGCTCCCTCAAAGGTAAACTCCGCTCCGCTCTTCATATAGCTGCTCCGCTCCCTCACAGGTTAACTCCACTCTCGTTCTTTATAGAGCCATTCCGCTCCTTCACAGTTAAACTCCGCTACCGCTCTTTATACAGCCACACCGCACCCGCACAGGTAAACCCCGCTCCATTCCTTACCCAGACGCTCCACTGCCTCACAGGTAAACTCCACTGCACACTTCATACAGCCACTCCACTCCCTCACAGGTGAACTCCGCTCCCTCACAGGTAAACACTGTTCCGCTCTTTATACTGCTGCTCCCCTCCCTGACAGGTAAACTTCACTCTGCTCTTCATAATGCTGCTCTGCTCCCTCACAGGTAAACTCTGCTCCGCTCTCCATACAGCTGTTCTGCTTCCTCACAGGTAATCTCCGCTCCCTCACAGTTAAACACTGTTCCGCTCTTTATACTGCAGCTCCCCTCCCTCACAAGTAAACTTCACTAAGCTCTTCATAACACTGCTCTGCTCCCTCACAGGTAGACTCTGCTCCGCTCTTTATACAGCTGCTCCGCTCCCTCACAAATAAACTCCACCCTCGCTCTTTACACAGCTGCTTGGTTCCCTCACAGGTAAACTCTGCTGCGCTCTTTATACAGCCGCTCCGCTCCCTCACAGCTAAATTCCACTCTCGTTCTTTATACAGCCGCTCCGCTCCCTGACAGGTAAACTCCGCACCACTCTTTTTACAGCTGCGCCGCTCCGACACAGCTAAACTCAACACTCGCTCTTTATACAGCCGCTCCGTTCCCTCACAGGTAAACTCCGCTCCACTCTTTATACAGCTGCTCCGCTCCCACACAGCTAAACTCAACTCTCGCTCTTTCTACAGCCGCTTCGCTCCCTCAAAGCTAAACTCACCTCTCACTGTTTATAGAGCCGCTCTACTCCCTCACAGCTAAACTCCACTCCGCTCTTCATACAGCTGCTCCGCTCCCTCACAGGTAAACTCCACTGCACTCCTCATACAGCTGCTCCACTCCCTCACAGGTAAACTCCACTGCACTCCTCATACAGCTGCTCCACTCCCTCACAGGTAAACTCCACTGCACTCCTCATACAGCTGCTCCGCTCCCTCACAGGTAAACTCCACTGCACTCCTCATACAGCTGCTCCACTCCCTCACAGGTAAACTCCACTGCACTCCTCATACAGCTGCTCCACTCCCTCACAGGTAAACTCCACTGCACTCCTCATACAGCTGCTCCGCTCCCTCACAGGTGAATTCTGCTCCCTCACAGGTAAACACTGTTCCGCTCTTTATACAGCTGCTCTGCTCCCTCACAGGTAAACCCCGCTCCCTCACAGGTAATCTCCACTCCACTCTTTATACAGCTGTTCTACTCCCTCACAGGTAAACTCTGCTCCCTCAGAGGTAAACATTGTTTCGCTCTGTATACAGCTGCTCCGCTCTCTCACATGTAAACTCCGCTTCCTCACAGGTGAACTGCACTCTCGTTCTTTATACAGCAGCTCAGCTCCCTCACAGGTAAACTCCACTCTCGCTCTTTATACAGTTGCTTGGTTCCCTCACAGGGAAACTCCGCTCCGCTCTTCATACAGCCGCTCCGCTCCCTCACAGGTAAACTCCACTCCCCTCTTCATAACGCTGCTCTGCTCCCTCACAGGTAAACTCCGCTCCCTCACAGGTAAACACTGTTCCGCTCTTTATACAGCTGCTCTGCTCCCTCACAGGTAAACTCCACTCTCGCTCTTTATACAGCTGCTTGGCTCCCTCACAGGTAAGCTCTGCTCCGCTCTTTATACAGCCGCTCCACTCCCTCACAGCTAAACTCCACTCTTACTCTTTATAGAGCCGCTCCGCTCCTTCACAGCTAAACTCTGCTACCGCTCTTTATACAGCCGCTCCGCTCCCTCACAGGTAAACTCTGCTCCCTCAGAGCTAAACACTGTTTTGCTCTGTATACAACTGCTCCGCTCTCTCACATGTAAACTCCACTCCCTCACAGGTGAACTGCACTCTCGTTCTTTATACAGCCGCTCTGCTCCCTCACAGGGAAACTCCGCTCCGCTGTTCAAACAGCTGCTCCGCTCCCTCACAAGTAAACTCTGCACCCTCACTGGTAAACACCACTCTGCGCTTTATACAGCTGCTCCGCTCCCTCACAGGTAAACTCCACTCTGCTCTTCATAACACTGCTCTGCTCCCTCACAGGTAAACTCTGCTCCGCTCTTTATACAGCTGCTCTGCTCCCTCACAGGTAAACTCCGCTCCACTCTTCATACAGCTGTTCCGCTCCCTCACAGCTAAACTCCACTCTCGCTCTTTATAGAGTCGCTCTGCTCCTTCACAGGTAAACTCTGCTCCACTCCTTATACAGCCGCTCCGCTCCCTCACAGGTAAATACCGCTCCCACACAGGTAAACACTGTTCTGCGCTTTATACAGCTGCTCCGCTCCCTCACAAGTAAACTCCACCCTCGCTCTTTACACAGCTGCTTGGTTCCCTCACAGGTAAACTCTGCTGCGCTCTTTATACAGCCGCTCCGCTCCCTCACAGCTAAATTCCACTCTCGTTCTTTATACAGCCGCTCCGCGCCCTCACAGCTAAATTCCACTCTCGTTCTTTATACAGCCGCTCCGCTCCCTGACAGGTAAACTCCGCACCACTCTTTATACAGCCACTCCACTCCCACACTGCTAAACTCAACACTCGCTCTTTCTACAACCGCTTCGCTCTCTCAAAGCTAAACTCACCTCTCACTGTTTATAGAGCCGCTCTACTCCCTCACAGCTAAACTCCACTCCGCTCTTCATACAGCTGCTCCGCTCCCTCACAGGTAAACTCCACTGCACTCCTCATACAGCTGCTCCGCTCCCTCACAGGTAAACTCCACTGCACTCCTCATACAGCTGCTCCGCTCCCTCACAGGTGAATTCTGCTCCCTCACAGGTAAACACTGTTCCGCTCTTTATACAGCTGCTCTGCTCCCTCACAGGTAAACCCCGCTCCCTCACAGGTAATCTCCACTCCACTCTTTATACAGCTGTTCTACTCCCTCACAGGTAAACTCTGCTCCCTCAGAGGTAAACATTGTTTCGCTCTGTATACAGCTGCTCCGCTCTCTCACATGTAAACTCCGCTTCCTCACATGTGAACTGCACTCTCGTTCTTTATACAGCAGCTCAGCTCCCTCACAGGTAAACTCCACTCTCGCTCTTTATACAGTTGCTTTGTTCCCTCACAGGGAAACTCCGCTCCGCTCTTCATACAGCCGCTCCGCTCCCTCACAGGTAAACTCCACTCCCCTCTTCATAACGCTGCTCTGCTCCCTCACAGGTAAACTCCGCTCCCTCACAGGTAAACACTGTTCCGCTCTTTATACAGCTGCTCTGCTCCCTCACATGTAAACTCCACTCCCTCACAGGTGAACTGCACTCTCGTTCTTTATACAGCCGCTCCACTCCCTCACAGGGAAACTCTGCTCCGCTCTTCAAACTGCTGCTCCGCTCCCTCACAAGTAAACTCTGCACCCTCACTGGTAAACACCACTCCGCGCTTTATACAGCTGCTCCGCTCCCTCACAGGTAAACTCCACTCTGCTCTTCATAACACTGCTCTGCTCCCTCACAGGTAAACTCTGCTCCGCTCTTTATACAGCTGCTCTGCTCCCTCACAGGTAAACTCCGCTCCACTCTTCATACAGCTGTTCCGCTCCCTCACAGCTAAACTCCACTCTCGCTCTTTATAGAGTCGCTCAGCTCCTTCACAGGTAAACTCCGCTCCAGTCCTTATACAGCCGCTCCGCTCCCTCACAGGTAAACACCGCTCCCACACAGGTAAACACTGTTCCGCACTTTATACAGCTGCTCCGCTCCTTCACAGGTAAACTCCACTCTGCTCTTCATAACGCTGCTCTGCTCCCTCATGTAAACTCTGCTCCGCTCTTCATACAGCTGCTCCACTCCCTTACAGCTAATCTCCACTCCGTCACAGCTAAACACTGCTGCGCTCTTTATTCAGCCACTCTGCTCCCTCACAGGTAAACTCCACTCTCGCTCTTTATACAGCTGCTCTGCTCCCTCACAGGTAAACTCCGCTCCCTCAGAGGTAAACACTGTTTCGCTCTGTATACAGCTGCTCCGCTCCCTCACAGGTTAACTCCACTCTGGTTCTTTATAGAGCCGGTCCGCTCCTTCACAGGTAAACTCCACTCTCGCTCTTTATACAGCCGCTCTGCTCCCTCACAGGTAAACTATGCTCCACTCTTCATACAGTTGCTCCGCACCCTCACATGTAAACTCCGCTCCCTCAGAGGTAAACACCGTTTCACTCTTTATACAGCTACTCCGTTCCCTCACAGGTAAACACTGTTCCGGTCTTTATACAGTTGCTCCGCTCCCTCACAGGTAAACTCCATTCTTGCTCTCTATAAAGCTGCTTGGTTCCCTCACAGGTAAACTCCGCTCCGCTCTTTATACAGCCGCTCCGCTCCCTCACAGGTAAACTCCGCTCCCTCACAGGTAAACACCATTCCGCTCTTCATACAGCTGCTCCGCTCCCTCACAGGTAAACTCCGCTCCCTCACAGGTAAACACCATTCCGCTCTTCATACAGCTGCTCCGCTCCCTCACAGGTAAACTCCGATCCCTCACAGGTAAACTCCGCTCCCTCACAGGTAAACAGCGCTCTATTCTTTATGCAGCCCTCCGCACCCTCAGATGTAAACTCTGCTCTGCTCTTTGTACAGTCACTCTGCTCCCTCACAGGTAAACTCCGCTCCCTCAGAGGTAAACTCCGCTCCCTCACAGGTAAACACTGTTTCGCTCTGTATACAGCTGCTCCGCTCCCTCACAGGTAAACTCCGCTCCCTCAGAGGTAAACTCCGCTCCCTCAGAGGTAAACACTGTTTCGCTCTGTATACAGCTGCTCCGCTCCCTCACAGGTAAACTCCACTCTCATTCTTTATACAGCTGCTCCGCTCCGTCACAGGTAAACTCCACTCTCGCTCTTTATACAGCTGCTTTGCTCCACAGGTAAACTCCACTCTCGCTCTTTATACAGCTGCTCCGCTCCCTCACAGGTAAATTCCACTCTGCTCTTCATACAGCTGTTCTGCTCCCTCACAGGTAAACACTCTTCCACTCTTTATACAGCTGCCCTGCTCCCTCATAGGTAAACTCGGTCCCTCACAGGTAAACACCGCTCGGTTCTTTATACAGCCGCTCTGCTCCCTCACAGGTAAACACCACTCTGCTCTTCATACAGCTGCTCTACTCCATCACAAGTAAACTCCAGTCCCTCACAGGTAAATTCCACTCCGCTCTTCATACAGATGTTCTGCTCCCTCACAGGTAAAAACCATTCCCTCAGAGTTAAACACTGTTTTTGCTCTTCATACAGCTGCTCTGCTCCCGCACAGGTAAACTCCGCTCCCTCAGAGGTAAACACTGTTTCGCTCTGTATACAGCTGCTTCGCTCCCTCACAGGTAAACTTCACTCTCGTTCTTTATACAGCCGCTCATCTCCCTCACAGGTAAACTCCACTCTTGCTCTTTTACAGCTGCTCTACTCCCTCACGGGACAACTCCACTCTTGCTCTTTATACTGCTGCTCCGATCCCTCACAGGTAAACTCCACCCTTGCTCTTTATACAGTGGCTCTGCTCCCTCACGGGTAAACTCCACTCCCTCACAGGTAAACACCACTCCGCTCTTTATACAGCCGCTCCGCACCGTCACAGGTCAACTCCGATCCACTCTTCATACAGTTGCTCCGCTCCCTCACAGATCAACTCCGCCCCCTCACAGGTAAACACCGCTCCGTTCTTTATACAGCCGCTCTGCTCCCTCACAGGTAAACTTCACTCACGTTCTTTATACAGCTGCTCCGCTCCGTCACAGGTAAACTCCACTCTCGCTCTTTATACAGCTGCTCTGCTCCACAGGTAAACTCCACTCTCGCTCTTTATACAGCCGCTCCGCTCCCTCACAGGTAAATTCCACTCCGCTCTTCATACAACTGTTCCGTTCCCTCACAGGTAAACACTGTTAAGCTCTTTATACAAATGCTCCGCTCCCTTACAGGTAAATTCCACTCCGCTCTTCATACAGCTGTTCCGCTCCCTCACAGGTAAACACTGTTCCGCTCTTTATACAGCTGTTCCAGTCACTCACAGGTAAACACTGTTCCTCTCTTTAAACAGCCGCTCCGCTCCCTCACAGGTAAATTCCACTCCGCTCTTCATACAGCTGCTCTGCTCCCTCAGAGGTAAACTCCGGTCCCTCACAGGTAAACACTGTTCCGTCCTTTATAAAACTGCTCCCTCACAGGTAAGCTCCGCTCTTGCTCTTTATACAGCTCCGATCCAGTCTTCATACAGCTGCTCCGTTCCCTCACAGGTCAAGTCTGCCCACTGACAGGTAAACACTGATCCGCTCTTTATACGGCCGCTTTGCTCCCTGACAAGTAAATTCCACTCCGCTCTTCATACAGCTGTTCCGCTCCGTCACAGGTAAACACTGTTCCACTCTTTATACAGCTGCCCTGCTCCCTCACAGGTAAACTCGGTCCCTCACAGGTAAACACCGCTCGGTTCTTTATACAGCCGCTCTGCTCCCTCACAGGTAAACACCACTCCGCTCTTCATACAGCTGCTCTGCTCCCTCACAGGTAAACTCCGGTCCCTCACAGGTAAATTCCACTCCGCTCTTCATACAGCTGTTCCGCTCCCTCACAGGTAAACACCGTTCTGCTCATTATGCAGCCGCTCCGCTCCCTCACATCTAAACTCTGCTCCGCTCTTTGTACAGTCACTCTGCTCCCTCACAGGTAAACTCCACTCTCACTCTTTATACAGCCATTCCGCTCCCTCACAGGTAAACTATGCTCCACTCTTCATACAGCTGCTCTGCTCCCTCACAGGCAAACTCCACTCTCGCTCTTTATACAGCTGCATGGTTCCCTCACAGGTAAACTCCTCTCCGCTCTTTATACAGCCGCTCCGCTCCCTCACAGGTAAACTCCACTCCGCCCTTCATAATATTGCTCTGCTCCCTCACAGGTAAACTCTGCTCCCTCACAGGTAAACACCGCTCTATTCTTTATGCAGCCGCTCCGCACCCTCACAGGTAAACTCCACTCCATTCTTCATATAGCTGCTCTGCTCCCTCACAGGTAAGCACTGTTACGCTCTTCATACAGCCGCTCTGCTCCCACACAGATAAACTTTGCACCACTCTTGATACAGATGTTCCGCTCCCTCACAGGTAAACTTCACTCTCGCTCTTTATACAGCCGCTCATCTCCCTCACAGGTAAACTCCACTCTTGCTCTTTATACAGCGGCTCTGCTCCCTCATGGGTAAACTCCACTCCCTCACAGGTAAACACTGTTCCACTCTTCATACAGCTGCTCAGCTCCCTCACAGGTCAACTCCGCCCCCTCACAGGTAAACACCACTCTGCTCTTTATACAGCCGCTCTGCTCCCTCACATGTAAACTCCCCACTCCACTCTTCATACAGCTGTTCCACTCCCTAACAGGTAAACAGTGTTCCGCTCTTTATACAGCCGCTCCACTCCCTCATAGGTAAACTCCACTCTCGCTCTTTATAAAGCTGCTTGGCTCCCTAACAGGTATACTCTGCTCCGCTCTTTATACAGCCGCTCCACTCCCTCACAGGTAAATTCCACTCCGCACTTCATACAGCTGCTCTGCTCCCTCACAGGTAAACTCTGCTCCCTCACAGGTAAACTCTGGTCCCTCACAGGTAAACTCCGCTCCCTCACAGGTAAACACCGCTCTGATCATTATGCAGCCACTCTGCTCCCTCACATCTAAACTCTGCTCCGATCTTTGTACAGTCACTCTGCTCCCTCACAGGTAAACTATGCTCCACTCTTCATACAGCTGCTCCGCACCCTCACATGTAAACTCCTCCCTCACAGGTAAACACTGTTTCGCTCTTTATACAGCTACTCCGTTCCCTCACAGGTAAATTCCACTCCCTCACAGGTAAACACTGTTCCGGTCTTTATACAGTTGCTCTGCTCCCTCACAGGTAAACTCCACTCCGCTCTTCATAATACTGCTCTGCTCCCTCACAGATAAACTCCGCTTCCTCACAGGTAAACACTGCTCTATTCCTTATGCAGCCCTCCACACCCTCACAGGTAAACTCCGCTCCATTCTTCATACAGCCGCTCTGCTCCCTCACAGGTAAACACCACTCTGCTCTTCATACAGCTGCTCTACTCCATCACAAGTAAACTCCAGTCCCTCACAGGTAAATTCCACTCCGCTCTTCATACAGATGTTCCGCTCCCTCACAGGTAAACTTCACTCTCGTTCTTTATACAGCCGCTCATCTCCCTCACAGGTAAACTTCACTCTTGCTCTTTATACAGCTGCTCTGATCCCTCACAGGTAAACACCACTCTGCTCTTCATATAGCTGCTCTACTCCATCACAAGTAAACTCCAGTCCCTCACAGGTAAATTCCACTCCGCTCTTCATACAGATGTTCCGCTCCCTCACAGGTAAACTTCACTCTCGTTCTTTATACAGCCGCTCATCTCCCTCACAGGTAAACTTCACTCTTGCTCTTTATACAGCTGCTCTGATCCCTCACAGGTAAACTCCACTTCCTCACAGATAAACACTGTTCCACTCTTCATACAGCTGGTCAGCTCCCTCACAGGTCAACTCCGCCCCCTCACAGGTAAACACCGTTCCGCTCTTTATACAACTGCTCTGCTCCCTCACGGGTAAACTCCACTTCCTCACAGGTAAACACTGTTCCACTCTTCATACAGCTGGTCAGCTCCCTCACAGGTCAACACCACTCTGCTCCTTATACAGCCGCCCTGCTCCCTCACAGGTAAACTCCGATCCACTCTTCATACAGCTGGTCCGCTCCCTCACAGATCAACTCCGCCCCCTCACAGGTAAACACTGCTCTGTTCTTTATACAGCCGCTCTGCTCCCTCAGATGTAAACTCCGCTCCATTCTTCATACAGCTGTTCCACTCCCTACCAGGTAAACACTGTTCTGCTCTTTATACAGCTGCTCCGCTCCCTCATAGGTAAACTCCACTCTTTATACAGCTGCTCCGCTCCCTCATAGGTAAACTCCACTCTTTATACAGCTGCTCGGCTCCATAACAGGTAAACTCTGCTCCGCTGTTTATACAGCCGCTCCGCTCCCTGACAGGTAAAATTCACTCTGCTCTTTATACAGCTGCTCGGCTCCCTGACAGGTAAACTCCGCTCCGCTCTTTATACAGCCGTTCCGCTCCCTCACAGGTAAACTCTGTTCCGCTCTTCATGCAGCTGCTCTGCTTCCTCACAGGTAAACACTGTTCCGCTCTTTATAAAACTGCTCCCTCACAGGTAAGCTCCACTCTTGCTCTTTATACAGCTGTTCTACTCCCTCACGGGACAACTCCGCTCCACTCTTCTTACAGCTGCTCCGCTCCCTCACAGGTAAACTCTGCCCGCCGACAGGTAAACACTGTTCCGCTCTTTATACGGCCGCTCCGCTCTCTGACAAGTGAACTCCGCTCCGCTCTTCATACAGCTGTTCCGCTCCCTCACAGGTAAACACTGTTTCGCTCTTTATACAGCTACTCTGATCCCTCACAGGTAAACACCGGTCCCTCACAGGTAAACACCGCTCCGTTCTTTATACAGCAGCTCCACTCCCTCACAGGTAAACACCACTCCGCTCTTCATACAGCTGCTCTGCTCTCTCACAGGTAAACTCCGGTCCCTCACAGGTAAATTCCACTCCACTCTTCATACAGCCGGTCCGCTCCCTCACAGGTAAACACCGCTCTGCTCATTATGCAACCGCTCCACTCTCTCACATCTAAACTCTGCACCGCTCTTTGTACAGTCACTCTGCTCCCTCATAGGTAAACCCTCGCTCTTTATACAGCCATTCCGCTCCCTCACAGGTAAACACTGTTTCGCTCTGTATACAGCTGCTCCGCTCCCTCACAGGTAAACTCCGCTCCCTCAGAGGTAAACACTGTTTCGCTCTGTATACAGCTGCTCCGCTCCCTTACAGGTAAACTTCACTCTCGTTCTTTATACAGCCTCTCATCTCCCTCACAGGTAAACTTCACTCTTGCTCTTTACACAGCTGCTCTACTCCCTCACGGGACAACTCCACTCTTGCTCTTTATACTGCTGCTCTGATCCCTCACAGGTAAACTCCACCCTTGCTCTTTATACAGCGGCTCTGCTCCCTCACGGTTAAACTCCACTCCCTCACAGGTAAACACTGTTCCACTCTTCATACAGCTGCTCAGCTCCCTCACAGGTAAACTCCGATCCACTCTTCATACAGCTGCTCCGCTCCCTCACAGGTAAACTCCGATCCACTCTTCATACAGCTGCTCCGCTCCCTCACAGGTCAACTCCGCCCCCTCACAGGTAAACACCTCTCCGTTCTTTATACAGCCGCTCTGCTCCCTCACATGTAAACTCCACTCCACTCTTCATACATCTGTTCCACTCCCTAACAGGTAAACACTGTTCCGCTCTTTATACAGCTGCTCCAGACCCTCATAGGTAAACTCCACTCTCGCTCTTTATACAGCTGCTTGGCTCCGTAACAGGTAAACTCTGCTCTGCTCTTTATACAGCCGCTCCGCTCCCTCACAGGTAAATTCCACTCCGCTCTTCATACAGCTGCTCTGCTCCCTCACAGGTAAACTCCGGTCCCTCACAGGTAAACTCCGCTCCCTCAGAGGTAAACTCCGCTCCCTCACAGGTAAACACCGCTCTATTCTTTATGCAGCCCTCCGCACCCTCAGATGTAAACTCTGCTCCGCTCTTTGTACAGTCACTCTGCTCCCTCACAGGTAAAGTCCGCTCCCTCAGAGGTAAACACTGTTTCGCTCTGTATACAGCTGCTCCGCTCCCTCACAGGTAAACTCCACTCTCGTTCTTTATACAGCCGCTCATCTCCCTCACAGGTAAACTTTGCTCTCGCTCTTTATACAGCTGCTCCGCTCCGTCACCGGTAAACTCCACTCTCACTCTTTATACAGCCGCTCTGCTCCCTCACAAGTAAACTCCGCTCAGCTCTTCATACAGCTGTTCCACTCCCTCACAGGTAAACACTCTTCCGCTCTTTATACAGCTGCTCCGCTCCCTCATAGTTAAACTCCACTCTTGCTCTTTATACAGTTGCTCGTCTCCCTAACAGGTAAATTCTTCTCCACTCTTTATACAGCCGCTCCGCTCCCTGGCAGATAAAATCCACTATGCTCTTCATACAGCTGTTCTGCTCCCTCAGAGGTAAACTCCGGTCCTTCACAGGTAAACACCGCTCCGCTCTTTATACGGCCGCTCCGTTCCCTCACAGGTAAACTCCGCTCCGCTCATCATACAGCTGTTCCGTTCCCTCACAGGTAAACATTGCTCTTCATACAGTTGCTCTGCTCCCTCATAGGTAAACTCCGATGCCTCACAGGTAAACACTGCTCCGTTCTTTATACAGTCGCTCCGCTCCCTCACAGGTAAACACTGCTCTGCTCTTTATACAGCCGCACCGCTCCCTCACAGGTAAACACCGCTCTGTTCTTTATACAGCCGCTCCGCTCCCTCACAGGTAAACACTGCTCTGCTCTTTATACAGCCGCTCCGCTCCCTCACAGGTAAACACTGCTCCGTTCTTTATACAGTCGCTCCGCTCCCTCACAGGTAAACACTGCTCTGCTCTTTATACAGCCGCACCGCTCCCTCACAGGTAAACACCGCTCTGTTCTTTATACAGCCGCTCCGCTCCCTCACAGGTAAACACTGCTCTGCTCTTTATACAGCCGCTCCGCTCCCTCACAGGTAAACACTGCTCTGCTCTTTATACAGCCGCTCCGCTCCCTCACAGGTAAATTCCACTCCGCTCTTCATACAACTGTTCCGTTCCCTCACAGGTAAACACTGTTAAGCTCTTTATACAAATGCTCCGCTCCCTTACAGGTAAATTCCACTCCGCTCTTCATATAGCTGTTCCGCTCCCTCACAGGTAAACACTGTTCCGCTCTTTATACAGCTGTTCCAGTCACTCACAGGTAAACACTGTTCCTCTCTTTAAACAGCCGCTCCGCTCCCTCACAGGTAAATTCCACTCCGCTCTTCATACAGCTGCTCTGCTCCCTCAGAGGTAAACTCCGGTCCCTCACAGGTAAACACTGTTCCGTCCTTTATAAAACTGCTCCCTCACAGGTAAGCTCCGCTCTTGCTCTTTATACAGCTCCGATCCAGTCTTCATACAGCTGCTCCGTTCCCTCACAGGTCAAGTCTGCCCACTGACAGGTAAACACTGATCCGCTCTTTATACGGCCGCTTTGCTCCCTGACAAGTAAATTCCACTCCGCTCTTCATACAGCTGTTCCGCTCCGTCACAGGTAAACACTGTTCCACTCTTTATACAGCTGCCCTGCTCCCTCACAGGTAAACTCGGTCCCTCACAGGTAAACACCGCTCGGTTCTTTATACAGCCGCTCTGCTCCCTCACAGGTAAACACCACTCCGCTCTTCATACAGCTGCTCTGCTCTCTCACAGGTAAACTCCAGTCCCGCACAGGTAAATTCCACTCCGCTCTTCATACAGCTGCTCTGCTCCCTCACAGGTAAACACTGTTCCGCCCTTTATAAAACTGCTCCCTCACAGGTAAGCTCCACTCTTGCTCTTTATACAGCTGTTCTAATCCCTCACGGGACAACTCCGATCCAGTCTTCATACAGCTGCTCCGCTCCCTCATAGGTCAACTCTGCCCACTCACAGCTAAACACTGATCCGCTCTTTGTACGGCCGCTCCGCTCCCTGACAAGTAAATTCCGCTCCGCTCTTCATACAGCTGTTCTGCTCCCTCACAGGTAAACACTGTTCCACTCTTTATACAGCTGCTCTGCTCCCTCACAGGTAAACCCCGGTCCCTCACAGGTAAACATCGCTCCGTTCTTTATACAGCCGCTCCGCTCCCTCACAGGTAAACACCACTCCACTCTTCATACAGCTGCTCTGCTCCCTCACAGGTAAACTCCGGTCCCTCACAGGTAAATTCCACTCCGCTCTTCATACAGCTGTTCCGCTCCCTCACAGGTAAACACCGTTCTGCTCATTATGCAGCCGCTCCGCTCCCTCACATCTAAACTCTGCTCCGCTCTTTGTACAGTCACTCTGCTCCCTCACAGGTAAACTCCACTCTCACTCTTTATACAGCCATTCCGCTCCCTCACAGGTAAACTATGCTCCACTCTTCATACAGCTGCTCTGCTCCCTCACAGGCAAACTCCACTCTCGCTCTTTATACAGCTGCATGGTTCCCTCACAGGTAAACTCCTCTCCGCTCTTTATACAGCCGCTCCGCTCCCTCACAGGTAAACTCCACTCCGCTCTTCATAATATTGCTCTGCTCCCTCACAGGTAAACTCTGCTCCCTCACAGGTAAACACCGCTCTATTCTTTATGCAGCCGCTCCGCACCCTCACAGGTAAACTCCACTCCATTCTTCATACAGCTGCTCTGCTCCCTCACAGGTAAGCACTGTTACGCTCTTCATACAGCCGCTCTGCTCCCACACAGATAAACTTTGCACCACTCTTGATACAGATGTTCCGCTCCCTCACAGGTAAACTTCACTCTCGCTCTTTATACAGCCGCTCATCTCCCTCACAGGTAAACTTCGCTCTCGCTCTTTATACAGCTGCTCCGCTCCGTCACCGGTAAACTCCACTCTCACTCTTTATACAGCCGCTCTGCTCCCTCACAAGTAAACTCCGCTCAGCTCTTCATACAGCTGTTCCACTCCCTCACAGGTAAACACTCTTCCGCTCTTTATACAGCTGCTCCGCTCCCTCATAGTTAAACTCCACTCTTGCTCTTTATACAGTTGCTCGTCTCCCTAACAGGTAAATTCTTCTCCACTCTTTATACAGCCGCTCCGCTCCCTGGCAGATAAAATCCACTATGCTCTTCATACAGCTGTTCTGCTCCCTCACAGGTAAACTCCGGTCCTTCACAGGTAAACACCGCTCCGCTCTTTATACGGCCGCTCCGTTCCCTCACAGGTAAACTCCGCTCCGCTCATCATACAGCTGTTCCGTTCCCTCACAGGTAAACATTGCTCTTCATACAGTTGCTCTGCTCCCTCATAGGTAAACTCCGATGCCTCACAGGTAAACACTGCTCCGTTCTTTATACAGTCGCTCCGCTCCCTCACAGGTAAACACTGCTCTGCTCTTTATACAGCCGCACCGCTCCCTCACAGGTAAACACCGCTCTGTTCTTTATACAGCCGCTCCGCTCCCTCACAGGTAAACACTGCTCTGCTCTTTATACAGCCGCTCCGCTCCCTCACAGGTAAACACTGCTCCGTTCTTTATACAGTCGCTCCGCTCCCTCACAGGTAAACACTGCTCTGCTCTTTATACAGCCGCACCGCTCCCTCACAGGTAAACACCGCTCTGTTCTTTATACAGCCGCTCCGCTCCCTCACAGGTAAACACTGCTCTGCTCTTTATACAGCCGCTCCGCTCCCTCACAGGTAAACACTGCTCTGCTCTTTATACAGCCGCTCCGCTCCCTCACAGGTAAACACTGCTCTGCTCTTTATACAGCCGCTCCGCTCCCTCACAGGTAAATTCCACTCCGCTCTTCATACAACTGTTCCGTTCCCTCACAGGTAAACACTGTTAAGCTCTTTATACAAATGCTCCGCTCCCTTACAGGTAAATTCCACTCCGCTCTTCATACAGCTGTTCCGTTCCCTCACAGGTAAACACTGTTAAGCTCTTTATACAAATGCTCCGCTCCCTGACAGATAAAATCCGCTATGCTCTTCATACAGCTGTTCTGCTCCCTCAGAGGTAAACTCCGGTCCTTCACAGGTAAACACCGCTCCGCTCTTTATACGGCCGCTCCGTTCCCTCACAGGTAAACTCCGCTCCGCTCATCATACAGCTGTTCCGTTCCCTCACAGGTAAACATTGCTCTTCATACAGTTGCTCTGCTCCCTCATAGGTAAACTCCGATGCCTCACAGGTAAACACTGCTCCGTTCTTTATACAGTCGCTCCGCTCCCTCACAGGTAAACACTGCTCTGCTCTTTATACAGCCGCACCGCTCCCTCACAGGTAAACACCGCTCTGTTCTTTATACAGCCGCTCCGCTCCCTCACAGGTAAACACTGCTCTGCTCTTTATACAGCCGCTCCGCTCCCTCACAGGTAAACACTGCTCCGTTCTTTATACAGTCGCTCCGCTCCCTCACAGGTAAACACTGCTCTGCTCTTTATACAGCCGCACCGCTCCCTCACAGGTAAACACCGCTCTGTTCTTTATACAGCCGCTCCGCTCCCTCACAGGTAAACACTGCTCTGCTCTTTATACAGCCGCTCCGCTCCCTCACAGGTAAACACTGCTCTGCTCTTTATACAGCCGCTCCGCTCCCTCACAGGTAAACACTGCTCTGCTCTTTATACAGCTGCTCCGCTCCCTCACAGGTAAACTCTGCTCCCGATCTTTATACAGCCACTCTGCTCCCCGGCAGGTAAACTCTGCTCCCGATCTTTATACAGCTGCTCTGCTCCTTCACAGGTAAACTCCGCTCTGCTCTATATACAGCCGCTCCGCTGCCTCACAGGTAAACTCTGCTCCACTCTTCATACATCCTCTCCGCTCCCTCACAGGTAAACCCCGATCCACTCTTCATACAGCTGCTCCGCTCCCTCACAGGTCAACTCTGCACCCTCACAGGTAAACACCAGTCCGCTCTTTATACGGCCGCTCCGTTCCCTCACAAGTAAACTCCGCTCCACTCTTCATACAGCCGCTCCGCTTCCTCACAAGTAAACTCCACTCCGTACTTTATACAGCCGCTCCGCTCCTTCACAGGTAAACTCCGCTCCCTCAAGGGTAAACATTGTTTCGCTCTGTGTACAGCTGCTCTGGTCCTTCACATGTAAACTCCACTCTCGTTACTAACCTTATGTCAATATATGCCGTTCTTTATATTGTTTCCAGTCTTCTGACTTGCCATCCGTCTTTGCGTAATTACATGCTTTTTCTTTAAGTTTGATACTGTCTTTAACTTTTTTCAGTTAACCTTGGATGGTGAGCCCTCCCCTTGGAATTTTTCTTTCTCATCAGAATGTATCTATTTCGTGTATTCGGAAATATCCCTTTAAATGTCTGCTACTGAACTGCTATTGACATATTCCTTAACCTCATTTGCCAGTTCACTTTAGTTCACTCTACTTTCATTCCCACATAATTGCCCTTATTTAAGTTTGAAATACTAATTTTGGATCCACTCTTCTCTCCCTCAATCTGAATGTAAAATTCAATCATATAATGATCACTGCTACCCAGGGGTGACTCCACTATGAGGTTATCAATTAATCCTATCTCATTGCACAATACCAGGTCTCGTATAGCCCGCTCTCTGGTTGGTCCCACACTGTGTTGTTCTAAGAAACTTTCCCGAAAACATTCTATGAACTCCTTATCTATGCTACCTTTGCCCATCTGATTTTTCCAGTCAAAATGTAGATTAAAATTCCCCATGATTATTGCCTTTTCTGACAAGCTCCCATTATTTCTTCATTTCTACCCTGTCCTACCATGGGATTACTGCTAGGAGGTATGTACACCATTCCCACAAGTGACTTCTTGCCTTTATCATTTTTCTTCTCAACCCAAACTGCTTCTACATCCTAGTTTCCTGAACTTAGGTCATCCCTCTCTACTGTGCTCATACTATCATTAGTTAGCAGAATCACCCCTCTGCCTTTTTCTAGCTTCCTGTCAACCTGCAGCCATGTCTTTGCAGTGATCTCTTTCTGAGATGTAGTGACTCATTGTAGAATAATCTACAAGAAAGAGAGAGAGAGAGAGAGGGAGACAGAATGATACACATGAGATTGACTGAAGGTCAAACAGGAAAAAGAGGGAAGGATTTACAGAGAAGGGAGAGAGCAAGGGAGAAAATATATAGAAGAGAGTGAGCAAGAGAGAGAAGCAATTGGCACACAGAAGAGTGAAGAGAGAGAAGGAAATCGAGGACTGAAAGGCAGCGGGCTGTACAGAGGGGAGAGAGCGTTTGGCTTTGGTGCTGTAAAGACTGGAGTCAGGAATCAGGGGTCAGTTTGGGGTCCCAGTAGGAGAGGTGACCAGGATACAGACGCAGACCACAGGGCCCTGGATCAATGCAAATGGTCATACGTGCTCAGGTTTGGCAGCAGCTTTTGAGGTTATCAGGCAGACCATGCCCTGAGCAGAGAGTATCAGCCATGTGAGAGAATAAGACAAAGGTGTATAGAAAACAAAAACAGAATTACCTGGAAAAACTCAGCAGGTCTGGCAGCATCGGCGGAGAAGAAAAGAGTTGACGTTTCAAGTCAACTCTTCTTCTCCGCCGATGCTGCCAGACCTGCTGAGTTTTTCCAGGTAATTCTGTTTTTGTTTTGGATTTCCAGCATCCGCAGTTTTTCTGTTTTTATCAAAGGTGTATAGATATAGATTGAGATGGATTTCAGTGAGATAATGAAGTACAGAGAGAGGACTTCAACATTAGAGTGAGGCTGCTGTTGTAATAGAACCTGTCATGTGATGATTATTCCATTTGTTTTTGCAATGAGCAGATCTCTCACCTGCTGGTAGTAAAACCTGAAGATCGATTCACAGCAGATCAGGCCCTGGCTCACCCTTTCTTCCAGCAGTACCTGGTGGAGGAGGTTCGTCATTTCAGCCCTTTCAGGAAGTTTAAGGTAAAGGTTGAGGAAAAAACGGCAGTCAGTGTTCACTGTCAGCATTGCCAAATCCAGCATTGCATTAGATTGCAACCAATAAATTGTCAATTATCTTCCATTGTCACAGATCGGAACCCTGAGGATCAATAACCCTGAACTCACATCCTCAATCACTAGATGTGCTCTTCACTGAAAGAGAGAATGAACTTGCACTTCTACAACCCTTTTCACATACTCAGGGTAACCCAAAGTGATTTGCAGCCAAATTAAGTACATTTGATATATAATCACTGTTGCACAAGTGGAGGACAATTTGTGCACAGCAAGCTCCCATAAACATGAGTAAGAGAAATGATTCAGTAATCTTTTTTCATGATTTTGCTTGAGGAATTACTATCAGCCAAGTCATGAAGAACAACAATGCTCTTTCTCAAACTAGTGGCATAGGGTTAAATGAGACAGCCCTGAAAATTGCCATTGGAATTGTGATGCACAGTTAACCCATTCATTGTAATGTAGGTAACTTTGCCAGCTTTTTGCTGCCTGTTGTTTTGAAGATATTTGCATGTAGTCAGCACTAATAGTGCTGTTCATTGAATGCACACTTCAGCAGGAGGTCCAATAATGTTACTTCTTAGCACTGTTTACCTGTACCTTGTAAAGCAAAGGTGTATTGTGGCTGCTGGAGCTCCTGAAATAGGAATTGTGTCCAGTCATCAATGGCTGACTATGGGAGAGCATGTTGCAAGGTTTTCAGAACCTGCACTGGAGATAGAGGGGGAAAGGAGGAGAGATGTCCTGTATCTACATTTTGGCCAGAGGAGGTCAATGCCAGGAATTTAGTCTAAGGACCTGGATGGAATGCCAGAGGACTTTAATGAACTCACACTAATGGCCATGGTCAGTGAGTACACCTTCAAATACCAAACCCCATCAGTGCAGCACAAGATTCAGGTATTACTCAATTCACCATAACCCATACACTCATCTGTCAACAGTGTGCGGAGGCGGTGACGTACTAGTAATGTCTCTGGACTAGCCATCCAGAGGCCTGGAGTTAATGCTCAGGGGACAAGGGTTCAAAACTCATCTTGTCAGCTGTTGGAGTTTAAATTTGATCGGGATTTGGAGGCCGTCAGGTGGGTGTGGCAGGTGGGCCAGGGAACAGCTGGGAGATGGTGTGCCACCCATGAGAAGCTCAGCACTGCCGGGGTGGGGGTGGGAGGAGTGTAAGCGCAGAAGTCTGCGCACGGGCAGGGGAGCATGCACTGAAAACTCCCTGAAGGCAGGGATCTGAACGGTTTTAAAATTGCAAATAAAGATCCTGAAAACAAAAAACAAAGTCCCCTCATAGGACTCACTCACAGGATCATAAACATTATAAAAATTATGCCGAGACATTTTCTTTTCATTACTGTTGGAAGCCTCATCTGGCCTGATTCGCTCGCCCACCAACCATAAGGTTGGACAGGCAGCAAAAAATCGCTTTCAATGAATTCATTAAAGGTCTTAATAGGCCTCTTAATTGTCAGTGGGTGCGCTGCCGACTCTTGTGTGCACCATGCTGATCGAGATATCACGCATTCTCGTTAATGATGTCGGGACACTCGTCCAAGGTCGTTGTGTGCTATTTTACACTCATTTGCGCCCACCCACAGGACATAAAATCCAACCCCATGAAACCATTGTTGATTGTGGAAAAATCCATCTGTTTTCACTGAAAGAAATCTTAGACCCAGAGCAATGTGGCTGTCTCTGAAATGGCCGAGCAAGACCTGCAGTTGGATTATACTGTTGTGTTGATTACTGTTCGATAGTTAAGAAGAGGTCTTTGTAGTCATACGTAGGTTAACTCTAAGTCACGATTGACTCTTAGAACTATTTACAAATATACAGTAAAGGGTATAAGCTAGGAGCTGTCTCCAAGCTGGCTCTGTCCAACACCAGACCTGGGTGTGGGTCATGTGCTCTCTTACATCCCTGTGTGGGCAGTACTGTACTCAGTCCCATATTAATCCTAGTACAAATCGGTACAGGAAAGTCAATAAGGTATGAAACTGGACAGATCACCTGGCATTGACTGAGGCAAGGGAAAGGACAACAGGACACCCAGCCCGGTCAGCCCTGCAAAATCGCCCTCACTAACAAAAATTGTGCCAAAGTTGGCTGTCCCGCAGACTAATCAACAACAGCCTGACTTAGTCACAGATTTTCACCCCAAGTCATGTTCCCCGAGTCAGAAGGTTTTCAATTCAGAGAGGGGCAAGGCTGAAATAGGAGTGAGTCACACTGCTGGGAAAAAAGGCCTGCCTCTGTGCCCAGGGCTGTGTATAAATTGTTAAAAAGTAATAAAACAAAATCACTCATCAAAGCCTCACCCCTCAACCTGCCTCAGTCACCCACACACACTCCCTATGCCCCATCCATGATAGCCTATGCCAAACCATACTCCCAGCCTCCCCATGGCCACTCATAGCCCCTATGCCAGCCCATGACACTCCACCCATCCCCCATAACACGTCATATTGCTCTATGACATCTTAATGCCAACAGATCCCACACCATACCCCCTACCCACCAATTCACCAAGTATTCATTTACTCTTTCTGGACAAGTAGACAGTCCAAATAAGTTTGTGTGTAAATTGCATATTCATGTTTAATTCTAAGAATCCAAAGTGATAATTTACATCTCCCAGAGGTGGTGCAGTGTGGAGGGATAGACGGATATGTGCAGTGTGGAGGGATAGACGGATATGTGCAGTGTGGAGGGATTGACGGAGATATGCAATGTGGAGGGATTGACGGAGATGTGCAGGGTGGAAGGATTGATGGAGATGTGCAGTGTGGAAAGAATGACGGAGATGTGCAGTGTGGGGGGATTGACTGAGATGTGCAGTGTGGGGGGATTGACGGAGATGTGCAGTGTGGGGGGATTGATGGAGACGTGCAGTGTGGGGGAATTGACGGAGATGTGCGCTGTGGGAAATGACAGAGATGTGCAGTGCGGAACGATTGACAGAGGTATGAAATGCAGGGACAGAAGGAGATGCGCAGTGTGGAGCTATTGTACTGAATGTGCAGTGCTGAGGAATTGAGGGAAAACTGATGTGCGAGGAATTGAGGGAAAAGTGATGTGCGAGAAATTGAAGGAGATATGCAATATCGGGGGATTGATGGAGATGTGCAGTGTGGAGGAACTGATGGAGATGTGCACTGTGGGGGGATTGCAGGAGATGTGCAGTGCGGAGGGAATGACGGTGATATGCAGTGCGGAGGGATTGATGGAGATGTGCAATCCAGGGGATAGAAGCAGATGTGCAGTGTGGAGGAACAGATGGAGATGTGCACTGTGGGGGGATTGCAGGAGATGTGCAGTGTGGAGGGAATGATGGTGATATGCAGCGCAGAGGGATTGATGGAGATATGCAATGCAGGGTATGAAAAGAGATGTACAGTGCGGAGCTAATGTACTGGATGTGCAATCCACAGGAACAGAAGGAGAGGTGAAGTGCAGAGGGATTCAAGGAGATGTGCAATGTGGAGGGTTTGAAGGAGGTGTGTAGCGCAGAGGGATTGAAGGAGATAAGCAGTGCAGAGGGATTGACGGAGATGTGCAGTGTGGAAAGATTGATGGAGATGTGCAGTGTGGACAGATTGACGCAGATGTTCACTGTGGAGGGATTGATGGAGATGTGCAGTGTGGACAGATTGACGCAGATGTTCACTGTGGAGGGATTGACAGAGATGTGCAGTGTGGAAAGAATGACGGAGATGTGCACTGTGGAGGGATTGACAGAGATGTGCAGTGCAGGGACAGAATGAGATGCTCAACGTGGAGCTATTGTATTGGATGTGCAGTGCTAAGGAATTGAGGGAAATGTGACGTGCGAGAAATTGAAGGAGATGTGCATCCGGCATGATTGAGAGCGTTGTGCTGTGTGCAGGGATTGATGGAGATGTGCAGTATGAGGGGATTGAGGGAGATGTGCAGTATTGATGGATTGAAGGAGATGTGCAGTGTGGATGGATTGATGGAGATGTGCAGGTGGATAGACTGAAGGAGATGTGCAGTGTGGGGGGACTGATAGAGAAGTGCAGTGTGGGGGAATTGAAGGAGATGTGCAGTGCAGAAGGAATGACGGTGATGTGCAGTGCGGAGCGATTGATGGAGATGTGCAGTGTGGGGGGATTGAAGGGGATGTGCAGTGTGGGGGGTATTGAAGGAGATGTGCAGTGTGGGTGGGATTGACGGGGATGTGAAGTGCAGAGGCATTCAAGGAGATGTGCAGTGTGGAGAGATGTATGTAGATGTGCAGTGGGGGGGAATTGATGGAGATGTGGAGTATGGGGGGATTGATGGAGATATGCAGTGTGCAGGGATTGAGGGAGATGTGCTGTGTGCAGGGATTGAGGGAGATGTGCTGTGTGGAGTGATTCAAGGAGCTGTGCTGTGTGGAGGGATTGACGGAGTTGTGCAGTGTGGGGGGATTGACAGAGATGTGCTTTGTGGAGGGATTGAAGGAGATGTGCAGTGTGGAAGGATTGATGGTGATGTGCTGAGTGGAGTGATTCAAGGAGCTGTGCTGTGTGGAAGGATTGATGGTGATGTGCTGTGTGGAGTGATTCAAGGAGCTGTGCAGTGTGGAAGGTTTTACGGAGATGTCCAATGTGGAGGGATCAATGGAGATGTGCAATATGGGGGCATTGATGGAGATGTTCAGTGTGGGGGGATTGTTGGAGATGTGCTGTGTGGAGAGATTGACGTAGATGTGCACTGTGGTGGTGATTGATGGAAATGTGCAGTGTGGAGGGTTTGACGGAGATGTGCTGTGTGGAGGGATTGACGGACATGTGCTGTGTGGAGGGATTGAAAGATATGAGCAGTGTGGGGGGATTGAAGGAGATGTGCAGTGTGGGGGGGACTGAAGGAGATGTGCAGTGTGGGGGGATTGAAGGAGATGTGCAGTTTGGGGGGGATTGAAGGAGATGTGCAGTGTGGGGGGGATTGATGGAGATGTGCAGTATGGGGGGATTGATGGAGATATGCAGTGTGCAGGGATTGAGGGAGAGGTGCTGTGTGGAGGAATTGAAGCATATGTGCTATGTGGAGTGATTGAAGGAAATGTGCTGTGTGGCGGGATTGACGGAGATGTGCAGTGTGGAGGGATTGACGGAGAGGTCAGTCTGGGGGGATAGACAGAGATGTGCAGTATGAAGGAGATGTAAGTGCAGAGCTAATGCACTGGATGTGCATTGTACAGGAAAGAAGGAGATGTGCAATGCTGCGAGATTGGAGGAGATGTGCAGTGCAGAGGGATTGATGGAGATTTGCAGTGCTGATGGAATGACAGTGATTAGCAGTGCGGATGGATTGACGGAGATGTGCAGTGTGGAGGGATTGAAAGAGGTGTGCAGTGTTGGGGGATTGACGGAGATGTGAAGTGTGGGGGGATTGACGTAGGTGTGCAGTTTGGCGGGGATTGAAGGAGATGTGCAGTGCGGGGGGATTGAAGGAGATGTGCAGTGTGGAGGGATTGACGGAGATGTTAAGCGCAGAGGGATTGACGGAGATTTGCAGTGTTGTGGGATTGACAGAGATGTGCAGTGTGGAGGGATTGACAGAGATGTGCAGTGTGGGGGGATTGATGGAGATGTGCAGTGTGGAGGGATTGCTGGAGATATGCTGTTTGGAGGGATTGAAGAAGATGTGAAGTGTGGGGGGATTGATGGAGATATGCTGTGTGAAGAGATTGAGGTAGATGTGCACTGTGGTGGTGATTGATGGAAATGTGCAGTGTGGAGGGTTTGACGGAGATGTGCTGTGTGGAGGGATTGATGGAGATGTGCTGTGTGGAGAGATTGAAGGAGCTGTGCGGTGTGGAGGGATTGACGGACATGTGCTGTGTGGAGGGATTGAAAGATATGAGCAGTGTGGGGGGATTGAAGGAGATGTGCAGTTCGAGGGGATTGAAGGGAATGTGCAGTGTGGGGGGATTGAAGGAGATGTGCTGTGTGGAGGAATAGATTGAGATGTGCTGTGTGGAGAGATTGAAGGAGATGTGTGGTGTGGAGGGATTGACGGACATGTGCTGTGTGGTGGTATTGACGTGATGTGCAATTTAGGGGGATGGATGGAGATGTGCTGTGGGGAGGGATTGAAGGCGATGTGCTCTGTGGGGGGATTGAAGGAGATGTGCAGTGTGGGGGGGATTGAAGGAGATGTGTAGTGTGGGGGAATTGTAGGAGATGTGCAATATGGGGGTATTGAAGGGATGTGCTATGTGGGGGGATTGAAGGAGATGTGCAGTGTGCGGGTATTGAAGGAGATGTGCAGTATGAGGGGATTGAAGGGGATGTGCATTGTGTGCAGGATTGAAGGAGATGTGCAGTGTTGGGGTATTGAAGGAGATGTGCAGTGTGGGGGGGATTGAAGGAGATGTGCATGTTGGGGGATTGATGGAGATGTGTAGTGTTGGGGGGATTGACGGGGATGTGAAGCGCAGAGGCATTCAAGATGTGCAGTGTGGAGCGATGTATGTAGATGTGCAATGGGGGGATTGATGGAGATGTGCAGTATGGGGGGATTGATGGAGATATGCAGTGTGGAGGGATTGAGGAAGAGGTGCTGTGTGGAGGGATTGAAGCATATGTGCTATGTGGAGTGATTGAAGGAGATGTGCTGTGTGGGGGGATTGACGGAGATGTGCAGTGTGGAGGGATTGACGGAGAGGTCAGTCTGGGGGGATTTACAGAGATGTGCAGTGTGGGGGGAGTGAAGGAGATGTAAGTGCAGAGCTAATGCACTGGATGTGCATTGCACAGGAAAGAAGGAGATGTGCAATGCTGCGAGATTGGAGGAGATGTGCAGTGCAGAGGGATTGATGGAGATTTGCAGTGCAGATGGAATGACAGTGAATAGCAGTGCGGAGGGATTGACGGAGATGTGCAGTGTGGGGGGTTTGACGTAGATGTGCAGTTTGGCGGGGATGGAAGGAGATGTGCAGTGCGGGGGGATTGAAGGAGATGTGCAGTGTGGAGGGATTGACGGAGCTGTTAAGCGCAGAGGGATTGACGGAGATTTGCAGTGTTGTGGGATTGACAGAGATGTGCAGTGTGGAGGGATTGACAGAGATGTGCAGTGTGGGGGGATTGATGCAGATGTGCTTTGTGGAGGGATTGACGGAGATGTGCAGTGTTGGGTGATTGATGGAGATGTGCAGTGTGGAGGGATTGCTGGAGATGTGCTGTTTGGAGGGATTGAAGGAGATGTGCAGTGTGGGGGGATTGATGGAGATCTGCTGTGTGAAGAGATTGACGTAGATGTGCACTGTGGGGGGATGGATGGAGATGTGCAATGTGGAGGGATTGATGGAGATGTGCTGTTTGGAGGGATTGATGGAGTTGTGCAGTGTTGAGGGATTGACGGAGATGTGCTGTGGGGAGGGATTGAAGGAGATGTGCAGTGTGGAGGGATTGACGGACATGTGCTGTGTGGAGGTATTGACGTGATGTGCAATGTAGGGGGATGGATGGAGATGTGCAGTGTGGAGGGATTGATGGAGATGTGCTGTGTGGAGGAATAGATGGAGATGTGCTGTGTGGAGAGATTGAAGGAGATGTGTGGTGTGGAGGGATTGACGGACATGTGCTGTGTGGTGGTATTGACGTGATGTGCAATTTAGGGGGATGGATGGAGATGTGCTGTGTGGACGGATTGAAGGGGATGTGCTCTGTGGGGGGATTGAGGGAGATGTGCAGTGTTGGGGGGATTGAAGGAGATGTGCAGTGTGGGGGGATTGAAGGAGATGTGCAGTATGGGGGGATTGAAGGGGATGTGCTATGTGGGAGGATTGAAGGAGATGTGCAGTGTGGGGGTATTGAAGGAGATGTGCAATATGGGGGGATTGAAGGAGATGTGCAGTATGGGGGGATTGAAGGGGATGTGCTATGTGGGAAGATTGAAGGAGATGTGCAGTGTGGGGCTATTGAAGGAGATGTGCAGTATGGGGGGATTGAAGGAGATGTGCAGTGTGGGGGGGATTGAAGGAGATGTGCAGTGTGGAGGTATTGAAGGAGATGTGCAGTGTGGGGGGGATTGAAGGAGATGTGCAGTGTTGGGGGATTGATGGAGATATGCAGTGTTGGGGAGATTGACGGGGATGTGAAGCGCAGAGGCTTTCAAGGAGATGTGCAGTGTGGAGCGATGTATGTAGATGTGCAGTGTGGGGGGAGTGAAGGAGATGTAAGTGCAGAGCTAATATACTGGATGCGCATTGCACAGGAAAGAAGGAGATGTGCAATGCTGCGAGATTGGAGGAGATGTGCAGTGCAGAGGGATTGATGGAGATTTGCAGTGCAGATGGAATGACAGTGAATAGCAGTGCGGAGGGATTGCCGGAGATGTGCCGTTTGGCGGGGATTGAAGGAGATGTGCAGTGTGGGGGGATTGACGGAGATGTGCAGTGTGGAGGGATTGAAAGAGGTGTGCAGTGTGGGGGGATTGACGGAGATGTGCAGTGTGGAGGGATTGAAGGAGATGTGCAGTGTGGGGGGATTGAAGGAGATGTGCGGTGTGGTGGAATTGACGGAGATGTGCAGAATGGAGGGATTGACAGAGATGTGAAGATTGGGGGGATTGAGGGAGATATGCTGTGTGGAGAGATTGACGTAGATGTGCACTGTTAGGGAATAGATGGAGATGTGCAATGTGGAGGAATCGATGGAGATGTGCATTGTGGAGTGATTGACGGAGATGTGCAGTGTGGAGGGATTGACGGAGTTGTGCAGTGTGGGGGGATTGACGGAGATGTGCTGTGTGGAGGGATTGAGGGAGATGTGCTGTGTGGAAGGATTGACGGAGATCTGCTGTATGGAGTGATTCAAGGAGCTGTGCAGTGTGCAAGGTTTGACGGAGATTGACGGAGATGTCCAATGTGGAGGGATCAATGGAGATGTGCAATATGGGGGGATTGATGGAGATGTGCAGTGTTGGGGGGATTGACGGGGATGTGAAGCGCAGAGGCATTCAAGGAGATGTGCAGTGTGGAGAGATGTATGTAGATGTGCAGTGGGGGGGAATTGATGGAGATGTGCAGTATGGGGGGATTGATGGAGATATGCAGTGTGCAGGGATTGAGGAAGAGGTGCTGTGTGGAGGGATTGAAGCATATGTGCTATGTGGAGTGATTGAAGGAGATGTGCTGTGTGGGGGGATTGACGGAGATGTGCAGTGTGGAGGGATTGACGGAGAGGTCAGTCTGGGGGGATAGACAGAGATGTGCAGTGTGGGGGGATTGAAGGAGATGTAAGTGCAGAGCTAATGCACTGGATGTGCATTGCACAGGAAAGAAGGAGATGTGCAATGCCGCGAGATTGGAGGAGATGTGCAGTGCAGAGGGATTGATGGAGATTTGCAGTGCAGATGGAATGACAGTGATTAGCAGTGCGGATGGATTGACGGAGATGTGCAGTGTGGGGGGATTGAAAGAGGTGTGCAGTGTGGGGGGATTGACATAGATGTGCAGTTTGGCGGGGATTGAAGGAGATGTGCAATGCGGGGATATTGATGTAGATGTGCAATGCGGGGAGATTGAAGGAGATGTGCACTGTGGAGAGATTGACGGAGATGTTAAGCGCAGAGGGATTGACGGAGATGTGCAGTGTGGGGGGATTGATGCAGATGTGCTGTGTGAAGGGATTGACAGAGATGTGCAGTGTGGGGTGATTGATGGAGATGTGCTGTGTGGAGGGATTGCTGGAGATGTGCTGTTTGGAGGGATTGAAGGAGATTTGCAGTTTGGGGGGATTGATGGAGATATGCTGTGTGAAGAGATTGACATAGATGTGCACTGTGGGTGGATGGATGGAGATGTGCAATGTGGAGGGATTGATGGAGATGTGCTGTGTGGAGGGATTGACGGTCATGGGCCGTGTAGAGGTATTGACATGATGTGCAATGTAGGGGGATGGATGGAGATGTGCTGTGTGGAGGGATTGAAGGAGATGTGCAGAGTTGGGGGGATTGACGGATATGTGCTGTGTGGAGGTATTGACGTGATGTGCATTGTGGGGGATGGATGGAGATGTGCAATGTGGAGGGATTGATGGAGATGTGCTGTGTGGAGGGATTGAAGGAGATGTGCAGTGTGGGGGGATTGACGGATATGTGCAGTGTGGAGGTATTGATGTGATTTGCACTGTAGGGGGATGGATGGAGATGCGCTGTGTGCAGGGATTGAAAGATTTGTGCTATGTGGAGTGATTGAAGGAGATGTGCTGTGTTGGGGGATTGAAGAAAATGTGCAGTGTGCGGGGATTGACTGAGATGTGCCGTGTGGAGGGATGACGGAGAGGTCAGTCTGGGGGGACTAACAGAGATGCGCAGTGTGGGGGGATTGAAGGAGATGTAAGTGCAGAGCTAATGCACTGGATGTGCATTGCACAGGAAAGAAGGAGATGTGCAATGCCGCGAGATTGGAGGAGATGTGCAGTGCAGAGGGATTGATGGAGATTTGCAATGCAGATGGAATGACAGTGATTAGCAGTGCGGAGGGATTGACGGAGACCTGCAGTGTGCAAGGATTGAAAGAGTTGTGCAGTGTGGGGGGATTCAAGGAGATGTGCAGTTTGGGGGGATTGACAGAGATGTGCAGTGTGGGGGGATTGAAGGAGATGTGCAGTTTGGGGAGCATTGAAGGAGATGTGCAGTGTGGAGGAATTGAGTTGAGATGTGGAGTGTGGAGTGATTGATGGAGATGTTAAGCGCAGAGGAATTGATGGAGATTTGCAGTGTGGAGTGATTGATGGCGATGTTAAGCACAGAGGGATTGATGGAGATTTGCAGTGTGGAGGGATTGAGGGAGATGTGCAGTGGCGGGGGATTGATGGAGATGTGCAGTGTGGGGCGATTGATAGAGATATGCAGTGTGGAGTGATTGACAGAGGTGTGCAGTGTGGATGGATGGATAGAGATGTGCAGTTTGGACGGATTGACAGAGATGTGCAGTGTCGAATTGACAAAGATGTGCAGTATGGAGGGATTGACAGAGATGTGCAGTATGGGGGGATTGAGGGAGATGCGCAATGTGGAGGGATTGATGGAGATGTGCAGTGTGGGGGGATTGAAGCAGATGTGCTGTGTGGAGGTTTTGACGGAGATGTGCAGTGTGGGGTGATTGATGGAGATATGCTGTGTGGAGAGATGTGCAATGTGGAGGGATTGAGGAAGAGGTGCTGTTTGGAGGGATTGAAGCATTTGTGCTATGTGGAATGATTGAAGGAGATGTGCAGTGTGGAGGGATTGACGGAGAGCTCAGTCTGCGGGGATTGACAGAGATGTGCAGTGTGGGGGGATTGAAGGAGATGTAAGTGCAGAGCTAATGCACTGGATGTGCATTGCACAGGAAACAAGGAGATGTGCGATGCCGCGAGATTGGAGGAGATGTGCAATGCAGAGGGATTGATGGAGATTTGCAGTGCTGATGGAATGACAGTGATTAGCAGTGCGGAGGGATTGACGGAGATCTGCAGTGTGGGGGGATTGACAGAGATGTGCAGTGTGGGGGGATTGATGGAGATGTGCAGTATGGGGCGATTGATAGAGATATGCAGTGTGGAGTCTTTGATGGTGATGTGCAATGTGGATGGATGGATAGGGATGTGCAGTGTGGAGGGATTGACGGAGATGTTAAGCGCAGAGGGATTGACGGAGATTTGCAGTGTGGAGGGATTGCCGGAGATGTGCATTGTCGGGGGATTGATGGAGGTGTGCAGTGTGGAGGGATTGATGGAGATGTGCAGTGTGGAATGATTGACAGAGATTTGCAGTGTGGAGGGATTGACAGAGATGTGCAGTGTGGAGGGATTGAGGAAGGTGTGCTGTGCGGAGTGATTCAAGGAGCTGTGCAGTGTAGGGGGATTGATAGAGATGTGCAGTGTGGGGATTGACGAAGATATGCTGTGTGGAGAGATTGACGTCGATGTGCATTGTGGTGGTGATTGATGGAATTGTGCAGTGTGGATGGTTTGACGGAGATGTCCAATGTGGAGGGATCGATGGAGATGTGCAATGTGGGGGGACTGATCGAGATGTGCAGTGTTGGGGGATTGATGGAGATGTGCTGTGTGGAGGGATTGATGGAGATGTGCAGTGTGGGGGGATTGATAGAGCTGTGCTGTGTGGAGAGATTGCCAGAGATGTGCTGTGTGGAGGGATTGCCAGAGATGTGCTGTTTGGAGGGATTGAAAGAGATGTGCAGTGTGGGGGGATTGTTGGAGATATGCTGTGTGGAGAGATTGACGTAGATGTGCACGGTCAGGGGATTGACGGAGATGTGCAATGTGGAGGGATTGATGGAGATATGCAGTGTGGAGTGATTGATGGAGATGTGCAGTGAGGAGGGATTGACGGAGATGTGCAGTGTGGAGGGATTGAGGGAGATGTGCTGTGCGGAGTGATTGAAGGAGATATGCTGGTGGAGGGATTGACGGAGATGTGCTGTGTGGAGGTATTGACGTAGATGTGCACTGTGGGGGGATGGATGGAGATGTGCTGTGTTGAGGGATTGAAGGATTTGTGCTGTGTGGAGTCATTGAAGGAGATGTGCTGTGTGGGTGGATTGAAGGACGTGTGCAGTGTGGGGGGATTGACAGAGATGTGCAGTGTGGAGGGATTGACGAAGATGTCAGTATGGGGGGATTGATGGAGATGTGCAGTGTGCAGGGATTGAAGGAGATGTGCAATATGGGGGGATTGACGGAGATGTGAAGCGCAGAGGGATTGAAGGAGATGTGCACTGTGGGGGGATTTACAGAGATGTGCAATGTGGAGGGATTGACGGAGAGGTCAGTCTGGAGGGATTGACAGAGATGCGCAGTGTGGGGGGATTGAAGGAGATGTAAGTGCAGGACTAATGCACTGGATGTGCATTGCACAGGAAAGAAGGACATGTGCAATGCCGTGAGATTGTAGCAGATGTGCAGTACAGAGGGATTGATGGAGATTTGCAGTGCTGATGGAATGACAGTGAATAGCAGTGCGGAGGGATTGACGGAGATGTGCAGTGTGGAGGGATTGAGGGAGAGCAGCTGTTTGGAGGGATTGAAGCATTTGTGCTGTGTGGAGTGATTGAAGGAGATGTGCAGTGCGGGGCGATTGACGGAGATGTGTAGAGTGGATGGATTGACGGAGAGTTCAGTCTGGGGGGATTGACAGAGATGTGCAGTGTGGGGAGATTGAAGGAGATGTAAGTGCAGAGCTAATGCACTGGATGTGCATTGCACAGGAAACAAGGAGATGTGCAATGCCGCGAGATTGGAGGAGATTTGCAGTGCAGATGGAATGACGGTGATTAGCAGTGAGGAGGGATTGACGGAGACCTGCAGTGTGCAGGGATTGAAAGAGTTGTGCAGTTTGTGGGGGATTGAAGGAGATGTGCAGTGTCGGGGGATTGAAGGAGATGTGCAGTGTGGAGGGATTGACAGAGATGTTAAGCGCAGAGGGATTGACGGAGATTTGCAGTGTGGAGGGATTGAGGGAGATGTGCAGTGTCAGGGAATTGATGGAGATGTGCAGTCTGGGGGGGATTGATAGAGATGTGCAGTGTGGGGGGATTGACGGATATGTGCAGTTTGGGCGGCATTGAAGGAGATGTGAAGTGCGGGGGGATTGAAGGAGATGTGCAGTGTGGAGGAATTGAAGGAGATATGCAGTGTGGAGGGATTGACGGAGATGTTAAGCGCAGAGGGATTGACGGAGATTTGCAGTGTGGAGGGATTGAGGGAGCTGTGCAGTGTCGGGGGATTGAGGGAGATGTGCAATGTGGGGGGATTGACGGAGATTTGCTGTGTGGAGAGATTGTCGTAGATGCGCACTGTTGGGGGATTGATGGAGATGTGCAGTGTGGAGCGATTAACGGATATGTGCAGTGTGGAGTGATTGACAGAGATGTGCAGTGCAGAGGGATTGATGGAGATTTGCAGTGCAGATGGAATGACGGTGATTAGCAGTGCGGATGGATTGATGGAGATGTGCATTGTGGAGGGATTGAAAGAGGTGTGCAGTGTGGGGAGATTGACGGAGATGTGAAGCATGGGGGGATTGAAGTATATGTGCAGTTTGGCGGGAATTGAAGGAGATGTGCAGTGTGGGGGGATTGAAGGAGATGTGCAGTGTGGAGGGATTGACAGAGATGTTAAGTGCAGAGGGATTGATGGAGATTTGCAGTGTTGTGGGGTTGAGGGAGATGTACAGTGTTGGGGGATTGATGGAGATGTGCAGTGTGGGGCGATTGATAGAGATGTGCAGTGTGGAGTGATTGATGGAGATGTGCAATGTGGATGGATGGATAGAGATATGCAGTTTGGAGGGATTGACAGAGATGTGCAGTGTCGAGGATTGACAAAGATGTGCAGTATGGAGGAATTGACAAAGATGTGCAGTATGGGGGGATTGAGGGAGTTGTGCAATGTGGAGGGATTGATGGAGGTGTGCAGTTTGGGGGGTTTGATGCAGATGTGCTGTGTGGAGGGATTGACAGAGATGTGCAGTGTGGAGTGATTGATGGAGATGTGCTATGTGGAGGGATTGCCGGAGATGTGCTGTTTGGAGGGATTGACAGGATTGAAGCATTTGTGCTGTGTGGAGTGATTGAAGGAGATGTGCTGTGTGGGGAGATTGAAGGAGATGTGCAGTGTGGGGCGATTGACGGAGATGTGCAGTGTGGAGGGATTGACGGAGAGGTCAGTCTGGAGGGATTGACAGAGATGTGCAGTTTGGGGGGTGTGAAGGAGATGTAAGTGCAGAGCTAATGCACTGGATGTGCATTGCTCAGGAAACAAGAGATGTGCGATGCTGTGAGATTGGAGGAGATGTGCAGTGCAGAGGGATTGATGGAGATTTGCAGTGCAAATGGAATGACGGTGATTAGCAGTGCGGATGGATGGACTGAGATGTGCAGTGTGGAGGGATTGACGGCGATGTGCAGTGTGGAGGGATTGAAAGAGGTGTGCAGTGTGGGGGGTTTGACGGAGATGTGCAGTTTGGGGGGGATTGAAGGAGATGTGCAGTTTGGGGGGGATTGAAGGAGATGTGCAGTCTGGGAGTATTGAAGGAGATGTGCAGTGTGGGAGGGATTGAAGGAGATGTGCAGTGTGGGAGGGATTGAAGGAGATGTGCAGTGTGGGGGGATTGAAGGAGATGTGCAGTGTGGGGGGATTGAAGGAGATATGCAGTGTGAAGGGATTGACGGAAATGTTAAGCGCAGAGGGATTGACGGAGATTTGCAGTGTGGAGGGATTGAGGGAGATGTGCTGTGTCGGGGGATTGATAGGGATGTGCAGTGTAGGGGTATTGACGGAGATTTGCTGTGTGGAGAGATTGACGTAGGTGTGCACTGTGGGGGGATTGATGGAGATGTTCAATGCGGATGGATTGATGGAGATGTGCAGTGTGGGGGGATTGAAGGAGATGTGCAGTTTGGCTGGGATTGAAGGAGATGTGCAGTGTGGAGGGATTGAAGGAGATGTGAAGTGTGGGGTGATTGAAGGAGATGTGCAGTGCGGAGGGATTGACAGATGTTAAGCGCAGAGGGATTGATGGAGATTTGCACGGTGGAGGGATTGAGGGACATCTGCAGTGTCGGGGGATTGATGGAGATGTGCAGTGTGGGGCGATTGATAGAGATATGCTGTATAGAATGATTGACGGAGATGTGCAGTGTGGATGGATGGATAGAGATGTGCAGTTTGGAGGGATTGACAGAGATGTGCAGTGTCGAGGAATTGACAATGATGTGCAGTATGGAGGATTGACAGAGATGTGCAATATGGGGGGATTGAGGGAGATGTGCAATGTGGAGGGATTGATGGCGATGCGCTATGTGGAGGGATTGCCGGAGATGTGCTGTTTGGAGGGATTGAAGGAGATGTGCAGTGTGGAGTGATTGACGCAGATGTGCAGCTTTGGGGGGATTGAAGGAGTTGTGCTGTGTGGATGGATTGACGGAGATGTGCAGTGTGGAGGGATTGAAGGAGATGTGCAGTTTCGGGGTATTGTAGGAGATATGCAGTGTGGGAGAATTGACGCAGGTGTGCAGTGTGGAGGGATTGGAGGAGATGTGAAGCGCAGAGGGATTGAGGGCGATATGCAGTGTGGGGGGATTGGTGTTGAAGTGCTGTGTGGGGGGATTGACAGAGATGTGAAGCGCAGAGATATTGAAGGAGATGTGCACTGTGGGGGGATTGATGGAGATGTTCAATGCGGAGGGATTGATGGAGATGTGCAGTGTGGGGGGATTGAAGGAGATGTGCAGTTTGGCTGGGATTGAAGGAGATGTGCAGTGTGGAGGGATTGAAGGAGATGTGAAGTGTGGGGGGATTGAAGGAGATGTGCAGTGCGGAGGGATTGACAGATGTTAAGCGCAGAGGGATTGATGGAGATTTGCACGGTGGAGGGATTGAGGGACATCTGCAGTGTCGGGGGATTGATGGAGATGTGCAGTGTGGGGCGATTGATAGAGATATGCAGTATGGAATGATTGACGAAGATGTGCAGTGTGGATGGATGGATAGAGATGTGCAGTTTGGAGGGATTGACAGAGATGTGCAGTGTCGAGGAATTGACAATGATGTGCAGTATGGAGGATTGACAGAGATGTGCAATATGGGGGGATTGAGGGAGATGTGCAATGTGGAGGGATTGATGGCGATGCGCTATGTGGAGGGATTGCCGGAGATGTGCTGTTTGGAGGGATTGAAGGAGATGTGCAGTGTGGAGTGATTGACGCAGATGTGCAGCTTTGGGGGGATTGAAGGAGTTGTGCTGTGTGGATGGATTGACGGAGATGTGCAGTGTGGAGGGATTGAAGGAGATGTGCAGTTTCGGGGTATTGAAGGAGATATGCAGTGTGGGAGAATTGACGCAGATGTGCAGTGTGGAGGGATTGGAGGAGATGTGCAGTTTCGGGGTATTGTAGGAGATATGCAGTGTGGGAGAATTGATGCAGGTGTGCAGTGTGGGGGGATTGGAGGAGATGTGAAGCGCAGAGGGATTGAGGGAGATATGCAGTGTGGGGGGATTGGTGTTGAAGTGCAGTGTGGGGGGATTGACAGAGATGTGAAGCGCAGAGATATTGAAGGAGATGTGCAGTGTGGGGGGATTGGAGGAGATGTGAAGCGCAGAGGGATTGAAGGAGATGTGCAGTGTGGACTGATTGACGCAGATGTGCAGTTTGCGGGGGATTGAAGGAGTTGTGCAGTGTGGATGGATTGACGGAGATGTGCAGTGTGGAGGGATTGAAGGAGATGTGCAGTTTCGGGGTATTGAAGGAGATATGCAGTGTGGGAGAATTGACGCAGATGTGCAGTGCGGAGGGATTGATGGATATGTGAAGTGTGGAGGGATTTATGGATATGTGCAGTGTGGGTGAATTGATGAAGATGTGCCGTATGGGGGGATTGATGGAGGTGTAAACGCAATGGGCTAAATGGAGATGTGCAGTGTCGGGGGATTGACGGAGCTGTGAAGCGCAGAGAGATTGAAGGAGATGTGCAGTGTGGGAGGATTAATGGAGATGTGCAGTGTGGGGGGATTGGAGGAGATGTGAAGTGCAGAGAGATTGAAGGAGATGTGCAGTGTGGGGGGATTGATGGAGATGTGCAGTATGGGGCGATTGATAGAGATATGCAGTGTGGAGTCATTGATGGCGATGTGCAATGTGGATGGATGGATAGGGATGTGCATTGTGGAGGTATTGACGGAGATGTTAAGCGCAGAGGGATTGATGGAGATTTGCAGTGTGGAGGGATTGCCAGAGATGTGCATTGTCGGGGGATTGATGGAGATGTGCAGTGTGGAGGGATTGATGGAGATGTGCAGTGTGGAATGATTGACAGAGATCTGCAGTGTGGAGGGATTGACAGAGATGTGCATTGTGGTGGTGATTGATGGAATTGTGCAGTGTGGATGGTTTGACGGAGATGTCCAATGTGGAGGGATCGATGGAGATGTGCAGTGTGGGGGGACTGATCGAGATGTGCAGTGTTGGGGGATTGATGGAGATGTGCTGTGTGGATGGATTGATGGAGATGTGCAGTGTGGGGGGATTGATAGAGCTGTGCTGTGTGGAGAGATTGCCAGAGATGTGCTGTGTGGAGGGATTGCCGGAGATGTGCTGTTTGGAGGGATAGACAGAGATGTGCAGTGTGGGGGGAGTGAAGGAGATGTAAGTGCAGAGCTAATGCACTGGATGTGCATTGCACAGGAAAGAAGGAGATGTGCAATGCCGCGGGTTTGGAGGAGATGTGCAGTGCAGAGGGATTGATGGAGATTTGCAGTGCTGATGGAATGATGGTGATTAGCAGTGCGGAGGGACTGAGGGAGATCTGCAGTGTGGGGGGATTGACAGAGATGTGCAGTGTGGGGGGATTGACGGAGATGTGCAGAGTGGATGGATTGACGGAGAGTTCAGTCTGGGGGGATTGACAGAGATGTGCAGTGTGGGGGGATTGAAGGAGATGTAAGTGCAGAGCTAATGCACTGGATGTGCATTGCACAGGAAAGAAGGAGATGTGCAATGCCGCGAGATTGGAGGAGATGTGCAGTGCAGAGGGATTGATGGAGATTTGCAGTGCTGATGGAATGATGGTGATTAGCAGTGCGGAGGGATTGAGGGAGATCTGCAGTGTGGGGGGATTGACAGAGATGTGCAGTGTGGGGGGATTGACGGATATGTGCAGTTTGGGTGGCATTGAAGGAGATGTGAAATGCGGGGGGATTGAAGGAGATGTGCAGTTTGTGGGGGATTGAAGGAGATGTGCAGTGTGGAGGAATTGAAGGAGATATGCAGTGTGGAGGGATTGACGGAGATGTTAAGCGCAGAGGGATTGACGGAGATTTGCAGTGTGGAGGGATTGAGGGAGCTGTGCAGTGTTGGGGGATTGAGGGAGATGTGCAGTGTGGGGGGATTGACGGAGATTTGCTGTGTGGAGAGATTGTCGTCGATGCGCACTGTGGGGGGATTGATGGAGATGTGCAATGTGGAGGGATTGATGGAGATGTGCAGTGTGGAGCGATTAACGGATATGTGCAGTGTGGAGTGATTGACAGAGATGTGCAGTGCAGAGGGATTGATGGAGATTTGCAGTGCAGATGGAATGACGGTGATTAGCAGTGCGGATGGATTGATGGAGATGTGCATTGTGGAGGGATTGAAAGAGGTGTGCAGTGTGGGGGGATTGATGGAGATGTGCAGTGTGGGGGGATTGATAGAGCTGTGTGTGTGGAGAGATTGCCAGAGATGTGCTGTGTGGAGGGATTGCTGGAGATGTGCTGTTTGGAGGGATTGAAAGAGATGTGCAGTGTGGGGGGATTGTTGGAGATATGCTGTGTGGAGAGATTGACGTAGATGTGCACGGTCGGGGGATTGATGGAGATGTGCAATGTGGAGGGATTGATGGAGATATGCAGTGTGGAGTGATTGATGGAGATGTGCAGTGAGGAGGGATTGACGGAGATGTGCAGTGTGGAGGGATTGAGGGAGATGTGCTGTGCGGAGTGATTGAAGGAGATATGCTGGTGGAGGGATTGACGGAGATGTGCTGTGTTGAGGTATTGACGTAGATGTGCACTGTGGGGGGATGGATGGAGATGTGCTGTGTTGAGGGATTGAAGGATTTGTGCTGTGTGGAGTCATTGAAGGAGATGTGCTGTGTGGGTGGATTGAAGGACGTGTGCAGTGTGGGGGGATTGACAGAGATGTGCAGTGTGGAGGGATTGACGAAGATGTCAGTATGGGGGGATTGAAGGAGATGTGCAGTGTGCAGGGATTGAAGGAGATGTGCAGAATGAGGGGATTGACGGAGATGTGAAGCGCAGAGGGATTGAAGGAGATGTGCACTGTGGGGGGATTTACGGAGATGTGCAGTGTGGAGGGATTGACGGAGAGGTCAGTCTGGAGGGATTGACAGAGATGTGCAGTGTGGGGGGATTGAAGGAGATGTAAGTGCAGAGCTAATGCACTGGATGTGCATTGCACAGGAAAGAAGGAGATGTGCAATGCCGTGAGATTGTAGCAGATGTGCAGTGCAGAGGGATTGATGGAGATTTGCAGTGCTGATGGAATGATGGTGATTAGCAGTGCGGAGGGATTGAGGGAGATCTGCAGTGTGGGAGGGTTGACAGAGATGTGCAGTGTGGGGGGGATTGACGGAGATGTGCAGTTTGGGCGGCATTGAAGGAGATGTGAAGTGCGGGGGGACTGAAGGAGATGTGCAGTTCGTGGGGGATTGAAGGAGATGTGCAGTGTGGAGGAATTGAAGGAGATATGCAGTGTGGAGGGATTGACGGAGATGTTAAGCGCAGAGGGATTGACGGAGATTTGCAGTGTGGAGGGATTGAGGGAGCTGTGCAGTGTCGGGGGATTGAGGGAGATGTGCAGTGTGGGGGGATTGACGGAGATTTGCTGTGTGGAGAGATTGTCGTAGATGCGCACTGTTGGGGGATTGATGGAGATGTGCAGTGTGGAGCGATTAACGGATATGTGCAGTGTGGAGTGATTGACAGAGATGTGCAGTGCAGAGGGATTGATGGAGATTTGCAGTGCAGATGGAATGACGGTGATTAGCAGTGCGGATGGATTGATGGAGATGTGCATTGTGGAGGGATTGAAAGAGGTGTGCAGTGTGAGGGGATTGACGGAGATGTGAAGCGTGGGGGGATTGAAGTATATGTGCAGTTTGGCAGGAATTGAAGGAGATGTGCAGTGTGGGGGGATTGAAGGAGATGTTAAGTGCAGAGGGATTGATGGAGATTTGCAGTGTTGTGGGGTTGAGGGAGATGTGCAGTGTTGGGGGATTGATGAAGATGTGCAGTGTGGGGCGATTGATAGAGATATGCAGTGTGGAGTGATTGATGGAGATGTGCAATGTGGATGGATGGATAGAGATATGCAGTTTGGAGGGATTGACAGAGATGTGCAGTGTCGAGGAATTGACAAAGATGTGCAGTATGGAGGAATTAACAAAGATGTGCAGTATGGGGAGATTGAGGGAGTTGTGCAATGTGGAGGGATTGATGGAGGTGTGCAGTTTGGGGGGTTTGATGCAGATGTGCTGTGTGGAGGGATTGACGGAGATGTGCAGTGTGGAGTGATTGATGGAGATGTGCTATGTGAAGGGATTGCCGGAGATGTGCTGTTTGGAGGGATTGACAGGATTGAAGCATTTGTGCTGTGTGGAGTGATTGAAGGAGATGTGCTGTGTGGGGGATTGAAGGAGATGTGCAGTGTGGAGGGATTGACGGAGAGGTCAGTCTGGAGGGATAGACAGAGATGTGCAGTGTGGGGGGAGTGAAGGAGATGTAAGTGCAGAGCTAATGCACTGGATGTGCATTGCACAGGAAACAAGAGATGTGCGATGCCGTGAGATTGGAGGAGATGTGCAGTGCAGAGGGATTGATGGAGATTTGCAGTGCAGATGGAATGACGGTGATTAGCAGTGCGGATGGATGGACGGAGATGTGCAGTGTGGAGGGATTGAAAGAGGTGTGCAGTGTGAGGGGATTGAAAGAGGTGTGCAGTGTGGGTGGGTTTGACGGAGATGTGCAGTTTGGGGGGGATTGAAGGAGATGTGCAGTGTGGGAGGGATTGAAGGAGATGTGCAGTGTGGGAGGGATTGAAGGAGATGTGCAGCGTGGGAGGGATTGAAGGAGATGTGCAGTCTGGGAGTATTGAAGGAGATGTGCAGTGTGGGGGGATTGAAGGAGATGTGCAGTGTGGGGGGATTGAAGGAGATGTGCAGTGTGGGGGGATTGAAGGAGATGTGCAGTGTGGGGGTATTGAAGGAGATGTGCAGTGTGGGGGGATTGAAGGAGATATGCAGTGTGAAGGGATTGACGGAAATGTTAAGCGCAGAGGGATTGACGAAGATTTGCAGTGTGGAGGGATTGAGGGAGATGTGCTGTGTCGGGGGATTGATAGGGATGTGCAGTGTGGGGGATTGACGGAGATTTGCTGTGTGGAGAGATTGACATAGATGTGCACTGTGGGGGGATTGATGGAGATGTTCAATGCGGAGGGATTGATGGAGATGTGCAGTGTGGGGGGATTGATGGAGATGTGCAGTTTGGCTGGGATTGAAGGAGATGTGCAGTGTGGAGGGATTGAAGGAGATGTGAAGTGTGGGGGGATTGAAGGAGATGTGCAGTGCGGAGGGATTGACAGATGTTAAGCGCAGAGGGATTGATGGAGATTTGCACGGTGGAGGGATTGAGGGACATCTGCAGTGTCAGGGGATTGATGGAGATGTGCAGTGTGGGGCGATTGATAGAGATATGCAGTATGGAATGATTGACGGAGATGTCCAGTTTGGAGGGATTGACAGAGATGTGCAGTGTCGAGGAATTGACAATGATGTGCTGTATGGAGGATTGACAGAGATGTGCAATATGAGGGGATTAAGGGAGATGTGCAATGTGGAGGGATTGATGGCGATGCACTATGTGGAGGGTTGCCGGAGATGTGCTGTTTGGAGGGATTGAAGGAGATGTGCAGTGTGGAGTGATTGACGCAGATGTGCAGCTTTGGGGGGATTGAAGGAGTTGTGCAGTGTGGATGGATTGACGGAGATGTGCAGTGTGGAGGGATTGAAGGAGATGTGCAGTTTCGGGGTATTGAAGGAGATATGCAGTGTGGGAGAATTGACGCAGATGTGCAGTGTGGAGGGATTGGAGGAGATGTGAAGCGCAGAGGGATTGAGGGAGATGTGCAGTGTGGGGGGATTGGTGTTGAAGTGCAGTGTGGAGGGATTGACGGAGATGTGAAGCGCAGAGATATTGAAGGAGATGTGCAGTGTGGGGGGATTGGAGGAGATGTGAAGCGCAGAGGGATTGAAGGAGATGTGCAGTGTGGACTGATTGACGCAGATGTGCAGTGTGGAGGGATTGAAGGAGATGTGCAGTTTCGGGGTATTGAAGGAGATATGCAGTGTGGGAGAATTGACACAGATGTGCAGTGTGGAGGGATTGGAGGAGATGTGAAGCGCAGAGGGATTGAGGGAGATGTGCAGTGTGGGGGGATTGGTGTTGAAGTGCAGTGTGGAGGGATTGACGGAGATGTGAAGCGCAGAGATATTGAAGGAGATGTGCAGTGTGGGGGGATTGGAGGAGATGTGAAGCGCAGAGGGATTGAAGGAGATGTGCAGTGTGGACTGATTGACGCAGATGTGCAGTTTGCGGGGGATTGAAGGATTTGTGCAGTGTGGATGGATTGACGGAGATGTGCAGTGTGGAGGGATTGAAGGAGATGTGCAGTTTCGGGGTATTGAAGGAGATATGCAGTGTGGAGTGATTGACGCAGATGTGCAGCTTTGGGGGGATTGAAGGAGTTGTGCAGTGTGGATGGATTGACGGAGATGTGCAGTGTGGATGGATTGACGGAGATGTGCAGTGTGGAGGGATTGATGGATATGTGCAGTGTGGAGGGATTTATGGATATGTGCAGTGTGGGTGAATTGATGAAGATATGCCGTATGGGGGGATTGATAGAGGTGTAAACGCAAATGGCTAAATGGAGATGTGCAGTGTCGGGAGATTGACGGAGCTGTGAAGCGCAGCGAGATTGAAGGAGATGTGCAGTGTGGGGGGATTGGTGTAGAAGTGTAGTGTGGGGGGATTGATGGAGATGTGCTGTGTGGAGGGATTGCCAGAGACGTGCAGTGTCGAGGGATTGATGGAGATATGCGGTACAGAGGGATTGAGGGAGATGGGCTGTGCGGAGTAATTGAAGGAGATATGCTGTGTGGAGGGATTGATGGAGTTGTGCTGTGTGGAGTGATTCAAGGAGCTGTGCAGTGTGGGGGGATTGATCGAGATGTGCTGTGTGGAGAGATTGACGGAGATGTGCAGTGTGGGGGTTTGACGGAGATGTGCAGTGTGGGGTGATTGATGGAGATGTGCTGTGTGGAGGCATTGAAGGAGATGTGCAGTGTGGGGAGATTGATGGAGATATGCTGCGTGAAGAGATTGACGTAGATGTGCACTGTGGAAGTATGGATGGAGATGTGCAATGTGGAGGGATTGATGGAGATGTGCAGTGTGGGGGGATTGTTGGAGATATGCTGTGTGGAGAGATTGACGTAGATGTGCACGGTCGGGGGATTGATGGAGATGTGCAATGTGGAGGGATTGATGGAGATATGCAGTGTGGAGTGATTGATGGAGATGTGCAGTGAGGAGGGATTGACGGAGATGTGCAGTGTGGAGGGATTGAGGGAGATGTGCTGTGCGGAGTGATTGAAGGAGATATGCTGGTGGAGGGATTCACGTAGATGTGCCCTGTGGTGGGATGGATGGAGATGTGCTGTGTTGAGGGATTGAAGGATTTGTGCTGTGTGGAGTCATTGAAGGAGATGTGCTGTGTGGGTGGATTGAAGGATGTGTGCAGTGTGGGGGGATTGAAGGAGATGTGCAGTGTGCAGGGATTGAAGGAGATGTGCAGAATGAGGGGATTGACGGATATGTGAAGCGCAGAGGGATTGAAGGAGATGTGCACTGTGGGGGGATTTACGGAGATGTGCTGTGTGGAGGGTTTGACGGAGAGGTCAGTCTGGAGGGATTGACAGAGATGTGCAGTGTGGGGGGAGTGAAGGAGATGTAAGTGCAGAGCTAATGCACTGGATGTGCATTGCACAGGAAAGAAGGAGATGTGCAATGCTGCGAGATTGGAGGAGATGTGCAGTGCAGAGGGATTGATGGAGATTTGCAGTGCTGATGGAATGACAGTGAATAGCAGTGCGGAGGGATTGACGGAGATGTGCAGTGTGGAGGGATTGAGGGAGAGCTGCTGTTTGGAGGGATTGAAGCATTTGTGCTGTGTGGAGTGATTGAAGGAGATGTGCAGTGCAGGGCGATTGACGGAGATGTGTAGAGTGGATGGATTGACGGAGAGTTCAGTCTGGGGGGATTGACAGAGATGTGCAGTGTGGGGGGATTGAAGGAGATGTAAGTGCAGAGCTAATGCACTGGATGTGCATTGCACAGGAAACAAGGAGATGTGCGATGCCGCGAGATTGGAGGAGATGTGCAGTGCAGAGGGATTGATGGAGATTTGCAGTGCTGATGGAATGACGGTGATTAGCAGTGCAGAGGGATTGAGGGAGATGTGCAGTGTGGGGGGATTGACAGAGATGTGCAGTGTGGGGGGATTGACGGATATGTGCAGTTTGGGCAACATTGAAGGAGATGTTAAGTGCGGGGGGATTGAAGGAGATGTGCAGTGTGGAAGGATTGACGGAGAGGTCAGTCTGGGGGGATTGACAGAGATGTACAGTTTGGGGGGATTGAAGAAAATGTAAGTGCAGAGTTAATGCACTGGATGTGCATTGCACAAGAAACAAGGAGATGTGCGATGCCGCGAGATTGGAGGAGATGTGCAGTGCAGAGGGATTGATGGAGATTTGCTGTGCTGATGGAATGACAGTGATTAGCAGTGTGGAAGGATTGACGGAGATCTGCAGTGTGGGGGGATTGACAGAGATGTGCAGTGTGGGGGGATTGATGGAGATGTGCAGTGTGGGGCGATTGACAGAGATATGCAGTGTGGAGTGATTGATGGAGATGTGCAATGTGGATGGATGGATAGAGATGTGCAGTGTGGGGGGATTGATGGAGATGTGCAGTGTGGAATGATTGACAGAGATTTGCAGTGTGGAGGGATTGACGGAGATGTGCAGTGTGGAGGGATTGAGGGAGGTGTGCTGTGCGGGGTGATTGAAGGAGATATGCTGTGTGGTGGGATTGACGGAGATGTGCTGTGTGGAGTGATTCAAGCAGCTGTGCAGTGTAGGGGGATTGATAGAGATGTGCAGTGTGGGGATTGACGGAGATATGCTGTGTGGAGAGATTGACGTAGATGTGCATTGTGGTGGTGATTGATGGAAATGTGCAGTGTGGAGGGTTTGACGGAGATGTCCAATGTGGAGGGATCGATGGAGATGTGCAGTGTGGGGGGACTGATCGAGATGTGCTGTGTGGGGGGATTGATGGAGATGTGCTGTGTGGATGGATTGATGGAGATGTGCAGTGTGGGGGGATTGATAGAGCTGTGCTGTGTGGAGGGATTGCTGGAGATGTGCTGTTTGGAGGGATTGAAGGAGATGTGCAGTGTGGGGGGATTGTTGGAGATATGCTGTGTGGAGAGATTGACGTAGATGTGCATGGTCGGGGGATTGATGGAGATGTGCAATGTGGAGGGATTGATGGAGATATGCAGTGTGGAGTGATTGATGGAGATGTGCAGTGAGGAGGGATTGACGGAGATGTGCAGTGTGGAGGGATTGAGGGAGATGTGCTGTGCGGAGTGATTGAAGGAGATATGCTGGTGGAGGGATTCACGTAGATGTGCCCTGTGGGGGGATGGATGGAGATGTGCTGTGTTGAGGGATTGAAGGATTTGTGCTGTGTGGAGTCATTGAAGGAGATGTGCTGTGTGGGTGGATTGAAGGATGTGTGCAGTGTGGGGGGATTGAAGGAGATGTGCAGTGTGCAGGGATTGAAGGAGATGTGCAGAATGAGGGGATTGACGGATATGTGAAGCACAGAGGGATTGAAGGAGATGTGCACTGTGGGGGGATTTACGGAGATGTGCTGTGTGGAGGGTTTGACGGAGAGGTCAGTCTGGAGGGATTGACAGAGATGTGCAGTGTGGGGGGAGTGAAGGAGATGTAAGTGCAGAGCTAATGCACTGGATGTGCATTGCACAGGAAAGAAGGAGATGTGCAATGCCGTGAGATTGTAGCAGATGTGCAGTACAGAGGGATTGATGGAGATTTGCAGTGCTGATGGAATGACAGTGAATAGCAGTGCGGAGGGATTGACGGAGATGTGCAGTGTGGAGGGATTGAGGGAGAGCTGCTGTTTGGAGGGATTGAAGCATTTGTGCTGTGTGGAGTGATTGAAGGAGATGTGCAGTGCAGGGCGATTGACGGAGATGTGTAGAGTGAATGGATTGACGGAGAGTTCAGTCTGGGGGGATTGACAGAGATGTGCAGTGTGGGGGGATTGAAGGAGATGTAAGTGCAGAGCTAATGCACTGGATGTGCATTGCACAGGAAACAAGGAGATGTGCGATGCCGCGAGATTGGAGGAGATGTGCAGTGCAGAGGGATTGATGGAGATTTGCAGTGCTGATGGAATGACGGTGATTAGCAGTGCAGAGGGATTGAGGGAGATGTGCAGTGTGGGGGGATTGACAGAGATGTGCAGTGTGGGGGGATTGACGGATATGTGCAGTTTGGGCAACATTGAAGGAGATGTTAAGTGCGGGGGGATTGAAGGAGATGTGCAGTTCATGGGGGATTGAAGGAGATGTGCAGTGTGGAGGAATTGAAGGAGATATGCAGTGTGGAGGGATTGACGGAGATGTTAAGCGCAGAGGGATTGACGGAGATTTGCAGTGTCGGGGGATTGAGGGAGATGTGCAGTGTCGGGGGATTGATAGGGATGTGCAGTGTGGGGGGATTGACGGAGATTTGCTGTGTGGAGAGATTGTCGTAGATGGGAACTGTTGGGGGATTGATGGATATGTGCAGTGCGGAGGGATTGATGGAGATTGGCATTGTGGAGGGATTGAAAGAGGTGTGCAGTGTGTAGGGATTGACGGAGATGTGAAGCGTGGGGGGATTGAAGTATATGTGCAGTTTGGTGGGAATTGAAGGAGATGTGCAGTGTGGGGGGATTGAAGGAGATGTGCAGTGTGGAGGGATTGACAGTGTTAAGTGCAGAGGGATTGATGGAGATTTGCAGTGTTGTGGGATTGAGGGAGATGTGCAGTGTCGGGGGATTGATGGAGATGTGCAGTGTGGGGCGATTGATAGAGATAAGCAGTGTGGAGTGATTGATGGAGATGTGCAACGTGGATGGATGGATTGAGATATGCAGTTTGGAGGGATTGACGGAGATGTGCAGTGTGGATGGATGGATAGAGATGTGCAGTTTGGAGGGATTGACAGAGATGTGCAGTGTCGAGGAATTGACAATAATGTGCAGTATGGAGGATTGACAGAAATGTGCAGTATGGGGGGATTGAGGGAGATGTGCAATGTGGAGGGATTGATGGCGATGCGCTATGTGGAGGGATTGCCGGAGATGTGCTGTTTGGAGGGATTGAAGGAGATGTGCAGTGTGGAATGATTGACGCAGATGTGCAGCTTTGGGGAGATTGAAGGAGTTGTACAGTGTGGATGGATTGACGGAGATGTGCAGTGTGGAGGGATTGAAGGAGATGTGCAGTGTGGAGTGATTGACGCAGATGTGCAGTGTGGAGGGATTGAAGGAGATGTGCAGTTTCGGGGTATTGAAGGAGATATGCAGTGTGGGAGAATTGACGCAGATGTGCAGTGTGGGGGGATTGGAGGAGATGTGAAGCGCAGAGGGATTGAGGGAGATGTACAGTGTGGGGGGATTGGTGCTGAAGTGCAGTGTGGGGGGATTGACGGAGATGTGAAGCGCAGAGATATTGAAGGAGATGTGCAGTGTGGGGGGATTGGAGGAGATGTGAAGCGCAGAGGGATTGAAGGAGATGTGCAGTGTGGACTGAGTGACGCAGATGTGCAGTTTGAGGGGGATTGAAGGAGTTGTGCAGTGTGGATGGATTGACGGAGATGTGCAGTGTGGAGGGATTGGAGGAGATGTGCAGTTTCGGGGTATTGAAGGAGATATGCAGTGTGGGAGAATTGACACAGATGTGCAGTGTGGAGGGATTGATGGATTTGTGCAATGTGGAGGGATTTATGGATATGTGCAGTGTGGATGAATTGATGAAGTTGTGCCGTATGGGGGGATTGATAGAGGTGTAAACGCAATGGGCTAAATGGAGATGTGCAGTGTGGGGGGATTGACAGAGATGTGAAGCACAAAGAGATTGAAGGAGATGTGCAGTGTGGGGGGATTGGAGGAGATGTGAAGCGCAGAGAGATTGAGGGAGATGTGCAGTGTGGGTGGTTAGATGGAGATGGGCAGTGTGGGGGGATTGGTGTTGAAGAGCAGTGTGGGGGGATTGACGGAGATGTGAAGCGCAGAGATATTGAAGGAGATGTGCAGTGTGGGGGGATTGGAGGAGATGTTAAGCGCAGAGGGATTGACGGAGATTTGCAGTGTGGAGGGATTGAGGGAGATGTGCAGTGTGGAGGGATTGACGGAGATTTGCTGTGTGGAGAGATTGTCGTAGATGGGCACTGTTGGGGGATTGATGGATATGTGCAGTGTGGAGTGATTGAAAGAGGTGTGCAGTGTGGGGGGATTGATGGAGATTTGCAGTGCAGATGGAATGACGGTGATTAGCAGTGCAGATGGATTGATGGAGATGTGCATTGTGGAGGGATTGAAAGAGGTGTGCAGTGTGGGGGGATTGACGGAGATGTGAAGCGTGGGGGGATTGAAGTATATGTGCAGTTTGGGAATTGAAGGAGATGTGCAGTGTGGAGGGTTTGAAGGAGATGTGCAGTGTGGAGGGATTGACAGAGTGTTAAGTGCAGAGGGATTGATGGAGATTTGCAGTGTTGTTGGATTGAAGGAGATGTGCAGTTTCGGGGTATTGAAGGAGATATGCAGTGTGGGAGAATTGACGCAGATGTGCAGTGTGGAGGGATTGATGGATTTGTGCAGTGTGGAGGGATTTATGGATATGTGCAGTGTGGGTGAATTGATGAAGATGTGCCGTATGGGGGGATTGATAGAGGTGTAAACGCAATGGGCTAAATGGAGATGTGCAGTGTCAGGGGATTGACGGAGCTGTGAAGCGCAGCGAGATTGAAGGAGATGTGCAGTGTGGGGGGATTGGTGTAGAAGTGCAGTGTGGGGGGATTGACGGAGATGTGAAGCGCAGAGATATTAAAGGAGATGTGCAGTGTGGAAGGATTAATGGAGATGTGCAGTGTGGGGGGATTGACGGAGATGTGAAGCGCAGAGAGATTGAATGAGATGTGCAGTGTGGGGGGATTGACAGAGATGTGAAGCACAAAGAGATTGAAGGAGATGTGCAGTGTGGGGGGATTGGAGGAGATGTGAAGCGCAGAGAGATTGAGGGAGATGTGCAGTGTGGGTGGTTAGATGGAGATGGGCAGTGTGGGGGGATTGGTGTTGAAGTGCAGTGTGGGGGGATTGACGGAGATGTGAAGCGCAGAGATATTGAAGGAGATGTGCAGTGTGGGGGGATTGGAGGAGATGTGAAGTGCAGAGGGAATGACGGAGATGTGCAGTGTCGAGGGATTGACGGAGATATGCGGTACCGAGGGATTGAGGGAGATGTGCTGTGCGGAGTGATTGAAGGAGATATGCTGTGTGGAGGGATTGATGGAGTTGTGCTGTGTGGAGTGATTCAAGGAGCTGTGCAGTGTGGGGGGATTGATAGAGATGTGCTGTGTGGAGAGATTGACGGAGATGTGCAGTGTGGGGTGATTGATGGAGATGTGCTGTGTGGAGGGATTGCCGGAGATGTGCTGTTTGGAGGGATTGAAGGAGATGTGCAGTGTGGGGAGATTGATGGAGATATGCTGCGTGAAGAGATTGACGTAGATGTGCACTGTGGGGGGATGGATGGAGATGTGCAATGTGGAGGGATTGATGGAGATGTGCAGTGTGGGGGGATCGATGGAGATGTGCTGTGTGGAGGGATAGATGGAGATGTGCTGTGTGGAGAGATTGAAGGAGATGTGCGGTGTGGAGGGATTGACGGACATGTTCTGTGTGGAGTGATTGAAGGCAATGTGCAGTGTGGGGGGATTGACGGATATGTGCTGTGTGGAGGGATTGAAGGAGATGTGCAGTGTGGGGGGATTGACGGATATGTGCTGTGTGGAGGTATTGACGTGATGTGCATTGTAGGGGGATGGATGGTGATGTGCTGTGTGGAGGAATTGATGGAGATGTGCTGTGTGGAGGGATTGAAGGAGATGTGCAGTGTGGGGGGAGTGAAGGAAATGTAAGTGCAGAGCTAATGCACTGGATGTGCATTGCACAGGAAAGAAGGAGATGTGCAATGCCGCGAGATTGGAGGAGATGTGCAGTGCAGATGGAATGACGGTGATTAGCAGTGAGGAGGGATTGACAGAGACCTGCAGTGTGCAGGGATTGAAAGAGTTGTGCAGTTTGTGGGGGATTGAAGGAGATGTGCAGTGTCGGGGGATTGAAGGAGATGTGCAGTGTGGAGGGATTGACAGAGATGTTAAGTGCAGAGGGATTGATGGAGATTTGCAGTGTGGAGGGATTGAGGGAGATGTGCAGTGTCAGGGAATTGATGGAGATGTGCAGTCTGGGGGTGATTGATAGAGAGTTGCAGTTTGGAGGGATTGACAGAGATGTGCAGTGTCGAGGAATTGACAGAGATGTGCAGTGTGGAGGGATTGACGGAGATGTGCAGAATGGAGGGATTGACAGAGATGTGCAGTATGGGGGGATTGAGGGAGATGTGCAATGTGGAGAGATTGATGGAGATATGCAGTGTGGGGGGATTGATGCAGATGTGCCGTGTGGAGGGATGGACGGAGATGTGCAGTGTGGGGTGATTGATGAAGATGTGCTGTGTGGAGGGATTGCCGGAGATATGCTGTGTGGAGAGATTGACATAAATGTGCACTGTGGGGGGATAGATGGAGATGGGCACTGTGGAGTGATTGACGGAGATGTCAGTATGGGGGGATTGACAAAGTTGTGCAGTGTGGGGTGATTGAAGGAGATGTGTAATGTGGGGGGATTGAAGGAGATGTGCAGTGTGGAGTGATTGAAGGAGATGTGCAGTGTGGGGGGATTGGTGTAGAAGTGTAGTGTGGGGGGATTGATGGAGATGTGCTGTGTGGAGGGATTGCCAGAGACGTGCAGTGTCGAGGGATTGACGGAGATATGCGGTACAGAGGGATTGAGGGAGATGTGCTGTGCGGAGTAATTGAAGGAGATATGCTGTGTGGAGGGATTGATGGAGTTGTGCTGTGTGGAGTGATTCAAGGAGCTGTGCAGTGTGGGGGGATTGATCGAGATGTGCTGTGTGGAGAGATTGACGGAGATGTGCAGTGTGGGGGTTTGACGGAGATGTGCAGTGTGGGGTGATTGATGGAGATGTGCTGTGTGGAGGCATTGAAGGAGATGTGCAGTGTGGGGAGATTGATGGAGATATGCTGCGTGAAGAGATTGACGTAGATGTGCACTGTGGAAGTATGGATGGAGATGTGCAATGTGGAGGGATTGATGGAGATGTGCAGTGTGGGGGGATCGATGGAGATGTGCTGTGTGGAGGGATAGATGGAGATGTGCTGTGTGGAGAGATTGAAGGAGATGTGCGGTGTGGAGGGATTGACGGACATGTGCTGTGTGGAGTGATTGAAGGCAATGTGCAGTGTGGGGGGATTGACGGATATGTGCTGTGTGGAGGGATTGAAGGCAATGTGCAGTGTGGGGGGATTGACGGATATGTGCTGTGTGGAGGTATTGACGTGATGTGCATTGTAGGGGGATGGATGGAGATGTGCTGTGTGGAGGAATTGATGGAAATGTGCTGTGTGGAGGGATTGAAGGAGATGTGCAGTGTGGGGGGATTGACGGATATGTGCTGTGTGGAGGTATTGATGTGATTTGCACTGTTGGGGCGTGGATGGCGATGTGTTGTGTGGAGGGATTGAAAGATTTGTGCTGTGTGGAGTGATTGAAGGAGATGTGCTGTGTTGGGGGATTGAAGGAAATGTGCAGTGTGGAGGGGTGACAGAGTAGTCAGTCTGGGGGGATTTACAGAGATGTGCAGTGTGGGGTGAGTGAAGGAGATGTAAGTGCAGAGCTAATGCACTGGATGTGCATTGCACAGGAAAGAAGGAGATGTGCAATGCCGCGAGATTGGAGGAGATGTGCAGTGCAGATGGAATGACGGTGATTAGCAGTGCGGAGGGATTGACGGAGACCTGCAGTGTGCAGGGATTGAAAGAGTTGTGCAGTTTGTGGGGGATTGAAGGAGATGTGCAGTGTCGGGGGATTGAAGGAGATGTGCAGTGTGGAGGGATTGACAGAGATGTTAAGCGCAGAGGGATTGACGGAGATTTGCAGTGTGGAGGGCTTGAGGGAGATGTGCAGTGTCAGGGAATTGATGGAGATGTGCAGTCTGGGGCGATTGATAGAGAGTTGCAGTTTGGAGGGATTGACAGAGATGTGCAGTGACGAGGAATTGACAGAGATGTGCAGTGTGGAGGGATTGACGGAGATGTGCAGAATGGAGGGATTGACAGAGATGTGCAGTATGGGGGGATTGAGGGAGATGTGCAATGTGGAGAGATTGATGGAGATATGCAGTGTGGGGGGATTGATGGAGATGTGCTGTGTGGAGGGATTGCCGGAGATATGCTGTGTGGAGAGATTGACATAAATGTGCACTGTGGGGGGATAGATGGAGATGGGCACTGTGGAGTGATTGACGGAGATGTCAGTATGGGGGGATTGACAAAGTTGTGCAGTGTGGGGTGATTGAAGGAGATGTAAGTACAGAGCTAATGCACTGGATGTGCATTGCACAGGAAACAAGGGGATGTGCGATGCCGCGAGATTGGAGGAGATGTGCAGTGCAGATGGATTGATGGAGATTTGCAGTGCAGATGGAATGACGGTGATTAGCAGTGCGGAGGGATTGACTGAGCTCTGCAGTGTGGGGGGATTGACGGAGATCTGCAGTGTGGGGGGATTGACAGTTGTGCAGTGTGGGGGGATTGACGGAGATCTGCATTGTGGGGGGATTGACAGAGATCTGCAGTTTGGGGGGATTGACGGAGATCTGCAGTGTGGGAGAATTGACAGAGATGTGCAGTGTGGGGGGATTGACGGAGATCTGCAGTGTGGGGGGATTGACAGAGATGTGCAGTGTAGAGTGATTGATGGAGATGATAAGAGCAGAGGGATTGAAGGAGATTTGCAGTGTGGAATAATTGATGGAGATGTTAAGCGCAGAGGGATTGAAGGAGATTTGCAGTGTGGAGGGATTGAGGGAGATGTGCAGTGTCGGGGGATTGATGGAGGTGTGCAGTGTGGGGCGATTGATAGAGATATGCAGTGTGGAGTGATTGACGGAGGTGTGCAGTGTGGATGGATGGATAGAGATGTGCAGTTTGGACGGATTGACAGAGATGTGCAGTGTTGAATTGACAAAGATGTGCAGTATGGAGGGATTGACAGAGATGTGCAGTATGGGGGGATTGAGGGAGATGCGCAATGTGGAGGGATTGATGGAGATGTGCAGTGTGGGGGGATTGAAGCAGATGTGCTGTGTGGAGGGTTTGACAGAGATGTGCAGTGTGGGGTGATTGATGGAGATATGCTGTGTGGAGAGATGTGCAATGTGGAGGGATTGAGGAAGAGGTGCTGTTTGGAGGGATTGAAGCATTTGTGCTACGTGGAGTGATTGAAGGAGATGTGCAGTGTGGAGGGATTGACGGAGAGGTCAGTCTGGGGGGATTGACAGAGATGTGCAGTGTGGGGGGATTGAAAAAAATGTAAGTGCAGAGTTAATGCACTGGATGTGCATTGCACAGGAAACAAGGAGATGTGCGATGCCGCGAGATTGGAGGAGATGTGCAGTGCAGAGGGATTGATGGAGATTTGCTGTGCTGATGGAATGACAGTGATTAGCAGTGTGGAGGGATTGACGGAGATCTGCAGTGTGGGGGGATTGACAGAGATGTGCAGTGTGGGGGGATTGATGGAGATGTGCAGTGTGGGGCGATTGACAGAGATATGCAGTGTGGAGTGATTGATGGAGATGTGCAATGTGGATGGATGGATAGAGATGTGCAGTGTGGGGGGATTGACGGAGATGTTAAGCGCAGAGGGATTGACAGAGATTTGCAGTGTGGAGGGATTGCCAGAGATATGCATTGTCGGGGGATTGATGGAGATGTGCAGTGTGGAGGGATTGATGGAGATGTGCAGTGTGGAATGATTGACAGAGATTTGCAGTGTGGAGGGATTGACGGAGATGTGCAGTGTGGAGGGATTGAGGGAGGTGTGCTGTGCGGGGTGATTGAAGGAGATATGCTGTGTGGTGGGATTGACGGAGATGTGCTGTGTGGAGTGATTCAAGCAGCTGTGCAGTGTAGGGGGATTGATAGAGATGTGCAGTGTGGGGATTGACGGAGATATGCTGTGTGGAGAGATTGACGTAGATGTGCATTGTGGTGGTGATTGATGGAAATGTGCAGTGTGGAGGGTTTGACGGAGATGTCCAATGTGGAGGGATCGATGGAGATGTGCAGTGTGGGGGGACTGATCGAGATGTGCAGTGTGGGGGGATTGATGGAGATGTGCTGTGTGGATGGATTGATGGAGATGTGCAGTGTGGGGGGATTGATAGAGCTGTGCTGTGTGGAGGGATTGCTGGAGATGTGCTGTTTGGAGGGATTGAAGGAGATGTGCAGTGTGGGGGGATTGTTGGAGATATGCTGTGTGGAGAGATTGACGTAGATGTGCATGGTCGGGGGATTGATGGAGATGTGCAATGTGGAGGGATTGATGGAGATATGCAGTGTGGAGTGATTGATGGAGATGTGCAGTGAGGAGGGATTGACGGAGATGTGCAGTGTGGAGGGATTGAGGGAGATGTGCTGTGCGGAGTGATTGAAGGAGATATGCTGGTGGAGGGATTCACGTAGATGTGCTCTGTGGGGGGATGGATGGAGATGTGCTGTGTTGAGGGATTGAAGGATTTGTGCTGTGTGGAGTCATTGAAGGAGATGTGCTGTGTGGGTGGATTGAAGGATGTGTGCAGTGTGGGGGGATTGAAGGAGATGTGCAGTGTGCAGGGATTGAAGGAGATGTGCAGAATGAGGGGATTGACGGATATGTGAAGCGCAGAGGGATTGAAGGAGATGTGCACTGTGGGGGGATTTACGGAGATGTGCTGTGTGGAGGGTTTGACGGAGAGGTCAGTCTGGAGGGATTGACAGAGATGTGCAGTGTGGGGGGATTGAAGGAGATGTAAGTGCAGAGCTAATGCACTGGATGTGCATTGCACAGGAAAGAAGGACATGTGCAATGCCGTGAGATTGTAGCAGATGTGCAGTACAGAGGGATTGATGGAGATTTGCAGTGCTGATGGAATGACAGTGAATAGCAGTGCGGAGGGATTGACGGAGATGTGCAGTGTGGAGGGATTGAGGGAGAGCTGCTGTTTGGAGGGATTGAAGCATTTGTGCTGTGTGGAGTGATTGAAGGAGATGTGCAGTGCAGGGCGATTGACGGAGATGTGTAGAGTGGATGGATTGACGGAGAGTTCAGTCTGGGGGGATTGACAGAGATGTGCAGTGTGGGGGGATTGAAGGAGATGTAAGTGCAGAGCTAATGCACTGGATGTGCATTGCACAGGAAACAAGGAGATGTGCGATGCCGCGAGATTGGAGGAGATGTGCAGTGCAGAGGGATTGATGGAGATTTGCAGTGCTGATGGAATGACGGTGATTAGCAGTGCAGAGGGATTGAGGGAGATGTGCAGTGTGGGGGGATTGACAGAGATGTGCAGTGTGGGGGGATTGACGGATATGTGCAGTTTGGGCAACATTGAAGGAGATGTTAAGTGCGGGGGGATTGAAGGAGATGTGCAGTTCGTGGGGGATTGAAGGAGATGTGCAGTGTGGAGGAATTGAAGGAGATATGCAGTGTGGAGGGATTGACGGAGATGTTAAGCGCAGAGGGATTGACGGAGATTTGCAGTGTCGGGGGATTGAGGGAGATGTGCAGTGTCGGGGGATTGATAGGGATGTGCAGTGTGGGGGGATTGACGGAGATTTGCTGTGTGGAGAGATTGTCGTAGATGGGCACTGTTGGGGGATTGATGGATATGTGCAGTGCGGAGGGATTGATGGAGATTGGCATTGTGGAGGGATTGAAAGAGGTGTGCAGTGTGTAGGGATTGACGGAGATGTGAAGCGTGGGGGGATTGAAGTATATGTGCAGTTTGGTGGGAATTGAAGGAGATGTGCAGTGTGGGGGGATTGAAGGAGATGTGCAGTGTGGAGGGATTGACAGTGTTAAGTGCAGAGGGATTGATGGAGATTTGCAGTGTTGTGGGATTGAGGGAGATGTGCAGTGTCGGGGGATTGATGGAGATGTGCAGTGTGGGGCGATTGATAGAGATAAGCAGTGTGGAGTGATTGATGGAGATGTGCAACGTGGATGGATGGATTGAGATATGCAGTTTGGAGGGATTGACAGAGATGTGCAGTGTCGAGGAATTGACAATAATGTGCAGTATGGAGGATTGACAGAGATGTGCAGTATGGGGGGATTGAGGGAGATGTGCAATGTGGAGGGATTGATGGCGATGCGCTATGTGGAGGGATTGCCGGAGATGTGCTGTTTGGAGGGATTGAAGGAGATGTGCAGTGTGGAATGATTGACGCAGATGTGCAGCTTTGGGGAGATTGAAGGAGTTGTACAGTGTGGATGGATTGACGGAGATGTGCAGTGTGGAGGGATTGAAGGAGATGTGCAGTGTGGAGTGATTGACGCAGATGTGCAGTGTGGAGGGATTGAAGGAGATGTGCAGTTTCGGGGTATTGAAGGAGATATGCAGTGTGGGAGAATTGACGCAGATGTGCAGTGTGGGGGGATTGGAGGAGATGTGAAGCGCAGAGGGATTGAGGGAGATGTACAGTGTGGGGGGATTGGTGTTGAAGTGCAGTGTGGGGGGATTGACGGAGATGTGAAGCGCAGAGATATTGAAGGAGATGTGCAGTGTGGGGGGATTGGAGGAGATGTGAAGCGCAGAGATATTGAAGGAGATGTGCAGTGTGGACTGAGTGACGCAGATGTGCAGTTTGAGGGGGATTGAAGGAGTTGTGCAGTGTGGATGGATTGAAGGAGATGTGCAGTTTCGGGGTATTGAAGGAGATATGCAGTGTGGGAGAATTGACACAGATGTGCAGTGTGGAGGGATTGATGGATTTGTGCAATGTGGAGGGATTTATGGATATGTGCAGTGTGGATGAATTGATGAAGTTGTGCCGTATGGGGGGATTGATAGAGGTGTAAACGCAATGGGCTAAATGGAGATGTGCAGTGTGGGGGGATTGACAGAGATGTGAAGCACAAAGAGATTGAAGGAGATGTGCAGTGTGGGGGGATTGGAGGAGATGTGAAGCGCAGAGAGATTGAGGGAGATGTGCAGTGTGGGTGGTTAGATGGAGATGGGCAGTGTGGGGGGATTGGTGTTGAAGAGCAGTGTGGGGGGATTGACGGAGATGTGAAGCGCAGAGATATTGAAGGAGATGTGCAGTGTGGGGGGATTGGAGGAGATGTTAAGCGCAGAGGGATTGACGGAGATTTGCAGTGTGGAGGGATTGAGGGAGATGTGCAGTGTGGAGGGATTGACGGAGATTTGCTGTGTGGAGAGATTGTCGTAGATGGGCACTGTTGGGGGATTGATGGATATGTGCAGTGTGGAGTGATTGACAGAGATGTGCAGTGCAGAGGGATTGATGGAGATGTGCAGTGCAGATGGAATGACGGTGATTAGCAGTGCAGATGGATTGATGGAGATGTGCATTGTGGAGGGATTGAAAGAGGTGTGCAGTGTGGGGGGATTGACGGAGATGTGAAGCGTGGGGGGATTGAAGTATATGTGCAGTTTGGGAATTGAAGGAGATGTGCAGTGTGGAGGGTTTGAAGGAGATGTGCAGTGTGGAGGGATTGACAGAGTGTTAAGTGCAGAGGGATTGATGGAGATTTGCAGTGTTGTTGGATTGAGGGAGATGTGCAGTGTCGGGGGATTGATGGAGATGTGCAGTGTGGGGCGATTGATAGAGATATGCAGTGTGGAGTGATTGATGGAGATGTGCAACGTGGATGGATGGATTGAGATATGCAGTTTGGAGGGATTGACAGAGATGTGCAGTGTGGATGGATGGATAGAGATGTGCAGTTTGGAGGGATTGACAGAGATGTGCAGTGTCGAGGAATTGACAATGATGTGCAGTATGGAGGATTGACAGAGATGTGCAGTATGGGGGGATTGAGGGAGATGTGCAATGTGGAGGGATTGATGGCGATGCGCTATGTGGAGGGATTGCCGGAGATGTGCTGTTTGGAGGGATTGAAGGAGATGTGCAGTGTGGAGTGATTGACGCAGATGTGCAGCTTTGGGGAGATTGAAGGAGTTGTGCAGTGTGGATGGATTGACGGAGATGTCCAGTGTGGAGGGATTGAAGCAGATGTGCAGTGTGGAGTGATTGACGCAGATGTGCAGTGTGGAGGGATTGAAGGAGATGTGCAGTTTCGGGGTATTGAAGGAGATATGCAGTGTGGGAGAATTGACGCAGATGTGCAGTGTGGGGGGATTGGAGGAGATGTGAAGCGCAGAGGGATTGAGGGAGATGTACAGTGTGGGGGGATTGGTGTTGAAGTGCAGTGTGGGGGGATTGGAGGAGATGTGAAGCGCAGAGATATTGAAGGAGATGGGCAGTGTGGGGGGATTGGTGTTGAAGTGCAGTGTGGGGGGATTGACGGAGATGTGAAGCGCAGAGATATTGAAGGAGATGTGCAGTGTGGGGGGATTGGAGGAGATGTGAAGTGCAGAGGGAATGACGGAGATGTGCAGTGTGGGTGGTTAGATGGAGAAGGGCAGTGTGGGGGGATTGATGGAGATGTGCTGTGTGGAGGGATTGCCAGAGACGTGCAGTGTCGAGGGATTGACGGAGATATGCGGTACCGAGGGATTGAGGGAGATGTGCTGTGCGGAGTGATTGAAGGAGATATGCTGTGTGGAGGGATTGATGGAGTTGTGCTGTGTGGAGTGATTCAAGGAGCTGTGCAGTGTGGGGGGATTGATAGAGATGTGCTGTGTGGAGAGATTGACGGAGATGTGCAGTGTGGGGTGATTGATGGAGATGTGCTGTGTGGAGGGATTGCCGGAGATGTGCACTGTGGGGGGATGGATGGAGATGTGCAATGTGGAGGGATTGATGGAGATGTGCAGTGTGGGGGGATCGATGGAGATGTGCTGTGTGGAGGGATAGATGGAGATGTGCTGTGTGGAGAGATTGAAGGAGATGTGCGGTGTGGAGGGATTGACGGACATGTTCTGTGTGGAGTGATTGAAGGCAATGTGCAGTGTGGGGGGATTGACGGATATGTGCTGTGTGGAGGGATTGAAGGAGATGTGCAGTGTGGGGGGATTGACGGATATGTGCTGTGTGGAGGTATTGACGTGATGTGCATTGTAGGGGGATGGATGGTGATGTGCTGTGTGGAGGAATTGATGGAGATGTGCTGTGTGGAGGGATTGAAGGAGATGTGCAGTGTGGGGGGATTGACAGATATGTGCTGTGTGGAGGTATTGATGTGATTTGCACTGTTGGGGCATGGATGGAGATGTGTTGTGTGGAGGGATTGAAAGATTTGTGCTGTGTGGAGTGATTGAAGGAGATGTGCTGTGTTGGGGGATTGAAGGAAATGTGCAGTGTGGAGGGATGACAGAGAAGTCAGTCTGGGGGGATTTACAGAGATGTGCAGTGTGGGGGGAGTGAAGGAGATGTAAGTGCAGAGCTAATGCACTGGATGTGCATTGCACAGGAAAGAAGGAGATGTGCAATGCCGCGAGATTGGAGGAGATGTGCAGTGCAGATGGAATGACGGTGATTAGCAGTGAGGAGGGATTGACAGAGACCTGCAGTGTGCAGGGATTGAAAGAGTTGTGCAGTTTGTGGGGGATTGAAGGAGATGTGCAGTGTCGGGGGATTGAAGGAGATGTGCAGTGTGGAGGGATTGACAGAGATGTTAAGTGCAGAGGGATTGATGGAGATTTGCAGTGTGGAGGGATTGAGGGAGATGTGCAGTGTCAGGGAATTGATGGAGATGTGCAGTCTGGGGGGGATTGATAGAGAGTTGCAGTTTGGAGGGATTGACAGAGATGTGCAGTGTCGAGGAATTGACAGAGATGTGCAGTGTGGAGGGATTGACGGAGATGTGCAGAATGGAGGGATTGACAGAGATGTGCAGTATGGGGGGATTGAGGGAGATGTGCAATGTGGAGAGATTGATGGAGATATGCAGTGTGGGGGGATTGATGCAGATGTGCCGTGTGGAGGGATTGCCGGAGATATGCTGTGTGGAGAGATTGACATAAATGTGCACTGTGGGGGGATAGATGGAGATGGGCATGTGGAGTGATTGACGGAGATGTCAGTATGGGGGGATTGACAAAGTTGTGCAGTGTGGGGTGATTGAAGGAGATGTGTAATGTGGGGGGATTGAAGGAGATGTGCAGTGTGGAGTGATTGAAGGAGATGTGCAGTGTGGGGCGATTGACGGAGAGTTCAGTCTGGGGCAATTGACAGAGATGTGCAGTGTGGGGGGATTGAAGGAGATGTAATTGCAGAGCTAATGCACTGGATGTGCATTGCACAGGAAACAAGGGGATGTGCGATGCCGCGAGATTGGAGGAGATGTGCAGTGCAGATGGATTGATGGAGATTTGCAGTGCAGATGGAATGATGGTGATTAGCAGTGCGGAGGGATTGACTGAGATCTGCAGTGTTGGGGGATTGACAGAGATGTGCAGTGTGGGGGGATTGACGGAGATCTGCATTGTGGGGGGATTGACAGAGATGTGCAGTGTGGAGTGATTGATAGAGATGATAAGAGCAGAGGGATTGAAGGAGATTTGCAGTGTGGAGTAATTGATGGAGATGTTAAGCGCAGAGGGATTGAAGGAGATCTGCAGTGTGGAGGGATTGAGGGAGATGTGCAGTGTCGGGGGATTGATGGAGGTGTGCAGTGTGGGGCGATTGATAGAGATATGCAGTGTGGAGTGATTGACGGAGGTGTGCATTGTGGATGGATGGATAGAGATGTGCAGTTTGGACGGATTGACAGAGATGTGCAGTGTTGAATTGACAAAGATGTGCAGTATGGAGGGATTGACAGAGATGTGCAGTATGGGGGGATTGAGGGAGATGCGCAATGTGGAGGGATTGATGGAGATGTGCAGTGTGGGGGGATTGAAGCAGATGTGCTGTGTGGAGGGTTTGACGGAGATGTGCAGTGTGGGGTGATTGATGGAGATATGCTGTGTGGAGAGATGTGCAATGTGGAGGGATTGAGGAAGAGGTGCTGCTTGGAGGGATTGAAGCATTTGTGCTATGTGGAGTGATTGAAGGAGATGTGCAGTGTGGAGGGATTGACGGAGAGGTCAGTCTGGGGGGATTGACAGAGATGTGCAGTTTGGGGGGATTGAAGGAAATGTAAGTGCAGAGTTAATGCACTGGATGTGTATTGCACAGGAAACAAGGAGATGTGCGATGCCGCGAGATTGGAGGAGATGTGCAGTGCAGAGGGATTGATGGAGATTTGCAGTGCTGATGGAATGACGGTCATTAGCAGTGTGGAGGGATTGACGGAGATCTGCAGTGTGGGGGGATTGACAGAGATGTGCAGTGTGGGGGGATTGATGGAGATGTGCAATGTGGATGGATGGATAGAGATGTGCAGTGTGGGGGGATTGAAGGAGATGTGCAGTGTGCAGGGATTGAAGGAGATGTGCAGAATGAGGGGATTGACGGATATGTGAAGCGCAGAGAGATTGAAGGAGATGTGCACTGTGGGGGGATTTACGGAGATGTGCTGTGTGGAGGGTTTGACGGAGAGGTCAGTCTGGAGGGATTTACAGAGATGTGCAGTGTGGGGGGATTGAAGGAGATGTAAGTGCAGAGCTAATGCACTGGATGTGCATTGCACAGGAAAGAAGGAGATGTGCAATGCCGCGAGATTGGAGGAGATGTGCAGTGTGGAGGGATTGAGGGAGGTGTGCTGTGTGGAGTGATTCAAGCAGCTGTGCAGTGTAGGGGGATTGATAGAGATGTGCAGTGTGGGGATTGACGGAGATATGTTGTGTGGAGAGATTGACGTAGATGTGCATTGTGGTGGTGATTGATGGAAATGTGCAGTGTGGAGGGTTTGACGGAGATGTCCAATGTAGAGGGGTCGATGGAGATGTGCAGTGTGGGGGGATTGATGGAGATGTGCTGTGTGGATGGATTGATGGAGATGTGCAGTGTGGGGGGATTGATAGAGCTGTGCTGTGTGGAGAGATTGCCAGAGATGTGCTGTGTGGAGGGATTGCTGGAGATGTGCTGTTTGGAGGGATTGAAGGAGATGTGCAGTGTGGGGGGATTGTTGGAGATATGCTGTGTGGAGAGATTGACGCAGATGTGCACGGTCGGGGGATTGATGGAGATGTGCAATGTGGAGGGATTGATGGAGATATGCAGTGTGGAGTGATTGATGGAGATGTGCAGTGAGGAGGGATTGAGGGAGATGTGCTGTGCGGAGTGATTGAAGGAGATATGCTGGTGGAGGGATTGACGGAGATGTGCTGTGTGGAGGTATTGTCGTAGATGTGCACTGTGGGGGGATGGATGGAGATGTGCTGTGTTGAGGGATTGAAGGATTTGTGCTGTGTGGAGTCATGGAAGGAGATGTGCTGTGTGGGTGGATTGAAGGATGTGTGCAGTGTGGGGGGATTGACAGAGATGTGCAGTGTGGAGGGATTGACGAAGATGTCAGTATAGGGGGATTGACAGAGATGTGCAGTGTGGGGGGATTGAAGGAGATGTGCAGTGTGCAGGGATTGAAGGAGATGTGCAGTACGGGGGGATTGACGGATATGTGAAGCGCAGAGGGATTGATGGAGATGTGCAGTGTGGGGGGATCGATGGAGATGTGCTGTGTGGAGGGATAGATGGAGATGTGCTGTGTGGAGAGATTGAAGGAGATGTGCGGTGTGGGGGGATTGACGGATATGTGCTGTGTGGAGGTATTGACGTGATGTGCATTGTAGGGGGATGGATGGTGATGAGCTGTGTGGAGGAATTGATGGAGATGTGCTGTGTGGAGGGTTTAAAGGAGATGTGCAGTGTGGGGGGATTGACAGATATGTGCTGTGTGGAGGTATTGATGTGATTTGCACTGTTGGGGCATGGATGGAGATGTGTTGTGTGGAGGGATTGAAAGATTTGTGCTGTGTGGAGTGATTGAAGGAGATGTGCTGTGTTGGGGGATTGAAGGAAATGTGCAGTGTGGAGGGATGACAGAGAAGTCAGTCTGGGGGGATTTACAGAGATGTGCAGTGTGGGGGGAGTGAAGGAGATGTAAGTGCAGAGCTAATGCACTGGATGTGCATTGCACAGGAAAGAAGGAGATGTGCAATGCCGCGAGATTGGAGGAGATTTGCAGTGCAGATGGAATGACGGTGATTAGCAGTGAGGAGGGATTGACAGAGACCTGCAGTGTGCAGGGATTGAAAGAGTTGTGCAGTTTGTGGGGGATTGAAGGAGATGTGCAGTGTCGGGGGATTGAAGGAGATGTGCAGTGTGGAGGGATTGACAGAGATGTTAAGTGCAGAGGGATTGATGGAGATTTGCAGTGTGGAGGGATTGAGGGAGATGTGCAGTGTCAGGGAATTGATGGAGATGTGCAGTCTGGGGGGGATTGATAGAGAGTTGCAGTTTGGAGGGATTGACAGAGATGTGCAGTGTCGAGGAATTGACAGAGATGTGCAGTGTGGAGGGATTGACGGAGATGTGCAGAATGGAGGGATTGACAGAGATGTGCAGAATGGAGGGATTGACAGAGATGTGCAGTATGGGGGGATTGAGGGAGATGTGCAATGTGGAGAGATTGATGGAGATATGCAGTGTGGGGGGATTGATGCAGATGTGCCGTGTGGAGGGATGGACGGAGATGTGCAGTGTGGGGTGATTGATGAAGATGTGCTGTGTGGAGGGATTGCCGGAGATATGCTGTGTGGAGAGATTGACATAAATGTGCACTGTGGGGGGATAGATGGAGATGGGCACTGTGGAGTGATTGACGGAGATGTCAGTATGGGGGGATTGACAAAGTTGTGCAGTGTGTGGGGTGATTGAAGGAGATGTGCAATGTGGGGGGATTGAAGGAGATGTGCAGTGTGGAGTGATTGAAGGAGATGTGCAGTGTGGGGCGATTGACGGAGAGTTCAGTCTGGGGCAATTGACAGAGATGTGCAGTGTGGGGGGATTGAAGGAGATGTAAGTGCAGAGCTAATGCACTGAATGTGCATTGCACAGGAAACAAGGGGATGTGCGATGCCGCGAGATTGGAGGAGATGTGCAGTGCAGATGGATTGATGGAGATTTGCAGTGCAGATGGAATGATGGTGATTAGCAGTGCGGAGGGATTGACTGAGATCTGCAGTGTGGGGGGATTGACAGAGATGTGCAGTGTGGGGAGATTGACGGATATCTGCATTGTGGGGGGATTGACAGAGATGTGCAGTGTGGAGTGATTGATAGAGATGATAAGAGCAGAGGGATTGAAGGAGATTTGCAGTGTGGAGTAATTGATGGAGATGTTAAGCGCAGAGGGATTGAAGGAGATCTGCAGTGTGGAGGGATTGAGGGAGATGTGCAGTGTCGGGGGATTGATGGAGGTGTGCAATGTGGGGCGATTGATAGAGATATGCAGTGTGGAGTGTTTGACGGAGGTGTGCAGTGTGGATGGATGGATAGAGATGTGCAGTTTGGACGGATTGACAGAGATGTGCAGTGTTGAATTGACAAAGATGTGCAGTATGGAGGGATTGACAGAGATGTGCAGTATGGGGGGATTGAGGGAGATGCGCAATGTGGAGGGATTGATGGAGATGTGCAGTGTGGGGTGATTGATGGAGATATGCTGTGTGGAGAGATGTGCAATGTGGAGGGATTGAGGAAGAGGTGCTGCTTGGAGGGATTGAAGCATTTGTGCTATGTGCAGTATGGGCGGATTGAGGGAGATGCGCAATGTGGAGGGATTGAAGGAGATGTGCAGTGTGGAGTGATTGACGGAGAGGTCAGTCTGGGGGGATTGACAGAGATGTGCAGTTTGGGGGGATTGAAGGAAATGTAAGTGCAGAGTTAATGCACTGGATGTGCATTGCACAGGAAACAAGGAGATGTGCGATGCCGCGAGATTGGAGGAGATGTGCAGTGCAGAGGGATTGATGGAGATTTGCAGTGCTGATGGAATGACAGTGATTAGCAGTGTGCAGGGATTGACAGAGATCTGCAGTGTGGGGGGATTGACAGAGATGTGCAGTGTGGGGGGATTGATGGAGATGTGCAGTGTGGGGCGATTGATAGAGATATGCAGTGTGGAGTGATTGATGGAGATGTGCAATGTGGATGGATGGATAGAGATGTGCAGTGTGGGGGGATTGACGGAGATGTTAAGCGCAGAGGGATTGACGGAGATCTGCAGTGTGGAGGGATTGCCAGAGATATGCATTGTCGGGGGATTGATGGAGATGTGCAGTGTGGAGGGATTGATGGAGATGTGCAGTGTGGAATGATTGACAGAGATTTGCAGTGTGGAGGGATTGAGGGAGATGTGCAGTGTGGAGGAATTGAGGGAGGTGTGCTGTGTGGAGTGATTCAAGCAGCTGTGCAGTGTAGGGGGATTGATAGAGATGTGCAGTGTGGGGATTGACGGAGATATGTTGTGTGGAGAGATTGACGTAGATGTGCATTGTGGTGGTGATTGATGGAGATGTGCAGTGTGGAGGGTTTGACGGAGATGTCCAATGTGGAGGGATCGATGGAGATGTGCAGTGTGGGGGGACTGATCGAGATGTGCAGTGTGGGGGGATTGATGGAGATGTGCTGTGTGGATGGATTGATGGAGATGTGCAGTGTGGGGGGATTGATAGAGCTGTGCTGTGTGGAGAGATTGCCAGAGATGTGCTGTGTGGAGGGATTGCTGGAGATGTGCTGTTTGGAGGGATTGAAAGAGATGTGCAGTGTGGGGGGATTGATGGAGATGTGCTGTTTGGAGGGATTGATGGAGATGTGCAGTGTGGGGGGATTGTTGGAGATATGCTGTGTGGAGAGATTGACGTAGATGTGCACGGTCGGGGGATTGATGGAGATGTGCAATGTGGAGGGATTGATGGAGATATGCAGTGTGGAATGATTGATGGAGATGTGCAGTGAGGAGGGATTGAGGGAGATGTGCTGTGCGGAGTGATTGAAGGAGATATGCTGGTGGAGGGATTGAAGGAGATGTGCAGTATGGAGGGATTGACGGAGATGTGAAGCGCAGAGGGATTGAAGGAGATGTGCACTGTGGGGGGATTTACGGAGATGTGCAGTGTGGAGGGATTGACGGAGAGGTCAGTCTGGAGGGATTGACAGAGATGTGCAGTGTGGGGGGATTGAAGGAGATGTAAGTGCAGAGCTAATGCACTGGATGTGCATTGCACAGGAAAGAAGGAGATGTGCAATGCCGCGAGATTGGAGGAGATGTGCAGTGCAGAGGGATTGATGGAGATTTGCAGTGCTGATGGAATGACAGTGAATAGCAGTGCGGAGGGATTGACGGAGATGTGCAGTGTGGAGGGATTGAGGGAGAGCTGCTGTTTGGAGGGATTGAAGCATTTGTGCTGTGTGGAGTGATTGAAGGATATGTGCAGTGCGGGGCGATTGACGGAGATGTGTAGAGTGGATGGATTGACGGAGAGTTCAGTCTGGGGGATTGACGGAGATGTGCAGAGTGGATGGATTGACGGAGAGGTCAGTCTGGGGGGATAGACAGAGATGTGCAGTGTGGGGGGATTGAAGGAGATATAAGTGCAGAGCTAATGCACTGGATGTGCATTGCACAGGAAACAAGGAGATGTGCGATGCCGCGAGATTGGAAGAGATGTGCAGTGCAGAGGGATTGATGGAGATTTGCAGTGTGGGGGGATTGACGGATATGTGCAGTTTGGGCGGCATTGAAGGAGATGTGAAGTGCGGGGGGATTGAAGGAGATGTGCAGTTTGTGGGGGATTGAAGGAGATGTGCAGTGTGGAGGGATTGACGGAGATGTTAAGCGCAGAGGGATTGACGGAGATTTGCAGTGTGGAGGGATTGAGGGAGATGTGCAGTGTCGGGGGATTGATAGGGATGTGCAGTGTGGGGGGATTGACGGAGATTTGCTGTGTGGAGAGATTGTCGTAGATGGGCACTGTTGGGGGATTGATGGATATGTGCAGTGTGGAGTGATTGACAGAGATGTGCAGTGCAGAGGGATTGATGGAGATTTGCAGTGCAGATGGAATGACGGTGATTAGCAGTGCGGAGGGATTGATGGAGATGTGCATTGTGGAGGGATTGAAAGAGGTGTGCAGTGTGTAGGGATTGATGGAGATGTGAAGCGTGGGGGGATTGAAGGAGATGTGCAGTGTGGAGGGATTGACAGAAATGTTAAGTGCAGAGGGATTGATGGAGATTTGCAGTGTTGTGGGTTTGAGGGAGATGTGCAGTGTCGGGGGATTGATGGAGATGTGCAGTGTGGGGCAATTGATAGAGATATGCAGTGTGGAGTTATTGATGGAGATGTGCAACGTGGATGGATGGATTGAGATATGCAGTTTGGAGGGATTGACAGAGATGTGCAGTGTCGAGGAATTGACAAAGATGTGCAGTTTGGAGGGATTGACAGAGATGTGCAGTATGGGGGGATTGAGGGAGATGTGCAATGTGGAGGGATTGATGGAGGTGTGCAGTTTGGTGGGTTTGATGCAGATGTTCTGTGTGGAGTGATTGACGGAGATGTGCAGTGTGGGGTGATTGATGGAGATGTGCTATGTGGAGGGATTGCCGGAGATGTGCTGTTTGGAGGGATGGAAGGAGATGTGTAGTTTTGAGGGATTGACACGATTGAAGCATTTGTGCTGTGTGGAGTGATTGAAGGAGATGTGCAGTGTGGAGGGATTGACGCAGATGTGCAGTTTGGGGGTATTTAAGGAGTTGTACAGTGTGGATGGATTGATGGAAATGTGCAGTGTGGAGTGATGGACGGAGATGTGAAGTGCAAAGGGATTAATGGAGATGTGCAGTGTGGGGACATTGACGGAGTTGTGAATCGCAAAGAGATTGAAGGCGATTTGCAGTGTGGGGGGATTGAGGAGATGTGAAGCGCAGAGGATTTGAAGGAGATGTGCAGTGTGGGGGGATTGAAGGAGATGTGCAGTGTGGGGGGATTGATGGAGTTGTGCAGTATGGGGGATGTGCAGTATGCAGTATGGAGATGGACCATGTGGGGGAATAACGGAGATGTGCTGTGTGGGGGATTGAAGGAGATGTGCACTTTGGGGGGATTGATGGGGATGTGAAGCACAGAGGCATTCAAGGAGATGTGCAGTGTGGAAGCATTTACGTAGATGTGCAGTGTGGGAGAATTGATGGAGTTGTGCAGTATGGGGGGATTGAAGAAGATGTGCAGTTTGGGGTATTGACAGGGATGTGCATTGTTGGGGGATTGACGGAGATATGCAGTGTGGGGGGTTTGACTGAAATGTGCAGTTTGTGGGGATTGACTGAGTTGTGCAGTGTGTGGGGATTGACGGAGAAGTGCCGTGTGGGGGAATATCAGAGAGGTGCTGTGTCGGGGGATTGAAGGAGATGTGCTGTGTGGGGGGATTGAAGGAGATGTGCAGTTTTGGTGGATTGACGGGGATGTGAAATGCAGAGGCATTCAAGGAGATGTGCAGTGTGGAGGCATTTACGTAGATATGCAGTGTGGGGGAATTGATGGAGATGTGCAGTATGGAGGGATTGACGGAACTGTGAACTGTGGGGGGATTGATGGAGATGTGCAGTGTGGGGGGATTGATGGAGATGTGCAGTGTGGAGGAACTGAAGGAGATGTGCAGTTTCGGGAGATTGAAGGAGATGTGCCGTGTGGGGTAATAACGGAGAGGTGCTGTGTGGGTTGATTGAAGGCGATGTGCCATGTCGGGGGATTGAAGGAGATGTGCAGTTTGGGGGGATTGACGGGGATGTGAAGCGCAGAGGCATTCAATGAGATGTGCAGTGTGGAGCCATTTACGTAGACGTGCAGTGTGGGGGAATTGATGCAGATGTGCCGTATGGGGGGATTGACGGAGGTGATCAGTGTGGGGGGATTGACGGAGATGTGAAGCACAGGGAGATTGAAGCAGATGTGCAGTGTGGGGGGATTGGAGGAGATGTGAAATGCAGAGGGATTGACGGAGATGCGCAATGTGGAGGGATTGAAGGAGATGTGCTGTGTGGGGGGATTGAGGGAGATGTGCAGTTTTGGTGGATTGACAGGGATGTGAAATGCGGAGGCATTCAAGGAGATGTGCAGTGTGGAGGCACTTACGTAGATATGCAGTGTGGGGAATTTGATGGAGATGTGCAGTATGGAGGGATTGAAGGAGATGTGCAGTGTGGGGGGATTGAAGGACATGTGCAGTGTAGGGGGATTGAAGGAGATGTCCAGTTTGGGGGCATTGACGGGGATGTGAAGTGCAGAGGCATTCAAGGAGATGTGCAGTGTGGGGGAATTGATGGAGATGTGTTGTATGGGGGGATTGACGCAGATGTGCAGTGTGGGGGAATTGACGCAGATGTGCAGTGTGGATGGATTGACGGAGATGCGCAATGTGGAGGGATTGAAGGAGATGTGCAGTTTGCGGGGGATTGAAGGAGTTGTGCAGTGTGGATGGATTGACGGAGATGTGCAGTGTGGAGGGATTGAAGGAGATGTGCAGCATGGAGGGATTGACGCAGATGTGCAGTTTGCGGGGGATTGAAGGAGTTGTGCAGCGTGGATGGATTGACGGAGATGTGCTGTGTGGAGGGATTGAAGGAGATGTGCAGTTTCGGGGCATTGAAGGAGATGTGCAGTGTGGAGGAATTGACGCAGATGTGCAGTTTGGGGGTATTTAAGGAGTTGTACAGTGTGGATGGATTGATGGAAATGTGCAGTGTGGAGGGATTGCAGGAAAACTGCAGTGTGGAGGGATTGAAGGAGATGTGCTGTGCTGGGCGATTGATGAGGATGTACAATGTGAACTGATCGATGGAGTTGTGCAGTATGGGAGAATCGATGCAGATGTGCAGTGTGGATTGATTGACGGAGATGTGAAGCGCAAAGGTATTAATGGAGATGTGCAGTGTTGGGGGATTGATGGAGATGTGAAACGCAGAGAGATCGAAGGAGATGTGCAGTGTGGGGGGATTGGAGGAGATGTGCAGTTTGGGGTGATTGACGGGGATGTGAAGCGCAGAGGCATTCAAGGAGATGTGCAGTGTGGAGGCATTTACGTAGATGTGCAGTGTGGGGGAATTGATGGAGTTGTGCAGTATGGGTGGATTGACGTGGATGTGCAGTGTCGGGGGATTGAAGGAGATGTGCAGTGTGGGGGGATTGGCGCAGAGGTGCAGTGTGGATGGATGACGGAGATGCACAATGTGGAGGGATTGACGGAGATGAGCAGTGTGGATGGATGGATAGAGATGTGCAGTGTGGAGGGATTGACAGAGATGTGCAGTGTGGATGGATTGACGGAGATGTGCAGTATGGAGGGATTGACAGAGATGTGCAGTATGGGGGATTGAGGGAGATGTGTAATGTGGCGGGATTGAAGGAAATGTGCACTGAGGGGGGATTGATGGAGATGTGCAGTGTGGGTGGATTGAAGGAGATGTGCAATTTGGGGGGATTGATGGGGATGTGCAGTTGGAGGGATTGACGGAGATGTGCCGTGTGGGGGGATTGGAGGAGATGTGAAGCGCAGAGGGATTGACGGAGATGTGCAGTGTGTGGGGATTGTTGGAGATATGCAGTGTGGCTGGATTGCCGGAGATGTGCAGTTTGAGCGGGATTGACGGGGATGTGAAGCGCAGAGGCTTTCAAGGAGATGTGCAGTGTGGATGCATTTACGTAGATGTGCCGTGAGGGGGAATTGATGGAATTGTGCAGTATGGGCGTATTGACGGAGATGTGCAGTTTGGGTTCATTGATGCAGAGGTGCAGTGTGGATGGATAATGGAGATGTGCAGTGTGGAGGGATTGACGCAGATGTGCAGTTTGGGGGGTATTTAAGGAGTTGTACAATGTGGATGGATTGATGCAGATGTGCAGTGTGGAGGGCTGTAAGGAGATGTGCTCCGCTGGGCGATTGATGAGGATGTACAATGTGAACTGATTAACGGAGTTGTGCAGTGTGGGAGAATTGACGCAGATGTGCTGTGTGGAGTGGTTAACAGAGATGTGCAGTATGGGGGGATTGAAAGAGATGTGCTGTGTTGAGGGATTGACGGAGATGTGCAGTGTGGAAGGATTGACGGAGATGTGTAGTGTGGAATCATTGACGGAGATGGGCAGTGTTTGGGGATTGATGGAGATGTGCAGTATGGATGGATTCACGGAGATGAGCAATGTGGGGTGATTGATGGAGATGTGGTGCTGGATGGATTGACAGAGGCGTGCAATGTGGGGGGATTGATGGTGACTGCAGTGTGGATGGATTGATGAAGATGTGCAGTGAGGATGGATTGTTGGAGATTTGCAGCATGGAAGGATTGATGGAGATGTGTAGTATGGTGGATTGACAGAGATGGGCATTCTGGAGGGATTGAAGGAGATGTGCAGTCAGGATAGATTGATCGATGCATGCAGTGTGGAGGAATTGAAGGAGATGTGCAGTGTGTGGGGATTGACGGAGATGTGCAGTGTGGGGGGATTGATGAAGATGTGCAGTGTGGGGGATTGACGGAGCTGTGCAGTGTGGAGGGATTGATGGAGATGTGCAGTGTGGGGGATTGATGGAGCTGTGCAGTGTGGAGGGATTGACGGAGATGTGCAGTGTGGGGGGATTGATGCAGATGTGCAGTGTGGAAGGATTGACGGAGATGTGCAGTGTGGGGGAATTGAAAGAGATGTGCTGTGTGGGGGGATTGACGGCGATGTGCAGTGTGGAAGGATTGACGGAGATGTGCAGTGTGGAATCATTGACGGAGATGGACAGTGTCTGGGGATTGATGGAAATGTGCAGTGTGGATGGATTGACGGAGATGAGCAATAAGGGGTGATTGATGGCGATGTGCTGCTGGATGGATTGACAGAGGCGTGCAGTGTGGGAGGATTAATGGTGACTGCAGTGTGGATGGATTGATGAAGATTTGCAGCATGCAAGGATTGATGGAGATGTGCAGTATGGTGGATTGACAGAGATGGGCATTGTGGAGGGATTGAAGGAGATGTGCAGTCAGGATAGATTGATCGATGCATGCAGTGTGGAGGAATTGAAGGAGATGTGCAGTGTGTGGGGATTGACGGAGACGTGCAGTGTGGGGGGATTGATGATGATGTGCAGTGTGGGGGATTGACGGAGCTGTGCAGTGTGGGAAATTCGACGCAGATGTGCAGTGTGGATTGATTGACGGAGATGTGAAGTGCAAAGGTATTAATAGAGATGTGCAGTGTGGGGGGATTGACAGAGATGTGAAACGCAGAGAGATTGAAGGAGATGTGCAGTGTGGAGGGATTGACAGAGATGTGCAGTGTCGAGGAATTGACGGAGATGTGCAGTGTGGATGGATTGACGGAGATGTGCAGTATGGAGGGATTGACAGAGATGTGCGGTATGGGGGGATTGAGGGAGACGTGCAATGTGGCGGGATTGAAGGAAATGTGCACTGAGGGGGGATTGATGGAGATGTGCAGTCTGGGGTGATTGACGGGGATGTGAAGCGCAGAGGCATTCAAGGAGATGTGCAGTGTGGAGGCATTTACGTAGATGTGCAGTGTGGGAGAATTGATGGAGTTGTGCAGTATGGGTGGATTGACGTAGATGTGCAGTGTCGGGGGATTGAAGGAGATGTGCAGTGTGGGGGGATTGGCGCAGAGGTGCAGTGTGGATGGATGACGGAGATGCACAATGTGGAGGGATTAACGGAGATGAGCAGTGTGGATGGATGGATAGAGATGTGCAGTGTGGAGGGATTGACAGAGATGTGCAGTGTCGAGGAATTGACGGAGATGTGCAGTGTGGATGGATTGACGGAGATGTGCAGTATGGAGGGATTGAGGGAGATGTGCAATGTGGCGGGATTGAAGGAAATGTGCACTGAGGGGGGATTGATGGAGATGTGCAGTTTGGGGGGGATTGACGGGGATGTGAAGCGCAGAGGCATTCAAGGAGATGAGCAGTGTGGTGGAATTTACGTAGATGTGCAGTGAGGGGGAATTGATGGAGTTGTGCAGTATGGTGGTATTGACGGAGGTGTGCAGTTTGGGGGCATTGATGCAGAGGTGCAGTGTGGATGGATAACGGAGATGCGCAATGTGGAGGGATTGAAGGAGATGAGCTGTGTGGGTGCATTGATGGAGATGTGCAGTGTGGAGTGATTGACGCAGATGTGCAGTTTGGGGGGTATTTAAGGAGTTGTACAGTGTGGATGGATTGATGGAGATGTGCAGTGTGGAGGGCTGTAAGGAGATGTGCTGCGCTGAGGATGTACAATGTGAACTGATTGACAGAGTTGTGCAGCGTGGGAGAATTGACGCAGATGTGCTGTGTGGAGTGATTAACAGAGATGTGCAGTATGGGGGGGATTGAAACAGATGTGCTGTATGGAGGGATTGAAAGAGATGTGCTGTGTTGGGGGATTGACGGAGATGTGCAGTGTGGAAGGATTGACGGAGATGTGCAGTGTGGAATCATTGACGGAGATGGGCAGTGTCTGGGGATTGATGGAGATGTGCAGTGTGGATGGATTGACGGAGATGAGCAATGTGGGGTGATTGATGGAGATGTGCTGCTGGATGGATTGACAGAGGCATGCAGTGTGGGGGGATTAATGGTGACTGCATTGTGGATGGATTGATGAAGACGTGCAGTGAGGATGGATTGTTGGAGATTTGCAGCGTGCAAGGATTGATGGAGATGTGCAGTATGGTGGATTGACAGAGACGGGCATTGTGGAGGGATTGAAGGAGATGTGCAGTCAGGATAGATTGATCGATGCATGCAGTGAGGAGGAATTGAAGGAGATGTGCAGTGTGTGGGGATTGACGGAGACGTGCAGTGTGGAGGGATTGACGGAGATGTGCAGTGTGGGGGATTGATGCAGATGTGCAGTGTTGAGGGACTGACGGAGATGTGCAGTTTGTGGGGGATTGAAGGAGATGTGCAGTGTGGAGGGATTGACGCAGATGTGCAGTTTGGGGGGTATTTAAGGAGTTGTACAGTGTGGATGGATTGATGGAGATGTGCAGTGTGGAGGGCTGTAAGGAGATGTGCTGCGCTGGGTGATTGATGAGGATGTACAATGTGAACTGATTGACGGAGTTGGGCAGTGTGGGAGCATTGACGGAGATGTGCAGTGTGGAGGGATTGAAGGAGATGTGCAGTGTGTGGGGATTGATGGAGACGTGCAGTGTGGGGGGATTGATAAGATGTGCAGTGTGGAGGGATTGACGGAGCTGTGCAGTGTGGAGGGATTGATGGAGCTGTGCAGTGTGGAGGGATTGACGGAGCTGTGCAGTGTGGAGGGATTGACGGAGATGTGCAGTGTGGGGGGATTGACGGAGATGTGCAGTGTGGGGGGATTGACGGAGACGTGCAGTGTGGGGGAATTGACGGAGATGTGCAGTGTGGGGGCTTTGACGGAGATGTGCAGTGTGGGGGGATTGATTAAGATGTGCAGTGTGTGTGGATTGATGAAGATGTGCAGTGTGGAGGGATTGACGGAGATGTGCAGTGTGGGAGGATTGAAGCAGATGTGCAGTTTTGGCGTATTGACTGTGATGTGCAGTGTGGATGGATTGACGGAGGTGTGCAGTGTGGAGTGATTGACGGAGATGTGCAGTGTGTGGGGTTGACGGAGATGTGCAGTGCAGAGGGATTGCAGGAGATGCTCAGTGTGGAGTGATTGAGAGAGTTATGCAATGCAAAGGGATTCAAGAAAATGTTCAGTGCGGAGGGATTGAAAGAGATTGCAGTGCATTGGGGTTTTCATCCAGGTATGTTGAGTAATTACTTTTTTCTGGTTTCTGTTTTCTAGACCATCATTTGGACTGTGCTGGCCTCAGTTCGTATTTATTACAAGTATCGCAGAGCAAAGCCCCTCACCAAGGAGGTGCTGGTTCGTGACCCTTATGCTATTAAGGGAATTCGTAAAGTGATTGATGGCTGTGCCTTCAAGGTGTATGGACACTGGGTAAAGAAAGGTTTGCAGCAGAACAGAGCAGCATTGTTTGAGAATTCTCCAAAAGCCTTCCTGTTCTCACTGGGCACTGATTTTGATGTACCTGCACAACGGTTGGAATAAATCCCACCTCTGTTCAATTGGAGTTTGTCCTAACTCTCATGTGGTTCTTTGGCCATTACATCTGACCTTACTTCCCTCTTTAGTTATTCTATCTCGTAATGGGGTGAGCGTGAGTGTCAGAATCTAATTGCTAATTTAAGAATTATAGAAAAATAGCACCCAGTGATAGTGATTAGAATTTACAGCAGGCGCGTGTAAGGAGCTAACTGTTTAGTTTACTGGTAGATGCCAATGTGAGTCCTCTAGCCTTCATGTTGGAGTCCCAGTAGTGCCCTCTTCAATGTGTCTGGTCTATCTGATCAGTTCCAGCTGATGATAGTACACAGTGTCGACCTCTCCTGCCACAAGTGCAGGTTCCTTTCTCCACACCTTTTCTGTCTCGGTTTCCCATCCTGAGGATTGGGACCGTTCTCCTGACCACACCAACCATTTATCTCTAATTCTGGTCTCTCCTTTTGCTGCTGACTTTTCCTTCTAGTTTTTCTTCTCTTTATAATATCCCTATTTTAGCCTCTTTACCTCATTCTTTTCAATACGGTCTATCAATCTCTGTTTTTCATGGACATCTGCCTTTCCCCCTATGTTACTTCTCCAATCTGCTCTGGGTATATTTTTTCTGGGGCTGCCACATTAGTTTTAAAAGCTTGCTCCCTCTTCTTCCATTGCTGTTTCACTTAGCCCATTTCAGCTCCAAGAGTCACATATTAAAAACACCTTGGGTAGAATTTTACTGCCCCTGACAGTGGGTTTGAAGGCTAGGGATTGGAGATGGGGGGGTGCAGCTTATAACATACAGCATATGGTCTGTCTGCCCCTATATGCCACCCCGACATGTCTCCCATTTTATGGGATGGGAGAGAGAAATGGAGACATTGGGCAGCCTGCCCGCCCTTGGGTCTTTTGAAGTCCATGAGCAGCCAATTAATGATCATTTAAGTGGTTCACCCACCCCCTCTGCCCCCCTCCCCCACCAGTACTTTACCTGTGGCAGGAGAGGCCCATGCCAAGTGGGTAACACGGCAACTTTCACTGGGTTGGCTGGTGTCAGGTAAAGATGGGGAGAATTTCCTTTGGGGGTCCCTTGTGCCCATCAGAGAAATCCGCTTCCCTGAGGGTCAAAACCCCTTTTAATCCTCCACACGTGCAGCCCCCTCACACTCCTTTTGGGACCTGCCAGGTTGGCTCCACCAATACCCCAATCTTACCTTCAACCCTGTCTCCATTAGCTCCTCTTCTTGGGGATTGCCTGTTGTCCCAGCAGTGGCTTCCACTCAAACCTGTTGTTGCTGGGACCACAGATACAATCAGGTCATCTGATTGGAAAGAAGCTCTGAATTGGGCCTTCCTCCCCAGATGGGGACAGAAGTCTCGTTGTTAGCCAATGTATAACCCTGCTGAACATTAACTGGCTGCAGGGCAGCAGGTACTGGCAAGGATACATTCTGCCATCTGAAAAATTCTGCTCGCTGTCCTGGCCTGGGGTCCCTGCCTCCCAGTGTTTGAGATTTGTCAGGGGAGAGCCTGCCCCGCTCAGCCGCTTCACCCTGTAGCTGTTTAATGGCCATTGAGTTGTTAACTACTTTGCAGTAAGTCTTCCAGCACCATCTATGGAGGAAGTACCACCACCAAGAGCTGCTGACCAATAAGAAGGCTGGCAGCTCTTTTGTCACAGCACTTCCACCAGGATTGGTTGTCACTCCTGGGATTGTAGCTGGTCTCCAATAGAGAATGCCGCTGGAACAAGATGTGAAGACAAGTGCAGTGGGTCTCACTAGGGCCAGGCTGGCAGCCTGGGGCAAGGGGGTTGTGTTGGAGGGGCTGGGATTGACCGGGCTGGGGGTTGAGGGGTAATGCAGAGATGGGAAGGCCTTTAGGGAGAGCTCCAATGGACCCAGTGAGCTTGTAAAGGGGATACTGCCCCTTCCTGCTACTATCCCGAGCAGTGAAAGCATCCAGACTTCTTACTTGGCACCAGCCTCCATCTGCCATGGAAAAAAATGCAGTGGGAGCAGAAAGTAGCCCTTAAATGACCATTAATTAACCTAAGAGCCTTAATGGCCCACGGGCAGACAGGACTCCCAGTGTTCCCCTCCCCCCACCCCAATCCCTTGAGTAAAACTGCAGCAGGAGTAGGTGGTGGGCGGGTAGGCACCAGGAATGGCACCCTTGGCATTGCACCCAATTTTACAGCTCCCTCCCTCTTCCATCTGTCAATACACCCACAGACATTGGCAGGATTGTGTAGGAATGTCTTGGAAACTGGCTCCCCAGACTTCACCTTTGAGCGTGTGAAACTAAAAATAAAAATGCAGAAATGAACCAAGAAGGAAATCCATTGGTCTGCAGGGAATGGATCGGCTCCTGTTGTTCAGTGCTTGATAGAGTACACCCTTTAGTGAACGATTCGCGCTTTCATTGCATGTACTGTGTGGTATGAAGTGTAGCCTGTTTCTGTTCTGGCCACTTAATGAGAAAATTAAACCATTTTTGGGGCTGTGTGGAATCTGTCTAATATTTATTCTCATTTACTATGCAGAATCTGTTCAGTATTTATTCACATTTACTAAAGTGATATACATGTATATAAATCTGTGTGTGCATTTCTGTGTGTCTCTATGACTGTCTTAGTTGAGTATGTATCTGTGACTGTATCAGTTGGGTATGTATCAGTGTGCATTACTGTGTCTCTCTGTGACTGTGTTAGTTGAATGTGTATCTGTGACGTGTCATTTTGGTATGCATCAGTGAGCATTTCTGTGTGTCTCTGTTACTGTATTTGTTGAGTGTGTATCTGTGACTGTATCATTTGAGTATGTATCAGTGTGCATTTCTGTGTGTCTCTGTTACTGTATTTGTTGAGTGTGTATCTGTGACTGTATCATTTGGGTATGTATCAGTGTGCATTTCTGTGTCTCTCTGTTACTGTATTTGTTGAGTGTGTATCTGTGACTGTATCATTTGGGTATGTATCAGTGTGCATTTCTGTGTCTCTCTGTTACTGTATTTGTTGAGTGTGTATCTGTGACTGTATCATTTGGGTATGTATCAGTGTGCATTTCTGTGTCTCTCTGTGACTATATTATTTGAGTATGTATCTGTGACTGTATGAGTTGAGTATGTATCTGTGACTGTATGAGTTGAGTATGTATCTGTGACTGTATCAGTTGAGGATGTCTCTGTGACTGTATCAAGTGAGGATGTCTCTGTGACTGTGTCATTTGAGGATGTTTTTGTGACTGTATCAGTTGAGGATGTCTCTATGGGGGCGATTTTATGGAACCAGCAAGAGTGGGAAATATAGCATACTGGGATGTGATATTTCAATTTCTCAATGGTGGGTTAAGATGCAAAGATTTGTCCAACAGTGTGTTTGCGGCATGTTAGCTCTCACAACAGTCTGTGGCTGGTTCATACATGTAATACATTTACATGCCCTGAATACTCATTAGTGTGAAACTGTTATTAATTAGGGCCTAGCTTCAAGATAAAGTCAGTGGCACACGAGAATCTTGTGGCATCCAGTTTAGGGTCATTTAGAGGTGGTTGAACAGTGCACCATTTGGCTTTGTGCAGCTGTGTCTCAGGTGTGCAGTTGTCCATATTGAACTCTCTGGCATAAGGAGGGAATCTGTGGAAAGGTTGGTTTTCAGGTGCAGATTGGTGGGGAGGAGGGAAGTATGGGAGGACAGGGGTGGTATTCAGGTGTACAGAGGTGTGGAGGGCCTAGCATCCTGGGTGTGGTAGTCATCTGGGGTGCTGGGTGGCAGCAAGTGGATGGATCCAGGCAGGGAAGGCAAGATGAATGAGGAGCCTAAAGCGTGGGGTTGGTTCTGTCAATGTTGGGGTCCTGTGGTTTGAAGTGAGGATGCTGGGTGGTGGAGGGAATGGGCACAGTCACAAAGGTATGGAGTGGAGTCAGATTCGTTAGGGGGGCAAGTCCAGAGGCAGGTATTCACGTGTCATTTGGTGTGGCATGGGAGCAGATTAAAGCATTGAGAATAACAGGAGGGTTCGGGTTCAGAGTCGGAATTTGGATAGGCATGGAGGGAGAGATGGCACGTGCATGGAAATGGTAATAGGACCCAGGCTAATGGAAGGACAATGATCCTTTGGGCTGCAGAGACCAAATTCAATGGGAATTATGCAAAGGCCATATACATTTCATAAGCCAGGCCTGGCCACCCAGAGTCTACTAGACTGCTAGGTCAAAGAGCCCTGCAACCCTCCTTTCAAATTCTAAACGGTTGGAACATTAACAGCCTCAGGAATACAGACAAAGGAATAAACACCCTTTGTCAAAGCCAAACTGGAGAGGTGGGAGTTACATTACATGATCCTCCACACCCCCCCCCCCCCCAACCACCCCCCTCCACCCCTCCCCCAGCTGGGAGAACCAGTTATACTGTTTTGCTGTATTGCAAATCAGTCTGCCATCTTCCATCTAGCAAGCAGCTGCTCAGAAGAGAGGCTCTGTCGAGGTTTGCATGCAACCCCCTCCACCCCCTGCCCATCTACACTGTTTCTACTGGAACTTCTGAACTTCTACATTCTGAACATTGTCTACAAGCCTGATTCACCTCTGCTTGTCAATCTCATCGTGGAAGTCAACTCTACTGGGAAAGTGAATTATCTAGCATAGGTTTTCAACCTGCCGACCTCAGTGAAGGAATTCATCATTGGACTTTGTTTCTAGACTTAGGTGAAACAATAATTCATTGCTCTCTGGTCATTTCCCTGTAAATCTTTCTTTCTCTATCCCGCATTTATTGTATGAATGTCCAGGGGGCTATGTAATGAAATCCCCTCCCATGTGCGAATAAATTAACCCCCAGAATTTACCCTATCTTGAGTTTGCTGGGGGTTATTAATAGAAATTGGATCACACCAAAACTGAGGGGTTGGAAAATATACCACCACTTATAAAGGGGGAAATCAAAATCAAAAAACGTCTTTTTGTTTACAGAGAGGAAAAATCAGGGCTGCTTGCATTAACCCTCCCCTCCCCACCCCCTTCCCACCAGCTGTCTGTAACAGACAGAAAGCAAAAGGTTAAGTTGGGTGGGTCAAAAGTGATTGGACAAGCATGAGGGTGGCAGGAGGAAGGTGCAGGAACAGGTCTGAAAGGTTACACACACCATAGTTAGGATCTTGTATAAAACGCAGCTTCTCTGAATGGAACCTCAATCATAGGACAACTGTCTTGGGTGGATGAAGTTCTGGGTGCACACAACTGACCAATTAAAGGAATCACTGATCATTAGTTCTATGGAAAAAAACCATGGATGAGCATGCAGTACCTCTGTCTGCCCTTTTAACACAGTGCAATTACAGCAATAACCATAGGTCTCATTCACCTGATATTGAGGAGAGGATGCAACAAAGCAGAGCTCTTGCAAGCCAACAACAGAGGCTGTAATGCCAACAGCTGGCATCACCAGAGGGGGAGGCTAGTTTGGGTGCAACCATCTGGGGAAGGCCTTGTCAAAGAGAAGCACCTGAGGACAAGAACAAACTAGCTCCAGATACCAGACTTCAGATGTCATAGATAACAGAGGATGTCCGAGGAAATGGTAATGAGATATGTTGGATTTGACATCAAGACGTGCAACCATGTGGATTTGGTGGGAACCTTATGCCTCTGGTCCTCAAGGTTACAGCGGTGCTCAATTTCTACACCAGCGGAGGCTTCCAGGGCATGATGGGCAACATATGTGGCACCTCACAGGCTGCCACACAGGTACATAAAGGAGATGACTGATTCCTCTATTTAGTCATGCCAATGGCTTCATCCACTTCACCACCAATGCAGACAGCCAGGCGGCAAGAGCGGCCATGCTTGGGGCCATCGCTTGGTCCCACAAGTGCAAGAGATGCCAGGTCAACCTCAGCTATAGAAAGTTTGCCCAACAGTAAAGCATTTGCATGACCATCAACCCATCGGCAGACCTCCATCACCTTCCTGGGGTGTAAGTATAAACCTGTGTGGTGTATCACCCAGAATGGGGAGCAGAGCTGTGTCACACACAATTGCTAGTGAATGCTGGTACCAAGGACATCCTGGGGGCATTTGAACATATATGTAACTGACTGCCTTACCCAGGTATTCTGATCCAGTATAGTCTTTGAAGTGCATTTAGCGTAACTGCACCTGTCTCAGTTATACCCGTTGAATAATCTGGGCCAATCGCCTCTGGAGTGGATAGAAGTGGGGGCAGCCGAGCCATGTTGCACAGAATGATCATCACAAAAGTGACATGGGGGCATGCCATGACTGTTAGCTCTCATATTATGACAGATCATTAAAAATGATCAATAAGTACACATGAATATAAAAGTGCCATTATCTTGTGCCTATATTTACCAGTGCAAAACAGATGTCTCAATCACCCTAAGGGCGGAATTTTCCACTCTGGGACTTAGTCCTGTGGTGGGGACAGGGATAGGGAGTGTTTTCCGTTGAGAAGGTCACTGGGAATTTGTGCGGTATCGGGTGACCCTGGCCTCATTAATTACTGAGTCGGGCTTTTCCTAATGTATCACACAGCAGGACAGGCTGGATGGCTCGTGGCCCGCCAGCATATCTGACACCATTTTTAAAAGGCACCCAGACATCACTGACTCACCATTGAAGAAAGACGATGGACCTCCAGGAACACCCTGAAGCTGGGAGGTTGACTTCTTTGAAGACACTGAAGCTGGAAGATCCACCCTATCAATGCTCTGCCCGCTGCTGCGTGTTCCAGGGTCCACGGTCGCTGGAGGCCTCCATCCTACTCTAAGGAGGCAGCCCCAGGCCTTCTTCAGTTAAGTGCTTATATGTACACACCACGTTAGTCCAGACAGATTCTGGACCGGCACGATTTCCCGCTGGCAGCATAGATGATTGTACAGGGAAGTGATGATTCCGATCAGGCCTTCGTCTGCATTCCATTAACAATATGCAAATTGGTTTCATGCTGGCCTATGTGGGAATTGCTACCCGCCATCATGGGCAGGAGCAGAATATCCCGCTGTCATTTTACACGGATGGAAAACTGACCTTTCAGCTCCCACCACATTATCCTTCCCGCCCGCCATGTGGCAGGGTCTGGAAAATTCTGCCTTTGTGTTCATACTTTATGAAGTTTTCTTTTCCTGCCATTACATCAAGGTGCAACCTTGACATCAGCAGCTGAGGTGGACACAGTCTGCTCAGTATGATGCCCCATTGCTTTGGATGACCGTGGCAGGCGTTCTCTGGAGGTGTGGGATCTTGAGGGCTCTGGCCTACTGGAAATCTCCTGCACTGATGCAGAGACGTCCCCCTCAGCTTTGCCCACTGAAGCTTTTGGGGTCAATGGCAGTGCGGAAGATGACAGGCCGCTAATCCTGGGAGTGTCCTGAGAGGAGGGCCCTGAGGTAGCTGGCATGTGCTCCTCCTCCATCTCTGTGCGCAAAGGCACCTCCCTGTCACCCTAAGAGGAAGGGGCTCCTGCAGGGAGGTCCAGGGGCTTCGTTCCTCTCTCACATAACCACTGCTGCCCTGAGTCCATAGCTGGTCCAAGCACATATGGATCGAATGCTCGATCTGGCTCTTCATGACAGTCACCATCCTTTCCATGGATGAAGCCACGCGTTCAAATACTTGAGACTAAGCAGAACCGATGGCATGCACGGACTCCTCCATACCCCATGCACGGACTCCTCAATACCCCATGCACAGACTCCTCAATACCTCATGCTCGGACTCCCCCATACCCCATGTATGGACTCCTCAATAACCCATGCATGGACTCCTCCATACCCCATGCACAGACTGCCCCATACCACATGCACGGACTCCTCCGTACCCCATGAACGGACTCCCCCATACCCTATGCACAGACTCCCTCATACCTCATGCACAGACTCCCTCATATCCCATGCATGGACTCCCCCATGCACAGACTCCTCCATACCCCATGCACAGACTCCCCCATACCCCATGCACGGACTCCGCCATACCCCATGCACGGACTCCTCCATACCCCATGCACAGACTGCCCCATACACAGACTCCTCCATACCCCATGCACAGACTCCTCCATACCCCGTGCACAGACTCTCCCATACCCCATGCACGGAATCCCCCATACCCCATGCATGGACTCCTCCACACTCCATGCATGGACTCTCCCATACCCCATGCACAGACTCCTCCATACCCCATGCACGGACTCCTCCATACCCCATGCATGGACTCCCCCATACCCCATGCACGGACTCCTCCTTACCCCATGCACCAACTCCCCCTTACCCCATGCACCAACTCCCCCATACACCATGCACCGACTCCTCCATACCCCATGCACGGACTCCACCATACCTCATGCACGGACTCCACCATACCTCATGCACGGATTCCTCCATACACCATGCACAGTCTCCTCAATACCCCATGCATGGACTCCTCTGTACCCCATGCACGGACTCCCCCTTACCCCATGCACGTACTCCTCCATACCCCATGCATGGACTCCCCCTTACCCCATGCACGGACTCTTACATTGCCCATGCAAGGTTGCGCATAACCCCCGGCATCTCTGCAAGCTTCCAGAGGCCCGTCACCAGTGTGGGGGCTCCACAGGGGCGGGATCCCCAGTAGCCCTCAGACCATCTGGGGATTTGGCTGTCACAGCCCCCCTCTGCTGCTGGGATGAATCAGTGGTGTACTCCCCAGATTGTGCTTTTGGATCTAGGTGTCTGTGCATTGCGTGGGTGTAACTGCACTGGCAGAGGTTACTGATGAGGCAGTTGAAGATGCATTCTCTGGGGCATTGGGTTCTTCATCTGCAGAGTTAGTGTCTTTGGGCTCCTGTTGAGGCTGCATCTGATCCCTGGATGATAATGACCTGTAGTGGAGAACAAACAGAATCATCACAGTTTGAGCAAGTCATATTTCATCATGTCCTTCCTATCTGCCCATATGCCACCAGCAGGATAGTTGTCTCTTCCCCCCTACTCTTGGATGGTCCAGCCTTGTTGTCTGTGATGGATCACGCTCCCTCTTCGCCAGTGCTTACCATACCTCCACCTCTGTGGCTGTGAGGAGCCTGCATCTAGGCCTTCCCCTCCTGTCCATCTCCTCCCTCTGGTGTTGTGGGCGTGCTTGTTCTGCATGACAAAATACAGTCAGTGATGTGTCAAACCCTTGTCTGCATCCCCATCACACATACTGGCCTGTCAGTCACCAGTTGCAACCAAGCACACACATCAGGCAAACTCCCACATGCTTTGGCCTCCATTACCATGTGGTACTAAGGCTGATCATGTATTCACACTTTTGTCATAGCTGCCCACTCACATCACATTACTGATAACCCCATGAGCGACTCCTCTTGAAGATGTAACACTGGCACTACCCTGGTAGATCGAAGGAGCACATTGGCCCGTTTCCTGAACTGGACGCAGGTTCAATTGTTATCCCACAATTGTTCACTGTGTTGGAGCAGTAAGCTTTTATTACCTCCATTAGCTGCAGCATTGTCATGATGAGAAGCTTCCCCTACCACAAAATCGCATGTGTTCCACGTGCACGCCACCGGCACTTTAATTTTTCAGTGTAATCGTGTGCAAAACGAGAAAGAGCAGAGTGTGGAAGTGGTGCACACATCCAGTAATGCCGTAGGGAACAGCATGCCACTGACAGAATTCTTCCTTATGTGACTGCTGAGTGTGTCTTTGAGAATTCATATAATTGTACAACTATCTGTGTGTGGCTGTATCTGTGTAATGTTGCCTATGTCTGTGTATAATTTATTGAATGTATATTGAATCGCAGTAGGTAGCAGGGTTTTCCTTTGCTCTAGTAACACCAAGTACAAAACTTTCCGTCGCCTGTTATTCCCATTGCCTGAAAGATTTCTCCTTTTCAATATGTTGACCCACATGTAACATCTGTTGCCCATCTTCCTGCACTATCTTGACCCAATGACTAGTCTTTGCCTGGATTTCAAGGTTGATGCACCGTTTGACCCTTCAATACAATTGTTCAGGAATCTCCCGGACTGGAAGAGAAGTCTACAAAGCAAAGTTGTCCGTGATATTCGCAGATTACCCGAAGGCTGTCCCCACCTATGGAACCAGCAAACTACAAGGAGGTGAGGGCAGAAAAACAATAATGGCAAAAATGAAATGATTCACAAAGACTTAACCTGAATGTTTTCATTACATTTTTACATCATCAGAGAGAAAGACTCTCACATTGTATCTAAATCACTGATCACATATTGATATCTAGTACAAATGTGAACAGTTTTATTTTTGGAAGCAGATCTGCTAAGTGAAATTCAGTTCCATGAACCTCCTGTCCTTATTTGGAGTCATTAGAAACGTTGGTATTGTGAAACAAAAGAAGACCAATATCCATGGAAATCACCTTCTACCATCCTGGTATATCTATCAAAATCACCTTCTACCATCCTGGTATATCTATCGAAATCACCTTCCACTATCCTGGTACATCTATCGAAATCACCTTCCACCATCCTGGTACGTCTATCAAAATCACCTTCTACCATCCTGGTACGTCTATCAAAATCACCTTCTACCATCCTGGTATATCTATCGAAATCACCATTTACCATCCTGGTAGTGGCATTAAACAATGATAATGGAGTTCCTGCTTAATATCCAACAAAGAGACTGTAACCGACCCAGGCATGAGGTAAGAAATCCCCAATGATGGAGAGCTTTGTGAACCATTGTCCTGTAATGACCTCGTCATTCCAAGCTACACTCATGTCTCAAACTATTCATAAAAAGCATCTCAACAGGTTATATTCTGAAATAAACCTATAAATTGTAATTGAATAAATAAATAAAAATCAAACTGAATAGAAAAGCAGAATATTACTTAAATGGAGAGAAAATGCAGAATGCTCTAAAACAGAGAGACCTGAGTGTCTTGTACATGAAGCCCAAGACATCAGCACACAGGTACAAATGTAATTAGGAAGGCAAATGGATAGCAGAGAGAGGGTAGCAGCAGCAATGAGGGGAGTGGCAGGAGAGACAGTGGAATAGCAGAGAGGGGAGAGCAGCAAATGGGAGCAGCAGACACAGGAGAACAGAAGACAGTAAAGTAGTAAAGATGAGAGAGCGGCAGACAAGACAGCAGCAGAGACGGAAGAGTGGCAAGCAGGGAAACAGCAGAGACAGGAGACTGACAGCTGAAGAGAAGCAGAGAGAGAAGAGTAGCAGACGGAAGCAGCAAACAGGAGAGAGCAGTAGACAGGAGCAGCAGACAAAAAAGACGGAAGAGTAGCAGAGAGGGGAGAGTGACAGGGGAGCAGCAGAAAGGCAAGAGCAGCAGACAGGAGAGCAGCAGAGAGGGGAGAGTGCATACAGGGGAGTGGCAGAGAGGTGAGAGCGGCAGACCAGGAAATTGCAGAGAGGTGAGGGCGACAGAGAGGGGAGAACAGAAGACAGTGGAGTAGCAGAGAGGGGAGAGCAGTAGACAGGAAAGCAACAGAGACAAGAGAGTGGCAAACAGGGGAGAAGCAGATACGGGAGAGCGGAAAACAGGGTAGCAGGAGAGAGGGGGGAGCAGAAGACAATGGAGTAGCAGAGAGGGGACAGTAGCAGAGATGGAAGAGTGGCAAACAAGGGAGCAGCAGAGACAGGAGACTGATAGATGGGGAGCAGCAGAGAGAGGAGAGAAGCAGACAGGAGCAGGAGACAGGGAAGCAGAAGAAACTGGAGAGTGGCAGATAGGAGCAGCAGCGAGGGAAGTGTGGCAGACATGAGTAGCAGAGGGGGAGAGTGACAGGCAGGGGAGCAGAAGAGATGGGAGAGTGGCAGATAAGAGTAGCAGAGAGGGAAGAGTGACAGACGGGGAGCAAGAGAGTGGAGAGTGGCAGATAAGAGCAGCAGGGAGGGAAGAGTGGCAGATGGGGAGCAGCAGAGAAGGGGGAGTGGCAGATAAGAGCAGCAGAGACAGGAGAGCAGCAAACTGGGGAGCAGAAAGAGAACGGCAGATTGGGGAGCATATTTAAAATCCAGCTGCATGCACACATCTCAGCGTTTCAGCCCATGACTGCTGCGGGAAAGGTGTCCACAAAAGGCAAAAAGACCCCCCAGGTTTAGTGACACATTCATGAAATTCCATTTGGACACCATGGAGGCCGGCCATGATGTCCTTTACCCTTGCTCTGGCTGCAGGCCGGGTAGTGGCATCACCAGTCCAGCATGGTAAGCAGTGGCAGCAGTGGTCAGTGCCAATGCTGCACAGAAGAGGTTGGCCATCCAATGCAGATAGAGGATGAATGATCTCACCCATACAGCCTGGGTAAGGCAACCATCTCATTGCTCTGAACTCACACAGTCGAGCCTATCATACGTTCACTGGCATCTCACTCACTGCCAGCTCAAGGGGCATCACCACTCCTTCTCACACACACCCTCACATGTCCATCTGGCCTCATCTCCTCTGGAGACTGTCTCCTCAGCCTTCATCATCTTGAGGCCAATTGCACAGATCAACATGTGCCCCCTCACACACACCCTGGGATACCCCCCCTTCCCCAAGCAAGCCCTAGCTCTGCAGCCATTGAAAAACCACACACGTATGGCTGATCTGGTAGTAGAGACCTGCCCATAAGCCCCCTTAAAAGTGATGTGGTGCTGCCTGTGAAGCCTGGCGCTGATGACTGCGTGTGCTGCCCGAAGCAAGGTGCACATTGCTTATGTGCTATTGTTAAAAGCTAGTGTGTTCACCAGTGATGTGAGCAGACAATCCTACAGCGGCCATGGGGGTGGTGGTGGGGGGGTTGGTGGTTGGCTGGCCTTATAATGACATGCTGATGTATTACAATAAGGTTCCCAATGTCCAGTGGCAGGAAACGTGGCCCACCATCAACAGGCTGAGTGGACAATCGCAAGCTGGTTTCATGCCGTCATGAAACCAGTCGTGACATATTGTCTGCTCATGCCACTGAACACACCTGACGCCAGCAGGTACGGAAAATGCCAGCCATCATCCAACAGCGTTCATTTGCATTCATTTGATATTAATTGCACTCGAGCAATCATTTAGCTATCATTCAACACTACAAATACCATAACTGAAATCAATGTCATTATTTGCCCCAGACCATAGCACTTTAGCAATTAGCAACATCACATAAGCATTCATTCAGGCACCAAAAATGATCATAGCATTTATTTTTCCAATTTCTGAAATTCAATAGCTTCAAACATTATAAAACTGAACTACCTTAGCAAAAGCAGACCCTGGTTTGATTGTGTATTTTTTCTGTTTTTCTTTACAACCTATAGCTCATGCAGCACAACCCTGCCCACCCACCCCCTCACTCAGCCACGTGCACTGACCCCCTCCCTCAGCAATGCCCACTGACCCACTTCCTCAGCCACGCCTACTGACACCTGCCATGAGCCACACCCACTGATCCCCCTCAGCCACACCCACTGACACCCTCCCTCAGCCAAGCCCACTGACACCCTCCCTCAGCCAAGTCCACTGACAGCCTCCCTCAGCCACACCCACTGACCCCTTCCTCAACCAAGCCCACTGACCCCCTCCCTCAACCAAGCCCACTGACACCCTTCCTCAGCCACACCCACTGACCCCCTCCCTCAGCCAAGCCCACTGACACCCTCCCTCAGCCAAGCCCACTGACACCCTCCCTCAGCCAAGTCCACTGACAGCCTCCCTCAGCCACACCCACTGACCCCTTCCTCAACCAAGCCCACTGACCCCCTCCCTCAACCAAGCCCACTGACACCCTTCCTCAGCCACACCCATTGACCCCCCTCAGCCACGCGCACTGACCCCCTCCCTCAGCAATGCCCACTGACCCACTTCCTCAGCCACGCCTACTGACACCTGCCATGAGCCACACCCACTGATCCCCCTCAGCCACACCCACTGACACCCTCCCTCAGCCAAGCCCACTGACACCCTCCCTCAGCCAAGTCCACTGACAGCCTCCCTCAGCCACACCCACTGACCCCTTCCTCAACCAAGCCCACTGACCCCCTCCCTCAACCAAGCCCACTGACACCCTTCCTCAGCCACACCCACTGACCCCCTCCCTCAGCCAAGCCCACTGACACCCTCCCTCAGCCAAGCCCACTGACACCCTCCCTCAGCCAAGTCCACTGACAGCCTCCCTCAGCCACACCCACTGACCCCTTCCTCAACCAAGCCCACTGACCCCCTCCCTCAACCAAGCCCACTGACACCCTTCCTCAGCCACACCCATTGACCCCCCTCAGCCACGCGCACTGACCCCCTCCCTCAGCCACACATACTGACCCCCCATCAGACACGCCCACTGACACCCCTCAGCCATGCCCACTAAACCCCCTCAGCCACACACACTGACCCCCCTCAGCCACGCGCACTGATCCCCTCCCTCAGCCACACATACTGACCCCCCATCAGACACGCCCACTGACACCCCTCAGCCATGCCCACTAAACCCCCTCAGCCACACACACTGACCCCCCTCAGCCACGCGCACTGACCGCCTCCCTCAGCCACACCTACTGAACCCACCTCAGCCACACGCACAGAACCCCCTCTGCCATGCCCACTGATCCCCCTCAGCCACACCCACTGACCCCCTCCCTCAGCCAAGCCCACTGACACCTTCCCTCAGCCAAGCCCACTGACACCCTCCCTCAGCCAAGTCCACTGACAGCCTCCCTCAGCCACACCCACTGACCCCTTCCTCAACCAAGACCACTGACCCCCTCCCTCAACCAAGCCCACTGACACCCTTCCTCAGCCACACCCACTGACCCCCTCCCTCAGCCAAGCCCACTGACACCCTCCCTCAGCCAAGCCCACTGACACCCTCCCTCAGCCAAGTCCACTGACAGCCTCCCTCAGCCACACCCACTGACCCCTTCCTCAACCAAGCCCACTGACCCCCTCCCTCAACCAAGCCCACTGACACCCTTCCTCAGCCACACCCATTGACCCCCCTCAGCCACGCGCACTGACCCCCTCCCTCAGCCACACATACTGACCCCCCATCAGACACGCCCACTGACACCCCTCAGCCATGCCCACTAAACCCCCTCAGCCACACACACTGACCCCCCTCAGCCACGCGCACTGACCGCCTCCCTCAGCCACACCTACTGAACCCACCTCAGCCACACGCACAGAACCCCCTCTGCCATGCCCACTGACCCCCTCAGACATGAGCACTGTCCCCATTCTTCAGCCACAACCACCCATACTCCAGCCACAACCACCCCCTCCCTTAGCCGCACCCACCCACCCCTCCCTCAGCCACGCCCACTGACCCCTCTCTCAGCCACACACACCCACCCCTCCCTCAGCCACACCCACCCCTCCCTCAGCCACACCCACCTACCCCTCCCTCAGCCACACCCACCTCTCTCTCAGCCACATCCACCCAACCCTTCTTCAGCCACACCCACCCCTCCCTCAGCCACAACCACCCCTCTCTCAACCACATCCACCCAACCCTCCCTCAGCCACATCCAACCCTCTCTCAGCCACACCCACCACTCTCTCAGCCACACTCACCCAACCCCTCCCTCAGCCACACCCACTCCTCCCTCAGCCGCACTTACCCTCCTTCAGCCACACCCACCCCTCCCTCAGCCACACCCCCCCATCTCTCAGCCAGACCCACCCACCCCTCTCTCAGCCACACCCACCCCTCCCTCAGCCACACCCACCCACCCCTCCCTCAGCCACACCCACCCCTCTCTCAGCCACATCCACCCAACCCTTCTTCAGCCACACCCACCCCTCCCTCAGCCACAACCACCCATCTCTCAACCACATCCACCCAACCCTCCCTCAGCCACATCCAACCCTCTCTCAGCCACACCCACCACTCTCTCAGCCACACTCACCCAACCCCTCCCTCAGCCACACCCACTCCTCCCTCAGCCGCACTTACCCTCCTTCAGCCACACCCACCCCTCCCTCAGCCACACCCCCCCATCTCTCAGCCAGACCCACCCACCCCTCTCTCAGCCACACCCACCCACTCATCCCTCAGCCACACCCACCCCTCCCTCAGCCACATCCACCCACCCCTCCCTGAGCCACACCCGCTATTCTCTCAGCCACACCCACCACTCTCAGCCACACCCACCCACCCATCCCTCAGCCACACCCACCGCTCTCTGCCAGACCCATCCACCCCTCCCTCAGCCACACCCACCGCTCTCTGCCAGACACATCCACCCCTCCCTCAGCCACATCCACCCCTCTCTCAGCCACACCCACGACTCTCTTAGCCACACTCACCCAACCCCTCCCTCAGCCACACCTACTCCTCCCTCAGCCGCACTTACCCTCCCTCAGCTACACCCACCCCTCCCTCAGCCACACCCCCCATCTCTCAGCCACACCCACCCACCCCTCCCTCAGCCACAACCACCCCTCTCTCAACCACATCCACCCAACCCTCCCTCAGCCACATCCAACCCTCTCTCAGCCACACCCACCACTCTCTCAGCCACACTCACCCAACCCCTCCCTCAGCCACACCCACTCCTCCCTCAGCCGCACTTACCCTCCTTCAGCCACACCCACCCCTCCCTCAGCCACACCGCCATCTCTCAGCCAGACCCACCCACCCCTCTCTCAGCCACACCCACCCACCCATCCCTCAGCCACACCCACCCCTCCCTCAGCCACATCCACCCACCCCTCCCTGAGCCACACCCGCTATTCTCTCAGCCACACCCACCACTCTCTCAGCCACACCCACCCACCCATCCCTCAACAACACCCACCGCTCTCTGCCAGACCCATCCACCCCTCCCTCAGCCACACCCAACCCTCTCTCAACCACATCCACCCACCCCTCCTTCAGCCACACCCACCCACTGCTCTCTCAGCCGCACCCACCCACCCCTCACCCAGCCACACCCACCTTTCTCTCAGCCACATCCATTCAACCCTCCTTCAGCCACACCCACCCCTCCCTCAGCCACACCTACCCACCCCTCCCTCAGCCACACCCACCCCTCTCTCAGCCACATCCATCCCTCCCTCAGCGACTCCCACCCACCCCTCTCAGCCACACCCACCCACTCCTCCCTCAACCACACCCACCCACCGCTCTCTCAGCCACACCCACCCACCCCTCCCTCAGCCACACCCACACCTCCCTCAGCCACACCCACCCCTCTCTCAGCCACACCCACCACTCTCTCAGCCACACCCACCCTCCCCTCCCTCAGCCACATCCACCCATCCCATCTCTCAGCCACACCCACCACTCTCTCAGCCACATCCACCCATCCCATCTCTCAGCCACACACACCACTCTCTCAGCCACACCCACCCCTCCTTCAGCCACACCCAACCCTCTCTCAACCACACCCACCCACCCCTCCTTCAGCCACACACACCTCTCTCTCAGCCACACCCACCCCTCCTTCGGCTACACCCAACCCTCTCTCAACCACACCCACCCACCCCATCCTTCAGCCACACCCACCCAAGACTCCCTCAGCTACACCCACCCACCCCATCCTTCAGCCACATCCACCCGTCCCTCAGCCACACCCACCCACCCCATCCTTCAGCCACACCCACCCGTCCCTCAGCCACACCCACCCACCCCATCCCTCAGCCACATCCACCCCTCTCTTAGCCACACCCACCCACCCCTCCCTCAGCCACACCAACGCACCCCCATCCTTCAGCCACACCCACCCAAGACTCCCTCAGCCACAGCCACCCATCCCTCAGCCACATCCACCCACTCCATCCCTCAGCCACACCCACCCACCCCTCCCTCAGCCACACTGACCCACACCATCCTTCAGCCACACCCATCCAAGACCCTCAGATACACCCACCCACCCCATCCTTCAGCCACACCCACCCGTCCCTCAGCCACACCCACCCACCCCATCCTTCAGCCACACCAACACACCCCCTCAGCCACACCCACCCACCCCTCCCTCAGCCACACCAACCCACCCCCATCCTTCAGCCACACCGACCCACCCCCTCAGCCACACCCACCTGCCCTTCCCTCAGCTACACCGACCCACCCCGTCCTTCAGCCACACCCACCCACTCCCTCAGCCACACCCACCCACACACTCAGCCACACACACCTACACACTCAGCCGCACCCACGCACCCCTCCCTCAGAAACACTGGCCCACCGCATCATTCAGCCGCACCTAGCCTTCCATCAGTCACACCCACCCCCTCCCTTAGCCAAGACCACCCATTGCTTCCGCCAGCCACACCCACCCCCCTCCCTTAGCCACACCCACCCACACCCTCCTTCAGCCACCCCTACACATTCCCTTCCTTAGGCATGCCCACCCACCCCACCCTCAGCTACGCCCACCCACCCCCTCCCTCAGCCACACCCACCCACCCCACCCTCAGCCAAGCCCACCCACCCCTTCCCTCATCCACAGCCACCCACCTCATTCCTCAGCCACATCCACCCACCCCTTCCCACAGCCGCACCCACTCGCCCATTCCCTCAGCCACACCGACCCATTCCTTCCCTCGGCCACATCCACCCACCCCTTCCCACAGCCGCACACACTCGCCCCTTCCCTCAGCCACGCCCATCCACCTCATTCCTCAGCCACACCCAATCACTCCTTTCCTCAGCCACGCCCACCCACCCCTTCCCTCAGCCACACCCACTCGCCCCTTCCCTCAGCCACACCCACCCATTCCTTCCCTCAGCCCAACCCACCCACCCCTTCCCTCAGTCACGTCCACCCACCTCATTCCTCAGCCACACCCAACCACCCCTTCCCTCAGCCGCGCCCAACCACCTCATTCCTCAGCCACACCCACCCACCTCATTCCTCAGCCACACCCACCCACCTCATTCCTCAGCTATACGCACCCACCCCTTTCCTCAGCCACACCCACCCACTCCTTCTCTCAGCCACGCCCACCCACCCCTTCCCTCAGCCACGCCCACTCACCCCTTCCCTCTGCCTCGCCCACCCACCCCTTCCCTCAGCCACACCCACTCACCCCTTCCCTTCGCCATGCCCACCCACCCCTTCCCTCAGCCACACCCACTCACCCCTTCCCTTCACCATGCCCACCCACCCCTTGCCTCAGCCACACCCACTCACCCCTTCCCTTCGCCATGCCCACTCACCCCTTCCCTCTGCCTCGCCCACCCACCCCTTCCCTCAGCCACACCCACTCACCCCTTCCCTTCGCCATGCCCACCCGCCCCTTCCCTCAGCCATGCCCACCCACCCCTTCCCACAGCCACACCCACCCATCTCTTCCCTCAGCCACACGCACCTGCCCCTTCCCTCAGCCACACCCACTCACCCTTTCCCTCAGCCACACCCACTCACCCCTTCCCTTCGCCATGCCCACTCACCCCTTCCCTCAGCCACACCATCCACCCCTTCCCTCAGCCACACCATCCACCCCTTCCCTCAGCCACACACACTCACCCCTTCCCTCAGCCACGCCCATCCACCTCATTCCTCAGCCACACCCACTCACCCCTTCCCTCAGCCACGCCCAGCCACCTCATTCCTCAGCCACACCCACTCACCCCTTCCCTCTGCCATGCCCATCTACCTCAACCCTCAGCCACACCCACTCACCCCTTCCCTCTGCCACGCCCATCCACCTCAACCCTCAGCCACACACACGCACCCCTTCCCTCAGCCACGCCCATCCACCTCATTCCTCAGCCACACCCACTCACCCCTTCCCTCAGCCACGCCCATCCACCTCAACCCTCAGCCACACCCACTCACCCCTTCCCTCAGCCACGCCCATCCACCTCATTCCTCAGCCACACACATGCACCCCTTCCCTCAGCCACGCCCATCCACCTCATTCCTCAGCCACACCCACTCACCCCTTCCCTCTGCCACGCCCATCTACCTCAACCCTCAGCCATACCCACTCACCCCCTTCCCTCTGCCACGCCCATCCACCTCAACCCTCAGCCACACCCACTCACCCCTTCCCTCAGCCACGCCCATCCACCTCATTCCTCAGCCATGCCCACTCGCCCACCCTCACCCCCAATCATCAGATTGCAGCAGTTCTCTCCAATTTTCATCTCCACCATCCTCTGCCAAGCAATTTTCTTCTGCAACTGCCCCATATTGCAAAGATTCTCTTCCTCCTTCCGCCTCTCTCTTTCTCTCCCCTCCATTGTCCCCTACTTCCCTTATTCCCCTCCCTTCCTGCCTTATTAATCTCCCTTCCCCCCCCATTCACCTCCCCATTTATTCCCTTCCCCATACCCCTTATGCCCCTCCCCATTCCCCTTATTCTCCACCCCTTCCCCCCTTGTTCCTCTCCACCCCATGTTTTTCCCCTCCCCTTTCCAATTATTCTCAACCCCCTTATCTCCTCATTCTCCTCCCCTTCCCCATCATTCCCCCATTATTTCCCTCCCCTTTCTGCCTTATTCCCCCCTTATGCCCCTCCCCTTCCCTCTTATTCTCTTTCCCCCCTCCCCCCTTGCTCCCCTCCCCTTCCCCCTTTATTCTCTTCCCCCATTATTCTCTTCCCCAGCCCCCTTATTGCTCTTCCTTTCCCCCTCCTTCCCCTTCCCTTTTATTCCCTTCCCCCTTTATTCCGCTCCTACTCCCCTCCCTTACCCCCTCCCACTTCCACCCTCTATCACCCCCCCCACCCCCGCTGCCGCCGCCACCAGCCAATACTGAATATCTCCATTTACAGGGCAGACTGGAAACCAGAAGTGTCATTTTCTAGATCAGCCATGTGAAGATGTGAAGTCAGAGCAGGAGCAAGACTATCGTAGCGAGGTGCTGGGGAAGTCAGAGGCCCAGAGAGAGTATGGGAGGCCCCAAGGCCTGGAGACTGGAGGGTGGGGAGAGGCAGGAGGGAGGATGAAGCAATTGGAGGCTGGTGGGAGTGGGGTTAGAGTTTTGAGACTGGAGGGAGAGAGGTGGGAAAGTTTAGACCCTGAGATCTGGGGTGGGAGGGGGAGAATTTAGACCCTGAGACCTGGGGAGTGGGTGGGTGGAATGTATAGACCCTGAGACTAAAATGAATTAAGAACTGATCAGGTGGTGCCCTCAAGCATTTACTGTACAGTGGAAGTTTTTTTGGACTAAGTGAAAAACTGAATAAATTCAGATATTACTTAAGTAATTAATTTCCTTGTATTTTCCAATACAGGTTGGTGAGTGCATTTGAAAACTTCAAGCGTACTGGATAGCTTTGAGTGCGCTTCACAGTTTTGGGTATGCATGATATAGCTTTGAATGCACTCGATAGATTTGAATTTTTGTTTTGTTCATTCATGGGATGTGGGCTTTGCTGGCTGGGCTGGCATTTATGGCCATCCCTAGTTGCCCTTGAGAAGGTGATGGTGAGCTGCCTTCTTGAACCTCTGCAGTCCATGTGGTGTAGGTACACCCACAGTGCAGTTAGGAAGGGAGTTCCAGGATTTTGAGCCAGTGACAGTGAGGGATTGGCAATATATTTCCAAGTCAGAATGGTGAATTACTTGGAGGGGAATCTCCAGATGGTGGTATTCCCATCTATCTGCTGCCCTTATCCTTCTAGATGGTAGTGGTCATGGGTTTGGAAGGTGCTATCGAAGGAACCTTGGTGAATTCCTGCAGTGCATCTTGTAGCTGGTGCACACTGCTGCTACTGTGCATTGGTGGTGGAGGGAGTGAATGTTTGTGGATGTGGTGCAAATGAAGTGGGCTGTTTTGTCCTGGACAGTGTCCAGCTTCTTCAGTGTTGTGGAAGCTGCACTCATCCAGGCAATTGGAGAGTATTCCATCACACTCCTGACTTGTGCGTTGTAGATGACGGACAGGCTTTGGGGAGTCAGGAGGTGAGTTAATCATCACACGATTCCTAGCCTCTGACCTGCTCTTGTAGCCACAGTATTTATATGGCTAGTCCAGTTCAGTTTCTGGTCAAGGGTGATAGTGGGTGATTTAGTGCACTATCAAATTTGATATCAAATTCATTACAAATTAGAACTATTGATGTCAAATTGTAATTGAGAGCATTGAGTACGCTTGAAAGCAAAAATTATATTAACATTTTCAAGTAGAGCTGAAGAGGAGATGAATATGATTTAGTCACAGAATCAAAGAAAGTTATAACACTGAAGGAGACCATTCAGCTGGTTGTGTCTGTGCTGACTCTCAGCAACAGAAAATCACCTAGTCCCATTCCCATGCCTTTTCACCACATCTATAAATATGCTAGCCATGAAGTTCTCAACTTCGTGGATTTGTTTCAGTGATGGCAGTTGCCATTCAGGCTCTGAAATCCAGGGCTCAAGCTATTGCAGCTAATGACATTTCCTGCACATATGACAAGCATCCTATAACTCCCAAATGGAACACTGTGTCCACTCCATGGGTCTGAGCATGGCTCTATTTATCAGAAAATACTTAATACTTAAATGGACACACCAGCTACTCACCAATCAGCTGCATCTCCTGCTGACCTCAGTTGATTTTATGGAGAGGTTAACTGAAATGTTTTAGTTAATTCTTATTAACTAAAAAACTTAGATGTTAATTTACTGGGAAATTTTGAATGATTTAGTGTTAATATCCATTATTATTTAATTATAACATTATCTTCTAGATATGATTAATTGATTGAGCACTGATTGTAATTATATCATATTGGCTTTGGTTTTAGTACCTGCTCTACTTGATCAATCAATTTGGCCTTGCTTTATATTTGATTGATTTCAATTACATTAAAAACTCGGTCTGTAGCTCTGTAGGTTACACTTTCAAGTTGTGAAACCATGCTTTATATCAAAAATGATTTTTGAATTTACTGGCTGGAAACAAGTTATTTTTTTTAAAAAAAAAAGACTAAAGCCACAATCCAGTGACTTGTGATTACAGTCAAAGATGGCTGTATATTTGCATCGTTATACCTTGTGCATTTCAAGACTATTGAAATAGAGACAACCTGTCTGCAAAGCTGCACCAAGAACAATTGACTTGTAAGAGATGAATGGAGGCTATTTCCTACCCTATTGCCAAAATATTCTGACAATCACATGTGTAGTCAACCATTAGACATGATCACTTGGACAATGGGACCTTTGTTGAGAGAGGAATTCCCAGCAATGATCTAATCAAGATAACTGTAATACACTAGCCATGATCATATTTGGGTAGTTGGAGAGAGCAGCTAATGCAACAAGACAACCCTTTGTGTGTTTTAAGCACTTGCTTTCTCTGCAGAATTGGACAAGCAACTGAGGCATTGAAGGAACAAAACCCTGAGTGGGTTCCTTGCCTCCCTCCCTCTCTCTCTCTCAACCCAACTCACAAGTTTTGAACCCTGGCTGTTGATTTGACTTTCCAAACGCCAAAGACAGAGATTCTAAAAAGAACTCAACCCAGCGCTGCTGTCTCCAGAAGGCTATAGCTTTAACCATTGGGTTGGAGCTCCATTTAAACCATATAACTAAGGCTGTAGATCAGGCTTTGATGTAAAAGCCTGAAGGGTCAGTGAGAGGGGTCAGTGAAAGGAAATTTAGAAATGTAAAAAGAAAAGTTGGGAAAATAGAGCAGTGTGGAAACTTGAGTGAAGATAAGTGGTGTGACAGGAAAAGGCAGAGAATTTTAACAGTAATATTGCCATCATGAATAATGACTAGCATTAAGCCTGGAGGTTGGGAGGCTTTTAGAAACCAGCAAAGGGCCGCCAAAAAATTGATTAAAGGGAAAAAATAGAATCACAATAAACTAGAAAGTAATATCAAAACAAACTGTGGAGGTGGTGGCACACTGGACGAGTATCCCAGGGACCCAGAGTAATGCTCTGGGGGCCTCGGTTCAAATTCCACAATGGCAGATAGTGAAATTTGAATTCAATAAAAATCTGGAATTAAAAGTCTGATGATGAACATGAAACCATTGCTGATTGTCGTAAGAACCCATCTGGTTCACTAACATCCTTTAGGGAAGGAATTCTGCAATCCTTACCTAGCCTGGCCTACACATAACTCCAGACCCACAGCAATGCCATCTGAATAAGGACAATTAGAGATGGGCAATAAATGCTGGCCTAAACAGTGATGCCCACATCCCATGAACGCATAAAAATAAGTTGTAAAAGCTCCTATAAAGGAAGAGTAGTAAAAGTAAATGTCTCTTATTGCCTGGGACAAAAAAAAAATAGAATGGGGGTTAAGGAAAAGACAGATATTATCTAAACTTTTTGTATCTGCCTTCACATTTGAAGACGCAAAAAGTATACCAAAAGTACTGGGGAACCAAGGGTCCATTGAGAATGGGGAACCTGTAGAGAAAAGGTACATGTTTAATTAACCAATCAAAAAGCCAACAAATCCCCTGGACTTGATGGCTTGTTTCCTAGGGTTCTAAAAGAGGTTGCAGAGAGTATTTACATTGGTTTCAAACTTCCAAAATTCCCTAGATCTAGAATTTCTCTGCAGATTAGAAGGTAATACAGCTACTACAGAAAGGAGGGAGAGACAAAACAGGGAACTGCAGGCAAGTCAGCCTGACATCAGCCATTGGGGAATTCTGGAATCCATTATTAAGGAGGTTAACAAGGCACTTCAAAAATTGGGTGATTAGGCAGAATCAGCATGGTTTTCTGAAAGGAAAATCATGTTTGACAGATTTATTAGAGTAATTTGAGGATATAACTAGTAGAGTGGGGGAGGGGGATGTGGTTAGCTCCGTTGGTTAATGTGTGGTATTTAATAATACTAATGGCATGAGTTTCATTGCCGTATTGGCTGAGGTAGTTCTTGGGGCCTGTCTCCTCTCTTTACACCATAGTAAAATCATGGCTTGGTAATGCTGCATGAAGAGAGAGAGAGAGTAGAGTAAAGTGCAGCCAGTAGATATAGTATACTTGGATTTACAAAAGGCGTTCAATAAGGTGCCACATAAAACATTACTACAAAAGGGAAGGGTTCATGGAGTTGGGGGTAAGATATTACCATGGATAGAGGATTGGTTAACAGATAGAAAGCAAAGAATAGGGATAAATGAGTCATTTTCAAGTTGACAGCCTAAAACCATTGGGTGTCACAAGTATCAATGCTGGTGCCAAAGCTATTTACAATCTATAATCATGACTTTGATAAAGGAACCAAGTGTAATCTATCTAAGTTTGCTGACAATACAAAGTTAGATGGGAATGTAATCTGTGAATAGGACAAAAAGAGGTTACAAAGACATATTGACAAGTTAAGTGAATATGCAATAAAGTGACATGTCGAACATAATGGGCAGAATTTCCCCATCGGCAATTTGGGGGCAGGGCCCGCTCGTCGACAGGAAAATGACACGGGATGACGTCAGGAGGAACCCATAAGACCATAAGACATAGGAGCAGAAATTAGGCCATTCAGCCCATCGAGTCTGCTCCACCATTCAATCATGGCTGATAGGTTTCTCAACCCCATTCTCCCGCCTTCTCCCCGTAACCTTTTATCCCCTTTCCAATCAAGAACCTATCTATCTTGGTCTTAAATACACTCAATAACCTGGCCTCCACAGCCTTCTGTGGCAAAGAATTCCATAGATTTACCACTCTCTGGCTAAAGAATTTTCTCCTCATCTCTGTTCTAAAAGGTCTTCCCTTTACTCTGAGGCTGTGCCCTCAGGTCCTAGTCTCTTCTACTAATGGAAGCATCTTCCCCATGTCCACTCTATCCAGGCCTTTCAGTATTCTGTAAGTTTCAATCAGATCCCCCCTTCTAAACACCATCGAGTAAACATCCAAAGGCCTCAAATGTTCCTCATATGTTAAGCCTTTCATTTCTGGGATCATTCTTGTGAACCTCCTCTGGACCCTCTCCAGGGCCGGCACATCCTTCCTGAGACATGGGGCCCAAAATTGCTCACAATATTCTAAATGTGGTCTGACCAGAGCCTTATAAAGCCTCAGCAGCACATCCCTGCTTTTATATTCTAGCCCTCTTGAAATAAATGCCAACATTGCATTTGCCTTCCTAACTACTGACTCAACCTGCAAGTTAACCTTAAGAGAATCCTGGACTAGGACTCTCAAGTCCCTTTGCACTTCAGATTTCTGAATTCTCTCCCCATTTAGAAAATTCTTCTTACCAAAGTGCATGACCTCACAATTCCCCATATTGTATTCCATCTGCCACTTCTTTGCCCATTCTCCTAACCTGTCTAAATCCTTCTGCAGCCTCCCCGCCTCCTCAATACTACCTGTCCCTCCACCTATCTTTGTATCATATGCAAACTTAGCCAGGATGCCCTCAGTTCCTTCATCTAGATCATTAATGTATAAAGTGAAAAGTTGTGGTCCTAACACTGACCCCTGCGGAACTCCACTAGTCACCGGCCGCCATCCTGAGAAGGACCCCCTTATCCCCCTCTCTGCCTCCTGCCAGACAGCCAATCTTCTGTCCATGTTAGTACCTTTCCTCTAACACCATGGGGTCTTATCTTACTGAGCAACCCCCGATGTCATCCTGGTCCATTTAAATATTGAGGAAGGTGGGCGGACAGCAAAATCGGCTGTCCACCCGCCAACCTGCCAATGGCCAATTAACTTGATCGAGTTTTTCGAGGAAGTGACAAAGATGATCGACGCTGGAAGGGCAGTGGATGTTATCTACATGGATTTCAGTAAGGCCGTTGACAAGGTCCCTCATGGCAGACTGGTACAGAAGATAAAGTTGCACGGGATCAGAGGTGAGCTGGCAAGATGGATACAGATTTGGCTTGGTCATAGAAGATAGAGGGTAGCAGTGGAAGGGTGCTTTTCTGAATGGAGAGCTGTGACTAGTGACGTTCCGCAGGGATCAGTGCTGGGACCTTTGCTGTTTGTAGTATATGTAAATGATTTGAAGGAAAATGTAACTGGGCTAATTAGTAAGTTTGCAGACGACACTAAGGTTGGAGGAGTTGCAAATAGTCAAAGGATACAACGGGATATAGATCGTTTGGAGACTTGGGCGGAGAAATGGCAGGAGTTTAATCCGGACAAATGCGAGGTAATGCGTTTTGGAAGGTCTAATACAGGTAGGAATTATACAGTAAATGGCAGAACCCTTAAGTGCATCGACGGACAGAGGGATCTGGGTGTACAGGTCCACAGATCACTGAAAGGGGCAACGCAGATGGATAAGGTAGTCAGGAAGGCATATGGCAAGCTTGCCTTCATTGGCAGGGGTATTGAGTATAAAAGCTGGGAAGTCATGCTGCAACTGTATAGAACCTTGGTAAGGCCACGCTTGGAATATTGCGTGCAATTCTGGTCGCCACATTACCAGAAGGATATGGAGGCATTGGAGAGGGTGCAGAGGACGTTTACCAGGATGCTGCCGGGTCTGGAGGTTATTAGTTATGAGGAGAGGTTGGAGAAGCTCGGATTGTTCTCTCTAGAGCGACAGAGATTGAGGGGCGACTTGATAGAAGTTTACACAATTATGAGTGACATGGACGGAGTAGATAGTCAGAAGCTTTTTCCCAGGGCGGAAGAGTCAATTACTAGGGGACATAGATTTAACGTGAGAGGAGAAAACATTAGAGGAGATGTGCAGGGCAAGTCTTTTACAGAGGGTAGTGAGTGTCTGGAATTCGCTACCAGAGGAGGTGGTGGAAGCAGGTACAAAAGTGGTGTTTAAGAGGCAGCTTGACAAATACATGAATAGGATAGGAATAGAGGGGTACGGACCCTGGAAGTGCAAAATGTTTTAGTTTGACGGACAATATGATTGATGCAGGCTTGGAGGGCCAAAGGACCTGTTCCTGTGCTGTACTTTTCTTTGTTCTTTGAGTATATTCAAGGCTGAGATCAATAGATTTATGGAATCTAAAGAACCAAAGCATAGGGGAATCATTGAGAAAATCGATTTGAATTCCAAGATCAGCCATGATCTTACTGACTGGCGGAGCAGGCTTGAGGAGCCGTATGACCCACTCCTGCTCCTATTTCTTACGTTCTTCTGTTCTTAAAAGTATGCTGTGGTGAGATCAGACTGCATGATGATTAGGTGACAAGCAGTGGTGGATAGTTGAAGGAAAGGTAATGATGTCAGGGTAATCAGAATGAAGGAAAGTAAGCAGAAAAATAGATCCTGCTGAAGGTGAATTGGGTATGTGAATTGTAGGAAAGGCCATGTTTGAGAATGACATTGTAATTTAGTTGTGTCATGATCAAGTAATCAAAGTATATCAATTAACCTAAATTCTGCTTAAATGTAGTCAATGTAAGGCTCTGTATCAAACCATGTGAGCCTTTGTCTGTAGCTGCAACCTTACTTGACATATGCAATACACCACAGTCCTGTGCAGAGTAAACTTTTACAGAGTAAGTGCTGTGAAGTCAGGCATGGCAGAGCAGATCCAAGTATGAAACTTACTAGCCATTATCACTTATCAGTTATACATGAGTTAGAAGGCCCTAATGTGTGAAGAAAACAGCCGTGTCTTCAAACCATTAGCCTTATGTCTTTAATTAATTTAACATGTGCTTTCTTAAAAGATGAACAGTCACCTTCTTTCAAAGTATACAACAGCATTACTTTAATTACAGAACCTAATTCTAAAGTTACAGAATCAGTGTTGTAGTTACGTAGAGATTTTTATTCCTTATAGAAATGCATCATGCCTTTTATCTGTAAATTTTGCTGTGCCCATAGCCAAACTGTTCCAGTACAGTACAGGAATCTACCCAGCTATGTGCAATAAATGCTGGCCTAGCCAGCGACACCCACATCCCATGAATGAATGAATTTAAAAAGTCACAGGGACAGGAGGGGCAAAGGCACATGGAAGACAGGAAGGGAATGCTCAAAGGTTTATTTTTGCTATTTGCATTATATAATGAGTTAAGTTATAAATTTGGATTACAACGTGCATTTTCTAGTGTCTTATATTTACGTGTTGTGTGAAAGGTGTGCTGATCAGCGATGGAGGAAAAGTAAGGAGTGTGGGGCTGTTGCTGAATGGAAAGGTGTCATTGAGGTTACTGCTATGATTCTTTAATGATTTCATCATACAGAGCCAGGGTATCTATTGTACCAACAACAGAAGATAAATGGCAGTAAGGGCTTTTCCTTCAAAATAGTCAGCTTGTGCAGCATGTAGCAAACTACTATAAATCTTGATTGCTGCTCTGCTGAGTGCTGGAGGACTCGTCCAGATTGGCCCAGGCAGCAGAACACCTGCTTGATGTTGATAGTGTGCTCTTATTCTGGAGCTTTCCCAGTGCATCGTGAGCCAATTGAACTGTCCAAACTTGAGGCAGCAGAGAAAAAACCTGAGACGAAATGAAGAGACAGCTGAATCCTTTGGGAAAATCTTGAATAATATCAATTACAATGTGGACCTAAAATAGCTGTTTGCTGGACAACTTAATGGATTGTGTGAAGCTTATGGAAAGAAATTACAGTTAAGGTTAAAAAACATTAAAGTTCCTTGTGGCAGCATAGCTCTGCATAGTTCCCAAAGCAGTGTCATGAGCCATGTGATGGATCAATAATCTTTGTTGTTCAGCAGCCAGCCTTGCTGATATAAATACAGATGGAACAGAGGATTACCATAAAATAAATGAATCAAGACTACTCAGGATAATGGGTATTCCTGCCTGTTGAACTGCCTATGGCAACACACCAACTGCATATGAAATGGAATGCCTATTGGTTCATCAAAATGACAGAGTTCAGATGAAGTGATGTGCATACAGTGTGTGGAAGCCTGCAATCCACATAAAGCCTCACGTGCTCCTGCCTGCTTGCTTTTGGAAGAGGGAATGAGTTGATGCTAAAACAAAAACAAAAATACCTGGAAAAACTCAGCAGGTCTGACAGCATCTGCGGAGAGGAGCACAGTTAACATCTCGAGTCCGTATGACTCTTCATCAGAACTGAGGGAATATAGAAATGAGGTGAAATATAAACTGGTTGAGGGGGGTTGGACAGGTAGAGCTGGGTAGAGGGCCAGTGATAGGTGGAGGCAAAAGAGAGATTGCCAAAGATGTCATAGACAAAAGGACAAAGGGGTGTTGACGGTGGTGATATTAGCTAAGAAATGTGCTAATGGTGACCTTAAGGATAGGAAGCAGGGCGAGCAAGTAACAGATAGCCCTAGTGGGAGGTGGGGGTGGGTTGGGGGGAAGAGATTGAAATAGGCTAAAAGGTGGAGATGAAACGATGGATGGAAATACATTTAAAAATAATGGAAATTGGTGGGAAAAGAAAAATATATTTTAAAGATAGGTGGATTGGAAAGTGGGTGGGGCTGGAGGAGAGAGTTCATGATCTGAAGTTGTTGAACTCAATGCTAAGTCCGGAAGGCTGTAAAGTGCCTAGTTGGAAGATGAGGCGCTGTTCCTCCAGTTTGCGTTGAGCTTCACTGGAACATTGCAGCAGGCCAAGGATAGACATGGGGGCATGAGAGCAGGGTGGTGTGTTGAAATGGCAAGCGACAGGGAGGTCCGGGTCATGCTTGCGGACAGACCAAAGGTGTTCTGCAAAGCGGTCACCCAGTCTGCGTTTGGTCTCTCCAATGTAGAGGAAACCACATTGGGAGCAACGAATGCAGTAGACTAAATTGAGGGAAGTGCAAGTGAAATGCTGCTTCACTTGAAAGGAGTGTTTAGGCTTTTGGATGGTGAGGAGGGGGGAAGTAAAGGGGCAGGTGTTGCACCTTCTACAGTTGCATGGTCCTTAGCTAATATTACCACCATTAACACTCCTTTTGTCTATGAAATCTTTGGCAATCTCTCCTTTGCCTCCACCTAACACTGCCCTCTATCCAGCCCTATCTGCCCCACCCCCCTCAACCAGCTTATATTCCCTCAATTCTGATGAAGAGTGATTCAGACTCGAAACGTTAACTGTGTTCCTCTCCGCAGATGCTGTCAGACCTGCTGAGTTTTTCCAGGTATTTTTGTTTTTGTTTCAGATTTCTAGCATCTGCAGTATTTTGCTTTTATCTTAATGAGTTGATGCTGTCTCTTTGTATATCGAGAGCCTCAGGTGATTTCTCTTCTGCAGCAGGGTACGGTAAACTGGGAGTTGTTTATGTCGGCAGCAGCAGAGTGGAAGGAGCCAGAAGCATAAAAGAGCCCCAGTCATCTTGGAAGCCAGAGGCAATGCAGCCCTTGCCCTGCTTTGAGGTTGCATTGTGGCTAAAAGAGTTGGCAGGTTTAGTCATAACCAGTTTTGCGAAACAAAGGTGCCTTAAGCATTGGTCCTATTGGTCCCTGCAGGGATATGAGAAGGCAGGAGGTAAGAGAATTGGTCCCCAAAAACCTACTGCAGATACGTGATGGCACAGTGTTATTGTCGCTAGACTAGTAATCCAGAGATGCAGGGTAATGCTTGGGACCCGGGTTCGAATGGTTCTCCTGGAGGCAGCTCACCACCAAGGGCAACGAGGGATGAGCAATAAATGCTGGCCCAGCCAGCAACACCCACATTCTGTGAATGAATAAAAAAATCAGTGAGTCATAGAAAGTTTAGAGCACAGGAAGGTTCATCATATCTGCGTCAGCCAAAAATTGAGCCACCCAGCCTAATCCATTGGCTCATAGTCCCTCTGTTGAGAGCCCTTCTCCCCTCCCCCCTTGCTTTCCTAGCACCTTGTCCTGCCCTGCAATGTTTCTTGTCATTCTCTCATTCAGGTTCAATTCCCAGAGGAAGCCTTACTGGACCAGTTTTTCAGCCAGCAATTTGGCAACACAATAAAAGTATTTCAACAGCAGGAAAATTGCTGAAGATTATTAAAACTGTAGATTATTGAAACTTCATGTAATTATAGAATAATCTAAAAAAGTGTACAATTGCACCAGCAATCAGTAGAAATAATCCAGCAAGACATCTGCTCATAATCTTTAAAAATCCTTCATGTCAATTAACATTGTGTTCAATTGTATAAGATAAAGACAGAGCACCAGTTGAAGCATGGCATTGAAAAATAATGGCGCAGGTATTTAATCAATGTTGCACACTGATTGATATTATGATCAGTTGTATGCTGCCTGCACTGTTAGCAAAAGGGGTGAGGGAGAAAGGAGAGAAAGACAGCTGGGAGAGGGTTGGGGTGTGAAGGGAGGAAGAGGGATGAGGTGTGACGGGAGGGAGAGATGGTTGTGATGGAGGAAATGGGTTGTGTGTGATGGAGAGAGAGAGATGGGGTGAGATGGAGGAGAGAGATGGGATGAGATGGAGGAGAGGGATGGGGTGTGATGGAAGGATAGGGTGCAATGGAGGGAGGGGGTGTTTGATGGAGAGATGTGGTGGGCTGGAGGGAGAGGGGGAGGATGTGTTGGAGGGAGAGGGGGAGGGTCTGATGGAGGAAGCGGATAGTGTTTGATGGAAAGAGAGATGGGGTGCAATGGAAGGAGAGATGAGGTGTGATGGAGAGAGAACGATGGGGTGTGATGGGGGAAGAGGGGGAGGATGTGATGGAGGAACCAGGCAGTGTGTGATGCAGGGAGAGAGAGATGACGGAAGGGGGGTGATGCCTGTGTGTGACGGAGAGAGAAATGTCTGTGATGGGGGAGGTGGATGGGATGTAATGGAGGGAGAGGGATGGGGTGTGATGGAGGTACAAAGATGGGCGTGATGGAGGGAGAGGGGCAGGTTGTGATGGAGGAAGCATATAGCGCATGATGGAGAGAGATGGGCTGTGATGGAGGGAGGGGGTTAGTGTGTGATGCAGAGATGGACGGGGCATGATGGAAGGAGAGCGATGGGGCATGTTGTAGAGAGGGTGATGGGGCGTGATGGAGGGAGAGGGAAGGGGCATGATGGAGGGAGAGGGATGGGGCGCAATGGAGGGAGAGGGACGGGGCGCGATGGAGGGAGAGGGACGGGGCGCGATGGAGGGAGAGGGAAGGGGCGCGATGGAGGGAGGGGGATGGGGCACGATGGAGGGAGAGGGACGGGGCGCAATGGAGGGAGAGGGATGGGGCGCGATGGAGGGAGAGGGAAGGGGCGCAATGGAGGGAGAGGGACTGGCGCGATGGAGGGAGAGGGAAGGGCACAATGGAAGGAGAGGGATGGGGCACGATGGAGGGAGAGGGAAGGGGCGCAATGGAGGGAGAGGGACAGGGCGCAATGGAGGGAGAGGGAAGGGGCACAATGGAGGGAGAGGGGAGGTTTTGATGGAGAGATGTAGTGTGCTGGAGGAGAAGAGGAGGATGTGATGGAGGGAGAAGATACTGTGTGGTGGAGAGAGGGATGAGCTATGATGGAGGGGTAGGGATGGGCTGTGATGGAGCGGGAGGGGAGGTTTTGATGGAGAGATGTAGTTTTCTGGAGGGAGAAGAAGAGGATGTGATGTAGGGAGAGGGGGAGGATGTGATGGAGGGAGAGGGGGAGGATGTGATGGACAGAGAGAGGGAGGATGTGATGCAGAGAGAGAGAGATGGGCTGTGATGGAGGGAGGGGGTTAGTATGTGATGCAGAGGTGGACGGGGTGGGATGGAGGGAGAGCGACGGGGCGTGATGGAGGGAGAGGGACGGGGCGCAATGGAGGGAGAGGGATGGGGCGCGATGGAGGGAGAGGGAAGGGGCGCAATGGAGGGAGAGGGACTGGCGCGATGGAGGGAGAGGGAAGGGCACAATGGAAGGAGAGGGATGGGGCACGATGGAGGGAGAGGGAAGGGGCGCAATGGAGGGAGAGGGACAGGGCGCAATGGAGGGAGAGGGAAGGGGCACAATGGAGGGAGAGGGGAGGTTTTGATGGAGAGATGTAGTGTGCTGGAGGAGAAGAGGAGGATGTGATGGAGGGAGAAGATACTGTGTGGTGGAGAGAGGGATGAGCTATGATGGAGGGGTAGGGATGGGCTGTGATGGAGCGGGAGGGGAGGTTTTGATGGAGAGATGTAGTTTTCTGGAGGGAGAAGAAGAGGATGTGATGTAGGGAGAGGGGGAGGATGTGATGGAGGGAGAGGGGGAGGATGTGATGGACAGAGAGAGGGAGGATGTGATGCAGAGAGAGAGAGATGGGCTGTGATGGAGGGAGGGGGTTAGTATGTGATGCAGAGGTGGACGGGGTGCGATGGAGGGAGAGCGACGGGGCGTGATGGAGGGAGAGGGACGGGGCACAATGGAGAGAGAGGGAAGGGGCACGATGGAAGGAGAATGATGGGGTGCATTGGAGTGAGAGGGACGGGGCGTGATGGAGGGAGAGGGACGGGGCGTGATGGAGGGAGAGGGAAGGGGCACGATGGAGGGAGAGGGATGGGGTGCATTGGAGTGAGAGGGATGGGCTGCGATGGAGCGGGAGGGGAAGTTTTGATGGAGAGATGTAGTTTGCTGGAGGGAGAAGAGGAGGATGTGATGCAGGTAGAGGGGGAGGGTGTGATGGAGGAAGTGGGTAGTGTATGATGGAGGGAGAGGGATGGGGTGTGATAGACGGAGAGGGATGGGGTTGTGATGGAGTGTGAGGCTCTTCAGAGCTCTGAAGAGTCATACGGTCTCCAAATGTTAACTCTGTTTCTCTGCTCACAGATGCTGTTTGACCCGCTGAGTTTTTCCAGCATTTTCTGTTTTGGTTTTAGATTTCCAGCATCGGCAGTATTTTGGTTTTCTCTTGAAGAGCAGGCTGTTGTTTTTCTTGGCGGTCTGCTTCGTGGTGTTTCACCAGTGGATGTCAAGCAGCAGACTGCTTGTGAGGCTAAAGAGGTAATGTCAAAACTGTCCATAAGGGGCAGAGGCTTGGATCATGCGACAATTTGCATTAATGGTTAATTGCAGCTTAACATTCAGTTTCTGTGCTTCTGCCCAGAATTTCAGTGTTCCTCCTTTGGAGAGAGACAGGTGGTTTTTAGTATAATGAGTGTCTATCACACTGTGATAGTTCCAATTGAGGAGCCAGTTTATCTACACTTCCTCTGCTTCCGCTGATTACAATGATATGTTAGATACCATGGGCTGAGTGAAGAATTCTTTTGTTCTTGCAATGCCTGGTGGTTGCTCCCAGAACAAAGGGCCAATCCTGTAATCATGCCAAGTATAACAGCCATCTTTTTTGGTTCAGCAGAAAATCAATTTTAAAAAATAGTGGTAAGAATAAAGTTTTGAACATAGTGTTGATTTCTTTTCAAGTCACACAAACCCAACACTTGCCAATGTTTGTTCGTGCCATCTCTGCTTTCCTATTTCCCATTTTATTTTCACTCCGACACTTTTTTACTCTTTTAGGTTTTCTCCACTACTGAGTCCTCATTATCTCTTTCATGCTTCCCTTTTTTTCCTTTATTCTCTCCTTTAAGTCCCTTGACACCCAGCAGGCTTTGGAAAGGTAAGTCCCGATCTTTTTCATTAAGGGAATATACACACCTGAACCCTCGCAAACTCTTTCTTGGTCATTTTCATCAAAACGCTACCCAACTAAAACACTTTTCACCAGCCCAGTTTCATTACCTAATACTAAGTTTAGAAAGGCACCCCTCTCTAGTTTGCTTGGCATGCAACAGGCTGGCTAAAAAAGTCTTCCAAAAGCTTTTTTAAAAATTTGCCACTCTGTACCATTCAGAAAATTCTATCCCAGTTAAAAATAGGGTGGTTGAAATCACTCACAATTATAGCACTGTTTTTTGCTTTTCAGATATTTGTCTGTCAACTCCTTTATCTCTCCGACTGTTTGCAGCTCTACATGATTCCATCTCCTGACAGTTTGGAGCCCTAAATGATTCCAAGTCTCTGACTGGAGCTCTACATAATTCCATCTGCCAGACTGCTTGGAGCTCTATATGATTCCATCTCTCTGACTGTTTCGAGCTCTGTATGATTCCATCTCTCTGACTGTTTGGAGGTCAATATAATTCAATCTCTCTGACTGTTTAGAGCTTGATATGCTTCCAGGTCTCTGACTGTTTTGAGAACTAAATGATTCTATCTCTCTGGTTGTTTAGAGCTCTCTATGATTCCATCTCTCTGACTGTTTGGAGCTCGATACGATTCCATCTCTCTGACTGTTCGGAGCTCTATATGCTTCGATATCTCTGTCTGTTTTGAGCTCTATAAGATTCCTTCTCTCTGACTGTTTGGAGCTCGAGATGCTTCAATATCTCTGACTTTTTGTAGCTCGATATGATTCCATCTCTCTGACGGTTTGGAGCTCGACATGCTTCAATGCCTCTAAATTTGCATCGGTATATGATTCCATCTCTCTGACTGTGACTGTTTGGAGCTCTACATGCTTCAAAGCCTCTAAATTTGCAGCTGTATATGATGCCATCTCACTGACTGTTTGGAGCTCTCTATGATTCATTCCCTCTGACAGTTTGCAGCTGAATATGCTTCCATAAATCTGACTGGAGCTCTAGATGATTCCATCTCCCTGACTGTTTGGAGCTCTATACGCTTCCATCTCTCTGACTGTTTGGGGCTCTATATGATTCTATCTCTCTGACTGTTTGGACCTCTCTATGATTTCATCTCTCTGACTGTTTGGAGCTCTATAAAATGCCATCTCTGCGACTGTTTGGAACTCAAAATCATTCCATCTCACTGACTGTTTGGAGCTCGAGATGCTTCAATATCTCTGACGACTTGTAGCTCAATATGATTCCATCTCTCTGACTGTTTGGAGCTCTATATGATTCCATCTCTCTGTCTGTTTGGAGCTCTATATGATTCTATCTCTCTGAATGTTTGGACCTCTCTATGATTCCATCTCTCTGACTGTTTGAAGCTCTATATACTTCAATATCTCTGTCAGTTTTGAGCTCTATATGATTCCATCTCTCTGACTATTTGAAGCTCAATATGATTCCGTCTATCTGACAGTATGGAGATCCACATGATTCCACCTCTCTTACTGTTGGGACCTCTATATAATTCCATCCCTGACTGTTTGAAGCTCGAAACAATTGCAACTCTATTGACTGTTTGGAGTTCTATATGATTCCATCTCACCGACAGTTTGGAGCTCAATACAATTCTGTCTATCTGACTGTTTGAAGCTCTATGTGATTCCATTATGATGTTTCGACCTCTATATGATTCCATCTCTCCGATTGTTTGGAGCTCAAAATGATTGTAGCTCTCGTGCCTGTTTGGACCTTTATGTGATTCCATCTCACTGACTGTTTGGAGCTCAATATGACTCTGTCTGCCGGACTGTTTGGAGCTCCATATGATTCCATCTCTCTGACTGAAGCTCTTTGTGATTTTATCTCTCTGACTGTTTGGAGCTCTCTATGATAACATCTCTCTGACAGTTAGGAGCTCAATATGATTCCGTCTATCTGACTGTATGGATCTCCCTATGATTCCATCTCTCCGACTGTTTGGAGTTCTAAATGAGTTTATCTCTCTGAAAGTTTGGAGCTCTCTATGATTCCATCTCTCTGACTGTTTGGACCTCCCTATGATTTCATTTCTCTGACTGTTTGGAGCTCTATAAGATGCCATCTCTGCGATTGTTTCAAACTCCAAATCTTTCCATCTCACTGAATGATGGGAGCTCGAGATGCTTCAATATCTCGGACTACTTGTAGCTCAAGATGACTCCATTCCTCTGACTGTTTGGAGATCTACATGCTTCAATGTCTCTGAGTGTGTGCAGCTGTATATGATGCCATCTCTCTGACTGTTTGGAGCTCTATATGATTCCATCTCTCTGTCCGTTTGGAGCTCTGTTTGTTTCCATCTCTCTGTTTGGAGCTCCATATGATTCCATCTCTCTTATTATTGGGAGCTCTATATGATTCCATGTCTGACTATTTTCAGCTCCAAACGATTACATCTCTTTTGACTGTTTGGAGCTCTATATGTTTCCATCATGATGTTTCGACCTCTATATGATTCCATCTCTCCGACTGTTTGAAGCTCAATATGATTCCGTCTATCTGACAGTTTGGAGCTCCACATGATTCCATCTCTCTTACTATTGGGACCTCTAAATGATTTGATCCCTGACTGTTTGAAGCTCGAAATGATTCCATCTCTATTGACTGTTTGGAGTACTATATGATTCCATCTCTCTAACAGTTTGGAGCTCAATATGACTCTGTCTACCTGACTGTTTGGAGGTCTATAAGATTCCATCTCTCTGACTGGAGCTCTTTATGATTCCATCTCTCTGACTGTTTGGAGTTCTAAATGATTTTATCTCTCTGAAAGTTTGGAGCTCTCTATGATTCCATCTCTCTGACTGTTTGGAGCTTTATATGATTCCATCTCTCTGATTGTATGGAGCTCTATATGCTTCAATGTCTCTGTTTGTTTGCAGCAGTTTATTATTCCTTCTCTCTGACTATTTGGCCTCCATATGATTCCATCTCTCTGACTGTTTGGACCTCTCTATGATTTCATCTCTCTGACTGTTTGGGGCTCTATAAAATGCCATCTCTGCGATTATTTGGAACTCAAAATCATTCCATCTCACTGACTGTTTGGAGGTCGAGATGCTTCAATATCTTTGACTACCTGTAGCTCAGTATGACTCCATCCCTCTGACTGTTTGGAGCTCCACATGCTTCAATGTCTCTGCGTGTTTTCAGCTGTATATGATTCCATATCTGATTGTTTGGATCCCTATATGATCCAATCTCTCTGTCTGTTTGGAGCTAAATATGATTCCATCTCTCTGACTGTTTGGACCTCTCTATGATTTCATCTCTCTGACTGTTTGGGGCTCTATAAAATGCCATCTCTGCGATTGTTTGGAACTCAAAATCATTCCATCTCACTGAGTGTTTGGAGCTCGAGATGCTTCAATATCTTTGACTACCTGTAGCGCAGTGTGACTCCTTCCCTCTGACTTTTTGGAGCTCTACATGCTTCAATGTCTCTGCGTGTTTGCAGCTGTATATGATTCCATCTCTCTGACTGTTTGGATCCCTTTATGATTCCATCTCTCTGTCTGTTTGGAGCTCTCTTTGATTCTATCTCTCTGAATGTTAGGACCTCTCTATGTTTACATCTCTCTGACTGTTTGGACCTCTCTATGATTTCATTTCTCTGACTGTTTGGAGCTCTATAAGATGCCATCTCTGCGATTGTTTCGAACTCCAAATCATTCCATCTAACTGACTGGATCTCGAGATGCTTCAATATCTCTGACTACTTGTAGCTCAATATGACTCCATTCCTCTGACTGTTTGGAGCTCCACATGTTTCAATGTCTCTGAGTGTGTGCAGCTGTATATGATGCCATCTCTCTGACTGTTTGGAGCTCTATATGATTCCATCACTCTGACTGTTTGAAGATCTATATGATTCCATCCCTCTGAGTGTTTGGGTCTCTCTATGATTCTTTCTCTCTGACTGTTTGCAGCACTATATGCTTCCATAAATCTGACTGGAGCTCTTCGTGCTTCTATCTCTCTGACTGTTTGTAGCTGTCCATACTTACATCTTTCTGACTATTTGGAGCTCAATATGCTTCTAACTGACTGTTTGGAGCTCTTATTGGTTCCATTTCTCTGACTGTTTGAAGCTCTGTTTGTTTCCATCTCTCTGTTTGGAGTTCTATATGATTCCATCTCTCTTACTATTGGGAGCTCTATATGATTCCATGTCTGACTATTTTCAGCTCCAAACGATTACATCTCTCTCAAAACAAAAACAGAATTACCTGGAAAAACTCAGCAGGTCTGGCAGCATCGGCGGAGAAGAAAAGAGTTGACGTTTCGAGATTTTCTTCTCCGCCGATGCTGCCAGACCTGCTGAGTTTTTCAAGGTAATTCTGTTTTTGTTTTGGATTTCCAGCATCCGCAGTTTTTTTTTGTTTTTATCTCTGTGATTACATCACTCTTGACTGTTTGGAGCTCTATATGTTTCCATCATGAAGTTTCGACCTCTATATGATTCCATCACTCCGACTGTTTGGAGCTTGAAATGATTCCAGCTCTCTTGTCTGTTTTGAGCTCTATGTGATTCCATCTCTCTGACTGTTTGAAGCTCAATATGATTCCGTCTATCTGACAGTTTGGAGCTCCACATGATTCCACCTTTCTTACTATTGGGACCTCTATATGATTCCATCCCTCACTGTTTGAAGCTCGAAATGATTGCATCTCTATTGACTGTTTGGAGTACTATATGATTCCATCTCTCTTAACAGTTTGGAGCTCAATATTATTCTGTCTATCTGACTGTTTGGAGCTCTATGTGATTCCATCTCTCTAACAGTTTGGAGCTCATTATTATTCTGTCTATCTGACTGTTTGGAGCTCTATGTGATTCCATCTCTCTTGACTGCTTGGAACTCTATATGATTCCATCATGATGTTTCGACCTCTTTATGATTCCATCTCTCCGATTGTTTGGAGCTGTAAATGATTCTAGCTCTCGTGCCTGTTTAGAGCTCTATGTTATTCCATCTCATTTACTTTTTGGAGCTCAACATGACTCTGTCTACCTGACTGTTTGGAGCTCCATATGATTCCATCTCTCTGAGTGTTTGGAGTTCTAAACGATTTTATCTCTCAGAAAGTTTGGAGCTCTCTATGATTCCATCGCTCTGACTGTTTGGAGCTTTATATGATTCCATCTATCTGACTGTTTGGAGCTAAATATGATTCCATCTATTTGACTGTTTGGAGCTCTATATGATTCCATTTCTCCTACTGTTTGGAGTTCGAAATGATTGCATCTCTCTGACTGTTTGGAGCTCTATATGATTCCATCTCTCCTACTGTTTGGAGTTCGAAATGATTGTATCTCTCTGACTGTTTGGAGCTCTATATGATTCCATCTCTCTGACTGTTTGGAGCTCTGTGTGCTTCAATGTCTCTGTCTGTTTGCAGCTGTTCATTATTCCTTCTCTCTGACTATTTGGAATTCCATATGATTCCATCTCTCTGCCTGTTTGGACCTCTCTAAGATTCATTCTCTCTGACTGTTGTCAACTCTATATGCTTCCATATATCTGACGGGAGTTCTTCTTTCTTTTTGGTTCCATCACTCTGACTGTTTGGAGCTCTATACGATTCCATCACTCTGACTGTTTCGAGCACTATATGCTTCAATGTCCCTGGCTGTTTGCGGCTGTATATTATTCCTTCTCTCTGATTATTTGGAGCTCTCTATGATTCATTCTCTCTGACTGTTTGCAGCACTATATGCTTCCATAAATCTGACAGGTGCTCTTCGTGCTTCTATCTCTCTGACTGTTTGTCGCTGTCCATACTTACACCTTTCTGAGTATTTGGAGCTCAATATGCTTCTAACTGACTGTTTGGAGCTCTTTTTGGTTCCATCTCTCTGACTGTTTGAAGCTCTGTTTGTTTCCATCTCTCTGTTTGGAGCTCCATATGATTCCATCTCTCTTACTATTGGGAGCTCTATATGATTCCATGTATGACTATTTCCAGCTCCAAAAGATTACATCTCTCTTGACTGTTTGGAGCTCCATATGTTTCCATCATGATGTTTCGACCTCTACATGATTCCATCTCTCCGACTGTTTGGAGCTTGAAATGATTCCAGCTCTCTTGTCTGTTTTGAGCTCTATGTGATTCCATTTCTCTGACTGTTTGAAACTCAATATGATTCCGTCTATCTGATAGTTTGAAGCACCACATGATCCCATCTCTCTTACTATTGGGACCTCTATATGATTCCATTCCTGACTGTTTGAAGCTTGAAATGATTGCATCTCTATTGACTGTTTGGAGTTCAATATGATTCCATCTCTCTAACACTTTGGAGCTCAATATGACTCTGTCTACCTGACTGTTTGGATCTCAATATGATTCCATCTCTCTGACTGTTTGGAGCTCTGTAAGATGCCATCTCTGCCATTGATTCGAACTCCAAATCATTCCATCACTCTGACTGTTTGGAGCTCTACATGCTTCAATGTCTCTGAGTTTGTGCAGCTGTATATGATGCCATCTCTCTGACTGTTTGGAGCTCTATATGATTCTATCTCTCTGACTGTTTCGAGCACTATATGCTTCAATGTCCCTGTCTGTTTGCGGCTGTATATTATTCCTTCTCTCTGACTATTTGGAGCTCTCTATGATTCATTCTCTCTGACTGTTTGCAGGACTATATGCTTCCATAAATCTGACAGGAGCTCTTCGTGCTTCTATCTCTCTGACTGTTTGTAGCTGTCCATACTTACACCTTTCTGAGTATTTGGAGCTCAATATGCTTCTAACTGACTGTTTGGAGCTCTTTTTGGTTCCATCTCTCTGTCCGTTTGAAGCTCTGTTTGTTTCCAAAGCTCTGTTTGGAGCTCTATATGATTCCATCTCTCTTACTATTGGGAGCTCAATATGATTCCATGTCTGACTATTTTCAGCTCCAAATGATTACATCTCTCTTGACTGTGTGGAGCTCTATATGTTTCCATCATGATGTTTCGACCTCTATATGATTCCATCTCTCTGACTGTTTGAAGCTCAATATGATTCCGTCTATCTTACAGTTTGGAGCTCCACATGATTCCACCTCTCTTACTATTGGGACCTCTATATGATTCCATCACTGACTGTTTGAATCTCGAAATGATTGCATCTCTATTGAATATTTGGTGTTCTATATGATACCATCTCTCTAACAGGTTGGAGCTCAATATGACTCTGTCTGCCTGACTGTTTGGAGCTCTATATGATTCCATCTCTCTGACTGTTTGGAGTTCTAAATGATTTTATCTCTCTGAAAGTTTGGAGCTCTCTATGATTCCATCTCTCTGACAGTTTGGAGCTCTATATGCTTCAATGTCTCTGTTTGTTTGCAGCAGTTTATTATTCCTTCTCTCTGACTATTTGGAGCTCCATATGATTCCATCACTCTGACTGTTTGGACCTCTCTATGATTTCATCTCTCTGACTGTTTGGAGCTCCATCAGATGCCATCTCTGCGATAGTTTGGAACTCAAAATCATTCTATCTCACTGACTGTTTGGAGCTCGAGATGCTTCAATAACTCTGACTACCTGTAGCTCAAGATGACTCCATCCCTCTGATTGTTTGGAGCTCTACATGCTTCAATGTCTCTGCGTATTTGCAGCTGTATATGATTCCATCTCTCTGACTGTTTGGATCCCTATATGATTCCATCTCTCTGTCTGTTTGGAGCTCTATATGATTCTATCTCTCTGAATGTTTGGACCTCTCTATGTTTCCATCTCTCTGACTGTTTGGACCTCCCTATGATTTCATTTCTCTGACTGTCTGGAGCTCTATAAGATGCCATCTCTGCGATTGTTTCGAACTCCAAATCTTTCCATCTCACTGAATGATGGGAGCTCGAGATGCTTCAATATCTCGGACTACTTGTAGCTCAAGATGACTCCATTCCTCTGACTGTTTGGAGATCTGCATGCTTCAATGTCTCTGAGTGTGTGCAGCTGTATATGATGCCATCTCTCTGACTGTTTGGAGCTCTATATGATTCCATCTCTCTGTCTGTTTGAAGCTCTGTTTGTTTCCATCTCTCTGTTTGGAGCTCCATATGATTCCATCTCTCTTATTATTGGGAGCTCTATATGATACCATCTCTGACTGTTATCAGCTCCAAACGATTACATCTCTTTTGACTGTTTGGAGATCGAAATGTTTCCATCATGATGTTTCGACCTCTATATGATTCCATCTCTCCGACTGTTTGAAGCTCAATATGATTCCGTCTATCTGACAGTTTGGAGCTCCACATGATTCCATCTCTCTTACTATTGGGACCTCTAAATGATTCGATCCCTGACTGTTTGAAGCTCGAAATGATTCCATCTCTATTGACTGTTTGGAGTGCTATATGATTCCATCTCTCTAACAGTTTGGAGCTCAATATGACTCTGTCTACCTGACTGTTTGGAGGTCTATAAGATTCCATCTCTCTGACTGGAGCTCTTTATGATTCCATCTCTCTGACTGTTTGGAGATCTAAATGATTTTATCTCTCTAAAAGTTTGGAGCTCTTTATGATTCCATCTCTCTGACTGTTTGGAGCTTTATATGATTCCATCTCTCTGATTGTTTGGAGCTCTATATGCTTCAATGTCTCTGTTTGTTTGCAGCAGTTTATTATTCCTTCTCTCTGACTATTTGGCTTCCATATGATTCCATCTCTCTGACTGTTTGGACCTCTCTATGATTTCATCTCTCTGACTGTTTGGAGCTCTATAAAATGCCATCTCTGTGATTGTTTGGAACTCCAAATCATTCCTTCTCACTGACTGTTTGGAGGTCGAGATGCTTCAATATCTTTGACTACCTGTAGCTCAGTATGACTCCATCCCTCTGACTGTTTGGAGATCTGCATGCTTCAATGTCTCTGCATGTTTTCAGGTGTATATGATTCCATCTCTCTGACTGTTTGGATCCCTATATGATTCCATCTCTCTGTCTGTTTGGAGCTCTATATGATTCTATCTCTCTGAATGTTTGGACCTCTCTATGTTTACATCTCTCTGACTGTTTGGACCTCTCTATGATTTCATTTCTCTGACTGTTTGGTGCTCTATAAGATGCCATCTCTGCGATTGTTTCGAACTCCAAATCATTCCATCTAACTGACTGGATCTCGAGATGCTTCAATATCTCTGACTACTTGTAGCTCAAGATGACTCCATTCCTCTGACTGTTTGGAGCTGCACATGTTTCAATGTCTCTCAGTGTGTGCAGCTGTATATGATTCCATCTCTCTGACTGTTTGGATCCCTATATGATTCCATCTCTCTGTCTGTTTGGAGCTCTATATGATTCTATCTCTCTGAATGTTTGGACCTCTCTATGTTTACATCTCTCTGACTGTTTGGACCTCTCTATGATTTCATTTCTCTGACTGTTTGGAGCTCGAAAAGATGCCATCTCTGCGATTGTTTCGAACTCCAAATCATTCCATCTAACTGACTGGATCTCGAGATGCTTCAATATCTCTGACTACTTGTAGCTCAAGATGACTCCATTCCTCTGACTGTTTGGAGCTCCACATGTTTCAATGTCTCTCAGTGTGTGCAGCTGTATATGATTCCATCTCTCTGATTGTTTGGATCCCTATATGATTCCATCTCTCTGTCTGTTTGGAGCTCTATATGATTCTATCTCTCTGAATGTTTGGACCTCTCTATGTTTACATCTCTCTGACTGTTTGGACCTCTCTATGATTTCATTTCTCTGACTGTTTGGAGCTCTATAAGATGCCATCTCTGCGATTGTTTCGAACTCCAAATCATTCCATCTAACTGACTGGATCTCGAGATGCTTCAATATCTCTGACTACTTGTAGCTCAAGATGACTCCATTCCTCTGACTGTTTGGAGCTCCACATGTTTCAATGTCTCTGAGTGTGTGCAGCTGTATATGATGCCATCTCTCTGACTGTTTGTAGCTCTATATGATTCCATCACTCTGACTGTTTGAAGCTCTATATGATTCCATCCCTCTGAGTGTTTGGGTCTCTCTATGATTCTTTCTCTCTGACTGTTTGCAGCACTATATGCTTCAATAAATCTGAGTGGAGCTCTTCAAGCTTCTATCTCTCTGACAGTTTTTAGCTCTATATGATTCTATCTCTCTGAATGTTTGGACCTCTCTATGTTTACATCTCTCTGACTGTTTGGACCTCCCGATGATTTCATTTCTCTGACTGTTTGGAGCTCTATAAGATGACATCTCTGCCATTGTTTCAAACTCCAAATCTTTCCATCTCACTGAATGTTTGGATCTCGAGATGCTTCAATATCTCTGACTACTTCAATGTCTCTGAGTGTGTGCAGCTGTATATGATGCCATCTCTCTGACTGTTTGGAGCTCTATATGATTCCATCTCTCTGACTGTTTGGAGCACTATATGCTTCAGCGTCCCTGAATGTTTGCGGCTGTATATTATTCCTTCTCTCTGACTATTTGGAGCTCTCTATGATTCATTCTCTCTGACTGTTTGCAGCACTATATGCTTCCATAAATCTGACAGGTGCTCTTCGTGCTTCTATCTCTCTGACTGTTTGTCGCTGTCCATACTTACACCTTTCTGAGTATTTGGAGCTCAATATGCTTCTAACTGACTGTTTGGAGCTCTTTTTGGTTCCATCTCTCTGACTGTTTGAAGCTCTGTTTGTTTCCATCTCTCTGTTCAGAGCTCCAAATGATTCCATCTCTCTTACTATTGGGAGATCTATATGATTCCATGTCTGACTATTTTTAGCTCCAAACGATTACATCTCTCTTGACTTTTTGTTGCTCTATATGTTTCCATCATGATGTTTCGACCTCTATATGATTCCATCTCTCCGACTGTTTGAAGCTCAATATGATTCCGTCTATCTGACAGTTTGGAGCTCCACATGATTCCATCTCTCTTACTATTGGGACCTCTATATGATTCCATCCCTGTCTGTTTGAAGCTTGAAATGATTGCATCTCTATTGACTGTTTGGAGTTCTAAATGATACCATCACTCTAATAGTTTGGAGAGCAATATGACTCTGTCTACCTGACTGTTTGGAGCTCTATATGATTCAATCTCTCTGACTGGAGCTCTTTATGATTCCATCTCTCTGACTGTTTGGAGTTATAAATGATTTTATCTCTCTGAAAGTCTGGAGCTCTCTATGATTCTATCTCTCTGAATGTTTGGATCCCTATATGATTCCATCTCTCTGTCTGTTTGGAGCTCTATATGATTCTATCTCTCTGAATGTTTGGACCTCTCCATGTTTACATCTCTCTGAATGATTAGACCTCCCTATGATTTCATTTCTCTGACTGTTTGGAGCTCTATAAGATGCCATCTCTGCCATTGTTTCGAACTCCAAATCATTCCATCTCACTGAATGTTGGGAGCTATATGCTTCAATGTCTATGCTTGTTTGCAGCAGTTTATTATTCCATCTCTCTGACTATTTGGAGCTCCATATGATTCCATCTCTCTGACTGTTTGGAGTTCTAAATGATTTTATCTCGCTGAAAGTTTGGAGCTCTATATGATTCCATCTATCTAACAGTTTGGAGTTCAATATGACTCTGTCTAACTGACTGTTTGGATCTCCATATGATTCCATCTCTCTGACTGGAGCTCTTTATGATTTTATCTCTCTGACTGTTTGGAGCTCTCTATAATACCATCTCTCTGACAGTTTGGAGCTCTATATGATTCCGTCTATCTGACTGTATGGAACTCCATGTAATTCCATCTCTCCAACTGTTTGGAGTTCTGAATGATTTTATCTCTCTGAAAGTTTGGAGCTCTCTATGATTCCATCTCTCTGACTGTTTGGAGCTCTATATGATTCCATCTATCTGACTGTTTGGAGCTAAATATGATTCCATCTCTCTGACTGTTTGGAGCTCTATAAAATGCCATCTCTGCGATTGTTTGGAACTCAAAATCATTCCATCTCACTGAGTGTTTGGAGCTCGAGATGCTTCAATATCTTTGACTACCTGTAGCGCAGTGTGACTCCTTCTCTCTGACTGTTTGGAGCTCTACATGCTTCAATGTCTCTGCGTGTTTGCAGCTGTATATGATTCCATCTCTCTGACTGTTTGGATCCCTTTATGATTCCATCTCTCTGTCTGTTTGGAGCTCTATATGATTCTATCTCTCTGAATGTTAGGACCTCTCTATGTTTACATCTCTCTGACTGTTTGGACCTCTCTATGATTTCATTTCTCTGACTGTTTGGAGCTCTATAAGATGCGATCTCTGCGATTGTTTCAAACTCCAAATCATTCCATCTCACTGAATGTGGGGAGCTCGAGATGCTTCAATATCTCGGACTACTTGTAGCTCAATATGACTCCATCCCTCTGACTGTTTGGAGCTCTACATGCTTCGATGTCTCTGAGTGTGTGCAGCTGTATATGATTCCATCTCTCTGACTGTTTGGAGCTCTATATGATTCCATCCCTCTGAGTGTTTGGGCCTCTCTATGATTCTTTCTCTCTGACTGTTTGCAGTTCTATATGCGTCCATAAATCTGAGTGGAGCTCTTCAAGCTTCTATCTCTCTGACTGTTTGTAGCACTATATGATTCTATCTCTCTGAATGTTTGGATCTCTCTATGTTTACATCTCTCTGACTGTTTGGACCTCCCTATGATTTCATTTCTCTGACTGTTTGGAGCTCTGTATGTTTCCATCCCTGACTGTTTGAAGCTTGAAATGATTGCATCTCTATTGACTGTTTGGAGTTGTATATGATACCATCTCTAACAGTTTGGAGCTCAATATGACTCTGTCTACCTGACTGTTTGGAGCTCAATATGATTCCATCTCTCTGACTGGAGTTCTTTATGTTTCCATCTCTCGGACTGTTTGGAGTTCTAAATGATTTTAACTCTCTGAAAGTTTGGAGTTCTCTATGATTCCATCTCTCTGATTGGAGCTCTATATGCTTCAATGTCTCTGTTTGTTTGCAGCAGTTTATTATTCCTTCTCTCTGACTATTTGGAGCTCTTTATGATTCCATCTCTCTGACTGTTTGGACCTCTCTATGATTTCATCTCTCTGACTGTTTGGAGCTCCATCAGATGCCATCTCTGCGATTGTTTGGAACTCCAAATCATTCCATTTCACTGACTGTTTGGAGCTCGAGATGCTTCAATATCTCTGACTACCTGTAGCTCAATATGACTCCATCCCTCTGACTGTTTGGAGCTCTACATGCTTCAATGTCTCTGCGTGTTTGCAGCTGTATATGATTCCATCTCTCTGAAATTTTGGATCCCTATATGATTACATCTCTCTGTCTGTTTGGAGCTCTATATGATTCTATCTCTCTGAATGTTTGGACCTCGCTATGTTTACATCTCTCTGACTGTTTGGACCTCCCTATGATTTCATTTCTCTGACTGTTTGGAGCCGCATATTCTTCAATGTCCCTACTGTTTGCGGCTGTATATTCTTCCTTCCCTCTGACTATTTGGAGCTCCATATGATTCCATCTCTCTGACTGTTTGGAGTTCTAAATGATTTTATCTCGCTGAAAGTTTGGAGCTCTATATGATTCCATCTATCTAACAGTTTGGAGTTCAATATGACTCTGTCTACCTGACTGTTTGGAGCTCCATATGATTCCATCTCTCTGACTGGAGCTCTTTATGATTTTATCTCTCTGACTGTTTGGAGCTCTCTATAATACCATCTCTCTGACAGTTTGTAGCTCTATATGATTCCGTCTATCTGACTGTATGGAACTCCATGTGATTCCATCTCTCCAACTGTTTGGAGTTCTAAATGATTTTATCTCTCTGAAAGTTTGGAGCTCTCTATGATTCCATCTCTCTGACTGTTTGGAGCTTTATATGATTCCATCTATCTGACTGTTTGGAGCTAAATATGATTCCATCTCTCTGACTGTTTGGAGCTCTATAAAATGCCATCCCTGCCATTGTTTGGAACTCAAAATCATTCCATCTCACTGAGTGTTTGGAGCTCGAGATGCTTCAATATCTTTGACTACCTGTAGCGCAGTGTGACTCCTTCCCTCTGACTGTTTGGAGCTCTACATGCTTCAATGTCTCTGCGTGTTTGCAACTGTATATGATTCCATCTCTATGACTGTTTGGATCCCTTTATGATTCCATCTCTCTGTCTGTTTGGAGCTCTATATGATTCTATCTCTCTGAATGTTTGGACCTCTCTATGTTTACATCTCTCTGACTGTTTGGACCTCTCTATGATTTCATTTCTCTGACTGTTTGGAGCTCTATAAGATGCGATCTCTGCGATTGTTTCAAACTCCAAATCATTCCATCTCACTGAATGTGGGGAGCTCGAGATGCTTCAATATCTCTGATTACCTGTAGCTCAGTATGACTCCATCCCTCTGACTGTTTGGAGCTCTACATGCTTCAATGTCTCTGCGTGTTTGCAGCTGTATATGATTCCAATTCTCTGACTGTTTGGATCCCTATATGATTCCATCTCTCTGTCTGTTTGGAGCTCTATATGATTCAATCTCTCTGAATATTTGGACACCTCTATGTTTACATCTCTCTGACTGTTTGGACCTCCCTATGATTCCATCTCTCTGACTGTTTGGAGCTCTATAAGATGCCATCTCTGCGATTGTTTCGAACTCCAAATCATTCCATCTCACTGACTGTTTGGAGCTCGAAATGCTTCAATATCTCTGACTACTTGTAGTTCAATATGACTCCATCCCTCTGACTGTTTTGAGCTCTACATGCTTCAATGTCTCTGAGTGTGTGCAGCTGTATATGATGCCATCTCTCTGAATGTTTGGAGCTCAATATGATTCCATCTCTCTGACTGGAGCTCTTTATGATTCCATCTCTCTGACTGTTTGGAGTTCTAAATGATTTTAACTCTCTGAAAGTTTGGAGCTCTCTATGATTCTATCTCTCTGATTGTTTGGAGCTCTGTATGCTTCAATGTCTCTGTTTTTTTGAGGCAGTTTATTATTCCTTCTCTCTGACTATTTGGAGCTCTATATGATTCCATCTCTCTGACTGTTTGGACCTCTCTATGATTTCATCTCTCTGACTGTTTGGAGCTCCATCGGATGCCATCTCTGCAATTGTTTGGAATTCAAAATCATTCCATGTCACTGACTGTTTGGAGCTCGAGATGCTTCAATATCTCTGACTACCTGTTGCTCAATATGACTCCATCCCTCTGACTGTTTGGAGCTCTACATGCTTCCATGTCCCTGCGTGTTTGCAGCTGTATATGAATCCATCTCTCTGAATGTTTGGATCCCTATATGATTCCATCTCTCTGTCTGTTTGGAGCTCTATATGATTCTATCTCTCTGAATGTTTGGACCTCTCCATGTTTACATCTCTCTGACTGTTTAGACCTCCCTATGATTTCATTTCTCTGACTGTTTGGAGCTCTATAAGATGCCATCTCTGCCATTGTTTCGAACTCCAAATCATTCCATCTCACTGAATGTTTGGAGCTCGAGATGCTTCAATATCTCTGACTACTTGTAGCTCAATATGACTCCATCCCTCTGACTGTTTGGAGCTCTACATGCTTCAATGTCTCTGAGTGTGTGCAGCTGTATATGATGCCATCTCTCTGACTGTTTGGAGCTCTCTATGATTCATTCTCTCTGACTGTTTGCAGCACTCTATGCTTCCATTAATCTGTCAGGTTCTCTTCGTCCTTCTATCTCTCTGACTGTTTGTCGCTGTCCATACTTACACCTTTCTGAGTATTTGGAGATCAATATGCTCCTAACTGACTGTTTGAAGCTCTTTTTGGTTCCATCTCTCTGACTGTTTGAAGCTCTGTTTGTTTCCATCTCTCTGTTTGGAGCTCCATATGATTCCATCTGTCTTACTATTGGGAGCTCTATATAATTCCATGTATGACTGTTTTCAGCTCCAAACGATGACATTTCTCTTGACTGTTTGGAGCTCTATATGTTTCCATCATGATGTTTCGACCTCTATACGATTCCATCTCTCCGACTGTTTGAAGCTCAATACGATTCCGTCTCTCTGACAGTTTGGAGCTCCACATGATTCCATCTCTCTTACTATTGGGATCTCTATATGATTCCATCCCTGACTGTTTGAAGCTCGAAATGATTGCATCTCTATTGACTGTTTGGAGTTCTAAATGATTCCATCTCTCTAAAAGTTTGGAGCTCAATATGACTCTGTCTACCTGACTGTTTGGAGGTCTATTAGATTCCATCTCTCTGGCTGGTGCTCTTTATGATTCCATCTCTCTGACTGTTTGGAGTTCTGAATGATTTTATCTCTCTGAAAGTTTGGAGCTCTCTATGATTCCATCTCTCTGACTGTTTGGAGCTATATATGATTCCATCTCTGTGATTGTTTGGCGCTCTATGTGCTTCAATGTCTCTACTTGTTTGCAACAGTTTATTATTCCTTCTCTCTGACTATTTGGAGCTCCATATGATTCCATCTCTCTGACTGTTTGGAGTTCTAAATGATTTTATCTCTCTGAAAGTTTTGCGCTCTCTATGATTCCATCTCTCTAACAGTTTGGAGTTCAATATGACTCTGTCTACCTGACTGTTTGGAGCTCCATATGATTCCATCTCTCTGACTGGAGCTCTTTATGATTTTATCTCTCTGACTGTTTGGAGCTCTCTATAATACCATCTCTCTGACAGTTTGGAGCTCTATATGATTCCGTCTATCTGACTGTATGGAACTCCATGTGATTCCATCTCTCCAACTGTTTGGAGTTCTAAATGATTTTATCTCTCTGAAAGTTTGGAGCTCTCTATGATTCCATCTCTCTGACTGTTTGGAGCTTTATATGATTCCATCTATCTGACTGTTTGGAGCTAAATATGATTCCATCTCTCTGACTGTTTGGAGCTCTATAAAATGCCATCTCTGCGATTGTTTGGAACTCAAAATCATTCCATCACACTGAGTGTTTGGAGCTCGAGATGCTTCAATATCTTTGACTACCTGTAGCGCAGTGTGACTCCTTCCCTCTGACTTTTTGGAGCTCTACATGCTTCAATGTCTCTGCGTGTTTGCAGCTGTATATGATTGCATCTCTCTGACTGTTTGGAGCTCTATTTGATTCCATCTCTCTGACTGTTTGGAGCTCTATATGATTCCATCTCTCTGACTGTTTGGAGCTCTATTTGATTCCATCTCTCTGACTGTTTGGAGCTCTATATGATTCCATCCCTCTGAATGTTTGGGTCTCTCTATGATTCTTTCTCTCTGACTGTTTGCAGTTCTATATGCGTCCATAAATCTGAGTGGAGCTCTTCAAGCTTCTATCTCTCTGACTGTTTGTAGCACTATATGATTCTATCTCTCTGAATGTTTGGATCTCTCTATGTTTACATCTCTCTGACTGTTTGGACCTCCCTATGATTTCATTTCTCTGACTGTTTGGAGCCGCATATTCTTCAATGTCCCTACTGTTTGCGGCTGTATATTCTTCCTTCCCTCTGACTATTTGGAGCTCCATATGATTCCATCTCTCTGACTGTTTGGAGTTCTAAATGATTTTATCTCGCTGAAAGTTTGGAGCTCTATATGATTCCATCTATCTAACAGTTTGGAGTTCAATATGACTCTGTCTACCTGACTGTTTGGAGCTCCATATGATTCCATCTCTCTGACTGGAGCTCTTTATGATTTTATCTCTCTGACTGTTTGGAGCTCTCTATAATACCATCTCTCTGACAGTTTGTAGCTCTATATGATTCCGTCTATCTGACTGTATGGAACTCCATGTGATTCCATCTCTCCAACTGTTTGGAGTTCTAAATGATTTTATCTCTCTGAAAGTTTGGAGCTCTCTATGATTCCATCTCTCTGACTGTTTGGAGCTTTATATGATTCCATCTATCTGACTGTTTGGAGCTAAATATGATTCCATCTCTCTGACTGTTTGGAGCTCTATAAAATGCCATCCCTGCCATTGTTTGGAACTCAAAATCATTCCATCTCACTGAGTGTTTGGAGCTCGAGATGCTTCAATATCTTTGACTACCTGTAGCGCAGTGTGACTCCTTCCCTCTGACTGTTTGGAGCTCTACATGCTTCAATGTCTCTGCGTGTTTGCAACTGTATATGATTCCATCTCTATGACTGTTTGGATCCCTTTATGATTCCATCTCTCTGTCTGTTTGGAGCTCTATATGATTCTATCTCTCTGAATGTTTGGACCTCTCTATGTTTACATCTCTCTGACTGTTTGGACCTCTCTATGATTTCATTTCTCTGACTGTTTGGAGCTCTATAAGATGCGATCTCTGCGATTGTTTCAAACTCCAAATCATTCCATCTCACTGAATGTGGGGAGCTCGAGATGCTTCAATATCTCTGATTACCTGTAGCTCAGTATGACTCCATCCCTCTGACTGTTTGGAGCTCTACATGCTTCAATGTCTCTGCGTGTTTGCAGCTGTATATGATTCCAATTCTCTGACTGTTTGGATCCCTATATGATTCCATCTCTCTGTCTGTTTGGAGCTCTATATGATTCAATCTCTCTGAATATTTGGACACCTCTATGTTTACATCTCTCTGACTGTTTGGACCTCCCTATGATTCCATCTCTCTGACTGTTTGGAGCTCTATAAGATGCCATCTCTGCGATTGTTTCGAACTCCAAATCATTCCATCTCACTGACTGTTTGGAGCTCGAAATGCTTCAATATCTCTGACTACTTGTAGTTCAATATGACTCCATCCCTCTGACTGTTTTGAGCTCTACATGCTTCAATGTCTCTGAGTGTGTGCAGCTGTATATGATGCCATCTCTCTGAATGTTTGGAGCTCAATATGATTCCATCTCTCTGACTGGAGCTCTTTATGATTCCATCTCTCTGACTGTTTGGAGTTCTAAATGATTTTAACTCTCTGAAAGTTTGGAGCTCTCTATGATTCTATCTCTCTGATTGTTTGGAGCTCTGTATGCTTCAATGTCTCTGTTTTTTTGAGGCAGTTTATTATTCCTTCTCTCTGACTATTTGGAGCTCTATATGATTCCATCTCTCTGACTGTTTGGACCTCTCTATGATTTCATCTCTCTGACTGTTTGGAGCTCCATCGGATGCCATCTCTGCAATTGTTTGGAATTCAAAATCATTCCATGTCACTGACTGTTTGGAGCTCGAGATGCTTCAATATCTCTGACTACCTGTTGCTCAATATGACTCCATCCCTCTGACTGTTTGGAGCTCTACATGCTTCCATGTCCCTGCGTGTTTGCAGCTGTATATGAATCCATCTCTCTGAATGTTTGGATCCCTATATGATTCCATCTCTCTGTCTGTTTGGAGCTCTATATGATTCTATCTCTCTGAATGTTTGGACCTCTCCATGTTTACATCTCTCTGACTGTTTAGACCTCCCTATGATTTCATTTCTCTGACTGTTTGGAGCTCTATAAGATGCCATCTCTGCCATTGTTTCGAAATCCAAATCATTCCATCTCACTGAATGTTTGGAGCTCGAGATGCTTCAATATCTCTGACTACTTGTAGCTCAATATGACTCCATCCCTCTGACTGTTTGGAGCTCTACATGCTTCAATGTCTCTGAGTGTGTGCAGCTGTATATGATGCCATCTCTCTGACTGTTTGGAGCTCTCTATGATTCATTCTCTCTGACTGTTTGCAGCACTCTATGCTTCCATTAATCTGTCAGGTTCTCTTCGTCCTTCTATCTCTCTGACTGTTTGTCGCTGTCCATACTTACACCTTTCTGAGTATTTGGAGATCAATATGCTCCTAACTGACTGTTTGAAGCTCTTTTTGGTTCCATCTCTCTGACTGTTTGAAGCTCTGTTTGTTTCCATCTCTCTGTTTGGAGCTCCATATGATTCCATCTGTCTTACTATTGGGAGCTCTATATAATTCCATGTATGACTGTTTTCAGCTCCAAACGATGACATTTCTCTTGACTGTTTGGAGCTCTATATGTTTCCATCATGATGTTTCGACCTCTATACGATTCCATCTCTCCGACTGTTTGAAGCTCAATACGATTCCGTCTCTCTGACAGTTTGGAGCTCCACATGATTCCATCTCTCTTACTATTGGGATCTCTATATGATTCCATCCCTGACTGTTTGAAGCTCGAAATGATTGCATCTCTATTGACTGTTTGGAGTTCTAAATGATTCCATCTCTCTAAAAGTTTGGAGCTCAATATGACTCTGTCTACCTGACTGTTTGGAGGTCTATTAGATTCCATCTCTCTGGCTGGTGCTCTTTATGATTCCATCTCTCTGACTGTTTGGAGTTCTGAATGATTTTATCTCTCTGAAAGTTTGGAGCTCTCTATGATTCCATCTCTCTGACTGTTTGGAGCTATATATGATTCCATCTCTGTGATTGTTTGGCGCTCTATGTGCTTCAATGTCTCTACTTGTTTGCAACAGTTTATTATTCCTTCTCTCTGACTATTTGGAGCTCCATATGATTCCATCTCTCTGACTGTTTGGAGTTCTAAATGATTTTATCTCTCTGAAAGTTTTGCGCTCTCTATGATTCCATCTCTCTAACAGTTTGGAGTTCAATATGACTCTGTCTACCTGACTGTTTGGAGCTCCATATGATTCCATCTCTCTGACTGGAGCTCTTTATGATTTTATCTCTCTGACTGTTTGGAGCTCTCTATAATACCATCTCTCTGACAGTTTGGAGCTCTATATGATTCCGTCTATCTGACTGTATGGAACTCCATGTGATTCCATCTCTCCAACTGTTTGGAGTTCTAAATGATTTTATCTCTCTGAAAGTTTGGAGCTCTCTATGATTCCATCTCTCTGACTGTTTGGAGCTTTATATGATTCCATCTATCTGACTGTTTGGAGCTAAATATGATTCCATCTCTCTGACTGTTTGGAGCTCTATAAAATGCCATCTCTGCGATTGTTTGGAACTCAAAATCATTCCATCACACTGAGTGTTTGGAGCTCGAGATGCTTCAATATCTTTGACTACCTGTAGCGCAGTGTGACTCCTTCCCTCTGACTTTTTGGAGCTCTACATGCTTCAATGTCTCTGCGTGTTTGCAGCTGTATATGATTGCATCTCTCTGACTGTTTGGAGCTCTATTTGATTCCATCTCTCTGACTGTTTGGAGCTCTATATGATTCCATCTCTCTGACTGTTTGGAGCTCTATTTGATTCCATCTCTCTGACTGTTTGGAGCTCTATATGATTCCATCCCTCTGAATGTTTGGGTCTCTCTATGATTCTTTCTCTCTGACTGTTTGCAGTTCTATATGCGTCCATAAATCTGAGTGGAGCTCTTCAAGCTTCTATCTCTCTGACTGTTTGTAGCACTATATGATTCTATCTCTCTGAATGTTTGGATCTCTCTATGTTTACATCTCTCTGACTGTTTGGACCTCCCTATGATTTCATTTCTCTGACTGTTTGGAGCTCTGTATGATTCCTTCCCTGACTGTTTGAAGCTTGAAATGATTGCATCTCTATTGACTGTTTGGAGTTGTATATGATTCCATCTCTCTAACAGTTTGGAGCTCAATATGACTCTGTCTACCTGACTGTTTGGAGCTCAATATGATTCCATCTCTCTGACTGGAGCTCTTTTTGATTCCATCTCTCTGACTGTTTGGAGTTCCAAACGATTTTATCTCTCTGAAAGTTTGGAGCTCTCTATGATTCCATCTCTCTGAATGTTTGGAGCTCTATATGCTTCAATGTCTCTGTTTGTTTGCAGCAGTTTATTATTCCTTCTCTCTGACTATTTGGAGCTCCATATGATTCCATCTCTCTGACTGTTTGGAGCTCTTTATGATTCCATCTCTCTGACTGTTTGGACCTCTCTATGATTTCATCTTCTGACTGTTCGGAGCGCTATAAAATGCCATCTCTGTGATTGTTTGGAACTCAAAATCATTCCATCTCACTGACTGTTTGGAGCTCGAGATGCTTCAATATCTCTAATTACCTGTAGCTCAGTATGACTCCATCCCTCTGACTGTTTGGAGCCCTACATGCTTCAATGTCTCTGCGTGTTTGCAGCTGTATATGATTCCATCTCTCTGACTGTTTGGATCCCTATATGATTCCATCTCTCTGTCTGTTTGGAGCTCTATATGATTTCATTTTCTGACTGTTTAGAGCTCTGTAAGATGCCATCTCTGCCATTGTTTCAAAATCCAAATCATTCCATCTCACTGACTGTTGGAGCTCGAGATGCTTCAATATCTCTGATTACCTGTAGCTCAGTATGACTCCATCCCTCTGACTGTTTGGAGCTCTACATGCTTCAATGTCTCTGCGTGTTTGCAGCTGTATATGATTCCATATCTGATTGTTTGGATCCCTATATGATCCCATCTCTCTGTCTGTTTGGAGCTCTATATGATTCTATCTCGCTGAATGTTTAGACCTCTCTATGTTTACATCTCTCTGACTGTTTGGACCTCTCTATGATTTCATTTCTCTGACTGTTTGGAGCTCTATAAGATGCGATCTCTGCGATTGTTTCAAACTCCAAATCATTCCATCTCACTGAATGTGGGGAGCTCGAGATGCTTCAATATCTCTGATTACCTGTAGCTCAGTATGACTCCATCCCTCTGACTGTTTGGAGCTCTACATGCTTCAATGTCTCTGCGTGTTTGCAGCTGTATATGATTCCAATTCTCTGACTGTTTGGATCCCTATATGATTCCATCTCTCTGTCTGTTTGGAGCTCTATATGATTCCATCTCTCTGAATATTTGGACCCCTCTATGTTTACATCTCTCTGACTGTTTGGACCTCCCTATGATTCCATCTCTCTGACTGTTTGGAGCTCTATAAGATGCCATCTCTGCGATTGCTTCGAACTCCAAATCATTCCATCTCACTGACTGTTTGGAGCTCGAAATGCTTCAATATCTCTGACTACTTGTAGCTCAATATGACTCCATCCCTCTGACTGTTTTGAGCTCTACATGCTTCAATGTCTCTGAGTGTGTGCAGCTGTATATGATGCCATCTCTCTGAATGTTTGGAGCTCTATATGATTCCATCTCTCTGACTGTTTGGAGCACTATATGCTTCAATGTCCCTGTCTGTTTGCGGCTGTATATTATTCCTTCTCTCTGACTATTTGGAGCTCTCTATGATTCATTCTCTCTGACTGTTTGCAGCACTATATGCTTCCATAAATCTGACAGGTTTGTTTCCATCTCTCTATTTGGAGCTCCATATGGTTCCATCTCTCTTACTATTGGGATCTCTATATGATTCCATGTCTGACTATTTTCAGCTCCAAACGATGACATCTCTCTTGACTGTTTGGAGCTCTATATGTTACCATGATGATGTTTCGACCTCTAGATGATTCCATCTCTCCGACTGTTTGAAGCTCAATATGATCCCGTCTATCTGACAGTTTGGAGCTCCACATGATCCCATCTCTCTTACTATTGGGACCTCTATATGATTCCATCCCTGACTGTTTGAATCTCGAAATGATTGCATCTCTATTGACTGTTTGGAGTTCTATATGATTCCATCTCTGTAACAGTTTGGAGCTCAATATGACTCTGTCTACCTGAATGTTTGGAGCTCAATATGATTCCATCTCTCTGACTGGAGCTCTTTATGTTTCCATCTCTCTGACTGTTTGGAGTTCTAAATGATTTTATCTCTCTGAAAGTTTGGAGTTCTCTATGATTCTATCTCTCTGATTGTTTGGAGCTCTATATGCTTCAATGTCTCTGTTTGTTTGCAGCAGTTTATTATTCCTTCTCTCTGACTATTTGGAGTTCTATATGTTTCCATCTCTCTGACTGTTTGGACCTCTCTATGATTTCATCTCTCTGACTGTTTGGAGCTCCATCAGATGCCATCTCTGCAATTGTTTGGAATTCAAAATCATTCCATGTCACTGACTGTTTGGAGCTCGAGATGCTTCAATATCTCTGACTACCTGTTACTCAATATGACTCCATCCCTCTGACTGTTTGGAGCTCTACATGCTTTAATGTCTCTGCGTGTTTGCAGCTGTATATGAATCCATCTCTCTGAATGTTTGGATCCCTCTATGATTCCATCTCTCTGTCTGTTTGGAGCTCTATATGATTCTATCTCTCTGAATGTTTGGACCTCTCCATGTTTACATCTCTCTGACTGTTTAGACCTCCCTATGATTTCATTTCTCTGACTGTTTGGAGCTCTATAAGATGCCATCTCTGCCATTGTTTCGAACTCCAAATCATTCCATCTCACTGAATGTTGGGAGCTCGAGATGCTTCAATATCTCTGACTACTTGTAGCTCAATATGTCTCCATCCCTCTGACTGTTTGGAGCTCTACATGCTTCAATGTCTCTGAGTGTGTGCAGCTGTATATGATGCCATCTCTCTGACTGTTTGGAGCTCTATATGATTCATTCTCTCTAACAGTTTGGAGCTCAATATGACTCTGTCTACCTGACTGTTTGGAGCTCAATATGATTCCATCTCTCTGACTGGAGCTCTTTATGATTCCATCTCTCTGACTGTTTGAAGTTCTAAATGATTTTATCTCTCTGAAAGTTTGGAGCTCTCAATGATTCCATCTCTCTGACTGTTTGGAGCTTTATATGATTCCATCTCTCTGATTGTTTGGAGCTCTATATGCTTCAATGTCTCTGTTTGTTTGCAGCAGTTTATTATTCCTTCTCTGTGACTATTTGGAGCTCCATATGATTCCATCACTCTGACTGTTTGGACCTCTCTATGATCCCATCTCTCTGACTGTTTGGAGGTCTAAATGATTTTATCTCTCTGAAAGTTTGGAGCTCTCTATGATTCCATCTCTCTAACAGTTTGTAGCTCAATATGACTCTGTCTACCTGACTGTTTGGAGCTCCATAAGATTCCATCTCTCTGACTGGAGCTTTTTATGATTTTATCTCTCTGACTGTTTGCAGCTCTCTATGATACCATCTCTCTGACAGTTTTGTTCTCAATATGATTCCGTCTATCTGACTGTATGGAGCTAAATATGATTCAATCTTTCTGACTGTTTGGATCTCTATATGATTCCATCTCTCTGTCTGTTTGGAGCTCTATATGATTCTATCTCTCTGAATGTTTGGACCTCTCTATGTTTACATCTCTCTGACTGTTTGGACCTCTCTATGATTTCATTTCTCTGACTGTTTGGAGCTCTATAAGATGCCATCTCTGCGATTGTTTCGAACTCCAAATCATTCCATCTAACTGACTGTTGGAGCTCGAGATGCTTCAATATCTCTGATTACCTGTAGCTCAGTATGACTCCATCCCTCTGACTGTTTGGAGCTCTACATGCTTCAATGTCTCTGCGTGTTTGCAGCTGTATATGATTCCAATTCTCTGACTGTTTGGATCCCTATATGATTCCATCTCTCTGTCTGTTTGGAGCTCTATATGATTCCATCTCTCTGAATATTTGGACCCCTCTATGTTTACATCTCTCTGACTGTTTGGACCTCCCTATGATTCCATCTCTCTGACTGTTTGGAGCTCTATAAGATGCCATCTCTGCGATTGTTTCGAACTCCAAATCATTCCATCTCACTGACTGTTTGGAGCTCGAAATGCTTCAATATCTCTGACTACTTGTAGCTCAATATGACTCCATCCCTCTGATTGTTTGGAGCTCTACATGCTTCAATGTCTCTGAGTGTGTGCAGCTGTATATGATGCCATCTCTCTGACTGTTTGGAGCACTATATGATTCCATCTCTCTGACTGTTTGGAGCACTATATGCTTCAATGTCCCTGTCTGTTTGCGGCTGTATATTATTCCTTCTCTCTGACTATTTGGAGCTCTCTATGATTCATTCTCTCTGACTGTTTGCAGCACTATATGCTTCCATAAATCTGACAGGTTTGTTTCCATCTCTCTATTTGGAGCTCCATATGGTTCCATCTCTCTTACTATTGGGATCTCTATATGATTCCATGTCTGACTATTTTCAGCTCCAAACGATGACATCTCTCTTGACTGTTTGGAGCTCTATATGTTTCCATGATGATGTTTCGACCTCTAGATGATTCCATCTCTCTTACTATTGGGACCTCTATATGATTCCATCCCTGACTGTTTGAATCTCGAAATGATTGCATCTCTATTGACTGTTTGGAGTTCTATATGATTCCATCTCTGTAACAGTTTGGAGCTCAATATGACTCTGTCTACCTGAATGTTTGGAGCTCAATATGATTCCATCTCTCTGACTGGAGCTCTTTATGTTTCCATCTCTCTGACTGTTTGGAGTTCTAAATGATTTTATCTCTCTGAAAGTTTGGAGCTCTCAATGATTCCATCTCTCTGAATGTTTGGAGCTCTCTATGATTCCATCTCTCTGATTGTTTGGAGCTTTATATGCTTCAATGTCCCTGTTTGTTTGCAGTAGTTTATTATTCCTTCTCTCTGACTATTTGGAGCTCCATATGATTCCATCACTCTGACTGTTTGTACCTCTCTATGATTCCATCTCTCTGACTGTTTGGAGGTCTAAATGATTTTATCACTCTGACTGTTTGGACCTCTCTATGATTCCATCTCTCTGAATGTTTGGAGGTCTAAATGATTTTATCTCTCTGAAAGTTTGGAGCTCTCTATGATTCCATCTCTCTAACAGTTTGTAGCTCAATATGACTCTGTCTACCTGACTGTTTGGAGCTCCATAAGATTCCATCTCTCTGACTGGAGCTTTTTATGATTTTATCTCTCTGACTGTTTGCAGGTCTCTATGATACCATCTCTCTGACAGTTTTGTTCTCAATATGATTCAATCTATCTGACTGTATGGAGCTAAATATGATTCAATCTTTCTGACTGTTTGGATCTCTATATGATTCCATTCCATCTCTCCTACTGTTTGGTGTTCAAAATGAGCTCCATAATATTCCATCTCTCTGACTGGAGCTTTTTATGATTTCATCTCTCTGACTGTTTGGAGCTCTATACGATTCCATCTCTCTGACTGTTCGGAGCTCTATATGCTTCAATGTCCCTGTCTGTTTTGAACTCCATTAGATTCCTTCTCTCTGACTGTTTGGAGCACTATATGATTCCATCTCTCTGACTGTTTGGAGCTCCATAAGATGACATCTCTGTGACTGTTTGGAACTCAAAATCATTCCATCTCTCTGACTGTTTGGAACTCGAGATGCTTCAATATCTCTGACTTTTTGTAGCTCGATATGATTCCATCTCACTGACTATTTGGAGCTCTACATGCTTCAATGCCTCTAAATTTGCATCGGTATATGAAGCCATCTCTCTGACTGTTTGGAGGTCTACATGCTTCAATGTCTCTGCGTGTTTGCAGCTGTATATGATTCCATCTCTCTGACTGTTTGGATCCCTATATGATTCCATCTCTCTGTCTGTTTGGTGCTCTATATGATTTCATTTTCTGACTGTTTAGAGCTCTGTAAGATGCCATCTCTGCCATTGTTTCAAACTCCAAATCATTCCATCTCACTGACTGTTGGAGCTCGAGATGCTTCAATATCTCTGATTACCTGTAGCTCAGTATGACTCCATCCCTCTGACTGTTTGGAGCTCTACATGCTTCAATGTCTCTGCGTGTTTGCAGCTGTATATGATTCCATATCTGATTGTTTGGATCCCTATATGATTCCATCTCTCTGTCTGTTTGGAGCTCTATATGATTCATTCTCTCTAACAGTTTGGAGCTCAATATGACTCTGTCTACCTGACTGTTTGGAGCTCAATATGATTCCATCTCTCTGACTGGAGCTCTTTATGATTCCATCTCTCTGACTGTTTGAAGTTCTAAATGATTTTATCTCTCTGAAAGTTTGGAGCTCTCAATGATTCCATCTCTCTGACTGTTTGGAGCTTTATATGATTCCATCTCTCTGATTGTTTGGAGCTCTATATGCTTCAATGTCTCTGTTTGTTTGCAGCAGTTTATTATTCCTTCTCTGTGACTATTTGGAGCTCCATATGATTCCATCACTCTGACTGTTTGGACCTCTCTATGATCCCATCTCTCTGACTGTTTGGAGGTCTAAATGATTTTATCTCTCTGAAAGTTTGGAGCTCTCTATGATTCCATCTCTCTAACAGTTTGTAGCTCAATATGACTCTGTCTACCTGACTGTTTGGAGCTCCATAAGATTCCATCTCTCTGACTGGAGCTTTTTATGATTTTATCTCTCTGACTGTTTGCAGCTCTCTATGATACCATCTCTCTGACAGTTTTGTTCTCAATATGATTCCGTCTATCTGACTGTATGGAGCTAAATATGATTCAATCTTTCTGACTGTTTGGATCTCTATATGATTCCATCTCTCCTACTGTTTGGTGTTCAAAATGATTGCATCTCTCTGACTGTTTGGAGCTCTATACGATTCCATCTCTCTGACTGTTCAGAGCTCTATATGCTTCAATGTCCCTGTCTGTTTTGAACTCCATTAGATTCCTTCTCTCTGACTATTTGGAGCTCTATATGATTCATTCTCTCTAATAGTTTGGAGCTCAATATGACTCTGTCTACCTGACTGTTTGGAGCTCAATATGATTCCATCTCTCTGACTGGAGCTCTTTATGATTCCATCTCTCTGACTGTTTGGAGTTCTAAATGATTTTATCTCTCTGAAAGTTTGGAGCTCTCAATGATTCCATCTCTCTGACTGTTTGGAGCTTTATATGATTCCATCTCTCTGATTGTTTGGAGCTCTATATGCTTCAATGTCTCTGTTTGTTTGCAGCAGTTTATTATTCCTTCTCTCTGACTATTTGGAGCTCCATATGATTCCATCACTCTGACTGTTTGGACCTCTCTATGATTCCATCTCTCTGACTGTTTGGAGGTCTAAATGATTTTATCTCTCTGAAAGTTTGGAGCTCTCTATGATTCCATCTCTCTAACAGTTTGTAGCTCAATATGACTCTGTCTACCTGACTGTTTGGAGCTCCATAAGATTCCATCTCTCTGACTGGAGCTTTTTATGATTTTATCTCTCTGACTGTTTGCAGCTCTCTATGATACCATCTCTCTGACAGTTTTGTTCTCAATATGATTCCGTCTATCTGACTGTATGGAGCTAAATATGATTCAATCTTTCTGACTGTTTGGATCTCTATATGATTCCATCTCTCCTACTGTTTGGTGTTCAAAATGATTGCATCTCTCTGACTGTTTGGAGCTCTATACGATTCCATCTCTCTGACTGTTCGGAGCTCTATATGCTTCAATGTCTCTGTCTGTTTTGAACTCCATTAGATTCCTTCTCTCTGACTGTTTGGAGCACTATATGATTCCATCTCTCTGACTGTTTGGAGCTCCATAAGATGACATCTCTGTGACTGTTTGGAACTCCAAATCATTCCATCTAACTGACTGGATCTTGAGATGCTTCAATATCTCTGACTACTTGTAGCTCAAGATGACTCCATTCCTCTGACTGTTTGGAGCTCCACATGTTTCAATGTCTCTCAGTGTGTGCAGTTGTATATGATTCCATCTCTCTGACTGTTTGGATCCCTATATGATTCCATCTCTCTGTCTGTTTGGAGCTCTATATGATTCTATCTCTCTGAATGTTTGGACCTCTCTATGTTTACATCTCTCTGACTGTTTGGACCTCTCTATGATTTCATTTCTCTGACTGTTTGGAGCTCTATAAGATGCCATCTCTGCGATTGTTTCGAACTCCAAATCATTCCATCTAACTGACTGTTGGAGCTCGAGATGCTTCAATATCTCTGATTACCTGTAGTTCAGTATGACTCCATCCCTCTGACTGTTTGGAGCTCTACATGCTTCAATGTCTCTGCGTGTTTGCAGCTGTATATGATTCCATATCTGATTGTTTGGATCCCTATATGATTCCATCTCTCTGTCTGTTTGGAGCTCTATATGATTCTATCTCGCTGAATGTTTGGACCTCTCTATGTTTACATCTCTCTGACTGTTTGGACGGCTCTATGATTTCATTTCTCTGACTGTTTGGAGCTCTATAAGATGCCATCTCTGCGATTGTTTCAAACTGCAAATCATTCCATCTCACTGACTGTTTGGAGCTCGAGATGCTTCAATATCTCTGACTACTTGTAGCTCAATATGACTCCATCCCTCTGACTGTTTGGAGCTCTACATGCTTCAATGTCTCTGAGTGCGTGCAGCTGTATATGATGCCATCTCTCTGACTGTTTGGAGCTCTATATGATTCCATCTCTCTGACTGTTTGGAGCACTATATGCTTCAATGTCCCTGTCTGTTTGCGGCTGTATATTATTCCTTCTCTCTGACTATTTGGAGCTCTCTATGATTCATTCTCTCTGACTGTTTGCAGCACTATAATCTTCCATAAATCTGACAGGTTTGTTTCCATCTCTCTTTTTGGAGCTCCATATGGTTCCATCTCTCTTACTATTGGGATCTCTATATGATTCCATGTCTGACTATTTTCAGCTCCAACCGATGACATCTCTCTTGACTGTTTGGAGCTCTATATGTTTCCATGATGATGTTTCGACCTCTAGATGATTCCACCTCTCCGACTGTTTGAAGCTCAACATGATCCCGTCTATCTGACAGTTTGGAGCTCCACATGATCCCATCTCTCTTACTATTGGGACCTCTATATGATTCCATCCCTGACTGTTTGAATCTCGAAATGATTGCATCTCTATTGACTGTTTGGAGTTCTATATGATTCCATCTCTCAAACAGTCTGGAGCTCAATATGACTCTGTCTACCTGAATGTTTGGAGCTCAATATGATTCCATCTCTCTGACTGGAGCTCTTTATGTTTCCATCTCTCTGACTGTTTGGAGTTCTAAATGATTTTATCTCTCTGAATGTTTGGAGCTCTCTATGATTCTATCTCTCTGATTGTTTGGAGCTCTATATGCTTCAATGTCTCTGTCTGTTTGCAGCAGTTTATTATTCCTTCTCTCTGACTATTTGGAGCTCTATATGTTTCCATCTCTCTGACTGTTTGGACCTCTCTATGATTTCATCTCTCTGACTGTTTGGAGCTCCATCAGATGCCATCTCTGCAATTGTTTGGAATTCAAAATCATTCCATGTCACTGACTGTTTGGAGCTCGAGATGCTTCAATATCTCTGACTACCTGTTACTCAATATGACTCCATCCCTCTGACTGTTTGGAGCTCTACATGCTTTAATGTCTCTGCGTGTTTGCAGCTGTATATGAATCCATCTCTCTGAATGTTTGGATCCCTCTATGATTCCATCTCTCTGTCTGTTTGGAGCTCTATATGATTCTATCTCTCTGAATGTTTGGACCTCTCCATGTTTACATCTCTCTGACTGTTTGGACCTCCCTATGATTTCATTTCTCTGACTGTTTGGAGCTCTATAAGATGCCATCTCTGCCATTGTTTCGAACTCCAAATCATTCTATCTCACTGAATGTTGGGAGCTCGAGATGCTTCAATATCTCTGACTACTTGTAGCTCAGTATGACTCCATCCCTCTGACTGTTTGGAGCTCTACATGCTACAATGTCTCTGAGTGTGTGCAGCTGTATATGATGCCATCTCTCTGACTGTTTGGAGCTCTATATGATTCCATCCCTTTGACTGTTTGGAGCACCATATGCTTCAATGTCCCTGTCTGTTTGCGGCTGCATATTCTTCCTTCTCTCTGACTATTTGGAGCTCTCTATGATTCATTCTCTCTGACTGTTTGCAGCACTCTATGCTTCCATTAATCTGTCAGGTTCTCTTCGTGCTTCTATCTCTCTGACTGTTTGTCGCTGTCCATACTTACATCTTTCTGAATATTAGGAGCTCAATATGCTTCTAACTGACTGTTTGAAGCTCTTTTTGGTTCCATCTCTCTGACTGTTTGAAGCTCTGTTTGTTTCCATCTCTCTGTTTGGAGCTCCATATGATTCCATCTGTCTTACTATTGGGAGCTCTATATGATTCCATGTATGACTGTTTTCAGCTCCAAACGATGACATTTCTCTTGACTGTTTGGAGCTCTATATGTTTCCATCATGATGTTTCGACCTCTAGATGATTCAATATCTCTGATTACCTGTAGCTCAGTATGACTCCATCCCTCTGACTGTTTGGAGCTCTACATGCTTCAATGTCTCTGCGTGTTTGCAGCTGTATATGATTCCATATCTGATTGTTTGGATCCCTATATGATTCCATCTCTCTGTCTGTTTGGAGCTCTATATGATTCTATCTCGCTGAATGTTTGGACCTCTCTATGTTTACATCTCTCTGACTGTTTGGACGGCTCTATGATTTCATTTCTCTGACTGTTTGGAGCTCTATAAGATGCCATCTCTGCTATTGTTTCAAACTGCAAATCATTCCATCTCACTGACTGTTTGGAGCTCGAGATGCTTCAATATCTCTGACTACTTGTAGCTCAATATGACTCCATCCCTCTGACTGTTTGGAGCTCTACATGCTTCAATGTCTCTGAGTGCGTGCAGCTGTATATGATGCCATCTCTCTGACTGTTTGGAGCTCTATATGATTCCATCTCTCTGACTGTTTGGAGCACTATATGCTTCAATGTCCCTGTCTGTTTGCGGCTGTATATTATTCCTTCTCTCTGACTATTTGGAGCTCTCTATGATTCCTTCTCTCTGACTGTTTGCAGCACTATAATCTTCCATAAATCTGACAGGTTTGTTTCCATCTCTCTTTTTGGAGCTCCATATGGTTCCATCTCTCTTACTATTGGGATCTCTATATGATTCCATGTCTGACTATTTTCAGCTCCAACCGATGACATCTCTCTTGACTGTTTGGAGCTCTATATGTTTCCATGATGATGTTTCGACCTCTAGATGATTCCACCTCTCCGACTGTTTGAAGCTCAACATGATCCCGTCTATCTGACAGTTTGGAGCTCCACATGATCCCATCTCTCTTACTATTGGGACCTCTATATGATTCCATCCCTGACTGTTTGAATCTCGAAATGATTGCATCTCTATTGACTGTTTGGAGTTCTATATGATTCCATCTCTCAAACAGTCTGGAGCTCAATATGACTCTGTCTACCTGAATGTTTGGAGCTCAATATGATTCCATCTCTCTGACTGGAGCTCTTTATGTTTCCATCTCTCTGACTGTTTGGAGTTCTAAATGATTTTATCTCTCTGAATGTTTGGAGCTCTCTATGATTCTATCTCTCTGATTGTTTGGAGCTCTATATGCTTCAATGTCTCTGTCTGTTTGCAGCAGTTTATTATTCCTTCTCTCTGACTATTTGGAGCTCTATATGTTTCCATCTCTCTGACTGTTTGGACCTCTCTATGATTTCATCTCTCTGACTGTTTGGAGCTCCATCAGATGCCATCTCTGCAATTGTTTGGAATTCAAAATCATTCCATGTCACTGACTGTTTGGAGCTCGAGATGCTTCAATATCTCTGACTACCTGTTACTCAATATGACTCCATCCCTCTGACTGTTTGGAGCTCTACATGCTTTAATGTCTCTGCGTGTTTGCAGCTGTATATGAATCCATCTCTCTGAATGTTTGGATCCCTCTATGATTCCATCTCTCTGTCTGTTTGGAGCTCTATATGATTCTATCTCTCTGAATGTTTGGACCTCTCCATGTTTACATCTCTCTGACTGTTTGGACCTCCCTATGATTTCATTTCTCTGACTGTTTGGAGCTCTATAAGATGCCATCTCTGCCATTGTTTCGAACTCCAAATCATTCTATCTCACTGAATGTTGGGAGCTCGAGATGCTTCAATATCTCTGACTACTTGTAGCTCAGTATGACTCCATCCCTCTGACTGTTTGGAGCTCTACATGCTACAATGTCTCTGAGTGTGTGCAGCTGTATATGATGCCATCTCTCTGACTGTTTGGAGCTCTATATGATTCCATCCCTTTGACTGTTTGGAGCACCATATGCTTCAATGTCCCTGTCTGTTTGCGGCTGCATATTCTTCCTTCTCTCTGACTATTTGGAGCTCTCTATGATTCATTCTCTCTGACTGTTTGCAGCACTCTATGCTTCCATTAATCTGTCAGGTTCTCTTCGTGCTTCTATCTCTCTGACTGTTTGTCGCTGTCCATACTTACATCTTTCTGAATATTAGGAGCTCAATATGCTTCTGACTGACTGTTTGAAGCTCTTTTTGGTTCCATCTCTCTGACTGTTTGAAGCTCTGTTTGTTTCCATCTCTCTGTTTGGAGCTCCATATGATTCCATCTGTCTTACTATTGGGAGCTCTATATGATTCCATGTATGACTGTTTTCAGCTCCAAACGATGACATTTCTCTTGACTGTTTGGAGCTCTATATGTTTCCATCATGATGTTTCGACCTCTAGATGATTCAATATCTCTGATTACCTGTAGCTCAGTATGACTCCATCCCTCTGACTGTTTGGAGCTCTACATGCTTCAATGTCTCTGCGTGTTTGCAGCTGTATATGATTCCATATCTGATTGTTTGGATCCCTATATGATTCCATCTCTCTGTCTGTTTGGAGCTCTATATGATTCTATCTCGCTGAATGTTTGGACCTCTCTATGTTTACATCTCTCTGACTGTTTGGACGGCTCTATGATTTCATTTCTCTGACTGTTTGGAGCTCTATAAGATGCCATCTCTGCTATTGTTTCAAACTGCAAATCATTCCATCTCACTGACTGTTTGGTGCTCGAGATGCTTCAATATCTCTGACTACTTGTAGCTCAATATGACTCCATCCCTCTGACTGTTTGGAGCTCTACATGCTTCAATGTCTCTGAGTGCGTGCAGCTGTATATGATGCCATCTCTCTGACTGTTTGGAGCTCTATATGATTCCATCTCTCTGATTGTTTGAACCTCTATATGATTCCATCCCTCTGAGTTTTTGGGCCTTTCTATGATTCATTCTCTCTGACTGTTTGCAGCTCTATATGCATCCATAAATCTGAGTGAAGCTCTTCAAACTTCAATCTCTCTGACTGTTTGTAGCTCTATATGATTCCATCTCTCTGACTGTTTGGAGCACTATATGCTTCAGCGTCCCTGAATGTTTGCGGCTGTATATTATTCCTTCTCTCTGACTATTTGGAGCTCTCTATGGTTCATTCTCTCTGACTGTTTGCAGCACTATATGCTTCCATAAATCTGACAGGTGCTCTTCGTGCTTCTATCTCTCTGACTGTTTGTAGCTGTCCATACTTACATCTTTCTGAGTATTTGGAGCTCAATATGTTTCTAACTGCTTGTTTGGAGCTCTTTTTGGTTCCATTTCTCTGACTGTTTGAAGCTCTGTTTGTTTCCATCTCTCTGTTTGGAGCTCCATATGATTCCATCTGTCTTACTATTGGGAGCTCTATATGATTCCATGTATGACGGTTTTCAGCCACAAACAATTACATCTCTCTTGACTGTTTGGAGCTCTATATGTTTCCATCATGATGTTTCGACCTCTATATGATTCCAAGTCTCCGACCGTTTGGAGCTTGAAATGATTCCAGCTCTCCTGTCTGTTTTGACCTCTATGTGATTCCATCTCTCCGACTGTTTGAAGCTCAATATGATTCCGTCTCTCTGACAGTTTGGAGCTCCACATGATTCCATCTCTCTTACTATTGGGACCTCTATATGATTCCATCCCTGACTGTTTGAAGCTCGAAATGATTGCATCTCTATTGACTGTTTGGAGTTCTAAATGATTCCATCTCTCTAAAAGTTTGGAGCTCAATATGACTCTGTCTACCTGACTGTTTGGAGGTCTATTAGATTCCATCTCTCTGGCTGGAGCTCTTTATGATTCCATCTCTCTGACTGTTTGGAGTTCTGAATGATTTTATCTCTCTGAAAGTTTGGAGCTCTCTATGATTCCATCTCTCTGACTGTTTGGAGCTTTATATGATTCCATCTCTGTGATTGTTTGGCGCTCTATGTGCTTCAATGTCTCTACTTGTTTGCAGCAGTTTATTATTCCTTCTCTCTGACTATTTGGAGCTCCATATGATTCCATCACTCTGACTGTTTGGAGTTCTAAATGATTTTATCTCTCTGAAAGTTTTGCGCTCTCTATGATTCCATCTCTCTAACAGTTTGGAGTTCAATATGACTCTGTCTACCTGACTGTTTGGAGCTCCATATGATTCCATCTCTCTGACTGGAGCTCTTTATGATTTTATCTCTCTGACTGTTTGGAGCTCTCTATAATACCATCTCTCTGACTGTTTGGAGCTCTATATGATTCCGTCTATCTGACTGTATGGAACTCCATGTGATTCCATCTCTCCAACTGTTTGGAGTTCTAAATGATTTTATCTCTCTGAAAGTTTGGAGCTCTCTATGATTCCATCTCTCTGACTGTTTGGAGCTTTATATCATTCCATCTATCTGACTGTTTGGAGCTAAATATGATTCCATCTCTCTGACTGTTTGGAGATCTATAAAATGCCATCTCTGCGATTGTTTGGAACTCAAAATCATTCCATCTCACTGAGTGTTTGGAGCTCGAGATGCTTCAATATCTTTGACTACCTGTAGCGCAGTGTGACTCCTTCCCTCTGACTGTTTGGAGCTCTACATGCTTCAATGTCTCTGCGTGTTTGCAGCTGTATATGATTCCATCTCTCTGACTGTTTGGATCCCTTTATGATTCCATCTCTCTGTCTGTTTGGAGCTCTATATGATTCTATCTCTCTGAATGTTAGGACCTCTCTATGTTTACATCTCTCTGACTGGACCTCTCTATGATTTCATTTCTCTGAGTTTTTGGGCCTTTCTATGATTCATTCTCTCTGACTGTTTGCAGCTCTATATGCATCCATAAATCTGAGTGAAGCTCTTCAAACTTCAATCTCTCTGACTGTTTGTAGCTCTATATGATTCCATCTCTCTGACTGTTTGGAGCACTATATGCTTCAGCGTCCCTGAATGTTTGCGGCTGTATATTATTCCTTCTCTCTGACTATTTGGAGCTCTCTATGGTTCATTCTCTCTGACTGTTTGCAGCACTATATGCTTCCATAAATCTGACAGGTGCTCTTCGTGCTTCTATCTCTCTGACTGTTTGTAGCTGTCCATACTTACATCTTTCTGAGTATTTGGAGCTCAATATGTTTCTAACTGCTTGTTTGGAGCTCTTTTTGGTTCCATTTCTCTGACTGTTTGAAGCTCTGTTTGTTTCCATCTCTCTGTTTGGAGCTCCATATGATTCCATCTGTCTTACTATTGGGAGCTCTATATGATTCCATGTATGACGGTTTTCAGCCACAAACAATTACATCTCTCTTGACTGTTTGGAGCTCTATATGTTTCCATCATGATGTTTCGACCTCTATATGATTCCAAGTCTCCGACCGTTTGGAGCTTGAAATGATTCCAGCTCTCCTGTCTGTTTTGACCTCTATGTGATTCCATCTCTCCGACTGTTTGAAGCTCAATATGATTCCGTCTCTCTGACAGTTTGGAGCTCCACATGATTCCATCTCTCTTACTATTGGGACCTCTATATGATTCCATCCCTGACTGTTTGAAGCTCGAAATGATTGCATCTCTATTGACTGTTTGGAGTTCTAAATGATTCCATCTCTCTAAAAGTTTGGAGCTCAATATGACTCTGTCTACCTGACTGTTTGGAGGTCTATTAGATTCCATCTCTCTGGCTGGAGCTCTTTATGATTCCATCTCTCTGACTGTTTGGAGTTCTGAATGATTTTATCTCTCTGAAAGTTTGGAGCTCTCTATGATTCCATCTCTCTGACTGTTTGGAGCTTTATATGATTCCATCTCTGTGATTGTTTGGCGCTCTATGTGCTTCAGTGTCTCTACTTGTTTGCAGCAGTTTATTATTCCTTCTCTCTGACTATTTGGAGCTCCATATGATTCCATCACTCTGACTGTTTGGAGTTCTAAATGATTTTATCTCTCTGAAAGTTTTGCGCTCTCTATGATTCCATCTCTCTAACAGTTTGGAGTTCAATATGACTCTGTCTACCTGACTGTTTGGAGCTCCATATGATTCCATCTCTCTGACTGGAGCTCTTTATGATTTTATCTCTCTGACTGTTTGGAGCTCTCTATAATACCATCTCTCTGACTGTTTGGAGCTCTATATGATTCCGTCTATCTGACTGTATGGAACTCCATGTGATTCCATCTCTCCAACTGTTTGGAGTTCTAAATGATTTTATCTCTCTGAAAGTTTGGAGCTCTCTATGATTCCATCTCTCTGACTGTTTGGAGCTTTATATCATTCCATCTATCTGACTGTTTGGAGCTAAATATGATTCCATCTCTCTGACTGTTTGGAGATCTATAAAATGCCATCTCTGCGATTGTTTGGAACTCAAAATCATTCCATCTCACTGAGTGTTTGGAGCTCGAGATGCTTCAATATCTTTGACTACCTGTAGCGCAGTGTGACTCCTTCCCTCTGACTGTTTGGAGCTCTACATGCTTCAATGTCTCTGCGTGTTTGCAGCTGTATATGATTCCATCTCTCTGACTGTTTGGATCCCTTTATGATTCCATCTCTCTGTCTGTTTGGAGCTCTATATGATTCTATCTCTCTGAATGTTAGGACCTCTCTATGTTTACATCTCTCTGACTGGACCTCTCTATGATTTCATTTCTCTGACTGTTTGGAGCTCTATAAGATGCGATCTCTGCGATTGTTTCAAACTCCAAATCATTCCATCTCACTGAATGTGGGGAGCTCGAGATGCTTCAATATCTCTGATTACCTGTAGCTCAGTATGACTCCATCCCTCTGACTGTTTGGAGCTCTACATGCTTCAATGTCTCTGCGTGTTTGCAGCTGTATATGATTCCAATTCTCTGACTGTTTGGATCCCTATATGATTCCATCTCTCTGTCTGTTTGGAGCTCTATATGATTCCATCTCTCTGAATATTTGGACCCCTCTATGTTTCCATCTCTCTGACTGTTTGGACCTCCCTATGATTCCATCTCTCTGACTGTTTGGAGCTCTATAAGATGCCATCTCTGCGATTGTTTCGAACTCCAAATCATTCCATCTCACTGACTGTTTGGAGCTCGAAATGCTTCAATATCTCTGACTACTTGTAGTTCAATATGACTCCATCCCTCTGACTGTTTTGAGCTCTACATGCTTCAATGTCTCTGAGTGTGTGCAGCTGTATATGATGCCATCTCTCTGACTGTTTGGAGCTCAATATGATTCCATCTCTCTGACTGAAGCTCTTTATGATTCCATCTCTCTGACTGTTTGGAGTTCTAAATGATTTTAACTCTCTGAAAGTTTGGAGCTCTCTATGATTCTATCTCTCTGATTGTTTGGAGCTCTATATGCTTCAATGTCTCTGTTTTTTTGCAGCAGTTTATTATTCCTTCTCTCTGACTATTTGGAGCTCTATATGATTCCATCTCTCTGACTGTTTGGACCTCTCTATGATTTCATCTCTCTGACTGTTTGGAGCTCCATCGGATGCCATCTCTGCAATTGTTTGGAATTCAAAATCATTCCATGTCACTGACTGTTTGGAGCTCGAGATGCTTCAATATCTCTGACTACCTGTTGCTCAATATGACTCCATCCCTCTGACTGTTTGGAGCTCTACATGCTTCAATGTCCCTGCGTGTTTGCAGCTGTATATGAATCCATCTCTCTGAATGTTTGGATCCCTATATGATTCCATCTCTCTGTCTGTTTGGAGCTCTATATGATTCTATCTCTCTGAATGTTTGGACCTCTCCATGTTTACATCTCTCTGACTGTTTAGACCTCCCTATGATTTCATTTCTCTGACTGTTTGGAGCTCTATAAGATGCCATCTCTGCCATTGTTTCGAACTCCAAATCATTCCATCTCACTGAATGTTTGGAGCTCGAGATGCTTCAATATCTCTGACTACTTGTAGCTCAATATGACTCCATCCCTCTGACTGTTTGGAGCTCTACATGCTTCAATGTCTCTGAGTGTGTGCAGCTGTATATGATGCCATCTCTCTGACTGTTTGGAGCTCTATATGATTCCATCCCTTTGACTGTTTGGATCACCATATGCTTCAATGTCCCTTTCTGTTTGTGGCTGCATATTCTTCCTTCTCTCTGACTATTTGGAGCTCTCTATGATTCATTCTCTCTGACTGTTTGCAGCACTCTATGCTTCCATTAATCTGTCAGGTTCTCTTCGTGCTTCTATCTCCCTGACTGTTTGTCGCTGTCCATACTTACACCTTTCTGAGTATTTGGAGATCAATATGCTCCTAACTGACTGTTTGAAGCTCTTTTTGGTTCCATCTCTCTGACTGTTTGAAGCTCTGTTTGTTTCCATCTCTCTGTTTGGAGCTCCATATGATTCCATCTGTCTTACTATTGGGAGCTCTATATGATTCCATGTATGACTGTTTTCAGCTCCAAACGATGACATTTCTCTTGACTGTTTGGAGCTCTATATGTTTCCATCATGATGTTTCGACCTCTATACGATTCCATCTCTCCGACTGTTTGAAGCTCCACATGATTCCATCTCTCTTACTATTGGGACCTCTATATGATTCCATCCCTGACTGTTTGAAGCTCGAAATGATTGCATCTCTATTGACTGTTTGGAGTTCTAAATGATTCCATCTCTCTAAAAGTTTGGAGATCAATATGACTCTGTCTACCTGACTGTTTGGAGGTCTATTAGATTCCATCTCTCTGGCTGGTGCTCTTTATGATTCCATCTCTCTGACTGTTTGGAGTTCTGAATGATTTTATCTCTCTGAAAGTTTGGAGCTCTCTATGATTCCATCTCTCTGACTGTTTGGAGCTTTATATGATTCCATCTCTGTGATTGTATGGCGCTCTATGTGCTTCAATGTCTCTACTTGTTTGCAGCAGTTTATTATTCCTTCTCTCTGACTATTTGGAGCTCCATATGATTCCATCTCTCTGACTGTTTGGAGGTCTAAATGATTTTATCTCTCTGAAAGTTTTGCGCTCTCTATGATTCCATCTCTCTAACAGTTTGGAGTTCAATATGACTCTGTCTACCTGACTGTTTGGAGCTCCATATGATTCCATCTCTCTGACTGGAGCTCTTTATGATTTTATCTCTCTGACTGTTTGGAGCTCTCTATAATACCATCTCTCTGACAGTTTGGAGCTCTATATGATTCCGTCTATCTGACTGTATGGAACTCCATGTGATTCCATCTCTCCAACTGTTTGGAGTTCTAAATGATTTTATCTCTCTGAAAGTTTGGAGCTCTCTATGATTCCATCTCTCTGACTGTTTGGAGCTTTATATGATTCCATCTATCTGACTGTTTGGAGCTCTATAAAATGCCATCTCTGCGATTGTTTGGAACTCAAAATCATTCCATCACACTGAGTGTTTGGAGCTCGAGATGCTTCAATATCTTTGACTACCTGTAGCGCAGTGTGACTCCTTCCCTCTGACTTTTTGGAGCTCTACATGCTTCAATGTCTCTGCGTGTTTGCAGCTGTATATGATTCCATCTCTCTGACTGTTTGGAGCTCTATTTGATTCCATCTCTCTGACTGTTTGGAGCTCTATATGATTCCATCCCTCTGAATGTTTGGGTCTCTCTATGATTCTTTCTCTCTGACTGTTTGCAGTTCTATATGCGTCCATAAATCTGAGTGGAGCTCTTCAAGCTTCTATCTCTCTGACTGTTTGTAGCACTATATGATTCTATCTCTCTGAATGTTTGGATCTCTCTATGTTTACATCTCTCTGACTGTTTGGACCTCCCTATGATTTCATTTCTCTGACTGTTTGGAGCTCTGTATGATTCCTTCCCTGACTGAAGCTTGAAATGATTGCATCTCTATTGACTGTTTGGAGTTGTATATGATTCCATCTCTCTAACAGTTTGAAGCTCAATATGACTCTGTCTACCTGACTGTTTGGAGCTCCATATGATTCCATCTCTCTGACTGGAGCTCTTTATGATTTTATCTCTCTGACTGTTTGGAGCTCTCTATAATACCATCTCTCTGACAGTTTGGAGCTCTATATGATTCCGTCTATCTGACTGTATGGAACTCCATGTGATTCCATCTCTCCAACTGTTTGGAGTTCTAAATGATTTTATCTCTCTGAAAGTTTGGAGCTCTCTATGATTCCATCTCTCTGACTGTTTGGAGCTTTATATGATTCCATCTATCTGACTGTTTGGAGCTCTATAAAATGCCATCTCTGCGATTGTTTGGAACTCAAAATCATTCCATCACACTGAGTGTTTGGAGCTCGAGATGCTTCAATATCTTTGACTACCTGTAGCGCAGTGTGACTCCTTCCCTCTGACTTTTTGGAGCTCTACATGCTTCAATGTCTCTGCGTGTTTGCAGCTGTATATGATTCCATCTCTCTGACTGTTTGGAGCTCTATTTGATTCCATCTCTCTGACTGTTTGGAGCTCTATATGATTCCATCCCTCTGAATGTTTGGGTCTCTCTATGATTCTTTCTCTCTGACTGTTTGCAGTTCTATATGCGTCCATAAATCTGAGTGGAGCTCTTCAAGCTTCTATCTCTCTGACTGTTTGTAGCACTATATGATTCTATCTCTCTGAATGTTTGGATCTCTCTATGTTTACATCTCTCTGACTGTTTGGACCTCCCTATGATTTCATTTCTCTGACTGTTTGGAGCTCTGTATGATTCCTTCCCTGACTGAAGCTTGAAATGATTGCATCTCTATTGACTGTTTGGAGTTGTATATGATTCCATCTCTCTAACAGTTTGAAGCTCAATATGACTCTGTCTACCTGACTGTTTGGAGCTCAATATGATTCCATCTCTCTGACTGGAGCTCTTTTTGATTCCATCTCTCTGACTGTTTGGAGTTCTAAACGATTTTATCTCTCTGAAAGTTTGGTGCTCTCTATGATTCCATCTCTCTGAATGTTTGGAGCTCTATATGCTTCAATGTCTCTGTTTGTTTGCAGCAGTTTATTATTCCTTCTCTCTGACTATTTGGAGCTCCATATGATTCCATCTCTCTGACTGTTTGGAGCTCTTTATGATTCCATCTCTCTGACTGTTTGGAGCTCTATATGATTCCATCTCTCTGACTGTTTGGAGCACTATATGCTTCAATGTCCCTGTCTGTTTGCGGCTGTATATTATTCCTTCTCTCTGACTATTTGCAGCTCTATATGCTTCCATAAATCTGACAGGTTTGTTTCCATCTCTCTTTTTGGAGCTCCATATGGTTCCATCTCTCTTACTATTGGAATCTCTATATGATTCCATGTCTGACTATTTTCAGCTCCAAACGATGACATCTCTCTTGACTGTTTGGAGCTCTATATGTTTCCGTGATGATGTTTCGACCTCTAGATGATTCCATCTCTCCGACTGTTTGAAGCTCAATATGATCCCGTCTATCTGACAGTTTGGAGCTCCACATGATCCCATCTCTCTTACTATTGGGACCTCTATATGATTCCATCCCTGACTGTTTGAATCTCGAAATGATTGCATCTCTATTGACTGTTTGGAGTTCTATATGATTCCATCTCTCTAACAGTTTGGAGCTCAATATGACTCTGTCTACCTGAGTGTTTGGAGCTCAATATGATTCCATCTCTCTGACTGGAGCTCTTTATGATTCCATCTCTCTGACTGTTTGGAGTTCTAAATGATTTTATCTCTCTGAAAGTCTGGAGCTCTCTATGATTCTATCTCTCTGATTGTTTGGAGCTCTACATGCTTCAATGTCCCTGTCTGTTTGCGGCTGTATATTATTCCTTCTCTCTGACTATTTGGAGCTCTATATGATTCATTGTCTCTAACAGTTTGGAGCTCAATATGACTCTGTCTACCTGACTGTTTGGAGCTCAATATGATTCCATCTCTCTGACTGGAGCTCTTTATGATTCCATCTCTCTGACTGTTTGGAGTTCTAAATGATTTTATCTCTCTGAAGGTTTGGAGCTCTCAATGATTCCATCTCTCTGACTGTTTGGAGCTTTATATGATTCCATCTCTCTGATTGTTTGGAGCTCTATATGCTTCAATGTCTCTGTTTGTTTGCAGCAGTTTATTATTCCTTCTCTCTGACTATTTGGAGCTCCATATGATTCCATCACTCTGACTGTTTGGACCTCTCTATGATTCCATCTCTCTGACTGTTTGGAGGTCTAAATGATTTTATCTCTCTGAAAGTTTGGAGCTCTCTATGATTCCATCTCTCTAACAGTTTGTAGCTCAATATGACTCTGTCTACCTGACTGTTTGGAGCTCCATAAGATTCCATCTCTCTGACTGGAGCTTTTTATGATTTTATCTCTCTGACTGTTTGCAGCTCTCTATGATACCATCTCTCTGACAGTTTTGTTCTCAATATGATTCCGTCTATCTGACTGTATGGAGCTAAATATGATTCAATCTTTCTGACTGTTTGGATCTCTATATGATTCCATCTCTCCTACTGTTTGGTGTTCAAAATGATTGCATCTCTCTGACTGTTTGGAGCTCTATACGATTCCATCTCTGACTGTTCGGAGCTCTATATGCTTCAATGTCCCTGTCTGTTTTGAACTCCATTAGATTCCTTCTCTCTGACTGTTTGGAGCACTATATGATTCCATCTCTCTGACTGTTTGGAGCTCCATAAGATGACATCTCTGTGACTGTTTGGAACTCAAAACCATTCCATCTCTCTGACTGTTTGGAGCTCGAGATGCTTCAATATCTCTGACTTTTTGTAGCTCGATATGATTCCATCTCTCTGAATATTTGGAGCTCTACATGCTTCAATGCCTCTAAATTTGCATCGGTATATGAAGCCATCTCTCTGACTGTTTGGAGTTCTACATGCTTCAATGTCTCTGCGTGTTTGCAGCTGTATATGATTCCATCTCTCTGACTGTTTGGATCCCTATATGATTCCATCTCTCTGTCTGTTTGGAGCTCTATATGATTTCATTTTCTGACTGCTTGGAGCTCTGTAAGATGCCATCTCTGCCATTGTTTCAAACTCCAAATCATTCCATCTCACTGACTGTTGGAGCTCGAGATGCTTCAATATCTCTGATTACCTGTAGCTCAGTATGACTCCATCCCTCTGACTGTTTGGAGCTCTACATGCTTCAATGTCTCTGCGTGTTTGCAGCTGTATATGATTCCATATCTGATTGTTTGGATCCCTATATGATTCCATCTCTCTGTCTGTTTGGAGCTCTATATGATTCTATCTCGCTGAATGTTTGGACCTCTCTATGTTTACATCTCTCTGACTGTTTGGACGGCTCTATGATTTCATTTCTCTGACTGTTTGGAGCTCTATAAGATGCCATCTCTGCGATTGTTTCAAACTGCAAATCATTCCATCTCACTGACTGTTTGGAGCTCGAGATGCTTCAATATCTCTGACTACTTGTAGCTCAATATGACTCCATCCCTCTGACTGTTTGGAGCTCTACATGCTTCAATGTCTCTGAGTGTGTGCAGCTGTATATGATGCCATCTCTCTGACTGTTTGGAGCTCTATATGATTCCATCTCTCTGATTGTTTGAACCTCTATATGATTCCATCCCTCTGAGTTTTTGGGCCTTTCTATGATTCATTCTCTCTGACTGTTTGCAGCTCTATATGCATCCATAAATCTGAGTGAAGCTCTTCAAGCTTCAATCTCTCTGACTGTTTGTAGCTCTATATGATTCCATCTCTCTGACTGTTTGGAGCACTATATGCTTCAGCGTCCCTGAATGTTTGCGGCTGTATATTATTCCTTCTCTCTGACTATTTGGAGCTCTCTATGATTCATTCTCTCTGACTGTTTGCAGCACTATATGCTTCCATAAATCTGACAGGTGCTCTTCGTGCTTCTATCTCTCTGACTGTTTGTCGCTGTCCATACTTACATCTTTCTGAGTATTTGGAGCTCAATATGTTTCTAACTGACTGTTTGGAGCTCTTTTTGCTTCCATTTCTCTGACTGTTTGAAGCTCTGTTTGTTTCCATCTCTCTGTTTGGAGCTCCATATGATTCCATCTGTCTTACTATTGGGAGCTCTATATGATTCCATGTATGACGGTTTTCAGCCACAAACAATTACATCTCTCTTGACTGTTTGGAGCTCTATATGTTTCCATCATGATGTTTCAACCTCTATATGATTCCATCTCTCCGACCGTTTGGAGCTTGAAATGATTCCAGCTCTCCTGTCTGTTTTGAGCTCTATGTGATTCCATCTCTCTGACTGTTTGAAGCTCAATATGATTCCGTCTATCTGACAGTTTGGAACCCCACATGATTCCACCTCTCTTACTATTGGGACCTCTATATGATTCCATCCCTGACTGTTTGAAGCTCGAAATGATTGCATCTCTATTGACTGTTTGGAGTTCAATATGATTCCATCTCTCTAACTGTTTGGAGCTCAATTAGATTCTGTCTATCTGACTGTTTGAAGCTCTATGTGATTCCATCTCTCTGAATGTTTGGAGTTCTAAATGATTGTATCTCTCTGTTTGGAGCTCTTTATGATTCCATCTCTCTTGACTGTTTGGAACACTATATGATTCCATCATGATGTTTTGACTTCTATATGATTTCATCTCTCCGATTGTTTGGAGCTCGAAATGATTGTAGCTCTCATGGCTGTTTGGAGCTCTATGTGATTCCATCTCACTGACTGTTTGGAGCTCAATATGACTCTGTCTACCTGACTGTTTGGAGCTCCATATGATTCCATCTCTCTGACTGGAGCTCTTTATGATTTTATCTCTTTGACTATTTGGAGCTCTCTATGATAACATCTCTCTGACAGTTTTGAGCTCAATATGATTCCGTCTATCTGACTGTATGGAGCTCCTTATGATTCCATCTCTCCGACTGTTTGGAGCTCCATATGATTCCATCTCTCCGACTGTTTGGAGTTCTAAATGATTTTATCTCTTTGAAAGTTTGGAGCTCTCGATGATTCCATCTCTCTGACTGTTTGGAGCTTTATATGATTCCATCTATCTGACTGTTTTGAATTAAATATGATTCCAACTATCTGACTGTTTGGATCTCTATATGATTCCTTCTCTCTGATTGTTTGGAGCTTTATATGATTCCATCTATCTGACTGTTTTGAATTAAATATGATTCCAACTATCTGACTGTTTGGATCTCTATATGATTCCTTCTCTCTGATTGTTTGGAGCTGTATATGCTTCCATGTCTCTGTCTGTTTGCAGCTGTTTATTTTTCCTTCTCTCTGACTATTTGGAGCTCCATATGATTCCATCTCTCTGCCTGTTTGGACCTGTGTAAGATTCATTCTCTCTGACTGTTTGCAACTCTATATGCTTCCATATATCTCACGGGAGTTCTTCGTGCTTTTTGGTTCCATCTCTCTCACTGTTTGGAGCTCTATACGATTCCATCTCTCTGACTGTCCGGAGCTCTATATGCTTCGATATCTCTGTCCATTTTGAGCTCTATAAGATTCCTTCTCTCTGACTAATTGGAGCACTATATGATTCCCTTTCTCTGACTGTTTGAAGCTCCATAAGATGACATCTCTGCGACTGTTTGGAACTCAAAATCATTCCATCTCTGACTGTTTGGAGCTCGAGATGCTTCAACATCTCTGACTTTTTGTAGCTCGATATGATTCCATCTCTCTGACTGTGACTGTTTGGAGCTCTACATGCTTCAATGCCTCTAAATTTGCAGCTGTATATGATGCCATCTCTATGACTGTTTGGAGGTTTCTATGATTCCATCTCTCTGTCTGTTTGGAACTCTATATGATTCTATCTCTCTGAATGTTTGGACCTCTCTATGTTTACATCTCTCTGACTGTTTGGAGCTTGAAATGATTCCAGCTTTCTTGTCTGTTTTCAGCTCTATGTGATTCCATCTCTCTGACTGAAGCTCAATATGATTCCATCTATCTGCAGTTTCGTGCTCCACATGATTCCACCTCTCTTACTATTGGGTCCTCGATATGATTCCATCCCTGACTGTTTGAAGCTCAAAATGATTGCATCTCTATTGACTGTTTGGAGCTCTATATGATTCTATCTCTCTAACAGTTTGGAGCTCAATACGATTCTGTCTATCTGACTGTTTGGAGATCTATGTGATTCCCTCTCTCCAAATGTTTGGAGATCTAAATGACTGTATCTCTCTGTTTGGAGCTCTATTTGATTCCATCTCTCTTGACTGTTTGGAGCTCTATATGCTTCAATGTCTCTGTCTGTTTGCAGCAGTTTATTATTCCTTCTCTCTGACTTTTTGTAGCTCGATATGATTCCATCTGTCTGACTGTGACTGTTTGGAGCTCTACATGCTTCAATGCCTCTAAATTTGCAGCTGTATATGATTTCATCTCTCTGACTGTTTGGAGGTCTCAATGATTTCATCTCTCTGACTGTTTGGAGCTCTATAAGATGCCATCTCTGCGATTGTTTGGAACTCAAAATCATTCCATCTCACTGACTGTTTGGAGCTCGAGATGCTTCAATATCTTTGACTACCTGTAGTGCAGTATGACTCCTTCCCTCTGACTGTTTGGAGCTCTACATGCTTCAATGTCTCTGCGTGTTTGCAGCTATATATGATTCCATCTCTCTGACTGTTTGGATCCCTATATGATTCCATCTCTCTGACTGTTTGGACCTCTCTATGATTTCATTTTCTGACTGTTTGGAGCTCTATAAAATGCCATCTCTGCGATTGTTTCAAACTCCAAATCATTCCATCTTACTGACTGTTGGAGCTCGAGATGCTTCAATATCTCTGACTACTTGTAGCTCAATATGACTCCATCCCTCTGACTGTTTGGAGCTCTACATGCTTCAATGTCTCTGAGTGTGTGCAGCTGTATATGATGCCATCTCTCTGACTGTTTGGAGCTCGATGATTCCATCTCTCTGACTGTTTGGAGCTCTATATGATTCCATCCCTCTGACTGTTTGGACCTCCCTATGATTCATTCTCTCTGACTGTTTGCTGCTCTATATGCGTCCATAAATCTGAGTGGAGCTCTTTATGATTCTATCTCTCTGACTGTTTGGAGCACTATATGCTTCAATGTCCCTGTCTGTTTGCGGCTGTATATTATTCCTTTTCTCTGACTATTTGGAGCTCTCTATGATTCATTCTCTCTAACTGTTTGCAGCACTATATGCTTCCATAAATCTGGCAGGAGCTCTTCGTGCTTCTATCTCTCTGACTGTTTGTAGCTGTCCATACTTACACCTTTCTGAGTATTTGGAGCTCAATATGCTTCTAACTGACTGTTTGGAGCTCTTTTTGGTTCCATCTCTCTGACTGTTTGAAGCTCTGTTTGTTTCCATCTCTCTGTTTGGAGCTCCATATATTTCCATCTCTCTTACTATTGGGAGCTCTATATGATTCCATGTCTGACTGTTTTCAGCTCCAAATGATTACATCTCTCTTGACTGTTTGGAGCTCCATATGTTTCCATCATGATGTTTCGACCTCTATATGATTCCATCTCTCCGACTGTTTGGAGCTTGAAATGATTGCAGCTCTCTTGTCTGTTTTGAGCTCTATGTGATTCCATCTCTCTGACTGTTTGAAACTCAATATGATTCCGTCTATCTGATAGTTTGGAGCTACACATGATTCCACATCTCTTACTATTGGGACCTCTATATGATTCCATCCCTGACTGTTTGAAGCTCAAAATGATTGCATCTCTATTGACTGTTTGGAGCTCTATATGATTCCATCTCTCTAACAGTTTGGAGCTCAATACAGAAGTCTATCTGACTGTTTGGAGCTCTATGTGATTCCACTTCTCCGAATGTTTGGAGTTCTAAATGATTGTATCTCCCTGTTTGGAACTCTATATGATTCCATCTCTCTTGACTGCTTGGAACTCTATATGGCTCCATCACGATGTTTCGACTTCTATATGATTCCATCTCTCTGATTGTTTGGAGCTCAAAATGATTCCAGCCCTCGTGGCTGTTTGGAGCTCTATGTGATTCCATCTTACTGACTGTTTGGAGCTCAATATGACTCTGTTTACCTGACTGTTTGGAATTCCATATGATTCCATATCTCTGACTGGAGCTCAAAATGATTTTATCTCTCTGACTGTTTGGAGCTTTATATGATTCTATCTCTCTGAATGTTTGGAGCTAAATATGATTCCATCTATCTGACTGTTTGGACTTCTATATGATTCCATCTCTCTAACACTTTGGAGCTCAATACGATTCTGTCTATCTGCCTGTTTGGAGCTCTTTGTGATTTCATCTATCCAAATGTTTGTAGTTCTAAATGATTGCATCTCTCTGACTGTTTGATGCTCTATATGGTTGTATCTCTCTGTATAGAACTCTATATGATTCCATCTCTCTTGACTGCTTGGAACTCTATATGGCTCCATCATGATTTTTCGACTTCTATATGATTCTATCTCTCCGATTGTTTGGAGCTCGAAATGATTCCAGCCCTCGTGCCTGTTTGGAGCTCTATGTGATTCTATCTCACTGACTGTTTGGAGCTCAATATGATTCTGTCTACCTGACTGTTTGGAACTCCATGTGATTCCATCTCTCTGACTGGAGCTCAAAATGATTTTATCTCTCTGACTGTTTGGAGCTTTATATGATTCTATCTCTCTGAATGTTTGGAGCTAAATATGATTCCAACTATCTGACTGTTTGGATCTCTATATGATTCCATCTCTCCTACTGTTTGGAGTTCGAAATGATTGCATCTCTCTGACTGTTTGGAGCTCTATATGCTTCAATGTCTGTGTGGTTTTGCAGCTGCTTATTATTACTGCTCTCTGACTATTTGGAGCTCTATATGATTCCATCTATCTGACTGTTTGGACCTCTCTATGATTCATTCGCTCTGACTGTTTGTAAATCTATATGCTTCCATACATCTGACGGGAGTGCTTTGTGCTTTTTGGTTTCATCTTTCTGACTGTTTGGAACTCTATTTGTTTCCATCTCTCTGTTTGGAGCTCCATATGATTCCATCTCTCTTACTATTGTTAGCTCTATATGATACCATCTCTGACTGTTATCAGCTCCAAACGATGACATCTCTCTTGACTCTTTGGAGCTCTATATGTTTCTATCATCCTGTTTCGACCTCTATATGATTCCATTTCTCTGACTGGAGTTCGAAATGATTCCAGCTCTCTTGTATCTTTTGAGCTCTCTGTGATTCTATCTCACTGACTGCTGGGAGCTCAATATGATTTTGTCTATCTGACTGTTTGCAGCTGTCTATAGTTATTTCTCTCTGACTGTTTGGATCTCAATATGCTTCGAACTTACTGATTGGAGCTCTATCTGGTTCCATCTCTCTGACTGTTTGGAGTTCTATTTTTTTCCAGCTCTCTGGTTGGAGTTCCTTTTGATTCCATCTCTGACTGTATTCAGCTCTAAATGATTCCATCTTTCTTGACTGTTTGGTGCTCTATATGATTCCATCATGATGTTTCAACCTCTATATGATTCCATCTCTCTGACTGGAGCTCGAAATGATTCCAGATCTCTTGTCTGTTTTGAGCTCTCTGTGATTCCATCTCACTGCCTGCTGGGAGCTCAACATGATTCTGTCTATCTGACTGTTTGGAGCTCTATATGATCCCATCTCTCTGACTGTTTGGAACTCTTTATGATTTCGTCTCTCTGAATGTTTGGAGCTCTATGTGATTCCATCTCACTGACTGTTTGGTACTCCATATGATTCTGTCTACCTGACTGTTTGGAGCTCCATATGATTTCATCTCCCTGACTGGAGCTCTTGATGATTTTATTTCTCTGACTGTTTGGAGCTGTCTATGATACCATCTGTCTGACAGTTTGGAGCTCAATATGATTCCGGCTATCTGACTGTTTGGAGCTCTATATGATTCCAAGTCTCCGACTGATTGGAGTTCTAAATGATTGCATCTCTTTGAAAGTTTGGAGCTCTCTATGATTCCAGCTCTCTGACTGTTTGGAGCTTTATTTGATTCTATCTCTCTGAATGTTTGGAGCTCTCTATTATTCCATCTATCTGACTGTTTGGATCGTTATATGATTACATCTCTCCTACTGTTTGGAGTTCGAAATGATTGCAACTCTCTGACTGTTTGGAGCTCAATATGATTCCATCTCTCTGACTGTTTGGAGCTCTATATGATTCCACCTCTCTGACTGTTTGGAGCTCTAGATGCTTCAATGTCTCTGTAGGTTTGCAGCTGTTTATTATTACTTCTCTCTGACTATTTGTAGCTCTATATGATTCCATCTCTCTGCCTGTTTGGACCTCTCTACGATTCATTCTTTCTGACTGTTTGCAACTCTATATGCTTCCATATATCTGGCAGGAGTTCTTCGTGCTTTTTGGTTCCATCTCTCTGACTGTTTGGAGCTCTATTTGTTTCCATCTCTCTGTTTGGAGCTCCATATGATTCCATCTCTCTTACTTTTGTTAGCTCTGTATGATTCCATCTCTGACTGTTTTCAGCTCCAAAGGATGACATCTCTCTTGACTCTTTGGAGCTCTATATGTTTCTATCATCCTGTTTTGACCTCTGTATGATTCCATCTCTGTGACTGGAGCTCGAAATGATTCCAGCTCTCTTGTCTGTTTTGAGCTCTCTGTGATTCCATCTCACTGATTGCTGGGAGCTCAAATGCTTTTGTCTATCTGACTGTTTGTAGCTGTCTAAGGTTATATCTCTCTGACTGTTTGGATCTCAATATGCTTCGAACTGACTGATTGGAGCTCTTTTTGGTTCCATCTCTCTGACTGTTTGGAGTTCTATTTTTTTCCAGCTCTCTGGTTGGAGTTCCTTTTGATTCCATCTCTGACTGTATTCAGCTCTAAATGATTCCATCTTTCTTGACTGTTTGGTGCTCTATATGATTCCATCATGATGTATCAACCTCTATAAGATTCCATCTCTCTGACTGTTTGGAGCTCGAAATGATTCCAACTCCCTTGTCCGTTTTGAGTTCTCTGTGATTCCATCTCACTGACTGCTGGGAGCTCAATATGATTCTGTCTATCTGACTGTTTGGAGCACTATATGATTCCATCTCTCTGACCGTTTGGAGCGCTATATGATTCCCTTTCTTTGACTGGAGCTCTTTTTGATTTCATCTCTCTGACTGTTTGGAGCTCCCCATGATACCATCTCTCTGACCGTTTGGAGCTCTATATGATTCCATCCCTCTGATTGTTTGGAGCGCTATATGCTTTGATATCTGTCTGTTTGCAGTTGTACATTATTCCCTCACTATGACTATTTGGAGCTCTCTATGATTCATTCTCTCTGACTGTTTGCAGCTCTATATGCTTCCATAAATCTGACAAGAGCTGTTCGTGCTTCTATCTCTCTGACTGTTTTTAGCTGTCAATGGTTATATCACTGACTGTTTGGATCTCAATATGCTTCTAACTGAGTGTTTTGAGATCTTTTTGGTTCCATCTCTCTGACTGTTTGGAGCTCTGTTTGTTTCCATCTCTCTGTTTGGTGCTTCATATGATTCCATGGCTCTTATATGATTCCATCCCTGACTGTTTTTAGCTCCAAATTATGACATCTTTCTTGACTGTTTGGAGCTCCATATGTTTCCATCATGATGTTTTGACCTCTATATGATTCATTTTCTCCGACTGTTTGGAGCTTGAAATGATTCCAGTTCTCTTGTCTGTTTTGAGCTCTATGTGATTCTTTCTCATTGACTGTGTGCAACTCTTTCTGATTTCATCTCTCTGACTGCTTGGAGCTCTATGTGATTCCATCTCTCTGACTGTGTGGAGTTCAATATGATTCTGTCTATCTGACTGTTTGGAGCTCTCTATGATTCCATCTCTCCGAATGTTTGGAGTTCTAAATGATTGCAGCTCTCTGACTGTTTGGAGCTCTATATGATTCCATCTCTCTGACTGTTTGGAGCTCTATTTGCTTCCATAAATCTGACTGGAGCTCTTCATGCTTTTATCTCTCTGATTGTTTGTAGCTGTCCATGGTTATATCTTTCTGACTGTTTGGAGCTCAATATTGTTCTAACTGAGTGTTTGGAGCTCTTTTTGGTTCCATCTCTCTGAGATTTTGGCGTTCTATTTGTTTCCATCTCTCTCTTTGGAGCTCCATATGATTCCATCTCTGACTGTAATCAGCTCCATATGATTCCATCTCTCTTGACTGTTTGGTGCTCAATATGATTCCATCATGATGTTTCGGCATCTATATGATTCCATTTCTCTAACTGTTTGGAGCTCGAAATGATTCGTATCCCTTGTCTGTTTTGTGCAATATGTGATTCCATCTCACTGCCTGCTGGGAGCTCAATATGATTCTGTCTATCTGACTGTTTGGAGCTCTATATGATCCCATCTCTCTGACTGTTTGGAACTTTTTATGATTTCATGTCTCTGACTGTTTGGAGCTCTATGTGATTCCATCTCTCTGACTGTTTGGAACTTTTTATGATTTCATCTCTCTGAATGTTTGGAACTCTATTTGATTCAATCTCTCTGACTGTTTGGAGCTCAATATGATTCTGTCTATCTGACTATTTGGAGTTCTAAATTTTTGCAGTGCACTGACTGTTTTGAGCTCTATAAGATTCCATCTCTCTGACTGCTGGAGCTCTATGTGATTCCATCTCTCTGACTGTTTGGAGTTCTATATGATTCCACCTATCTGACTGTTTGCAGCTGTTTATGGTTCCATCTCTCTGACTGTTTGATGCACGATTTGTTTCCATCTCTCTGCTTGGAGCTCTATATGATTCCATCTCTCTTACTATGGGGAGCTCTATATGATTCCATCTCCCTGACTGTTTGGAGCACTATATGCTTCAATGTCTCTGTCTGTTTGCAGCTGTATATTATTCCTTCTCTCTGATTATTTGTAGGTCTGTATGATTCATTCTCTCTGACTGTTTGCAGCTATAGATGCTTCCATAAATCTGACAGGAGCTGTTCGTGCTTCTATCTCTCTGACTGTTTGTAGCTGTCCATGGTAATACCACTGACTGTTTGGATTTCAATTTTTCTTCTGAGTGTTTGGAGCTCTTTTTGGTTCCATCTCTCTGACTGTTTGGAGCTCTATTTCTTTCCATCTCTCTGTTTGGTGCTTCATATGATTCCATCTCTCTTACTATTGGTAGCTCTATATGATTCCATCTCTGACTGTTTTCAGCTCCAAATGATTACATCTCTCTTGACTGTTTGGAGCTCTATATGTTTCCATCATGATGTTTCGACCTCTATATGATTCCATCTCTCCGACTGTTTGGAGCTTGAAATGATTCCAGCTCTCTTGTCTGTTTTGAGTTCTATGTAATTCCAACTCTCTGACTGTTTGAAGCTCCATATGATTCCGTCTATCTGACAGTTTGGAGCTACACATGATTCCACATCTCTTACTATTGGGACCTCTATATGATTCCCTCCCTGACTGTTTGAAGCTCAAAATGATTGCATCTCTATTGACTGTTTGGAGTTCTATATGATTCCATCTCTCTAACAGTTTGGAGCTCAATACTATTCTGTCTATCTGACTGTTTGGAGCTCTATGTGATTCCACTTCTCTGAATGTTTGGAGTTCTAAATGATTGCATCTCTCTAACTGTTTGATGCTCTATATGATTGTATCTCTCTGTTTGGAACTCTATATGATTCCATCTCTCATGACTGCTTGGAACTCTCTTTGGCTCCATCACGATGTTTTGACTTCTATATGATTCCATCTCTCCTATTGTTTGGAGCTCGAAATGATTCCAGCCCTCATGCCTGTTTGGAGCTCTATGTGATTCCACCTTACTGACTGTTTGGAGCTCAATATGACTCTGTCTACCTGACTGTTTGGAACTCCATGTGATTCCATCTCTCTGACTGGAGCTCTTCATGATTCTATCTCTCTGAATGTTTGGAGCTAAATATGATTCCATCTATCTGACTGTTTGCAGCTCTATATGCTTCCATAAATCTGACAGGAGCTGTTCGTGCTTCTATCTCTCAGACTGTTTGTGGCTGTCCATGGTTATATCACTGACTGTTTGGATCTCAATTTTTCTTCTAACTGAGTGTTTGGAGCTCTTTTTGGTTCCATCTCTCTGACTGTTTGGAGCTCTATTTGTTTCCATCTCTCTGTTTGGTGCTTCATAAGATTCCATCTCTCTTGCTATTGATAGCTCTATATGATTCCATCTCTGACTGTTTTCAGCTGCAAATGATGACATCTCTCTTGACTGTTTGGAGCTCCATATGTTTCCATCATGATGTTTCGACCTCTATATGATTCCATTTCTCCGAATGTTTGGAGCTCGAAATGATTCCAGCTCTCCTGTCTGTTTTGAGCTCTATGTCTCTCTGACTGTTTGTAGCTGTCCATGGTTATATCACTGACTGCTTGGATCTCAATTTTTCTTCTAACTGATTGTTTGGAGCTCTTTTTGGTTCCATCTCTCTGTCTGTTTGGAGCTCAGTATGATTCTGTCTAGCTGACTGTTTGGATCTCTATATGATTTCATCTCTCCGACTGTTTGGAGTTCAAAATGATTACATCACTCTGACTGTTTGGAGCTCTCTATGATTCTATCTCTCTGACTGTTTGGAGCTCTATATGCTTCAATGTCTCTGTCTGTTTGCAGCTGTATGTTATTTCTTCTTTCTGACTATTTAGAGCTCTATATGATTCCATCTCTCTGTTTGGACCTCTCTATGATTAATTCTCTTTGATTGTTTGGAGCTCTATATGCTTCCATAAATCTGACTGGAGCTCTTCATGCTTTTATCTCTCTGACTGTTTGTAGTTGTCCATGGTTATATCTTTCTGACTGTTTGGGGCTCAATATTCTTCTAACTGAGTGTTTGGAGCTCTTTTTGGTTCCATCTCTTTGACTTTTTGGAGTTCTATTTGTTTCCATCTCTCTCTTTGGAGCTCCATATGATTCCATCTCTGATTGTATTCAGCTCCAAATGATTCCATCTCTCTTGACTGTTTGGTGCTCTATATGATTCCATCATGATGTTTCGGCATCTATATGATTCCATTTCTCCGACTGTTTGGAGCTCGAAATGATTCCAGTTCTATTGTCTGTTTTGAGCTCTATGTGATTCCATCTCACTGACTGCTGGGAGCTCTATATGATCCCAACTCTCTGACTGTGTGGAACTCTTTATGATTTCATCTCTCTGGCTCTTTGGAGCTCTATGTAATTCCATCTCTCTGACTGTGTGGAGCTCAATATGATTCTGTCTATCTGACTGTTTGGAGCTCTCTATGAATCCATCTCTCCGAATGTTTGGAGTTCTAAATGATTGCAGCTCTCTGACTGTTTGGAGCTCTATGTGATTCCATCTCACTGCCTGCTGGGAGCTCAATATGATTCTGTCTATCTGACTTTTGGAGCTCTATAAGTTCCCATCTCTCCGACTGTTTGGAACTCTTTATGATTTCATCTCTCTCACTGTTTGCAGCTCTGTGTGCTTCCATAAATCTGACAGGAGCTGTTCGTGCTTCTATCTCTCTGACTGTTTGTAGCTGTCTATGGTTATATCACTGACTGTTTGGATCACAATTTTTCTTCTAACTGAGTGTTTGGAGCTCTTTTTGGTTCCATCTCTCTGACTGTTTGGAGCTCTATTTGTTTCCATCTCTCTGTTTGGTGCTTCATATGATTCCATCTCTCTGACTGTTTGGAGCTCAATATGATTCCATCTAGCTGACTGTTTGGATCTCTATATGATTTCATCTCTCCGACTGTTTGGAGTTCAAAATGATTGCATCTCTCTGACTGTTTGGAGCTCTTTATGATTCCATCTCTCTGACTGTTTGGAGTTCAAAATGATTCCGTCTAGCTGACTGTTTGGATCTCTATATGATTTCATCTCTATCTTTGGATCTCCATATGATTCCATCTCTGACTGTATTAACTCCAAATGTTTCCATCTCTCTTGACTGTTTCGGCCTCTATATGCTTCCATAAATCTGACAGGAGCTGCTCGTGCTTCTATCTCTCTGACGGTTTGTAGCTGTCCATGGTTATATCACTGACTGTTTGGATCTCAATTTTTCTTCTAACTGAGTGTTTGGATCTCTTTTTGGTTCCATCTCTCTGACTGTTTGGAGCTCTATTTGTTTCCATCTCTCTGTTTGGTGTTTTATATGATTCCATCTCTCTTACTATTGGTAGATCTATATGATTCCATCTCTGACTGTTTTCAGCTCCAAATGATGACATCTCTCTTAACTGTTTGGAGCTCCATATGTTTCCATCATGATGTTTCGACCTCTATATTATTCCATTTCTCCGACTGTTTGGAGCTCGAAATGATTGTAGATCTCTTGTCTGTTTTGAGTTCTATGTGATTCCATCTCACTGACTGTGTGGAACTCTTTATGATTTCATCTCTCTGACTGTTTGGAGCTCTATATGATTCCACCTCTTTGACTCTTTCCAGCTCTATTTGCTCCCATATATCTGACTGGACTTCTTCATGATTCTATCTCTCTGACCGTTTTGAGCTCAGTATTCTTCTAACTGACTGTTTGCAGCTCTTTTTGGTTCCATCTTCCTGACTGTTTGGATCTCTATTTGTTTCCGTCTCTCTGTTTGGAGCTCCATAGCATTCCAGCTCTCTTTCTATTGGGAGCATTATATGAATCCATCTCTGATTGTTTGAAGCTGGAAATGATTCCATATCTCTTGACGCCTTCTATATGATTCCATCATGACTTTACCAGCACTATATGATTCCATCTCTCCGATTGGTTGGAACTCAAAATGATTCAAGCTCTGTTGTCTTTTTGTAGCTCTATGTGATTCCATCTCACTGACTGTTTGTAGCTCAATATGATTTGGTCTCTCTGACTGTTTGGAGATCAATATGATTCCCTCGAGCTGACTGTTTTGATCTTTATATGATTTCATCTCTCCGACTGTTTGGAGTTCAAAATGATTGCATCTCTTTGACTGTTTGGAGCTCTCTATGATTCTATCTCTCTTGACTGTTTGGTGCTCTATATGATTCCATCATGATGTTTCGGCCTCTATATGATTCCATCTCTCCGACTGTATGGAGCTCGAAATGATTCCAGCTCTCTTGTCTGTTTTGTGCTATATGTGATTCCATCTCACTGCCTGCTGGGAGCTCAATATGATTCTGTCTATCTGACTGTTTGGAGCTCTATATGATCCCATCTTTCTGACTGTTTGGAACTCTTTATGATTTCATCTCTCTGACTGTTTGGAGCTCAATATGATTCGGTCTATCTGACTATTTGGAGTTGTAAATGATTGCAGCTCTCTGACTGTTTAGAGCTCTATAAGATTCCATCTCTCTGACTGCTGGAGCTCTATGTGATTCCATCTCTCTGACTGTTTGGAGCTCAATGTTTCCACCTATCTGACTGTTTGGACCTCTTTATGGTTCCATCTCTCTGACTGCTTGGAGCACGATTTGTTTCCATCTCTCTGTTTGGAGCTCTATATGATTCCATCTCTCTTACTATGGGGAGCTCTATACGATTCCATATCCCTGACTGTTTGGAGCACTATACGCTTCAATGTCTCTGTCTGTTTGCAGCTGTATATTATTCCTTCTCTCTGATTATTTGGAGCTCTCTATGATTCATTCTCTCTGACTGCTTGCGGCTCTATATGCTTCCATAAATCTGACAGGAGCTGTTCGTGCTTCTATATCTCTGACTGTTTGTAGCTGACTGTTTGAAGCATTATATTATTCCATCTCTCTGACTGTTTGGCGCTCGAAAGATGCCATCTCTCCAACTGTTTGGAACTCGAAATCATTCCATCTCTCGTGACTCTTTGGAGCTCGACTTGATTCCATCTCGCTGACTGTTTGGAGCTTGAAATGATTTCATTTATCTTGTCTGTTTGGATCTCTATATGATTCCATCTCTCTAACTGTTTTAACTCTATATGATTCCATCGATCTAACTGTTTGGAGCTCTATATGATTTCATCTCTCTGACTGTTTGGAGCTCTATATGATTCCCTCTCTTTGCGCTCTCTTTCATTATATCTCTCTGACTATTTGGAGCTCTGTATGATTCCATCTCTCTTACTGTTTGGAGTTTTATAAGATGCCATTTGGTCGACTTTTTGGAGCTTGAAATCATTCCATCTCTGACTGTTGGGATCTCTGTATGCTATGATGTCTCTGACTGTTTGGAGGTCTATATGATTCAATCTCTCTGACTTTTTGGAGCTCTATATGCTTCAATTTTTCTGACTGTTTGCAGCTGTATATGATTCCATCTCTCTGACTGTTTGCAGCTCTATATGCTTCCATAAATCTGACTGGAGCTCTTCATGCTTCTATTTCTGCCTGTCCATGGTTATATCTCTCTGACTGTTTGGAGCTCAATATTCTTCCAACTGAGTGTTTGGAGCTCTTTTTGGTTCCATCTCTCTGACTGTTTGGATTATATTTGTGTCCATCTCTGTCTTTGGATCTCCATGTAATTCCATCTCACTTACTATCGGGGAGCTCTATATGATTCCACCTCTCTGACTGTTTGCAGCTCGAAATGATTCCATCTCTCTTGAGTGCTTGGAGCTGTATATGATTCCATCATAATGTTTCGACATCTGTATGTTTCCATCACTCCAACTGTTTGGAGGTCATGATAATTCAGTCTATATCACTGTTTGGAGCTCTATATGATTCCATCTCTCCGAATGTTTGGAGTTTGAAATGATTGCATCTCTCTGATTGTTTGGAGCTCTATATGATTCCATCTCTCTGACTGTTTGGGGCACTGTATGCTCCCATGTCTCTGACTGTTTGGGGTTCTATATGATTCCATCTCTCTGACTGTTTAGAGATCTATATGATTCCATCTATCTCACTGTTTAGAACTCTGTATTTTTCCATCTATCTGATTGTTTTGTGCTCTTTAAGATGCCATCTCTCCAACTGCTTGGAACTCGAAATCATTCCATCTCTCGTGCATCTTTGGAGCTCTACATGATTCCATCTCTCTAACTGTTTTAGCTCTATATGACTCCTTCTATCTAACTGTTTGGAGCTCTATATGATTCCATCTCCCTGACTGTTTCGCGTACAATATGATTCCATCTCTCTGACTGCTTGGAGCTGTATAAGATGCCAATTCATCAACTGTTTGGACTTCGAAATCATTCCATCTCTCGTGACACATTGGAGATCTACAAGATTTCATCTCCCTGAAAGTTTGGAGCTGGAAATGATTTCATGTATTATGTCTGTTTGGAGCAATATATGATTCCATCTCTCTAACTGTTTGGAGCTCTATATGCTTCCCTCTCTCTGAATGCTTCGAGGTCTGTTTGATTCTATCTCCCTGACTATTTGGAGCTCTCTATGATTCCATCTATCTGACAGTTTGGAGCTCTATATGATTCCATCTCTCTGACTGTTTGGAGATCACTATGTTTCCATATCTCTGACTGTTTGGAGCTGTATAGGATTCCATCTCTGACTGTTTGAAGAACTATATTATTCCATCATTCTAACTGTTTGTAGCTCTATGTGATGCCATCTCTCCAACTGTTTGCAACTCAAAATCATTCCATCTCTCGTGACTCTTTGGAGCTCTGCATGATTCCATCTCTCTAACTGTTTTAGTTCTATATGATTCCATCTATCTAACTGTTTGGAGCTCGATGTGATTCCATCTCTCTGACTGTTATGAGCTCTATATGATTCCATATCTCCGAATGTCTGGAGATCTATATGATTGTATCTCTCTGATTGTTTGGAGCTCTATATGCTTCCAGCTCCCTGATTGTTTGGAGCTCCATATGATTCCATCTCTCTGACTATTTGGAGCTCCATATGATTCTTTCTCACTGACTGTTTGCAGCTCAAAATGATTCCATCTCTCTTGACTGCTTGGACCTCTGTAAGATTCCATCATGATGTTTTGACATCTTGATGATTACACCACTCCGAATCTTTGGAGCTCAAGGTGATTCCTTCTATCTGACTGTTTGGAGCTTTATATGATTCCATCTCTCCGAATGTTTGGAGTTGTAAATGACTGCATCTCTCTGACTGCTTGGATGTCTGTATGATTCCATCTCTCTAACTGTTTGGAGCTCTATATGCTTCCCTCTCTCTGAATGCTTCGAGGTCTGTTTGATTCTATCTCCCTGATTATTTGGAGCTCTCTATGATTCCATCTATCTGACAGTTTGGAGCTCTATATGATTCCATCTCTCTGACTGTTTGGAGATCACTATGTTTCCATATCTCTGACTGTTTGGAGCTGTATAGGATTCCATCTCTGACTGTTTGAAGAACTATATTATTCCATCATTCTAACTGTTTGTAGCTCTATGTGATGCCATCTCTCCAACTGTTTGCAACTCAAAATCATTCCATCTCTCGTGACTCTTTGGAGCTCTGCATGATTCCATCTCTCTAACTGTTTTAGTTCTATATGATTCCATCTATCTAACTGTTTGGAGCTCGATGTGATTCCATCTCTCTGACTGTTATGAGCTCTATATGATTCCATATCTCCGAATGTCTGGAGATCTATATGATTGTATCTCTCTGATTGTTTGGAGCTCTATATGCTTCCAGCTCCCTGATTGTTTGGAGCTCCATATGATTCCATCTCTCTGACTATTTGGAGCTCCATATGATTCTTTCTCACTGACTGTTTGCAGCTCAAAATGATTCCATCTCTCTTGACTGCTTGGACCTCTGTAAGATTCCATCATGATGTTTTGACATCTTGATGATTACACCACTCCGAATCTTTGGAGCTCAAGGTGATTCCTTCTATCTGACTGTTTGGAGCTTTATATGATTCCATCTCTCCGAATGTTTGGAGTTGTAAATGACTGCATCTCTCTGACTGCTTGGATGTCTGTATGATTTCAGCTCTCTGACTGTTTGGAGCTCTCTATGATTCCATCTCTCTGACTGTTTGGAGCACAAAATGATTCCTTCTCTCCAAAGAATCAGCTTTTGAAGCTCTATATGATTCCATCTCTCTGACTGTTTGGAGCACGAAATGATGCCTTTGCTCTGACTGGAGCTCTAAATGATTCTATCTCTCTGACTGTTTGGATCTCCACATGATTCCATCTCTAATGACTCTTTGGAGCTCTAGTTCTTTCCATCGCCCTGACTGTTTGGAGCTCCATAGGATTCCATCTCTCTGACTGTTTGGAGCTGTATAAGATACCATCTCTACGACTGTTTTCAAATCAAAATGATTCCATCTCTCTTGAATCTTTGGATCTGAACATGGTTCCATCTCTCTGACTGTTTCGATCTCTACATGATTCAATCTCTCTGACTGTTTGGAGCTCTATATGATTCCATCTCCCTGACTGGAGCATTTTCTGATTTCCTCTCTCTGAATGTTTGGAGCTCTATATGATTCCATAATTCTGACTGTTTGGAGCAGTATATGATTCAATCTCTCCGACTGGAGCACAAAGTGATTCCTTCTCTCTGAATGTTTGGAGCTCTTTACAATGCCATCTCTACGACTGTTTGGAACTCAAAATCATCCCATCTCTCTGAACTCTTTTGAGCTCAATCAAATCCCATCTCTCTGACTGTTTGGAGCTCCATATGATTCTAATTCTCTTACTTTTGGGAGCTCTATATGATTCCATCTCTGACTGCAGCTTGAAATGATTCCATCTCTCTTGAATGTTTGATGATCTATATGATTGCAGGTTGCTGTTTCGAGCTCTATATGATACATCTCTCCAATTGTTTGGAGCTCGAAATGATTCCAGCTCACTTTTCTGTTAGGAACTCAATCTGATTCCATCTAATTGACTGTTTGGAACTCTATATGATTCCATCTCACCGTCTGTTTGGTGTTCTTAATGATTGCACCTCTCTAACTGTTTGGAGCTCTTTTATGATTCCATCTCTCTGACTGTTTGGAGCTCTACAGGATGCCATCTCTCCAACTCTTTGGAACTCGAAAACAAGTCCATCTCTCTTGACTCTTTGGAGCTCAACATGATTCCATCTCTCTGACTGTTTGGACTCTATATGATTCCAGCTCCCTGACTTTTTGGAGGTTTATATGATTTCATCTCTCCTACAGTTTGGAACATGCTATGATTCCATCTCAGTGACTGTTTGGAGTGCTATGATTCCATCTCTCTGACTGTTTGGAGCTCCAAGATTCCATCTCTCTGATTGTTTGGATATCTATATACCATCTCTGACTGTTTGGAGTTCTATTTGATTCCATCTCCCTGACTGTTTGTAGCTCTCCAGGCTTAAAACTCTCTGTCTGTTTGGAGGTCTGTATAATTCTATCTGACTGTTTGGAGCTCTATATGATTGCATCTCTCCTACCGTGTGGATCTCTACATGATTCCGAGGTTTTGGAGCACGAAATGATTCCTTCTCTCTGACTGGAGCTCTAAATGATTCTATCTCTCTGACTGTTTGGATCTCCACATGATTCCATCTCTGATGGCTCTTTGGAGCTCTATTTCTTTCCATCTCTCTGACTGTTTGGAGCTCTATATGATTCCATCTCTCTGACTGTTTGGACTTCCATATGATTCCATCTCTCTCACTGTTTGAAGCTATATTAGAAGCCATCTCTACGATTGTATGGAACTCGATATCATTCCATCTCTCTTGACGCTTTGGAGCTCAACATGATTCCATCTCTCTGCATGTTTGCATTGTATGTGATTCTATTTCTCTTACTATTGGGAGCTCTATATGATTCCATCTCTGAGTGTTTGAAGCTCGATATGATTCCATCACTCTTGACTGTTCAGAGCTCTATATGATTACATCTTGCTCTTTCAAACTCTTTTTAATACCACCTCTGTGACTGTTTGGAGCTCGAAATGATTCCAGCTCTCTTGTTTGTTCGTGTTATGTGATTCCATCTCTCTGACTGTTGGGAGCTCAATAGAATTCCGTCTATCTGACTGTTTGAAGCTCTAAGTGATTGATTCTCTCTGACTATTTGGAGCTCTATATGATTCCATTGCTCTGACTGTTTGGAGCTCTATATGATTTCATCTCTCTCACTGTTTGGAGCTCTCTATGATTCCCTCTCTCTGACTGTTTGGACCACTATATGATTCCATCTCTTTGACTGTTTGGAGCACTATAAGATGCCAACTCTCCGACTGTTTGGAACTCGAAATCATTCCATCTACCTTGATTCTTTGGAGCTCAACATGATTCCATCGCTGTAACTGTTTTGAGTTCCCTATCATCCCATCTCCCTGACTGTTTGGAGCTCAACATGATTCCATCGCTCTAACTGTTTTGAGCTCCCTATCATCCCATCTCCCTGACTCTTTGGAGCTGGAGATGATTCCATCTCTCCGACTGTTTGGAACACAAAATGATTCCTTCTCTCTGACTGTTTGGAGCTCTATATGATTCCATCTCTCTGACTGCAGCTCCATATGATACCATCTCTAATGACTGTTTGGAGCTCTAATTGAGTCAATATCTCTGGAGCTCTATATGGGTCCATCTCTCTGACTTTTTGGAGCTCTATTTCTTATCATTTTTTTGACTGTTCGGAGCTTCATGTGATTCCATCTCTAACTCTTTTGATTTCCATATGAGTTCATCTCTCTGCCTGTTTGGATCTCTATCTGCTTCTATCTCTCTGACTGTTTGGAGCTCTATATGATTCCATTCCTCTGACTGTTTGGAGCCTTCTATGAATCCATCTCTCTGACTGTTTGGAGTTCAATATGATTCCGTCTATCTGACTGCTTGGACTTGTAGATGATTGCGTCTCTCTGACTGTTTGGACCACTATTTGATTCCATCTCTCTGACTGTTTGTCACTCTAGGATTCTATCTCACTGACTGTTTGGAGCTCTTTCTGATTTCCTCTCTCTGACTGTTTGGAGCTCAACATGATTCCATCTCTTTGACTGTTTGGAGCTCTATATGATTACATCTTGATCTTTCAAACTCTATATAATACCATCTCTCCGACTCTTTGGAGCTCGAAATGATTCCAGCTCTCTTGTTTGTTTGGATTTATATGTGATTCGATCTCTCTGAGTGTTTGGAGCTCTATATGATTCCATCTCCTTCTATTGGAGCTCGATATGATTCTAACTCTCTAACTGTTTGGAGCTCTATATGATTTCATCTCTGACTGTTTGGAGCTTTCTATGATTCCATCTCTGACTGTTTGGAGCACAATAAGATGCCTTCTCTCCAACTGTTTTAAACTCAAAATCATTCCATCTCCCTTCATTCTTTGGAGCTCAACATGATTCCATCTCTCAAACTGTTTGGAGTTCCCTATCATCTCTGACTGCTTTGAGCTCAATAAGATTCCATCTCTCTGACTGTTTGGAGCACAAAATGATTCCTTCTCTCTGACTGTTTGGAGCTTTATCTGATTCCAGCTCTCTGACTGTTTGGAGCTCTCTATGATTCCATCTCTCTGACTGTTTAGAGCTTTATATGATTCCATCTCTCTGACTGTTTGGAGTTCTGAATGATTGCATCACTGACTGTAGTTCTATGTGATTCCATCTCTCTGACTATTTGGAGCTCTTTCTGATCTCATCTCTCTGACTGTTTGGAGCTCAATATGATTCCGTCTATCTGACTGTTTGGAGCTCGATATGATTCCCTCTCTGCGCCTGTTTGGAGTACTAGATGATTGCATCTCTCTGACTGTTTGGAAATCTACTTGATTCCATCTCTCTGACTCTTTGGCGCTCTATATGATTCCATCTCTCTGACTGTTTGGGGCAATATATAATTCCATCTCTCTGATTGTTTGGACCTCCATAAGATGCCATCTCCCCAACAGTTTGGAACTTGAAATCTTTCCACCTCTCTTGACTCTTGGAGCTCAATATGATTCCATCTCTCTGACTGTTTGGAGCTCAATATGATTCCATTTCTCTGACTGTTTGGAGTTTTCTATGATTCCATTTCTCTGACTGTTTGGAGTTTTCTATGATTCCATCTCTCTGACTGTTTGGAGCTCTTGGATTCAATCTCACTGACTGTTTGGATCTCTATATGATACCATCTCTGACTTTTTGGAAATCTATATGATTCCATCTCTCTGACTGTTTGGAACACGAAGTCCTGTCCATCTCTAACTGTAGCTCTATGTGATTCCATCTCTCTGACTGTTTGGAGCTCTTTCTGATTTCAACTCTCTGACTGTTTGGAGCTCAATATGATTCCATATCTCTGACTGTTTGGACTCTATAAGATTCCTTCTCTCTTACTTTTTGGAGGTTTATATGATTTCATCTCTCCTACATTTTGGAGGTATATATGATTCCTTCTCAGTAACTTTTTGGAGCGCTATGATTCCATCTCTCTGACTGTTTGGAGCTCCATAAGATGCCATCTCTCTGATTGTTTGGAACTCGAAATCATTACATCTCTCTTGACTCTATGGAACTCAGCATGATTCCATCTCTCCGACTGTTTGGACTGCATATGATTCCATCTCTCTGACTGTTTGGAGCTCCACGATTCCATCTCTCTGACTGTTTGGAGCACAAAATGATTCCTTCTCTACAAAGAATCATCTTTGGAGCTCTATATGATTCCATCACTCTGACTGTTTGGAGCACGAAATGATGCCTTCTCTCTGACTGGAGCTCTAAGTGATTCCATCTTTCTGACTATTTGGATCTCCACATGATTCCATCCCTAATGGCTCTTTGGAGCTCTATTTCTTTCCATCTCTCTGACTGTTTGGAGCTCCATAGGATACCATCTCACTGACAGTTTGGACATCCATATGATTCCATCACTCTGACTGTTTAGAGCACTATATGATTCCATCTCTCTGACTGTTTGGAGTTGTATAAGTTGCCATCTCTACAACTGTTTGGAAATCAAAATCATTCCATCTCTCTTGACTCTTTGGATCTCAACATTGTTCCATCTCTCTGACTGTTTGGAGCAGTATATGATTCAATCTCTCCGACTGGAGCACAAAGTGATTCCTTCTCTCTGACAGTTTGGAGCTCTTTACAATGCCATCTCTACGAGTGTTTGGAACTCCAAATCATCCCATCTCTCTGAACTCTTTTGAGCTCAATCAAATCCCATCTCTCCGACTGTTTGGAGCTCCATATGATTCCAATTCTCTTACTGTTGGGAGATCTATAGGATTCCATCTCTGACTGCAGCTCAAAATGATTCCATCTCTCTTGAATGTTTGAAGATCTATATGATTCCAGCTTGCTGTTTCGAGCTCTATATGATACATCTCTCCAATTGTTTGGAGCTCGAAATGATTCCAGCTCACTTTTCTGTTTGGAGCTCAATGTGATTCTGTCTATCTGACTGTTTGGAACACTATACACTTCCATCTCACCGTCTGTTTGGAGTTCTAAATGATTGCATCTCTCTAACTGTTTGGAGCTCTTTTATGATTCCATCTCTCTGACTGTTTGGAGCTCTGTAAGTTGCCATCTCTCCAACACTTTGGAACTCGAAAACAAGTCCTTCTCTCTTGACTCTTTGGAGCTCAACATGATTCCATCTCTCTGACTGTTTGGACTCTATGTGATTCCAGCTCCCTGACCTTTTGGAGGTTTATATGATTTCATCTCCCCTACAGCTTGGAACACTCTATGATTCCATCTCAGTGACTGTTTGGAGTGCTATGATTCCATCTCTCTGACTGTTTGGAACTCCAAGATTCCATCTCTCTGATTGTTTGGATATCTATATGCCATCTCTGACTGTTTGGAGTTCTATATGATTCCATCTCCCTGACTCTTTGCAGCTCTCCAGGCTTAAAACTCTCTGTCTGTTTGGAGGACTGTATACTTCTATCTGAGTGTTTGGAGCTCTATATGATTGCATTTCTCTGACCGTGTGGATCTCTACATGATTCCATCTCTCCGAAGTTTTGGTGCATTAAATGATTCCTTCTCTCTGACTGGAGCTCTAAATGATTCTATCTCTCTGACTGTTTGGATCTCCACATGATTCCATCTCTAATGGCTCTTTGGAACTCTACTTCTTTCCATCTCTCTGAATGTTTGGAGCTCCATAGGATTCCATCTCTCTGACTGTTTGGACTTCCATATGATTCCATCTCTCTCACTGTTTGGAGCACAATATGATTCCATCTCTCTCAAAGTTTGGAGCTATATAAGAAGCCATCTCTACGACTGTTTGGAACTCAAAATCATTCCATCTCTCTTGACTCTTTGGAGCTCAACATGATTCCATCTCTCTGCATGTTTGCATTGTATATGATTCCATTTCTCTTACTATTGGGAGCTCCATATGATTCCATCTCTGAGTGTTTGAAGCTGGATATGATTCCATCGCTCTTGACTGTTCAGAGCTCTATATGATTACATCTTGCTCTTTCAAACTCTTTTTAATATCACCTCTCCGACTGTTTGGAGCTCGAAATGATTCCAGCTCTCTTGTTTGTTCGGAGCTCTATATGATTCCATCTCTCTGACTGTTGGGAGCTCAATAGAATTCCGTCTATCTGACTGTTTGAAGCTCTGAATGATTGATTCTCTCTGACTATTTGGAGCTCTATATGATTCCATTGCTCTGACTGTTTGGAGCTCTATATGATTTCATCTCTCTCACTGTTTGGAGCTCTCTATGATTCCCTCTCTCTGACTGTTTGGACCACTATATGATTCCATCTCTTTGACTGTTTGGAGATCTATAAGATGCCAACTCTCCGACTGTTTGGAACTCGAAATCATTCCATCTACCTTGACTCTTTGGAGCTCAACATGATTCCATCGCTCTAACTGTTTTGAGCTCCCTATCATCCCATCTCCCTGACTCTTTGGAGCTCGAGATGATTCCATCTCTCCGACTGTTTGGAACACAAAATGATTCCTTCTCTCTTACTGTTTGGAGCTCTAAATGATTCTATCTCTCTGACTGCAGCTCCATATGATTCCATCTCTAATGACTGTTTGGAGCTCTAATTGAGTCAATATCTCTGGAGCTCTATATGGGTCCATCTCTCTGACTTTTTGGAGCTCTATTTCTTTCCATTTCTTTGACTGTTTGGAGCTTCATGTGATTCCATCTCTAACTCTTTTGATTTCCATATGAGTTCATCTCTCTGCCTGTTTGGATCTCTATCTGCTTCTATCCCTCTGACTGTTTGGAGATCTATATGATTCCATTCCTCTGACTGTTTGGAGCTTTCTACGAATCCATCTCTCTGACTGTTTGGAGTTCAATATGATTCCGTCTATCTGACTGCTTGGACTTGTAGATGATTGCATCTCTCTGACTGTTTGGACCACTATTTGATTCCATCTCTCTTACTGTTCGGGGTACAATATGATTCCATCTCTCTGACTGTTTGTAGCTCTAGCATTCGATCTCATTGACTGTTTGGAGCTCTTTCTGATTTCATCTCTGACTGTTTGGAGCTCCACATGATTCCATCTCTTTGACTGTTTGGAGCTCTATATGATTACATCTTGATCTTTCGAACTCAATATAATACCATCTCTCCGAGTCTTTGGAGCTCGAAATGGTTCCAGCTCTCTTGTTTGTTTGGAGCTCTATTTGATTCGATCTCTCTGAGTGTTTGGAGCTCTATATGATTCCATCTCCTTCTATTGGAGCTCTATGTGATTCTATCTCTCTAACTGGAGCTCTATATGATTTCATCTCTGACTGTTTGGAGCTTTCTATGATTCCATCTCTCTGACTGTTTGGAGCTTTCTATGATTCCATCTCTCTGACTGTTTGGAGCACAATAAGATGCCTTCTCTCCAATTGTTTGGAACTCGAAGTCATTCCATCTCCCTTCATTCTTTGGAGCTCAACATGATTCCATCTCTCAAACTGTTTGGAATTCTCTATCATCCCATCTCCCTGAGTGCTTTGAGCTCGATAAGATTCCATCTCTCTGACTGTTTGGAGCACAAAATGATTCCTTCTCTCTGACTGTTTGGAGCTCTATATGATTCCAGCTCTCTGACTGTTTGGAGCTCTCTATGATTCCATCTCTCTAACTGTTTAGAGCTTTATATGATTCCATCTCTCTGACTGTTTGGAGTTCTAAATGATTGCATCACTGACTGTAGTTCTATGTGATTCTATCTCTCTGACTATTTGGAGCTCTTCTGATTTCATCTCTCTGACTGGAGCTCGATATGATTCCATCTCTGCGCCTTTTTGGAGTACTAGATGATTGCATCTCTCTGACTGTTTGGAACTCTACTTAATTCGAACTCTCTGACTCTTTGGCGCTCTATATGATTCCATCTCTCTGACTGTTTGGGGCAATATATAATTCCATCCCTCTGATTGTTTGGACCTCCATAAGATGCCATCTCCCCGACTGTTTGGAACTTGAAATCTTTCCACCTCTCTTGACTCTTGGAGCTCAATATGATTCCATCTCTCTGACTGTTTGGAGATCAATATGATTCCATCTCTCTGATTGTTTGGAGCTCGATATGATTCCATCTCTCCGACTGTTTGGAGCACAAAATGATTCATTCTCTCTGACTGTTTGGACCTCTATCTGCTTCCATCTCTCTGACTGTTTGGAGATCTATATGATTCCATCTCTCTGACTGTTTGGAGTTCTAAATGATTGCATCACTGACTTTAGCTCTATGTAATTCCATCTCTCTGACTGTTTGGAGCTCTTTCTGATTTTAACTGCCTGACTGGAACTCAATATGATTCCATCTCTCTGATTCTTTGGAGCTCAATATGGTTCCTTATATCTGAATGTTTGGAGTTCGATATGATTCCATCTCTCCAGCTGCTTTGAAATCTAGATGATTACATCTCTCTGACTGTTTGAAACTCTACTTGATTCTATCTCTCTGACTCTTTGGTGCTCTATACAATTCCATCTCCCTGACTGTTTGGGGAACTATATGATTCCATCTCTCTGACTGTTTGGACCTCCGTAAAATGCCATCTCCCCAACTGTTTGGACCTCGAAATCATTCCACCCCTCTTGACTCTTTGGAGCTCCATATGTTTCCTTATATCTGAATGTTTGGAGTTCGATATGATTCCATCTCTCCAGCTGCTTTGAATTCTAGATGATTACATCTCTCTGACTGTTTGAAACTCTACTTGATTCTATCTCTCTGACTCTTTGGTGCTCTATACAATTCCATCTCCCTGACTGTTTGGGGAACTATATGATTCCATCTCTCTGACTGTTTGGACCTCCGTAAAATGCCATCTCCCCAACTGTTTGGACCTCGAAATCATTCCACCCCTCTTGACTCTTTGGAGCTCCATATGTTTCCATCTCTCTGACTGTTTGGAGCTCAATATGATTGCATTTCTCTTACTATTGGCAGCTCTATATTAATCCATCTCTGACTGTTTTCAGCCCGAAAGAATTCCATCTCACTTGACTGTTTGGAACTCTATCTGATTTCATTGTGCTCTTTCAAGCTCCATATAATACCATCTCTTCGACTGTTTGGACCTTGAAATGATTCCAGCTCTCTTCTCTGCTTGGAGCTCTATGTGATTCCATCTTGCTCTTTCGAGATCTATATAATAGAATCTCTCTGAATGTTTGGAACTCGAAATTATTCCATCTGCCTTGACTCTTTCGAGCTCAATATGATTCCATCTCACTGACTCTTTGGAGCTCTATATGATTCTATTGCTCTGACTGTTTGGAGCTCTATATGATTTCATCTCTCTCACTGTTTGGAGCTCTCTATGATTCCCTCTCTCTGACTGTTTGGACCACTATATGATTCCATCTCTTTGACTGTTTGGAGCACTATAAGATGCCAACTCTCCGACTGTTTGGAACTCGAAATCATTCCATCTACCTTGATTCTTTGGAGCTCAACATGATTCCATCGCTGTAACTGTTTTGAGTTCCCTATCATCCCATCTCCCTGACTGTTTGGAGCTCAACATGATTCCATCGCTCCAACTGTTTTGAGCTCCCTATCATCCCATCTCCCTGACTCTTTGGAGCTCGAGATGATTCCATCTCTCCGACTGTTTGGAACACAAAATGATTCCTTCTCTCTGACTGTTTGGAGCTCTATATGATTCCATCTCTCTGACTGCAGCTCCATATGATTCCATCTCTAATGACTGTTTGGAGCTCTAATTGAGTCAATATCTCTGGAGCTCTATATGGGTCCATCTCTCTGACTTTTTGGAGCTCTATTTCTTTCCATTTTTTTGACTGTTCGGAGCTTCATGTGATTCCATCTCTAACTCTTTTGATTTCCATATGAGTTCATCTCTCTGCCTGTTTGGATCTCTATCTGCTTCTATCTCTCTGACTGTTTGGAGCTCTATATGATTCCATTCCTCTGACTGTTTGGAGCCTTCTATGAATCCATCTCTCTGACTGTTTGGAGTTCAATATGATTCCGTCTATCTGACTGCTTGGACTTGTAGATGATTGCGTCTCTCTGACTGTTTGGACCACTATTTGATTCCATCTCTCTGACTGTTTGTCACTCTAGGATTCTATCTCACTGACTGTTTGGAGCTCTTTCTGATTTCCTCTCTCTGACTGTTTGGAGCTCAACATGATTCCATCTCTTTGACTGTTTGGAGCTCTATATGATTACATCTTGATCTTTCAAACTCTATATAATACCATCTCTCCGACTCTTTGGAGCTCGAAATGATTCCAGCTCTCTTGTTTGTTTGGATTTATATGTGATTCGATCTCTCTGAGTGTTTGGAGCTCTATATGATTCCATCTCCTTCTATTGGAGCTCGATATGATTCTAACTCTCTAACTGTTTGGAGCTCTATATGATTTCATCTCTGACTGTTTGGAGCTTTCTATGATTCCATCTCTGACTGTTTGGAGCACAATAAGATGCCTTCTCTCCAACTGTTTTAAACTCAAAATCATTCCATCTCCCTTCATTCTTTGGAGCTCAACATGATTCCATCTCTCAAACTGTTTGGAGTTCCCTATCATCTCTGACTGCTTTGAGCTCAATAAGATTCCATCTCTCTGACTGTTTGGAGCACAAAATGATTCCTTCTCTCTGACTGTTTGGAGCTTTATCTGATTCCAGCTCTCTGACTGTTTGGAGCTCTCTATGATTCCATCTCTCTGACTGTTTAGAGCTTTATATGATTCCATCTCTCTGACTGTTTGGAGTTCTGAATGATTGCATCACTGACTGTAGTTCTATGTGATTCCATCTCTCTGACTATTTGGAGCTCTTTCTGATCTCATCTCTCTGACTGTTTGGAGCTCAATATGATTCCGTCTATCTGACTGTTTGGAGCTCGATATGATTCCCTCTCTGCGCCTGTTTGGAGTACTAGATGATTGCATCTCTCTGACTGTTTGGAAATCTACTTGATTCCATCTCTCTGACTCTTTGGCGCTCTATATGATTCCATCTCTCTGACTGTTTGGGGCAATATATAATTCCATCTCTCTGATTGTTTGGACCTCCATAAGATGCCATCTCCCCAACAGTTTGGAACTTGAAATCTTTCCACCTCTCTTGACTCTTGGAGCTCAATATGATTCCATCTCTCTGACTGTTTGGAGCTCAATATGATTCCATTTCTCTGACTGTTTGGAGTTTTCTATGATTCCATTTCTCTGACTGTTTGGAGTTTTCTATGATTCCATCTCTCTGACTGTTTGGAGCTCTTGGATTCAATCTCACTGACTGTTTGGATCTCTATATGATACCATCTCTGACTTTTTGGAAATCTATATGATTCCATCTCTCTGACTGTTTGGAACACGAAGTCCTGTCCATCTCTAACTGTAGCTCTATGTGATTCCATCTCTCTGACTGTTTGGAGCTCTTTCTGATTTCAACTCTCTGACTGTTTGGAGCTCAATATGATTCCATATCTCTGACTGTTTGGACTCTATAAGATTCCTTCTCTCTTACTTTTTGGAGGTTTATATGATTTCATCTCTCCTACATTTTGGAGGTATATATGATTCCTTCTCAGTAACTTTTTGGAGCGCTATGATTCCATCTCTCTGACTGTTTGGAGCTCCATAAGATGCCATCTCTCTGATTGTTTGGAACTCGAAATCATTACATCTCTCTTGACTCTATGGAACTCAGCATGATTCCATCTCTCCGACTGTTTGGACTGCATATGATTCCATCTCTCTGACTGTTTGGAGCTCCATGATTCCATCTCTCTGACTGTTTGGAGCACAAAATGATTCCTTCTCTACAAAGAATCATCTTTGGAGCTCTATATGATTCCATCACTCTGACTGTTTGGAGCACGAAATGATGCCTTCTCTCTGACTGGAGCTCTAAGTGATTCCATCTTTCTGACTATTTGGATCTCCACATGATTCCATCCCTAATGGCTCTTTGGAGCTCTATTTCTTTCCATCTCTCTGACTGTTTGGAGCTCCATAGGATACCATCTCACTGACAGTTTGGACATCCATATGATTCCATCACTCTGACTGTTTAGAGCACTATATGATTCCATCTCTCTGACTGTTTGGAGTTGTATAAGTTGCCATCTCTACAACTGTTTGGAAATCAAAATCATTCCATCTCTCTTGACTCTTTGGATCTCAACATTGTTCCATCTCTCTGACTGTTTGGAGCAGTATATGATTCAATCTCTCCGACTGGAGCACAAAGTGATTCCTTCTCTCTGACAGTTTGGAGCTCTTTACAATGCCATCTCTACGAGTGTTTGGAACTCCAAATCATCCCATCTCTCTGAACTCTTTTGAGCTCAATCAAATCCCATCTCTCCGACTGTTTGGAGCTCCATATGATTCCAATTCTCTTACTGTTGGGAGATCTATAGGATTCCATCTCTGACTGCAGCTCAAAATGATTCCATCTCTCTTGAATGTTTGAAGATCTATATGATTCCAGCATGCTATTTCGAGCTCTATATGATACATCTCTCCAATTGTTTGGAGCTCGAAATGATTCCAGCTCACTTTTCTGTTTGGAGCTCAGTGTGATTCTGTCTATCTGACTGTTTGGAACACTATACACTTCCATCTCACCGTCTGTTTGGAGTTCTAAATGATTGCATCTCTCTAACTGTTTGGAGCTCTTTTATGATTCCATCTCTCTGACTGTTTGGAGCTCTGTAAGTTGCCATCTCTCCAACACTTTGGAACTCGAAAACAAGTCCTTCTCTCTTGACTCTTTGGAGCTCAACATGATTCCATCTCTCTGACTGTTTGGACTCTATGTGATTCCAGCTCCCTGACCTTTTGGAGGTTTATATGATTTCATCTCCCCTACAGCTTGGAACACTCTATGATTCCATCTCAGTGACTGTTTGGAGTGCTATGATTCCATCTCTCTGACTGTTTGGAACTCCAAGATTCCATCTCTCTGATTGTTTGGATATCTATATGCCATCTCTGACTGTTTGGAGTTCTATATGATTCCATCTCCCTGACTCTTTGCAGCTCTCCAGGCTTAAAACTCTCTGTCTGTTTGGAGGACTGTATACTTCTATCTGAGTGTTTGGAGCTCTATATGATTGCATTTCTCTGACCGTGTGGATCTCTACATGATTCCATCTCTCCGAAGTTTTGGTGCATTAAATGATTCCTTCTCTCTGACTGGAGCTCTAAATGATTCTATCTCTCTGACTGTTTGGATCTCCACATGATTCCATCTCTAATGGCTCTTTGGAACTCTACTTCTTTCCATCTCTCTGAATGTTTGGAGCTCCATAGGATTCCATCTCTCTGACTGTTTGGACTTCCATATGATTCCATCTCTCTCACTGTTTGGAGCACAATATGATTCCATCTCTCTCAAAGTTTGGAGCTATATAAGAAGCCATCTCTACGACTGTTTGGAACTCAAAATCATTCCATCTCTCTTGACTCTTTGGAGCTCAACATGATTCCATCTCTCTGCATGTTTGCATTGTATATGATTCCATTTCTCTTACTATTGGGAGCTCCATATGATTCCATCTCTGAGTGTTTGAAGCTGGATATGATTCCATCGCTCTTGACTGTTCAGAGCTCTATATGATTACATCTTGCTCTTTCAAACTCTTTTTAATATCACCTCTCCGACTGTTTGGAGCTCGAAATGATTCCAGCTCTCTTGTTTGTTCGGAGCTCTATATGATTCCATCTCTCTGACTGTTGGGAGCTCAATAGAATTCCGTCTATCTGACTGTTTGAAGCTCTGAATGATTGATTCTCTCTGACTATTTGGAGCTCTATATGATTCCATTGCTCTGACTGTTTGGAGCTCTATATGATTTCATCTCTCTCACTGTTTGGAGCTCTCTATGATTCCCTCTCTCTGACTGTTTGGACCACTATATGATTCCATCTCTTTGACATTTTGGAGGTTTATATGATTTCATCTCTCCTACAGCTTGGAACTCGATTTGATTCCAGCTCAGTGACTGTTTGGAGTGCTATGATTCCATCTCTCTGACTGTTTGGAACTCCAAGATTCCATCTCTCTGATTGTTTGGATATCTATATGCCATCTCTGACTGTTTGGAGTTCTATATGATTCCATCTCCCTGACTCTTTGCAGCTCTCCAGGCTTAAAACTCTCTGTCTGTTTGGAGGACTGTATACTTCTATCTGAGTGTTTGGAGCTCTATATGATTGCATTTCTCTGACTGTGTGGATCTCTACATGATTCCATCTCTCCGAAGTTTTGGTGCATTAAATGATTCCTTCTCTCTGACTGGAGCTCTAAATGATTCTATCTCTCTGACTGTTTGGATCTCCACATGATTCCATCTCTAATGGCTCTTTGGAACTCTACTTCTTTCCATCTCTCTGAATGTTTGGAGCTCCATAGGATTCCATCTCTCTGACTGTTTGGACTTCCATATGATTCCATCTCTCTCACTGTTTGGAGCTATATAAGAAGCCATCTCTACGACTGTTTGGAACTCAAAATCGTTCCATCTCTCTTGACTCTTTGGAGCTCAACATGATTCCATCTCTCTGCATGTTTGCATTGTATATGATTCCATTTCTCTTACTATTGGGAGCTCCATATGATTCCATCTCTGAGTGTTTGAAGCTGGATATGATTCCATCGCTCTTGACTGTTCAGAGCTCTATATGATTACATCTTGCTCTTTCAAACTCTTTTTAATACCACCTCTCCGACTGTTTGGAGCTCGAAATGATTCCAGCTCTCTTGTTTGTTCGGAGCTCTATATGATTCCATCTCTCTGACTGTTGGGAGCTCAATAGAATTCTGTCTATCTGACTGTTTGAAGCTCTGAATGATTGATTCTCTCTGACTATTTGGAGCTCTATATGATTCCATCACTCTGACTGTTTGGAGCTCTATATGATTTCATCTCTCTCACTGTTTGGAGCTCTCTATGATTCCCTCTCTCTGACTGTTTGGACCACTATATGATTCCATCTCTTTGACTGTTTGGAGATCTATAAGATGCCAACTCTCCGACTGTTTGGAACTCGAAATCATTCCATCTACCTTGACTCTTTGGAGCTCAACATGATTCCATCGCTCTAACTGTTTTGAGCTCCCTATCATCCCATCTCCCTGACTCTTTGGAGCTCGAGATGATTCCATCTCTCCGACTGTTTGGAGCACAAAATGATTCCTTCTCTCTTACTGTTTGGAGCTCTATATGATTCCATCTCTCTGACTGCAGCTCCATATGATTCCATCTCTAATGACTGTTTGGAGCTCTAATTGAGTCAATATCTCTGGAGCTCTATATGGGTCCATCTCTCTGACTTTTTGGAGCTCTATTTCTTTCCATTTCTTTGACTGTTTGGAGCTTCATGTGATTCCATCTCTAACTCTTTTGATTTCCATATGAGTTCATCTCTCTGCCTGTTTGGATCTCTATCTGCTTCTATCTCTCTGACTGTTTGGAGATCTATATGATTCCATCTCTCTGACTGTTTGGAGCACAATAAGATGCCTTCTCTCCAATTGTTTGGAACTCGAAGTCATTCCATCTCCCTTCATTCTTTGGAGCTCAACATGATTCCATCTCTCAAACTGTTTGGAATTCTCTATCATCCCATCTCCCTGAATGCTTTGAGCTCGATAAGATTCCATCTCTCTGACTGTTTGGAGCACAAAATGATTCCTTCTCTCTGACTGTTTGGAGCTCTATTTGATTCCAGCTCTCTGATTGTTTGGAGCTCTCTATGATTCCATCTCTCTAACTGTTTAGAGCTTTATATGATTCCATCTCTCTGACTGTTTGGAGTTCTAAATGATTGCATCACTGACTGTAGTTCTATGTGATTCTATCTCTCTGACTATTTGGAGCTCTTTCTGATTTCATCTCTCTGACTGGAGCTCGATATGATATGTTTCCTTATATCTGAATGTTTGGAGTTCGATATGATTCCATCTCTCCAGCTGCTTTGAATTCTAGATGATTACATCTCTCTGACTGTTTGAAACTCTACTTGATTCTATCTCTCTGACTCTTTGGTGCTCTATACAATTCCATCTCCCTGACTGTTTGGGGAACTATATGATTCCATCTCTCTGACTGTTTGGACCTCCGTAAAATGCCATCTCCCCAACTGTTTGGACCTCGAAATCATTCCACCCCTCTTGACTCTTTGGAGCTCCATATGTTTCCATCTCTCTGACTGTTTGGAGCTCAATATGATTGCATTTCTCTTACTATTGGCAGCTCTATATTAATCCATCTCTGACTGTTTTCAGCCCGAAAGAATTCCATCTCACTTGACTGTTTGGAACTCTATCTGATTTCATTGTGCTCTTTCAAGCTCCATATAATACCATCTCTCCGACTGTTTGGACCTTGAAATGATTCCAGCTCTCTTCTCTGCTTGGAGCTCTATGTGATTCCATCTTGCTCTTTCGAGATCTATATAATAGAATCTCTCTGAATGTTTGGAATTCGAAATTATTCCATCTGCCTTGACTCTTTCGAGCTCAATATGATTCCATCTCTCTGACTCTTTGGAGCTCTATATGATTCCATCTCTCTGACTGGAGCTCCATATGATTCAATCTCTCATGACTGTTTGGAGCTCTAATTGAGTCAATATCTCTGGAGCTCTATATGGTTCCATCTCTCTGACTTTTTGGAGCTCTATTTCTTTCCATCTCTTTGACTGTTTAGTACTTCATATGATTCCGTCTCTAACTATTTGGATTTCCATATGATTCCATCTCTCTGACTGTTTGCTACTCTATATGATTGCAATGCTCTGACTGTTTGGGGCACTATATGATTCCATCTCTCTGACTGATGGGAGCTCTAGGCTTGAATCTTACTGACTGTTTGGATCTCTATATGATACCATCTCTGACTGTTTAGAGATCTTTATGATTCCACCTCTCTGACTGTTTGGAACACGAAATCCAGTCCACCTCTGACAGTAGCTCTATGTGATTCCATCTCTCTGACTGTTTGGAACTCTTTCGGATTTCAACTCTCTGACTGTTTGGAGCTCAATATGATTCCATCTCTCTGACTGTTTGGACTCTATATGATTCCATCTCTCCGACTTTTTGGAGGTTTATATGATTTCATCTCTCCTGTAGCTTGGAGATTTATATGGTTCAATCTCAGTAACTGTTTGGAGCGCTATGATTCCATCTCTCTGACTGTTTGGAGGTGTATAAGATACCATCTCTATGACTGTTTGGAACTTGAAATCATTCCATCTCTCTAGACTCTATGGAGCTCAACATGATTCCATCTCTCTGAATGTTTGGACTCTATATGATTCTATTTCTCTTACTATGGGGAGCTCTATATGCTTCCAGCTCTGAGTGTTTGCAGCTCGAAATGATTCCACCTCTCCTTGATTCTTTGGAGCTCTCTATGATTCCATCTTGCTCTTTCGAGCTCTATATAATCCCATCTCTCCGATTGTTTGGAGCTCGACACGATTCCAGCTCTCTTCTTTGTTTGGAGCTCTATGTGATTCCATCTCTCTGACTGTTTGGAGCTCAATATGATTCCATCCCTCTGACTAGAGCTACTTATGATTCCATCTCTAATGACTGTTTGGAGTTCTAAATGAGTGTATCTCGCAGGAGCTCTATATGGTTCCATCTCTCTAATTTTTTGGAGCTGTATTTTTTTCCATCTCTTTGACAGTTTGAAGCTCCATATGATTCCATCTCTCTAACTGTTTGGATTTCCATATGCTTCCATCTGTCTGCCTGTTTGGAGTTCTATCTGCTTCCATCTCTTTGACTGATTGGAGCTCTAAATGATTCCATCTCTCTTATTGTTTGGAGCTTTACACAATTCCATCTCTCTAACGGTTTGGAGTTCTAAATGATTGCATCACTGAATGTAGCTCTATGTGATTCCATCTCTCTGACTGTTTGGAGCTATTTCTGATTTCATCTCTCTGACTGTTTGGAGCTCTATATGAATCCAACTTTCTGATTGTTTGGAGCTCAATATGATTCCATCTATTAGACTGTTCGGAGCTCTATATGATTCCATCTCTCTGGCTGTTTGGGGTTCTAGATGATTGCTTTTCTCTCTGACTGTTTGGAGCTCCAATTGATTCCATCTCTCTGAATCTTTCGAGCTCTATATGATTCCATCTCTGTTTGGAGCACAGAATGATTCCTTCTCACTGACTGGAGATCTAAATGATTCTATCTCTCTGACTGTTTGAATCTCCACATGATTCCATCTCTAATGACTCTTTGGAGCTCTATTTCTTTCCATCTCTCTGAATGTTTGGAGCTCCATAGGATTCCATCTCTCTGACTGTTTGGACTTCCATATGATTCCATCTCTCTCACTGTTTGGAGCACAATATGATTCCATCTCTCTCACTGTTTGGAGCTATATAAGAAGCCATCTCTACGACTGTTTGGAACTCAAAATCATCCCATCTCTCTTGACTCTTTGGAGCTCAACATGATTCCATCTCTCTGCATGTTTGCATTGTATATGATTCCATTTCTCTTACTATTGGGAGCTCCATATGATTCCATCTCTGAGTGTTTGAAGCTCGATATGATTCCAACACTCTTGACTCTTTGGAGCTCTATTTGATTCCATCCCTCTGAATGTTTGGAGCTCCATATGATTCCATTTCTTGTACTATTGTGAGCTCTATATGATTGCGACTCAGAGTGTTTGCAGCTCGATATAATTCCATCTCTCTTGACTGTTTGGAGCTCTATATGATTCCATCTCACCTTCTATTTGGAGCTCTATATGATTCCATCTCTCCGTCAGTTTGGAGCTTGAAATGATTCCAGCTCCTTTCTTTGTTTGGAGCTGTATGTGATTCCATATCTCTGAATGTCTGGAGCTCAACATGATTCCATATACCTGACTGTTAGGAGCTCTATATGATCCATCTCTCCGTCTAATTGGAGTTCTTAATGATTGCATCTCTCTGACTGTTTCGAGATCTCTATGGTTCCATCTCTCTGACTGTTTGGAGCTCTATATGATTTCATCTCTCTGACTGTTTGGAGCTTTCTATGATTACATCTTTCTGACTGTTTGGAGCACTATAAGATGCCTTCTCTCCAACTGTTTGGAAATCGAAATCATTCCATCTCCCTTCATTCTTTGGAGCACAACATGATTCCATCTCTCGACCTGTTTAGAGTTCCCTATCATCCCATCTCCCTGATTGTTTGGAGCTTGATAAGATTCCATCTCTCTGACTGTTAGGAGCACAAAATGATTCCTTCTCGCTGACTGTTTGGAGCTCTATCTGCTTCCATCTATCTGACTGTTTGGAGCGCTATATGATTCCATCTCTCTGACTGTTTAGAGCTTTATATGATTCCATTTCTCTGACTATTCGGAGTTCTAAATGATTGCATCACTGACTGTAGCTCTATCTGATTCCATCTCTCTGACTGTTTGGAACTCTTTCTGATTGCATCTCTCTGACTGTTTGGAACACGATATGATTCCATCTCTCTGACTGATTGGAGCTCAATATGATTCCCTCTATCTGACTGTTTGGAGCTCGATATGATTCCATCTCTCCGCCTATTTGGAGTTCTAGATGATTGCATCTCTCTGACTGTTTGGAACTCTACTTGATTCCATTTCCCGGACTCTTTGCCGTTCTATAAGATTCCATCTCTTGACTGTTTGGGGCACTATATAATTCCATCTCGCTGACTGTTTGGACCTCCATAAGATGCCATCTCCCCGAATGTTTGGAACTTGAAATCTCTCCACATCTCTTCACGCTTGGAGCTCAATATGATTCCATCTCTCTGACTGTTTGGAGCTCAATATGATTGCATTTCTCTTACTATTGGCAGCTCTATATTATTCCATCGCTGACTGTTTGTAGCTCAAAATTATTCCATCTCACTTGACTGTTTGGAGCTCTATGTGATTCCATCTTGCTCTTTCGTACTCCATATAATACCATCTCTCAACTGTTTGGAACTTGAAATGATTCCAGCTCTCTTCTCTGCCTGGGGCTCTATGTTTTTCCATCTTGCTCTTTCGAGTTCCATATAATAGAATCTCTCCGACTGTTTGGATCTCGAAATCATTCCATCGGCCTTGACTCTTTCGAGCTCAATATGTTTCCAACTCTCTGACTGTTTGGAGCTCTATGTGATTTCATCTCTCTGACTGTGTGGAGCTACCTATCATCCCATCTCTCTGACTGTTTTGAGCTCTATATGATTCCATCCATCTGAATGTTTGGAGCTGTGTAAATGCCTTCTCTCCGACTGTTTGGAACTTGAAATCATTCCAACTCTCTTGACTCTTTGCTGCTCTGACTGGAGCACGAAATTATTCCTTCCCTCTGACTCTTTGGAGCTCTATATGATCTCATCTCTCTGACTGTTTGGAGCTCTATATGATTGCATCTCTCTGATTGTTTGGAGCTCTATATGCTTCCAGCTCTCTGATTGTTTGGAGCTCTATATGATTGCATCTCTCTGATTGTTTGGAGCTCGATATGATTCCATCTCTGATGAATGTTTGGAGCTCTATATGATTCCACCTTGCTCTTTCAAGCTCTATATGATACATTGCTCCAACTGTTTGGAGCTCAAAATGATTCCAGCTCTCTTTTCCGTTTGGAGCTCTATGTGATTCCGTCTATCTGAGTGTTTGGAGCTCTATTCGATTCCATCTCTCCCTCTGTATGGAGTTCTTAATGATTGCATCTCTCTGACTGTTTTGAGCTCAACATCATTCCAGTTCTCTGACTTTTTGGAGGTTTATATGATTTCATCGCTCCCACAGATAGTAGCTCTATAAAATACCATCTCTCTGATTGTTTGGAGCTCTGTATGATTTCATCTCTCTGACTGTTTGGAGCTTTCTATGATTCCAACTCTCTGACTGTTTGAAGCACTATATGATTCCATCTCTCTGACTGTTTGGAACTCTACATGATTTCATCTCTCTGACTGTTTGGAGCTTTCTATGATTCCATCTCTCTGACTGTTTGCATCACTATAAGATTCCTTCTCTCCAACTGTTTGGAACTCGAAATCATTCCATCTCTCTTTACTCTTTGGAGCTCAACATGATTCCATCTCTCTGATTATTTGGACTCCATATGATTCCATCCCTCTGACATTTTGGAGCTTTACATGATTCCATCTCTCCCACAGCTTGAAGCTCTATATGATTCCATCTCGCTGACTGTTTGGATATCTATATACCAGCTCTGACTGTTTGGGGTTTGACATGATTCCACTTCCCTGACTATTTGTAGCTCTCCAGGCTTATACCTCTCTGTCAGTTTGGAGCTCTGTATACTTCAATCTGACTGTTTGGAGCTCTATAAGATTGCATCTCTCTGACCGTGAGGATCTCTATATGATTCCATCTCACTGACTGGAGCTCTATATGATTCCTCTCTCCGAAGTTTTGGAGATCGAAATGATTCCTTCTCACTGACTGGAGCGCTAAATGATTCCAGCTCTCTGACTGTTTGGATCTTCACATGATTCCATCTCTAATGACTGTTTGGAGCTCTAGTTCTTTCCATCTCTCTGACTGTTTGGAGCTCTATATGATTCCATCTCTCTGACTGTTTGGAGCTCTACCTGAATTCTTCTTCCTGACTGGAGCTCAATATATTTCCAAATCTTTGACTGTTTGGAGTTCAAATGGTTCCATATATCTGACTGTTTGGAGCTTCATATAATTCCATCTCTCCGCCTGTTTGGAGTTCTAGATGTTTGCATCTCTCTGACTGTTTGGAACTCTACTTGATTCCATCTCTCTGACTCTTTGGGGCATATATAATTCCATCTCTCTGACTGTTTGGACCTTCATAAGATGCCAACTCCCCAACTGTTTGGAACTTGAAATCGTTCCATCACTCTTGACTCTTGCAGCTCAATATGATTCCATCTCTCTAACTGTTTGGAGCTCAATATGATTTCATCTCTCTGACTGTTTGGAGCACTGTAAGATTCCTTCTCTCCAACTGTTTGGAGCACGAAATCATGCCATCTCCCTTCAATCTTTGGAGCTCAACAAGATTCAATATCTCTAACTGTTTGGAATTCCCTATCATCCCATCTCCCTGACTGTTTGGAGATCGATATACTTCCATCTCTCTGACTGTTTGGAGTACAAAATGATTCCTTCTCTCTGACTGTTCTATCTGCTTCCATCTCTCTGACTGTTTGGAGCTCTATATGATTCCATCTCTCTGACTGTTTAGAGCTTCATATGATTCCATCTCTCTGACTGTTTGGAGTTATAATGATTGCATCACTGACTGTAGCTCTATGTGATTCCATCTCTCTGACTCTTTGGAGCTCGATATGATTCCCCCTCTCCAGCTGTTTGCAGTTCAAGATGATTGCATCTGTCTGACTGTTTCGAAGTCTACTTGATTCCATCTCTATGACTTTTTGGTACTCTATATGATTGCATCTCTCTGACTGTTTAGAGCTTCATATGATTCCATCTGTGTAACTGTTTGGGTTCTAAATGATTGCATCACTGACTGTAGTTCTATGTGATTCCATCTCTCTGACTGTTTGAAGCTCTTTCTGATTTCATCTCTCTGCCTGGAGCTCTATATGATTCCATCTCTCTGACAGTTTGGACCTCAATATGATTCTGTTTATCTGACTGTTTGGAGCTCGATATGACTCCATCTCTCCGCTTGTTTGGAGTTCTATATGATTGCATCTCTCTGACTGTTTGGAACTGTACTTGATTCCTTATCTCTGACTCTTTGGCGCTCTATATAATTCCATCTCTCTGACTGTTTGGGGCACTATATAATTCCATCTCTCTGACTGTTTGGACATTCACCAGATGCCATCTCCCCGACTGTTTGGAACTTGAAAACTTTCCACCTCTCTTGACTCTTGGAGTTCAATATGATTCCATCTATCTGACTGTTTGGAGCTCGAAAAGATTTCATCACTCTGACTGTTAGGAGCCCTATAAAACTCCTCCTGTCCAACTGTTTGGAACTCGAAATAATTCCATCTCCCTTCAATCTTTGGATCTCGATATGATTCCATCTCTCTGACTGTTTAGAACTTCATATGATTCCATCTCTCTGACTGTTTGGAGTTCCAAACAACTGCATCACTGACTGTAGCTCTATGTGATTCCATTTCTCTGACTGCTTGGAGCTCTTTCTGATTTCATCTTCCTGACTGGAGCTCAATATGTTTCCATCTCTTTCACTGTTTGGAGCACAATGTGGTTCTGTGTATCTGACTGTTTGGATCTCGATATGATTCCATCTCTCCATCTGTTTGGAGCTCAATATGATTCCATCTATCTGACTGTTTGGGGCAGCAAATGATTCCATCTCTCTGACTGTTTGGACCTCTGTAAGATGCAATCTACCCGACTGTTTGGAACTCGAAATCATTCCACCACTCTTGACTCTTTGGAGCTCAATATGAGTCCATCTCTCTGCCTGTTTGGAGCTCAATATGATTGCATTTCTCGTGCAATTGGCAGCTCTATAACATTCGAACTCTGACTGTTTGCACCTCGAAATACTTCCATCTCAATTGACTGTTTGGAGCACTATGTGATTCCATCTTGCTCTTTCGAGCTCCATATAATACCATCTTTCTGACTGTTTGGAGCTTGAAATGATTCCAGCTCTCTTCTCTGCTTGGTGCTCTGTATAGTTCCATCTCTCCGGCTGTTTGGAGTTGTAGATGATTGCATTTCTCTGACTGTTTGGAGCTCTATTTGATTCCATCTGTCTGACTGTTTGGAGCTCTATATGATTCCATCTCTCTGACTGTTTGGGGCACTATATGATTCCATCTCTCAGACTGTTTGGAGCTCTAGGATTCCATCTCACTGACAGTTTGGATCTCTATATGATACCACCTCTGACTGTTTGGAGATCTATATGATTCCATCTCTCTGACTGGAGTGCTAAATGATTCTAGCTCTCTGACTGTTTGGATCTCCACATGATTCCATCTCTAATGACTGTTTGGAGCTCTAGTTCTTTCCATCTCTCTGACTGTTTGGAGCTCTATATGATTGCATCTCTCTAACTGTTTGGAATTCCCTATCATCCCATCTCCCTGACTGTTTGGAGATCGATATACTTCCATCTCTCTCACTGTTTGGAGCACAAAATGATTCCTTCTCTCTGACTGTTTGGAGCTCTATATGATTCCATCTCTCTGAGCGTTTAGAGCTTCATATGATTCCATCTCTCTGACTGTTTGGAGTTCTAGATGATTGCATCACTGACTGTCGCTCTATGTGATTCCATCACTCTGACTGTTTGGAGCTCTTTCTGATTTCATCTTCCTGACTGGAGCTCAATATGTTTCCATCTCTTTGACTGTTTGGAGCTGAATATGGTTCCGTACATCTGACTCTTTGGAGCTCTATATGATTCCCCCTCTCCAGCTGTTTGCAGTTCAAGATGATTGCATCTGTCTGACTGTCTTGAACTCTCCTTGATTACATCTCTATGACTTTTTGGTGCTCTATATGATTGCATCTCTCTGACTGTTTAGATCTTCATATGATTCCATCTGTGTAACTGTTTGGAGTTCTAAATGATTGCATCACTGACTGTAGCTCTATGTGATTCCATCACTCTGACTGTTTGGAGCTCTTTCTGATTTCATCTCTCTGACTGGAGCTCTATGTGATTCCATCTCTCTGACTGTTTGGAGCTCTTTCTGATTTCATCTTCCTGACTGGAGCTCAATATGTTTCCATTTCTTTGACTGTTTGGAGCTCAAATGGTTCCATATATCTGACTGTTTGGAGCTTGATATGATTCCATCTCTCCGCCTGTTTGGAGTTCTAGATATTTGCATCTCTCTGACTGTTTGGAACTCTACTTTATTCCATCTCTCTGTTTGGAGCTCTTTCTGATTTCATCTATCTGACTGGAGCTCTATATGATTCCATCTCTCTGATGGTTTGGACCTCAATGTGATTCCGTCTATCTGACTGTTAGGAGCTCAATATGATTCCATCTCTCTGCTTCTTTGGAGTTCTAGATGATTGCATCTCTCTGACTGTTTGGAACTCTACTTGATTCCTTATCTCTGACTCTTTGGCGCTTTATGTAATTGCACCTCTCTGACTGTTTGGGGCACTATATAATTCCATCTCTCTGACTGTTTGGACCTTCATAAGATGCCATCTCCCCGACTGTTTGGAATTTGAAATCTTTCCACCTCTCTTGACTTAGGAGTGCAATATGATTCCATCTCTCTGACTGTTTGGAGCTGAATATGATTCCATCTCTCTGACTGTTTGGAGCTCTATAAGATTTCATCTCTCTGACTGTTTAGAACTTCATATGATTCCAGCTCTCTGACTGTTTGGAGTTCTAAATGATTGCATCGCTGACTGTAGCTCTATGTGATTCCATCTCTCTGACTGCTTGGAACTCTTTCTGATTTTATCTGCCTGACTGGAGCTCAATATGTTTCCATCTCTTTCACTGTTTGGAGCTCAAAGTTTTTCTGTGTATCTGACTGTTTGGAGCTCGATATGATTCCATCTCTCCAGCTGTTTGGAGCTCAATATGATTCCATCTATCTGACTGTTTGGAACTCTACTTGATTCCATCTCAATGATTCTTTTGCACTCTATATGATTCCATCTCTCTGATTGTTTGGGGCAGCAAATTATTCCATCTCTCTGACTGTTTGGACCTCTGTAAGATGCCATCTACCCGACTGTTTGGAACTCGAAATCATTCCACCACTCTTGACTCTTTGGAGCTCAATATGAGTCCATCTCTCTGACTGTTTGGAGCTCAATATGATTGCATTTCTCCTACAATTGGCAGCTGTATAATATTCGAACTCTGACTGTTTGCGGCTCGAAATACTTCCATCTCAATTGACTGTTTGGAACACTACGTGATTCCATCTTGCTCTTTCGAGCTCCATATAATCCCATCTCTCCGACTGTTTGGAGCTTGAAATGATTCCAACTCTCTTCTCTGCTTGGTGTTCTATATAGTTCCATCTCTCCGGCTGTTTAGAGTTGTAGATGATTGCATCTCTCTGACTATTTGGACCTCTGTTTGATTCCATCCCTCTGACTGTTGTGAGCTCTATATGATTCCATCTCTCTGACTGTTTGGGGCACTATATAATTCCATCTGTCTGACTGTTTGGAGCTCTAGGATTCCATCTCACTGACAGTTTGGATCTCTATATGATACCATCTCTGACTGTTTGGAGATCTATATGATTCCATCTCTCTGAATGTTTCGAACTCGAAATCAGTTCCATCTCTGACTGTAGCTCTCTGTGATTCCAACTCTCCGACTGTTGGAGCTCTTTCCGATTTCATCTCTCTGACTGTTTGGACCTTCATAAGATGCCATCTCCAGAATTTTTGGAACTTGAAATTTGTCCACCTCTCTTGACTCTTGGAGTGCAATATGATTCCGTCTATCTGACTGTTTGGAGCTCAATATGATTCCATCTCTCCGCTTGTTTGGAGTTCTAGATGATTGCATCTCTCTGACTGTTTGGAACTCTACTTGATTCCTTATCTCTGACTCTTTGGCGCTCTATATAATTCCACCTCTCTGACTGTTTGGGGCACTATATAATTCCATCTCTCTGACTGTTTGGACGTTCATAAGATGCCATATCCCCGACAGTTTGGAATATGAAATCTTTCCACCACTCTTGACTCTTGGAGTGCAATATGATTCCATCTCTCTGACTGTTTGGAGCTCAATATGATTCCATTTCTCCAGCTGTTTGGAGCTCAATATGATTCCGTCTATCTGACTGTTTGGAACTCTACTTGATTCCATCTCAATGATTCTTTTGCGCTCTATATGATTCCATCTCTCTGACTGTTTGGGGCAGCAAATTATTCCATCTCTCTGACTGTTTGGACCTCTGTAAGATGTAATCTACCCGACTGTTTGGAACTCGAAATCATTCCACCACTCTTGACTCTTTGGAGCTCAATATGAGTCCATCTCTCTGACTGTTTGGAGCTCAATATGATTGCATTTCTCTTACAATTGGCAGCTCTATAATATTCGAACTCTGACTGTTTGCAGCTCGAAATACTTCCATCTCAATTGACTGTTTTGGAACACTACGTGATTCCATCTTGCTCTTTCGAGCTCCATATAATCCCATCTCTCCGACTGTTTGGAGCTTGAAATGATTCCAGCTCTCTTCTCTGCTTGGTGCTCTATATAGTTCCATCTCTCCGGCTGTTTAGAGTTGTAGATGATTGCATCTCTCTGACTATTTGGACCTCTGTTTGATTCCATCTCTCTGACTGTTGGGAGCTCTATCTGATTCCATCTCTCTGACTGTTTGGGGCACTATATAATTCCATCTGTCTGACTGTTTGGAGCTCTAGGATTCCATCTCACTGACAGTTTGGATCTCTATATGATACCATCTCTGACTGTTTTGAGATCTATATGATTCCATCTCTCTGACTGTTTCGAACTCGAAATCAGGTCCATCTCTGACTGTAGCTCTCTGTGATTCCATCTCTCTGACTGTTGGAGCTCTTTCCGATTTCATCTCTCTGACTGTTTGGACCTTCATAAGATGCCATCTCCCCAAATATTTGGAACTTGAAATCTGTCCACCTCTCTTGACTCTTGGAGTGCAATATGATTGCATCTCTCTGACTGTTTGGAAGTCAATATGATTCCATCTCTCTGACTGTTTGGAGCTCGATATGATTCCATCTCTCTGCTTCTTTGGAGTTCTAGATGATTGCATCTCTCTGACTGTTTGGAACTCTACTTTATTCCTTATCTCTGATTCTTTGGCGCTCTATATAATTCCACCTCTCTGACTGTTTGGGGCACTATATAATTCCATCTCTCTGACTGTTTGGAACTTCATAAGATGCCATCTCGCCGACTGTTTGGAATTTGAAAACTTTCCACCTCTCTTGACTCTTGGAGTGCAATATGATTCCATCTCTCTGACTGTTTGGGGCTCAATATGATTCCATCTCTCTGACTGTTTGGAGTTCTTTCTGATTTCATCTCTCTGACTGTTTAGAACCTCATATGATTCCAGCTGTTTGGAGTTCTAAATGATTGCATTGCTGACTGCAGCTCTATGTGATTCCATCTCTCTGACTGCTTGGAGCTCTTTCTGATTTCATCTTCCTGACTGGAGCTCAATATGTTTCCACCTCTTTCACTGTTTGGAGCTCAATGTTTTGCTGTGTATCTGACTGTTTGGAGCTCGATATGATTCCATCTCTCCAGCTGTTTGGAGCTCAATATGATTCCGTCTATCTGACTGTTTGGAACTCTACTTGATTCCATCTCAATGATTCTTTTGCGCTCTATATGATTCCATCTCTCTGACTGTTTGGGGCAGCAAATGATTCCATCTCTCTGACTGTTCGGACCTTCATAAGATGACATCTCCCCGAATGTTTGGAACTTGAAATCTGTCCACCTCTCTTGACTCTTGGAGTGCAATATGATTGCATCTCTCTGACTGTTTGGAGCTCCATAAGATTTCATCTCTCTGACTGTTTGGAGCACTATAAAATTCCTTCTGTCCAAATGTTTGGAAATCGAAATCATTCCATCTCCTTCAATCTTTGGAGCTCAACGTGATTCCATCTCTCTAACTGTTTGGAGTTCCCTATCATCCCATCTCCCTGACTGTTTGGAGCTCGGTATGATTCCTTCTCTCTCACTGTTTGGAATGCAAAATGATTCCTTCTCTCTTACTGTCCGGAGCTCTATATGATTCCATCTCTCTCACTGTTTAGAACTTCATATGATTCAATCTCTCTGACTGTTTGGAGTTCTAAATGATTGCATCGCTGACTGTAGCTCTATGTGATTCCATCTCTCTGACTGCTTGGAGCTCTTTCTGATTTCATCTTCCTGACTGGAGCTCAATATGTTTCCATCTCTTTCACTGTTTGGAGATCAATGTGGTTCTGTGTATCTGACTGTTTGGAGCTCGATATGATTCCATCTTTCCAGCTGTTTGGAGCTCAATATGATTCCGTCTATCTGCCTGTTTGAAACTCTACTTGATTCCATCGCTATGAGTCCTTTGTGCTCTATATGATTCCATCTCTCTGACTGGGGCAGCAAATGATTCCATCTCTCTGACTGTTTGGACCTCTGTAAGATGCAATCTACCCGACTGTTTGGAACTCGAAATCATTCCACCACTCTTGACTCTTTGGAGCTCAATATGAGTCCTTCTCTCTGACTGTTTGGAACTCAATATGATTGCATTTCTGTTACAATTGGCAGCTCTATAACATTCGAACTCTGACTGTTTGCAGCTCGAAATACTTCCATCTCAATTGACTGTTTGGAGCACTATGTGATTCCATCTTGCTCTTTCGAGCACCATATAATACCATCTCTCTGACTGTTTGGAGCTTGAAATGATTCCAGCTCTATTCTCTGCTTGGTGCTCTATATAGTTCCATCTCTCCGGCTGTTTGGAGTCGTAGATGATTGCATTTCTCTGACTCTTTGGAGCTCTATTTGATTCCATCTCTCTGACTGTTTGGAGCTCTATATGATTCCATCTCTCAGACTGTTTGGGGCACTATATGATTCCATCTCTCAGACTGTTTGGAGCTCTAGGATTCCATCTCACTGACAGTTTGGATCTCTATATGATACCATCTCTGACTCTTTGGAGATCTATATGATTCCATCTCTCTGACTGTTTCGAACTCGAAATCAAGTCCATCTCTGACTGTAGCTCTCTGTGACTCCAACTCTCCGACTGTTTGTAGCTCTTTCCAATTTCATCTCTCTGACTGTTTGGAGCTCAACATGATTCCATCTCTCTGATTGTTTGGCCTCTATATGATTCCATCTCTCTGACTTTTTGGAGGTTTATATGATTTCATCTCTCCTCCAGCATGGAGCTCTATATGATTCCATCTCTCTGACTGTTGGGAGCTCTTTATGATTTCATCTCTCTGACTGTTTAGAGCACTATAAGATGCCTTCTCTCCAACTGTTTGAAACTCGAAATCATGCCGTCTCCCTTCATTCTTTGGAGCTCAGCTTGATTACATCTCTCAAACTGTTTGGAGCTCTATATGATTGCTCCATCCAAAGTTTTGGAGATCGAAATGAATCCTTCTCTCTGACTGGAGCGCTAAATAATTCTAGCTCTCTGACTGTTTGGATCTCCACATGATTCCATCTCTAATGACTGTTTGGAGCTCTAGTTCTTTCCATCTCTCTGACTGTTTGGAGCTCTATATGATTGCATCTCTCTGCCCGTTTGCAGCTGTATAAGATGCAAACTCTACGACTGGTTGGAACTCGAAATCACTTCATCTCCTTGACTCTTTGGAGCACAACATGATTCCATCTCTCTGCCTGTTTGGAGCACTATAAGATTCCTTCTCTCCAACTGTTTGGAACTCGAAATCATTTCATCTCCCTTCATTCTTTGGAGCTCAACATGATTCCATCTCTCTAACTGTTTGGAGTTCCCTATCATCCCATCTCCCTGACTGTTTGGAAATCGATATGTTTGCATCTCTCTGTATGTTTGAAGTACAAAATGATTCCTTCCATCTGACTGTTAGGCGCTCTATCTGCTTCCATCTATCTGACTATTGGGAGCTCGACATAATTCCATCTCTCTGACTGTTTAGAGCTTCATATGTTTCCATCTCTCTGACTGTTTGGAGTTCTAAATGACTGCATCACTGACTGTAGATCTATCTGATTCCATGTCTCTGACTGTTTGGAGCTCTTTCTGATTTCATCTTCCTGACTGGAGCTCAATATGTTTCCATTTCTTTGACTGTTTGGAGCTCAAATGGTTCCATATATCTGACTGTTTGGAGCTTGATTTGATTCCATCTCTCTGCCTGTTTGGAGTTCTAGATGTTTGCATCTCTCTGACTGTTTGGAACTCTACTTGATTCCATCTCTCTGACTCTTTGGGGCACTATATAATTCCATCTCTCTGACTGTTTGGACCTTCATAAGATGCCAACTCCCCAACTGTTTGGAACTTGAAATCGTTCCATCACTCTTGACACTTGCAGCTCAATATGATTCCATCTCTCTAACTGTTTGGAGCTCAATATGATTTAATCTCTCTGACTGTTTGGAGCACTATAAGATTCCTTCTCTCCAACTGATTGGAGCTCGAAATCATGCCATCTCCCTTCTTTCTTTGGAGCTCAACATGATTCCATCTTTCTAAATGTTTGGAATTCCTTAACATCCCATCTCCCTGACTGTTTGGAGATCGATATACTTCCATCTGTCTGAATGTTTGCAGCACAAAATGATTCCTTCTCTCTGACTGTTTGGAGTTCTAACTGCTTCCATCTCTCTGACTGTTTGGAGCTCTATATGATTCCATCTCTCTGACTGTTTAGAGCTTCATATGATTCCATCTCTCTGAGTGTTTGGAGTTCTAGATGATTGCATCACTGACTGTCGCTCTAGGTGATTCCATCTCTCTGACATTTTGGGGCTCTTTCTGATTTCATCTTCCTGACTGGAGCTCAATATGTTTCCATCTCTTTGACTGTTTGGAGCTCAATATGGTTCCGTACATCTGACTCTTTGGAGCTCTATATGATTCCCTCCCTCCAGCTGTTTGCAGTTCAAGATGATTGCATCTGTCTGACTGTCTCGAACTCTACTTGATTCCATCTCTATGACTTTTTGGCGCTCTATATGATTGCATCTCTCTGACTGTTTAGATCTTCATATGATTCCATCTCTGTAACTGTTTGGAGTTCTAAATGATTGCATCACTGACTGTAGCTCTATGTGATTCCATCTCTCTGACTGTTTGGAGCTCTTTCTGATTTCATCTCTCTGACTGGAGCTCTATATGATTCCATCTCTCTGACGGTTTGGACCTCAATATGATTCCGTCTGTATGACTGTTTGGAGCTCGATATGATTCCATCTCTCCGCTTGTTTGGAGTTCTAGATGATTGCATCTCTCTGACTGTTTGGAACTCTACTTGATTCCTTATCTCTGACTCTTTGGCGCTCTATATAATTCCATCTCTCTGACTGTTTGGGGCACTATATAATTCCATCTCTCTGACTGTTTAGACCTTCATAAGATGCCATCTCCCCGACTGTTTGGAATTTGAAATCTTTCCACCTCTCTTGACTCTTGGAGTGCAATATGATTCTATCTCTCTGACTGTTTGGAGATCAATAAGATTCCATCTCTCTGACTGTTTGGAGCTCTTGAATTCCATCTCACTGACAGTTTGGATCTCTATATGATACCATCTCTGACTGTTTGGAGATCTATATGATTCCATCTCTCTGACTGTTTCGAACTCGAAATCAAGTCAATTCCTGACTGTAGCTCTATGTGATTCCATCTCTCTGACTGCTTGGAGCTCTTTCTGATTTCATCTTCCTGACTGGAGCTCAATATGTTTCCATCTCTTTCACGGTTTGGAGCTCAATGTGGTTCTGTCTATCTGCCTGTTTGGAACTCTACTTGATTCCATCGCAATGAGTCTTTTGTGCTCTATATGATTCCATCTCTCTGACTGGGGCAGCAAATGATTCCATCTCTCTGACTGTTTGGACCTCTGTACGATGTAATCTACCCGACTGTTTGGAACTCGAAATCATTCCACCACTCTTGACTCTTTGGAGCTCAATATGAGTCCACCTCTCTGACTGTTTGGAGGTCAATATGATTGCATTTCTCTTACAATTGGCAGCTTTATAATATTGGAACTCTGACTGTTTGCAGCTCGAAATACTTCCATCTCAATTGACTGTTTGGAGCACTATGTGATTCCATCTTGCTCTTTCGAGCTCCATATCATACCATCTCTCCGACTGTTTGGAGCTTGAAATGATTCCAACTCTCTTCCCTGCTTGGTGCTCTATATAGTTCCATCTCTCCGGCTGTTTGGAGTTGTAGATGATTTCATCTCTCTGACTGTTTGGACCTCTATTTGATTCCATCTCTCTGACTGTTTGGGGCACTATATGATTCCATCTCTCTGACTATTTGGAGCTCTAGAATTACATCTCACTGACAGTTTGGATCTCTATATGATACCATCTCTGACTGTTTTGAGATCTATATGATTCTATCTCTCTGAATGTTTCGAACTTGAAATCAAGTCCATCTCTGACTGTATCTCTCTGTGATTCCAACTCTCTGACTGTCTGGAGCTCTTTCTGATTTATTCTCTCTGACTGTTTGGACCTTCATAAGATGCCATCTCCCCGAATGTTTGGAACTTGAAATCTGTCCACCTCTCTTGACTCTTGGAGTGCAATATGATTGCATCTCTCTGACTGTTTCGAGGTCAATATGATTCCATCTCTCTGACTGTTTGGGGCTCTATAAGATTTCATCTTTCGGACTGTTTGGAGTACAATAAAATTCCTTCTGTCCAACTGTTTGGAACTCGAAATCATTCCATCTCCTTCAATCTTTGGAGCTCATCGTGATTCCATCTCTCTAACTGTTTGGAGTTCCCTATCATCCCATCTCCCTGACTGTTTGGAGCTCGATATAATTCCATCTCTCTGACTGTCTGGATTGCAAAATGATTCCTTCTCTCTCACTGTTTGGAGCTCTATATGATTCCATCTCTCTGACTGTTTGGAGCTCGATATGATTCCATCACTCTGACTGTTTGGAGTACCAAATGATTCCTTCTCTCTCACTGTTTGGAGCTCTATATGCATCCATCTCTCTGACTGTTTAGAGCTCTTTCTGATTTCATCTCTCTGACTGTTTAGAACTTCATATGTTTCCAGCTCTCTGACTGTTTGGAGTTCTAAATGATAGCATCGCTGACTGTAGCTCTATGTGATTCCATCTCTCTGACTGCTTGGAGTTCTTTCTGATTTCATCTTCCTGACTGGAGCTCAGTATGTTTCCACCTCTTTGACTGTTTGAAGCTCAATGTGGTTCTGTGTATCTGACTGTTTGGAACTCGATATGATTCTATCTCTCCAGCTGTTTGGAGCTCAATATCATACCGTCTATCTGACTGTTTGGGGCAGCAAATGATTCCATCTCTCTGACTGTTTGGACCTCTGTAAGATGCAATCTACCCGACTGTTTGGAACTCGAAATCATTCCACCACTCTTGACTCTTTGGAGCTCAATATGAGTCCATCTCTCTGCCTGTTTGGAGCTCAATATGATTGCATTTCTCCTACAATTGGCAGCTCTATAACATTCGAACTCTGACTGTTTGCAGCTCGAAATACTTCCATCTCAATTGACTGTTTGGAGCACTATGTGATTCCATCTTGCTCTTTCGAGCACCATATAATACCATCTCTCTGACTGTCTGGAGCTTGAAATGATTCCAGCTCTCTTCTCTGCTTGGTGCTCTATATAGTTCCATCTCTCCGGCTGTTTAGAGTTGTAGATGATTGCATCTTTCTGACTGTTTGGACCTCTATTTGATTCCATCTCTCTGACTGTTGGGAGCTCTATATGATTCCATCTCTCTGACTGTTTGGGGCACTATATAATTTCATCTCTCTGACTGTTTGGAGCTCTAGGATTCCATCTCACTGACAGTTTGGATCTCTATATGATACCATCTCTGACTGTTTGGAGATCTATATGATTCCATCTCTCTGACTGTTTGGGGCAGCAAATGATTCCATCTCTCAGACTGTTTGGAGCTCTAGGATTCCATCTCACTGACAGTTTGGATCCCTATATGATACCATCTCTGACTTTTTGGAGATCTATATGTTTCCATCTCTCTGACTGGAGCGCTAAATGATTCTAGCTCTCTGACTGTTTGGATCTCCACATGATTCCATCTCTAATGACTGTTTGGAGCTCTAGTTCTTTCCTTCTCTCTGACTGGAGCAGCAAATGATTCCATCTCTCTGACTGCTTGGACCTCTGTAAGATGCAATCTACCCGACTGTTTGGAACTCGAAATCATTCCACCACTCTTAACTCTTTGGAGCTCAATATGAGTCCATCTCTCTGACTGTTTGGAGCTCAATATGATTGCATTTCTGTTACAATTGGCAGCTCTATAACATTCGAACTCTGACTGTTTGCAGCTCGAAATACTTCCATCTCAATTGACTGTTTGGAGCACTATGTGATTCCATCTTGCTCTTTCGAGCTCCATATCATACCATCTCTCCGACTGTTTGGAGCTTGAAATGATTCCAACTCTCTTCTCTGCTTGGTGCTCTATATAGTTCCATCTCTCCGGCTGTTTGGAGTTGTAGATGATTGCAATCTTCTGACTGTTTGGAGCTCTATTTGATTCCATCTCTCTGACAGTTTGGAGCTCTATATGATTCCATCTCTCTGACTGTTTGGGGCACTATATGATTCCATCTCACTGACAGTTTGGATCTCTATATGATACCATCTCTGACTGTTTTGAGATCTATATGATTCCATCTCTCTGACTGTCAAGAGTGCAAAATGATTCCTTCTCTCTGACTGTTTGGAGCTCTATATGATTCCATCTCTCTGATTGTTTGGAGCTCGATATGTTTCCATCACTCTGACTGTTTGGAGTGAAAAATGATTCCTTCTCTCTCACCCTTTGGAGCTCTATATGGTTCCATCTCTCTGACTGTTTAGAGCTCTTTCTGATTTCATCTCTCTGACTGTTTAGAACTTCATATGATTCCAGCTCTCTGACTGTTTGGAGTTCTAAATGATTGCATCGCTGACTGTAGCTCTATGTGATTCCATCTCTCTGACTGCTTGGAGCTCTTTCTGATTTCATCTTCCTGACTGGAGCTCAATATGTTTCCATCTCTTTCACTGTTTGGAGCTCAATGTGGTTCTGTGTATCTGACTGTTTGGAACTCGATATGATTCCATCTCTCCATCTGTTTGGAGCTCAATATGATTCCGTCTATCTGAATGTTTGGGGCAGCAAATGATTCCATTTCTCTGACTGTTTGGACCTCTGTAAGATGCAATCTACCCCACTGTTTGGATCTCGAAATCATTCCACCACTCTTGACTCTTTGGAGCTCAATATGAGTCCATCTCTCTGCCTGTTTGGAGCTCAATATGATTGCATTTCTCCTACAATTGGCAGCTCTATAACATTCGAACTCTGACTGTTTACAGTTCGAAATACTTCCATCTCAATTGACTGTTTGGAGCACTATGTGATTCCATCTTGCTCTTTCGAGCACCATATAATACCATCTCTCTGACTGTTTGGAGCTTGAAATGATTCCAGCTCTCTTCTCTGCTTGGTGCTCTATATAGTTCCATCTCCCCGGCTGTTTGGAGTCGTAGATGATTGCATTTCTCTGACTCTTTGGAGCTCTATATGATTCCATCTCTCTGACTGTTTGGAGCTCTATATTATTCCATCTCTCAGACTGTTTGGGGCACTATATGATTCCATCTCTCAGACTGTTTGGAGCTCTAGGATTCCATCTCACTGACAGTTTGGATCTCTATATGATACCATCTCTGACTCTTTGGAGATCTATATGATTCCATCTCTCTGACTGTTTCGAACCCGAAATCAAGTCCATCTCTGACTGTAGCTCTCTGTGATTCCAACTCTCCGACTGTTTGGAGCTCTTTCCAATTTCATCTCTCTGACTGTTTGGACCTCTGTAAGATGCAATCTACCCGACTGTTTGGAACTCGAAATCATTCCACCACTCTTGACTCTTTGGAGCTCAATATGATTCCATCTCTCTGCCTGTTTGGAGCTCAATATGATTGCATTTCTCCTACAATTGGCAGCTCTATAACATTCGAACTCTGACTGTTTGCAGCTCGAAATACTTCCATCTCAATTGACTGTTTGGAGCACTATGTGATTCCATCTTGCTCTTTCGAGCACCATATAATACCATCTCTCTGACTGTCTGGAGCTTGAAATGATTCCAGCTCTCTTCTCTGCTTGGTGCTCTATATAGTTCCATCTCTCCGGCTGTTTAGAGTTGTAGATGATTGCATCTTTCTGACTGTTTGGACCTCTATTTGATTCCATCTCTCTGACTGTTGGGAGCTCTATATGATTCCATCTCTCTGACTGTTTGGGGCACTATATAATTTCATCTCTCTGACTGTTTGGAGCTCTAGGATTCCATCTCACTGACAGTTTGGATCTCTATATGATACCATCTCTGACTGTTTGGAGATCTATATGATTCCATCTCTCTGACTGTTTGGGGCAGCAAATGATTCCATCTCTCAGACTGTTTGGAGCTCTAGGATTCCATCTCACTGACAGTTTGGATCCCTATATGATACCATCTCTGACTTTTTGGAGATCTATATGTTTCCATCTCTCTGACTGGAGCGCTAAATGATTCTAGCTCTCTGACTGTTTGGATCTCCACATGATTCCATCTCTAATGACTGTTTGGAGCTCTAGTTCTTTCCTTCTCTCTGACTGGAGCAGCAAATGATTCCATCTCTCTGACTGCTTGGACCTCTGTAAGATGCAATCTACCCGACTGTTTGGAACTCGAAATCATTCCACCACTCTTAACTCTTTGGAGCTCAATATGAGTCCATCTCTCTGACTGTTTGGAGCTCAATATGATTGCATTTCTGTTACAATTGGCAGCTCTATAACATTCGAACTCTGACTGTTTGCAGCTCGAAATACTTCCATCTCAATTGACTGTTTGGAGCACTATGTGATTCCATCTTGCTCTTTCGAGCTCCATATCATACCATCTCTCCGACTGTTTGGAGCTTGAAATGATTCCAACTCTCTTCTCTGCTTGGTGCTCTATATAGTTCCATCTCTCCGGCTGTTTGGAGTTGTAGATGATTGCAATCTTCTGACTGTTTGGAGCTCTATTTGATTCCATCTCTCTGACAGTTTGGAGCTCTATATGATTCCATCTCTCTGACTGTTTGGGGCACTATATGATTCCATCTCACTGACAGTTTGGATCTCTATATGATACCATCTCTGACTGTTTTGAGATCTATATGATTCCATCTCTCTGACTGTCAAGAGTGCAAAATGATTCCTTCTCTCTGACTGTTTGGAGCTCTAGGATTCCATCTCATTGACAGTTTGGATCTCTATATGATACCATCTCTGACTCTTTGGAGATCTATATGATTCCATCTCTCTGACTGTTTCGAACCCGAAATCAAGTCCATCTCTGACTGTAGCTCTCTGTGATTCCAACTCTCCGACTGTTAGGAGCTCTTTCCAATTTCATCTCTCTGACTGTTTGGAGCTCAACATGATTCCATCTCTCTGATTGTTTGGCCTCTATATGATTCCATCTCTTTGACTTTTTGGAGGTTTATATGATTTCATCTCTCCTACAGCATGGAGCTCTATATGATTCCATCTCTCTGACTGTTGGGAGCTCTTTATGATTTCATCTCTCTGACTGTTTAGAGCACTATAAGATGCCTTCTCTCCAACTGTTTGAAACTCGAAATCATGCCGTCTCCCTTCATTCTTTGGAGCTCAGCTTGATTACATCTCTCAAACTGTTTGGAGCTCTATATGATTCCTCCATCCAAAGTTTTGGAGATCGAAATGATTCCTTCTCTCTGACTGGAGCGCTAAATGATTCTAGCTCTCTGACTGTTTGGATCTCCACATGATTCCATCTCTAATGACTGTTTGGAGCTCTAGTTCTTTCCATCTCTCTGACTGTTTGGAGCTCTATATGATTGCATCTCTCTGTCCGTTTGGAGCTGTATAAGATGCAAACTCTATGACTGGTTGGAACTCGAAATCACTTCATCTCCTTGACTCTTTGGAGCACAACATGATTCCATCTCTCTGCCTGTTTGGAGCACTATAAGATTCCTTCTCTCCAACTGTTTGGAACTCGAAATCATTTCATCTCCCTTCATTCTTTGGAGCTCAACATGATTCCATCTCTCTAACTGTTTGGAGTTCCCTATCATCCCATCTCCCTGACTGTTTGGAAATCGATATGTTTGCATCTCTCTGTCTGTTTGGAGTACAAAATGATTCCTTCCATCTGACTGTTAGGCGCTCTATCTGCTTCCATCTATCTGACTATTGGGAGCTCGACATAATTCCATCTCTCTGACTGTTTAGAGCTTCATATGTTTCCATCTCTCTGACTGTTTGGAGTTCTAAATGATTGCATCGCTGACTGTAGCTCTATGTGATTCCATCTCTCTGACTGCTTGGAACTCTTTCTGATTTCATCTTCCTGACTGGAGCTCAATATGTTTCCATCTCTTTCACTGTTTGGAGCTCAAAGTTTTTCTGTGTGAATGACTGTTTGGAGGTCGATATGATTCCATCTCTCCAGCTGTTTGGAGCTCTATATGATTCCGTCTATCTGACTGTTTGGAACTCTACTTGATTCCATCTCAATGATTCTTTTGCGCTCTATATGATTCCATCTCTCTGATTGTTTGGGGCAGCAAATTATTCCTTCTCTCTGACTATTTGGACCTCTGTAAGATGCCATCAACCCGACTGTTTGGAACTCGAAATCATTCCACCACTCTTGACTCTTTGGAGCTCAATATGAGTCCATCTCTCTGACTGTTTGGAGCTCAATATGATTGCATTTCTCTTACAATTGGTAGCTGTATAATATTCGAACTCTGACTGTTTGCAGCTCGAAATACTTCCATCTCAATTGACTGTTTGGAACACTACGTGATTCCATCTTGCTCTTTCGAGCTGCATATAATCCCATCTCTCCGACTGTTTGGAGCTTGAAATGATTCCAGCTCTCTTCTCTGCTTGGTGCTCTATATAGTTCCATCTCTCCGGCTGTTTGGAGTTGTAGATGATTGCATCTCTCTGACTATTTGGACCTCTGTTTGATTCCATCCCTCTGACTGTTGTGAGCTCTATATGATTCCATCTCTCTGACTGTTTGGGGCACTATATAATTCCATCTGTCTGACTGTTTGGAGCTCTCGGATTCCATCTCACTGACAGTTTGGATCTCTATATGATACCATCTCTGACTGTTTTGAGATCTATATGATTCCATCTCTCTGACTGTCTAGAGTGCAAAATGATTCCTTCTCTCTGACTCTTTGGAGCTCTATATGATTCCATCTCTCTGACTGTTTGGAGCTCGATATGACTCCATCACTCTGACTGTTTGGAGTGAAAAATGATTCCTTCTCTCTCACCCTTTGGAGCTCTATATGGTTCCATCTCTCTGACTGTTTAGAGCTCTTTCTGATTTCATCTCTCTGACTGTTTAGAACTTCATATGATTCCAGCTCTCTGACTGTTTGGAGTTCTAAATGATTGCATCGCTGACTGTAGCTCTATGTGATTCCATCTCTCTGACTGCTTGGAGCTCTTTCTGATTTCATCTTCCTGACTGGAGCTCAATATGTTTCCATCTCTTTCACTGTTTGGAGCTCAATGTGGTTCTGTGTATCTGACTGTTTGGAACTCGATATGATTCCATCTCTCCATCTGTTTGGAGCTCAATATGATTCCGCCTATCTGAATGTTTGGGACAGCAAATGATTCCATCTCTCTGACTGTTTGGACCTCTGTAAGATGCAATCTACCCGACTGTTTGGAACTCGAAATCATTCCACCACTCTTGACTCTTTGGAGCTCAATATGAGTCCATCTCTCTGCCTGTTTGGAGCTCAATATTATTGCATTTCTCCTACAATTGGCAGCTCTATAACATTCGAACTCTGACTGTTTACAGTTCGAAATACTTCCATCTCAATTGACTGTTTGGAGCACTATGTGATTCCATCTTGCTCTTTCGAGCACCATATAATACCATCTCTCTGACTGTTTGGAGCTTGAAATGATTCCAGCTCTCTTCTCTGCTTGGTGCTCTATATAGTTCCATCTCTCCGGCTGTTTGGAGTCGTAGATGATTGCATTTCTCTGACTCTTTGGAGCTCTATTTGATTCCATCTCTCTGACTGTTTGGAGCTCTATATGATTCCATCTCTCAGACTGTTTGGGGCACTATATGATTCCATCTCTCAGACTGTTTGGAGCTCTAGGATTCCATCTCACTGACAGTTTGGATCTCTATATGATACCATCTCTGACTCTTTGGAGATCTATATGATTCCATCTCTCTGACTGTTTCGAACCCGAAATCAAGTCCATCTCTGACTGTAGCTCTCTGTGATTCCAACTCTCCGACTGTTAGGAGCTCTTTCCAATTTCATCTCTCTGACTGTTTGGAGCTCAACATGATTCCATCTCTCTGATTGTTTGGCCTCTATATGATTCCATCTCTTTGACTTTTTGGAGGTTTATATGATTTCATCTCTCCTACAGCATGGAGCTCTATATGATTCCATCTCTCTGACTGTTGGGAGCTCTTTATGATTTCATCTCTCTGACTGTTTAGAGCACTATAAGATGCCTTCTCTCCAACTGTTTGAAACTCGAAATCATGCCGTCTCCCTTCATTCTTTGGAGCTCAGCTTGATTACATCTCTCAAACTGTTTGGAGCTCTATATGATTCCTCCATCCAAAGTTTTGGAGATCGAAATGATTCCTTCTCTCTGACTGGAGCGCTAAATGATTCTAGCTCTCTGACTGTTTGGATCTCCACATGATTCCATCTCTAATGACTGTTTGGAGCTCTAGTTCTTTCCATCTCTCTGACTGTTTGGAGCTCTATATGATTGCATCTCTCTGCCCGTTTGGAGCTGTATAAGATGCAAACTCTATGACTGGTTGGAACTCGAAATCACTTCATCTCCTTGACTCTTTGGAGCACAACATGATTCCATCTCTCTGACTGTTTGGAGCACTATAAGATTCCTTCTCTCCAACTGTTTGGAACTCGAAATCATTTCATCTCCCTTCATTCTTTGGAGCTCAACATGATTCCATCTCTCTAACTGTTTGGAGTTCCCTATCATCCCATCTCCCTGACTGTTTGGAAATCGATATGTTTGCATCTCTCTGTCTGTTTGGAGTACAAAATGATTCCTTCCATCTGACTGTTAGGCGCTCTATCTGCTTCCATCTATCTGACTATTGGGAGCTCGACATAATTCCATCTCTCTGACTGTTTAGAGCTTCATATGTTTCCATCTCTCTGACTGTTTGGAGTTCTAAATGATTGCATCGCTGACTGTAGCTCTATGTGATTCCATCTCTCTGACTGCTTGGAACTCTTTCTGATTTTATCTGCCTGACTGGAGCTCAATATGTTTCCATCTCTTTCACTGTTTGGAGCTCAAAGTTTTTCTGTGTGAATGACTGTTTGGAGGTCGATATGATTCCATCTCTCCAGCTGTTTGGAGCTCTATATGATTCCGTCTATCTGACTGTTTGGAACTCTACTTGATTCCATCTCAATGATTCTTTTGCGCTCTATATGATTCCATCTCTCTGATTGTTTGGGGCAGCAAATTATTCCTTCTCTCTGACTATTTGGACCTCTGTAAGATGCCATCTACCCGACTGTTTGGAACTCGAAATCATTCCACCACTCTTGACTCTTTGGAGCTCAATATGAGTCCATCTCTCTGACTGTTTGGAGCTCAATATGATTGCATTTCTCTTACAATTGGCAGCTGTATAATGTTCGAACTCTGACTGTTTGCAGCTCGAAATACTTCCATCTCAATTGACTGTTTGGAACACTACGTGATTCCATCTTGCTCTTTCGAGCTCCATATAATCCCATCGCTCCGACTGTTTGGAGCTTGAAATGATTCCAGCTCTCTTCTCTGCTTGGTGCTCTATATAGTTCCATCTCTCCGGCTGTTTAGAGTTGTAGATGATTGCATCTCTCTGACTATTTGGACCTCTGTTTGATTCCATCCCTCTGACTGTTGTGAGCTCTATATGATTCCATCTCTCTGACTGTTTGGGGCACTATATAATTCCATCTGTCTGAATGTTTGGAGCTCTCGGATTCCATCTCACTGACAGTTTGGATCTCTATATGATACCATCTCTGACTGTTTTGAGATCTATATGATTCCATCTCTCTGACTGTCTAGAGTGCAAAATGATTCCTTCTCTCTGACTGTTTGGAGCTCTATATGATTCCATCTATCTGACTGTTTGGAGCTCGATATGACTCCATCACTCTGACTGTTTGGAGTGAAAAATGATTCCTTCTCTCTCACCCTTTGGAGCTCTATATGGTTCCATCTCTCTGACTGTTTAGAGCTCTTTCTGATTTCATCTCTCTGACTGTTTAGAACTTCATATGATTCCAGCTCTCTGACTGTTTGGAGTTCTAAATGATTGCATCGCTGACTGTAGCTCTATGTGATTCCATCTCTCTGACTGCTTGGAGCTCTTTCTGATTTCATCTTCCTGACTGGAGCTCAATATGTTTCCATCTCTTTCACTGTTTGGAGCTCAATGTGGTTCTGTGTATCTGACTGTTTGGAACTCGATATGATTCCATCTCTCCATCTGTTTGGAGCTCAATATGATTCCGCCTATCTGAATGTTTGGGACAGCAAATGATTCCATCTCTCTGACTGTTTGGACCTCTGTAAGATGCAATCTACCCGACTGTTTGGAACTCGAAATCATTCCACCACTCTTGACTCTTTGGAGCTCAATATGAGTCCATCTCTCTGCCTGTTTGGAGCTCAATATTATTGCATTTCTCCTACAATTGGCAGCTCTATAACATTCGAACTCTGACTGTTTACAGTTCGAAATACTTCCATCTCAATTGACTGTTTGGAGCACTATGTGATTCCATCTTGCTCTTTCGAGCACCATATAATACCATCTCTCTGACTGTTTGGAGCTTGAAATGATTCCAGCTCTCTTCTCTGCTTGGTGCTCTATATAGTTCCATCTCTCCGGCTGTTTGGAGTCGTAGATGATTGCATTTCTCTGACTCTTTGGAGCTCTATTTGATTCCATCTCTCTGACTGTTTGGAGCTCTATATGATTCCATCTCTCAGACTGTTTGGGGCACTATATGATTCCATCTCTCAGACTGTTTGGAGCTCTAGGATTCCATCTCACTGACAGTTTGGATCTCTATATGATACCATCTCTGACTCTTTGGAGATCTATATGATTCCATCTCTCTGACTGTTTCGAACCCGAAATCAAGTCCATCTCTGACTGTAGCTCTCTGTGATTCCAACTCTCCGACTGTTAGGAGCTCTTTCCAATTTCATCTCTCTGACTGTTTGGAGCTCAACATGATTCCATCTCTCTGATTGTTTGGCCTCTATATGATTCCATCTCTTTGACTTTTTGGAGGTTTATATGATTTCATCTCTCCTACAGCATGGAGCTCTATATGATTCCATCTCTCTGACTGTTGGGAGCTCTTTATGATTTCATCTCTCTGACTGTTTAGAGCACTATAAGATGCCTTCTCTCCAACTGTTTGAAACTCGAAATCATGCCGTCTCCCTTCATTCTTTGGAGCTCAGCTTGATTACATCTCTCAAACTGTTTGGAGCTCTATATGATTCCTCCATCCAAAGTTTTGGAGATTGAAATGATTCCTTCTCTCTGACTGGAGCGCTAAATGATTCTAGCTCTCTGACTGTTTGGATCTCCACATGATTCCATCTCTAATGACTGTTTGGAGCTCTAGTTCTTTCCATCTCTCTGACTGTTTGGAGCTCTATATGATTGCATCTCTCTGCCCGTTTGGAGCTGTATAAGATGCAAACTCTATGACTGGTTGGAACTCGAAATCACTTCATCTCCTTGACTCTTTGGAGCACAACATGATTCCATCTCTCTGCCTGTTTGGAGCACTATAAGATTCCTTCTCTCCAACTGTTTGGAACTCGAAATCATTTCATCTCCCTTCATTCTTTGGAGCTCAACATGATTCCATCTCTCTAACTGTTTGGAGTTCCCTATCATCCCATCTCCCTGACTGTTTGGAAATCGATATGTTTGCATCTCTCTGTCTGTTTGGAGTACAAAATGATTCCTTCCATCTGACTGTTAGGCGCTCTATCTGCTTGCATCTATCTGACTATTGGGAGCTCGACATAATTCCATCTCTCTGACTGTTTAGAGCTTCATATGTTTCCATCTCTCTGACTGTTTGGAGTTCTAAATGATTGCATCACTGACTGTAGCTCTATCTGATTCCATCTCTCTGACTGTTTGGAGCTCTTTCTGATTTCATCTTCCTGACTGGAGCTCAATATGTTTCCATTTCTTTGACTGTTTGGAGCTCAAATGGTTCCATATATCTGACTGGAGCTTGATTTGATTCCATCTCTCTGCCTGTTTGGAGTTCTAGATGTTTGCATCTCTCTGACTGTTTGGAACTCTACTTGATTCCATCTCTCTGACTCTTTGGGGCACTATATAATTCCATCTCTCTGACTGTTTGGACCTTCATAAGATGCCAACTCCCCAACTGTTTGGAACTTGAAATCGTTCCATCACTCTTGACTCTTGCAGCTCAATATGATTCCATCTCTCTAACTGTTTGGAGCTCAATATGATTTCATCTCTCTGACTGTTCGGAGCACTATAAGATTCCTTCTCTCCAACTGATTGGAGCTCGAAATCATGCCATCTCCCTTCTTTCTTTGGAGCTCAACATGATTCCAACTCTCTCAATGTTTGGAATTCCTTATCATCCCATCTCCCTGACTGTTCGGAGATCGATATACTTCCATCTGTCTGACTGTTTGGAGCACAAAATGATTCCTTCTCTCTGACTGTTTGGAGTTCTAACTGCTTCCATCTCTCTGACTGTTTGGAGCTCTATATGATTCCATCTCTCTGACTGTTTAGAGCTTCATATGATTCCATCTCTCTGACTGTTTGGAGTTCTAGATGATTGCATCACTGACTGTCGCTCTAGGTGATTCCATCTCTCTGACAGTTTGGAGCTCTTTCTGATTTCATCTTCCTGACTGGAGCTCAATATGTTTCCATCTCTTTCACTGTTTGGAGCTCAGTGTTGTTCTGTGTATCTGACAGTTTGGAGCTCGATATGATTCCATCTTTCCAGCTGTTTGGAGCTCAATATGATTCCGTCTATCTGCCTGTTTGGAACTCTACTTGATTCCATCGCAATGAGTCTTTTGTGCTCTATATGATTCCATCTCTCTGACTGAAGCAGCAAATGATTCCATCTCTCTGACTGCTTGGACCTCTGTAAGATGCAATCTACCCGACTGTTTGGAACTCGAAATCATTCCACCACTCTTAACTCTTTGGAGCTCAATATGAGTCCATCTCTCTGACTGTTTGGAGCTCAATATGATTGCATTTCTCTTACAATTGGCAGCTCTATAACATTCGAACTCTGACTGTTTGCAGCTCGAAATACTTCCATCTCAACTGACTGTTTGGAGCACTATGTGATTCCATCTTGCTCTTTCGAGCTCCATATCATACCATCTCTCCGACTGTTTGGAGCTTGAAATGATTCCAACTCTCTTCTCTGCTTGGTCCTCTATATAGTTCCACCTCTCCGGCTGTTTGGAGTTGTAGATGATTGCATCTCTCTGACTGTTTGGAGCTCTATTTGATTCCATCTCTCTGACAGTTTGGAGCTCTATATGATTCCATCTCTCCGACTGTTTGGGGCACTATATGATTCCATCTCACTGACAGTTTGGATCTCTATATGATACCATCACTGACTGTTTTGAGATCTATATGATTCCATCTCTCTGACTGTCTAGAGTGCAAAATGATTCCTTCTCTCTGACTGTTTGGAGCTCTATATGATTCCATCTCTCTGATTGTTTGGAGCTCGATATGTTTCCATCACTCTGACTGTTTGGAGTGAAAAATGATTCCTTCTCTCTCACCCTTTGGAGCTCTATATGGTTCCATCTCTCTGACTGTTTAGAGCTCTTTCTGATTTCATCTCTCTGACTGTTTAGAACTTCATATGATTCCAGCTCTCTGACTGTTTGGAGTTCTAAATGATTGCATCGCTGACTGTAGCTCTATGTGATTCCATCTCTCTGACTGCTTGGAGCTCTTTCTGATTTCATCTTCCTGACTGGAGCTCAATATGTTTCCATCTCTTTCACTGTTTGGAGCTCAATGTGGTTCTGTGTATCTGACTGTTTGGAACTCGATATGATTCCATCTCTCCATCTGTTTGGAGCTCAATATGATTCCGTCTATCTGAATGTTTGGGGCCGCAAATGATTCCATCTCTCTGACTGTTTGGACCTCTGTAAGATGCAATCTACCCGACTGTTTGGAACTCGAAATCATTCCACCACTCTTGACTCTTTGGAGCTCAATATGAGTCCATCTCTCTGCCTGTTTGGAGTTCAATATGATTGCATTTCTCCTACAATTGGCAGCTCTATAACATTCGAACTCTGACTGTTTACAGTTCGAAATACTTCCATCTCAATTGACTGTTTGGAGCACTATGTGATTCCATCTTGCTCTTTCGAGCACCATATAATCCCATCGCTCCGACTGTTTGGAGCTTGAAATGATTCCAGCTCTCTTCTCTGCTTGGTGCTCTATATAGTTCCATCTCTCCGGCTGTTTAGAGTTGTAGATGATTGCATCTCTCTGACTATTTGGACCTCTGTTTGATTCCATCCCTCTGACTGTTGTGAGCTCTATATGATTCCATCTCTCTGACTGTTTGGGGCACTATATAATTCCATCTGTCTGACTGTTTGGAGCTCTCGGATTCCATCTCACTGACAGTTTGGATCTCTATATGATACCATCTCTGACTGTTTTGAGATCTATATGATTCCATCTCTCTGACTGTCTAGAGTGCAAAATGATTCCTTCTCTCTGACTGTTTGGAGCTCTATATGATTCCATCTCTCTGACTGTTTGGAGCTCGATATGACTCCATCACTCTGACTGTTTGGAGTGAAAAATGATTCCTTCTCTCTCACCCTTTGGAGCTCTATATGGTTCCATCTCTCTGACTGTTTAGAGCTCTTTCTGATTTCATCTCTCTGACTGTTTAGAACTTCATATGATTCCAGCTCTCTGACTGTTTGGAGTTCTAAATGATTGCATCGCTGACTGTAGCTCTATGTGATTCCATCTCTCTGACTGCTTGGAGCTCTTTCTGATTTCATCTTCCTGACTGGAGCTCAATATGTTTCCATCTCTTTCACTGTTTGGAGCTCAATGTGGTTCTGTGTATCTGACTGTTTGGAACTCGATATGATTCCATCTCTCCATCTGTTTGGAGCTCAATATGATTCCGCCTATCTGAATGTTTGGGACAGCAAATGATTCCATCTCTCTGACTGTTTGGACCTCTGTAAGATGCAATCTACCCGACTGTTTGGAACTCGAAATCATTCCACCACTCTTGACTCTTTGGAGCTCAATATGAGTCCATCTCTCTGCCTGTTTGGAGCTCAATATTATTGCATTTCTCCTACAATTGGCAGCTCTATAACATTCGAACTCTGACTGTTTACAGTTCGAAATACTTCCATCTCAATTGACTGTTTGGAGCACTATGTGATTCCATCTTGCTCTTTCGAGCACCATATAATACCATCTCTCTGACTGTTTGGAGCTTGAAATGATTCCAGCTCTCTTCTCTGCTTGGTGCTCTATATAGTTCCATCTCTCCGGCTGTTTGGAGTCGTAGATGATTGCATTTCTCTGACTCTTTGGAGCTCTATTTGATTCCATCTCTCTGACTGTTTGGAGCTCTATATGATTCCATCTCTCAGACTGTTTGGGGCACTATATGATTCCATCTCTCAGACTGTTTGGAGCTCTAGGATTCCATCTCACTGACAGTTTGGATCTCTATATGATACCATCTCTGACTCTTTGGAGATCTATATGATTCCATCTCTCTGACTGTTTCGAACCCGAAATCAAGTCCATCTCTGACTGTAGCTCTCTGTGATTCCAACTCTCCGACTGTTAGGAGCTCTTTCCAATTTCATCTCTCTGACTGTTTGGAGCTCAACATGATTCCATCTCTCTGATTGTTTGGCCTCTATATGATTCCATCTCTTTGACTTTTTGGAGGTTTATATGATTTCATCTCTCCTACAGCATGGAGCTCTATATGATTCCATCTCTCTGACTGTTGGGAGCTCTTTATGATTTCATCTCTCTGACTGTTTAGAGCACTATAAGATGCCTTCTCTCCAACTGTTTGAAACTCGAAATCATGCCGTCTCCCTTCATTCTTTGGAGCTCAGCTTGATTACATCTCTCAAACTGTTTGGAGCTCTATATGATTCCTCCATCCAAAGTTTTGGAGATCGAAATGATTCCTTCTCTCTGACTGGAGCGCTAAATGATTCTAGCTCTCTGACTGTTTGGATCTCCACATGATTCCATCTCTAATGACTGTTTGGAGCTCTAGTTCTTTCCATCTCTCTGACTGTTTGGAGCTCTATATGATTGCATCTCTCTGCCCGTTTGGAGCTGTATAAGATGCAAACTCTATGACTGGTTGGAACTCGAAATCACTTCATCTCCTTGACTCTTTGGAGCACAACATGATTCCATCTCTCTGCCTGTTTGGAGCACTATAAGATTCCTTCTCTCCAACTGTTTGGAACTCGAAATCATTTCATCTCCCTTCATTCTTTGGAGCTCAACATGATTCCATCTCTCTAACTGTTTGGAGTTCCCTATCATCCCATCTCCCTGACTGTTTGGAAATCGATATGTTTGCATCTCTCTGTCTGTTTGGAGTACAAAATGATTCCTTCCATCTGACTGTTAGGCGCTCTATCTGCTTCCATCTATCTGACTATTGGGAGCTCGACATAATTCCATCTCTCTGACTGTTTAGAGCTTCATATGTTTCCATCTCTCTGACTGTTTGGAGTTCTAAATGATTGCATCACTGACTGTAGCTCTATCTGATTCCATCTCTCTGACTGTTTGGAGCTCTTTCTGATTTCATCTTCCTGACTGGAGCTCAATATGTTTCCATTTCTTTGACTGTTTGGAGCTCAAATGGTTCCATATATCTGACTGGAGCTTGATTTGATTCCATCTCTCTGCCTGTTTGGAGTTCTAGATGTTTGCATCTCTCTGACTGTTTGGAACTCTACTTGATTCCATCTCTCTGACTCTTTGGGGCACTATATAATTCCATCTCTCTGACTGTTTGGACCTTCATAAGATGCCAACTCCCCAACTGTTTGGAACTTGAAATCGTTCCATCACTCTTGACTCTTGCAGCTCAATATGATTCCATCTCTCTAACTGTTTGGAGCTCAATATGATTTCATCTCTCTGACTGTTCGGAGCACTATAAGATTCCTTCTCTCCAACTGATTGGAGCTCGAAATCATGCCATCTCCCTTCTTTCTTTGGAGCTCAACATGATTCCAACTCTCTCAATGTTTGGAATTCCTTATCATCCCATCTCCCTGACTGTTTGGAGATCGATATACTTCCATCTGTCTGACTGTTTGGAGCACAAAATGATTCCTTCTCTCTGACTGTTTGGAGTTCTAACTGCTTCCATCTCTCTGACTGTTTGGAGCTCTATATGATTCCATCTCTCTGACTGTTTAGAGCTTCATATGATTCCATCTCTCTGACTGTTTGGAGTTCTAGATGATTGCATCACTGACTGTCGCTCTAGGTGATTCCATCTCTCTGACAGTTTGGAGCTCTTTCTGATTTCATCTTCCTGACTGGAGCTCAATATGTTTCCATCTCTTTCACTGTTTGGAGCTCAGTGTTGTTCTGTGTATCTGACAGTTTGGAGCTCGATATGATTCCATCTTTCCAGCTGTTTGGAGCTCAATATGATTCCGTCTATCTGCCTGTTTGGAACTCTACTTGATTCCATCGCAATGAGTCTTTTGTGCTCTATATGATTCCATCTCTCTGACTGAAGCAGCAAATGATTCCATCTCTCTGACTGCTTGGACCTCTGTAAGATGCAATCTACCCGACTGTTTGGAACTCGAAATCATTCCACCACTCTTAACTCTTTGGAGCTCAATATGAGTCCATCTCTCTGACTGTTTGGAGCTCAATATGATTGCATTTCTCTTACAATTGGCAGCTCTATAACATTCGAACTCTGATTGTTTGCAGCTCGAAATACTTCCATCTCAACTGACTGTTTGGAGCACTATGTGATTCCATCTTGCTCTTTCGAGCTCCATATCATACCATCTCTCCGACTGTTTGGAGCTTGAAATGATTCCAACTCTCTTCTCTGCTTGGTGCTCTATATAGTTCCACCTCTCCGGCTGTTTGGAGTTGTAGATGATTGCATCTCTCTGACTGTTTGGAGCTCTATTTGATTCCATCTCTCTGACAGTTTGGAGCTCTATATGATTCCATCTCTCCGACTGTTTGGGGCACTATATGATTCCATCTCACTGACAGTTTGGATCTCTATATGATACCATCACTGACTGTTTTGAGATCTATATGATTCCATCTCTCTGACTGTCTAGAGTGCAAAATGATTCCTTCTCTCTGACTGTTTGGAGCTCTATATGATTCCATCTCTCTGATTGTTTGGAGCTCGATATGTTTCCATCACTCTGACTGTTTGGAGTGAAAAATGATTCCTTCTCTCTCACCCTTTGGAGCTCTATATGGTTCCATCTCTCTGACTGTTTAGAGCTCTTTCTGATTTCATCTCTCTGACTGTTTAGAACTTCATATGATTCCAGCTCTCTGACTGTTTGGAGTTCTAAATGATTGCATCGCTGACTGTAGCTCTATGTGATTCCATCTCTCTGACTGCTTGGAGCTCTTTCTGATTTCATCTTCCTGACTGGAGCTCAATATGTTTCCATCTCTTTCACTGTTTGGAGCTCAATGTGGTTCTGTGTATCTGACTGTTTGGAACTCGATATGATTCCATCTCTCCATCTGTTTGGAGCTCAATATGATTCCGTCTATCTGAATGTTTGGGGCCGCAAATGATTCCATCTCTCTGACTGTTTGGACCTCTGTAAGATGCAATCTACCCGACTGTTTGGAACTCGAAATCATTCCACCACTCTTGACTCTTTGGAGCTCAATATGAGTCCATCTCTCTGCCTGTTTGGAGTTCAATATGATTGCATTTCTCCTACAATTGGCAGCTCTATAACATTCGAACTCTGACTGTTTACAGTTCGAAATACTTCCATCTCAATTGACTGTTTGGAGCACTATGTGATTCCATCTTGCTCTTTCGAGCACCATATAATCCCATCGCTCCGACTGTTTGGAGCTTGAAATGATTCCAGCTCTCTTCTCTGCTTGGTGCTCTATATAGTTCCATCTCTCCGGCTGTTTAGAGTTGTAGATGATTGCATCTCTCTGACTATTTGGACCTCTGTTTGATTCCATCCCTCTGACTGTTGTGAGCTCTATATGATTCCATCTCTCTGACTGTTTGGGGCACTATATAATTCCATCTGTCTGACTGTTTGGAGCTCTCGGATTCCATCTCACTGACAGTTTGGATCTCTATATGATACCATCTCTGACTGTTTTGAGATCTATATGATTCCATCTCTCTGACTGTCTAGAGTGCAAAATGATTCCTTCTCTCTGACTGTTTGGAGCTCTATATGATTCCATCTCTCTGACTGTTTGGAGCTCGATATGACTCCATCACTCTGACTGTTTGGAGTGAAAAATGATTCCTTCTCTCTCACCCTTTGGAGCTCTATATGGTTCCATCTCTCTGACTGTTTAGAGCTCTTTCTGATTTCATCTCTCTGACTGTTTAGAACTTCATATGATTCCAGCTCTCTGACTGTTTGGAGTTCTAAATGATTGCATCGCTGACTGTAGCTCTATGTGATTCCATCTCTCTGACTGCTTGGAGCTCTTTCTGATTTCATCTTCCTGACTGGAGCTCAATATGTTTCCATCTCTTTCACTGTTTGGAGCTCAATGTGGTTCTGTGTATCTGACTGTTTGGAACTCGATATGATTCCATCTCTCCATCTGTTTGGAGCTCAATATGATTCCGCCTATCTGAATGTTTGGGACAGCAAATGATTCCATCTCTCTGACTGTTTGGACCTCTGTAAGATGCAATCTACCCGACTGTTTGGAACTCGAAATCATTCCACCACTCTTGACTCTTTGGAGCTCAATATGAGTCCATCTCTCTGCCTGTTTGGAGCTCAATATTATTGCATTTCTCCTACAATTGGCAGCTCTATAACATTCGAACTCTGACTGTTTACAGTTCGAAATACTTCCATCTCAATTGACTGTTTGGAGCACTATGTGATTCCATCTTGCTCTTTCGAGCACCATATAATACCATCTCTCTGACTGTTTGGAGCTTGAAATGATTCCAGCTCTCTTCTCTGCTTGGTGCTCTATATAGTTCCATCTCTCCGGCTGTTTGGAGTCGTAGATGATTGCATTTCTCTGACTCTTTGGAGCTCTATTTGATTCCATCTCTCTGACTGTTTGGAGCTCTATATGATTCCATCTCTCAGACTGTTTGGGGCACTATATGATTCCATCTCTCAGACTGTTTGGAGCTCTAGGATTCCATCTCACTGACAGTTTGGATCTCTATATGATACCATCTCTGACTCTTTGGAGATCTATATGATTCCATCTCTCTGACTGTTTCGAACCCGAAATCAAGTCCATCTCTGACTGTAGCTCTCTGTGATTCCAACTCTCCGACTGTTAGGAGCTCTTTCCAATTTCATCTCTCTGACTGTTTGGAGCTCAACATGATTCCATCTCTCTGATTGTTTGGCCTCTATATGATTCCATCTCTTTGACTTTTTGGAGGTTTATATGATTTCATCTCTCCTACAGCATGGAGCTCTATATGATTCCATCTCTCTGACTGTTGGGAGCTCTTTATGATTTCATCTCTCTGACTGTTTAGAGCACTATAAGATGCCTTCTCTCCAACTGTTTGAAACTCGAAATCATGCCGTCTCCCTTCATTCTTTGGAGCTCAGCTTGATTACATCTCTCAAACTGTTTGGAGCTCTATATGATTCCTCCATCCAAAGTTTTGGAGATCGAAATGATTCCTTCTCTCTGACTGGAGCGCTAAATGATTCTAGCTCTCTGACTGTTTGGATCTCCACATGATTCCATCTCTAATGACTGTTTGGAGCTCTAGTTCTTTCCATCTCTCTGACTGTTTGGAGCTCTATATGATTGCATCTCTCTGCCCGTTTGGAGCTGTATAAGATGCAAACTCTATGACTGGTTGGAACTCGAAATCACTTCATCTCCTTGACTCTTTGGAGCACAACATGATTCCATCTCTCTGCCTGTTTGGAGCACTATAAGATTCCTTCTCTCCAACTGTTTGGAACTCGAAATCATTTCATCTCCCTTCATTCTTTGGAGCTCAACATGATTCCATCTCTCTAACTGTTTGGAGTTCCCTATCATCCCATCTCCCTGACTGTTTGGAAATCGATATGTTTGCATCTCTCTGTCTGTTTGGAGTACAAAATGATTCCTTCCATCTGACTGTTAGGCGCTCTATCTGCTTCCATCTATCTGACTATTGGGAGCTCGACATAATTCCATCTCTCTGACTGTTTAGAGCTTCATATGTTTCCATCTCTCTGACTGTTTGGAGTTCTAAATGATTGCATCACTGACTGTAGCTCTATCTGATTCCATCTCTCTGACTGTTTGGAGCTCTTTCTGATTTCATCTTCCTGACTGGAGCTCAATATGTTTCCATTTCTTTGACTGTTTGGAGCTCAAATGGTTCCATATATCTGACTGGAGCTTGATTTGATTCCATCTCTCTGCCTGTTTGGAGTTCTAGATGTTTGCATCTCTCTGACTGTTTGGAACTCTACTTGATTCCATCTCTCTGACTCTTTGGGGCACTATATAATTCCATCTCTCTGACTGTTTGGACCTTCATAAGATGCCAACTCCCCAACTGTTTGGAACTTGAAATCGTTCCATCACTCTTGACTCTTGCAGCTCAATATGATTCCATCTCTCTAACTGTTTGGAGCTCAATATGATTTCATCTCTCTGACTGTTCGGAGCACTATAAGATTCCTTCTCTCCAACTGATTGGAGCTCGAAATCATGCCATCTCCCTTCTTTCTTTGGAGCTCAACATGATTCCAACTCTCTCAATGTTTGGAATTCCTTATCATCCCATCTCCCTGACTGTTTGGAGATCGATATACTTCCATCTGTCTGACTGTTTGGAGCACAAAATGATTCCTTCTCTCTGACTGTTTGGAGTTCTAACTGCTTCCATCTCTCTGACTGTTTGGAGCTCTATATGATTCCATCTCTCTGACTGTTTAGAGCTTCATATGATTCCATCTCTCTGACTGTTTGGAGTTCTAGATGATTGCATCACTGACTGTCGCTCTAGGTGATTCCATCTCTCTGACAGTTTGGAGCTCTTTCTGATTTCATCTTCCTGACTGGAGCTCAATATGTTTCCATCTCTTTCACTGTTTGGAGCTCAGTGTTGTTCTGTGTATCTGACAGTTTGGAGCTCGATATGATTCCATCTTTCCAGCTGTTTGGAGCTCAATATGATTCCGTCTATCTGCCTGTTTGGAACTCTACTTGATTCCATCGCAATGAGTCTTTTGTGCTCTATATGATTCCATCTCTCTGACTGAAGCAGCAAATGATTCCATCTCTCTGACTGCTTGGACCTCTGTAAGATGCAATCTACCCGACTGTTTGGAACTCGAAATCATTCCACCACTCTTAACTCTTTGGAGCTCAATATGAGTCCATCTCTCTGACTGTTTGGAGCTCAATATGATTGCATTTCTCTTACAATTGGCAGCTCTATAACATTCGAACTCTGACTGTTTGCAGCTCGAAATACTTCCATCTCAACTGACTGTTTGGAGCACTATGTGATTCCATCTTGCTCTTTCGAGCTCCATATCATACCATCTCTCCGACTGTTTGGAGCTTGAAATGATTCCAACTCTCTTCTCTGCTTGGTGCTCTATATAGTTCCACCTCTCCGGCTGTTTGGAGTTGTAGATGATTGCATCTCTCTGACTGTTTGGAGCTCTATTTGATTCCATCTCTCTGACAGTTTGGAGCTCTATATGATTCCATCTCTCCGACTGTTTGGGGCACTATATGATTCCATCTCACTGACAGTTTGGATCTCTATATGATACCATCACTGACTGTTTTGAGATCTATATGATTCCATCTCTCTGACTGTCTAGAGTGCAAAATGATTCCTTCTCTCTGACTGTTTGGAGCTCTATATGATTCCATCTCTCTGATTGTTTGGAGCTCGATATGTTTCCATCACTCTGACTGTTTGGAGTGAAAAATGATTCCTTCTCTCTCACCCTTTGGAGCTCTATATGGTTCCATCTCTCTGACTGTTTAGAGCTCTTTCTGATTTCATCTCTCTGACTGTTTAGAACTTCATATGATTCCAGCTCTCTGACTGTTTGGAGTTCTAAATGATTGCATCGCTGACTGTAGCTCTATGTGATTCCATCTCTCTGACTGCTTGGAGCTCTTTCTGATTTCATCTTCCTGACTGGAGCTCAATATGTTTCCATCTCTTTCACTGTTTGGAGCTCAATGTGGTTCTGTGTATCTGACTGTTTGGAACTCGATATGATTCCATCTCTCCATCTGTTTGGAGCTCAATATGATTCCGTCTATCTGAATGTTTGGGGCCGCAAATGATTCCATCTCTCTGACTGTTTGGACCTCTGTAAGATGCAATCTACCCGACTGTTTGGAACTCGAAATCATTCCACCACTCTTGACTCTTTGGAGCTCAATATGAGTCCATCTCTCTGCCTGTTTGGAGTTCAATATGATTGCATTTCTCCTACAATTGGCAGCTCTATAACATTCGAACTCTGACTGTTTACAGTTCGAAATACTTCCATCTCAATTGACTGTTTGGAGCACTATGTGATTCCATCTTGCTCTTTCGAGCACCATATAATCCCATCGCTCCGACTGTTTGGAGCTTGAAATGATTCCAGCTCTCTTCTCTGCTTGGTGCTCTATATAGTTCCATCTCTCCGGCTGTTTAGAGTTGTAGATGATTGCATCTCTCTGACTATTTGGACCTCTGTTTGATTCCATCCCTCTGACTGTTGTGAGCTCTATATGATTCCATCTCTCTGACTGTTTGGGGCACTATATAATTCCATCTGTCTGACTGTTTGGAGCTCTCGGATTCCATCTCACTGACAGTTTGGATCTCTATATGATACCATCTCTGACTGTTTTGAGATCTATATGATTCCATCTCTCTGACTGTCTAGAGTGCAAAATGATTCCTTCTCTCTGACTGTTTGGAGCTCTATATGATTCCATCTCTCTGACTGTTTGGAGCTCGATATGACTCCATCACTCTGACTGTTTGGAGTGAAAAATGATTCCTTCTCTCTCACCCTTTGGAGCTCTATATGGTTCCATCTCTCTGACTGTTTAGAGCTCTTTCTGATTTCATCTCTCTGACTGTTTAGAACTTCATATGATTCCAGCTCTCTGACTGTTTGGAGTTCTAAATGATTGCATCGCTGACTGTAGCTCTATGTGATTCCATCTCTCTGACTGCTTGGAGCTCTTTCTGATTTCATCTTCCTGACTGGAGCTCAATATGTTTCCATCTCTTTCACTGTTTGGAGCTCAATGTGGTTCTGTGTATCTGACTGTTTGGAACTCGATATGATTCCATCTCTCCATCTGTTTGGAGCTCAATATGATTCCGCCTATCTGAATGTTTGGGACAGCAAATGATTCCATCTCTCTGACTGTTTGGACCTCTGTAAGATGCAATCTACCCGACTGTTTGGAACTCGAAATCATTCCACCACTCTTGACTCTTTGGAGCTCAATATGAGTCCATCTCTCTGCCTGTTTGGAGCTCAATATTATTGCATTTCTCCTACAATTGGCAGCTCTATAACATTCGAACTCTGACTGTTTACAGTTCGAAATACTTCCATCTCAATTGACTGTTTGGAGCACTATGTGATTCCATCTTGCTCTTTCGAGCACCATATAATACCATCTCTCTGACTGTTTGGAGCTTGAAATGATTCCAGCTCTCTTCTCTGCTTGGTGCTCTATATAGTTCCATCTCTCCGGCTGTTTGGAGTCGTAGATGATTGCATTTCTCTGACTCTTTGGAGCTCTATTTGATTCCATCTCTCTGACTGTTTGGAGCTCTATATGATTCCATCTCTCAGACTGTTTGGGGCACTATATGATTCCATCTCTCAGACTGTTTGGAGCTCTAGGATTCCATCTCACTGACAGTTTGGATCTCTATATGATACCATCTCTGACTCTTTGGAGATCTATATGATTCCATCTCTCTGACTGTTTCGAACCCGAAATCAAGTCCATCTCTGACTGTAGCTCTCTGTGATTCCAACTCTCCGACTGTTAGGAGCTCTTTCCAATTTCATCTCTCTGACTGTTTGGAGCTCAACATGATTCCATCTCTCTGATTGTTTGGCCTCTATATGATTCCATCTCTTTGACTTTTTGGAGGTTTATATGATTTCATCTCTCCTACAGCATGGAGCTCTATATGATTCCATCTCTCTGACTGTTGGGAGCTCTTTATGATTTCATCTCTCTGACTGTTTAGAGCACTATAAGATGCCTTCTCTCCAACTGTTTGAAACTCGAAATCATGCCGTCTCCCTTCATTCTTTGGAGCTCAGCTTGATTACATCTCTCAAACTGTTTGGAGCTCTATATGATTCCTCCATCCAAAGTTTTGGAGATCGAAATGATTCCTTCTCTCTGACTGGAGCGCTAAATGATTCTAGCTCTCTGACTGTTTGGATCTCCACATGATTCCATCTCTAATGACTGTTTGGAGCTCTAGTTCTTTCCATCTCTCTGACTGTTTGGAGCTCTATATGATTGCATCTCTCTGCCCGTTTGGAGCTGTATAAGATGCAAACTCTATGACTGGTTGGAACTCGAAATCACTTCATCTCCTTGACTCTTTGGAGCACAACATGATTCCATCTCTCTGCCTGTTTGGAGCACTATAAGATTCCTTCTCTCCAACTGTTTGGAACTCGAAATCATTTCATCTCCCTTCATTCTTTGGAGCTCAACATGATTCCATCTCTCTAACTGTTTGGAGTTCCCTATCATCCCATCTCCCTGACTGTTTGGAAATCGATATGTTTGCATCTCTCTGTCTGTTTGGAGTACAAAATGATTCCTTCCATCTGACTGTTAGGCGCTCTATCTGCTTCCATCTATCTGACTATTGGGAGCTCGACATAATTCCATCTCTCTGACTGTTTAGAGCTTCATATGTTTCCATCTCTCTGACTGTTTGGAGTTCTAAATGATTGCATCACTGACTGTAGCTCTATCTGATTCCATCTCTCTGACTGTTTGGAGCTCTTTCTGATTTCATCTTCCTGACTGGAGCTCAATATGTTTCCATTTCTTTGACTGTTTGGAGCTCAAATGGTTCCATATATCTGACTGGAGCTTGATTTGATTCCATCTCTCTGCCTGTTTGGAGTTCTAGATGTTTGCATCTCTCTGACTGTTTGGAACTCTACTTGATTCCATCTCTCTGACTCTTTGGGGCACTATATAATTCCATCTCTCTGACTGTTTGGACCTTCATAAGATGCCAACTCCCCAACTGTTTGGAACTTGAAATCGTTCCATCACTCTTGACTCTTGCAGCTCAATATGATTCCATCTCTCTAACTGTTTGGAGCTCAATATGATTTCATCTCTCTGACTGTTCGGAGCACTATAAGATTCCTTCTCTCCAACTGATTGGAGCTCGAAATCATGCCATCTCCCTTCTTTCTTTGGAGCTCAACATGATTCCAACTCTCTCAATGTTTGGAATTCCTTATCATCCCATCTCCCTGACTGTTTGGAGATCGATATACTTCCATCTGTCTGACTGTTTGGAGCACAAAATGATTCCTTCTCTCTGACTGTTTGGAGTTCTAACTGCTTCCATCTCTCTGACTGTTTGGAGCTCTATATGATTCCATCTCTCTGACTGTTTAGAGCTTCATATGATTCCATCTCTCTGACTGTTTGGAGTTCTAGATGATTGCATCACTGACTGTCGCTCTAGGTGATTCCATCTCTCTGACAGTTTGGAGCTCTTTCTGATTTCATCTTCCTGACTGGAGCTCAATATGTTTCCATCTCTTTCACTGTTTGGAGCTCAGTGTTGTTCTGTGTATCTGACAGTTTGGAGCTCGATATGATTCCATCTTTCCAGCTGTTTGGAGCTCAATATGATTCCGTCTATCTGCCTGTTTGGAACTCTACTTGATTCCATCGCAATGAGTCTTTTGTGCTCTATATGATTCCATCTCTCTGACTGAAGCAGCAAATGATTCCATCTCTCTGACTGCTTGGACCTCTGTAAGATGCAATCTACCCGACTGTTTGGAACTCGAAATCATTCCACCACTCTTAACTCTTTGGAGCTCAATATGAGTCCATCTCTCTGACTGTTTGGAGCTCAATATGATTGCATTTCTCTTACAATTGGCAGCTCTATAACATTCGAACTCTGACTGTTTGCAGCTCGAAATACTTCCATCTCAACTGACTGTTTGGAGCACTATGTGATTCCATCTTGCTCTTTCGAGCTCCATATCATACCATCTCTCCGACTGTTTGGAGCTTGAAATGATTCCAACTCTCTTCTCTGCTTGGTCCTCTATATAGTTCCACCTCTCCGGCTGTTTGGAGTTGTAGATGATTGCATCTCTCTGACTGTTTGGAGCTCTATTTGATTCCATCTCTCTGACAGTTTGGAGCTCTATATGATTCCATCTCTCCGACTGTTTGGGGCACTATATGATTCCATCTCACTGACAGTTTGGATCTCTATATGATACCATCACTGACTGTTTTGAGATCTATATGATTCCATCTCTCTGAATGTCTAGAGTGCAAAATGATTCCTTCTCTCTGACTGTTTGGAGCTCTATATGATTCCATCTCTCTGATTGTTTGGAGCTCGATATGTTTCCATCACTCTGACTGTTTGGAGTGAAAAATGATTCCTTCTCTCTCACCCTTTGGAGCTCTATATGGTTCCATCTCTCTGACTGTTTAGAGCTCTTTCTGATTTCATCTCTCTGACTGTTTAGAACTTCATATGATTCCAGCTCTCTGACTGTTTGGAGTTCTAAATGATTGCATCGCTGACTGTAGCTCTATGTGATTCCATCTCTCTGACTGCTTGGAGCTCTTTCTGATTTCATCTTCCTGACTGGAGCTCAATATGTTTCCATCTCTTTCACTGTTTGGAGCTCAATGTGGTTCTGTGTATCTGACTGTTTGGAACTCGATATGATTCCATCTCTCCATCTGTTTGGAGCTCAATATGATTCCGTCTATCTGAATGTTTGGGGCCGCAAATGATTCCATCTCTCTGACTGTTTGGACCTCTGTAAGATGCAATCTACCCGACTGTTTGGAACTCGAAATCATTCCACCACTCTTGACTCTTTGGAGCTCAATATGAGTCCATCTCTCTGCCTGTTTGGAGTTCAATATGATTGCATTTCTCCTACAATTGGCAGCTCTATAACATTCGAACTCTGACTGTTTACAGTTCGAAATACTTCCATCTCAATTGACTGTTTGGAGCACTATGTGATTCCATCTTGCTCTTTCGAGCACCATATAATCCCATCGCTCCGACTGTTTGGAGCTTGAAATGATTCCAGCTCTCTTCTCTGCTTGGTGCTCTATATAGTTCCATCTCTCCGGCTGTTTAGAGTTGTAGATGATTGCATCTCTCTGACTATTTGGACCTCTGTTTGATTCCATCCCTCTGACTGTTGTGAGCTCTATATGATTCCATCTCTCTGACTGTTTGGGGCACTATATAATTCCATCTGTCTGACTGTTTGGAGCTCTCGGATTCCATCTCACTGACAGTTTGGATCTCTATATGATACCATCTCTGACTGTTTTGAGATCTATATGATTCCATCTCTCTGACTGTCTAGAGTGCAAAATGATTCCTTCTCTCTGACTGTTTGGAGCTCTATATGATTCCATCTCTCTGACTGTTTGGAGCTCGATATGACTCCATCACTCTGACTGTTTGGAGTGAAAAATGATTCCTTCTCTCTCACCCTTTGGAGCTCTATATGGTTCCATCTCTCTGACTGTTTAGAGCTCTTTCTGATTTCATCTCTCTGACTGTTTAGAACTTCATATGATTCCAGCTCTCTGACTGTTTGGAGTTCTAAATGATTGCATCGCTGACTGTAGCTCTATGTGATTCCATCTCTCTGACTGCTTGGAGCTCTTTCTGATTTCATCTTCCTGACTGGAGCTCAATATGTTTCCATCTCTTTCACTGTTTGGAGCTCAATGTGGTTCTGTGTATCTGACTGTTTGGAACTCGATATGATTCCATCTCTCCATCTGTTTGGAGCTCAATATGATTCCGCCTATCTGAATGTTTGGGACAGCAAATGATTCCATCTCTCTGACTGTTTGGACCTCTGTAAGATGCAATCTACCCGACTGTTTGGAACTCGAAATCATTCCACCACTCTTGACTCTTTGGAGCTCAATATGAGTCCATCTCTCTGCCTGTTTGGAGCTCAATATTATTGCATTTCTCCTACAATTGGCAGCTCTATAACATTCGAACTCTGACTGTTTACAGTTCGAAATACTTCCATCTCAATTGACTGTTTGGAGCACTATGTGATTCCATCTTGCTCTTTCGAGCACCATATAATACCATCTCTCTGACTGTTTGGAGCTTGAAATGATTCCAGCTCTCTTCTCTGCTTGGTGCTCTATATAGTTCCATCTCTCCGGCTGTTTGGAGTCGTAGATGATTGCATTTCTCTGACTCTTTGGAGCTCTATTTGATTCCATCTCTCTGACTGTTTGGAGCTCTATATGATTCCATCTCTCAGACTGTTTGGGGCACTATATGATTCCATCTCTCAGACTGTTTGGAGCTCTAGGATTCCATCTCACTGACAGTTTGGATCTCTATATGATACCATCTCTGACTCTTTGGAGATCTATATGATTCCATCTCTCTGACTGTTTCGAACCCGAAATCAAGTCCATCTCTGACTGTAGCTCTCTGTGATTCCAACTCTCCGACTGTTAGGAGCTCTTTCCAATTTCATCTCTCTGACTGTTTGGAGCTCAACATGATTCCATCTCTCTGATTGTTTGGCCTCTATATGATTCCATCTCTTTGACTTTTTGGAGGTTTATATGATTTCATCTCTCCTACAGCATGGAGCTCTATATGATTCCATCTCTCTGACTGTTGGGAGCTCTTTATGATTTCATCTCTCTGACTGTTTAGAGCACTATAAGATGCCTTCTCTCCAACTGTTTGAAACTCGAAATCATGCCGTCTCCCTTCATTCTTTGGAGCTCAGCTTGATTACATCTCTCAAACTGTTTGGAGCTCTATATGATTCCTCCATCCAAAGTTTTGGAGATCGAAATGATTCCTTCTCTCTGACTGGAGCGCTAAATGATTCTAGCTCTCTGACTGTTTGGATCTCCACATGATTCCATCTCTAATGACTGTTTGGAGCTCTAGTTCTTTCCATCTCTCTGACTGTTTGGAGCTCTATATGATTGCATCTCTCTGCCCGTTTGGAGCTGTATAAGATGCAAACTCTATGACTGGTTGGAACTCGAAATCACTTCATCTCCTTGACTCTTTGGAGCACAACATGATTCCATCTCTCTGCCTGTTTGGAGCACTATAAGATTCCTTCTCTCCAACTGTTTGGAACTCGAAATCATTTCATCTCCCTTCATTCTTTGGAGCTCAACATGATTCCATCTCTCTAACTGTTTGGAGTTCCCTATCATCCCATCTCCCTGACTGTTTGGAAATCGATATGTTTGCATCTCTCTGTCTGTTTGGAGTACAAAATGATTCCTTCCATCTGACTGTTAGGCGCTCTATCTGCTTCCATCTATCTGACTATTGGGAGCTCGACATAATTCCATCTCTCTGACTGTTTAGAGCTTCATATGTTTCCATCTCTCTGACTGTTTGGAGTTCTAAATGATTGCATCACTGACTGTAGCTCTATCTGATTCCATCTCTCTGACTGTTTGGAGCTCTTTCTGATTTCATCTTCCTGACTGGAGCTCAATATGTTTCCATTTCTTTGACTGTTTGGAGCTCAAATGGTTCCATATATCTGACTGGAGCTTGATTTGATTCCATCTCTCTGCCTGTTTGGAGTTCTAGATGTTTGCATCTCTCTGACTGTTTGGAACTCTACTTGATTCCATCTCTCTGACTCTTTGGGGCACTATATAATTCCATCTCTCTGACTGTTTGGACCTTCATAAGATGCCAACTCCCCAACTGTTTGGAACTTGAAATCGTTCCATCACTCTTGACTCTTGCAGCTCAATATGATTCCATCTCTCTAACTGTTTGGAGCTCAATATGATTTCATCTCTCTGACTGTTCGGAGCACTATAAGATTCCTTCTCTCCAACTGATTGGAGCTCGAAATCATGCCATCTCCCTTCTTTCTTTGGAGCTCAACATGATTCCAACTCTCTCAATGTTTGGAATTCCTTATCATCCCATCTCCCTGACTGTTTGGAGATCGATATACTTCCATCTGTCTGACTGTTTGGAGCACAAAATGATTCCTTCTCTCTGACTGTTTGGAGTTCTAACTGCTTCCATCTCTCTGACTGTTTGGAGCTCTATATGATTCCATCTCTCTGACTGTTTAGAGCTTCATATGATTCCATCTCTCTGACTGTTTGGAGTTCTAGATGATTGCATCACTGACTGTCGCTCTAGGTGATTCCATCTCTCTGACAGTTTGGAGCTCTTTCTGATTTCATCTTCCTGACTGGAGCTCAATATGTTTCCATCTCTTTCACTGTTTGGAGCTCAGTGTTGTTCTGTGTATCTGACAGTTTGGAGCTCGATATGATTCCATCTTTCCAGCTGTTTGGAGCTCAATATGATTCCGTCTATCTGCCTGTTTGGAACTCTACTTGATTCCATCGCAATGAGTCTTTTGTGCTCTATATGATTCCATCTCTCTGACTGAAGCAGCAAATGATTCCATCTCTCTGACTGCTTGGACCTCTGTAAGATGCAATCTACCCGACTGTTTGGAACTCGAAATCATTCCACCACTCTTAACTCTTTGGAGCTCAATATGAGTCCATCTCTCTGACTGTTTGGAGCTCAATATGATTGCATTTCTCTTACAATTGGCAGCTCTATAACATTCGAACTCTGACTGTTTGCAGCTCGAAATACTTCCATCTCAACTGACTGTTTGGAGCACTATGTGATTCCATCTTGCTCTTTCGAGCTCCATATCATACCATCTCTCCGACTGTTTGGAGCTTGAAATGATTCCAACTCTCTTCTCTGCTTGGTGCTCTATATAGTTCCACCTCTCCGGCTGTTTGGAGTTGTAGATGATTGCATCTCTCTGACTGTTTGGAGCTCTATTTGATTCCATCTCTCTGACAGTTTGGAGCTCTATATGATTCCATCTCTCCGACTGTTTGGGGCACTATATGATTCCATCTCACTGACAGTTTGGATCTCTATATGATACCATCACTGACTGTTTTGAGATCTATATGATTCCATCTCTCTGACTGTCTAGAGTGCAAAATGATTCCTTCTCTCTGACTGTTTGGAGCTCTATATGATTCCATCTCTCTGATTGTTTGGAGCTCGATATGTTTCCATCACTCTGACTGTTTGGAGTGAAAAATGATTCCTTCTCTCTCACCCTTTGGAGCTCTATATGGTTCCATCTCTCTGACTGTTTAGAGCTCTTTCTGATTTCATCTCTCTGACTGTTTAGAACTTCATATGATTCCAGCTCTCTGACTGTTTGGAGTTCTAAATGATTGCATCGCTGACTGTAGCTCTATGTGATTCCATCTCTCTGACTGCTTGGAGCTCTTTCTGATTTCATCTTCCTGACTGGAGCTCAATATGTTTCCATCTCTTTCACTGTTTGGAGCTCAATGTGGTTCTGTGTATCTGACTGTTTGGAACTCGATATGATTCCATCTCTCCATCTGTTTGGAGCTCAATATGATTCCGTCTATCTGAATGTTTGGGGCAGCAAATGATTCCATCTCTCTGACTGTTTGGACCTCTGTAAGATGCAATCTACCCGACTGTTTGGAACTCGAAATCATTCCACCACTCTTGACTCTTTGGAGCTCAATATGAGTCCATCTCTCTGCCTGTTTGGAGTTCAATATGATTGCATTTCTCCTACAATTGGCAGCTCTATAACATTCGAACTCTGACTGTTTACAGTTCGAAATACTTCCATCTCAATTGACTGTTTGGAGCACTATGTGATTCCATCTTGCTCTTTCGAGCACCATATAATACCATCTCTCTGACTGTTTGGAGCTTGAAATGATTCCAGCTCTCTTCTCTGCTTGGTGCTCTATATAGTTCCATCTCTCCGGCTGTTTGGAGTCGTAGATGATTGCATTTCTCTGACTCTTTGGAGCTCTATTTGATTCCATCTCTCTGACTGTTTGGAGCTCTATATGATTCCATCTCTCAGACTGTTTGGGGCACTATATGATTCCATCTCTCAGACTGTTTGGAGCTCTAGGATTCCATCTCACTGACAGTTTGGATCTCTATATGATACCATCTCTGACTCTTTGGAGATCTATATGATTCCATCTCTCTGACTGTTTCGAACTCGAAATCAAGTCCATCTCTGACTGTAGCTCTCTGTGATTCCAACTCTCCGACTGTTTGGAGCTCTTTCCAATTTCATCTCTCTGACTGTTTGGAGCTCAACATGATTCCATCTCTCTGATTGTTTGGCCTCTATATGATTCCATCTCTCTGACTTTTTGGAGGTTTATATGATTTCATCTCTCCTACAGCATGGAGCTCTATATGATTCCATCTCTCTGACTGTTGGGAGCTCTTTATGATTTCATCTCTCTGACTGTTTAGAGCACTATAAGATGCCTTCTCTCCAACTGTTTGAAACTCGAAATCATGCCGTCTCCCTTCATTCTTTGGAGCTCAGCTTGATTACATCTCTCAAACTGTTTGGAGCTCTATATGATTGCTCCATCCAAAGTTTTGGAGATCGAAATGATTCCTTCTCTCTGACTGGAGCGCTAAATGATTCTAGCTCTCTGACTGTTTGGATCTCCACATGATTCCATCTCTAATGACTGTTTGGAGCTCTAGTTCTTTCCATCTCTCTGACTGTTTGGAGCTCTATATGATTGCATCTCTCTGCCCGTTTGGAGCTGTATAAGATGCAAACTCTATGACTGGTTGGAACTCGAAATCACTTCATCTCCTTGACTCTTTGGAGCACAACATGATTCCATCTCTCTGCCTGTTTGGAGCACTATAAGATTCCTTCTCTCCAACTGTTTGGAACTCGAAATCATTTCATCTCCCTTCATTCTTTGGAGCTCAACATGATTCCATCTCTCTAACTGTTTGGAGTTCCCTATCATCCCATCTCCCTGACTGTTTGGAAATCGATATGTTTGCATCTCTCTGTCTGTTTGGAGTACAAAATGATTCCTTCCATCTGACTGTTAGGCGCTCTATCTGCTTGCATCTATCTGACTATTGGGAGCTCGACATAATTCCATCTCTCTGACTGTTTAGAGCTTCATATGTTTCCATCTCTCTGACTGTTTGGAGTTCTAAATGATTGCATCACTGACTGTAGCTCTATCTGATTCCATCTCTCTGACTGTTTGGAGCTCTTTCTGTTTTCATCTTCCTGACTGGAGCTCAATATGTTTCCATTTCTTTGACTGTTTGGAGCTCAAATGGTTCCATATATCTGACTGTTTGGAGCTTGATTTGATTCCATCTCTCCGCCTGTTTGGAGTTCTAGATGTTTGCATCTCTCTGACTGTTTGGAACTCTACTTGATTCCATCTCTCTGACTCTTTGGGGCACTATATAATTCCATCTCTCTGACTGTTTGGACCTTCATAAGATGCCAACTCCCCAACTGTTTGGAACTTGAAATCGTTCCATCACTCTTGACTCTTGCAGCTCAATATGATTCCATCTCTCTAACTGTTTGGAGCTCAATATGATTTCATCTCTCTGACTGTTCGGAGCACTATAAGATTCCTTCTCTCCAACTGATTGGAGCTCGAAATCATGCCATCTCCCTTCTTTCTTTGGAGCTCAACATGATTCCAACTCTCTCAATGTTTGGAATTCCTTATCATCCCATCTCCCTGACTGTTTGGAGATCGATATACTTCCATCTGTCTGACTGTTTGGAGCACAAAATGATTCCTTCTCTCTGACTGTTTGGAGTTCTAACTGCTTCCATCTCTCTGACTGTTTGGAGCTCTATATGATTCCATCTCTCTGACTGTTGAGAGCTTCATATGATTCCATCTCTCTGACTGTTTGGAGTTCTAGATGATTGCATCACTGACTGTCGCTCTAGGTGATTCCATCTCTCTGACAGTTTGGAGCTCTTTCTGATTTCATCTTCCTGACTGGAGCTCAATATGTTTCCATCTCTTTGACTGTTTGGAGCTCAGTGTTGTTCTGTGTATCTGACAGTTTGGAGCTCGATATGATTCCATCTTTCCAGCTGTTTGGAGCTCAATATGATTCCGTCTATCTGCCTGTTTGGAACTCTACTTGATTCCATCGCAATGAGTCTTTTGTGCTCTATATGATTCCATCTCTCTGACTGAAGCAGCAAATGATTCCATCTCTCTGACTGTTTGGACCTCTGTTAGATGCAATCTACCCGACTGTTTGGAACTCGAAATCATTCCACCACTCTTAACTCTTTGGAGCTCAATATGAGTCCTTCTCTCTGACTGTTTGCAGCTCAATATGATTGCATTTCTCTTACAATTGGCAGCTCTATAACATTCGAACTCTGACTGTTTGCAGCTCGAAATACTTCCATCTCAATTGACTGTTTGGAGCACTACGTGATTCCATCTTGCTCTTTCGAGCTCCATGTAATACCATCTCTCCGACTGTTTGGAGCTTGAAATGATTCCAACTCTCTTCTCTGCTTGGTGCTCTATATAGTTCCACCTCTCCGGCTGTTTGGAGTTGTAGATGATTGCATCTCTCTGACTGTTTGGAGCTCTATTTGATTCCATCTCTCTGACAGTTTGGAGCTCTATATGATTCCATCTCTCTGACTGTTTGGGGCACTATATGATTCCATCTCACTGACAGTTTGGATCTCTATATGATACCATCTCTGACTGTTTTGAGATCTATATGATTCCATCTCTCTGACTGTCTAGAGTGCAAAATGATTCCTTCTCTCTGACTGTTTGGGGCACTATATGATTCCATCTCTCTGACTGTTTGGAGCTCTAGGATTACATCTCACGGACAGTTTGGATCTCTTTATGATAGCATCTCTGACTGTTTTGAGATCTATATGATTCCATCTCTCTGACTGTTTGGAGCTCGATATGACTCCATCACTCTGACTGTTTGGAGTGAAAAATGATTCCTTCTCTCTCACTCTTTGGAGCTCTATATGGTTCCATCTCTCTGACTGTTTAGAGCTCTTTCTGATTTCATCTCTCTGACTGTTTAGAACTTCATATGATTCCATCTCTCTGACTGTTTGGAGTTCTAAATGATTGCATCGCTGACTGTAGCTCTATGTGATTCCATCTCTCTGACTGCTTGGAGCTCTTTCTGATTTCATCTTCCTGACTGGAGCTCAATATGTTTCCATCTCTTTCACTGTTTGGAGCTCAATGTGGTTCTGTGTATCTGACTGTTTGGAACTCGATATGATTCCATCTCTCCATCTGTTTGGAGCTCAATATGATTCCGTCTATCTGAATGTTTGGGGCAGCAAATGATTCCATCTCTCTGACTGTTTGGACCTCTGTAAGATGCAATCTACCCGACTGTTTGGAACTCAAAATCATTCCACCACTCTTGACTCTTTGGAGCTCAATATGAGTCCATCTCTCTGCCTGTTTGGAGCTCAATATTATTGCATTTCTCCTACAATTGGCAGCTCTATAACATTCGAACTCTGACTGTTTACAGGTCGAAATACTTCCATCTCAATTGACTGTTTGGAGCACTACGTGATTCCATCTTGCTCTTTCGAGCACCATATAATACCATCTCTCTGACTGTTTGGAGCTTGAAATGATTCCAGCTCTCTTCTCTGCTTGGTGCTCTATATAGTTCCATCTCTCCGGCTGTTTGGAGTCATAGATGATTGCATTTCTCTGACTCTTTGGAGCTCTATTTGATTCCATCTCTCTGACTGTTTGGAGCTCTATATGATTCCATCTCTCAGACTGTTTGGGGCACTATATGATTCCATCTCTCAGACTGTTTGGAGCTCTAGGATTCCATCTCACTGACAGTTTGGATCTCTATATGATACCATCTCTGACTCTTTGGAGATCTATATGATTCCATCTCTCTGACTGTTTCGAACTCGAAATCAAGTCCATCTCTGACTGTAGCTCTCTGTGATTCCAACTCTCCGACTGTTTGGAGCTCTTTCCAATTTCATCTCTCTGACTGTTTGGAGCTCAACATGATTCCATCTCTCTGATTGTTTGGCCTCTATATGATTCCATCTCTCTGACTTTTTGGAGGTTTATATGATTTCATCTCTCCTACAGCATGGAGCTCTATATGATTCCATCTCTCTGACTGTTGGGAGCTCTTTATGATTTCATCTCTCTGACTGTTTAGAGCACTATAAGATGCCTTCTCTCCAACTGTTTGAAACTCGAAATCATGCCGTCTCCCTTCATTCTTTGGAGCTCAGCTTGATTACATCTCTCAAACTGTTTGGAGCTCTATATGATTCCTCCATCCAAAGTTTTGGAGATTGAAATGATTCCTTCTCTCTGACTGGAGCGCTAAATGATTCTAGCTCTCTGACTGTTTGGATCTCCACATGATTCCATCTCTAATGACTGTTTGGAGCTCTAGTTCTTTCCATCTCTCTGACTGTTTGGAGCTCTATATGATTGCATCTCTCTGCCCGTTTGGAGCTGTATAAGATGCAAACTCTATGACTGGTTGGAACTCGAAATCACTTCATCTCCTTGACTCTTTGGAGCACAACATGATTCCATCACTCTGCCTGTTTGGAGCACTATAAGATTCCTTCTCTCCAACTGTTTGGAACTCGAAATCATTTCATCTCCCTTCATTCTTTGGAGCTCAACATGATTCCATCTCTCTAACTGTTTGGAGTTCCCTATCATCCCATCTCCCTGACTGTTTGGAAATCGATATGTTTGCATCTCTCTGTCTGTTTCGACTACAAAATGATTCCTTCCATCTGACTGTTAGGCGCTCTATCTGCTTCCATCTATCTGACTATTGGGAGCTCGACATAATTCAATCTCTCTGACTGTTTAGAGCTTCATATGTTTCCATCTCTCTGACTGTTTGGAGTTCTAAATGATTGCATCACTGACTGTAGCTCTATCTGATTCCATCTCTCTGACTGTTTGGAGCTCTTTCTGATTTCATCTTCCTGACTGGAGCTCAATATGTTTCCATTTCTTTGACTGTTTGGAGCTCAAATGGTTCCATATATCTGACTGTTTGGAGCTTGATTTGATTCCATCTCTCCGCCTGTTTGGAGTTCTAGATGTTTGCATCTCTCTGACTGTTTGGAACTCTACTTGATTCCATCTCTCTGACTGTTTGGGGCACTATATGATTCCATCTCTCTGACTGTTTGGAGCTCTAGGATTACATCTCACTGACAGTTTGGATCTCTATATGATACCATCTCTGACTGTTTTGAGATCTAAATGATTCCATCTCTCTGAATGTTTCGAACTTGAAATCAGGTCCATCTCTGACTGTAGCTCTCTGTGATTCCAACTCTCTGACTGTTTGGAGCTCTTTCCGATTTCATCTCTCTGACAGTTTGGACCTTCATAAGATGCCATCTCCCCGAATGTTTGGAACTAGAAATCTGTCCACCTCTCCTGACTCTTGGAGTGCAATATGATTGCATCTCTCTGACTGTTTGGAGGTCAATATGATTCCATCTCTCTGACTGTTTGGGGCTCTATAAGATTTCATCTTTCCGACTGTTTGGAGTACAATAAAATTCCTTCTGTCCAACTGTTTGGAACTCGAAATCATTCCATCTCCTTCAATCTTTGGAGCTCAGCGTGATTCCATCTCTCTAACTGTTTGGAGTTCCCTATCATCCCATCCCCCTGACTGTTTGGAGCTCGATATGATTCCATCTCTCTGACTGTCTGGAGTGCAAAATGATTCCTTCTCTCTCACAGTTTGGAGCTCTATATGATTCCATCTCCCTGACTGTTTGGAGCTCGATATGTTTCCATCTCTCTGACTGTCTGGAGTGCAAAATGATTCCTTCTCTCTCACTGTTTGGAGCTCTATATGATTCCATCTCTCTGACTGTTTGGAGGGAAAAATGATTCCTTCTCTCCTACTGTTTGGAGCTCTATATGCTTCCATCTCTCTGACTGTTTAGAGCTCTTTCTGATTTCATCTCTCTGCCTGTTTAGAACTTCATATGATTCCAGCTCTCTGACTGATTGGAGTTCCAAATGATAGCATCGCTGACTGTAGCTCTATGTGATTCCATCTCTCTGACAGTTTGGAGCTGAATATGGTTCCATACATCTGACTCTTTGGAGCTCTATATGATACCCTCTCTCCAGCTGTTTGCAGTTCAAGATGATTGCATCTGTCTGACTGTCTCGAACTCTACTTGATTCCATCTCTATGACTTTTTGGCGCTCTATATGATTGCATCTCTCTGACTGTTTAGATCTTCATATGATTCCATCTCTGTAACTGTTTGGAGTTCTAAATGATTGCATCACTGACTGTAGCTCTATGTGAATCCATCTCTCTGACTGTTTGGAGCTCTTTCTGATTTCATCTCTCTGACTGGAGCTCTATATGATTCCATCTCTCTGACTGTTTGGACCTCAATATGATTCCGTCTGTATGACTGTTTGGAGCTCGATATGATTCCATCTCTCCGCTTGTTTGGAGTTCTAGATGATTGCATCTCTCTGACTGTTTGGAACTCTACTTGATTCCTTATCTCTGACTCTTTGGCGCTCTATATAATTCCATCTCTCTGACTGTTTGAGGCACTATATAATTCCATCTCTCTGACTGTTTAGACCTTCTTAAGATGCCATCACCCCGACTGTTTGGAATTTGAAATCTTTCCACCTCTCTTGACTCTTGGAGTGCAATATGATTCCATCTCTCCGGCTGTTTGGAGTTGAAGATGATTGCATCTCTCTGACTGTTTGGACCTCTATTTGCTTCCATCTCTCTGACAGTTTGGAGCTCTATATGATTCCATCTCTCTGACTGTTTGGGGCACTATATGATTCCATCTCTCTGACTGTTTGGAGCTCTAGGATTACATCTCACTGACAGTTTGGATCTCTATATGATACCATCTCTGACTGTTTTGAGATCTAAATGATTCCATCTCTCTGAATGCTTCGAACATGAAATCAGGTCCATCTCTGACTGTAGCTCTCTGTGATTCCAACGCTCTGACTGTTTGGAGCTCTTTCCGATTTCATCTCTATGACTGTTTGGACCTTCATAAGATGCCATCTCCCCGAATGTTTGGAACTTGAAATCTGTCCACCTCTCTTGACTCTTGGAGTGCAATATGATTGCATCTCTCTGACTGTTTGGTGGTCAATATGATTCCATCTCTCTGACTGTTTGGGGCTCTATAAGATTTCATCTTTCCGACTGTTTGGAGTAAAATAAAATTCATTCTGTCCAACTGTTTGGAACTCGAAATCATTCCATCTCCTTCAATCTTTGGAGCTCAATGTGATTCCATCTCTCTAACTGTTTGGAGTTCCCTATCATCCCATCTCCCTGACTGTTTGGAGCTCGATATGATTCCATCTCTCTGACTGTCTGGAGTGCAACATGATTCCTTCTCTCTCACAGTTTGGAGCTCTATATGATTCCATCTCTCTGACTGTTTGGAGCTCGATATGTTTCCATCTCTCTGACTGTTTGGAGGGAAAAATGATTCCTTCTCTCTCACTGTTTGGAGCTCTATATGATTCCATCTCTCTGACTGTCTGGACTGCAAAAAGATTCCTTCTCTCTCACTGTTTGGAGCTCGATATGATTCCATCACTCTGACTGTTTGGAGGGAAAAATGATTCCTTCTCTCTCACTGTTTGGAGCTCTATATGGTTCCATCTCTCTGACTGTTTAGAGCTCTTTCTGATTTCATCTCTCTGACTGTTTAGAACTTCATATTATTCCAGCTCGCTGACTGTTTGGAGTTCTAAATGATAGCATCTCTGACTGTATCTCTATGTGATTCCATCTCTCTGACAGTTTGGAGCTCTTTCTGATTTCATCTTCCTGACTGGAGCTCAATATGTTTCCATCTCTTTGACTGTTTGGAGCTGAATATGGTTCCATACATCTGACTCTTTGGAGCTCTATATGATACCCTCTCTCCAGTTGTTTGCAGTTCAAGATGATTGCATCTGTCTGACTGTCTCGAACTCTACTTGATTCCATCTCTATGACTTTTTGGCGCTCTATATGATTGCATCTCTCTGACTGTTTAGATCTTCATATGATTCCATCTCTGTAACTGTTTGGAGTTCTAAATGATTGCATCACTGACTGTAGCTCTATGTGAATCCATCTCTCTGACTGTTTGGAGCTCTTTCTGATTTCATCTCTCTGACTGGAGCTCTATATGATTCCATCTCTCTGACGGTTTGGACCTCAATATGATTCCGTCTGTATGACTGTTTGGAGCTCGATATGATTCCATCTCTCCGCTTGTTTGGAGTTCTAGATGATTGCATCTCTCTGAGGTTTGGAACTCTACTTGATTCCTTATCTCTGACTCTTTGGCACTCTATATAATTCCATCTCTCTGACTGTTTGGGGCACTATATAATTCCATCCCTCTGACTGTTTAGACCTTCATAAGATGCCATCTCCCCGACTGTTTGGAATTTGAAATCTTTCCACCTCTCTTGACTCTTGGAGTGCAATATGATTCCATCTCTCCGACTGTTTGGAGTTGAAGATGATTGCATCTCTCTGACTGTTTGGACCTCTATTTGCTTCCATCTCTCTGACAGTTTGGAGCTCTATATGATTCCATCTCTCTGACTGTTTGGGGCACTATATGATTCCATCTCTCTGACTGTTTGGAGCTCTAGGACTACATCTCACTGACAGTTTGGATCTCTATATGATACCATCTCTGACTGTTTTGAGATCTAAATGATTCCATCTCTCTGAATGTTTCGAACTTGAAATCAGGTCCATCTCTGACTGTAGCTCTCTGTGATTCCAACTCTCTGACTGTTTGGAGCTCTTTCCGATTTCATCTCTCTGACAGTTTGGACCTTCATAAGATGCCATCTCCCCGAATGTTTGGAACTTGAAATCTGTCCACCTCTCTTGACTCTTGGAGTGCAATATGATTCCATCTCTCTGACTCTTTGGGGCACTATATAATACCATCTCTCTGACTGTTTGGACCTTCAGAAGATGCCAACTCCCCAACTGTTTGGAACTTGATATCGTTCCATCACTCTTGACTCTTGCAGCTCAATATGATTCCATCTCTCTAACTGTTTGGAGCTCAATATGATTTCATCTCTCTGACTGTTTGGAGCACTAGAAGATTCCTTCTCTTCAACAGATTGGAGCTCGAAATCATGCCATCTCCCTTCTTTCTTTGGAGCTCAACATGATTCCATCTTTCTAAATGTTTGGAATTCCTTATCATCCCATCTCCCTGACTGTTTGGAGATCGATATACTTCCATCTCTCTGACTGTTTGGAGCTTCATATGATTCCATCTCTGTAACTGTTTGGAGTTCTAAATGATTGCATCACTGACTGTCGCTCTATGAGATTCCATCTCTCTGACAGTTTGGAGCTCTTTCTGATTTCATCTTCCTGACTGGAGCTCAATATGATTCCATCTCTTTGACTGTTTGTAGCTGAATATTATTCCATACATCTGACTCTTTGGAGCTCTATATGATTCCCTCTCTCCAGCTGTTTGCAGTTCAAGATGATTGCATCTGTCTGACTGTCTCGAACTCTACTTGATTCCATCTCTATGACTTTTTGAAGCTCTTTCTGATTTCATCTCTCTGACTGGAGCTCTATATGATTCCATCTCTCTGACGGTTTGGACCTCAATATGATTCCGTTTGTATGACTGTTTGGAGCTCGATATGATTCCATCTCTCCGCTTGTTTGGAGTTCTAGATGATTGCATCTCTCTGACTGTTTGGAACTCTACTTGATTCCTTATCTCTGACTCTTTGGCGCTCTATATAATTCCATCTCTCTGACTGTTTGGGGCACTATATAATTCCATCTCACTGACTAAACAGACCTTCATAAGATGCCATCTCCCCGACTGTTTGGAATTTGAAATCTTTCCACCTCTCTTGACTTTGGAGTGCAATATGATTCCATCTCTCTGACTGATTGGGGCTCAATAAGATTCCATCTCTCTGACTGTTTGGAGTTCTAGAATTCCATCTCACTGATAGTTTGGATCTCTATATGATACCATCTCTGACTGTTTGGCGATCTATATGATTCCATCTCTCTGACTGTTTCGAACTCGAAATTAAGTCAATTTCTGACTGTAGCTCTGTGTGATTCCAACTCTCCGACTGTTTGGAACTCTTTCCGATTTCATCTCTCTGACTGTTTGGAGTTCTAAATGATTGCATCGCTGACTGTAGCTCTATGTGATTCCATCTCTCTGACTGCTTGGAGCTCTTTCTGATTTCATCTTCCTCACTGGAGCTCAATATGTTTCCATCTCTTTCACTGTTTGGAGCTCAATGTGGTTCTGTGTATCTGACTGTTTGGAGCTCGATATGATTCCATCTCTCCAGCTGTTTGGAGCTCAATATGATTCCGTCTATCTGCCTGTTTGGAACTCTACTTGATTCCATCGCAATGAGTCTTTTGTGCCCTATATGATTCCATCTCTCTGACTGGGGCAGCAAATGATTCCATCTCTCTGACTGTTTGGACCTCTGTACGATGCAATCTACCCGACTGTTTGGAACTCGAAATCATTCCACCACTCTTGACTCTTTGGAGCTCAATATGAGTCCATCTCTCTGACTGTTTGGAGCTCAATATGATTGCATTTCTCTTACAATTGGCAGCTCTATAATATTCGAACTCTGACTGTTTGCAGCTCGAAATACTTCCATCTCAATTGACTGTTTGGAGCGCTATGTGATTCCATCTTGCTCTTTCGATCTCCATATCATACCATCTCTCCGACTGTTTGGAGCTTGAAATGATTCCAACTCTCTTCTCTGCTTGGTGCTCTATATAGTTCCATCTCTCCGGCTGTTTGGAGTAGTAGATGATTGCATCTCTCTGACTGTTTGGAGCTCTATTTGATTCCATCTCTCTGACAGTTTGGAGCTCGATATGATTCCATCTCTCTGACTGTTTGGGGCACTATATGATTCCATCTCTCTGACTGTTTGGAGCTCTAGGATTCCATCTCACTGACAGTTTGGAGCTCTATATTATACCATCTCTGACTGTTTTGAGATCTATATGATTCCATCTCTCTGAATGTTTCGAACTTGAAATCAAGTCCATCTCTGACTGTAGCTCTCTGTGATTCCAACTCTCTGACTGTTTGGAGCTCTTTCCGATTTCATCTCTCTGACTGTTTGGACCTTCATAAGATGCCATCTCCCCGAATGTTTGGAACTTGAAATCTGTCCACCTCTCTTGACTCTTGGAGTGCAATATGATTGCATCTCTCTGACTGTTTGGAGGTCAATATGATTCCATCTCTCTGACTGTTTGGGGCTCTATAAGATTTCATCTTTCCGACTGTTTGGAGTACAATAAAATTCCTTCTGTCCAACTGTTTGGAACTCGAAATCATTCCATCTCCTTCAATCTTTGGAGCTCAACGTGATTCCATCTCTCTAACTGTTTGGAGTTCCCTATCATTCCATCTGCCTGACTATTTGGAGCTCGATATGATTCCATCTCTCTGACTGTCTGGAGTGCAAAATGATTCCTTCTCTCTCACTGTTTGGAGCTCTATATGATTCCATCTCTCTGACTGTTTGGAGCTCGATATGATTCCATCACTCTGACTGTTTGGAGTGAAAAATGATTCCTTCTCTCTCACTCTTTGGAGCTCTATATGCATCCATCCTTCTGACTGTTTAGAGCTCTTTTTGATTTCATCTCTCTGACTGTTTAGAACTTCATATGATTCCAGCTCTCTGACTGTTTGGAGTTCTAAATGATTGCATCGCTGACTGTAGCTCTATGTGATTCCATCTCTCTGACTGCTTGGAGCTCTTTCTGATTTCATCTTCCTGACTGGAGCTCAATATGTTTCCATCTCTTTCACTGTTTGGAGCTCAATGTGGTTCTGTGTATCTGACTGTTTGGAACTCTATATGATTCTATCTCTCCAGCTGTTTGGAGCTCAATATGATTCCGTCTATCTGACTGTTTGGGGCAGCAAATGATTCCATCTCTCTGACTGTTTGGACCTCTGTAAGATGCAATCTACCCGACTGTTTGGAACTCGAAATCATTCCACCACTCTTGACTCTTTGGAGCTCAATATGAGTACATCTCTCTGAGTGTTTGGAGCTCAATATGATTGCATTTCTCTTACAATTGGCAGCTCTATAATATTCGAACTCTGACTGTTTGCAGCTCGAAATACTTCCATCTCAATTGACTGTTTGGAGCGCTATGTGATTCCATCTTGCTCTTTCGAGCTCCATATCATACCATCTCTCCGACTTTTTGGAGCTTGAAATGATTCCAGCTCTCTTCTTTGCTTGGTGCTCTATATAGTTCCATCTCTCCGGCTGTTTGGAGTTGTAGATGATTGCATCTCTCTGACTGTTTGGAGCTCTATTTGATTCCATCTCTCTGACAGTTTGGAGCTCTATATGATTCCATCTCTCTGACTGTTTGGTGCACTATATGATTCCATCTCTCTGACTGTTTGGAGCTCTAGGATTCCATCTCACTGACAGTTTGGATCTCTATATTATACCATCTCTGACTGTTTTGAGATCTATATGATTCCATCTCTCTGAATGTTTCGAACTTGAAATCAAGTCCATCTCTGACTGTAGCTCTCTGTGATTCCAACTCTCTGACTGTTTGGAGCTCTTTCCGATTTCATCTCTCTGACTGTTTGGACCTTCATAAGATGCCATCTCCCCGAATGTTTGGAACTTGAAATCTGTCCACCTCTCTTGACTCTTGGAGTGCAATATGATTGCATCTCTCTGACTGTTTGGAGGTCAATATGATTCCATCTCTCTGACTGTTTGGGGCTCTATAAGATTTCATCTTTCCGACTGTTTGGAGTACAATAAAATTCCTTCTGTCCAACTGTTTGGAACTCGAAATCATTCCATCTCCTTCAATCTTTGGAGCTCAACGTGATTCCATCTCTCTAACAGTTTGGAGTTCCCTATCATTCCATCTGCCTGACTGTTTGGAGCTCGATATGATTCCATCTCTCTGACTGTCTGGAGTGCAAAATGATTCCTTCTCTCTCACTGTTTGGAGCTCTATATGATTCCATCTCTCTGACTGTTTGGACCTCTGTAAGATGCAATCTACCCGACTGTTTGGAACTCGAAATCATTCCACTACTCTTGACTCTTTGGAGCTCAATATGAGTCCATCTCTCTGCCTGTTTGGAGCTCAATATGATTGCATTTCTCCTACAATTGGCAGCTCTATAACATTCGAACTCTGACTGTTTACAGGTCGAAATACTTCCATCTCAATTGACTGTTTGGAGCACTACGTGATTCCATCTTGCTCTTTCGAGCACCATATAATACCATCTCTCTGACTGTTTGGAGCTTGAAATGATTCCAGCTCTCTTCTCTGCTTGGTGCTCTATATAGTTCCATCTCTCCGGCTGTTTGGAGTCGTAGATGATTGCATTTCTCTGACTCTTTGGAGCTCTATTTGATTCCATCTCTCTGACTGTTTGGAGCTCTATCTGATTCCATCTCTCAGACTGTTTGGGGCACTATATGATTCCATCTCTCAGACTGTTGGGAGCTCTAGGATTCCATCTCACTGACAGTTTGGATCTCTATATGATACCATCTCTGTCTCTTTGGAGATCTATATGATTCCATCTCTCTGACTGTTTCGAACTTGAAATCAAGTCCATCTCTGACTGTAGCTCTCTGTGATTCCGACTCTCCGACTGTTTGGAGCTCTTTCCAATTTCATCTCTCTGACTGTTTGGAGCCTGAAATGATTCCAGCTCTCTTCTCTGCTTGGTGCTCTATATAGTTCCATCTCTCCGGCTGTTTGGAGTCGTTGATGATTGCATCTCTCTGACTCTTTGGAGCTCTATTTGATTCCATCTCTCTGACTGTTTGGAGCTCTATATGATTCCATCTCTCAGACTGTTTGGGGCACTATATGATTCCATCTCTCAGACTGTTTGGAGCTCTAGGATTCCATCTCACTGACAGTTTGGATCTCTATATGATACCATCTCTGACTCTTTGGAGATCTATATGATTCCATCTCTCTGACTGTTTCGAACTCGAAATCAAGTCCATCTCTGACTGTAGCTCTCTGTGATTCCAACTCTCTGACTGTTTGGAGCTCTTTCCAATTTCATCTCTCTGACTGTTTGGAGCTCAACATGATTCCATCTCTCTGATTGTTTGGCCTCTATATGATTCCATCTCTCTGACTTTTTGGAGGTTTATATGATTTCATCTCTCCTACAGCATGGAGCTCTATATGATTCCATCTCTCTGACTGTTGGGAGCTCTTTATGATTTCATCTCTCTGACTGTTTAGAGCACTATAAGATGCCTTCTCTCCAACTGTTTGAAACTCGAAATCATGCCGTCTCCCTTCATTCTTTGGAGCTCAGCTTGATTACATCTCTCAAACTGTTTGGAGCTCTATATGATTCCTCCATCCAAAGTTTTGGAGATCGAAATGATTCCTGCTCTCTGACTGGAGCGCTAAATGATTCTAGCTCTCTGACTGTTTGGATCTCCACATGATTCCATCTCTAATGACTGTTTGGAGCTCTAGTTCTTTCCATCTCTCTGACTGTTTGGAGCTCTATATGATTGCATCTCTCTGCCCGTTTGGAGCTGTATAAGATGCAAACTCTATGACTGGTTGGAACTCGAAATCACTTCATCTCCTTGACTCTTTGGAGCACAACATGATTCCATCTCTCTGCCTGTTTGGAGCACTATAAGATTCCTTCTCTCCAACGGTTTGGAACTCGAAATCATTTCATCTCCCTTCATTCTTTGGAGCTCAACATGATTCCATCTCTCTAACTGTTTGGAGTTCCCTATCATCCCATCTCCCTGACTGTTTGGAAATCGATATGTTTGCATCTCTCTGTCTGTTTGGAGTACAAAATGATTCCTTCCATCTGACTGTTAGGCGCTCTATCTGCTTCCATCTATCTGACTATTGGGAGCTCGACATAATTCCATCTCTCTGACTGTTTAGAGCTTCATATGTTTCCATCTCTCTGACTGTTTGGAGTTCTAAATGATTGCATCACTGACTGTAGCTCTATGTGATTCCATCTCTCTGACTGCTTGGAGCTCTTTCTGATTTCATCTTCCTGACTGGAGCTCAATATGTTTCCATCTCTTTCACTGTTTGGAGCTCAATGTGGTTCTGTGTATCGGACTGTTTGGAGCTCGATATGATTCCATCTCTCCAGCTGTTTGGAGCTCAATATGATTCCGTCTATCTGCCTGTTTGGAAATCTACTTGATTCCATCGCAATGAGTCTTTTGTGCCCTATATGATTCCATCTCTCTGACTGGGGCAGCAAATGATTCCATCTCTCTGACTGTTTGGACCTCTGTACGATGCAATCTACCCGACTGTTTGGAACTCGAAATCATTCCACCACTCTTAACTCTTTGGAGCTCAATATGAGTCCATCTCTCTGTCTGTTTGGAGCTCTTTCTGATTTCATCTTCCTGACTGGAGCTCAATATGTTTCCATTTCTTTGACTGTTTGGAGCTCAAATGGTTCCATATATCTGACTGGAGCTTGATTTGATTCCATCTCTCCGCCTGTTTGGAGTTCTAGATGTTTGCATCTCTCTGACTGTTTGGAACTCTACTTGATTCCATCTCTCTGACTCTTTGGGGCACTATATAATTCCATCTCTCTGACTCTTTGGACCTTCATAAGATGCCAACTCCCCAACTGTTTGGAACTTGAAATCGTTCCATCACTCTTGACTCTTGCAGCTCAATATGTTTCCATCTCTCTAACTGTTTGGAGCTCAATATGATTTCATCTCTCTGACTGTTTGGAGCACTATAAGATTCCTTCTCTCCAACTAATTGGAGCTCGAAATCATGCCATCTCCCTTCTTTCTTTGGAGCTCAACATGATTCCATCTCTCTAAATGTTTGGAATTCCTTATCATCCCATCTCCCTGACTATTTGGAGATCGATATACTTCCATCTGTCTAACTGTTTGGAGCACAAAATGATTCCTTCTCTCTGACTGTTTGGAGTTCTAACTGCTTCCATCTCTCTGACTGTTTGGAGCTCTATATGATTCCATCTCTCTGACTGTTTAGAGCTTCATATGATTCCATCACTCTGACTGTTTGGAGTTCTAGATGATTGCATCACTGACTGTCGCTCTAGGTGATTCCATCTCTCTGACAGTTTGGAGCTCTTTCTGATTTCATCTTCCTGACTGGAGCTCAATATGTTTCCATCTCTTTGACTGTTTGGAGCTCAATATGGTTCCGTACATCTGACTCTTTGGAGCTCTATATGATACCCTCTCTCCAGCTGTTTGCAGTTCAAGATGATTGCATCTGTCTGACTGTCTCGAACTCTACTTGATTCCATCTCTATGACTTTTTGGCGCTCTATATGATTGCATTTCTATGACTGTTTAGATCTTCATATGATTCCATCTCTGTAACTGTTTGGAGTTCTAAATGATTGCATCACTGACTGTAGCTCTATGTGAATCCATCTCTCTGACTGTTTGGAGCTCTTTCTGATTTCATCTCTCTGACTGGAGCTCTATATGATTCCATCTCTCTGACGGTTTGGACCTCAATATGATTCCATCTGTATGACTGTTTGGAGCTCGATATGATTCCATCTCTCCGCTTGTTTGGAGTTCTAGATGATTGCATCTCTCTGAGGTTTGGAACTCTACTTAATTCCTTATCTCTGACTATTTGGCGCTCTATATATTTCCATCTCTCTGACTGTCTGGGGCACTATATAATTCCATCTCTCTGACTGTTTAGACCTTCATTATATGCCATCTCCCCGACTGTTTGGAATTTGAAATCTTTCCACCTCTCTTGTCTCTTGGAGTGCAACATGATTCCATCTCTCCGGCTGTTTGGAGTTGAAGATGATTGCATCTCTCTGACTGTTTGGACCTCTATTTGATTCCATCTCTCTGACAGTTTGGAGGTCTATATGATTCCATCTCTCTGACTGTTTGGGGCACTATATGATTCCATCTCTCTAACTGTTTGGAGCTCTAGGATTACATCTCACTGACAGTTTGGATCTCTATATGATACCATCTCTGACTGTTTTGAGATCTATATGATTCCATCTCTCTGAATGTTTCGAACTTGAAATCAAGTCCATCTCTGACTGTAGCTCTCTGTGATTCCAACTCTCTGACTGTTTGGAGCTCTTTCCGATTTCATCTCTATGACTGTTTGGACCTTCATAAGATGCCATCTCCCCGAATGTTTGGAACTTGAAATCTGTCCACCTCTCTTGACTCTTGGAGTGCAATATGATTGCATCTCTCTGACTGTTTGGTGGTCAATATGATTCCATCTCTCTGACTGTTTGGGGCTCTATAAGATTTCATCTTTCCGACTGTTTGGAGTAAAATAAAATTCATTCTGTCCAACTGTTTGGAACTCGAAATCATTCCATCTCCTTCAATCTTTGGAGCTCAATGTGATTCCATCTCTCTAACTGTTTGGAGTTCCCTATCATCCCATCCCCCTGACTGTTTGGAGCTCGATATGATTCCATCTCTCTGACTGTCTGGAGTGCAACATGATTCCTTCTCTCTCACAGTTTGGAGCTCTATGTGATTCCATCTCTCTGACTGTTTGGAGCTCGATATGTTTCCATCTCTCTGACTGTCTGGACTGCAAAAAGATTCCTTCTCTCTCACTGTTTGGAGCTCTATATGATTCCATCTCTCTGACTGTTTGGAGCTCGATATGATTCCTTCACTCTGACTGTTTGGAGGGAAAAATGATTCCTTCTCTCTCACCCTTTCGAGCTCTATATGGTTCCATCTCTCTGACTGTTTAGAGCTCTTTCTGATTTCATCTCTCTGACTGTTTAGAACTTCATATTATTCCAGCTCGCTGACTGTTTGGAGTTCTAAATGATAGCATCTCTGACTGTATCTCTATGTGATTCCATCTCTCTGACAGTTTGGAGCTCTTTCTGATTTCATCTTCCTGACTGGAGCTCAATATGATTCCATCTCTTTGACTGTTTGGAGCTGAATATGGTTCCATACATCTGACTCTTTGGAGCTCTATATGATACCCTCTCTCCAGCTGTTTGCAGTTCAAGATGATTGCATCTGTCTGACTGTCTCGAACTCTACTTGATTCCATCTCTATGACTTTTTGGCGCTCTATATGATTGCATCTCTCTGACTGTTTAGATCTTCATATGATTCCATCTCTGTAACTGTTTGGAGTTCTAAATGATTGCATCACTGACTGTAGCTCTATGTGAATCCATCTCTCTGACTGTTTGGAGCTCTTTCTGATTTCATCTCTCTGACTGGAGCTCTATATGATTCCATCTCTCTGACGGTTTGGACCTCAATATGATTCCGTCTGTATGACTGTTTGGAGCTCGATATGATTCCATCTCTCCGCTTGTTTGGAGTTCTAGATGATTGCATCTCTCTGAGGTTTGGAACTCTACTTGATTCCTTATCTCTGACTCTTTGGCACTCTATATAATTCCATCTCTCTGACTGTTTGGGGCACTATATAATTCCATCTCTCTGACTGTTTAGACCTTCATAAGATGCCATCTCCCCGACTGTTTGGAATTTGAAATCTTTCCACCTCTCTTGACTCTTGGAGTGCAAAATGATTCCATCTCTCCGGCTGTTTGGAGTTGAAGATGATTGCATCTCTCTGACTGTTTGGACCTCTATTTGCTTCCATCTCTCTGACAGTTTGGAGCTCTATATGATTCCATCTCTCTGACTGTTTGGGGCATTATATGATTCCATCTCTCTGACTGTTTGGAGCTCTAGGACTACATCTCACTGACAGTTTGGATCTCTATATGATACCATCTCTGACTGTTTTGAGATCTAAATGATTCCATCTCTCCGAATGTTTCGAACTTGAAATCAGGTCCATCTCTGACTGTAGCTCTCTGTGATTCCAACTCTCTGACTGTTTGGAGCTCTTTCCGATTTCATCTCTCTGACAGTTTGGACCTTCATAAGATGCCATCTCCCCGAATGTTTGGAACTTGAAATCTGTCCACCTCTCTTGACTCTTGGAGTGCAATATGATTCCATCTCTCTGACTCTTTGGGGCACTATATAATACCATCTCTCTGACTGTTTGGACCTTCAGAAGATGCCAACTCCCCAACTGTTTGGAACTTGATATCGTTCCATCACTCTTGACTCTTGCAGCTCAATATGATTCCATCTCTCTAACTGTTTGGAGCTCAATATGATTTCATCTCTCTGACTGTTTGGAGCACTATAAGATTCCTTCTCTCCAACAGATTGGAGCTCGAAATCATGCCATCTCCCTTCTTTCTTTGGAGCTCAACATGATTCCATCTTTCTAAATGTTTGGAATTCCTTATCATCCCATCTCCCTGACTGTTTGGAGATCGATATACTTCCATCTCTCTGACTGTTTGGAGCTTCATATGATTCCATCTCTGTAACTGTTTGGAGTTCTAAATGATTGCATCACTGACTGTCGCTCTATGAGATTCCATCTCTCTGACAGTTTGGAGCTCTTTCTGATTTCATCTTCCTGACTGGAGCTCAATATGATTCCATCTCTTTGACTGTTTGTAGCTGAATATTGTTCCGTACATCTGACTCTTTGGAGCTCTATATGATTCCCTCTCTCCAGCTGTTTGCAGTTCAAGATGATTGCATCTGTCTGACTGTCTCGAACTCTACTTGATTCCATCTCTATGACTTTTTGAAGCTCTTTCTGATTTCATCTCTCTGACTGGAGCTCTATATGATTCCATCTCTCTGACGGTTTGGACATCAATATGATTCCGTTTGTATGACTGTTTGGAGCTCGATATGATTCCATCTCTCCGCTTGTTTGGAGTTCTAGATGATTGCATCTCTCTGACTGTTTGGAACTCTACTTGATTCCTTATCTCTGACTCTTTGGCGCTCTATATAATTCCATCTCTCTGACTGTTTGGGGCACTATATAATTCCATCTCACTGACTGTTTAGACCTTCATAAGATGCCATCTCCCCGACTGTTTGGAATTTGAAATCTTTCCACCTCTCTTGACTCTTGGAGTGCAATATGATTCCATCTCTCTGACTGATTGGGGCTCAATAAGATTCCATCTCTCTGACTGTTTGGAGTTCTAGAATTCCATCTCACTGACAGTTTGGATCTCTATATGATACCATCTCTGACTGTTTGGAGATCTATATGATTCCATCTCTCTGACTGTTTCGAACTCGAAATCAAGTCAATTTCTGACTGTAGCTCTCTGTGATTCCAACTCTCCGACTGTTTGGAACTCTTTCCGATTTCATCTCTCTGACTGTTTGGAGTTCTAAATGATTGCATCGCTGACTGTAGGACTATGTGATTCCATCTCTCTGACTGCTTGGAGCTCTTTCTGATTTCATCTTCCTGACTGGAGCTCAATATGTTTCCATCTCTTTCACTGTTTGGAGCTCAATGTGGTTCTGTGTATCTGACTGTTTGGAGATCGATATGATTCCATCTCTCCAGCTGTTTGGAGCTCAATATGATTCCGTCTATCTGCCTGTTTGGAACTCTACTTGATTCCATCGCAATGAGTCTTTTGTGCCCTATATGATTCCATCTCTCTGACTGGGGCAGCAAATGATTCCATCTCTCTGACTGTTTGGACCTCTGTACGATGCAATCTACCCGACTGTTTGGAACTCGAAATCATTCCACCACTCTTGACTCTTTGGAGCTCAATATGAGTCCATCTCTCTGACTGTTTGGAGCTCAATATGATTGCATTTCTCTTACAATTGGCAGCTCTATAATATTCGAACTCTGACTGTTTGCAGCTCGAAATACTTCCATCTCAATTGACTGTTTGGAGCGCTATGTGATTCCATCTTGCTCTTTCGAGCTCCATATCATACCATCTCTCCGACTGTTTGGAGCTTGAAATGATTCCAACTCTCTTCTCTGCTTGGTGCTCTATATAGTTCCATCTCTCCGGCTGTTTGGAGTTGTAGATGATTGCATCTCTCTGACTGTTTGGAGCTCTATTTGATTCCATCTCTCTGACAGTTTGGAGCTCGATATGATTCCATCTCTCTGACTGTTTGGGGCACTATATGATTCCATCTCTCTGACTGTTTGGAGCTCTAGGATTACATCTCACTGACAGTTTGGATCTCTATATGATACCATCTCTGACTGTTTTGAGATCTATATGATTCCATCTCTCTGAATGTTTCGAACTTGAAATCAAGTCCATCTCTGACTGTAGCTCTCTGTGATTCCAACTCTCTGACTGTTTGGAGCTCTTTCCGATTTCATCTCTCTGACTGTTTGGACCTTCATAAGATGCCATCTCCCCGAATGTTTGGAACTTGAAATCTGTCCACCTCTCTTGACTCTTGGAGTGCAATATGATTGCATCTCTCTGACTGTTTGGAGGTCAATATGATTCCATCTCTCTGACTGTTTGGGGCTATATAAGATTTCATCTTTCCGACTGTTTGGAGTACAATAAAATTCCTTCTGTCCAACTGTTTGGAACTCGAAATCATTCCATCTCCTTCAATCTTTGGAGCTCAACGTGATTCCATCTCTCTAACTGTTTGGAGTTCCCCATCATCCCATCTCCCTGACTGTTTGGAGCTCGATATGATTCCATCTCTCTGACTGTCTGGAGTGCAAAATGATTCCTTCTCTCTCACTCTTTGGAGCTCTATATGATTCCATCTCTCTGACTGTTTGGAGCTCGATATGATTCCATCACTCTGACTGTTTGGAGTGAAAATGATTCCTTCTCTCTCACTCTTTGGAGCTCTATATGCATCCATCTCTCTGACTGTTTTGAGCTCTTTCTGATTTCATCTCTCTGACTGTTGAGAAATTCATATGATTCCAGCTCTCTGACTGTTTGGAGTTCTAAATGATTGCATCGCTGACGGTAGCTCTATGTGATTCCATCTCTCTGACTGCTTGGAGCTCTTTCTGATTTCATCTTCCTGACTGGAGCTCAATATATTTCCATCTCTTTCACTGTTTGGAGCTCAATGTGGTTCTGTGTATCTGACTGTTTGGAACTCTATATGATTCTATCTCTCCAGCTGTTTGGAGCTCAATATGATTCCGTCTATCTGACTGTTTGGGGCAGCAAATGATTCCATCTCTCTGACTGTTTGGACCTCTGTAAGATGCAATCTACCCGACTGTTTGGAACTCGAAATCATTCCACCACTCATGACTCTTTGGAGCTCAATATGAGTCCATCTCTCTGACTGTTTGGAGCTCAATATGATTGCATTTCTCTTACAATTGGCAGCTCTATAATATTCGAACTCTGACTGTTTGCAGCTCGAAATACTTCCATCTCAATTGACTGTTTGGAGCGCTATGTGATTCCATCTTGCTCTTTCGAGCTCCATAGCATACCATCTCTCCGACTGTTTGGAGCTTGAAATGATTCCAGCTCTCTTCTTTGCTTGGTGCTCTATATAGTTCCATCTCTCCGGCTGTTTGGAGTTGTAGATGATTGCATCTCTCTGACTGTTTGGAGCTCTATTTGATTCCATCTCTCTGACAGTTTGGAGCTCAATATGATTCCATCTCTCTAACTGTTTGGAGCTCAATATGATTTCATCTCTCTGACTGTTTGGAGCACTATAAGATTCCTTCTCTCCAACAGATTGGAGCTCGAAATCATACCATCTCCCTTCTTTCTTTGGAGCTCAACATGATTCCATCTTTCTAAATGTTTGGAATTCCTTATCATCCCATCTCCCTGACTGTTTGGAGATCGATATACTTCCATCTCTCTGACTGTTTGGAGCTTCATATGATTCCATCTCTGTAACTGTTTGGAGTTCTAAATGCTTGCATCACTGACTGTCGCTCTATGAGATTCCATCTCTCTGACAGTTTGGAGCTCTTTCTGATTTCATCTTCCTGACTGGAGCTCAATATGATTCCATCTCTTTGACTGTTTGTAGCTGAATATTGTTCCGTACATCTGACTCTTTGGAGCTCTATATGATTCCCTCTCTCCAGCTGTTTGCAGTTCAAGATGATTGCATCTGTCTGACTGTCTCGAACTCTACTTGATTCCATCTCTATGACTTTTTGAAGCTCTTTCTGATTTCATCTCTCTGACTGGAGCTCTATATGATTCCATCTCTCTGACGGTTTGGACCTCAATATGATTCCGTTTGTATGACTGTTTGGAGCTCGATATGATTCCATCTCTCCGCTTGTTTGGAGTTCTAGATGATTGCATCTCTCTGACTGTGTGGAACTCTACTTGATTCCTTATCTCTGACTCGTTGGCGCTCTATATAATTCCATCTCTCTGACTGTTTGGGGCACTATATAATTCCATCTCACTGACTGTTTAGACCTTCATAAGATGCCATCTCCCCGACTGTTTGGAATTTGAAATCTTTCCACCTCTCTTGACTTTGGAGTGCAATATGATTCCATCTCTCTGACTGATTGGGGCTCAATAAGATTCCATCTCACTGACTGTTTGGAGTTCTAGAATTCCATCTCACTGACAGTTTGGATCTCTATATGATACCATCTCTGACTGTTTGGAGATCTATATGATTCCATCTCTCTGACTGTTTCGAACTCGAAATCAAGTCAATTTCTGACTGTAGCTCTCTGTGATTCCAACTCTCCGACTGTTTGGAACTCTTTCCGATTTCATCTCTCTGACTGTTTGGAGTTCTAAATGATTGCATCGCTGACTGTAGGTCTATGTGATTCCATCTCTCTGACTGCTTGGAGCTCTTTCTGATTTCATCTTCCTGACTGGAGCTCAATATGTTTCCATCTCTTTCACTGTTTGGAGCTCAATGTGGTTCTGTGTATCTGACTGTTTGGAGCTAGATATGATTCCATCTCTCCAGCTGTTTGGAGCTCAATATGATTCCGTCTATCTGCCTGTTTGGAACTCTACTTGATTCCATCGCAATGAGTCTTTTGTGCCCTATATGATTCCATCTCTCTGACTGGGGCAGCAAATGATTCCATCTCTCTGACTGTTTGGACCTCTGTACGATGCAATCTACCCGACTGTTTGGAACTCGAAATCATTCCACCACTCTTGACTCTTTGGAGCTCAATATGAGTCCATCTCTCTGACTGTTTGGAGCTCAATATGATTGCATTTCTCTTACAATTGGCAGCTCTATAATATTCGAACTCTGACTGTTTGCAGCTCGAAATACTTCCATCTCAATTGACTGTTTGGAGCGCTATGTGATTCCATCTTGCTCTTTCGAGCTCCATATCATACCATCTCTCCGACTGTTTGGAGCTTGAAATGATTCCAACTCTCTTCTCTGCTTGGTGCTCTATATAGTTCCATCTCTCCGGCTGTTTGGAGTAGTAGATGATTGCATCTCTCTGACTGTTTGGAGCTCTATTTGATTCCATCTCTCTGACAGTTTGGAGCTCGATATGATTCCATCTCTCTGACTGTTTGGGGCACTATATGATTCCATCTCTCTGACTGTTTGGAGCTCTAGGATTACATCTCACTGACAGTTTGGATCTCTATATGATACCATCTCTGACTGTTTTGAGATCTATATGATTCCATCTCTCTGAATGTTTCGAACTTGAAATCAAGTCCATCTCTGACTGTAGCTCTCTGTGATTCCAACTCTCTGACTGTTTGGAGCTCTTTCCGATTTCATCTCTCTGACTGTTTGGACCTTCATAAGATGCCATCTCCCCGAATGTTTGGAACTTGAAATCTGTCCACCTCTCTTGACTCTTGGAGTGCAATATGATTGCATCTCTCTGACTGTTTGGAGGTCAATATGATTCCATCTCTCTGACTGTTTGGGGCTATATAAGATTTCATCTTTCCGACTGTTTGGAGTACAATAAAATTCCTTCTGTCCAACTGTTTGGAACTCGAAATCATTCCATCTCCTTCAATCTTTGGAGCTCAACGTGATTCCATCTCTCTAACTGTTTGGAGTTCCCCATCATCCCATCTCCCTGACTGTTTGGAGCTCGATATGATTCCATCTCTCTGACTGTCTGGAGTGCAAAATGATTCCTTCTCTCTCACTCTTTGGAGCTCTATATGATTCCATCTCTCTGACTGTTTGGAGCTCGATATGATTCCATCACTCTGACTGTTTGGAGTGAAAATGATTCCTTCTCTCTCACTCTTTGGAGCTCTATATGCATCCATCTCTCTGACTGTTTTGAGCTCTTTCTGATTTCATCTCTCTGACTGTTGAGAAATTCATATGATTCCAGCTCTCTGACTGTTTGGAGTTCTAAATGATTGCATCGCTGACGGTAGCTCTATGTGATTCCATCTCTCTGACTGCTTGGAGCTCTTTCTGATTTCATCTTCCTGACTGGAGCTCAGTATGTTTCCATCTCTTTCACTGTTTGGAGCTCAATGTGGTTCTGTGTATCTGACTGTTTGGAACTCTATATGATTCTATCTCTCCAGCTGTTTGGAGCTCAATATGATTCCGTCTATCTGACTGTTTGGGGCAGCAAATGATTCCATCTCTCTGACTGTTTGGACCTCTGTAAGATGCAATCTACCCGACTGTTTGGAACTCGAAATCATTCCACCACTCTTGACTCTTTGGAGCTCAATATGAGTCCATCTCTCTGACTGTTTGGAGCTCAATATGATTGCATTTCTCTTACAATTGGCAGCTCTATAATATTCGAACTCTGACTGTTTGCAGCTCGAAATACTTCCATCTCAATTGACTGTTTGGAGCGCTATGTGATTCCATCTTGCTCTTTCGAGCTCCATAGCATACCATCTCTCCGACTGTTTGGAGCTTGAAATGATTCCAGCTCTCTTCTTTGCTTGGTGCTCTATATAGTTCCATCTCTCCGGCTGTTTGGAGTTGTAGATGATTGCATCTCTCTGACTGTTTGGAGCTCTATTTGATTCCATCTCTCTGACAGTTTGGAGCTCAATATGATTCCATCTCTCTAACTGTTTGGAGCTCAATATGATTTCATCTCTCTGACTGTTTGGAGCACTATAAGATTCCTTCTCTCCAACAGATTGGAGCTCGAAATCATACCATCTCCCTTCTTTCTTTGGAGCTCAACATGATTCCATCTTTCTAAATGTTTGGAATTCCTTATCATCCCATCTCCCTGACTGTTTGGAGATCGATATACTTCCATCTCTCTGACTGTTTGGAGCTTCATATGATTCCATCTCTGTAACTGTTTGGAGTTCTAAATGCTTGCATCACTGACTGTCGCTCTATGAGATTCCATCTCTCTGACAGTTTGGAGCTCTTTCTGATTTCATCTTCCTGACTGGAGCTCAATATGATTCCATCTCTTTGACTGTTTGTAGCTGAATATTGTTCCGTACATCTGACTCTTTGGAGCTCTATACGATTCCCTCTCTCCAGCTGTTTGCAGTTCAAGATGATTGCATCTGTCTGACTGTCTCGAACTCTACTTGATTCCATCTCTATGACTTTTTGAAGCTCTTTCTGATTGCATCTCTCTGACTGGAGCTCTATATGATTCCATCTCTCTGACGGTTTGGACCTCAATATGATTCCGTTTGTATGACTGTTTGGAGCTCGATATGATTCCATCTCTCCGCTTGTTTGGAGTTCTAGATGATTGCATCTCTCTGACTGTTTGGAACTCTACTTGATTCCTTATCTCTGACTCTTTGGCGCTCTATATAATTCCATCTCTCTGACTGTTTGGGGCACTATATAATTCCATCTCACTGACTGTTTAGACCTTCATAAGATGCCATCTCCCCGACTGTTTGGAATTTGAAATCTTTCCACCTCTCTTGACTTTGGAGTGCAATATGATTCCATCTCTCTGACTGATTGGGGCTCAATAAGATTCCATCTCTCTGACTGTTTGGAGTTCTAGAATTCCATCTCACTGACAGTTTGGATCTCTATATGATACCATCTCTGACTGTTTGGAGATCTATATGATTCCATCTCTCTGACTGTTTCGAACTCGAAATCAAGTCAATTTCTGACTGTAGCTCTCTGTGATTCCAACTCTCCGACTGTTTGGAACTCTTTCCGATTTCATCTCTCTGACTGTTTGGAGTTCTAAATGATTGCATCGCTGACTGTAGGTCTATGTGATTCCATCTCTCTGACTGCTTGGAGCTCTTTCTGATTTCATCTTCCTGACTGGAGCTCAATATGTTTCCATCTCTTTCACTGTTTGGAGCTCAATGTGGTTCTGTGTATCTGACTGTTTGGAGCTCGATATGATTCCATCTCTCCAGCTGTTTGGAGCTCAATATGATTCCGTCTATCTGACTGTTTGGAACTCTACTTGATTCCATCGCAATGAGTCTTTTGTGCCCTATATGATTCCATCTCTCTGACTGGGGCAGCAAATGATTCCATCTCTCTGACTGTTTGGACCTCTGTACGATGCAATCTACCCGACTGTTTGGAACTCGAAATCATTCCACCACTCTTGACTCTTTGGAGCTCAATATGAGTCCATCTCTCTGACTGTTTGGAGCTCAATATGATTGCATTTCTCTTACAATTGGCAGCTCTATAATATTCGAACTCTGACTGTTTGCAGCTCGAAATACTTCCATCTCAATTGACTGTTTGGAGCACTATGTGATTCCATCTTGCTCTTTCGAGCTCCATATCATACCATCTCTCCGACTGTTTGGAGCTTGAAATGATTCCAACTCTCTTCTCTGCTTGGTGCTCAATATAGTTCCATCTCTCCGGCTGTTTGGAGTAGTAGATGATTGCATCTCTCTGACTGTTTGGAGCTCTATTTGATTCCATCTCTCTGACAGTTTGGAGCTCGATATGATTCCATCTCTCTGACTGTTTGGGGCACTATATGATTCCATCTCTCTGACTGTTTGGAGCTCTAGGATTACATCTCACTGACAGTTTGGATCTCTATATGATACCATCTCTGACTGTTTTGAGATCTATATGATTCCATCTCTCTGAATGTTTCGAACTTGAAATCAAGTCCATCTCTGACTGTAGCTCTCTGTGATTCCAACTCTCTGACTGTTTGGAGCTCTTTCCGATTTCATCTCTCTGACTGTTTGGACCTTCATAAGATGCCATCTCCCCGAATGTTTGGAACTTGAAATCTGTCCACCTCTCTTGACTCTTGGAGTGCAATATGATTGCATCTCTCTGACTGTTTGGAGGTCAATATGATTCCATCTCTCTGACTGTTTGGGGCTCTATAAGATTTCATCTTTCCGACTGTTTGGAGTACAATAAAATTCCTTCTGTCCAACTGTTTGGAACTCGAAATCATTCCATCTCCTTCAATCTTTGGAGCTCAACGTGATTCCATCTCTCTAACTGTTTGGAGTTCCCTATCATCCCATCTCCCTGACTGTTTGGAGCTCGATATGATTCCATCTCTCTGACTGTCTGGAGTGCAAAATGATTCCTTCTCTCTCACTCTTTGGAGCTCTATATGATTCCATCTCTCTGACTGTTTGGAGCTCGATATGATTCCATCACTCTGACTGTTTGGAGTGAAAATGATTCCTTCTCTCTCACTCTTTGGAGCTCTATATGCATCCATCTCTCTGACTGTTTAGAGCTCTTTCTGATTTCATCTCTCTGACTGTTTAGAACTTCATATGATTCCAGCTCTCTGACTGTTTGGAGTTCTAAATGATTGCATCGCTGACTGTAGCTCTCTGTGATTCCATCTCTCTGACTGCTTGAAGCTCTTTCTGATTTCATCTTCCTGACTGGAGCTCAATATGTTTCCATCTCTTTCACTGTTTGGAGCTCAATGTGGTTCTGTGTATCTGACTGTTTGGAACTCGATATGATTCTATCTCTCCAGCTGTGTGGAGCTCAATATGATTCCGTCTATCTGACTGTTTGGGGCAGCAAATGATTCCATCTCTCTGACTGTTTGGACCTCTGTAAGATGCAATCTACCCGACTGTTTGGAACTCGAAATCATTCCACCACTCTTGACTCTTTGGAGCTCAATATGAGTCCATCTCTCTGCCTGTTTGGAGCTCAATATGATTGCATTTCTCTTACAATTGGCAGCTCTATAATATTCGAACTCTGACTGTTTGCAGCTCGAAATTCTTCCATCTCAATTGACTGTTTGGAACACTATGTGATTCCATCTTGCTCTTTCGAGCTCCATATCATACCATCTCTCCGACTGTTTGGAGCTTGAAATGATTCCAACTCTCTTCTCTGCTTGGTGCTCTATATAGTTCCATCTCTCCGGCTGTTTGGAGTTGTAGATGATTGCATCTCTCTGACTGTTTGGAGCTCTATATGATTCCATCTCTCTGACTGTTTGGGGCACTATATGATTCCATCTCTCTGACTGTTTGGAGCTCTAGGATTACATCTCACTGACAGTTTGGATCTCTATATGATACCATCTCTGACTGTTTTGAGATCTATATGATTCCAACTCTCTGAATGTTTCGAACTTGAAATCAAGTCCATCTCTGACTGTAGCTCTCTGTGATTCCAACTCTCTGACTGTTTGGAGCTCTTTCCGATTTCATCTCTCTGACTGTTTGGACCTTCATAAGATGCCATCTCCCCGAATGTTTGGAACTTGAAATCTGTCCACCTCTCTTGACTCTTGGAGTGCAATATGATTGCATCTCTCTGACTGTTTGGAGGTCAATATGATTCCATCTCTCTGACTGTTTGGGGCTCTATAAGATTTCATCTTTCCGACTGTTTGGAGTACAATAAAATTCCTTCTGTCCAACTGTTTGGAACTCGAAATCATTCCATCTCCTTCAATCTTTGGAGCTCAACGTAATTCCATCTCTCTAACTGTTTGGAGTTCCCTATCATTCCATCTCCCTGACTGTTTGGAGCTCGATATGATTCCATCTCTCTGACTGTCTGGAGTGCAAAATGATTCCTTCTCTCTCACTGTTTGGAGCTCTATATGATTCCATTTCTCTGACTGTTTGGAGCTCGATATGATTCCATCACTCTGACTGTTTGGAGTGAAAAATGATTCCTTCTCTCTCACTCTTTGGAGCTCTATATGCATCCATCTCTCTGACTGTTTAGAGCTCTTTCTGATTTCATCTCTCTGACTGTTTAGAACTTCATATGATTCCAGCTCTCTGACTGTTTGGAGTTCTAAATGATTGCATCGCTGACTGTAGCTCTATGTGATTCCATCTCTCTGACTGCTTGGAGCTCTTTCTGATTTCATCTTCCTGACTGGAGCTCAATATGTTTCCATCTCTTTGACTGTTTGGAGCTCAATGTGGTTCTGTGTATCTGACTGTTTGGAACTCTATATGATTCTATCTCTCCAGCTGTTTGGAGCTCAATATGATTCCGTCTGTCTGACTGTTTGGGGCAGCAAATGATTCCATCTCTCTGACTGTTTGGACCTCTGTAAGATGCAATCTACCCGACTGTTTGGAACTCGAAATCATTCCACCACTCTTGACTCTTTGGAGCTCAATATGAGTCCATCTCTCTGCCTGTTTGGAGCTCAATATGATTGCATTTCTCCTACAATTGGCAGCTCTATAACATTCGAACTCTGACTGTTTGGAACTCTACTTGATTCCTTATCTCTGACTCTTTGGCGCTCTATATAATTCCATCTCTCTGACTGTTTGGGGCACTATATAATTCCATCTCTCTGACTGTTTAGACCTTCATTAGATGCCATCTCCCCGACTGTTTGGAATTTGAAATCTTTGCACCTCTCTTGACTCTTGGAGTGCAATATGATTCCATCTCTCTGACTGGTTGGAGCTCAATAAGATTCCATCTCTCTGACTGTTTGGAGCTCTAGAATTCCATCTCGCTGACAGTTTGGATCTCTATATGATACCATCTCTGACTGTTTGGAGATCTATATGATTCCATCTCTCTGACTGTTTCGAACTCCAAATCAAGTCAAGTTCTGACTGTAGCTCTCTGTGATTCCAACTCTCCGACTGTTTGGAACTCTTTCCGATTTCATCTCTCTGACTGTTTGGAGTTCTAAATGATTGCATCGCTGACTGTAGCTCTATGTGATTCCATCTCTCTGACTGCTTGGAACTCTTTCTGATATCATCTTCCTGACTGGAGCTCAATATGTTTCCATCTCTTTCCCTGTTTGGAGCTCAAAGTTTTTCTGTGTATCTGACTGTTTGGAGATCGATATGATTCCATCTCTCCAGCTGTTTGGAGCTCAATATGAATCCGTCTATCTGACTGTTTGGAACTCTACTTGATTCCATCTCAATGATTCTTTTGCGCTCTATATGATTCCATCTCTCTGACTGTTTGGGGAAGCAAATGATTCCATCTCTCTCACTGTTTGGACCTCTGTAAGATGCCATCTACCCGACTGTTTGGAACTCGAAATCATTCCACCACTCTTGACTCTTTGGAGCTCAATATGAGTCCTTCTCTCTGACTGTTTGGAGCTCAATATGATTGCATTTCTCCTACAATTGGCAGCTCTATAATATTCGAACTCTGACTGTTTGCAGCTCGAAATACTTCCTTCTCAATTGACTGTTTGGAACACTACGTGATTCCATCTTGCTCATTCGAGCTCCATATAATCCCATCTCTCCGACTGTTTGGAGCTTGAATGATTCCAGCTCTCTTCTCTGCTTGGTGCTCTATATAGTTCCATCTTTCCGGCTGTTTAGAGTTGTAGATGATTGGATCTCTCTGACTGTTTGGAACTCTATTTGATTCCATCTCTCTGACTGTTGGGATCTCTATATGATTCCATCTCTCTGACTGTTTGGGGCACTATATGATTCCATCTCTCTGACTGTTTGGAGCTCTAGGATTCCATCTCACTGACAGTTTGGATCTCTATATGATACCATCTCTGACTGTTTGGAGATCTATATGATTCCATCTCTCTGACTGTCTGGAGTGCAAAATGATTCCTTCTCTCTCACTCTTTGGAGCTCTATATGATTCCATCTCTCTGACTGTTTGGAGCTCGATATGATTCCATCACTCTGACTGTTTGGAGTGAAAAATGATTCCTTCTCTCTCACCCTTTCGAGCTCTATATGGTTCCATCTCTCTGACTGTTTAGAGCTCTTTCTGATTTCATCTCTCTGACTGTTTAGAACTTCATATGATTCCAGCTCTCTGACTGTTTGGAGTTCTAAATGATTGCATCGCTGACTGTAGCTCTATGTGATTCCATCTCTCTGACTGCTTGGAGCTCTTTCTGATTTCATCTTCCTGACTGGAGCTCAATATGTTTCCATCTCTTTGACTGTTTGGAGCTCAATGTGGTTCTGTGTATCTGACTGTTTGGAACTCGATATGATTCCATCTCTCCATCTGTTTGGAGCTCAATATGATTCCGTCTATCTGAATGTTTGGGGCAGCAAATGATTCCATCTCTCTGACTGTTTGGACCTCTGTAAGATGCAATCTACCCGACTGTTTGGAACTCGAAATCATTCCACCACTCTTGACTCTTTGGAGCTCAATATGAGTCCATCTCTCTGCCTGTTTGGAGCTCAATATGATTGCATTTCTCCTACAATTGGCAGCTCTATAATATTCGAACTCTGACTGTTTGCAGCTCGAAATACTTCCATCTCAATTGACTGTATGGAGCACTATGTGATTCCATCTTGCTCTTTCGAGCACCATATAATACCATCTCTCTGACTGTTTGGAGCTTGAAATGATTCCAGCTCTCTTCTCTGCTTGGTGCTCTATATAGTTCCATCTCTCCGGCTGTTTGGAGTTGTAGATGATTGCATTTCTCTGACTCTTTGGAGCTCTATTTTAGTCCATCTCTCTGACTGTTTGGAGCTCTATATGATTCCATCTCTCAGACTGTTTGGAGCTCTAGGATTACATCTCACTGACAGTTTGGATCTCTATATGATACCATCTCTGACTCTTTGGATATCTATATGATTCCATCTCTCTGACTGTTTCGAACTCGAAATCAAGTCCATCTCTGACTGTAGCTCTCTGTGATTCCAAATCTCTGACTGTTTGGAGCTCTTTCCAATTTCATCTCTCTGACTGTTTGGAGCTCAACATGATTCCATCTCTCTGATTGTTTGGCCTCTATATGATTCCATCTCTCTGACTTTTTGGAGGTTTATATGATTTCATCTCTCCTACAGCATGGAGCTCTATATGATTCCATCTCTCTTTCTGCTTGGAGCTCTTTCTGATTTCATCTTCCTGACTGGAGCTCAATATGTTTCCATCTCTTTCACTGTTTGGAGCTCAAAGTGGTTCTGTGTATCTGACTGTTTGGAACTCGATATGATTCTCTCTCTCCAGCTGTTTGGAGCTCAATATGATTCTGTCTATCTGACTGTTTGGGGCAGCAAATGATTCCAAATCTCTGACTGTTTGGACCTCTGTAAGATGCAATCTACCCGACTGTTTGGAACTCGAAATCATTCCACCACTCTTGACTCTTTGGAGCTCAATATGAGTCCATCTCTCTGCCTGTTTGGAGCTCAATATGATTGCATTTCTCCTACAATTCGCAGCTCTATATCATTCGAACTCTGACTGTTTGCAGCTCGAAATACTTCCATCTCAATTGACTGTTTGGAGCACTATGTGATTCCATCTTGCTCTTTCGAGCACCATATAATACCATCTCTCTGACTGTTTGGAGCTTGAAATGATTCCAGCTCTCTTCTCTGCTTGGTGCTCTATATAGTTCCATCTCTCCGGCTGTTTGGAGTTGTAGATGATTGCATTTCTCTGACTGTTTGGACCTCTATTTGATTCCATCTCTCTGACTGTTGGGAGCTCTACATGATTTCATCTCTCTGACTGTTTGGGGCACTATATGATTCCATCTCTCAGACTGTTTGGAGCTCTAGGATTCCATCTCACTGACAGTTTGGATCTCTATATGATACCATCTCTGACTGTTTGGAGATCTATATGATTCCATCTCTCTGACTGTTTCGAACTCGAAATCAGGTCCATCTCTGACTGTAGCTCTCTGTGAATCCAACTCTCTGACTGTTTGGATTTCTTTCCGACCTTTATAAGATGACATCTCCCCGACTGTTTGGAATTTGAAATCTTTCCACCTCTCTTGACTCTTGGAATGCAATATGATTCCTTCTCTCTCACTGTTTGGAGCTCAATATGATTCCATCTCTCTGACTGTTTGGAGCTGTTTCTGATTTCATTTCTCTGACTGTTTAGAACTTCATATGATTCCAGCTCTCTGACTGCTTGGAGTTCTAAATGATTGCATCGCTGACTGTAGCTCTGTATGATTCCATCTCTCTGACTGTTTAGAACTTCATATGATTCCAGCTCTCTGACTGCTTGGAGTTCTAAATGATTGCATCGCTGACTGTAGCTCTATGTGATTCCATCTCTCTGACTGCTTGGAACTCTTTCTGATTTCATCTTCCTGACTGGAGCTCAATATGTTTCCATCTCTTTCACTGTTTGGAGCTCAAAGTTTTTCTGTGTATCTGACTGTTTGGATATCGATATGATTCCATCTCTCCAGCGGTTTGGAGCTCAATATGATTCCGTCTATCTGACTGTTTGGAACTCTACTTGATTCCATCTCAATGATTCTTTTGCGCTCTATATGATTCCATCTCTCTGACTGTTTGGGGAAGCAAATGATTCCATCTCTCTCACTGTTTGGACCTCTGTAAGATGCAATCTACCCGACTGTTTGGAACTCGAAATCATTCCACCACTCTTGACTCTTTGGAGCTCAATATGAGTCCATCTCTCTGACTGTTTGGAGCTCAATATGATTGCATTTCTCTTACAGTTGGCAGCTCTATAATATTCGATCTCTGACTGTTTGCAGCTCGAAATACTTCCATCTCAATTTACTGTTTGGAACACTACGTGATTCCATCTTGCTCTTTCGAGCTCCATATAATTCCATCTCTCCGACTGTTTGGAGCTTGAAATGATTCCAGCTCTCTTCTCTGCTTGGTGCTCTATATAGTTCCATCTCTCCGGCTGTTTGGAGCTTGAAATGATTCCAGCTCTCTTCTCTGCTTGGTGCTCTATATAGTTCCATCTCTCCGGCTGTTTAGAGTTGTAGATGATTGCATCTCTCTGACTGTTTGGAGCTCTATTTGATTCCATCTCTCTGACTGTTGGGACCTCTATATGATTCCATCTCTCTGACTGTTTGGGGCACTATATAATTCCATCTCTCTGACTGTTTGGAGCTCTAGGCTTCCATCTCACTGACAGTTTGGATCTCTATATGATACCATCTCTGACTGTTTGGAGATCTATATGATTCCATCTCTCTGAATGTATCGAACTTGAAATCAAGTCCATCTCTGACTGTAGCTCTCTGTGATTCCAACTCTCTGACTGTTTGGAGCTCTTTCCGATTTAATCTCTCTGACTGTTTGGACCTTCATAAGATGCCATCTCCCCGAATGTTTGGAACTTGAAATCTGTCCACCTCTCTTGACTCTTGGAGTGCAATATGATTGCATCACTCTGACTGTTTGGAGGTCAATATGATTCCATCTCTCTGACTGTTTGGGGCTGTATAAGATTTCATCTTTCCGACTGTTTGGAGTACAATAAAATTCCTTCTGTCCAACTGTTTGGAACTCGAAATCATTCCATCTCCTTCAATCTTTGGAGCTCAACGTGATTCCATCTCTCTAACTGTTTGGAGTTCCCTATCATCCCATCTCCCTGACTGTTTGGAGCTCGATATGATTCCATCTCTCTGACTGTCTGGAGTGCAAAATGATTCCTTCTCTCTCACTGTTTGGAGCTCTATATGATTCCATCTCTCTGACTGTTTGGAGCTCGATATGATTCCATCACTCTGACTGTTTGGAGAGAAAAATGATTCCTTCTCTCTCACTCTTTGGAGCTCTATATGCATCCATCTCTCTGACTGTTTAGAGCTCTTTCTGATTTCATCTCTCTGACTGTTTAGAACTTCATATGATTCCAACTCTCTGACTGTTTGGAGTTCTAAATGATTGCATCGCTGACTGTAGCTCTATGTGATTCCATCTCTCGGACTGCTTGGAGCTCTTTCTGATTTCATCTTCCTGACTGGAGCTCAATATGTTTCCATCTCTTTGACTGTTTGGAGCTCAATATGGTTCCGTAAATCTGACTCTTTGGAGCTCTATATGAATCCCTCTCTCCAGCTGTTTGCAGTTCAAGATGATTGCATCTGTCTGACTGTCTCGAACTCTACTTGATTCCATCTCTATGACTTTTTGGCGCTCTATATGATTGCATCTCTCTGACTGTTTAGATCTTCATATGATTCCATCTCTGTAACTGTTTGGAGTTCTAAATGATTGCATCACTGACTGTAGCTCTATGTGATTCCATCTCTCTGACTGTTTGGAGCTCTTTCTGATTTCATCTCTCTGACTGGAGCTCTATATGATGCCATCTCTCTGACGGCTTGGATCTCAATATGATTCCATCTGTATGACTGTTTGGAGCTCGATATGATTCCATCTCTCCGCTTGTTTGGAGTTCTAGATGATTGCATCTCTCTGACTGTTGGGAACTCTACTTGATTCCTTATCTCTGACTCTTTGGCGCTCTATATAATTCCATCTCTCAGACTGTTTGGCGCACTATATAATTCCATCTCTCTGACTGTTTAGACCTTCATAAGATGCCATCTCCCCGACTGTTTGGAATTTGAAATCTTTCCACCTCTCTTGAGTCTTGGAGTGCAATATGATTCCATCTCTCTGACTGGTTGGAGCTCAATAAGTTTCCATCTCTCTGACTGTTTGGAGCTCTAGAATTCCATCTCACTGACAGTTTGGATCTCTATATGATACCATCTCTGACTGTTTGGAGATCTATATGATTCCATCTCTCTGACTGTTTCGAACTCGAAATCAAGTCAATTTCTGACTGTAGCTCTCTGTGATTCCAACTCTCTGACTGTTTGGAACTCTTTCCGATTTCATCTCTCTGACTGTTTGGAGTTCTAAATGATTGCATCGCTGACTGTAGCTCTATGTGATTCCATCTCTCTGACTGCTTGGAACTCTTTCTGATTTCATCTTCCTGACTGGAGCTCAATATGTTTCCATCTCTTTCACTGTTTGGTGTTCAAAGTTTTTCTGTGTATCTGACTGTTTGGAGATCGATATGATTCCATCTCTCCAGCTGTTTGGAGCTCAATATGAATCCGTCTATCTGACTGTTTGGAACTCTACTTGATTCCATCTCAATGATTCTTTTGCGCTCTATATGATTCCATCTCTCTGACTGTTTGGGGAAGCAAATGATTCCATCTCTCTCACTGTTTGGACCTCTGTAAGATGCAATCTACCCGACTGTTTGGAACTCGAAATCATTCCACCACTCTTGACTCTTTGGAGCTCAATATGAGTCCATCTCTCTGACTGTTTGGAGCTCAATATGATTGCATTTCTCTTACAGTTGGCAGCTCTATAATATTCGATCTCTGACTGTTTGCAGCTCGAAATACTTCCATCTCAATTTACTGTTTGGAACACTACGTGATTCCATCTTGCTCTTTCGAGCTCCATATAATTCCATCTCTCCGACTGTTTGGAGCTTGAAATGATTCCAGCTCTCTTCTCTGCTTGGTGCTCTATATAGTTCCATCTCTCCGGCTGTTTGGAGCTTGAAATGATTCCAGCTCTCTTCTCTGCTTGGTGCTCTATATAGTTCCATCTCTCCGGCTGTTTAGAGTTGTAGATGATTGCATCTCTCTGACTGTTTGGAGCTCTATTTGATTCCATCTCTCTGACTGTTGGGACCTCTATATGATTCCATCTCTCTGACTGTTTGGGGCACTATATAATTCCATCTCTCTGACTGTTTGGAGCTCTAGGCTTCCATCTCACTGACAGTTTGGATCTCTATATGATACCATCTCTGACTGTTTGGAGATCTATATGATTCCATCTCTCTGAATGTATCGAACTTGAAATCAAGTCCATCTCTGACTGTAGCTCTCTGTGATTCCAACTCTCTGACTGTTTGGAGCTCTTTCCGATTTCATCTCTCTGACTGTTTGGACCTTCATAAGATGCCATCTCCCCGAATGTTTGGAACTTGAAATCTGTCCACCTCTCTTGACTCTTGGAGTGCAATATGATTGCATCACTCTGACTGTTTGGAGGTCAATATGATTCCATCTCTCTGACTGTTTGGGGCTGTATAAGATTTCATCTTTCCGACTGTTTGGAGTACAATAAAATTCCTTCTGTCCAACTGTTTGGAACTCGAAATCATTCCATCTCCTTCAATCTTTGGAGCTCAACGTGATTCCATCTCTCTAACTGTTTGGAGTTCCCTATCATCCCATCTCCCTGACTGTTTGGAGCTCGATATTATTCCATCTCTCTGACTGTCTGGAATGCAAAATGATTCCTTCTCTCTCACTGTTTGGAGCTCTATATGATTCCATCTCTCTGACTGTTTGGAGCTCGATATGATTCCATCACTCTGACTGTTTGGAGTGAAAAATGATTCCTTCTCTCTCACTCTTTGGAGCTCTATATGCATCCATCTCTCTGACTGTTTAGAGCTCTTTCTGATTTCATCTCTCTGACTGTTTAGAACTTCATATGATTCCAACTCTCTGACTGTTTGGAGTTCTAAATGATTGCATCGCTGACTGTAGCTCTATGTGATTCCATCTCTCGGACTGCTTGGAGCTCTTTCTGATTTCATCTTCCTGACTGGAGCTCAATATGTTTCCATCTCTTTGACTGTTTGGAGCTCAATATGGTTCCGTAAATCTGACTCTTTGGAGCTCTATATGAATCCCTCTCTCCAGCTGTTTGCAGTTCAAGATGATTGCATCTGTCTGACTGTCTCGAACTCTACTTGATTCCATCTCTATGACTTTTTGGCGCTCTATATGATTGCATCTCTCTGACTGTTTAGATCTTCATATGATTCCATCTCTGTAACTGTTTGGAGTTCTAAATGATTGCATCACTGACTGTAGCTCTATGTGATTCCATCTCTCTGACTGTTTGGAGCTCTTTCTGATTTCATCTCTCTGACTGGAGCTCTATATGATGCCATCTCTCTGACGGCTTGGATCTCAATATGATTCCATCTGTATGACTGTTTGGAGCTCGATATGATTCCATCTCTCCGCTTGTTTGGAGTTCTAGATGATTGCATCTCTCTGACTGTTGGGAACTCTACTTGATTCCTTATCTCTGACTCTTTGGCGCTCTATATAATTCCATCTCTCAGACTGTTTGGCGCACTATATAATTCCATCTCTCTGACTGTTTAGACCTTCATAAGATGCCATCTCCCCGACTGTTTGGAATTTGAAATCTTTCCACCTCTCTTGACTCTTGGAGTGCAATATGATTCCATCTCTCTGACTGGTTGGAGCTCAATAAGTTTCCATCTCTCTGACTGTTTGGAGCTCTAGAATTCCATCTCACTGACAGTTTGGATCTCTATATGATACCATCTCTGACTGTTTGGAGATCTATATGATTCCATCTCTCTGACTGTTTCGAACTCGAAATCAAGTCAATTTCTGACTGTAGCTCTCAGTGATTCCAACTCTCTGACTGTTTGGAACTCTTTCCGATTTCATCTCTCTGACTGTTTGGAGTTCTAAATGATTGCATCGCTGACTGTAGCTCTTTGTGATTCCATCTCTCTGACTGCTTGGAACTCTTTCTGATTTCATCTTCCTGACTGGAGCTCAATATGTTTCCATCTCTTTCACTGTTTGGTGTTCAAAGTTTTTCTGTGTATCTGACTGTTTGGAGATCGATATGATTCCATCTCTCCAGCTGTTTGGAGCTCAATATGAATCCGTCTATCTGACTGTTTGGAACTCTACTTGATTCCATCTCAATGATTCTTTTGCGCTCTATATGATTCCATCTCTCTGACTGTTTGGGGAAGCAAATGATTCCATCTCTCTCACTGTTTGGACTTCTGTAAGATGCCATCTACCCGACTGTTTGGAACTCGAAATCATTCCACCACTCTTGACTCTTTGGAGCTCAAATGAGTCCATCTCTCTGACTGTTTGGAGCTCAATATGATTGCATTTCTCTTACAGTTGGCAGCTCTATAATATTCGATCTCTGACTGTTTGCAGCTCGAAATACTTCTATCTCAATTGACTGTTTGGAACACTACGTGATTCCATCTTGCTCTTTCGAGCTCCATATAATCCCATCTCTCCGACTGTTTGGAGCTTGAAATGATTCCAGCTCTCTTCTCTGCTTGGTGCTCTATATAGTTCCATCTCTCCGGCTGTTTGGAGCTCGAAATGATTCCAGCTCTCTTCTCTGCTTGGTGCTCTATATAGTTCCATCTCTCCGGCTGTTTAGAGTTGTAGATGATTGCATCTCTCTGACTGTTTGGACCTCTATTTGATTCCATCTCTCTGTCTGTTGGGAGCTCTATATGATTCCATCTCTCTGACTGTTTGGGGCACTATATAATTCCATCTCTCTGACTGTTTGGAGCTCTAGGATTCCATCTCACTGACAGTTTGGATCTCTATATGATACCATCTCTGACTGTTTGGAGAACTATATGATTCCATCTCTCTGAATGTATCGAACTTGAAATCAAGTCCATCTCTGACTGTAGCTCTCTGTGATTCCAACTCTCTGACTGTTTGGAGCTCTTTCCGATTTAATCTCTCTGACTGTTTGGACCTTCATAAGATGCCATCTCCCCGAATGTTTGGAACTTGAAATCTGTCCACCTCTCTTGACTCTTGGAGTGCAATATGATTGCATCTCTCTGACTGTTTGGAGGTCAATATGATTCCATCTCTCTGACTGTTTGGGGCTCTATAAGATTTCATCTTTCCGACTGTTTGGAGTACAATAAAATTCCTTCTGTCCAACTGTTTGGAACTCGAAATCATTCCATCTCCTTCAATCTTTGGAGCTCAACGTGATTCCATCTCTCTGACTGTTTGGAGTTCCCTATCATCCCATCTCCCTGACTGTTTGGAGCTCGATATGATTCCATCTCTCTGACTGTCTGGAGTGCAAAATGATTCCTTCTCTCTCACTGTTTGGAGCTCTATATGATTCCATCTCTCTGACTGTTTGGAGCTCGATATGATTCCATCACTCTGACTGTTTGGAGTGAAAAATGATTCCTTCTCTCTCACTCTTTGGAGCTCTATATGGTTCCATCTCTCTGACTGTTTAGAGCTCTTTCTGATTTCATCTCTCTGAATGTTTAGAACTTCATATGATTCCAGGTCTCTGACTGTTTGGAGTTCTAAATGATTGCATCGCTGACCGTAGCTCTATGTGATTCCATCTCTCTGACTGCTTGGAGCTCTTTCTGATTTCATCTTCCTGACTGGAGCTCAATATGTTTCCATCTCTTTGACTGTTTGGAGCTGAATATGGTTCCGTAAATCTGACTCTTTGGAGCTCTATATGATTCCCTCTCTCCAGCTGTTTGCAGTTCAAGATGATTGCATCTGTCTGACTGTCTCGAACTCTACTTGATTCCATCTCTATGACTTTTTGGCGCTCTATATGATTGCATCTCTCTGACTGTTTAGATCTTCATATGATTCCATCTCTGTAACTGTTTGGAGTTCTAAATGATTGCATCACTGACTGTAGCTCTATGTGATTCCATCTCTCTGACTGTTTGGAGCTCTTTCTGATTTCATCTCTCTGACTGGAGCTCTATATGATTCCATCTCTCTGACGGTTTGGACCTCAATATGATTCCATCTGTATGACTGTTTGGAGCTCGATATGATTCCATCTCTCCGCTTGTTTGGAGTTCTAGATGATTGCATCTCTCTGACTGTTTGGAACTCTACTTGATTCCTTGTCTCTGACTCTTTGGCGCTCTATATAATTCCATCTCTCTGACTGTTTAGATCTTCATAAGATGCCATCTCCCCGACTGTTTGGAATTTGAAATCTTTCCACCTCTCTTGACTCTTGGAGTGCAATATGATTCCATCTCTCTGACTGGTTGGAGCTCAATAAGATTCCATCTCTCTGACTGTTTGGAGCTCTAGAATTCCATCTCACTGACAGTTTGGATCTCTATATGATACCATCTCTGACTGTTTGGAGATCTATATGATTCCATCTCTCTGACTGTTTCGAACTCCAAATCAAGTCAAGTTCTGACTGTAGCTCTCTGTGATTCCAACTCTCCGACTTTTTGGAACTCTTTCCGATTTCATCTCTCTGACTGTTTGGAGTTCTAAATGATTGCATCGCTGACTGTAGCTCAATGTGATTCCATCTCTCTGACTGCTTGGAACTCTTTCTGATTTCATCTTCCTGACTGGAGCTCAATATGTTTCCATCTCTTTCCCTGTTTCGAGCTCAAAGTTTTTCTGTGTATCTGACTGTTCGGAGATCGATATGATTCCATCTCTCCAGCTGTTTGGAGCTCAATATGAATCCGTCTATCTGACTGTTTGGAACTCTACTTGATTCCATCTCAATGATTCTTTTGCGCTCTTTATGATTCCATCTCTCTGACTGTTTGGGGAAGCAAATGATTCCATCTCTCTCACTGTTTGGACCTCTGTAAGATGCCATCTACCAGATTGTTTGGAACTCGAAATCATTCCACCACTCTTGACTCTTTGGAGCTCAATATGAGTCCTTCTCTCTGACTGTTTGGAGCTCAATATGATTGCATTTCTCCTACAATTGGCAGCTCTATAATATTCGAACTCTGACTGTTTGCAGCTCGAAATACTTCCATCTCAATTGACTGTTTGGAACACTACGTGATTCCATCTTGCTCATTCGAGCTCCATATAATCCCATCTCTCCGACTGTTTGGAGCTTGAATGATTCCAGCTCTCTTCTCTGCTTGGTGCTCTATATAGTTCCATCTCTCCGGCTGTTTAGAGTTGTAGATGATTGGATCTCTCTGACTGTTTGGAACTCTATTTGATTCCATCTCTCTGACTGTTGGGAGCTCTATATGATTCCATCTCTCTGACTGTTTGGGGCACTATATGATTCCATCTCTCTGACTGTTTGGAGCTCTAGGATTCCATCTCACTGACAGTTTGGATCTCTATATGATACCATCTCTGACTGTTTGGAGATCTATATGATTCCATCTCTCTGACTGTCTGGAGTGCAAAATGATTCCTTCTCTCTCACTCTTTGGAGCTCTATATGATTCCATCTCTCTGACTGTTTGGAGCTCGATATGATTCCATCCCTCTGACTGTTTGGAGTGAAAAATGATTCCTTCTCTCTCACCCTTTCGAGCTCTATATGGTTCCATCTCTCTGACTGTTTAGAGCTCTTTCTGATTTCATCTCTCTGACTGTTTAGAACTTCATATGATTCCAGCTCTCTGACTGTTTGGAGTTCTAAATGATTGCATCGCTGACTGTAGCTCTATGTGACTCCATCTCTCTGACTGCTTGGAGCTCTTTCTGATTTCATCTTCCTGACTGGAGCTCAATATGTTTCCATCTCTTTGACTGTTTGGAGCTCAATGTGGTTCTGTGTATCTGACTGTTTGGAACTCGATATGATTCCATCTCTCCATCTGTTTGGAGCTCAATATGATTCCGTCTATCTGAATGTTTGGGGCAGCAAATGATTCCATCTCTCTGACTGTTTGGACCTCTGTAAGATGCAATCTACCCGACTGTTTGGAACTCGAAATCATTCCACCACTCTTGACTCTTTGGAGCTCAATATGAGTCCATCTCTCTGCCTGTTTGGAGCTCAATATGATTGTATTTCTCCTACAATTGGCAGCTCTATAATATTCGAACTCTGACTGTTTGCAGCTCGAAATACTTCCATCTCAATTGACTGTATGGAGCACTATGTGATTCCATCTTGCTCTTTCGAACACCATATAATACCATCTCTCTGACTGTTTGGAGCTTGAAATGATTCCAGCTCTCTTCTCTGCTTGGTGCTCTATATAGTTCCATCTCTCCGGCTGTTTGGAGTTGTAGATGATTGCATTTCTCTGACTGTTTGGAGCTCTATTTGAGTCCATCTCTCTGACTGTTTGGAGCTCTATATGATTCCATCTCTCAGACTGTTTGGAGCTCTAGGATTCCATCTCACTGACAGTTTGGATCTCTATATGATACCATCTCTGACTCTTTGGATATCTATATGATTCCATCTCTCTGACTGTTTCGAACTCGAAATCAAGTCCATCTCTGACTGTAGCTCTCTGTGATTCCAACTCTCTGACTGTTTGGAGCTCTTTCCAATTTCATCTCTCTGACTGTTTGGAGCTCAACATGATTCCATCTCTCTGATTGTTTGGCCTCTATATGATTCCATCTCTCTGACTTTTTGGAGGTTTATATGATTTCATCTCTCCTACAGCATGGAGCTCTGTATGATTCCATCTCTCTGACTGCTTGGAGCTCTTTCTGATTTCATCTTCCTGACTGGAGCTCAATATGTTTCCATCTCTTTCACTGTTTGGAGCTCAAAGTGGTTCTGTGTATCTGACTGTTTGGAACTCGATATGATTCTCTCTCTCCAGCTGTTTGGAGCTCAATATGATTCTGTCTATCTGACTGTTTGGGGCAGCAAATGATTCCAAATCTCTGACTGTTTGGACCTCTGTAAGATGCAATCTACCCGACTGTTTGGAACTCGAAATCATTCCACCACTCTTGACTCTTTGGAGCTCAATATGAGTCCATCTCTCTGCCTGTTTGGAGCTCAATATGATTGCATTTCTCCTACAATTCGCAGCTCTATAACATTCGAACTCTGACTGTTTGCAGCTCGAAATACTTCCATCTCAATTGACTGTTTGGAGCACTATGTGATTCCATCTTGCTCTTTCGAGCACCATATAATACCATCTCTCTGACTGTTTGGAGCTTGAAATGATTCCAGCTCTCTTCTCTGTTTGGTGCTCTATATAGTTCCATCACTCCGGCTGTTTGCAGTTGTAGATGATTGCATTTCTCTGACTCTTTGGAGCTCTATTTTAGTCCATCTCTCTGACTGTTTGGAGCTCTATATGATTCCATCTCTCAGACTGTTTGGAGCTCTAGGATTCCATCTCACTGACAGTTTGGATCTCTATATGATACCATCTCTGACTGTTTGGAGATCTATATGATTCCATCTCTCTGACTGTTTCGAACTCGAAATCAGGTCCATCTCTGACTGTAGCTCTCTGTGAATCCAACTCTCTGACTGTTTGGAGCTCTTTCCAATTTCATCTCTCTGACTGTTTGGAGCTCAACATGATTCCATCTCTCTGATTGTTTGGCCTCTATATGATTCCATCTCTCTGACTTTTTGGAGGTTTATATGATTTCATCTCTCCTACAGCATGGAGCTCTATATGATTCCATCTCTCTGATTGCTTGGAGCTCTTCCTGATTTCATCTTCCTGACTGGAGCTCAATATGTTTCCATCTCTTTCACTGTTTGGAGCTCAAAGTGGTTCTGTGTATCTGACTGTTTGGAACTCGATATGATTCTCTCTCTCCAGCTGTTTGGAGCTCAATATGATTCTGTCTATCTGACTGTTTGGGGCAGCAAATGATTCCAAATCTCTGACTGTTTGGACCTCTGTAAGATGCAATCTACCCGACTGTTTGGAACTCGAAATCATTCCACCACTCTTGACTCTTTGGAGCTCAATATGAGTCCATCTCTCTGCCTGTTTGGAGCTCAATATGATTGCATTTCTCCTACAATTCGCAGCTCTATAACATTCGAACTCTGACTGTTTGCAGCTCGAAATACTTCCATCTCAATTGACTGTTTGGAGCACTATGTGATTCCATCTTGCTCTTTCGAGCACCATATAATACCATCTCTCTGACTGTTTGGAGCTTGAAATGATTCCAGCTCTCTTCTCTGCTTGGTGCTCTATATAGTTCCATCTCTCCGGCTGTTTGGAGTTGTAGATGATTGCATTTCTCTGACTGTTTGGACCTCTATTTGATTCCATCTCTCTGACTGTTGGGAGCTCTACATGATTTCATCTCTCTGACTGTTTGGGGCACTATATGATTCCATCTCTCAGACTGTTTGGAGCTCTAGGATTCCATCTCACTGACAGTTTGGATCTCTATATGATACCATCTCTGACTGTTTGGAGATCTATATGATTCCATCTCTCTGACTGTTTCGAACTCGAAATCAGGTCCATCTCTGACTGTAGCTCTCTGTGAATCCAACTCTCTGACTGTTTGGAGTTCTTTCCGATTTCATCTCTCTGACTATTTGGACCTTCATAAGATGACATCTCCCCGAATGTTTGGAACTTGAAATCTGTCCACCTCTCTTGACTCTTGGAGTGCAATATGATTCCGTCTATCTGACTGTTTGGAGCTCAATATGATTCCATCTCTCCGCTTCTTTGGAGTTCTAGATGATGGCATCTCTCTGACTGTTTGGAACTCTACTTGATTCCTTATCTCTGACTCTTTGGCGCTCTATATAATTCCACCTCTCTGACTGTTTGGGGCACTATATAATTCCCTCTCTCTGACTGTTTGGACCTTCATAAGATGCCATCTCCCCGACTGTTTGGAATTTGAAATCTTTCCACCTCTCTTGACTCTTGGAATGCAATATGATTCCTTCTCTCTCACTGTTTGGAGCTCAATATGATTCCATCTCTCTGACTGTTTGGAGCTGTTTCTGATTTCATTTCTCTGACTGTTTAGAACTTCATATGATTCCAGCTCTCTGACTGCTTGGAGTTCTAAATGATTGCATCGCTGACTGTAGCTCTATATGATTCCATCTCTCTGACTGTTTAGAACTTCATATGATTCCAGCTCTCTGACTGCTTGGAGTTCTAAATGATTGCATCGCTGACTGTAGCTCTATGTGATTCCATCTCTCTGACTGCTTGGAACTCTTTCTGATTTCATCTTCCTGACTGGAGCTCAATATGTTTCCATCTCTTTCACTGTTTGGAGCTCAAAGTTTTTCTGTGTATCTGACTGTTTGGAGATCGATATGATTCCATCTCTCCAGCGGTTTGGAGCTCAATATGATTCCGTCTATCTGACTGTTTGGAACTCTACTTGATTCCATCTCAATGATTCTTTTGCGCTCTATATGATTCCATCTCTCTGACTGTTTGGGGCAGCAAATGATTCCATCTCTCACACTGTTTGGACCTCTGTAAGATGCAATCTACCCGACTGTTTGGAACTCGAAATCATTCCACCACTCTTGACTCTTTGGAGCTCAATATGAGTCCATCTCTCTGACTGTTTGGAGCTCAATATAATTGCATTTCTCTTACAGTTGGCAGCTCTATAATATTCGATCTCTGACTGTTTGCAGCTCGAAATACTTCCATCTCAATTTACTGTTTGGAACACTACGTGATTCCATCTTGCTCTTTCGAGCTCCATATAATTCCATCTCTCCGACTGTTTGGAGCTTGAAATGATTCCAGCTCTCTTCTCTGCTTGGTGCTCTATATAGTTCCATCTCTCCGGCTGTTTGGAGCTTGAAATGATTCCAGCTCTCTTCTCTGCTTGGTGCTCTATATAGTTCCATCTCTCCGGCTGTTTAGAGTTGTAGATGATTGCATCTCTCTGACTGTTTGGAGCTCTATTTGATTCCATCTCTCTGACTGTTGGGACCTCTATATGATTCCATCTCTCTGACTGTTTGGGGCACTATATAATTCCATCTCTCTGACTGTTTGGAGCTCTAGGCTTCCATCTCACTGACAGTTTGGATCTCTATATGATACCATCTCTGACTGTTTGGAGATCTATATGATTCCATCTCTCTGAATGTATCGAACTTGAAATCAAGTCCATCTCTGACTGTAGCTCTCTGTGATTCCAACTCTCTGACTGTTTGGAGCTCTTTCCGATTTCATCTCTCTGACTGTTTGGACCTTCATAAGATGCCATCTCCCCGAATGTTTGGAACTTGAAATCTGTCCACCTCTCTTGACTCTTGGAGTGCAATATGATTGCATCTCTCTGACTGTTTGGAGGTCAATATGATTCCATCTCTCTGACTGTTTGGGGCTCTATAAGATTTCATCTTTCCGACTGTTTGGAGTACAATAAAATTCCTTCTGTCCAACTGTTTGGAACTCGAAATCATTCCATCTCCTTCAATCTTTGGAGCTCAACGTGATTCCATCTCTCTGACTGTTTGGAGTTCCCTATCATCCCATCTCCCTGACTGTTTGGAGCTCGATATGATTCCATCTCTCTGACTGTCTGGAGTGCAAAATGATTCCTTCTCTCTCACTGTTTGGAGCTCTATATGATTCCATCTCTCTGACTGTTTGGAGCTCGATATGATTCCATCACTCTGACTGTTTGGAGTGAAAAATGATTCCTTCTCTCTCACTCTTTGGAGCTCTATATGGTTCCATCTCTCTGACTGTTTAGAGCTCTTTCTGATTTCATCTCTCTGAATGTTTAGAACTTCATATGAGTCCAGGTCTCTGACTGTTTGGAGTTCTAAATGATTGCATCGCTGACTGTAGCTCTATGTGATTCCATTTCTCTGACTGCTTGGAGCTCTTTCTGATTTCATCTTCCTGACTGGAGCTCAATATGTTTCCATCTCTTTGACTGTTTGGAGCTGAATATGGTTCCGTAAATCTGACTCTTTGGAGCTCTATATGATTCCCTCTCTCCAGCTGTTTGCAGTTCAAGATGATTGCATCTGTCTGACTGTCTCGAACTCTACTTGATTCCATCTCTATGACTTTTTGGCGCTCTATATGATTGCATCTCTCTGACTGTTTAGATCTTCATATGATTCCATCTCTGTAACTGTTTGGAGTTCTAAATGATTGCATCACTGACTGTAGCTCTATGTGATTCCATCTCTCTGACTGTTTGGAGCTCTTTCTGATTTCATCTCTCTGACTGGAGCTCTATATGATTCCATCTCTCTGACGGTTTGGACCTCAATATGATTCCATCTGTATGACTGTTTGGAGCTCGATATGATTCCATCTCTCCGCTTGTTTGGAGTTCTAGATGATTGCATCTCTCTGACTGTTTGGAACTCTACTTGATTCCTTATCTCTGACTCTTTGGCGCTCTATATAATTCCATCTCTCTGACTGTTTGGGGCACTATATAATTCCATCTCTCTGACTGTTTAGACCTTCATAAGATGCCATCTCCCCGACTGTTTGGAATTTGAAATCTTTCCACCTCTCTTGACTATTGGAGTGCAATATGATTCCATCTCTCTGACTGGTTGGAGCTCAATAAGATTCCATCTCTCTGACTGTTTGGAGCTCTAGAATTCCATCTCACTGACAGTTTGGATCTCTATATGATACCATCTCTGACTGTTTGGAGATCTATATGATTCCATCTCTCTGACTGTTTCGAACTCCAAATCAAGTCAAGTTCTGACTGTAGCTCTCTGTGATTCCAACTCTCCGACTGTTTGGAACTCTTTCCGATTTCATCTCTCTGACTGTTTGGAGTTCTAAATGATTGCATCGCTGACTGTAGCTCTATGTGATTCCATCTCTCTGACTGCTTGGAACTCTTTCTGATTTCATCTTCCTGACTGGAGCTCAATATGTTTCCATCTCTTTCCCTGTTTCGAGCTCAAAGTTTTTCTGTGTATCTGACTGTTTGGAGATCGATATGATTCCATCTCTCCAGCTGTTTGGAGCTCAATATGATTCCGTCTATCTGACTGTTTGGAACTCTACTTGATTCCATCTCAATGGTTCTTTTGCGCTCTATATGATTCCATCTCTCTGACTGTTTGGGGAAGCAAATGATTCCATCTCTCTGACTGTTTGGACCTCTGTAAGATGCCATCTACCCGACTGTTTGGAACTCGAAATCATTCCACCACTCTTGACTCTTTGGAGCTCAAATGAGTCCTTCTCTCTGACTGTTTGGAGCTCAATATGATTGCATTTCTCCTACAATTGGCAGCTCTATAATATTCGAACTCTGACTGTTTGCAGCTCGAAATACTTCCATCTCAATTGACTGTTTGGAACACTACGTGATTCCAACTTGCTCATTCGAGCTCCATATAATCCCATCTCTCCGACTGTTTGGAGCTTGAATGATTCCAGCTCTCTTCTCTGCTTGGTGCTCTATATAGTTCCATCTCTCCGGCTGTTTAGAGTTGTAGATGATTGGATCTCTCTGACTGTTTGGAACTCTATTTAATTCCATCTCTCTGACTGTTGGGAGCTCTATATGATTCCATCTCTCTGACTGTTTGGGGCACTATATGATTCCATCTCTCTGACTGTTTGGAGCTCTAGGTTTCCATCTCACTGACAGTTTGGATCTCTATATGATACCATCTCTGACTGTTTGGAGATCTATATGATTCCATCTCTCTGACTGTCTGGAGTGCAAAATGATTCCTTCTCTCTCACTCTTTGGAGCTCTATATGATTCCATCTCTCTGACTGTTTGGAGCTCGATATGATTCCATCCCTCTGACTGTTTGGAGTGAAAAATGATTCCTTCTCTCTCACCCTTTCGAGCTCTATATGGTTCCATCTCTCTGACTGTTTAGAGCTCTTTCTGATTTCATCTCTCTGACTGTTTAGAACTTCATATGATTCCAGCTCTCTGACTGTTTGGAGTTCTAAATGATTGCATCGCTGACTGTAGCTCTATGTGATTCCATCTCTCTGACTGCTTGGAGCTCTTTCTGATTTCATCTTCCTGACTGGAGCTCAATATGTTTCCATCTCTTTCACTGTTTGGAGCTCAATGTGGTTCTGTGTATCTGACTGTTTGGAACTCGATATGATTCCATCTCTCCATCTGTTTGGAGCTCAATATGATTCCGTCTATCTGAATGTTTGGGGCAGCAAATGATTCCATCTCTCTGACTGTTTGGACCTCTGTAAGATGCAATCTACCCGACTGTTTGGAACTCGAAATCATTCCACCACTCTTGACTCTTTGGAGCTCAATATGAGTCCATCTCTCTGCCTGTTTGGAGCTCAATATGATTGTATTTCTCCTACAATTGGCAGCTCTATAATATTCGAACTCTGACTGTTTGCAGCTCGAAATACTTCCATCTCAATTGACTGTATGGAGCACTATGTGATTCCATCTTGCTCTTTCGAGCACCTTATAATACCATCTCTCTGACTGTTTGGAGCTTGAAATGATTCCAGCTCACTTCTCTGCTTGGTGCTCTATATAGTTCCATCTCTCCGGCTGTTTGGAGTTGTAGATGATTGCATTTCTCTGACTGTTTGGAGCTCTATTTGATTCCATCTCTCTGACTGTTAGGAGCTCTATATGATTCCATCTCTCAGACTGTTTGGAGCTCTAGGATTCCATCTCACTGACAGTTTGGATCTCTATATGATACCATCTCTGACTGTTTTGAGATCTATATGATTCCATCTCTCTGAATGTTTCGAACTTGAAATCAAGTCCATCTCTGACTGTAGCTCTCTGTGATTCCAACTCGCTGACTGTTTGGAGCTCTTTCCGATTTCAACTCTCTGACAGTTTGGACCTTCATAAGATGCCATCTCCCCGAATGTTTGGAACTTGAAATCTGTCCACCTCTCTTGACTCTTGCAGTGCAATATGATTGCATCTCTCTGACTGTTTGGAGGTCAATGTGATTCCATCTCTCTGACCGTTTGGGGCTCTATAAGATTTCATCTTTCCGACTGTTTGGAGTACAATAAAATTCCTTCTGTCCAACTGTTTGGAACTCGAAATCATTCCATCTCCTTCAATCTTTGGAGCTCAACGTGATTCCATCTCTCTAACTGTTTGGAATTCCCTATCATTCCATCTCCCTGACTGTTTGGAGCTCGATATGATTCCATCTCTCTGACTGTCTGGAGTGCAAAATGATTCCTTCTCTCTCACAGGTTGGAGCTCCATATGATTCCATCTCTCTGACTGTTTGGAGCTCGATATGATTCCATCTCTCTGAATGTCTCAAGTGCAAAATGATTCCTTCTCTCTCACTCTTTGGAGCTCTATATGATTCCATCTCTCTGACTGTTTGGAGCTCGATATGTTTCCATCACTCTGACTGTTTGGAGTGAAAAATGATTCCTTCTCTCTCACTGTTTGGAGCTCTATATGGTTCCATCTCTCTGACTGTTTAGAGCTCTTTCTGATTTCATCTCTCTGACTGTTTAGAACTTCATATGATTCCAGCTCGCTGACTGTTTGGAGTTCTAAATGATTGCATCGCTGACTGTAGCTCTATGTGATTCCATCTCTCTGACTGCTTGGAGCTCTTTCTGATTTCATCTTCCTGACTGGAGCTCAATATGTTTCCATCTCTTTGACTGTTTGGAGCTCAATGTGGTTCTGTGTATCTGACTGTTTGGAACTCGATATGATTCCATCTCTCCATCTGTTTGGAGCTCAATATGATTCCGTCTATCTGAATGTTTGGGGCAGCAAATGATTCCATCTCTCTGACTGTTTGGACCTCTGTAAGATGCAATCTACCCGACTGTTTGGAACTCGAAATCATTCCACCACTCTTGACTCTTTGCAGCTCAATATGAGTCCATCTCTCTGCCTGTTTGGAGCTCAATATGATTGCATTTCTCCTACAATTGGCAGCTCTATAACATTCGAACTCTGACTGTTTACAGGTCGAAATACTTCCATCTCAATTGACTGTTTGGAGCACTATGTGATTCCATCTTGCTCTTTCGAGCACCATATAATACCATCTCTCTGACTGTTTGGAGCTTGAAATGATTCCAGCTCTCTTCTCTGCTTGGTGCTCTATATAGTTCCATCTCTCCGGCTGTTTGGAGTTGTAGATGATTGCATTTCTTTGACTCTTTGGAGCTCTAATTGATTCCATCTCTCTGACTCTTTGGAGCTCTATATGATTCCATCTCTCTGACTGTTTGGGGCGCTATATGATTCCATCTCTCAGACTGTTTGGAGCTCTAGGATTCCATCTCACTGACAGTTTGGATCTCTATATGATACCATCTCTGACTCTTTGGAGATCTATATGATTCCATCTCTCTGACTGTTTCGAACTCGAATCAAGTCCATCTCTGACTGTAGCTCTCTGTGATTCCAACTCTCCGACTGTTTGGAGCTCTTTCCAATTTCATCTCTCTGACTGTTTGGAGCTCAACATGATTCCATCTCTCTGATTGTTTGGCCTCTATATGATTCCATCTCTCTGACTTTTTGGAGGTTTATATGATTTCATCTCTCCTACAGCATGGAGCTCTATATGATTCCATCTCTCTGACTGTTGGGAGCTCTTTATGATTTCATCTCTCTGACTGTTTAGAGCACTATAAGATGCCTTCTCTCCAACTGTTTGAAACTCGAAATCATGCCGTCTCCCTTCATTCTTTGGAGCACAGCTTGATTACATCTCTCAAACTGTTTGGAGCTCTATATGATTCCTCCATCCAAAGTTTTGGAGATCGAAATGATTCCTTCTCTCTGACTGGAGCGCTAAATGATTCTAGCTCTCTGACTGTTTGGATCTCCACATGATTCCATCTCTAATGACTGTTTGGAGCTCTAGTTCTTTCCATCTCTCTGACTGTTTCGAGCTCTATATGATTGCAACTCTCTAACTGTTTGGAGTTCCCTATCATCCCATCTCCCTGACTGTTTGGAAATCGATATGTTTGCATCTCTCTGTCTGTTTGGAGTACAAAATGATTCCTTCCATCTGACTGTTAGGCGCTCTATCTGGTTCCATCTATCTGACTATTGGGAGCTCGACATAATTCCATCTCTCTGACTGTTTAGAGCTTCATATGTTTCCATCTCTCTGACTGTTTGGAGTTCTAAATGATTGCATCACTGACTGTAGCTCTATCTGATTCCATCTCTCTGACTGTTTGGAGCTCTTTCTGATTTCATCTTCCTGACTGGAGCTCAATATGTTTCCATTTCTTTGACTGTTTGGACCTCAAATAGTTCCATATATCTGACTGTTTGGAGCTTGATTTGATTGCACCTCTCCGCCTGCTTGGAGTTCTAGATGTTTGCATCTCTCTGACTGTTTGGAACTCTACTTGATTCCATCTCTCTGACTCTTTGGGGCACTATATAATTCCATCTCTCTGACTGTTTGGACCTTCATAAGATGCCAACTCCCCAACTGTTTGGAACTTGAAATCGTTCCATCACTCTTGACTCTTGCAGCTCAATATGATTCCATCTCTCTAACTGTTTGGAGCTCAATATGATTTCATCTCTCTGACTGTTTGGAGCACTATAAGATTCCTTCTCTCCAACTGATTGGAGCTCGAAATCATGCCATCTCACTTCTTTCTTTGGAGCTCAACATGATTCCATCTTTCTAAATGTTTGGAATTCCTTATCATCCCATCTCCCTGACTGTTTGGAGATCGATATACTTCCATCTCTCTGACTGTTTGGAGCACAAAATGATTCCTTCTCTCTGACTGTTTGGAGTTCTAACTGCTTCCATCTCTCTGACTGTTTGGAGCTCTATATGTTTCCATCTCTCTGACTGTTTAGAGCTTCATATGATTCCATCTCTCTGAGTGTTTGGAGTTCTAGATGATTGCATCACTGACTGTCGCTCGAGGTGATTCCATCTCTCTGACAGTTTGGAGCTCTTTCTGATTTCATCTTCCTGACTGGAGCTCAATATGTTTCCATCTCTTTGACTGTTTGGAGCTCAATATGGTTCCGTACATCTGACTCTTTGGAGCTCTATATGATTCCCTCTCTCCAGCTGTTTGCAGTTCAAGATGATTGCATCTGTCTGACTGTCTCGAACTCTACTTGATTCCATCTCTATGACTTTTTGGCGCTCTATATGATTGCATCTCTCTGACTGTTTAGATCTTCATATGATTCCATCTCTGTAACTGTTTGGAGTTCTAAATGATTGCATCACTGACTGTAGCTCTATGTGATTCCATCTCTCTGACTGTTTGGAGCTCTTTCTGATTTCATCTCTCTGACTGGAGCTCTATATGATTCCATATCTCTGACGGTTTGGACCTCAATATGATTCCGTCTGTATGACTGTTTGGAGCTCGATATGATTCCATCTCTCCGCTTGTTTGGAGTTCTAGATGATTGCATCTCTCTGACTGTTTGGAACTCTACTTGATTCCTTATCTCTGACTCTTTGGCGCTCTATATAATTCCATCTCTCTGACTGTTTGGGGCACTATATAATTCCATCTCTCTGACTGTTTAGACCTGAATAAGATGCCATCTCCCCGACTGTTTGGAATTTGAAATCTTTCCACCTCTCTTGACTCTTGGAGTGCAATATGATTCCATCTCTCTGACTGGTTGGAGCTCAATAAGATTCCATCTCTCTGACTGTTTGGAGCTCTAGAATTCCATCTCACTGACAGTTTGGATCTCTATATGATACCATCTCTGACTGTTTGGAGATCTATATGATTCCATCTCTCTGACTGTTTCGAACTCGAAATCAAGTCAATTTCTGACTGTAGCTCTCTGTGATTCCAACTCTCCGACTGTTTGGAACTCTTTCCGATTTCATCTCTCTGACTGTTTGGAGTTCTAAATGATTGCATCGCTGACTGTAGCTCTATGTGATTCCATCTCTCTGACTGCTTGGAACTCTTTCTGATTTCATCTTCCTGACTGGAGCTCAATATGTTTCCATCTCTTTCCCTGTTTCGAGCTCAAAGTTTTTCTGTGTATCTGACTGTTTGGAGATCGATATGATTCCATCTCTCCAGCTGTTTGGAGCTCAATATGATTCCGTCTATCTGACTGTTTGGAACTCTACTTGATTCCATCTCAATGGTTCTTTTGCGCTCTATATGATTCCATCTCTCTGACTGTTTGGGGAAGCAAATGATTCCATCTCTCTGACTGTTTGGACCTCTGTAAGATGCCATCTACCCGACTGTTTGGAACTCGAAATCATTCCACCACTCTTGACTCTTTGGAGCTCAAATGAGTCCTTCTCTCTGACTGTTTGGAGCTCAATATGATTGCATTTCTCCTACAATTGGCAGCTCTATAATATTCGAACTCTGACTGTTTGCAGCTCGAAATACTTCCATCTCAATTGACTGTTTGGAACACTACGTGATTCCAACTTGCTCATTCGAGCTCCATATAATCCCATCTCTCCGACTGTTTGGAGCTTGAATGATTCCAGCTCTCTTCTCTGCTTGGTGCTCTATATAGTTCCATCTCTCCGGCTGTTTAGAGTTGTAGATGATTGGATCTCTCTGACTGTTTGGAACTCTATTTAATTCCATCTCTCTGACTGTTGGGAGCTCTATATGATTCCATCTCTCTGACTGTTTGGGGCACTATATGATTCCATCTCTCTGACTGTTTGGAGCTCTAGGTTTCCATCTCACTGACAGTTTGGATCTCTATATGATACCATCTCTGACTGTTTGGAGATCTATATGATTCCATCTCTCTGACTGTCTGGAGTGCAAAATGATTCCTTCTCTCTCACTCTTTGGAGCTCTATATGATTCCATCTCTCTGACTGTTTGGAGCTCGATATGATTCCATCCCTCTGACTGTTTGGAGTGAAAAATGATTCCTTCTCTCTCACCCTTTCGAGCTCTATATGGTTCCATCTCTCTGACTGTTTAGAGCTCTTTCTGATTTCATCTCTCTGACTGTTTAGAACTTCATATGATTCCAGCTCTCTGACTGTTTGGAGTTCTAAATGATTGCATCGCTGACTGTAGCTCTATGTGATTCCATCTCTCTGACTGCTTGGAGCTCTTTCTGATTTCATCTTCCTGACTGGAGCTCAATATGTTTCCATCTCTTTCACTGTTTGGAGCTCAATGTGGTTCTGTGTATCTGACTGTTTGGAACTCGATATGATTCCATCTCTCCATCTGTTTGGAGCTCAATATGATTCCGTCTATCTGAATGTTTGGGGCAGCAAATGATTCCATCTCTCTGACTGTTTGGACCTCTGTAAGATGCAATCTACCCGACTGTTTGGAACTCGAAATCATTCCACCACTCTTGACTCTTTGGAGCTCAATATGAGTCCATCTCTCTGCCTGTTTGGAGCTCAATATGATTGTATTTCTCCTACAATTGGCAGCTCTATAATATTCGAACTCTGACTGTTTGCAGCTCGAAATACTTCCATCTCAATTGACTGTATGGAGCACTATGTGATTCCATCTTGCTCTTTCGAGCACCTTATAATACCATCTCTCTGACTGTTTGGAGCTTGAAATGATTCCAGCTCACTTCTCTGCTTGGTGCTCTATATAGTTCCATCTCTCCGGCTGTTTGGAGTTGTAGATGATTGCATTTCTCTGACTGTTTGGAGCTCTATTTGATTCCATCTCTCTGACTGTTAGGAGCTCTATATGATTCCATCTCTCAGACTGTTTGGAGCTCTAGGATTCCATCTCACTGACAGTTTGGATCTCTATATGATACCATCTCTGACTGTTTTGAGATCTATATGATTCCATCTCTCTGAATGTTTCGAACTTGAAATCAAGTCCATCTCTGACTGTAGCTCTCTGTGATTCCAACTCGCTGACTGTTTGGAGCTCTTTCCGATTTCAACTCTCTGACAGTTTGGACCTTCATAAGATGCCATCTCCCCGAATGTTTGGAACTTGAAATCTGTCCACCTCTCTTGACTCTTGCAGTGCAATATGATTGCATCTCTCTGACTGTTTGGAGGTCAATGTGATTCCATCTCTCTGACCGTTTGGGGCTCTATAAGATTTCATCTTTCCGACTGTTTGGAGTACAATAAAATTCCTTCTGTCCAACTGTTTGGAACTCGAAATCATTCCATCTCCTTCAATCTTTGGAGCTCAACGTGATTCCATCTCTCTAACTGTTTGGAATTCCCTATCATTCCATCTCCCTGACTGTTTGGAGCTCGATATGATTCCATCTCTCTGACTGTCTGGAGTGCAAAATGATTCCTTCTCTCTCACAGGTTGGAGCTCCATATGATTCCATCTCTCTGACTGTTTGGAGCTCGATATGATTCCATCTCTCTGAATGTCTCAAGTGCAAAATGATTCCTTCTCTCTCACTCTTTGGAGCTCTATATGATTCCATCTCTCTGACTGTTTGGAGCTCGATATGATTCCATCACTCTGACTGTTTGGAGTGAAAAATGATTCCTTCTCTCTCACTGTTTGGAGCTCTATATGGTTCCATCTCTCTGACTGTTTAGAGCTCTTTCTGATTTCATCTCTCTGACTGTTTAGAACTTCATATGATTCCAGCTCGCTGACTGTTTGGAGTTCTAAATGATTGCATCGCTGACTGTAGCTCTATGTGATTCCATCTCTCTGACTGCTTGGAGCTCTTTCTGATTTCATCTTCCTGACTGGAGCTCAATATGTTTCCATCTCTTTGACTGTTTGGAGCTCAATGTGGTTCTGTGTATCTGACTGTTTGGAACTCGATATGATTCCATCTCTCCATCTGTTTGGAGCTCAATATGATTCCGTCTATCTGAATGTTTGGGGCAGCAAATGATTCCATCTCTCTGACTGTTTGGACCTCTGTAAGATGCAATCTACCCGACTGTTTGGAACTCGAAATCATTCCACCACTCTTGACTCTTTGGAGCTCAATATGAGTCCATCTCTCTGCCTGTTTGGAGCTCAATATGATTGCATTTCTCCTACAATTGGCAGCTCTATAACATTCGAACTCTGACTGTTTACAGGTCGAAATACTTCCATCTCAATTGACTGTTTGGAGCACTATGTGATTCCATCTTGCTCTTTCGAGCACCATATAATACCATCTCTCTGACTGTTTGGAGCTTGAAATGATTCCAGCTCTCTTCTCTGCTTGGTGCTCTATATAGTTCCATCTCTCCGGCTGTTTGGAGTTGTAGATGATTGCATTTCTTTGACTCTTTGGAGCTCTAATTGATTCCATCTCTCTGACTCTTTGGAGCTCTATATGATTCCATCTCTCTGACTGTTTGGGGCGCTATATGATTCCATCTCTCAGACTGTTTGGAGCTCTAGGATTCCATCTCACTGACAGTTTGGATCTCTATATGATACCATCTCTGACTCTTTGGAGATCTATATGATTCCATCTCTCTGACTGTTTCGAACTCGAATCAAGTCCATCTCTGACTGTAGCTCTCTGTGATTCCAACTCTCCGACTGTTTGGAGCTCTTTCCAATTTCATCTCTCTGACTGTTTGGAGCTCAACATGATTCCATCTCTCTGATTGTTTGGCCTCTATATGATTCCATCTCTCTGACTTTTTGGAGGTTTATATGATTTCATCTCTCCTACAGCATGGAGCTCTATATGATTCCATCTCTCTGACTGTTGGGAGCTCTTTATGATTTCATCTCTCTGACTGTTTAGAGCACTATAAGATGCCTTCTCTCCAACTGTTTGAAACTCGAAATCATGCCGTCTCCCTTCATTCTTTGGAGCACAGCTTGATTACATCTCTCAAACTGTTTGGAGCTCTATATGATTCCTCCATCCAAAGTTTTGGAGATCGAAATGATTCCTTCTCTCTGACTGGAGCGCTAAATGATTCTAGCTCTCTGACTGTTTGGATCTCCACATGATTCCATCTCTAATGACTGTTTGGAGCTCTAGTTCTTTCCATCTCTCTGACTGTTTCGAGCTCTATATGATTGCAACTCTCTAACTGTTTGGAGTTCCCTATCATCCCATCTCCCTGACTGTTTGGAAATCGATATGTTTGCATCTCTCTGTCTGTTTGGAGTACAAAATGATTCCTTCCATCTGACTGTTAGGCGCTCTATCTGGTTCCATCTATCTGACTATTGGGAGCTCGACATAATTCCATCTCTCTGACTGTTTAGAGCTTCATATGTTTCCATCTCTCTGACTGTTTGGAGTTCTAAATGATTGCATCACTGACTGTAGCTCTATCTGATTCCATCTCTCTGACTGTTTGGAGCTCTTTCTGATTTCATCTTCCTGACTGGAGCTCAATATGTTTCCATTTCTTTGACTGTTTGGACCTCAAATAGTTCCATATATCTGACTGTTTGGAGCTTGATTTGATTGCACCTCTCCGCCTGCTTGGAGTTCTAGATGTTTGCATCTCTCTGACTGTTTGGAACTCTACTTGATTCCATCTCTCTGACTCTTTGGGGCACTATATAATTCCATCTCTCTGACTGTTTGGACCTTCATAAGATGCCAACTCCCCAACTGTTTGGAACTTGAAATCGTTCCATCACTCTTGACTCTTGCAGCTCAATATGATTCCATCTCTCTAACTGTTTGGAGCTCAATATGATTTCATCTCTCTGACTGTTTGGAGCACTATAAGATTCCTTCTCTCCAACTGATTGGAGCTCGAAATCATGCCATCTCACTTCTTTCTTTGGAGCTCAACATGATTCCATCTTTCTAAATGTTTGGAATTCCTTATCATCCCATCTCCCTGACTGTTTGGAGATCGATATACTTCCATCTCTCTGACTGTTTGGAGCACAAAATGATTCCTTCTCTCTGACTGTTTGGAGTTCTAACTGCTTCCATCTCTCTGACTGTTTGGAGCTCTATATGTTTCCATCTCTCTGACTGTTTAGAGCTTCATATGATTCCATCTCTCTGAGTGTTTGGAGTTCTAGATGATTGCATCACTGACTGTCGCTCGAGGTGATTCCATCTCTCTGACAGTTTGGAGCTCTTTCTGATTTCATCTTCCTGACTGGAGCTCAATATGTTTCCATCTCTTTGACTGTTTGGAGCTCAATATGGTTCCGTACATCTGACTCTTTGGAGCTCTATATGATTCCCTCTCTCCAGCTGTTTGCAGTTCAAGATGATTGCATCTGTCTGACTGTCTCGAACTCTACTTGATTCCATCTCTATGACTTTTTGGCGCTCTATATGATTGCATCTCTCTGACTGTTTAGATCTTCATATGATTCCATCTCTGTAACTGTTTGGAGTTCTAAATGATTGCATCACTGACTGTAGCTCTATGTGATTCCATCTCTCTGACTGTTTGGAGCTCTTTCTGATTTCATCTCTCTGACTGGAGCTCTATATGATTCCATATCTCTGACGGTTTGGACCTCAATATGATTCCGTCTGTATGACTGTTTGGAGCTCGATATGATTCCATCTCTCCGCTTGTTTGGAGTTCTAGATGATTGCATCTCTCTGACTGTTTGGAACTCTACTTGATTCCTTATCTCTGACTCTTTGGCGCTCTATATAATTCCATCTCTCTGACTGTTTGGGGCACTATATAATTCCATCTCTCTGACTGTTTAGACCTGAATAAGATGCCATCTCCCCGACTGTTTGGAATTTGAAATCTTTCCACCTCTCTTGACTCTTGGAGTGCAATATGATTCCATCTCTCTGACTGGTTGGAGCTCAATAAGATTCCATCTCTCTGACTGTTTGGAGCTCTGGAATTCCATCTCACTGACAGTTTGGATCTCTATATGATACCATCTCTGACTGTTTGGAGATCTATATGATTCCATCTCTCTGACTGTTTCGAACTCGAAATCAAGTCAATTTCTGACTGTAGCTCTCTGTGATTCCAACTCTCCGACTGTTTGGAACTCTTTCCGATTTCATCTCTCTGACTGTTTGGAGTTCTAAATGATTGCATCGCTGACTGTAGCTCTATGTGATTCCATCTCTCTGACTGCTTGGAGCTCTTTCTGATTTCATCTTCCTGACTGGAGCTCAATATGTTTCCATCTCTTTCACTGTTTGGAGCTCAATGTGGTTCTGTGTATCTGACTGTTTGGAGCTCGATATGATTCCATCTCTCCAGCTGTTTGGAGCTCAATATGATTCCGTCTATCTGCCTGTTTGGAACACTACTTGATTCCATCTCAATGATTCTTTGGCGCTGTATATGATTCCATCTCTCTGACTGTTTGGGGAAGCAAATGATTCCATCTCTCTCACTGTTTGGACCTCTGTAAGATGCAATCTACCCGACTGTTTGGAACTCGAAATCATTCCACCACTCTTGACTTTTTGGAGCTCAATATGAGTCCATCTCTCTGACTGTATGGAGCTCAATATGATTGCATTTCTCTTACAATTGGCAGCTCTATAATATTCGAACTCTGACTGTTTGCAGCTCGAAATACTTCTATCTCAATTGACTGTTTGGAGGACTATGTGATTCCATCTTGCTCTTTCGAGCTCCATATCATAGCATCTCTCCGACTGTTTGGAGCTTGAAATGATTCCAACTCTCTTCTCTGCTTATTGCTCTATATAGTTCCATCTCTCCGGCTGTTTGGAGTTGTAGATGATTGCATCTCTCTGACTGTTTGGAGCTCTATTTGATTCCATCTCTCTGACAGTTTGGAGCTCTATATGATTCCATCTCTCTGACTGTTTGGGGCACTATATGATTCCATCTCTCTGACTGTTTGGAGTTCCCTATCGTCCCATCTCCCTGACTGTTTGGAGCTCGATATGATTCCATCTCTCTGACTGTCTGGAGTGCAAAATGATTCCTTCTCTCTCACTGTTTGGAGCTCTATATGATTCCATCTCTCTGACTGTTTGGAGCTCGATATGATGCCATCACTCTGACTGTTTGGAGTGAAAAATGATTCCTTCTCTCTCACTCTTTGGAGCTCTATATGGTTCCATCTCTCTGACTGTTTAGAACTCTTTCTGATTTCATCTCTCTGAATGTTTAGAACTTCATATGATTCCAGCTCTCTGACTGTTTGGAGTTCTAAATGATTGCATCGCTGACTGTAGCTCTATGTGATTCCATCTCTCTGACTGCTTGGAGCTCTTTCTGATTTCATCTTCCTGACTGGAGCTCAATATGTTTCCATCTCTTTGACTGTTTGGAGCTGAATATGGTTCCGTAAATCTGACTCTTTGGAGCTCTATATGATTCCCTCTCTCCAGCTGTTTGCAGTTCAAGATGATTGCATCTGTCTGACTGTCTCGAACTCTACTTGATTCCATCTCTATGACTTTTTGGCGCTCTATATGATTGCATCTCTCTGACTGTTTAGATCTTCATATGATTCCATCTCTGTAACTGTTTGGAGTTCTAAATGATTGCATCACTGACTGTAGCTCTATGTGATTCCATCTCTCTGACTGTTTGGAGCTCTTTCTGATTTCATCTCTCTGACTGGAGCTCGATATGATTCCATCTCTCTGACGGTTTGGACCTCAATATGATTCCATCTGTATGACTGTTTGGAGCTCGATATGATTCCATCTCTCCGCTTGTTTGGAGTTCTAGATGATTGCATCTCTCTGACTGTTTGGAACTCTACTTGATTCCTTATCTCTGACTCTTTGGCGCTCTATATAATTCCATCTCTCTGACTGTTTGGGGCACTATACAATTCCATCTCTCTGACTGTTTAGACCTTCATAAGATGCCATCTCCCCTACTGTTTGGAATTTGAAATCTTTCCACCTTCTTGACTCTTGGAGTGCAATATGATTCCATCTCTCTGACTGGTTGGAGCTCAATAAGATTCCATCTCTCTGACTGTTTGGAGCTCTAGAATTCCATCTCACTGACAGTTTGGATCTCTATATGATACCATCTCTGACTGTTTGGAGATCTATATGATTCCATCTCTCTGACTGTTTCGAACTCCAAATCAAGTCAATTTCTGACTGTAGCTCTCTGTGATTCCAACTCTCCGACTGTTTGGAACTCTTTCCGATTTCATCTCTCTGACTGTTTGGAGTTCTAAATGATTGCATCGCTGACTGTAGCTCTATGTGATTCCATCTCTCTGACTGCTTGGAACTCTTTCTGATTTCATCTTCCTGACTGGAGCTCAATATGTTTCCATCTCTTTCCCTGTTTGGAGCTCAAAGTTTTTCTGTGTATCTGACTGTTTGGAGATCAATATGATTCCATCTCTCCAGCTGTTTGGAGCTCAATATGAATCCGTCTATCTGACTGTTTGGAACTCTACTTGATTCCATCTCAATGATTCTTTTGCGCTCTATATGATTCCATCTCTCTGACTGTTTGGGGAAGCAAATGATTCCATCTCTCTCACTGTTTGGACCTCTGTAAGATGCCATCTACCCGACTGTTTGGAACTCGAAATCATTCCACCACTCTTGACTCTTTGGAGCTCAATATGAGTCCATCTCTCTGACTGTTTGGAGCTCAATATGATTGCATTTCTCTTACAATTGGCAGCTCTATAATATTCGAACTCTGACTGTTTGCAGCTCGAAATACTTCCATCTCAATTGACTGTTTGGAACACTACGTGATTCCATCTTGCTCTTTCGAGCTCCATATAATCCCATCTCTCCGACTGTTTGGAGCTTGAATGATTCCAGCTCTCTTCTCTGCTTGGTGCTCTATATAGTTCCATCTCTCCGGCTGTTTGGAGTTGTAGATGATTGGATCTCTCTGACTGTTTGGACCTCTATTTGATTCCATCTCTCTGACTGTTGGGAGCTCTATATGATTCCATCTCTCTGACTGTTTGGGGCACTATATGATTCCATCTCTCTGAATGTTTGGAGCTCTAGGATTCCATCTCACTGACAGTTTGGATCTCTATATGATACCATCTCTGACTCTTTGGAGATCTATATGATTCCATCTCTCTGACTGTTTCGAACTCGAATCAAGTCCATCTCTGACTGTAGCTCTCTGTGATTCCAACTCTCCGACTGTTTGGAGCTCTTTCCAATTTCATCTCTCTGACTGTTTGGAGCTCAACATGATTCCATCTCTCTGATTGTTTGGCCTCTATATGATTCCATCTCTCTGACTTTTTGGAGGTTTATATGATTTCATCTCTCCTACAGCATGGAGCTCTATATGATTCCATCTCTCTGACTGTTGGGAGCTCTTTATGATTTCATCTCTCTGACTGTTTAGAGCACTATAAGATGCCTTCTCTCCAACTGTTTGAAACTCGAAATCATGCCGTCTCCCTTCATTCTTTGGAGCACAGCTTGATTACATCTCTCAAACTGTTTGGAGCTCTATATGATTCCTCCATCCAAAGTTTTGGAGATCGAAATGATTCCTTCTCTCTGACTGGAGCGCTAAATGATTCTAGCTCTCTGACTGTTTGGATCTCCACATGATTCCATCTCTAATGACTGTTTGGAGCTCTAGTTCTTTCCATCTCTCTGACTGTTTCGAGCTCTATATGATTGCAACTCTCTAACTGTTTGGAGTTCCCTATCATCCCATCTCCCTGACTGTTTGGAAATCGATATGTTTGCATCTCTCTGTCTGTTTGGAGTACAAAATGATTCCTTCCATCTGACTGTTAGGCGCTCTATCTGGTTCCATCTATCTGACTATTGGGAGCTCGACATAATTCCATCTCTCTGACTGTTTAGAGCTTCATATGTTTCCATCTCTCTGACTGTTTGGAGTTCTAAATGATTGCATCACTGACTGTAGCTCTATCTGATTCCATCTCTCTGACTGTTTGGAGCTCTTTCTGATTTCATCTTCCTGACTGGAGCTCAATATGTTTCCATTTCTTTGACTGTTTGGACCTCAAATAGTTCCATATATCTGACTGTTTGGAGCTTGATTTGATTGCACCTCTCCGCCTGCTTGGAGTTCTAGATGTTTGCATCTCTCTGACTGTTTGGAACTCTACTTGATTCCATCTCTCTGACTCTTTGGGGCACTATATAATTCCATCTCTCTGACTGTTTGGACCTTCATAAGATGCCAACTCCCCAACTGTTTGGAACTTGAAATCGTTCCATCACTCTTGACTCTTGCAGCTCAATATGATTCCATCTCTCTAACTGTTTGGAGCTCAATATGATTTCATCTCTCTGACTGTTTGGAGCACTATAAGATTCCTTCTCTCCAACTGATTGGAGCTCGAAATCATGCCATCTCACTTCTTTCTTTGGAGCTCAACATGATTCCATCTTTCTAAATGTTTGGAATTCCTTATCATCCCATCTCCCTGACTGTTTGGAGATCGATATACTTCCATCTCTCTGACTGTTTGGAGCACAAAATGATTCCTTCTCTCTGACTGTTTGGAGTTCTAACTGCTTCCATCTCTCTGACTGTTTGGAGCTCTATATGTTTCCATCTCTCTGACTGTTTAGAGCTTCATATGATTCCATCTCTCTGAGTGTTTGGAGTTCTAGATGATTGCATCACTGACTGTCGCTCGAGGTGATTCCATCTCTCTGACAGTTTGGAGCTCTTTCTGATTTCATCTTCCTGACTGGAGCTCAATATGTTTCCATCTCTTTGACTGTTTGGAGCTCAATATGGTTCCGTACATCTGACTCTTTGGAGCTCTATATGATTCCCTCTCTCCAGCTGTTTGCAGTTCAAGATGATTGCATCTGTCTGACTGTCTCGAACTCTACTTGATTCCATCTCTATGACTTTTTGGCGCTCTATATGATTGCATCTCTCTGACTGTTTAGATCTTCATATGATTCCATCTCTGTAACTGTTTGGAGTTCTAAATGATTGCATCACTGACTGTAGCTCTATGTGATTCCATCTCTCTGACTGTTTGGAGCTCTTTCTGATTTCATCTCTCTGACTGGAGCTCTATATGATTCCATATCTCTGACGGTTTGGACCTCAATATGATTCCGTCTGTATGACTGTTTGGAGCTCGATATGATTCCATCTCTCCGCTTGTTTGGAGTTCTAGATGATTGCATCTCTCTGACTGTTTGGAACTCTACTTGATTCCTTATCTCTGACTCTTTGGCGCTCTATATAATTCCATCTCTCTGACTGTTTGGGGCACTATATAATTCCATCTCTCTGACTGTTTAGACCTGAATAAGATGCCATCTCCCCGACTGTTTGGAATTTGAAATCTTTCCACCTCTCTTGACTCTTGGAGTGCAATATGATTCCATCTCTCTGACTGGTTGGAGCTCAATAAGATTCCATCTCTCTGACTGTTTGGAGCTCTAGAATTCCATCTCACTGACAGTTTGGATCTCTATATGATACCATCTCTGACTGTTTGGAGATCTATATGATTCCATCTCTCTGACTGTTTCGAACTCGAAATCAAGTCAATTTCTGACTGTAGCTCTCTGTGATTCCAACTCTCCGACTGTTTGGAACTCTTTCCGATTTCATCTCTCTGACTGTTTGGAGTTCTAAATGATTGCATCGCTGACTGTAGCTCTATGTGATTCCATCTCTCTGACTGCTTGGAGCTCTTTCTGATTTCATCTTCCTGACTGGAGCTCAATATGTTTCCATCTCTTTCACTGTTTGGAGCTCAATGTGGTTCTGTGTATCTGACTGTTTGGAGCTCGATATGATTCCATCTCTCCAGCTGTTTGGAGCTCAATATGATTCCGTCTATCTGCCTGTTTGGAACACTACTTGATTCCATCTCAATGATTCTTTGGCGCTGTATATGATTCCATCTCTCTGACTGTTTGGGGAAGCAAATGATTCCATCTCTCTCACTGTTTGGACCTCTGTAAGATGCAATCTACCCGACTGTTTGGAACTCGAAATCATTCCACCACTCTTGACTCTTTGGAGCTCAATATGAGTCCATCTCTCTGACTGTATGGAGCTCAATATGATTGCATTTCTCTTACAATTGGCAGCTCTATAATATTCGAACTCTGACTGTTTGCAGCTCGAAATACTTCTATCTCAATTGACTGTTTGGAGGACTATGTGATTCCATCTTGCTCTTTCGAGCTCCATATCATAGCATCTCTCCGACTGTTTGGAGCTTGAAATGATTCCAACTCTCTTCTCTGCTTATTGCTCTATATAGTTCCATCTCTCCGGCTGTTTGGAGTTGTAGATGATTGCATCTCTCTGACTGTTTGGAGCTCTATTTGATTCCATCTCTCTGACAGTTTGGAGCTCTATATGATTCCATCTCTCTGACTGTTTGGGGCACTATATGATTCCATCTCTCTGACTGTTTGGAGTTCCCTATCATCCCATCTCCCTGACTGTTTGGAGCTCGATATGATTCCATCTCTCTGACTGTCTGGAGTGCAAAATGATTCCTTCTCTCTCACTGTTTGGAGCTCTATATGATTCCATCTCTCTGACTGTTTGGAGCTCGATATGATGCCATCACTCTGACTGTTTGGAGTGAAAAATGATTCCTTCTCTCTCACTCTTTGGAGCTCTATATGGTTCCATCTCTCTGACTGTTTAGAACTCTTTCTGATTTCATCTCTCTGAATGTTTAGAACTTCATATGATTCCAGCTCTCTGACTGTTTGGAGTTCTAAATGATTGCATCGCTGACTGTAGCTCTATGTGATTCCATCTCTCTGACTGCTTGGAGCTCTTTCTGATTTCATCTTCCTGACTGGAGCTCAATATGTTTCCATCTCTTTGACTGTTTGGAGCTGAATATGGTTCCGTAAATCTGACTCTTTGGAGCTCTATATGATTCCCTCTCTCCAGCTGTTTGCAGTTCAAGATGATTGCATCTGTCTGACTGTCTCGAACTCTACTTGATTCCATCTCTATGACTTTTTGGCGCTCTATATGATTGCATCTCTCTGACTGTTTAGATCTTCATATGATTCCATCTCTGTAACTGTTTGGAGTTCTAAATGATTGCATCACTGACTACAGTGATATAGAGCTACAGCTCTATGTGATTCCATCTCTCTGACTGTTTGGAGCTCTTTCTGATTTCATCTCTCTGACTGGAGCTCTATATGATTCCATCTCTCTGACGGTTTGGACCTCAATATGATTCCATCTGTATGACTGTTTGGAGCTCGATATGATTCCATCTCTCCGCTTGTTTGGAGTTCTAGATGATTGCATCTCTCTGACTGTTTGGAACTCTACTTGATTCCTTATCTCTGACTCTTTGGCGCTCTATATAATTCCATCTCTCTGACTGTTTGGGGCACTATACAATTCCATCTCTCTGACTGTTTAGACCTTCATAAGATGCCATCTCCCCGACTGTTTGGAATTTGAAATCTTTCCACCTTCTTGACTCTTGGAGTGCAATATGATTCCATCTCTCTGACTGGTTGGAGCTCAATAAGATTCCATCTCTCTGACTGTTTGGAGCTCTAGAATTCCATCTCACTGACAGTTTGGATCTCTATATGATACCATCTCTGACTGTTTGGAGATCTATATGATTCCATCTCTCTGACTGTTTCGAACTCCAAATCAAGTCAATTTCTGACTGTAGCTCTCTGTGATTCCAACTCTCCGACTGTTTGGAACTCTTTCCGATTTCATCTCTCTGACTGTTTGGAGTTCTAAATGATTGCATCGCTGACTGTAGCTCTATGTGATTCCATCTCTCTGACTGCTTGGAACTCTTTCTGATTTCATCTTCCTGACTGGAGCTCAATATGTTTCCATCTCTTTCCCTGTTTGGAGCTCAAAGTTTTTCTGTGTATCTGACTGTTTGGAGATCAATATGATTCCATCTCTCCAGCTGTTTGGAGCTCAATATGAATCCGTCTATCTGACTGTTTGGAACTCTACTTGATTCCATCTCAATGATTCTTTTGCGCTCTATATGATTCCATCTCTCTGACTGTTTGGGGAAGCAAATGATTCCATCTCTCTCACTGTTTGGACCTCTGTAAGATGCCATCTACCCGACTGTTTGGAACTCGAAATCATTCCACCACTCTTGACTCTTTGGAGCTCAATATGAGTCCATCTCTCTGACTGTTTGGAGCTCAATATGATTGCATTTCTCTTACAATTGGCAGCTCTATAATATTCGAACTCTGACTGTTTGCAGCTCGAAATACTTCCATCTCAATTGACTGTTTGGAAAACTACGTGATTCCATCTTGCTCTTTCGAGCTCCATATAATCCCATCTCTCCGACTGTTTGGAGCTTGAATGATTCCAGCTCTCTTCTCTGCTTGGTGCTCTATATAGTTCCATCTCTCCGGCTGTTTGGAGTTGTAGATGATTGGATCTCTCTGACTGTTTGGACCTCTATTTGATTCCATCTCTCTGACTGTTGGGAGCTCTATATGATTCCATCTCTCTGACTGTTTGGAGCACGATATGATGCCATCACTCTGACTGTTTGGAGTGAAAAATGATTCCTTCTCTCTCACTCTTTGGAGCTCTGTATGGTTCCATCTCTCTGACTGTTTAGAACTCTTTCTGATTTCATCTCTCTGAATGTTTAGAACTTCATATGATTCCAGCTCTCTGACTGTTTGGAGTTCTAAATGATTGCATCGCTGACTGTAGCTCTATGTGATTCCATCTCTCTGACTGCTTGGAGCTCTTTCTGATTTCATCTTCCTGACTGGAGCTCAATATGTTTCCATCTCTTTGACTGTTTGGAGCTGAATATGGTTCCGTAAATCTGACTCTTTGGAGCTCTATATGATTCCCTCTCTCCAGCTGTTTGCAGTTCAAGATGATTGCATCTGTCTGACTGTCTCGAACTCTACTTGATTCCATCTCTATGACTTTTTGGCGCTCTATATGATTGCATCTCTCTGACTGTTTAGATCTTCATATGATTCCATCTCTGTAACTGTTTGGAGTTCTAAATGATTGCATCACTGACTGTAGCTCTATGTGATTCCATCTCTCTGACTGTTTGGAGCTCTTTCTGATTTCATCTCTCTGACTGGAGCTCTATATGATTCCATCTCTCTGACGGTTTGGACCTCAATATGATTCCATCTGTATGACTGTTTGGAGCTCGATATGATTCCATCTCTCCGCTTGTTTGGAGTTCTAGATGATTGCATCTCTCTGACTGTTTGGAACTCTACTTGATTCCTTATCTCTGACTCTTTGGCGCTCTATATAATTCCATCTCTCTGACTGTTTGGGGCACTATACAATTCCATCTCTCTGACTGTTTAGACCTTCATAAGATGCCATCTCCCCTACTGTTTGGAATTTGAAATCTTTCCACCTTCTTGACTCTTGGAGTGCAATATGATTCCATCTCTCTGACTGGTTGGAGCTCAATAAGATTCCATCTCTCTGACTGTTTGGAGCTCTAGAATTCCATCTCACTGACAGTTTGGATCTCTATATGATACCATCTCTGACTGTTTGGAGATCTATATGATTCCATCTCTCTGACTGTTTCGAACTCCAAATCAAGTCAATTTCTGACTGTAGCTCTCTGTGATTCCAACTCTCCGACTGTTTGGAACTCTTTCCGATTTCATCTCTCTGACTGTTTGGAGTTCTAAATGATTGCATCGCTGACTGTAGCTCTATGTGATTCCATCTCTCTGACTGCTTGGAACTCTTTCTGATTTCATCTTCCTGACTGGAGCTCAATATGTTTCCATCTCTTTCCCTGTTTGGAGCTCAAAGTTTTTCTGTGTATCTGACTGTTTGGAGATCAATATGATTCCATCTCTGCAGCTGTTTGGAGCTCAATATGAATCCGTCTATCTGACTGTTTGGAACTCTACTTGATTCCATCTCAATGATTCTTTTGCGCTCTGTATGATTCCATCTCTCTGACTGTTTGGGGAAGCAAATGATTCCATCTCTCTCACTGTTTGGACCTCTGTAAGATGCCATCTACCCGACTGTTTGGAACTCGAAATCATTCCACCACTCTTGACTCTTTGGAGCTCAATATGAGTCCATCTCTCTGACTGTTTGGAGCTCAATATGATTGCATTTCTCTTACAATTGGCAGCTCTATAATATTCGAACTCTGACTGTTTGCAGCTCGAAATACTTCCATCTCAATTTACTGTTTGGAACACTACGTGATTCCATCTTGCTCTTTCGAGCTCCATATAATCCCATCTCTCCGACTGTTTGGAGCTTGAATGATTCCAGCTCTCTTCTCTGCTTGGTGCTCTATATAGTTCCATCTCTCCGGCTGTTTGGAGTTGTAGATGATTGGATCTCTCTGACTGTTTGGACCTCTATTTGATTCCATCTCTCTGACTGTTGGGAGCTCTATATGATTCCATCTCTCTGACTGTTTGGGGCACTATATGATTCCATCTCTCTGACTGTTTGGAGCTCTAGGATTCCATCTCACTGACAGTTTGGATCTCTATATGATACCATCTCTGACTGTTTGGAGATCTATATGATTCCATCTCTCTGACTGTCTGGAGTGCAAAATGATTCCTTCTCTCTCACTGTTTGGAGCTCTATATGATTCCATCTCTCTGACTGTTTGGAGCTCGATATGATTCCATCACTCTGACTGTTTGGAGTGAAAAATGATTCCTTCTCTCTCACCCTTTCGAGCTCTATATGGTTCCATCTCTCTGACTGTTTAGAGCTCGTTCTGATTTCATCGCTCTGACTGTTTAGAACTTCATATGATTCCAGCTCTCTGACTGTTTGGAGTTCTAAATGATTGCATCGCTGACTGTAGCTCTATGTGATTCCATCTCTCTGACTGCTTGGAGCTCTTTCTGATTTCATCTTCCTGACTGGAGCTCAATATGTTTCCATCTCTTTGACTGTTTGGAGCTCAATGTGGTTCTGTGTATCTGACTGTTTGGAACTCGATATGATTCCATCTCTCCAGCTGTTTGGAGCTCAATATGATTCCGTCTATCTGAATGTTTGGGGCAGCAAATGATTCCATCTCTCTGACTGTTTGGACCTCTGTAAGATGCAATCTACCCGACTGTTTGGAACTCGAAATCATTCCACCACTCTTGACTCTTTGCAGCTCAATATGAGTCCATCTCTCTGCCTGTTTGGAGCTCAATATGATTGTATTTCTCCTACAATTGGCAGCTCTATAATATTCGAACTCTGACTGTTTGCAGCTCGAAATACTTCCATCTCAATTGACTGTATGGAGCACTATGTGATTCCATCTTGCTCTTTCGAGCACCATATAATACCATCTCTCTGACTGTTTGGAGCTTGAAATGATTCCAGCTCTCTTCTCTGCTTGGTGCTCTATATAGTTCCATCTCTCCGGCTGTTTGGAGTTGTAGATGATTGCATTTCTCTGACTGTTTGGAGCTCTATTTGATTCCATCTCTCTGACAGTTTGGAGCTCTATATGATTCCATCTCTCAGACTGATTGGAGCTCTAGGATTCCATCTCACTGACAGTTTGGATCTCTATATGATACCATCTCTGACTCTTTGGATATCTATATGATTCCATCTCTCTGACTGTTTCGAACTCGAAATCAAGTCCATCTCTGACTGTAGCTCTCTGTGATTCCAACTCTCTGACTGTTTGGAGCTCTTTCCAATTTCATCTCTCTGACTGTTTGGAGCTCAACATGATTCCATCTCTCTGATTGTTTGGCCTCTATATGATTCCATCTCTCTGACTTTTTGGAGGTTTATATGATTTCATCTCTCCTACAGCATGGAGCTCTATATGATTCCATCTCTCTGACTGTTGGGAGCTCTTCATGATTTCATCTCTCTGACTGTTTAGAGCACTATAAGATGCCTTCTCTCCAACTGTTTGGAACTCGAAATCATGCCGTCTCCCTTCATTCTTTGGAGCTCAGCTTGATTACATCTCTCAAACTGTTTGGAGCTCTATATGATTCCTCCGTCCAAAGTTTTGGAGATCGAAATGATTCCTGCTCTCTGACTGGAGCGCTAAATGATTCTAGCTCTCTGACTGTTTGGATCTCCACATGATTCCATCTCTAATGACTGTTTGGAGCTCTAGTTCTTTCCATCTCTCTGACTGTTTGGAGCTCTATATGATTGCATCTCTCTGCCCGTTTGGAGCTGTATAAGATGCAAACTCTACGACTGTTTGGAACTCGAAATCACTTCATCTCCTTGACTCTTTGGAGCACAACATGATTCCATCTCTCTGCCTGTTTGGAGCACTATAACTTTCCTTCTCTCCAACTGTTTGGAACTCGAAATCATTTCATCTCCCTTCATTCTTTGGAGCTCAACATGATTCCATCTCTCTCACTGTTTGGAGTTCCCTATCATCCCATCTCCCTGACTGTTTGGAAATCGATATGTTTGCATCTCTCTGTCTGTTTGGAGTACAAAATGATTCCTTCCATCTGACTGTTAGGCGCTCTATCTGGTTCCATCTATCTGACTATTGGGAGCTCGACATAATTCCATCTCTCTGACTGTTTAGAGCTTCATATGTTTCCATCTCTCTGACTGTTTGGAGTTCTAAATGATTGCATCACTGACTGTAGCTCTATCTGATTCCATGTCTCTGACTGTTTGGAGCTCTTTCTGATTTCATCTTCCTGACTGGAGCTCAATATGTTTCCATTTCTTTGACTGTTTGGAGCTCAAATGGTTCCATATATCTGACTGTTTGGAGCTTGATTTGATTCCATCTCTCCGCCTGTTTGGAGTTCTAGATGTTTGCATCTCCCTGACTGTTTGGAACTCTACTTGATTCCATCTCTCTGACTCTTTGGGGCACTATATAATTCCATCTCTCTGACTGTTTGGACCTTCATGAGATGCCAACTCCCCAACTGTTTGGAACTTGAAATCGTTCCATCACTCTTGACTCTTGCAGCTCAATATGATTCCATCTCTCTAACTGTTTGGAGCTCAATATGATTTCATCTCTCTGACTGTTTGGAGCACTATAAGATTCCTTCTCTCCAACTGATTGGAGCTCGAAATCATGCCATCTCCCTTCTTTCTTTGGAGCTCAACATGATTCCATCTCTCTAAATGTTTGGAATTCCTTATCATCCCATCTCCCTGACTGTTTGGAGATCGATATACTTCCATCTCTCTGACTGTTTGGAGCACAGAATGATTCCTTCTCTCTGACTGTTTGGAGTTCTAACTGCTTCCATTTCTCTGACTGTTTGGAGCTCTATATGATTCCATCTCTCTGAGCGTTTAGAGCTTCATATGATTCCATCTCTCTGACTGTTTGGAGTTCTAGATGATTGCATCACTGACTGTCACTCTAGGTGATTCCATCTCTCTGACAGTTTGGAGCTCTTTCTGATTTCATCTTCCTGACTGGAGCTCAATATGTTTCCATCTCTTTGACTGTTTGGAGCTCAATATGGTTCCGTACATCTGACTCTTTGGAGCTCTATATGAATCCCTCTCTCCAGCTGTTTGCAGTTCAAGATGATTGCATCTGTCTGACTGTCTCGAACTCTACTTGATTCCATCTCTATGACTTTTTGGCGCTCTATATGATTGCATCTCTCTGACTGTTTAGATCTTCATATGATTCCATCTCTGTAACTGTTTGGAGATCTAAATGATTGCATCACTGACTGTAGCTCTATGTGATTCCATCTCTCTGACTGTTTGGAGCTCTTTCTGATTTCATCTCTCTGACTGGAGCTCTATATGATTCCATCTCTCTGACGGTTTGGACCTCAATATGATTCCGTCTGTATGACTGTTTGGAGCTCGATATGATTCCATCTCTCCGCTTGTTTGGAGTTCTAGATGATTGCATCTCTCTGACTGTTTGGAACTCTACTTGATTCCTTATCTCTGACTCTTTGGCGCTCTATATAATTCCATCTCTCTGACTGTTTGGGGCACTATATAATTCCATCTCTCTGACTGTTTCGACCTTCATAAGATGCCATCTCCCCGACTGTTTGGAATTTGAAATCTTTCCACCTCTCTTGACTCTTGGATTGCAATATGATTCCATCTCTCTGACTGGTTGGAGCTCAATAAGATTCCATCTCTCTGACTGTTTGGAGCTCTAGAATTCCATCTCACTGACAGTTTGGATCTCTATATGATACCATCTCTGACTGTTTGGAGATCAATATGATTCCATCTCTCTGACTGTTTCGAACTCGAAATCAAGTCAATTTCTGACTGTAGCTCTCTGTGATTCCAACTCTCCGACTGTTTGGAACTCTTTCCGATTTCATCTCTCTGACTGTTTGGAGTTCTAAATGATTGCATCGCTGACTGTTGCTCTATGTGATTCAATCTCTCTGACCGCTTGGAGCTCTTTCTGATTTCATCTTCCTGACTGGAGCTCAATATGTTTCCATCTCTTTCACTGTTTGGAGCTCAATGTTGTTCTGTGTATCTGACTGTTTGGAGATCGATATGATTCCATCTCTCCAGCTGTTTGGAGCTCAATATGATTCCGTCAATCTGCCTGTTTGGAATTCTACTTGATTCCATCGCAATGAGTCTTTTGAGCTCTATATGATCCCATCTCTCTGACTGGGGCAGCAAATGATTCCATCTCTCTGAATGTTTGGACCTCTGTACGAAGCAATCTACCCGACTGTTTGGAACTCGAAATCATTCCACCACTCTTGACTCTTTGGAGCTCAATATGATTGCATTTCTCTTACAATTGGCAGCTCTATAATATTCGAACTCTGACTGTTTGCAGCTCGAAATACTTCCATCTCAATTGACTGTTTGGAGCACTATGTGATTCCATCTTGCTCTTTCGAGCTCCATATCATACCATCTCTCCGACTGTTTGGAGCTTGAAATGATTCCAACTCTCTTCTCTGCTTGGTGCACTATATAGTTCCATCTCTCCGGCTGTTTGGAGTTGTAGATGAATGCATCTCTCTGACTGTTTGGAGCTCTATTTGATTCCATCTCTCTGACAGTTTGGAGCTCTATATGATTCCATCTCTCTGACTGTTTGGGGCACTATATGATTCCATCTCTCTGACTGGAGCTCTAGGATTCCATCTCACTGACAGTTTGGATCTCTATATGATACCATCTCTGACTGTTTTGAGATCTATATGATTCCATCTCTCTGAATGTTTCGAACTTGAAATCAAGTCCATCTCTGACTGTAGCTCTCTGTGATTCCAACTCGCTGACTGTTTGGAGCTCTTTCCGATTTCAACTCTCTGACAGTTTGGACCTTCATAAGATGCCATCTCCCCGAATGTTTGGAACTTGAAATCTGTCCACCTCTCTTGACTCTTGGAGTGCAATATGATTGCATCTCTCTGACTGTTTGGAGGTCAATGTGATTCCATCTCTCTGACTGTTTGGGGCTCTACAAGATTTCATCTTTCCGACTGTTTGGAGTACAATAAAATTCCTTCTGTCCAACTGTTTGGAACTCGAAATCATTCCATCTCCTTCAATCTTTGGAGCTCAACGTGATTCCATCTCTCTAACTGTTTGGAATTCCCTATCATTCCATCTCCCTGACTGTTTGGAGCTCGATATGATTCCAACTCTCTGACTGTCTGGAGTGCAAAATGATTCCTTCTCTCTCACAGTTTGGAGCTCCATATGATTCCATCTCTCTGACTGTTTGGAGCTCGATATGATTCCATCTCTCTGAATGTCTCAAGTGCAAAATGATTCCTTCTCTCTCACAGTTTGGAGCTCCATATGATTCCATCTCTCTGACTGTTTGGAGCTCGATATGATTCCATCTCTCTGAATGTCTCAAGTGCAAAATGATTCCTTCTCTCTCACTCTTTGGAGCTCTATATGATTCCATCTCTCTGACTGTTTGGAGCTCGATATGATTCCATCACTCTGACTGTTTGGAGGGACAAATGATTCCTTCTCTCTCACTGTTTGGAGCTCTATATGGTTCCATCTCTCTGACTGTTTAGAGCTCTTTCTGATTTCATCTCTCTGACTGTTTAGAACTTCATATGATTCCAGCTCTCTGACTGTTTGGAGTTCTAAATGATTGCATCGCTGACTGTAGCTCTATGTGATTCCATCTCTCTGACTGCTTGGAGCTCTTTCTGATTTCATCTTCCTGACTGGAGCTCAATATGTTTCCATCTCTTTCACTGTTTGGAGCTCAATGTGGTTCTGTGTATCTGACTGTTTGGAACTCGATATGATTCCATCTCTCCATCTGTTTGGAGCTCAATATGATTCCGTCTATCTGAATGTTTGGGGCAGCAAATGATTCCATCTCTCTGACTGTTTGGACCTCTGTAAGATGCAATCTACCCGACTGTTTGGAACTCGAAATCATTCCACCACTCTTGACTCTTTGGAGCTCAATATGAGTCCATCTCTCTGCCTGTTTGGAGCTCAATATGATTGCATTTCTCCTACAATTGGCAGCTCTATAACATTCGAACTCTGACTGTTTACAGGTCGAAATACTTCCATCTCAATTGACTGTTTGGAGCACTATGTGATTCCATCTTGCTCTTTCGAGCACCATATAATACCATCTCTCTGACTGTTTGGAGCTTGAAATGATTCCAGCTCTCTTCTCTGCTTGGTGCTCTATATAGTTCCATCTCTCCGGCTGTTTGGAGTTGTAGATGATTGCATTTCTTTGACTCTTTGGAGCTCTAATTGATTCCATCTCTCTGACTCTTTGGAGCTCTATATGATTCCATCTCTCTGACTGTTTGGGGCGCTATATGATTCCATCTCTCAGACTGTTTGGAGCTCTAGGATTCCATCTCACTGACAGTTTGGATCTCTATATGATACCATCTCTGACTCTTTGGAGATCTATATGATTCCATCTCTCTGACTGTTTCGAACTCGAATCAAGTCCATCTCTGACTGTAGCTCTCTGTGATTCCAACTCTCCGACTGTTTGGAGCTCTTTCCAATTTCATCTCTCTGACTGTTTGGAGCTCAACATGATTCCATCTCTCTGATTGTTTGGCCTCTATATGATTCCATCTCTCTGACTTTTTGGAGGTTTATATGATTTCATCTCTCCTACAGCTTGGAGCTCTATATGATTCCATCTCTCTGACTGTTGGGAGCTCTTTATGATTTCATCTCTCTGACTGTTTAGAGCACTATAAGATGCCTTCTCTCCAACTGTTTGAAACTCGAAATCATGCCGTCTCCCTTCATTCTTTGGAGCACAGCTTGATTACATCTCTCAAACTGTTTGGAGCTCTATATGATTCCTCCATCCAAAGTTTTGGAGATTGAAATGATTCCTTCTCTCTGACTGGAGCGCTAAATGATTCTAGCTCTCTGACTGTTTGGATCTCCACATGATTCCATCTCTAATGACTGTTTGGAGCTCTAGTTCTTTCCGTCTCTCTGACTGTTTGGAGCTCTAGTTCTTTCCATCTCTCTGACTGTTTCGAGCTCTATATGATTGCAACTCTCTAACTGTTTGGAGTTCCCTATCATCCCATCTCCCTGACTGTTTGGAAATCGATATGTTTGCATCTCTCTGTCTGTTTGGAGTACAAAATGATTCCTTCCATCTGACTGTTAGGCGCTCTATCTGGTTCCATCTATCTGACTATTGGGAGCTCGACATAATTCCATCTCTCTGACTGTTTAGAGCTTCATATGTTTCCATCTCTCTGACTGTTTGGAGTTCTAAATGATTGCATCACTGACTGTAGCTCTATCTGATTCCATCTCTCTGACTGTTTGGAGCTCTTTCTGATTTCATCCTCCTGACTGGAGCTCAATATGTTTCCATTTCTTTGACTGTTTGGACCTCAAATAGTTCCATATATCTGACTGTTTGGAGCTTGATTTGATTGCACCTCTCCGCCTGTTTGGAGTTCTAGATGTTTGCATCTCTCTGACTGTTTGGAACTCTACTTGATTCCATCTCTCTGACTGTTTGGGGCACTATATAATTCCATCTCTCTGACTGTTTGGACCTTCATAAGATGCCAACTCCCCAACTGTTTGGAACTTGAAATCGTTCCATCACTCTTGACTCTTGCAGCTCAATATGATTCCATCTCTCTAACTGTTTGGAGCTCAATATGATTTCATCTCTCTGACTGTTTGGAGCACTATAAGATTCCTTCTCTCCAACTGATTGGAGCTCGAAATCATGCCATCTCCCTTCTTTCTTTGGAGCTCAACATGATTCCATCTTTCTAAATGTTTGGAATTCCTTATCATCCCATCTCCCTGACTGTTTGGAGATCGATATACTTCCATCTCTCTGACTGTTTGGAGCACAAAATGATTCCTTCTCTCTGACTGTTTGGAGTTCTAACTGCTTCTATCTCTCTGACTGTTTGGAGCTCTATATGTTTCCATCTCTCTGACTGTTTAGAGCTTCATATGATTCCATCTCTCTGAGTGTTTGGAGTTCTAGATGATTGCATCACTGACTGTCGCTCGAGGTGATTCCATCTCTCTGACAGTTTGGAGCTCTTTCTGATTTCATCTTCCTGACTGGAGCTCAATATGTTTCCATCTCTTTGACTGTTTGGAGCTCAATATGGTTCCGTACATCTGACTCTTTGGAGCTCTATATGATTCCCTCTCTCCAGCTGTTTGCAGTTCAAGATGATTGCATCTGTCTGACTGTCTCGAACTCTACTTGATTCCATCTCTATGACTTTTTGGCGCTCTATATGATTGCATCTCTCTGACTGTTTAGATCTTCATATGATTCCATCTCTGTAACTGTTTGGAGTTCTAAATGATTGCATCACTGACTGTAGCTCTATGTGATTCCATCTCTCTGACTGTTTGGAGCTCTTTCTGATTTCATCTCTCTGACTGGAGCTCTATATGATTCCATCTCTCTGACTGTTTGGACCTCAATATGATTCCGTCTGTATGACTGTTTGGAGCTCGATATGATTCCATCTCTCTGCTTGTTTGGAGTTCTAGATGATTGCATCTCTCTGACTGTTTGGAACTCTACTTGATTCCTTATCTCTGACTCTTTGGCGCTCTATATAATTCCATCTCTCTGACTGTTTGGGGCACTATATAATTCCATCTCTCTGACTGTTTAGACCTAAATAAGATGCCATCTCCCCGACTGTTTGGAATTCGAAATCTTTCCACCTCTCTTGACTCTTGGAGTGCAATATGATTCCATCTCTCTGACTGGTTGGAGCTCAATAAGATTCCATCTCTCTGACTGTTTGGAGCTCTAGAATTCCATCTCACTGACAGTTTGGATCTCTATATGATACCATCTCTGACTGTTTGGAGATCTATATGATTCCATCTCTCTGACTGTTTCGAACTCGAAATCAAGTCAAGTTCTGACTGTAGCTCTCAGTGATTCCAACTCTGACTGTTTGGAACTCTTTCCGATTTCATCTCTCTGACTGTTTGGAGTTCTAAATGATTGCATCGCTGACTGTAGCTCTATCTGATTCCTTCTCTCTGACTGCTTGGAGCTCTTTCTGATTTCATCTTCCTGACTGGAGCTCAATATGTTTCCATCTCTTTCACTGTTTGGAGCTCAATGTGGTTCTGTGTATCTGACTGTTTGGAGCTCGATATGATTCCATCTCTCCAGCTGTTTGGAGCTCAATATGATTCCGTCTATCTGCCTGTTTGGAACACTACTTGATTCCATCTCAATGATTCTTTGGCGCTGTATATGATTCCATCTCTCTGACTGTTTGGGGAAGCAAATGATTCCATCTCTCTCACTGTTTGGACCTCTGTAAGATGCAATCTACCCGACTGTTTGGAACTCGAAATCATTCCACCACTCTTGACTCTTTGGAGCTCAATATGAGTCCATCTCTCTGACTGTTTGGAGCTCAATATGATTGCATTTCTCTTACAATTGGCAGCTCTATAATATTCGAACTCTGACTGTTTGCAGCTCGAAATACTTCCATCTCAATTGACTGTTTGGAGGACTATGTGATTCCATCTTGCTCTTTCGAGCTCCATATCATAGCATCTCTCCGACTGTTTGGAGCTTGAAATGATTCCAACTCTCTTCTCTGCTTGGTGCTCTATATAGTTCCATCTCTCCGGCTGTTTGGAGTTGTAGATGATTGCATCTCTCTGACTGTTTGGAGCTCTATTTGATTCCATCTCTCTGACAGTTTGGAGCTCTATATGATTCCATCTCTCTGACTGTTTGGGGCACTATATGATTCCATCTCTCTGACTGTTTGGAGCTCTAGGATTCCATCTCACTGACAGTTTGGATCTCTATATGATACCATCTCTGACTGTTTTGAAATCTATATGATTCCATCTCTCTGAATGTTTCGAACTTGAAATCAAGTCCATCTCTGACTTTAGCTCTCTGTGATTCCAACTCGCTGACTGTTTGGAGCTCTTTCCGATTTCATCTCTCTGACAGTTTGGACCTTCATAAGATGCCATCTCCCCGAATGTTTGGAACTTGAAATCTGTCCACCTCTCTTGACTCTTGGAGTGCAATATGATTGCATCTCTCTGACTGTTTGGAGGTCAATGTGATTCCATCTCTCTGACTGTTTGTGGCTCTATAAGATTTCATCTTTCCGACTGTTTGGAGTACAATAAAATTCCTTCTGTCCAACTGTTTGGAACTCGAAATCATTCCATCTCCTTCAATCTTTGGAGCTCAACGTGATTCCATCTCTCTAACTGTTTGGAGTTCCCTATCATTCCATCTCCCTGACTGTTTGGAGCTCGATATGATTCCATCTCTCTGACTGTCTGGAGTGCAAAATGATTCCTTCTCTCTCACTCTTTGGAGCTCTATATGATTCCATCTCTCTGACTGTTTGGAGCTCGATATGTTTCCATCTCTCTGACTGTCTGGAGTGCAAAATGATTCCTTCTCTCTCACTGTTTGGAGCTCGATATGATTCCATCTCTCTGACTGTTTGGAGCTCGATATGATTCCATCACTCTGACTGTTTGGAGGGAAGAATGATTCCTTCTCTCTCACTGTTTGGAGCTCTATATGGTTCCATCTCTCTGACTGTTTAGAGCTCTTTCTGATTTCATCTCTCTGACTGTTTAGAACTTCATATGATTCCAGCTCTCTGACTGTTTGGAGTTCTAAATGATTGCATCGCTGACTGCAGCTCTATGTGATTCCATCTCTCTGACTGCTTGGAGCTCTTTCTGATTTCATCTTCCTGACTGCAGCTGAATGTGTTTCCATCTCTTTCACTGTTTGGAGCTCAATGTGGTTCTGTGTATCTGATTGTTTGGAACTCGATATGATTCCATCTCTCCATCTGTTTGGAGCTCAATATGATTCTGTCTATTTGAATGTTTGGGGCAGCAAATGATTCCATCTCTCTGACTGTTTGGACCTCTGTAAGATGCAATCTACCCGACTGTTTGGAACTCGAAATCATTCCACCACTCTTGACTCTTTGGAGCTCAATATGAGTCCTCTCTCTGCCTGTTTGGAGCTAAACATGATTGCATTTCTCCTACAATTGGCAGCTCTATAACATTCGAACTCTGACTGTTTACAGGTCGAAATACTTCCATCTCAATTGACTGTTTGGAGCACTATGTGATTCCATCTTGCTCTTTCAAGCACCATATAATACCATCTCTCTGACTGTTTGGAGCTTGAAATGATTCCAGCTCTCTTCTCTGCTTGGTGCTCTATATAGTTCCATCTCTCCGGCTGTTTAGAGTTGTAGATGATTGCATTTCTCTGACTCTTTGGAGCTCTATTTGATTCCATCTCTCTGACTGTTTGGAGCTCTATATGATTCCATCTCTCTGACTGTTTGGGGCGCTATATGATTCCATCTCTCTGACTGTTTGGAGCTCTATATGATTCCATCTCTCTGGCTGTTTGGGGCGCTATATGATTCCATCTCTCAGACTGTTCAGAGCTCTAGGATTCCATCTCACTGACAGTTTGGATCTCTATATGATACCATCTCTGACTCTTTGGAGATCTATATGATTCCATCTCTCTGACAGTTTCGAACTCGAAATCAAGTCCATCTCTGACTGTAGCTCTCTGTGATTCCAACTCTCCGACTGTTTGGAACTCTTTCCGATTTCATCTCTCTGACTGTTTGGAGTTCTAAATGATTGCATCGCTGACTGTAGCTCTATGTGATTCCATCTCTCTGACCGCTTGGAGTTCTTTCTGATTTCATCTTCCTGACTGGAGCTCAATATGTTTCCATCTCTTTCACTGTTTGGAGCTCAATGTTGTTCTGTGTATCTGACTGTTTGGAGATCGATATGATTCCATCTCTCCAGCTGTTTGGAGCTCAATATGATTCCGTCAATCTGCCTGTTTGGAATTCTACTTGATTCCATCGCAATGAGTCTTTTGAGCTCTATATGATCCCATCTCTCTGACTGGGGCAGCAAATGATTCCATCTCTCTGAATGTTTGGACCTCTGTACGAAGCAATCTACCCGACTGTTTGGAACTCGAAATCATTCCACCACTCTTGACTCTTTGGAGCTCAATATGATTGCATTTCTCTTACAATTGGCAGCTCTATAATATTCGAACTCTGACTGTTTGCAGCTCGAAATACTTCCATCTCAATTGACTGTTTGGAGCACTATGTGATTCCATCTTGCTCTTTCGAGCTCCATATCATACCATCTCTCCGACTGTTTGGAGCTTGAAATGATTCCAACTCTCTTCTCTGCTTGGTGCACTATATAGTTCCATCTCTCCGGCTGTTTGGAGTTGTAGATGAATGCATCTCTCTGACTGTTTGGAGCTCTATTTGATTCCATCTCTCTGACAGTTTGGAGCTCTATATGATTCCATCTCTCTGACTGTTTGGGGCACTATATGATTCCATCTCTCTGACTGGAGCTCTAGGATTCCATCTCACTGACAGTTTGGATCTCTATATGATACCATCTCTGACTGTTTTGAGATCTATATGATTCCATCTCTCTGAATGTTTCGAACTTGAAATCAAGTCCATCTCTGACTGTAGCTCTCTGTGATTCCAACTCGCTGACTGTTTGGAGCTCTTTCCGATTTCAACTCTCTGACAGTTTGGACCTTCATAAGATGCCATCTCCCCGAATGTTTGGAAGTTGAAATCTGTCCACCTCTCTTGACTCTTGGAGTGCAATATGATTGCATCTCTCTGACTGTTTGGAGGTCAATGTGATTCCATCTCTCTGACTGTTTGGGGCTCTATAAGATTTCATCTTTCCGACTGTTTGGAGTACAATAAAATTCCTTCTGTCCAACTGTTTGGAACTCGAAATCATTCCATCTCCTTCAATCTTTGGAGCTCAACGTGATTCCATCTCTCTAACTGTTTGGAGTTCCCTATCATTCCATCTCCCTGACTGTTTGGAGCTCGATATGATTCCATCTCTCTGACTGTCTGGAGTGCAAAATGATTCCTTCTCTCTCACTCTTTGGAGCTCTATATGATTCCATCTCTCTGACTGTTTGGAGCTCGATATGTTTCCATCTCTCTGACTGTCTGGAGTGCAAAATGATTCCTTCTCTCTCACTGTTTGGAGCTCGATATGATTCCATCTCTCTGACTGTTTGGAGCTCGATATGATTCCATCACTCTGACTGTTTGGAGGGAAGAATGATTCCTTCTCTCTCACTGTTTGGAGCTCTATATGGTTCCATCTCTCTGACTGTTTAGAGCTCTTTCTGATTTCATCTCTCTGACTGTTTAGAACTTCATATGATTCCAGCTCTCTGACTGTTTGGAGTTCTAAATGATTGCATCGCTGACTGCAGCTCTATGTGATTCCATCTCTCTGACTGCTTGGAGCTCTTTCTGATTTCATCTTCCTGACTGCAGCTGAATGTGTTTCCATCTCTTTCACTGTTTGGAGCTCAATGTGGTTCTGTGTATCTGATTGTTTGGAACTCGATATGATTCCATCTCTCCATCTGTTTGGAGCTCAATATGATTCTGTCTATTTGAATGTTTGGGGCAGCAAATGATTCCATCTCTCTGACTGTTTGGACCTCTGTAAGATGCAATCTACCCGACTGTTTGGAACTCGAAATCATTCCACCACTCTTGACTCTTTGGAGCTCAATATGAGTCCTCTCTCTGCCTGTTTGGAGCTAAACATGATTGCATTTCTCCTACAATTGGCAGCTCTATAACATTCGAACTCTGACTGTTTACAGGTCGAAATACTTCCATCTCAATTGACTGTTTGGAGCACTATGTGATTCCATCTTGCTCTTTCAAGCACCATATAATACCATCTCTCTGACTGTTTGGAGCTTGAAATGATTCCAGCTCTCTTCTCTGCTTGGTGCTCTATATAGTTCCATCTCTCCGGCTGTTTAGAGTTGTAGATGATTGCATTTCTCTGACTCTTTGGAGCTCTATTTGATTCCATCTCTCTGACTGTTTGGAGCTCTATATGATTCCATCTCTCTGACTGTTTGGGGCGCTATATGATTCCATCTCTCTGACTGTTTGGAGCTCTATATGATTCCATCTCTCTGGCTGTTTGGGGCGCTATATGATTCCATCTCTCAGACTGTTCAGAGCTCTAGGATTCCATCTCACTGACAGTTTGGATCTCTATATGATACCATCTCTGACTCTTTGGAGATCTATATGATTCCATCTCTCTGACAGTTTCGAACTCGAAATCAAGTCCATCTCTGACTGTAGCTCTCTGTGATTCCAACTCTCCGACTGTTTGGAACTCTTTCCGATTTCATCTCTCTGACTGTTTGGAGTTCTAAATGATTGCATCGCTGACTGTAGCTCTATGTGATTCCATCTCTCTGACCGCTTGGAGTTCTTTCTGATTTCATCTTCCTGACTGGAGCTCAATATGTTTCCATCTCTTTCACTGTTTGGAGCTCAATGTTGTTCTGTGTATCTGACTGTTTGGAGATCGATATGATTCCATCTCTCCAGCTGTTTGGAGCTCAATATGATTCCGTCAATCTGCCTGTTTGGAATTCTACTTGATTCCATCGCAATGAGTCTTTTGAGCTCTATATGATCCCATCTCTCTGACTGGGGCAGCAAATGATTCCATCTCTCTGAATGTTTGGACCTCTGTACGAAGCAATCTACCCGACTGTTTGGAACTCGAAATCATTCCACCACTCTTGACTCTTTGGAGCTCAATATGATTGCATTTCTCTTACAATTGGCAGCTCTATAATATTCGAACTCTGACTGTTTGCAGCTCGAAATACTTCCATCTCAATTGACTGTTTGGAGCACTATGTGATTCCATCTTGCTCTTTCGAGCTCCATATCATACCATCTCTCCGACTGTTTGGAGCTTGAAATGATTCCAACTCTCTTCTCTGCTTGGTGCACTATATAGTTCCATCTCTCCGGCTGTTTGGAGTTGTAGATGAATGCATCTCTCTGACTGTTTGGAGCTCTATTTGATTCCATCTCTCTGACAGTTTGGAGCTCTATATGATTCCATCTCTCTGACTGTTTGGGGCACTATATGATTCCATCTCTCTGACTGGAGCTCTAGGATTCCATCTCACTGACAGTTTGGATCTCTATATGATACCATCTCTGACTGTTTTGAGATCTATATGATTCCATCTCTCTGAATGTTTCGAACTTGAAATCAAGTCCATCTCTGACTGTAGCTCTCTGTGATTCCAACTCGCTGACTGTTTGGAGCTCTTTCCGATTTCAACTCTCTGACAGTTTGGACCTTCATAAGATGCCATCTCCCCGAATGTTTGGAACTTGAAATCTGTCCACCTCTCTTGACTCTTGGAGTGCAATATGATTGCATCTCTCTGACTGTTTGGAGGTCAATGTGATTCCATCTCTCTGACTGTTTGGGGCTCTACAAGATTTCATCTTTCCGACTGTTTGGAGTACAATAAAATTCCTTCTGTCCAACTGTTTGGAACTCGAAATCATTCCATCTCCTTCAATCTTTGGAGCTCAACGTGATTCCATCTCTCTAACTGTTTGGAATTCCCTATCATTCCATCTCCCTGACTGTTTGGAGCTCGATATGATTCCAACTCTCTGACTGTCTGGAGTGCAAAATGATTCCTTCTCTCTCACAGTTTGGAGCTCCATATGATTCCATCTCTCTGACTGTTTGGAGCTCGATATGATTCCATCTCTCTGAATGTCTCAAGTGCAAAATGATTCCTTCTCTCTCACTCTTTGGAGCTCTATATGATTCCATCTCTCTGACTGTTTGGAGCTCGATATGATTCCATCACTCTGACTGTTTGGAGGGACAAATGATTCCTTCTCTCTCACTGTTTGGAGCTCTATATGGTTCCATCTCTCTGACTGTTTAGAGCTCTTTCTGATTTCATCTCTCTGACTGTTTAGAACTTCATATGATTCCAGCTCTCTGACTGTTTGGAGTTCTAAATGATTGCATCGCTGACTGTAGCTCTATGTGATTCCATCTCTCTGACTGCTTGGAGCTCTTTCTGATTTCATCTTCCTGACTGGAGCTCAATATGTTTCCATCTCTTTCACTGTTTGGAGCTCAATGTGGTTCTGTGTATCTGACTGTTTGGAACTCGATATGATTCCATCTCTCCATCTGTTTGGAGCTCAATATGATTCCGTCTATCTGAATGTTTGGGGCAGCAAATGATTCCATCTCTCTGACTGTTTGGATCTCTGTAAGATGCAATCTACCCGACTGTTTGGAACTCGAAATCATTCCACCACTCTTGACTCTTTGGAGCTCAATATGAGTCCATCTCTCTGCCTGTTTGGAGCTCAATATGATTGCATTTCTCCTACAATTGGCAGCTCTATAACATTCGAACTCTGACTGTTTACAGTTCGAAATACTTCCATCTCAATTGACTGTTTGGAGCACTATGTGATTCCATCTTGCTCTTTCGAGCACCATATAATACCATCTCTCTGACTGTTTGGAGCTTGAAATGATTCCAGCTCTCTTCTCTGCTTGGTGCTCTATATAGTTCCATCTCTCCGGCTGTTTGGAGTTGTAGATGATTGCATTTCTTTGACTCTTTGGAGCTCTAATTGATTCCATCTCTCTGACTCTTTGGAGCTCTATATGATTCCATCTCTCTGACTGTTTGGGGCGCTATATGATTCCATCTCTCAGACTGTTTGGAGCTCTAGGATTCCATCTCACTGACAGTTTGGATCTCTATATGATACCATCTCTGACTCTTTGGAGATCTATATGATTCCATCTCTCTGACTGTTTCGAACTCGAATCAAGTCCATCTCTGACTGTAGCTCTCTGTGATTCCAACTCTCCGACTGTTTGGAGCTCTTTCCAATTTCATCTCTCTGACTGTTTGGAGCTCAACATGATTCCATCTCTCTGATTGTTTGGCCTCTATATGATTCCATCTCTCTGACTTTTTGGAGGTTTATATGATTTCATCTCTCCTACAGCTTGGAGCTCTATATGATTCCATCTCTCTGACTGTTGGGAGCTCTTTATGATTTCATCTCTCTGACTGTTTAGAGCACTATAAGATGCCTTCTCTCCAACTGTTTGAAACTCGAAATCATGCCGTCTCCCTTCATTCTTTGGAGCACAGCTTGATTACATCTCTCAAACTGTTTGGAGCTCTATATGATTCCTCCATCCAAAGTTTTGGAGATTGAAATGATTCCTTCTCTCTGACTGGAGCGCTAAATGATTCTAGCTCTCTGACTGTTTGGATCTCCACATGATTCCATCTCTAATGACTGTTTGGAGCTCTAGTTCTTTCCGTCTCTCTGACTGTTTGGAGCTCTAGTTCTTTCCATCTCTCTGACTGTTTCGAGCTCTATATGATTGCAACTCTCTAACTGTTTGGAGTTCCCTATCATCCCATCTCCCTGACTGTTTGGAAATCGATATGTTTGCATCTCTCTGTCTGTTTGGAGTACAAAATGATTCCTTCCATCTGACTGTTAGGCGCTCTATCTGGTTCCATCTATCTGACTATTGGGAGCTCGACATAATTCCATCTCTCTGACTGTTTAGAGCTTCATATGTTTCCATCTCTCTGACTGTTTGGAGTTCTAAATGATTGCATCACTGACTGTAGCTCTATCTGATTCCATCTCTCTGACTGTTTGGAGCTCTTTCTGATTTCATCCTCCTGACTGGAGCTCAATATGTTTCCATTTCTTTGACTGTTTGGACCTCAAATAGTTCCATATATCTGACTGTTTGGAGCTTGATTTGATTGCACCTCTCCGCCTGTTTGGAGTTCTAGATGTTTGCATCTCTCTGACTGTTTGGAACTCTACTTGATTCCATCTCTCTGACTGTTTGGGGCACTATATAATTCCATCTCTCTGACTGTTTGGACCTTCATAAGATGCCAACTCCCCAACTGTTTGGAACTTGAAATCGTTCCATCACTCTTGACTCTTGCAGCTCAATATGATTCCATCTCTCTAACTGTTTGGAGCTCAATATGATTTCATCTCTCTGACTGTTTGGAGCACTATAAGATTCCTTCTCTCCAACTGATTGGAGCTCGAAATCATGCCATCTCCCTTCTTTCTTTGGAGCTCAACATGATTCCATCTTTCTAAATGTTTGGAATTCCTTATCATCCCATCTCCCTGACTGTTTGGAGATCGATATACTTCCATCTCTCTGACTGTTTGGAGCACAAAATGATTCCTTCTCTCTGACTGTTTGGAGTTCTAACTGCTTCTATCTCTCTGACTGTTTGGAGCTCTATATGTTTCCATCTCTCTGACTGTTTAGAGCTTCATATGATTCCATCTCTCTGAGTGTTTGGAGTTCTAGATGATTGCATCACTGACTGTCGCTCGAGGTGATTCCATCTCTCTGACAGTTTGGAGCTCTTTCTGATTTCATCTTCCTGACTGGAGCTCAATATGTTTCCATCTCTTTGACTGTTTGGAGCTCAATATGGTTCCGTACATCTGACTCTTTGGAGCTCTATATGATTCCCTCTCTCCAGCTGTTTGCAGTTCAAGATGATTGCATCTGTCTGACTGTCTCGAACTCTACTTGATTCCATCTCTATGACTTTTTGGCGCTCTATATGATTGCATCTCTCTGACTGTTTAGATCTTCATATGATTCCATCTCTGTAACTGTTTGGAGTTCTAAATGATTGCATCACTGACTGTAGCTCTATGTGATTCCATCTCTCTGACTGTTTGGAGCTCTTTCTGATTTCATCTCTCTGACTGGAGCTCTATATGATTCCATCTCTCTGACTGTTTGGACCTCAATATGATTCCGTCTGTATGACTGTTTGGAGCTCGATATGATTCCATCTCTCCGCTTGTTTGGAATTCTAGATGATTGCATCTCTCTGACTGTTTGGAACTCTACTTGATTCCTTATCTCTGACTCTTTGGCGCTCTATATAATTCCATCTCTCTGACTGTTTGGGGCACTATATAATTCCATCTCTCTGACTGTTTAGACCTAAATAAGATGCCATCTCACCGACTGTTTGGAATTCGAAATCTTTCCACCTCTCTTGACTCTTGGAGTGCAATATGATTCCATCTCTCTGACTGGTTGGAGCTCAATAAGATTCCATCTCTCTGACTGTTTGGAGCTCTAGAATTCCATCTCACTGACAGTTTGGATCTCTATATGATACCATCTCTGACTGTTTGGAGATCTATATGATTCCATCTCTCTGACTGTTTCGAACTCGAAATCAAGTCAAGTTCTGACTGTAGCTCTCAGTGATTCCAACTCTGACTGTTTGGAACTCTTTCCGATTTCATCTCTCTGACTGTTTGGAGTTCTAAATGATTGCATCGCTGACTGTAGCTCTATCTGATTCCTTCTCTCTGACTGCTTGGAGCTCTTTCTGATTTCATCTTCCTGACTGGAGCTCAATATGTTTCCATCTCTTTCACTGTTTGGAGCTCAATGTGGTTCTGTGTATCTGACTGTTTGGAGCTCATGATTCCATCTCTCCAGCTGTTTGGAGCTCAATATGATTCCGTCTATCTGCCTGTTTGGAACACTACTTGATTCCATCTCAATGATTCTTTGGCGCTGTATATGATTCCATCTCTCTGACTGTTTGGGGAAGCAAATGATTCCATCTCTCTCACTGTTTGGACCTCTGTAAGATGCAATCTACCCGACTGTTTGGAACTCGAAATCATTCCACCACTCTTGACTCTTTGGAGCTCAATATGAGTCCATCTCTCTGACTGTTTGGAGCTCAATATGATTGCATTTCTCTTACAATTGGCAGCTCTATAATATTCGAACTCTGACTGTTTGCAGCTCGAAATACTTCCATCTCAATTGACTGTTTGGAGGACTATGTGATTCCATCTTGCTCTTTCGAGCTCCATATCATAGCATCTCTCCGACTGTTTGGAGCTTGAAATGATTCCAACTCTCTTCTCTGCTTGGTGCTCTATATAGTTCCATCTCTCCGGCTGTTTGGAGTTGTAGATGATTGCATCTCTCTGACTGTTTGGAGCTCTATTTGATTCCGTCTCTCTGACAGTTTGGAGCTCTATATGATTCCATCTCTCTGACTGTTTGGGGCACTATATGATTCCATCTCTCTGACTGTTTGGAGCTCTAGGATTCCATCTCACTGACAGTTTGGATCTCTATATGATACCATCTCTGACTGTTTTGAGATCTATATGATTCCATCTCTCTGAATGTTTTGAACTTGAAATCAAGTCCATCTCTGACTTTAGCTCTCTGTGATTCCAACTCGCTGACTGTTTGGAGCTCTTTCCGATTTCATCTCTCTGACAGTTTGGACCTTCATAAGATGCCATCTCCCCGAATGTTTGGAACTTGAAATCTGTCCACCTCTCTTGACTCTTGGAGTGCAATATGATTGCATCTCTCTGACTGTTTGGAGGTCAATGTGATTCCATCTCTCTGACTGTTTGTGGCTCTATAAGATTTCATCTTTCCGACTGTTTGGAGTACAATAAAATTCCTTCTGTCCAACTGTTTGGAACTCGAAATCATTCCATCTCCTTCAATCTTTGGAGCTCAACGTGATTCCATCTCTCTAACTGTTTGGAGTTCCCTATCATACCATCTCCCTGACTGTTTGGAGCTCGATATGATTCCATCTCTCTGACTGTCTGGAGTGCAAAATGATTCCTTCTCTCTCACTCTTTGGAGCTCTATATGATTCCATCTCTCTGACTGTTTGGAGCTCGATATGTTTCCATCTCTCTGACTGTCTGGAGAGCAAAATGATTCCTTCTCTCTCACTGTTTGGAGCTCGATATGATTCCATCTCTCTGACTGTTTGGAGCTCGATATGATTCCATCACTCTGACTGTTTGGAGGGAAGAATGATTCCTTCTCTCTCACTGTTTGGAGCTCTATATGGTTCCATCTCTCTGACTGTTTAGAGCTCTTTCTGATTTCATCTCTCTGACTGTTTAGAACTTCATATGATTCCAGCTCTCTGACTGTTTGGAGTTCTAAATGATTGCATCGCTGACTGCAGCTCTATGTGATTCCATCTCTCTGACTGCTTGGAGCTCTTTCTGATTTCATCTTCCTGACTGCAGCTGAATGTGTTTCCATCTCTTTCACTGTTTGGAGCTCAATGTGGTTCTGTGTATCTGATTGTTTGGAACTCGATATGATTCCATCTCTCCATCTGTTTGGAGCTCAATATGATTCTGTCTATTTGAATGTTTGGGGCAGCAAATGATTCCATCTCTCTGACTGTTTGGACCTCTGTAAGATGCAATCTACCCGACTGTTTGGAACTCGAAATCATTCCACCACTCTTGACTCTTTGGAGCTCAATATGAGTCCTCTCTCTGCCTGTTTGGAGCTAAACATGATTGCATTTCTCCTACAATTGGCAGCTCTATAACATTCGAACTCTGACTGTTTACAGGTCGAAATACTTCCATCTCAATTGACTGTTTGGAGCACTATGTGATTCCATCTTGCTCTTTCAAGCACCATATAATACCATCTCTCTGACTGTTTGGAGCTTGAAATGATTCCAGCTCTCTTCTCTGCTTGGTGCTCTATATAGTTCCATCTCTCCGGCTGTTTAGAGTTGTAGATGATTGCATTTCTCTGACTCTTTGGAGCTCTATTTGATTCCATCTCTCTGACTGTTTGGAGATCTATATGATTCCATCTCTCTGACTGTTTGGGGCGCTATATGATTCCATCTCTCTGACTGTTTGGAGCTCTATATGATTCCATCTCTCTGGCTGTTTGGGGCGCTATATGATTCCATCTCTCAGACTGTTCGGAGCTCTAGGATTCCATCTCACTGACAGTTTGGATCTCTATATGATACCATCTCTGACTCTTTGGAGATCTATATGATTCCATCTCTCTGACTGTTTCGAACTCGAAATCAAGTCCATCTCTGACTGTAGCTCTCTGTGATTCCAACTCTCCGACTGTTTGGAGCTCTTTCCAATTTCATCTCTCTGACTGTTTGGAGCTCAACATGATTCCATCTCTCTGATTGTTTGGCCTCTATATGATTCCATCTCTCTGACTTTTTGGAGGTTTATATGATTTCATCTCTCCTACAGCATGGAGCTCTATATGATTCCATCTCTCTGACTGTTGGGAGCTCTTTATGATTTCATCTCTCTGACTGTTTAGAGCACTATAAGATGCCTTCTCTCCAACTGTTTGAAACTCGAAATCATGCCGTCTCCCTTCATTCTTTGGAGCTCAGCTTGATTACATTTCTCAAACTGTTTGGAGCTCTATATGATTCCTCCATCCAAGGTTTTGGAGATCGAAATGATTCCTTCTCTCTGACTGGAGCTCTAAATGATTCTAGCTCTCTGACTGTTTGGATCTCCACATGATTCCATCTCTAATGACTGTTTGGAGCTCTAGTTCTTTCCATCTCTCTGACTGTTTGGAGCTCTCTATGATTGCATCTCTCTGCCCGTTTGGAGCTGTATAAGATGCAAACTCTACGACTGGTTGGAACTCGAAATCACTTCATCTCCTTGACTCTTTGGAGCACAACATGATTCCATCTCTCTAACTGTTTGGAGTTCCCTATCATCCCATCTCCCTGACTGTTTGGAAATCGATATGTTTGCATCTCTCTGTCTGTTTGGAGTACAAAATGATTCCTTCCATCTGACTGTTAGGCGCTCTATCTGCTTCCATCTATCTGACTATTGGGAGCTCGACATAATTCCATCTCTCTGACTGTTTAGAGCTTCATATGTTTCCATCTCTCTGACTGATTGGAGTTCTAAATGATTGCATCACTGACTGTAGCTCTATCTGATTCCATGTCTCTGACTGTTTGGAGCTCTTTCTGATTTCATCTTCCTGACTGGAGCTCAATATGTTTCCATTTCTTTGACTGTTTGGAGCTCAAATGGTTCCATATATCTGACTGTTTGGAGCTTGATTTGATTCCATCTCTCCGCCTGTTTGGAGTTCTAGATGTTTGCATCTCCCTGACTGTTTGGAACTCTACTTGATTCCATCTCTCTGACTCTTTGGGGCACTATATAATTCCATCTCTCTGACTGTTTGGACCTTCATAAGATGCCAACTCCCCAACTGTTTGGAACTTGAAATCGTTCCATCACTCTTGACTCTTGCAGCTCAATATGATTCCATCTCTCTAACTGTTTGGAGCTCAATATGATTTCATCTCTCTGACTGTTTGGAGCACTATAAGATTCCTTCTCTCCAACTGATTGGAGCTCGAAATCATGCCATCTCCCTTCTTTCTTTGGAGCTCAACATGATTCCATCTCTCTAAATGTTTGGAATTCCTTATCATCCCATCTCCCTGACTGTTTGGAGATCGATATACTTCCATCTCTCTGACTGGAGCACAAAATGATTCCTTCTCTCTGAGTGTTTGGAGTTCTAACTGCTTCCATCTCTCTGACTGTTTGGAGCTCTATATGATTCCATCTCTTTGACAGTTTGGAGCTCTTTCTGATTTCATCTTCCTGACTGGAGCTCAATATGTTTCCATCTCTTTGACTGTTTGGAGCTCAATATGGTTCCGTACATCTGACAGTTTGGAGCTCTATATGATTCCCTCTCTCCAGCTGTTTGCAGTTCAAGATGATTGCATCTGTCTGACTGTCTCGAACTCTACTTGATTCCATCTCTATGACTTTTTGGCGCTCTATATGATTGCATCTCTCTGACTGTTTAGATCTTCATATGATTCCATCTCTGTAACTGTTTGGAGTTCTAAATGATTGCATCACTGACTGTAGCTCTATGTGATTCCATCTCTCTGGCTGTTTGGAGCTCTTTCTGATTTCATCTCTCTGACTGGAGCTCTATATGATTCCATCTCTCTGACGGTTTGGACCTCAATATGATTCCGTCTGTTTGACTGTATGGAGCTCGATATGATTCCAGTTCTCCGCTTGTTTGGAGTTTTACATGATTGCATCTCTCTGACTGTTTGGAACTCTACTTGATTCCTTATCTCTGACTCTTTGGCACTCTATATAATTCCATCTCTCTGACTGTTTGGGGCACTATATAATTCCATCTCTCTGACTGTTGAGACCTTCATAAGATGCCATCTCCCCGACTGTTTGGAATTTGAAATCTTTCCACCTCTCTTGACTCTTGGAGTGCACTATGATTCCATGTCTCTGACTGGTTGGAGCTCAATAAGATTCCATCTCTCTGACTGTTTGGAGCTCTAGAATTCCATCTCACTGACAGTTTGGATCTCTATATGATACCATCTCTGACTGTTTGGAGATCTATATGATTCCATATCTCTGACTGTTTCGAACTCGAAATCAAGTCAATTTCTGACTGTAGCTCTCTGTGATTCCAACTCTCTGACTGTTTGGAACTCATTCCGATTTCATCTCTCTGACTGTTTGGAGTTCTAAATGATTGCATCGCTGACTGTAGCTCTATGTGATTCCATCTCTCTGACTGCTTGGAGCTCTTTCTGATTTCATCTTCCTGACTGGAGCTCAATATGTTTCCATCTCTTTCACTGTTTGGAGCTCAATGAGGTTCTGTGTAACTGATTGTTTGGAGCTCGATATGATTCCATCTCTCCAGCTGTTTGGAGCTCAATAAGATTCCATCTCTCTGACTGTTTGGAGCTCTAGAATTCCATCTCACTGACAGTTTGGATCTCTATATGATACCATCTCTGACTGTTTGGAGATCTATATGATTCCATCTCTCTGACTGTTTCGAACTCGAAATCAAGTCAATTTCTGACTGTAGCTCTCTGTGATTCCAACTCTCTGACTGTTTGGAACTCATTCCGATTTCATCTCTCTGACTGTTTGGAGCTCTTTCTGATTTCATGTTCCTGACTGGAGCTCAATATGTTTCCATCTCTTTCACTGTTTGGAGCTCAATGTGGTTCTGTGTAACTGATTGTTTGGAGCTCGATATGATTCCATCTCTCCAGCTGTTTGGAGCTCAATATGATTTCAGCTATCTGACTGTTTGGAACTCTACTTGATTCCATCGCAATGATTCTTTTGTGCTCTATATGATTCCATCTCTCTGACTGTTTGGGGCTGCAAATTATTCCATCTCTCTGACTTTTGGACCTCTGTAAGATGCCATCTACCCGACTGTTTGGAACTCGAAATCATTCCACCACTGTTGACTCTTTGGAGCTCAATATGAGTCCATCTCTCTGACTAAAGACAAAACAAAACGGCGGATGCTGGAAATCCAAAACAAAAACAGAATTACCTGGAAAAACTCAGCAGGTCTGGCAGCATCGGCGGAGAAGAAAAGAGTTGACGTTTCGAGTCCTCATGACCCTTCGACAGAACTTGATTTCGAGTCCAAGAAAGAGTTGAAATATAAGCTGGTTTAAGGTGTGTGTGGGGGCGGGGGGGGGGGGGGGGGGGGGTGGAGGGGGGGTGGTGGGCGGAGAGATAGAGAGAGAGAGAGGTGCTTGTGTAGACAAACAAGCAGTGATAGAAGCAGATCATCAAAAGATGTCAGTTTCAATGGTACAAAAGAACACAAAGGTGTTAAAGTTAAAGTTGGTGATATTATCTAAACGAATGTGCTAATTAAGAATGGATGGTAGGGCACACAAGGTATAGCTCTAGTGGGGGTGGGGGGAGCATAAAAGATTTTAAAATATTTAAAAATAATGGGAATAGGTGGGAAAAGAAAAATCTATATAATTTATAGGGAAAAAAAGGGAAAAAGGGGGAAACAGAAAGGGGGTGGGGATGGGGGAGGGAGCTCACGACCTAAAGTTGTTGTACTCAATATTCAGACCGGAAGGCTGTAAGGTGCCTAGTCGGAAGATGAGGTGTTGTTCCTCCAGTTTGCGTTGGGCTTCACTGGAACAATGCAGCAAGCCAAGGACAGACATGTGGGCAAGAGAGCAGGGTGGAGTGTTAAAATGGCAAGCGACAGGGAGGTTTGGATCATTCTTGCGGACAGACTGCAGGTGTTCTGCAAAGCGGTCGCCCAGTTTACGTTTGGTCTCTCCAATGTAGAGGAGACCACATTGGGAGCAACGAATGCAGTAGACTAAGTTGGGGGAAATGCAAGTGAAATGCTGCTTCACTTGAAAGGAATGTTTGGGCCCTTGGACGGTGAGGAGAGAGGAAGTGAAGGGGCAGGTGTTACATCTTTTGCGTGGGCATGGGGTGGTGCCATAGAAGGGGGTTGAGGAGTAGGGGGTAATGGAGGAGTGGACCAGGGTGTCCCGGAGGGAGCGATCCCTACGGAATGCCGATAAGGGGGGTGAAGGGAAAATGTGTTTGGTGGTGGCATCATGCTGGAGTTGGCGGAAATGGCGGAGGATGATCCTTTGAATGCGGAGGTTGGTGGGGTGATAAGTGAGGACAAGGGGGACCCTATCATGTTTCTGGGAGGGAGGAGAAGGCGTGAGGGCGGATGTGTGGGAGATGGGCCGGACACGGTTGAGGGCCCTGTCAACGTCCGTGGGTGGAAAACCTCGGTTAAGGAAGAAGGAGGACATGTCAGAGGAACCGTTTTTGAAGGTAGCATCATTGGAACAGATGCGACGAAGGCGAAGGAACTGGGAGAATGGGATGGAGTCCTTACAGGAAGCGGGGTGTGAGGAGCTGTAGTCGAGGTAGCTGTGGGAGTCGGTGGGTTTGTAATGGATATTGGTGGACAGTCTATCACCAGAGATTGAGACAGAGAGGCCAAGGAAAGGAAGGGAAGTGTCAGAGATGGACCACGTGAAAATGATGGAGGGGTGGAGATTGGAAGCAAAATTAATAATTTTTTCCAAGTCCCGACGAGAGCATGAAGCGGCACCGAAGTAATCATCGATGTACCGGAGAAAAAGTTGTGGAAGGGGGCCGCAGTAGGACTGCAACAAGGAATGTTCCACATACCCCATAGAGAGACAGGCATAGCTGGGGCCCATGCGGGTACCCATAGCCACACCTTTTATTTGGAGAAAGTGAGAGGAGTTGAAGGAGAAATTGTTCAACGTGAGAACAAGTTCAGCCAGACGGAAGAGAGTAGTGGTGGATGGGGATTGTTCGGGCCTCTGTTCGAGGAAGAAGCTAAGGGCCCTCAGACCATCCTGGTGGGGGATGGAGGTGTAGAGGGATTGGGCGTCCATGGTGAAGAGGAAGCGGTTGGAGCCAGGGAACTGGAAATTGTTGATGTGACGTAAGGTGTCAGAGGAATCACGGATGTAGGTGGGAAGGGACTGGACAAGGGGAGAGAGAAGGGAGTCAAGATAACGAGAGATGAGTTCTGTGGGGCAGGAGCAAGCTGAGACGATCGGTCTACCAGGGCAGTTCTGTTTGTGGATTTTGGGTAGGAGATAGAAGTGGGCCGTAGGAGGTTGGGTGACTATCAGGTTGGAAGCTGTGGGAGGGAGATCCCCAGAGGAGATGAGGTCAGTGACAGTCCTGGAAACAATGGCTTGATGTTCAGTGGTGGGGTCATGGTCCAGGGAAAGGTAGGAGGAAGTGTCTGCGAGTTGACGCTCAGCCTCCGCGATGTAGAGGTCAGTGCGCCAGACAACAACAGCACCACCCTTGTCAGTGGGTTTGATGACAATGTCAGGGTTGGACCTGAGAGAATGGAGTGCAGTAAGTTCAGAGAGAGACAGGTTAGAATGGGTGAGAGGAGCAGAGAAATTGAGACGACTAATGTCGCGCCGACAGTTCTCAATGAAAAGATCAAGAGAAGGTAAGAATCCAGAGGGAGGGGTCCAGGTGGAGGGAGAATATTGCAGATGGGTAAAAGGATCCATTGATTTGGGAGAGGACTCCTGCCCGAAGAAGTGAGCCCGGAGACGAAGACGGCGAAAGAAGAGTTCAGTATCATGCCGAGCCCGAAATTCATTGAGGTGAGGGCGTAAGGGTATGAAACTAAGTCCTTTGCTGAGCACTGAACGTTCAGCATCGGAGAGGGGAAGGTCAGGGGGTATAGTGAATACACGGCTGGGGCTGGGATTCATCTCTCTGACTGTTTGGAGCTCAACATGATTCCAGCTCTCTGACTTTTTGGAGGTTTATATGATTCCATCTCTCTGACTGTTTGCACTCTATATGATTCCATCTCTCTGACTTTCTGGAGGATTATATGATTTCATCTCTCTGACTGTTTGGAGCTCAATATGATTGCATTTCTCTTACAATTGGCAGCTCTATAATATTCAAACTCTGACTGTTTGCAGCTCGAAATACTTCCATCTCAATTGACTGTTTGGAGCACTATGTGATTCTATCTTGCTCTTTCGAGCTCCATATCATACCATCTCTCCGACTGTTTGGAGCTTGAAATGATTCCAGCTCTATTCTCTGCTTGGTGCTCTATATATTTCCATCTCTCCGTTTGTTTGGAGACGTAGATGATTGCATCTCTCTGACTGTTTGGACCTCTATTTGATTCCAACTATCTGACTGTTTGAAGCTCTATATGATTCCATCTCTCTGACTGTTTGGGGCACTATATGATTCCATCTCTCAGACTGTTTGCAGCTCTAGGATTCCATCTCACTGACAGTTTGGATCTCTATATGATACCATCTCTGACTGTTTTGAGCTCTATATGATTCCATCTCTCTGAATGTTTCGAACTCGAAATCAAGTCCATCTCTGACTGCAGCTCTCTGTGATTCCAACTCTCCGACTGTTTGGAGCTCTTTCCGATTTCATCTCTCTGACTGTTTGGAGCTCAACATGATTCCAGCTCTCTGACTTTTTGGAGGTTTATATGATTCCATCTCTCTGACTGTTTGCACTCTATATGATTCCATCTCTCTGACTTTTTGGAGGATTATATGATTTCATCTCTCCTACAGCATGGAGCTCTATGTGATTCCACCTCTCTGACTGTTTGGAGCTCTATATGATTTCATCTCTCTGACTGTTTAGAGCACTATAAGATGCCTTCTCTCCAACTGTTTGGAATGTGAAATCATTCCATCTCCCTTCATTCTTTGGAGCTTAACATGATGCCATCTCTCGAACTGTTTGGAGTTCCCTGTCATCCCATCTCCTGACTGTTTGGTGCTTGATGTATTCCATTTCTCTGATTGTTTGGAGCACAGTAAGTTTCCTTCTCTCCAACTGTTTGGAACTCGAAATCATTCCATCTCCCTTCATTCTTTGGAGCTCAACATGATTCCATCTCTCGAACTGTTTGGAGTTCCCTATCATCCCATCTCCCTGACTGTTTGGAGCTCGATAAGATTCCATCTCTCTGACTGTTTGGACTCTATATAATTCCATCTCTCTGACTTTTTGGAGGGCTATATGATTTCATCTCTCCTACAGCATGGAGCTCTATATGATTCCATCTCAGGGACTGTTTGCAGAGCTATGAATCCATATCTCTGACTTTATGGAGTTCCAAAATTCCATCTCTCTGACTGTTTGGATATCTATATACCATTTCTGACTGTTTGGAGTTCTTTATGATTCCATCTCCCTGACTGTTTGTAGCTCTCCAGTCTTATACCTCTTTGCCTGTTCGGAGTTGTGTATACTTCTATCTGACTGTTTGGAGGTCTATATGATTCCATCTCTCTGACTGTTTAGAGCTTTGTATGATTCCATCTCTCTGACTATTCGGAGTTCTAAATGATTACATCACTGACTGTAGCTTTATGTGATTCAATCTCTGTGACTGTTTGGAACACTTTCTGATTTCATCTCTCTGACTGTTTGGAGCTCAACGTGATTCCATCTCTCTGACTGTTGGGAGCTCTATATGATTGCATCTCTCCGCATATTTGGAGTTCTAGATGATTGCATCTCTCTGACTATTTGGAACTCTACTTGATTCCATCTCCCGGCTCTTTGGTGGTCTATATGATTCCATCTCTCTGACTGTTTGGGGCAGTATATAATTCCATCTCTCTAACTGTTTGGACATCCATAAGATGCCATCTCCCCGACTGTTTGCAACTTGAAATCTTTCCACAGCTCTTCACACTTGAAGCTCAATATGATTCCATCTCTCTGACTGTTTGGAGCTCAATATGATTGCATTTCTCTTACTATTGGCAGCTCTATATTATTCCATCTCAGACTGTTTGCAGCTCGACATAATTCCATCTCACTTGACTGTTTGGAGCTCTATGTGATTCCATCTTGCTCTTTCGAGCTCCATATAATACCAGTTCTCTCAATGTTTGGAGCTTGAAATGATTCCAGCTCTCTTCTCTGCTTGGGGCTCTTTGTGAATCCATCTTGCTCTTTCAAGCTCTATATAATAGAATCTCTCTGACAGTTTGGAACTGGAAATCATTCCATCTGCCTTGACTCTTTCGAGCTCAACATGATTCCATCTCCCTGACTGTTTGGAGCTCTATATGATTCCAGCTCTTTGACTGTTTGGACCTCTATTTGATGCCATCTCTCTGACTTTTTGCAGGTTTATATGATTTCATCTCTCCTACAGCATGGAGCTCCATATGATTCCATCTCTCTGACTGTTGGGAGCTCTATATGATTTTATCTCTCTGACTGTTTAGAGCACTATAAGTTGCCTTCTCTCCAACTGTTTGAAACTCGAAGTCATTCCATCTCCCTTCATTCTTTGGAGCTCAACATGATTCCATCTCTCTAACTGTTTGGAGTTCCCTTTCATCCCATCTCTCTGACTGTTTGGAGCTCGATAAGATTCCATCTCTCTGACTGTTTGGACTCCATATAATTCCATCTCTCTGACTTTTTGGAGGTTTATATGATTTCATCTCTCCTACAGCATGGAGCTCTATAAGATTCCATCTCAGTGACTGTTTGCAGAGCTATGATTCCATCTCTCTGACTGTTTGGAGTTCCAAGATTCCATCTCCCTGACTGTTTGGTTATCTATATACCATTTATGACTGTTTGGAGTTCTATATGATTCCATCTCCCTGTCTGTTTGTAGCTCTCCAGGCTTATACCTCTTTGTCTGTTCGGAGCTCTGTATACTTCTATCTGACTGTTTGGAGCTCTATATGGTTGCATCTCTCTGACTGTTTTGACTTACATATGATTCCATCTCTCTCACTGTTTGGAGCACTTTATGATTCCATCCCTCTGACTGTTTGGAGCTGTATAAGATGCCATCTCTATGACTGTTTGGAACTCGAAATCATTCCATCTCCTTGACTCTTTGGAGCACCGCATGATTCCATCTCACTGATTGTTGGACTCTATATAATTCCATTTCTCTTATGATTGAGAGCTCTGTATGCTTCCATTTCTGACAGTTAGAACCTCGACATGATTCCATCTCTGTTGACTTTTTGGAGCTCTATATGATTCCATCTTGCTCTTTCGAGCTCTATATAATACCATCTCTCTGACTGGCGCTCGAAATGCTTCCAGCTCTCTTCTCTGTTTGGAGCTCTATATGATTCCATCTCTCTTGACACTTTGGAGCTCAATATGATTCCATCCCTCTGAATGTTTGGTTCCATTTCTTGTACTTTTGTGAGCTCTATATGATTGCGACTCAGAGTGTTTGCAGCTCGATATGATTCCATCTCTCTTGACTGTTTGGAGCTCTATATGATTCCATCTCACCTTCTATTTGGAGCTCTATATGATTCCATCTCTCCATCAGTTTGGAGCACGAAATGATTCCAGCTCCTTTGTTTATTTGGAGATCTATGTGATTCCATATCTCTGACTGTCTGGAGCTCAACATGATTCCGTCTACCTGACTGTTAGGAGCTCTATATGATCCATCTCACCGTCCAATTGGAGTTCTTAATGATTGCATCTCTCTGACTGTTTCGAGCTCTCTATGGTTCCATCTCTCTGACTGTTTGGAGCTCTATATGATTTCATCTCTCTGACTGTTTGGATCTTTCTAAGATTTCATCTCTCTGACTGTTTGGAGCACAATAAGATGCCTTCTCTCCAACTGTTTGGAACTCAAAATCATGCCATCTCCCTTCATTCTTTGGAGCTCAACATGATTCCATCTCTCGACCTGTTTAGAATTCCCTATCATCCCATCTCCCTGACTGTTTGGAGCTCGATAAGATTCCATCTCTCTGACTGTTAGGTGCACAAAATGAGTCCTTCTCTCTGACTTTTTGGAGCTCCATCTGCTTCCATTTATCTGACTGTTTGGAGCTCTATATGATTCCATCTCTCTGACTATTTGGAGTTCTAAATTATTGCATCACTTACTGTAGCTCTATGTGATTCCATCTCTGTGACTGTTTGGAAGCCTTTCTGATTTCATCTCTCTGACTGTTTGGAACACGATATGTTTCCATCTCTTTGACTGTTTGGAGCTCAATATGATTCCATCTATCTGACCATTTGAAGCTCGATACGATTCCATCTCTCCGCCTATTTGGAGTTCTAGATGATTGCATCTCTCTGACTGTTTGGAACTCTACTTGATTCCATCTCCCAGACTCTTTGGTGCTCCATATGATTGCATCTCTCTGACTGTTTGGGGCACTATATAATTCCATCTCTCTGACTGTTTGGACCTCCATAAGATGCCATCTCCCCGACTGTTTGGAACTTGAAATCTTTCCACATCTCTTCACACTTGGAGCTCAATATGATTCCATCTCTCTTACTGTTTGGAGCTCAATATGATTGCATTTCTCTTACTATTGGCAGCTCTATATTATTCCATCTCTGACTGTTTGCCGCTCGAAATTATTCCATCTCACTTGACTGTTTGGAGCTCTATGTGATTCCATCTTGCTCTTTCGTGCTCCACATAATACCATCTCTCGACTCTTTGGAACTTGAAATGATTCCAGCTCTCTTCTCTGCTTGGGGTTCTATATGTTTCCATGTTGCTCTTTCGAGCTCCATATAATAGAATCTCTCCGACTGTTTGGAACTCGAAATCATTCCATCTGCCTTGACTCTTTTGAGCTCAATATGTTTCCAACTCTCTGACTGTTTGGAGCTCTATGTGATTTCATCTCTCTGACTGTGTGGAGCTACCTATCATCCCATCTCTCTGACTGTTTTGAGCTCTATATGATTCCATCTATCTGAATGTTTGGAGCTGTGTAAATGCATTCCCTCCGATTGTTTGCAACTTGAAATCATTCCATCTCTCTTGACTCTTAGCTGCTCTATTTGCTTCCATCTCTGACTGTTTGCAGCTCGAAATGATTCCATCTCTCTTGACTGTTTGGAGCTCTCGATGATTCAATCTTGCTGTTTGGAGCACTATATGATTGCTTCTCTCTGACTGTCTAGAGCTCTATATGATTCCATCTCTCCGACCAGAGCATGGAATTATTCCTTCTCTCTGACTCTGTGGAGATCTATATGATCCTATCTCTCTGACTGTTTGGAGATCCATATGAGTTAATTTCTCTTACTATTCGGAACTCTATATGATTCCATCTCTCTTGAATGTTTGGAGCTCTATATGATTCCACCTTGCTCTTTCAAGCTCTATATGATACATTGCTCCAACTATTTGGAGCTCGAAATGATTCCAGCTCTCTTTTCTGTTTGGAGATCTATGTGATTCTGTCTATCTGACTGTTTGGAGCTCTATACGATTCCATCTCTCCCTCTGTATGGAGTTCTTAATGATTGCAACTCTCTGACTGTTTGGAGGTCAACATGATTCCAGTGCTCTTACTTTTTGGAGGTTTATATGATTTCATCGCTCCTACAGACTGTAGCTCTATAAGATTCCATCTCTCTGACTGTTTGGAGCTCTTCATGATTTCACCTCTCTGACTGTTTGAAGCACTATATGATTCCATCTCTCTGACTGCTTGTAGCTCTGTAACATGCCATCTCTCCAACTGTTTGGAACTCGAAATCATTCCATCTCTCTTGACTCTTTGAAGCCCAACCTGATTCCATCTCTTTGATTATTTGCACTCCATATGATTCCATCCCTCTGACTTTTTGGAGCTTTACATGATTCCAACTCTCCCACAGCTTGACGTCCTATATGATTCCATCTCGCTGACTGTTTGGATATCTATATACCATCTCTGATGGTTTGGGGTTTGACATGATTCCATCTCCCTGACTGTTTGTAGCTCTCCAGGCTTATACCTCTCTGTCTGTTCTGAGCTCTGTATTCTTCGATCTGACTGTTTGGAGCTCTATATGATTGCATCTCTCTGACCGTGTGGATCTCTATATGATTCCATCTCTCTGACTGTTTGGAGCTCTATATGATTCCTCCCTCCGAAGATTTGGAGCTCGAAATGATTCCTTCTCTCTGACTGGAGTACTAAATGATTCTAGCTCTCTGAATGTTTGGATCTCCACATGATTCCATCTCTAATGTCTGTTTGGAGCTCTACTTCTTTCCATCTCTCTGACTGTTTGGAGCTCTATATGATTCCATCTCTCTGACTGTTTGGAGATGTATAAGATGCAATCTCTACGACTGGTTGGAACTCGAAATCACTTAATCTCCTTGACTCTTTGGAGCACAACATGATTCCATCTCTCTGCCTGTTTGGAGCACTATAAGATTCCTTCACTCCAACTGTTTGGAACTCAAAATCATTCCATCTCCCTTGATTCTTTGGAGCTCAACATGATTCCATCTCCCTAACTGTTTGGAGTTCCCTATCATCCCATCTCTCTGACTGTTTGGAGTACAAAATGATTCTATCTCTCTGACTGTTTGGAGTTCTAAATGATTGCATCACTGACTGTAGCTCTATGTGATTCCATCTCTCTGACTGTTTGGAGCTCTTTCTGATTTCATCTTCCTGACTGGAGCTCAATATGTTTCCATCTCATTCACTGTTTGGAGCTCAAATGGTTGCATATTTCTGATTGTTTGGAGCTCGATATGATTCCATCTCTCCACCTGTTTGGAGTTCTAGATGATTGCATCTCTCTGACTGTTTGGAACTCTACTTGATTCAGTCTCTCGGACTCTTTGGGGCACTATATAAGACCAGCTCTCTGACTGTTTAGAACTTCATAAGATGCCAACTCCCCAACTGTTTTGGAAATTGAAATCTTTCCACCACTCTTGACTCTTGCAGCTCAATATGATTCCATCTCTCTAACTGTTTGGAACTCAATAAGATTTCATCTCCCTGACTGTTTGGAGCACTATAAGATTCCTTCTCTCCAACTGTTTGGAGCTCGAAATCATGCCATCTCCCTTCTTTCTTTGGAGCTCAACATGATTCCATCTTTCTAACTGTTTGGAAATCCCTATCATCCCATCTCCCTGACTGTTTGGAGATCGATATACTTCCATCTCTCTGACTGTTTGGAGCACAAAATTATTCCTTCTCTTTGACTGTTTGGAGTTCTGTCTGCTTCCATCACTCTGACTGTTTGGAGCTCTATATGATTCCATCTCTTTGACTGATTAGAGCTTCATATGATTCCATCTCTCTGACTGTTTGGAGTTGTAAATGATTGCATCACTGACTGTATCTCTATGTGATTCCATCTATCTCACTGTTTGGAGTTCCCTATCATCCCATCTCCCTGACTGTTTGGAGATCGATATACTTCCATCTCTCTGACTGTTTGGAGCACAAAATGATTCCTTCTCTCTGACTGTTTGGAGTTCTGTCTGCTTCCATCACTCTGACTGTTTGGAGCTCTATATGATTCCATCTCTTTGACTGATTAGAGCTTCATATGATTCCATCTCTCTGACTGTTTGGAGTTGTAAATGATTGCATCACTGACTGTATCTCTATGTGATTCCATCTATCTCACTGTTTGGAGTTCCCTATCATCCCATCTCCCTGACTGTTTGGAGATCGATATACTTCCATCTCTCTGACTGTTTGGAGCACAAAATGATTCCTTCTCTCTGACTGTTTGGAGTTCTGTCTGCTTCCATCTCTCTGACTGTTTGGAGCTCTAAATGATTCCATCTCTCTGACTGATTAGAGCTTCATATGATTCCATCTCTCTGACTGTTTGGACTTCTAAATGATTGCATCACTGACTGTAGCTCTATGTGATTCCATCTCTCTGACTGTTTGGAGCTCTTTCTGATTTCATCTTCCGAACTGGAGCTCAATATGTTTCCATCTCTTTGACTGTTTGGAGCTCTATATGGTTCCGTATATCTGACTGTTTGGAGCTCGATATGATTCCCCCTCTCCAACTGTTTGCAGTTCAAGATGATTGCATCTCTCTGACTGTTTGGAACTCTACTTGATTCCATCTCTATGAATTTTTGGCGCTCTATATGATTCCATCTCTCTGACTATTTAGAGCTTCATATGATTCCATCTCTCTGACTGTTTGGAGCTCTTTCTGATTTCATCTCTCTGACTGGAGCTCTATATGATTCCATTTCTCTGACTGTTTGGACCTCAATATGATTCCGTCTATCTGACTGTTTGGAGCTCGATATGATTCCATCACTCCACTTGTTTGGAGTTCTAGATGATTGCATCTTTCTGACTGTTTGGAACTCTATATGATACCATCTCTCTAAGTGTTTGGAACTCGAAATCATTCCAGCACTCTTGAATCTTTGGAGCTCATCTCTCTGCTGTTTAAAGCTCAATATGATTGCATTTCTCTTACTATTGTCAGCTCTATATTATTCCATCTCTGACAGTTTGCAGTTCAAAATAATTCCATCTCACTTGACTGTTTGGAGCTCTATGTGATTCCATCTTGGTCTTTCGAGCTCCATATAATACCAGTTCTCTGACTGTTTGGAGCTTGAAATGATTCCAGCTCTCTTCTCTGCTTGGAGCTCTATGTGATCCCATCTTGCTCTTTCGAGCTCTATATAATAGAATCTCTTCAACTGTTTGGAACTCGAAATCATTCCTTCTGCTTTGACTCTTTCGACCTCAACATGATTCCATCTCTCTGACTGTTTGGAGCTCTATATGATTTCATCTCTCTGACTGTGTGGTGCTACCCATCATCCCATCTCTCCGACTCTTTGGAGCTCTATATGATTTCATCTCTCTTTTCTGTTTGGAGCTCAATGTGCTTCCATCTATCTGACTGTTTGGAACTCTATACTATTCCATCTCTACGTCTGTTTGGAGTTCTTATTGATTGCATCTCTCTGACTGTTTGGAGCTCTATAAGATGCCATCTCTCAGACTGTTTGGAGCTAGAAATGATTCCAGCTCTCTTTTCTGTTTGGAGCTCAATGTGATTCCGTCTATCAGACTGTTTGGAACACTATACGATTCCATCTCTCCGACTGTTTGGAACTCGAAAACAAGTCCATCTCTCTTGACTCTTTGGAGCTCAACATGATTCAATCTCTCTGACTGTTTGGACTCTATATGATCCCATCTCTTTGACTTTTTGGAGGTTTATATGATTTCATCTCTCCTACAGCTTTCAATTCTATATGATTCCATCTCAGTGACTGTTTGGAGTGCTATGATTCCATCTTTCTGACTGTTGGAGCTCCAAGATTCCATCTCTCTGACTGTTTGGATATCTATATACCATCTCTGACTGTTTGGAGTTCTATATGATTCCTCTCCCTTACTGTTTGTTGCTCTTCAGGCTGAAACCTCTCTTTCTGCTTGGAGTTCTGTGAAATTCTATCTGACTGTTTGGAACTCTATATGATTGCATCTCTCGGACTGTGTGGATCTCTGTATGATTCCATCTCTCTGACTGTTTGGAGCTCTATATTATTCCATCTGTCCGAGGTTTTCTCACACAAAATGATTCCTTCTCTCTGACTGGAGCTCTAAATGATTCTATCTCTCTGTCTGTTTGGATCTCCACATGTTTCCATCTCTAATGACACTTTGGAGCTCTATTTCTTTCCATCTCTCTGAATGTTTGGACTCCATATGATTCCATTTCTCTTACTATTGGGGGCTCTATATGATTCCATCTTGCTCTTTCGAGCTCTATATAATTCCGTCTCTCCGACTGTTTGAAGCACAAAATGATTCCAACTGTCTTTTCTGTTTGGAACTCGAAATCATTCCATCTCTCTTGACTCTTTGGAGCTCAATATGATTCCATCTCTCTGAATGTTTGGAGCTTCATATGATTCCATTTCTTTTACTATTGGGAGCTCCATATGATCCCATCTCTGAGTGTTTGCAGCTCGATATGATGCCATCTCTCTTGACTGTTTGGAGCTCAATATGATTACATCTTACTCTTTCGAACTCTATATAATCCGATCTCTCCGACTGTTTGGAGCACAAAATGATTCCAGCTCCCTTGTTTATTCGCAGCTCTATGTGATTCCATCTCTCTGACTGTTTGGATCTCAATATGATTCCGTCTATCTGACTGTTTGCAGCTCAATATGATTCCGTCTATGTGACTGTTTGAATCTCTGACGGTTTGGACCTCAATATGATTCCGTCTATCTGACTGTTTGGAGCTCGATATGATTCCATCTCATTACTTGTTTGGAGTTCTAGATGATTGCATCTCTCTGACTGTTTGGAACTCTACTTGATTCCTTATCTCTGATTCTTTGCCGCTCTATATAATTCCATCTCTCTGACTCTTTGGGGCACTATATAATTCCATTTCTCTGACTGTTTGGACCTTCATAAGATGCCATCTCCACGACTGTTTGGAACTTGAAATCTTTCCACCTCTCTTGACTCTAGCAGTTCAATATGATTCCATCTCTCTGACTGTTTGGAGCTCTATAAGATTTCATCTTTCTGACTTTTTGGAGCACTATAAGATTCCTTCTCTCCAACTGTTTGGAACTCGAAATCATTCCATCTCCCTTCAATCTTTGGAGCTCAACATGATTCAATCTCTCTAACTGTTTGGAGTTCCCTATCATCCCTTCTCCCTGAATGTTTGGAGCGTGATATGATTCCATCTCTCTGACTGTTTCGAGTACAAAATGATTCCTCCTCTCTTACTGTTTGAAGCTCTATATGATTCCTTCTCACTGACTGTTTGGAGTTCTAAATGATTGCATCGCTGACTGTAGCTCTATGTGATTCCATCTCTCTGACTGCTTGGAGATCTTTCTGATTTCATCTTCCTGACTGGAGCTCAATATGTTTCCATTTCTTTCACTGTTTGGAGCTCAGTGTGGTTCTGTGTATCTGACTGTTTGGAGCTCGATATGATTCTATCTCTCCACCTGTTTGGAGCTCAATATGATTCCGTCTATCTGACTGTTTGGAACTCTACTTGATTCCATCTCAATGATTCTTTTGCACTCTATATGATTCCATCTCTCTGACTGTTTGGGGCAGCAAATGATTCCATCTCTCTGACTGTTTCGAACTCGAAATGAAGTACATCTCTGACTGTAGCTCTCTGTGATTCCAACTCTCCGACTGTTTGGAGCACTTTCCGATTTCATCTCTCTGACTGTTTGGAGCTCAACATGATTCCATCTCTCTGACTGTTTGGACTCTTTATGGTTCCATCTCTCTGACTTTTTGGAGGGTTATATGATTTCATCTCTCCTACAGCATGGAGATCTACATGATTCCATCTCTCTGACTGTTGGGAGCTCTATATGATTTCATCTCTCTGACTGTTTAGAGCACTATAAGATGCCTTCTCTCCAACTGTTTGGAATGTGAAATCATTCCATCTCCCTTCATTCTTTGGAGCTTAACATGATGCCATCTCTCGAACTGTTTGGAGTTCCCTGTCATCCCATCTCCTGACTGTTTGGTGCTTGATGTATTCCATTTCTCTGATTGTTTGGAGCACAGTAAGTTTCCTTCTCTCCAACTGTTTGGAACTCGAAATCATTCCATCTCCCTTCATTCTTTGGAGCTCAACATGATTCCATCTCTCGAACTGTTTGGAGTTCCCTATCATCCCATCTCCATGACTGTTTGGAGCTCGATAAGATTCCATCTCTCTGACTGTTTGGACTCTATATAATTCCATCTCTCTGACTTTTTGGAGGGCTATATGATTTCATCTCTCCTACAGCATGGAGCTCTATATGATTCCATCTCAGGGACTGTTTGCAGAGCTATGAATCCATATCTCTGACTTTATGGAGTTCCAAAATTCCATCTCTCTGACTGTTTGGATATCTATATACCATTTCTGACTGTTTGGAGTTCTTTATGATTCCATCTCCCTGACTGTTTGTAGCTCTCCAGTCTTATACCTCTTTGCCTGTTCGGAGTTGTGTATACTTCTATCTGACTGTTTGGAGGTCTATATGATTCCATCTCTCTGACTGTTTAGAGCTTTGTATGATTCCATCTCTCTGACTATTCGGAGTTCTAAATGATTACATCACTGACTGTAGCTTTATGTGATTCAATCTCTGTGACTGTTTGGAACACTTTCTGATTTCATCTCTCTGACTGTTTGGAGCTCAACGTGATTCCATCTCTCTGACTGTTGGGAGCTCTATATGATTGCATCTCTCCGCATATTTGGAGTTCTAGATGATTGCATCTCTCTGACTATTTGGAACTCTACTTGATTCCATCTCCCGGCTCTTTGGTGGTCTATATGATTCCATCTCTCTGACTGTTTGGGGCAGTATATAATTCCATCTCTCTAACTGTTTGGACATCCATAAGATGCCATCTCCCCGACTGTTTGCAACTTGAAATCTTTCCACAGCTCTTCACACTTGAAGCTCAATATGATTCCATCTCTCTGACTGTTTGGAGCTCAATATGATTGCATTTCTCTTACTATTGGCAGCTCTATATTATTCCATCTCAGACTGTTTGCAGCTCGACATAATTCCATCTCACTTGACTGTTTGGAGCTCTATGTGATTCCATCTTGCTCTTTCGAGCTCCATATAATACCAGTTCTCTCAATGTTTGGAGCTTGAAATGATTCCAGCTCTCTTCTCTGCTTGGGGCTCTTTGTGAATCCATCTTGCTCTTTCAAGCTCTATATAATAGAATCTCTCTGACAGTTTGGAACTGGAAATCATTCCATCTGCCTTGACTCTTTCGAGCTCAACATGATTCCATCTCCCTGACTGTTTGGAGCTCTATATGATTCCAGCTCTTTGACTGTTTGGACCTCTATTTGATGCCATCTCTCTGACTTTTTGCAGGTTTATATGATTTCATCTCTCCTACAGCATGGAGCTCCATATGATTCCATCTCTCTGACTGTTGGGAGCTCTATATGATTTTATCTCTCTGACTGTTTAGAGCACTATAAGTTGCCTTCTCTCCAACTGTTTGAAACTCGAAGTCATTCCATCTCCCTTCATTCTTTGGAGCTCAACATGATTCCATCTCTCTAACTGTTTGGAGTTCCCTTTCATCCCATCTCTCTGACTGTTTGGAGCTCGATAAGATTCCATCTCTCTGACTGTTTGGACTCCATATAATTCCATCTCTCTGACTTTTTGGAGGTTTATATGATTTCATCTCTCCTACAGCATGGAGCTCTATAAGATTCCATCTCAGTGACTGTTTGCAGAGCTATGATTCCATCTCTCTGACTGTTTGGAGTTCCAAGATTCCATCTCCCTGACTGTTTGGTTATCTATATACCATTTATGACTGTTTGGAGTTCTATATGATTCCATCTCCCTGTCTGTTTGTAGCTCTCCAGGCTTATACCTCTTTGTCTGTTCGGAGCTCTGTATACTTCTATCTGACTGTTTGGAGCTCTATATGGTTGCATCTCTCTGACTGTTTTGACTTACATATGATTCCATCTCTCTCACTGTTTGGAGCACTTTATGATTCCATCCCTCTGACTGTTTGGAGCTGTATAAGATGCCATCTCTATGACTGTTTGGAACTCGAAATCATTCCATCTCCTTGACTCTTTGGAGCACCGCATGATTCCATCTCACTGATTGTTGGACTCTATATAATTCCATTTCTCTTATGATTGAGAGCTCTGTATGCTTCCATTTCTGACAGTTAGAACCTCGACATGATTCCATCTCTGTTGACTTTTTGGAGCTCTATATGATTCCATCTTGCTCTTTCGAGCTCTATATAATACCATCTCTCTGACTGGCGCTCGAAATGCTTCCAGCTCTCTTCTCTGTTTGGAGCTCTATATGATTCCATCTCTCTTGACACTTTGGAGCTCAATATGATTCCATCCCTCTGAATGTTTGGTTCCATTTCTTGTACTTTTGTGAGCTCTATATGATTGCGACTCAGAGTGTTTGCAGCTCGATATGATTCCATCTCTCTTGACTGTTTGGAGCTCTATATGATTCCATCTCACCTTCTATTTGGAGCTCTATATGATTCCATCTCTCCATCAGTTTGGAGCACGAAATGATTCCAGCTCCTTTGTTTATTTGGAGATCTATGTGATTCCATATCTCTGACTGTCTGGAGCTCAACATGATTCCGTCTACCTGACTGTTAGGAGCTCTATATGATCCATCTCACCGTCCAATTGGAGTTCTTAATGATTGCATCTCTCTGACTGTTTCGAGCTCTCTATGGTTCCATCTCTCTGACTGTTTGGAGCTCTATATGATTTCATCTCTCTGACTGTTTGGATCTTTCTAAGATTTCATCTCTCTGACTGTTTGGAGCACAATAAGATGCCTTCTCTCCAACTGTTTGGAACTCAAAATCATGCCATCTCCCTTCATTCTTTGGAGCTCAACATGATTCCATCTCTCGACCTGTTTAGAATTCCCTATCATCCCATCTCCCTGACTGTTTGGAGCTCGATAAGATTCCATCTCTCTGACTGTTAGGTGCACAAAATGAGTCCTTCTCTCTGACTTTTTGGAGCTCCATCTGCTTCCATTTATCTGACTGTTTGGAGCTCTATATGATTCCATCTCTCTGACTATTTGGAGTTCTAAATTATTGCATCACTTACTGTAGCTCTATGTGATTCCATCTCTGTGACTGTTTGGAAGCCTTTCTGATTTCATCTCTCTGACTGTTTGGAACACGATATGTTTCCATCTCTTTGACTGTTTGGAGCTCAATATGATTCCATCTATCTGACCATTTGAAGCTCGATACGATTCCATCTCTCCGCCTATTTGGAGTTCTAGATGATTGCATCTCTCTGACTGTTTGGAACTCTACTTGATTCCATCTCCCAGACTCTTTGGTGCTCCATATGATTGCATCTCTCTGACTGTTTGGGGCACTATATAATTCCATCTCTCTGACTGTTTGGACCTCCATAAGATGCCATCTCCCCGACTGTTTGGAACTTGAAATCTTTCCACATCTCTTCACACTTGGAGCTCAATATGATTCCATCTCTCTTACTGTTTGGAGCTCAATATGATTGCATTTCTCTTACTATTGGCAGCTCTATATTATTCCATCTCTGACTGTTTGCCGCTCGAAATTATTCCATCTCACTTGACTGTTTGGAGCTCTATGTGATTCCATCTTGCTCTTTCGTGCTCCACATAATACCATCTCTCGACTCTTTGGAACTTGAAATGATTCCAGCTCTCTTCTCTGCTTGGGGTTCTATATGTTTCCATGTTGCTCTTTCGAGCTCCATATAATAGAATCTCTCCGACTGTTTGGAACTCGAAATCATTCCATCTGCCTTGACTCTTTTGAGCTCAATATGTTTCCAACTCTCTGACTGTTTGGAGCTCTATGTGATTTCATCTCTCTGACTGTGTGGAGCTACCTATCATCCCATCTCTCTGACTGTTTTGAGCTCTATATGATTCCATCTATCTGAATGTTTGGAGCTGTGTAAATGCATTCCCTCCGATTGTTTGCAACTTGAAATCATTCCATCTCTCTTGACTCTTAGCTGCTCTATTTGCTTCCATCTCTGACTGTTTGCAGCTCGAAATGATTCCATCTCTCTTGACTGTTTGGAGCTCTCGATGATTCAATCTTGCTGTTTGGAGCACTATATGATTGCTTCTCTCTGACTGTCTAGAGCTCTATATGATTCCATCTCTCCGACCAGAGCATGGAATTATTCCTTCTCTCTGACTCTGTGGAGATCTATATGATCCTATCTCTCTGACTGTTTGGAGATCCATATGAGTTAATTTCTCTTACTATTCGGAACTCTATATGATTCCATCTCTCTTGAATGTTTGGAGCTCTATATGATTCCACCTTGCTCTTTCAAGCTCTATATGATACATTGCTCCAACTATTTGGAGCTCGAAATGATTCCAGCTCTCTTTTCTGTTTGGAGATCTATGTGATTCTGTCTATCTGACTGTTTGGAGCTCTATACGATTCCATCTCTCCCTCTGTATGGAGTTCTTAATGATTGCAACTCTCTGACTGTTTGGAGGTCAACATGATTCCAGTGCTCTTACTTTTTGGAGGTTTATATGATTTCATCGCTCCTACAGACTGTAGCTCTATAAGATTCCATCTCTCTGACTGTTTGGAGCTCTTCATGATTTCACCTCTCTGACTGTTTGAAGCACTATATGATTCCATCTCTCTGACTGCTTGTAGCTCTGTAACATGCCATCTCTCCAACTGTTTGGAACTCGAAATCATTCCATCTCTCTTGACTCTTTGAAGCCCAACCTGATTCCATCTCTTTGATTATTTGCACTCCATATGATTCCATCCCTCTGACTTTTTGGAGCTTTACATGATTCCAACTCTCCCACAGCTTGACGTCCTATATGATTCCATCTCGCTGACTGTTTGGATATCTATATACCATCTCTGATGGTTTGGGGTTTGACATGATTCCATCTCCCTGACTGTTTGTAGCTCTCCAGGCTTATACCTCTCTGTCTGTTCTGAGCTCTGTATTCTTCGATCTGACTGTTTGGAGCTCTATATGATTGCATCTCTCTGACCGTGTGGATCTCTATATGATTCCATCTCTCTGACTGTTTGGAGCTCTATATGATTCCTCCCTCCGAAGATTTGGAGCTCGAAATGATTCCTTCTCTCTGACTGGAGTACTAAATGATTCTAGCTCTCTGAATGTTTGGATCTCCACATGATTCCATCTCTAATGTCTGTTTGGAGCTCTACTTCTTTCCATCTCTCTGACTGTTTGGAGCTCTATATGATTCCATCTCTCTGACTGTTTGGAGATGTATAAGATGCAATCTCTACGACTGGTTGGAACTCGAAATCACTTAATCTCCTTGACTCTTTGGAGCACAACATGATTCCATCTCTCTGCCTGTTTGGAGCACTATAAGATTCCTTCACTCCAACTGTTTGGAACTCAAAATCATTCCATCTCCCTTGATTCTTTGGAGCTCAACATGATTCCATCTCCCTAACTGTTTGGAGTTCCCTATCATCCCATCTCTCTGACTGTTTGGAGTACAAAATGATTCTATCTCTCTGACTGTTTGGAGTTCTAAATGATTGCATCACTGACTGTAGCTCTATGTGATTCCATCTCTCTGACTGTTTGGAGCTCTTTCTGATTTCATCTTCCTGACTGGAGCTCAATATGTTTCCATCTCATTCACTGTTTGGAGCTCAAATGGTTGCATATTTCTGATTGTTTGGAGCTCGATATGATTCCATCTCTCCACCTGTTTGGAGTTCTAGATGATTGCATCTCTCTGACTGTTTGGAACTCTACTTGATTCAGTCTCTCGGACTCTTTGGGGCACTATATAAGACCAGCTCTCTGACTGTTTAGAACTTCATAAGATGCCAACTCCCCAACTGTTTTGGAAATTGAAATCTTTCCACCACTCTTGACTCTTGCAGCTCAATATGATTCCATCTCTCTAACTGTTTGGAACTCAATAAGATTTCATCTCCCTGACTGTTTGGAGCACTATAAGATTCCTTCTCTCCAACTGTTTGGAGCTCGAAATCATGCCATCTCCCTTCTTTCTTTGGAGCTCAACATGATTCCATCTTTCTAACTGTTTGGAAATCCCTATCATCCCATCTCCCTGACTGTTTGGAGATCGATATACTTCCATCTCTCTGACTGTTTGGAGCACAAAATTATTCCTTCTCTTTGACTGTTTGGAGTTCTGTCTGCTTCCATCACTCTGACTGTTTGGAGCTCTATATGATTCCATCTCTTTGACTGATTAGAGCTTCATATGATTCCATCTCTCTGACTGTTTGGAGTTGTAAATGATTGCATCACTGACTGTATCTCTATGTGATTCCATCTATCTCACTGTTTGGAGTTCCCTATCATCCCATCTCCCTGACTGTTTGGAGATCGATATACTTCCATCTCTCTGACTGTTTGGAGCACAAAATGATTCCTTCTCTCTGACTGTTTGGAGTTCTGTCTGCTTCCATCACTCTGACTGTTTGGAGCTCTATATGATTCCATCTCTTTGACTGATTAGAGCTTCATATGATTCCATCTCTCTGACTGTTTGGAGTTGTAAATGATTGCATCACTGACTGTATCTCTATGTGATTCCATCTATCTCACTGTTTGGAGTTCCCTATCATCCCATCTCCCTGACTGTTTGGAGATCGATATACTTCCATCTCTCTGACTGTTTGGAGCACAAAATGATTCCTTCTCTCTGACTGTTTGGAGTTCTGTCTGCTTCCATCTCTCTGACTGTTTGGAGCTCTAAATGATTCCATCTCTCTGACTGATTAGAGCTTCATATGATTCCATCTCTCTGACTGTTTGGACTTCTAAATGATTGCATCACTGACTGTAGCTCTATGTGATTCCATCTCTCTGACTGTTTGGAGCTCTTTCTGATTTCATCTTCCGAACTGGAGCTCAATATGTTTCCATCTCTTTGACTGTTTGGAGCTCTATATGGTTCCGTATATCTGACTGTTTGGAGCTCGATATGATTCCCCCTCTCCAACTGTTTGCAGTTCAAGATGATTGCATCTCTCTGACTGTTTGGAACTCTACTTGATTCCATCTCTATGAATTTTTGGCGCTCTATATGATTCCATCTCTCTGACTATTTAGAGCTTCATATGATTCCATCTCTCTGACTGTTTGGAGCTCTTTCTGATTTCATCTCTCTGACTGGAGCTCTATATGATTCCATTTCTCTGACTGTTTGGACCTCAATATGATTCCGTCTATCTGACTGTTCGGAGCTCGATATGATTCCATCACTCCACTTGTTTGGAGTTCTAGATGATTGCATCTTTCTGACTGTTTGGAACTCTATATGATACCATCTCTCTAAGTGTTTGGAACTCGAAATCATTCCAGCACTCTTGAATCTTTGGAGCTCATCTCTCTGCTGTTTAAAGCTCAATATGATTGCATTTCTCTTACTATTGTCAGCTCTATATTATTCCATCTCTGACAGTTTGCAGTTCAAAATAATTCCATCTCACTTGACTGTTTGGAGCTCTATGTGATTCCATCTTGGTCTTTCGAGCTCCATATAATACCAGTTCTCTGACTGTTTGGAGCTTGAAATGATTCCAGCTCTCTTCTCTGCTTGGAGCTCTATGTGATCCCATCTTGCTCTTTCGAGCTCTATATAATAGAATCTCTTCAACTGTTTGGAACTCGAAATCATTCCTTCTGCTTTGACTCTTTCGACCTCAACATGATTCCATCTCTCTGACTGTTTGGAGCTCTATATGATTTCATCTCTCTGACTGTGTGGTGCTACCCATCATCCCATCTCTCCGACTCTTTGGAGCTCTATATGATTTCATCTCTCTTTTCTGTTTGGAGCTCAATGTGCTTCCATCTATCTGACTGTTTGGAACTCTATACTATTCCATCTCTACGTCTGTTTGGAGTTCTTATTGATTGCATCTCTCTGACTGTTTGGAGCTCTATAAGATGCCATCTCTCAGACTGTTTGGAGCTAGAAATGATTCCAGCTCTCTTTTCTGTTTGGAGCTCAATGTGATTCCGTCTATCAGACTGTTTGGAACACTATACGATTCCATCTCTCCGACTGTTTGGAACTCGAAAACAAGTCCATCTCTCTTGACTCTTTGGAGCTCAACATGATTCAATCTCTCTGACTGTTTGGACTCTATATGATCCCATCTCTTTGACTTTTTGGAGGTTTATATGATTTCATCTCTCCTACAGCTTTCAATTCTATATGATTCCATCTCAGTGACTGTTTGGAGTGCTATGATTCCATCTTTCTGACTGTTGGAGCTCCAAGATTCCATCTCTCTGACTGTTTGGATATCTATATACCATCTCTGACTGTTTGGAGTTCTATATGATTCCTCTCCCTTACTGTTTGTTGCTCTTCAGGCTGAAACCTCTCTTTCTGCTTGGAGTTCTGTGAAATTCTATCTGACTGTTTGGAACTCTATATGATTGCATCTCTCGGACTGTGTGGATCTCTGTATGATTCCATCTCTCTGACTGTTTGGAGCTCTATATTATTCCATCTGTCCGAGGTTTTCTCACACAAAATGATTCCTTCTCTCTGACTGGAGCTCTAAATGATTCTATCTCTCTGTCTGTTTGGATCTCCACATGTTTCCATCTCTAATGACACTTTGGAGCTCTATTTCTTTCCATCTCTCTGAATGTTTGGACTCCATATGATTCCATTTCTCTTACTATTGGGGGCTCTATATGATTCCATCTTGCTCTTTCGAGCTCTATATAATTCCGTCTCTCCGACTGTTTGAAGCACAAAATGATTCCAACTGTCTTTTCTGTTTGGAACTCGAAATCATTCCATCTCTCTTGACTCTTTGGAGCTCAATATGATTCCATCTCTCTGAATGTTTGGAGCTTCATATGATTCCATTTCTTTTACTATTGGGAGCTCCATATGATCCCATCTCTGAGTGTTTGCAGCTCGATATGATGCCATCTCTCTTGACTGTTTGGAGCTCAATATGATTACATCTTACTCTTTCGAACTCTATATAATCCGATCTCTCCGACTGTTTGGAGCACAAAATGATTCCAGCTCCCTTGTTTATTCGCAGCTCTATGTGATTCCATCTCTCTGACTGTTTGGATCTCAATATGATTCCGTCTATCTGACTGTTTGCAGCTCAATATGATTCCGTCTATGTGACTGTTTGAATCTCTGACGGTTTGGACCTCAATATGATTCCGTCTATCTGACTGTTTGGAGCTCGATATGATTCCATCTCATCACTTGTTTGGAGTTCTAGATGATTGCATCTCTCTGACTGTTTGGAACTCTACTTGATTCCTTATCTCTGATTCTTTGCCGCTCTATATAATTCCATCTCTCTGACTCTTTGGGGCACTATATAATTCCATTTCTCTGACTGTTTGGACCTTCATAAGATGCCATCTCCACGACTGTTTGGAACTTGAAATCTTTCCACCTCTCTTGACTCTAGCAGTTCAATATGATTCCATCTCTCTGACTGTTTGGAGCTCTATAAGATTTCATCTTTCTGACTTTTTGGAGCACTATAAGATTCCTTCTCTCCAACTGTTTGGAACTCGAAATCATTCCATCTCCCTTCAATCTTTGGAGCTCAACATGATTCAATCTCTCTAACTGTTTGGAGTTCCCTATCATCCCTTCTCCCTGAATGTTTGGAGCGTGATATGATTCCATCTCTCTGACTGTTTCGAGTACAAAATGATTCCTCCTCTCTTACTGTTTGAAGCTCTATATGATTCCTTCTCACTGACTGTTTGGAGTTCTAAATGATTGCATCGCTGACTGTAGCTCTATGTGATTCCATCTCTCTGACTGCTTGGAGATCTTTCTGATTTCATCTTCCTGACTGGAGCTCAATATGTTTCCATTTCTTTCACTGTTTGGAGCTCAGTGTGGTTCTGTGTATCTGACTGTTTGGAGCTCGATATGATTCTATCTCTCCACCTGTTTGGAGCTCAATATGATTCCGTCTATCTGACTGTTTGGAACTCTACTTGATTCCATCTCAATGATTCTTTTGCACTCTATATGATTCCATCTCTCTGACTGTTTGGGGCAGCAAATGATTCCATCTCTCTGACTGTTTCGAACTCGAAATGAAGTACATCTCTGACTGTAGCTCTCTGTGATTCCAACTCTCCGACTGTTTGGAGCACTTTCCGATTTCATCTCTCTGACTGTTTGGAGCTCAACATGATTCCATCTCTCTGACTGTTTGGACTCTTTATGGTTCCATCTCTCTGACTTTTTGGAGGGTTATATGATTTCATCTCTCCTACAGCATGGAGATCTACATGATTCCATCTCTCTGACTGTTGGGAGCTCTATCTGATTTCATCTCTCCGACTGTTTGGAGCACTATAAGATGCTTTCTCTCCAACTGTTTGGAACTTGAAATCATGCCATCTCCCTTAATTCGTTGGAGCTCAACATGATTCTGTCTCTCGAACTGTTTGCAGTTACCTATCATCCCATCTCCCTGACTGTTTGGAGCTTGATAAGATTCCATCTCTCTGACTGTTTGGAGCACAAAATGATTCCTTCTCTCTGACTGTTTGGAGCACAAAATGATTCCTTCTTTCTGACTGCATCTCCATATGATACCATCTCTAATGACTGTTTGGAGCTCTAATTGATTCAATATGTCTGGAACTCTATATGGTTCCATCTCTCTGACTTGTTGGATCTCTATTTCTTTCCATCTCTTTGACTGTTTTCAGCTCCATATGATTCCATCTCTCTAACTCTTTGGCTTTCCATATGATTCCATCTCTCTGATTGTTTGGAGCGCAATATGATTCCGTCTATCTGATTGTTTGGAGCTCTATATGATTCCATCCCTCCGGTTGTTTGGAGTTGTAGATGATTGCATCTCTCTGACTGTTTGGACCTCTACTTGATTCCACCTCTCTGACTGTTTGGAGCTCTATATGATTCCATCTCTCTGACTGGAGCTCTATATGATTTCATCTCTCTGACTGTGTGGTGCTACCTATCATCCCATCTCTCCGACTCTTTGGAGCTCTATATGATTTCATCTCTCTTTTCTGTTTGGAGCTCAATGTGCTTCCATCTATCTGACTGTTTGGAACTCTATACTATTCCATCTCTACGTCTGTTTGGAGTTCTTATTGATTGCATCTCTCTGACTGTTTGGAGCTCTATAAGATGCCATCTCTCAGACTGTTTGGAGCTAGAAATGATTCCAGCTCTCTTTTCTGATTGGAGCTCAATGTGATTCCGTCTATCAGACTGTTTGGAACACAATACGATTCCATCTCTCCGACTGTTTGGAACTCGAAAACAAGTCCATCTCTCTTGACTCTTTGGAGCTCAACATGATTCAATCTCTCTGACTGTTTGGATTCTGTATGATCCCATCTCTTTGACTTTTTGGAGGTTTATATGATTTCATCTCTCCTACAGCTTTCAATTCTATATGATTCCATCTCAGTGACTGTTTGGAGTGCTATGATTCCATCTTTCTGACTGTTGGAGCTCCAAGATTCCATCTCTCTGACTGTTTGGATATCTATATACCATCTCTGACTGTTTGGAGTTCTATATGATTCCTCTCCCTTACTGTTTGTTGCTCTTCAGGCTGAAACCTCTCTTTCTGCTTGGAGTTCTGTGAAATTCTATCTGACTGTTTGGAACTCTATATGATTGCATCTCTCGGACTGTGTGGATCTCTGTATGATTCCATCTCTCTGACTGTTTGGAGCTCTATATTATTCCATCTGTCCGAGGTTTTCTCACACAAAATGATTCCTTCTCTCTGATCGGAGCTCTAAATGATTCTATCTCTCTGTCTGTTTGGATCTCCACATGTTTCCATCTCTAATGACTCTTTGGAGCTCTATTTCTTTCCATCTCTCTGAATGTTTGGACTCCATATGATTCCATTTCTCTTACTATTGGGAGCTCTATATGATTCCATCTTGCTCTTTCGAGCTCTATATAATTCCGTCTCTCCGACTGTTTGAAGCACAAAATGATTCCAACTGTCTTTTCTGTTTGGAACTCGAAATCATTCCATCTCTCTTGACTCTTTGGAGCTCAATATGATTCCATCTCTCTGAATGTTTGGAGCTTCATATGATTCCATTTCTTTTACTATTGGGAGCTCCATATGATCCCATCTCTGAGTGTTTGCAGCTCGATATGATGCCATCTCTCTTGACTGTTTGGAGCTCAATATGATTACATCTTGCTCTTTCGAACTCTATATAATCCGATCTCTCCGACTGTTTGGAGCACAAAATGATTCCAGCTCCCTTGTTTATTCGCAGCTCTATGTGATTCCATCTCTCTGACTGTTTGGATCTCAATATGATTCCGTCTATCTGACTGTTTGCAGCTCAATATGATTCCGTCTATGTGACTGTTTGGATCTCTGACGGTTTGGACCTCAATATGATACCGTCTATCTGACTGTTTGGAGCTCGATATGATTCCATCTCATCGCTTGTTTGGAGTTCTAGATGATTGCATCTCTCTGACTGTTTGGAACTCTACTTGATTCCTTATCTCTGATTCTTTGCCGCTCTATATAATTCCATCTCTCTGACTCTTTGGGGCACTATATAATTCCATTTCTCTGACTGTTTGGACCTTCATAAGATGCCATCTCCACGACTGTTTGGAACTTGAAATCTTTCCACCTCTCTTGACTCTAGCAGTTCAATATGATTCCATCTATCTGACTGTTTGGAGCTCTATAAGATTTCATCTCTCTGACTTTTTGGAGCACTATAAGATTCCTTCTCTCCAACTGTTTGGAACTCGAAATCATTCCATCTCCCTTCAATCTTTGGAGCTCAACATGATTCAATCTCTCTAACTGTTTGGAGTTCCCTATCATCCCTTCTCCCTGAATGTTTGGAGCGTGATATGATTCCATCTCTCTGACTGTTTCGAGTACAAAATGATTCCTCCTCTCTTACTGTTTGAAGCTCTATATGATTCCTTCTCACTGACTGTTTGGAGTTCTAAATGATTGCATCGCTGACTGTAGCTCTATGTGATTCCATCTCTCTGACTGCTTGGAGATCTTTCTGATTTCATCTTCCTGACTGGAGCTCAATATGTTTCCATTTCTTTCACTGTTTGGAGCTCAGTGTGGTTCTGTGTATCTGACTGTTTGGAGCTCGATATGATTCTATCTCTCCACCTGTTTGGAGCTCAATATGATTCCGTCTATCTGACTGTTTGGAACTCTACTTGATTCCATCTCAATGATTCTTTTGCACTCTATATGATTCCATCTCTCTGACTGTTTGGGGCAGCAAATGATTCCATCTCTCTGACTGTTTCGAACTCGAAATGAAGTACATCTCTGACTGTAGCTCTCTGTGATTCCAACTCTCCGACTGTTTGGAGCACTTTCCGATTTCATCTCTCTGACTGTTTGGAGCTCAACATGATTCCATCTCTCTGACTGTTTGGACTCTTTATGGTTCCATCTCTCTGACTTTTTGGAGGGTTATATGATTTCATCTCTCCTACAGCATGGAGATCTACATGATTCCATCTCTCTGACTGTTGGGAGCTCTATCTGATTTCATCTCTCCGACTGTTTGGAGCACTATAAGATGCTTTCTCTCCAACTGTTTGGAACTTGAAATCATGCCATCTCCCTTAATTCGTTGGAGCTCAACATGATTCTGTCTCTCGAACTGTTTGCAGTTACCTATCATCCCATCTCCCTGACTGTTTGGAGCTTGATAAGATTCCATCTCTCTGACTGTTTGGAGCACAAAATGATTCCTTCTCTCTGACTGTTTGGAGCACAAAATGATTCCTTCTTTCTGACTGCATCTCCATATGATACCATCTCTAATGACTGTTTGGAGCTCTAATTGATTCAATATGTCTGGAACTCTATATGGTTCCATCTCTCTGACTTGTTGGATCTCTATTTCTTTCCATCTCTTTGACTGTTTTCAGCTCCATATGATTCCATCTCTCTAACTCTTTGGCTTTCCATATGATTCCATCTCTCTGATTGTTTGGAGCGCAATATGATTCCGTCTATCTGATTGTTTGGAGCTCTATATGATTCCATCCCTCCGGTTGTTTGGAGTTGTAGATGATTGCATCTCTCTGACTGTTTGGACCTCTACTTGATTCCACCTCTCTGACTGTTTGGAGCTCTATATGATTCCATCTCTCTGACTGGAGCTCTATATGATTTCATCTCTCTGACTGTGTGGTGCTACCTATCATCCCATCTCTCCGACTCTTTGGAGCTCTATATGATTTCATCTCTCTTTTCTGTTTGGAGCTCAATGTGCTTCCATCTATCTGACTGTTTGGAACTCTATACTATTCCATCTCTACGTCTGTTTGGAGTTCTTATTGATTGCATCTCTCTGACTGTTTGGAGCTCTATAAGATGCCATCTCTCAGACTGTTTGGAGCTAGAAATGATTCCAGCTCTCTTTTCTGATTGGAGCTCAATGTGATTCCGTCTATCAGACTGTTTGGAACACAATACGATTCCATCTCTCCGACTGTTTGGAACTCGAAAACAAGTCCATCTCTCTTGACTCTTTGGAGCTCAACATGATTCAATCTCTCTGACTGTTTGGATTCTGTATGATCCCATCTCTTTGACTTTTTGGAGGTTTATATGATTTCATCTCTCCTACAGCTTTCAATTCTATATGATTCCATCTCAGTGACTGTTTGGAGTGCTATGATTCCATCTTTCTGACTGTTGGAGCTCCAAGATTCCATCTCTCTGACTGTTTGGATATCTATATACCATCTCTGACTGTTTGGAGTTCTATATGATTCCTCTCCCTTACTGTTTGTTGCTCTTCAGGCTGAAACCTCTCTTTCTGCTTGGAGTTCTGTGAAATTCTATCTGACTGTTTGGAACTCTATATGATTGCATCTCTCGGACTGTGTGGATCTCTGTATGATTCCATCTCTCTGACTGTTTGGAGCTCTATATTATTCCATCTGTCCGAGGTTTTCTCACACAAAATGATTCCTTCTCTCTGATCGGAGCTCTAAATGATTCTATCTCTCTGTCTGTTTGGATCTCCACATGTTTCCATCTCTAATGACTCTTTGGAGCTCTATTTCTTTCCATCTCTCTGAATGTTTGGACTCCATATGATTCCATTTCTCTTACTATTGGGAGCTCTATATGATTCCATCTTGCTCTTTCGAGCTCTATATAATTCCGTCTCTCCGACTGTTTGAAGCACAAAATGATTCCAACTGTCTTTTCTGTTTGGAACTCGAAATCATTCCATCTCTCTTGACTCTTTGGAGCTCAATATGATTCCATCTCTCTGAATGTTTGGAGCTTCATATGATTCCATTTCTTTTACTATTGGGAGCTCCATATGATCCCATCTCTGAGTGTTTGCAGCTCGATATGATGCCATCTCTCTTGACTGTTTGGAGCTCAATATGATTACATCTTGCTCTTTCGAACTCTATATAATCCGATCTCTCCGACTGTTTGGAGCACAAAATGATTCCAGCTCCCTTGTTTATTCGCAGCTCTATGTGATTCCATCTCTCTGACTGTTTGGATCTCAATATGATTCCGTCTATCTGACTGTTTGCAGCTCAATATGATTCCGTCTATGTGACTGTTTGGATCTCTGACGGTTTGGACCTCAATATGATACCGTCTATCTGACTGTTTGGAGCTCGATATGATTCCATCTCATCGCTTGTTTGGAGTTCTAGATGATTGCATCTCTCTGACTGTTTGGAACTCTACTTGATTCCTTATCTCTGATTCTTTGCCGCTCTATATAATTCCATCTCTCTGACTCTTTGGGGCACTATATAATTCCATTTCTCTGACTGTTTGGACCTTCATAAGATGCCATCTCCACGACTGTTTGGAACTTGAAATCTTTCCACCTCTCTTGACTCTAGCAGTTCAATATGATTCCATCTATCTGACTGTTTGGAGCTCTATAAGATTTCATCTCTCTGACTTTTTGGAGCACTATAAGATTCCTTCTCTCCAACTGTTTGGAACTCGAAATCATTCCATCTCCCTTCAATCTTTGGAGCTCAACATGATTCAATCTCTCTAACTGTTTGGAGTTCCCTATCATCCCTTCTCCCTGAATGTTTGGAGCGTGATATGATTCCATCTCTCTGACTGTTTCGAGTACAAAATGATTCCTCCTCTTTTACTGTTTGGAGCTCTATATGATTCCTTCTCACTGACTGTTTGGAGTTCTAAATGATTGCATCGCTGACTGTAGCTCTATGTGATTCCATCTCTCTGACTGCTTGGAGATCTTTCTGATTTCATCTTCCTGACTGGAGCTCAATATGTTTCCATCTCTTTCACTGTTTGGAGCTCAGTGTGGTTCTGTGTATCTGACTGTTTGGAGCTCGATATGATTCTATCTCTCCACCTGTTTGGAGCTCAATATGATTCCGTCTATCTGACTGTTTGGAACTCTACTTGATTCCATCTCAATGATTCTTTTGCACTCTATATGATTCCATCTCTCTGACTGTTTGGGGCAGCAAATGATTCCATCTCTCTGACTGTTTCGAACTCGAAATGAAGTACATCTCTGACTGTAGCTCTCTGTGATTCCAACTCTCCGACTGTTTGGAGCTCTTTCCGATTTCATCTCTCTGACTGTTTGGAGCTCAACATGATTCCATCTCTCTGACTGTTTGGACTCTTTATGGTTCCATCTCTCTGACTTTTTGGAGGGTTATATGATTTCATCTCTCCTACAGCATGGAGATCTACATGATTCCATCTCTCTGACTGTTGGGAGCTCTATCTGATTTCATCTCTCCGACTGTTTGGAGCACTATAAGATGCTTTCTCTCCAACTGTTTGGAACTTGAAATCATGCCATCTCCCTTAATTCTTTGGAGCTCAACATGATTCTGTCTCTCGAACTGTTTGCAGTTACCTATCATCCCATCTCCCTGACTGTTTGGAGCTTGATAAGATTCCATCTCTCTGACTGTTTGGAGCACAAAATGATTCCTTCTCTCTGACTGTTTGGAGCACAAAATGATTCCTTCTTTCTGACTGCATCTCCATATGATACCATCTCTAATGACTGTTTGGAGCTCTAATTGATTCAATATCTCTGGAACTCTATATGGTTCCATCTCTCTGACTTGTTGGATCTCTATTTCTTTCCATCTCTTTGACTGTTTTCAGCTCCATATGATTCCATCTCTCTAACTCTTTGGCTTTCCATATGATTCCATCTCTCTGATTGTTTGGAGCGCAATATGATTCCGTCTATCTGGTTGTTTGGAGCTCTATATGATTCCATCCCTCCGGTTGTTTGGAGTTGTAGATGATTGCATCTCTCTGACTGTTTGGACCTCTACTTGATTCCACCTCTCTGACTGTTTGGAGCTCTATATGATTCCATCTCTCTGACTGTTTGGGGCACTATGTGATTCCATCTTTCTGACTGTTTGGAGCTCGAGGATTCCATCTCACTGACTGTTTGGATCTCTAAATGATACCATCTCTCTGACAGTTTGGAGCTCAACATGATTCCCTCTCTCTGACTGTTTGGACTCTATATGATTCCATGTCTCTGGATTTTTGGAGGTTTATATGATTTCATCTCTCCTACAGCATGGAGCACAATATGATTCCATCTCAGTGACTGTTTGGTACGCTCTGATTCCATCTCTCTGACTGTTTCGAGCTCCAAGAATCCATCTCTCTGAGTGTTTGGATATCTATATAACATCTCTGTGACTGATTGGAGCTCGATATGATTGCATCTCTGTGACTGAAGCTCTTTCTGATTTCATCTCTGACTGGAGCTCTATATGATTCCTTCTCTCTGACTGTTTGGAGTTCCATATGATTCCATCTCCCTTACTGTTTGTAGCTCTCCAGGCTTATACCTCTGTCTGTTTGGAGCTCTGTATACTTCTATCTGACTGTTTGGTGCTCTATCTGATTGCATCTCTCTGACTGTTTGGATTCCATATGATTTCATCTCTATGACTCTTTGGAGCTCTATATGATTCCGTCTCTCTGACTGTTTGGAGTTCTAAATGATTGCATCACTGACTGTAGCTCGATATGATTCCATCTCTGTGACTGAAGCTCTTTCTGATTTCATCTCTGACTGGAGCTCTATATGATTCCTTCCCTCTGACTGTTTGGAGCTCCATATGATTCCATCTCTCTAACTCTTTGGCTTTCCATATGATTCCATCTCTCTGACTGTTTGGAGCGCAATATGAATCTATCTATCTGACTGTTTGGAGCGCTGTATGATTCCATCTCTCCGGTTGTTTGGAGTTGTAGATGATTGCATCTCTCTGACTGTTTGGACCTCTATTTGATTCCACCTCTCTGACTGTTTGGAGCTCTATATGATTCCATCTCTCTGACTAATTGGGGCGCTATATAATTCCATCTCTCTGACTGTTGGACCTTCATAAGATGCCTTCTCCCCGACTGTTTGGAACTCGAAATCATTCCACCACTCTGGAATCTTTGGAGCTCAATATGAGTCCAACTCTCTGCTGTTTACAGCTCAATATGATTGCATTTCTTTTACTATTGTCAGCTCTATATTATTCCATCTCTGACAGTTTGCAGTTCAAAATAATTCCATCTCACTTGACTGTTTGGAGCTCTATGTGATTCCATCTTGCTCTTTCGAGCTCCATATCTTACCATCTCTCCGACTTTTTTTAGCTTGATATCATTCCAGCTCTCTTCTCTGCTTGGAGCTCTATGTGATTCCATCTTGCTCCTGCGAGCTCTATATGATAGAATCTCTCCGAATGTTTGGAACTCGAAATCATTCCTTCTGCCTTGATTCTTTCGAGCTCAACATGATTCCATCTCTCTGACTCTTTGGAGCTCTATATGATTCCAGCTCTCTTTTCTGTTTGGAGCTCAATGTGCTTCCATCTATCTGACTGTTTGGAACTCTATACGATTCCATCTCGATGTCTGTTTGGAGTTCTTATTGATTGCATCTCTCTGACTGTTTGGAGCTCATTTATGATTCCATGTCTCTGACTGTTTGGAGAACTATATGATTCCATCTCTCTGACTGATTGGAGCTCGAAATGATTCCAGCTCTCTTTTCTGTATGGAGCTCAATGTGATTCCATCTATCGGACTGATTGGAACACTATACGATTCCATCTCTCCGACTGTTTGGAACTCGAAAACAAGTCCATCTCTCTTGACTCTTTGGAGCTCAACATGATTCAATCTCTCTGACTGTTTGGACTCTATATGATCCCATCTCTTTGACTTTTTGGAGGTTTATATGATTTCATCTCTCCTACAGCTTTCAACTCTATATGATTCCATCTCAGTGACTGTTTGGAGTGCTATGATTCCATCTCTCTGATTGTTGGAGCTCCAAGATTCCATCTCTCTGACTGTTTGGATATCTATATACCATCTCTGACTGTTTGGAGTTCTATATGATTCCATCTCCCTTACTGTTTGTAGCTCTTCAGGCTGAAACCTCTCTTTCTGCTTGGAGCTCTGTAAAATTCTATCTGACTGTTTGGAACTCTGTATGATTGCATCTCTCGGAATGTGTGGATCTCTGTATGATTCCATCTCTCTGACTGTTTGGAGCTCTATATTATTCCATCTCTCGGGATGTTTTGTCACACAAAATGATTCCTTCTCTCTGACTGGAGCTCTAAATGATTCTATCTCTCTGTCTGTTTGGATCTCCACCTGTTTCCATCTCTAATGACTCTTTGGAGCTCTATTTCTTTCCATCTCTCTGACTGTTTGGAGCTGCATAGGATTCCATCTCTCTGACTGTTTGGACTTCCATATGATTCCATCTCTCTCACTCTTCGGAGCACTATATGATTCCATCTCTCTGACTGTTTGGAGCTGTATAAGGTGCCATCTCTAAGACTGTTTGGAACTCGAAATCATTCCGTCTTTCTTGACTCTTTGGAGCTCAACATGATTCCATCTCTCTTTTCTGTTTGGAACTCTATATGATTCCATCTCTCTTGACTCTTTGGAGCTCAATATGATTCCATCTCTCTGAATGTTTGGAGCTTCATATGATTCCATTTCTTTTACTAATGGGAGCTCTATATGATCCCATCTCTGAGTGTTTGCAGCTCGATAAGATTCCATCTCTCTGACTGTTTGGAGCACAAAATGATTCCTTCTTTCTGACTGCACCTGTCTCTGCTTCGATCTCCCTGACTGTTTGGAGTTCTATATGCTTCCATTTCTCTAACTGTTTAGAGCTTTATACGATTCCATCTCTCTGACTGTTTGGAGTTCTAAATGATGGAATCACTGACTGTAGCTCTATGTGATTCCATCTCTGTGACTGGAGCTCTTTCTGATTTCATCTCTCTCTTTGGAGCTCTATATGCTTCCATCTTTCTGACTGTTTGGACCACTATATGATTCCATCACTTTGACTAGTTGGAGCTCTTGAAGATGCCAACTCTCCGACTGTTTGGAACTCGAAACCGTTCCATCGACCTTGACTCTTTGGAGCTCAACATGATTCCATTGCTCTAACAGTTTTGAGCTCCTATCATCCCATCCCCCTGACTGTTTGGGGCTTGATATGATTCCTTCCCTCCGACTGTTTGGAGCACAAAATGGTTCCTTCTCTCTGCCTATTTGGTGCTCTATATGATTCCATCTCTCTGACTGGAGCTCCATATGATACCATCTCTAATGACTGTTTGGAGCTCTAATTGATTCAATATCTCTGGAACTCTATATGGTTCCATCTCTCTGACTTTTTGGAGCTCTATTTCTTTCCATCTCTTTGACTGTTTTCAGCTCCATATGATTCCATCTCTCTAACTCTTTGGCTTTCCATATGATTCCGACTCTCTGATTGTTTGGAGCGCAATATGATTCTGTCTATCTGACTGTTTGGAGCTCTATATGATTCCATCTCTCCGGTTGTTTGGAGTTGTAGATGATTGCATCTCTCTGACTGTTTGGACCTCTATTTGATTCCACCTCTCTGACTGTTTGGAGCTCTATATGATTCCATCTCTCTGACTAATTGGGGCACTATATAAGTCCATCTCTCTGACTGTTGGACCTTCATAAGATGCCTTCTCCCCGACTGTTTGGAACTCGAAATCATTCCACCACTCTTGAATTTTTGGAGCTCAATATGAGTCCATCTCTCTGCTGTTTACAGCTCAATATGATTGCATTTCTTTTACTATTGTCAGCTCTATATTATTCCATCTCTGACAGTTTGCAGTTCAAAATAATTCCATCTCACTTGACTGTTTGGAGCTCTATGTGATTCCATCTTGCTCTTTCGAGCTCCATATCTTACCATCTCTCCGACTTTTTTTAGCTTGATATCATTCCAGCTCTCTTCTCTGCTTGGAGCTCTATGTGATTCCATCTTGCTCCTGCGAGCTCTATATGATAGAATCTCTCCGAATGTTTGGAACTCGAAATCATTCCTTCTGCCTTGATTCTTTCGAGCTCAACATGATTCCATCTCTCTGACTCTTTGGAGCTCTATATGATTCCAGCTCTCTTTTCTGTTTGGAGCTCAATGTGCTTCCATCTATCTGACTGTTTGGAACTCTATACGATTCCATCTCGATGTCTGTTTGGAGTTCTTATTGATTGCATCTCTCTGACTGTTTGGAGCTCATTTATGATTCCATGTCTCTGACTGTTTGGAGAACTATATGATTCCATCTCTCTGACTGATTGGAGCTCGAAATGATTCCAGCTCTCTTTTCTGTATGGAGCTCAATGTGATTCCATCTATCGGACTGATTGGAACACTATACGATTCCATCTCTCCGACTGTTTGGAACTCGAAAACAAGTCCATCTCTCTTGACTCTTTGGAGCTCAACATGATTCAATCTCTCTGACTGTTTGGACTCTATATGATCCCATCTCTTTGACTTTTTGGAGGTTTATATGATTTCATCTCTCCTACAGCTTTCAACTCTATATGATTCCATCTCAGTGACTGTTTGGAGTGCTATGATTCCATCTCTCTGATTGTTGGAGCTTCAAGATTCCATCTCTCTGACTGTTTGGATATCTATATACCATCTCTGACTGTTTGGAGTTCTATATGATTCCATCTCCCTTACTGTTTGTAGCTCTTCAGGCTGAAACCTCTCTTTCTGCTTGGAGCTCTGTAAAATTCTATCTGACTGTTTGGAACTCTGTATGATTGCATCTCTCGGAATGTGTGGATCTCTGTATGATTCCATCTCTCTGACTGTTTGGAGCTCTATATTATTCCATCTCTCGGGATGTTTTGTCGCACAAAATGATTCCTTCTCTCTGACTGGAGCTCTAAATGATTCTATCTCTCTGTCTGTTTGGATCTCCACATGTTTCCATCTCTAATGACACTTTGGAGCTCTATTTCTTTCCATCTCTCTGACTGTTTGGAGCTCCATAGGATTCCATCTCTCTGACTGTTTGGACTTCCATATGATTCCATCTCTCTCACTCTTCGGAGCACTATATGATTCCATCTCTCTGAATGTTTCGAGCTCCAAGATTCCATCTCTCTGACTGTTTGGATATCTATATAACATCCCTGACTGTTTGGAGCTCGATATGATTCCATCTCTGTGACTGAAGCTCTTTCTGATTCCATCTCTGACTGGAGTTCTATACGATTCCTTCTCTCTGACTGTTTGGAGCTCATTATGATTCCATCTATCTCACTGTTTGGAGCTCGATATGATTCCATCTCTCCGCCTGTTTGGTGTTCTAGATGATTGCACTCTCTGACTGTTTGGAACTCTACTTGATTCCACCTCTGTGACTCTTTGGCGCTCTATATGATTCCATCTCTCTGACTAATTGGGGCACTATATAATTCCATCTCTCTGACTGTTGGACCTTCATAAGATGCCTTCTCCCCGACTGTTTGGAACTCGAAATCATTCCACCACTCTTGAATCTTTGGAGCTCAATATGAGTCCATCTCTCTGCTGTTTACAGCTCAATATGATTGCATTTCTTTTACTATTGTCAGCTCTATATTATTCCATCTCTGACAGTTTGCAGTTCAAAATAATTCCATCTCACTTGACTGTTTGGAGCTCTATCTGACTCCATCTTGATCTTTCGAGCTCCATATCTTACCATCTCTCCGACTTTTTTTAGCTTGATATCATTCCAGCACTCTTCTCTGCTTGGAGCTCAATGTGCTTCCATCTTGCTCCTTCGAGCTCTATATGATAGAATCTCTCCGAATGTTTGGAACTCGAAATCATTCCTTCTGCCTTGACTCTTTCGAGCTCAACATGATTCCATCTCTCTGACTCTTTGGAGCTCTATATTATTTCATCTCTCTGACTGTGTCGTGCTACCTATCATCCCATCTCTCTGTCTGTTTGGAGCTCTATATGATTCCAGCTCTCTTTTCTGTTCGGAGCTCAATGTGCTTCCATCTATCTGACTGTTTGGATCTCTATACGATTCCATCTCGATGTCTGTTTGGAGTTCTTATTGATTGCATCTCTCTGACTGTTTGGAGCTCATTTATGATTCCATGACTCTGACTGTTTGGAGAACTATATGATTCCATCTTTCTGACTGATTGGAGCTCGAAATGATTCCAGCTCTCTTTTATGTGTGGAGCTCAATGTGATTCCGTCTATCGGACTGTTTCGAACACTATACAATTCCATCTCTCCGACTGTTTGGAACTCGAAAACAAGTCCATCTCTCTTGACTCTTTGGAGCTCAACATGATTCAATCTCTCTGACTGTTTGGACTCTATATGATCCCATCTCTTTGACTTTTTGGAGGTTTATATGATTTCATCTCTCCTACAGCTTTCAACTCTATATGATTCCATCTCAGTGACTGTTTGGAGTGCTATGATTCCATCTCTCTGACTGTTGGAGCTCCAAGATTCCATCTCTCTGACTGTTTGGATATCTATATACCATCTCTGACTGTTTGGAGTTCTATATGATTCCATCTCCCTTACTGTTTGTAGCTCTTCAGGCTGAAACCTCTCTTTCTGCTTGGAGCTCTGTGAAATTCTATCTGACTGTTTGGAGCTCTATATGACTGCATCTCTCGGAATGTTTGGATCTCTGTATGATTCCATCTCTCTGACTGTTTGGAGCTCTATATTATTGCATCTGTCCGAGGTTTTGTCGCACAAAATGATTCCTTCTCTCTGACTGGAGCTCTAAATGATTCTATCTCTCTGTCTGTTTGGATCTCCACATGTTTCCATCTCTAATGACTCTTTGGAGCTCTATTTCTTTCCATCTCTCTGACTGTTTGGAGCTCCATAGGATTCCATCTCTCTGACTGTTTGGACTTCCATATGATTCCATCTCTCTCACTCTTCGGAGCACTATATGATTCCATCTCTCTGACTGTTTGCAGCTGTATAAGGTGCCATTTCTAAGACTGTTTGGAACTCGACATCATTCCGTCTTTCTTGACTCTTTGGAGCTCAACATGATTCCATCTCTCTGAGTGTTTGGACTCCATATGATTCCATTTCTCTTACTATTGGGAGCTCTATATGATTCCATCTTGCTCTTTCGAGCTCTATATAATTCCGTCTCTCCGACTGTTTGAAGCACAAAATGATTCCAACTCTCTTTTCTGTTTGGAACTCGAAATCATTCCATCTCTCTTGACTCTTTGGAGCTCAATATGATTCCATCTCTCTGAATGTTTGGAGCTTCATATGATTCCATTTCTTTTACTATTGGGCGCTCCATATGATCCCATCTCTGAGTGTTTGCAGCTCGATATGATGCCATCTCTCTTGACTGTTTGGAGCTCAATATGATTACATCTTGCTCTTTCGAACTCTGTATAATCCGATCTCTCCGACTGTTTGGAGCACGAAATGATTCCAGCTCCCTTGTTTATTCGCAGCTCTATGTGATTCCATCTCTCTGACTGTTTGGATCTCAATATGATACCGTCTATCTGACTGTTTGGAGCTCGATATGATTCCATCTCATCGCTTGTTTGGAGTTCTAGATGATTGCATCTCTCTGACTGTTTGGAACTCTACTTGATTCCTTATCTCTGATTCTTTGCCGCTCTATATAATTCCATCTCTCTGACTCTTTGGGGCACTATATAATTCCATTTCTCTGACTGTTTGGACCTTCATAAGATGCCATCTCCACGACTGTTTGGAACTTGAAATCTTTCCACCTCTCTTGACTCTAGCAGTTCAATATGATTCCATCTCTCTGACTGTTTGGAGCTCTATAAGATTTCATCTCTCTGACTTTTTGGAGCACTATAAGATTCCTTCTCTCCAACTGTTTGGAACTCGAAATCATTCCATCTCCCTTCAATCTTTGGAGCTCAACATGATTCAATCTCTCTAACTTTTTGGAGTTCCCTATCATCCCTTCTCCCTGAATGTTTGGAGTGTGATATGATTCCATCTCTCTGACTGTTTCGAGTACAAAATGATTCCTCCTCTCTTACTGTTTGGAGCTCTATATGATTCCTTCTCACTGACTGTTTGGAGTTCTAAATGATTGCATCGCTGACTGTAGCTCTATGTGATTCCATCTCTCTGACTGCTTGGAGCTCATTCTGATTTCATCTTCCTGACTGGAGCTCAATATGCTTCCATCTCTTTCACTGTTTGGAGCTCAGTGTGGTTCTGTGTATCTGACGGTTTGGAGCTCGATATGATTCTATCTCTCCAGCTGTTTGGAGCTCAATATGATTCCGTCTATCTGACTGTTTGGAACTCTACTTGATTCCATCTCAATGATTCTTTTGCGCTCTATATGATTCCATCTCTCTGACTGTTTGGGGCAGCAAATGATTCCATCTCTCTGACTGTTTGGACCTCTGTGAATGCCATTTCTATGACTGTTTGGAACTCGAAATCATTCCACCACTCTTGACTCTTTGCAGCTCAATATGAGTCCATCTCTCAGACTGTTTGGAGATCAATATGATTGCATTTCTCTTACAATTGGCAGCTCTATATTATTCCAACTCAGACTGTTTGCAGCTCGAAATAATTCCACATCAATTGACTGTTTGGAGCACTATGTGATTCCATCTTGCTCTTTCGAGCTCCATATAATCCCATCTCTCCGACTGTTTGGAGCTTGAAATGATTCCAGCTCTCCTCTCTGCTTGGTGCTCTATATAGTTCCATCTCTCCGGCTGTTTGGAGATGTAGATGATTGCATCTCTCTGACTGTGTGGACCTCTATTTGATTCCATCTCTCTGACTGTTTGGGGCACTATATGATTCCATCCCTCTCACTGTTTGGAGCTCTAGGATTCCATCTCACTGACAGTTTGGATCTCTATATGATACCATCTCTGACTGTTTGGAGATCTATATGATTCCATCTCTCTGACTGTTTCGAACTCTACTTGATTCCATCTCTATGAATTTTTGGCGCTCTATATGATTCCATCTCTCTGACTATTTAGAGCTTCATATGATTCCATCTCTCTGACTGTTTGGAGCTCTTTCTGATTTCATCTCTCTGACTGGAGCTCTATATGATTCCATTTCTCTGACTGTTTGGACCTCAATATGATTCCGTCTATCTGACTGTTTGGAGCTCGATATGATTCCATCACTCCACTTGTTTGGAGTTCTAGATGATTGCATCTTTCTGACTGTTTGGAACTCTATATGATACCATCTCTCTAAGTGTTTGGAACTCGAAATCTAGTCCATCTCTGACTGTAGCTCTATGTGATTCCATCCCTCTGACTGTTTGGAGCTCTTTCTGATTTCATCTCTCTGAGTTTGGAGCTCAACATGATTCCCTCTCTTTGACTGTTTGGACTCTATATGATTCCATCTCTCTGGATTTTTGGAGGTTTTTATGATTTCATCTCTCCTACAGCATGGAGCACAATATGATTCCATCTCAGTGACTGTTTGGAATGCTATGATTCCATCTCAGTGACTGTTTCGAGCTCCAAGATTCCATCTCTCTGACTGTTTGGATATCCATATACCATCTCTGAATGTTTGGAGCTCGATATGATTCCATCTCTGTGACTGAAGCTCTTTCTGATTTCATCTCTGACTGGAGTTCTGTATGATTTCTTCTCTCTGACTGTTTGGAGCCCATTATGATTCCATCTATCTGACTGTTTGGAGCTCGATATGATTCCATCTCTCCGCCTGTTTGGTATTCTAGATGAATGCACTCTCTCACTGTTTGGAACTCTACTTGATTCCATCTCTATGACTCTTTGGCGCTCTATATGATTCCATCTCTCTGACTATTTGGGGCACTATATAATTCCATCTCTCTGACTGTTGGACCTTCATAAGATGCCATCACCCCAACTGTTTGGAACTCGAAATCATTCCAGCACTCTTGAATCTTTGGAGCTCATCTCTCTGCTGTTTAAAGCTCAATATGATTGCATTTCTCTTACTATTGTCAGCTCTATATTATTCCATCTCTGACAGTTTGCAGTTCAAAATAATTCCATCTCACTTGACTGTTTGGAGCTCTATGTGATTCCATCTTGGTCTTTCGAGCTCCATATAATACCAGTTCTCTGACTGTTTGGAGCTTGAAATGATTCCAGCTCTCTTCTCTGCTTGGAGCTCTATGTGATCCCATCTTGCTCTTTCGAGCTCTATATAATAGAATCTCTTCGACTGTTTGGAACTCGAAATCATTCCTTCTGCTTTGACTCTTTCGACCTCAACATGATTCCATCTCTCTGACTGTTTGGAGCTCTATATGATTTCATCTCTCTGACTGTGTGGTGCTACCCATCATCCCATCTCTCCGACTCTTTGGAGCTCTATATGATTTCATCTCTCTTTTCTGTTTGGAGCTCAATGTGCTTCCATCTATCTGACTGTTTGGAACTCTATACTATTCCATCTCTACGTCTGTTTGGAGTTCTTATTGATTGCATCTCTCTGACTGTTTGGAGCTCTATAAGATGCCATCTCTCAGACTGTTTGGAGCTAGAAATGATTCCAGCTCTCTTTTCTGTTTGGAGCTCAATGTGATTCCGTCTATCAGACTGTTTGGAACACTATACGATTCCATCTCTCCGACTGTTTGGAACTCGAAAACAAGTCCATCTCTCTTGACTCTTTGGAGCTCAACATGATTCAATCTCTCTGACTGTTTGGACTCTATATGATCCCATCTCTTTGACTTTTTGGAGGTTTATATGATTTCATCTCTCCTACAGCTTTCAATTCTATATGATTCCATCTCAGTGACTGTTTGGAGTGCTATGATTCCATCTTTCTGACTGTTGGAGCTCCAAGATTCCATCTCTCTGACTGTTTGGATATCTATATACCATCTCTGACTGTTTGGAGTTCTATATGATTCCTCTCCCTTACTGTTTGTTGCTCTTCAGGCTGAAACCTCTCTTTCTGCTTGGAGTTCTGTGAAATTCTATCTGACTGTTTGGAACTCTATATGATTGCATCTCTCGGACTGTGTGGATCTCTGTATGATTCCATCTCTCTGACTGTTTGGAGCTCTATATTATTCCATCTGTCCGAGGTTTTCTCACACAAAATGATTCCTTCTCTCTGATCGGAGCTCTAAATGATTCTATCTCTCTGTCTGTTTGGATCTCCACATGTTTCCATCTCTAATGACTCTTTGGAGCTCTATTTCTTTCCATCTCTCTGAATGTTTGGACTCCATATGATTCCATTTCTCTTACTATTGGGAGCTCTATATGATTCCATCTTGCTCTTTCGAGCTCTATATAATTCCGTCTCTCCGACTGTTTGAAGCACAAAATGATTCCAACTCTCTTTTCTGTTTGGAACTCGAAATCATTCCATCTCTCTTGACTCTTTGGAGCTCAATATGATTCCATCTCTCTGAATGTTTGGAGCTTCATATGATTCCATTTCTTTTACTATTGGGAGCTCCATATGATCCCATCTCTGAGTGTTTGCAGCTCGATATGATGCCATCTCTCTTGACTGTTTGGAGCTCAATATGATTACATCTTGCTCTTTCGAACTCTATATAATCCGATCTCTCCGACTGTTTGGAGCACAAAATGATTCCAGCTCCCTTGTTTATTCGCAGCTCTATGTGATTCCATCTCTCTGACTGTTTGGATCTCAATATGATTCCGTCTATCTGACTGTTTGCAGATCAATATGATTCCGTCTATGTGACTGTTTGGAGCTCGATATGATCCATCTCATCGCTTGTTTGGAGTTCTAGATGATTGCATCTCTCTGACTGTTTGGAACTCTACTTGATTCCTTATCTCTGATTCTTTGCCGCTCTATATAATTCCATCTCTCTGACTCTTTGGGGCACTATATAATTCCATTTCTCTGACTGTTTGGACCTTCATAAGATGCCATCTCCACGACTGTTTGGAACTTGAAATCTTTCCACCTCTCTTGACTCTAGCAGTTCAATATGATTCCATCTCTCTGACTGTTTGGAGCTCTATAAGATTTCATCTTTCTGACTTTTTGGAGCACTATAAGATTCCTTCTCTCCAACGGTTTGGAACTCGAAATCATTCCATCTCCCTTCAATCTTTGGAGCTCAACATGATTCAATCTCTCTAACTGTTTGGAGTTCCCTATCATCCCTTCTCCCTGAATGTTTGGAGCGTGATATGATTCCATCTCTCTGACTGTTTCGAGTACAAAATGATTCCTCCTCTCTTACTGTTTGAAGCTCTATATGATTCCTTCTCACTGACTGTTTGGAGTTCTAAATGATTGCATCGCTGACTGTAGCTCTATGTGATTCCATCTCTCTGACTGCTTGGAGATCTTTCTGATTTCATCTTCCTGACTGGAGCTCAATATGTTTCCATTTCTTTCACTGTTTGGAGCTCAGTGTGGTTCTGTGTATCTGACTGTTTGGAGCTCGATATGATTCTATCTCTCCACCTGTTTGGAGCTCAATATGATTCCGTCTATCTGACTGTTTGGAACTCTACTTGATTCCATCTCAATGATTCTTTTGCACTCTATATGATTCCATCTCTCTGACTGTTTGGGGCAGCAAATGATTCCATCTCTCTGACTGTTTCGAACTCGAAATGAAGTACATCTCTGACTGTAGCTCTCTGTGATTCCAACTCTCCGACTGTTTGGAGCACTTTCCGATTTCATCTCTCTGACTGTTTGGAGCTCAACATGATTCCATCTCTCTGACTGTTTGGACTCTTTATGGTTCCATCTCTCTGACTTTTTGGAGGGTTATATGATTTCATCTCTCCTACAGCATGGAGATCTACATGATTCCATCTCTCTGACTGTTGGGAGCTCTATCTGATTTCATCTCTCCGACTGTTTGGAGCACTATAAGATGCTTTCTCTCCAACTGTTTGGAACTTGAAATCATGCCATCTCCCTTAATTCGTTGGAGCTCAACATGATTCTGTCTCTCGAACTGTTTGCAGTTACCTATCATCCCATCTCCCTGACTGTTTGGAGCTTGATAAGATTCCATCTCTCTGACTGTTTGGAGCACAAAATGATTCCTTCTCTCTGACTGTTTGGAGCACAAAATGATTCCTTCTTTCTGACTGCATCTCCATATGATACCATCTCTAATGACTGTTTGGAGCTCTAATTGATTCAATATGTCTGGAACTCTATATGGTTCCATCTCTCTGACTTGTTGGATCTCTATTTCTTTCCATCTCTTTGACTGTTTTCAGCTCCATATGATTCCATCTCTCTAACTCTTTGGCTTTCCATATGATTCCATCTCTCTGATTGTTTGGAGCGCAATATGATTCCGTCTATCTGATTGTTTGGAGCTCTATATGATTCCATCCCTCCGGTTGTTTGGAGTTGTAGATGATTGCATCTCTCTGACTGTTTGGACCTCTACTTGATTCCACCTCTCTGACTGTTTGGAGCTCTATATGATTCCATCTCTCTGACTGTTTGGAGCTCTATATGATTTCATCTCTCTGACTGTGTGGTGCTACCTATCATCCCATCTCTCCGACTCTTTGGAGCTCTATATGATTTCATCTCTCTTTTCTGTTTGGAGCTCAATGTGCTTCCATCTATCTGACTGTTTGGAACTCTATACTATACCATCTCTACGTCTGTTTGGAGTTCTTATTGATTGCATCTCTCTGACTGTTTGGAGCTCTATAAGATGCCATCTCTCAGACTGTTTGGAGCTAGAAATGATTCCAGCTCTCTTTTCTGATTGGAGCTCAATGTGATTCCGTCTATCAGACTGTTTGGAACACAATACGATTCCATCTCTCCGACTGTTTGGAACTCGAAAACAAGTCCATCTCTCTTGACTCTTTGGAGCTCAACATGATTCAATCTCTCTGACTGTTTGGATTCTATATGATCCCATCTCTTTGACTTTTTGGAGGTTTATATGATTTCATCTCTCCTACAGCTTTCAATTCTATATGATTCCATCTCAGTGACTGTTTGGAGTGCTATGATTCCATCTTTCTGACTGTTGGAGCTCCAAGATTCCATCTCTCTGACTGTTTGGATATCTATATACCATCTCTGACTGTTTGGAGTTCTATATGATTCCTCTCCCTTACTGTTTGTTGCTCTTCAGGCTGAAACCTCTCTTTCTGCTTGGAGTTCTGTGAAATTCTATCTGACTGTTTGGAACTCTATATGATTGCATCTCTCGGACTGTGTGGATCTCTGTATGATTCCATCTCTCTGACTGTTTGGAGCTCTATATTATTCCATCTGTCCGAGGTTTTCTCACACAAAATGATTCCTTCTCTCTGATCGGAGCTCTAAATGATTCTATCTCTCTGTCTGTTTGGATCTCCACATGTTTCCATCTCTAATGACTCTTTGGAGCTCTATTTCTTTCCATCTCTCTGAATGTTTGGACTCCATATGATTCCATTTCTCTTACTATTGGGAGCTCTATATGATTCCATCTTGCTCTTTCGAGCTCTATATAATTCCGTCTCTCCGACTGTTTGAAGCACAAAATGATTCCAACTCTCTTTTCTGTTTGGAACTCGAAATCATTCCATCTCTCTTGACTCTTTGGAGCTCAATATGATTCCATCTCTCTGAATGTTTGGAGCTTCATATGATTCCATTTCTTTTACTATTGGGAGCTCCATATGATCCCATCTCTGAGTGTTTGCAGCTCGATATGATGCCATCTCTCTTGACTGTTTGGAGCTCAATATGATTACATCTTGCTCTTTCGAACTCTATATAATCCGATCTCTCCGACTGTTTGGAGCACAAAATGATTCCAGCTCCCTTGTTTATTCGCAGCTCTATGTGATTCCATCTCTCTGACTGTTTGGATCTCAATATGATTCCGTCTATCTGACTGTTTGCAGCTCAATATGATTCCGTCTATGTGACTGTTTGGATCTCTGACGGTTTGGACCTCAATATGATTCCGTCTATCTGACTGTTTGGAGCTCGATATGATTCCATCTCATCGCTTGTTTGGAGTTCTAGATGATTGCATCTCTCTGACTGTTTGGAACTCTACTTGATTCCTTATCTCTGATTCTTTGCCGCTCTATATAATTCCATCTCTCTGACTCTTTGGGGCACTATATAATTCCATTTCTCTGACTGTTTGGACCTTCATAAGATGCCATCTCCACGACTGTTTGGAACTTGAAATCTTTCCACCTCTCTTGACTCTAGCAGTTCAATATGATTCCATCTATCTGACTGTTTGGAGCTCTATAAGATTTCATCTCTCTGACTTTTTGGAGCACTATAAGATTCCTTCTCTCCAACTGTTTGGAACTCGAAATCATTCCATCTCCCTTCAATCTTTGGAGCTCAACATGATTCAATCTCTCTAACTGTTTGGAGTTCCCTATCATCCCTTCTCCCTGAATGTTTGGAGCGTGATATGATTCCATCTCTCTGACTGTTTCGAGTACAAAATGATTCCTCCTCTTTTACTGTTTGGAGCTCTATATGATTCCTTCTCACTGACTGTTTGGAGTTCTAAATGATTGCATCGCTGACTGTAGCTCTATGTGATTCCATCTCTCTGACTGCTTGGAGATCTTTCTGATTTCATCTTCCTGACTGGAGCTCAATATGTTTCCATCTCTTTCACTGTTTGGAGCTCAGTGTGGTTCTGTGTATCTGACTGTTTGGAGCTCGATATGATTCTATCTCTCCACCTGTTTGGAGCTCAATATGATTCCGTCTATCTGACTGTTTGGAACTCTACTTGATTCCATCTCAATGATTCTTTTGCACTCTATATGATTCCATCTCTCTGACTGTTTGGGGCAGCAAATGATTCCATCTCTCTGACTGTTTCGAACTCGAAATGAAGTACATCTCTGACTGTAGCTCTCTGTGATTCCAACTCTCCGACTGTTTGGAGCTCTTTCCGATTTCATCTCTCTGACTGTTTGGAGCTCAACATGATTCCATCTCTCTGACTGTTTGGACTCTTTATGGTTCCATCTCTCTGACTTTTTGGAGGGTTATATGATTTCATCTCTCCTACAGCATGGAGATCTACATGATTCCATCTCTCTGACTGTTGGGAGCTCTATCTGATTTCATCTCTCCGACTGTTTGGAGCACTATAAGATGCTTTCTCTCCAACTGTTTGGAACTTGAAATCATGCCATCTCCCTTAATTCTTTGGAGCTCAACATGATTCTGTCTCTCGAACTGTTTGCAGTTACCTATCATCCCATCTCCCTGACTGTTTGGAGCTTGATAAGATTCCATCTCTCTGACTGTTTGGAGCACAAAATGATTCCTTCTCTCTGACTGTTTGGAGCACAAAATGATTCCTTCTTTCTGACTGCATCTCCATATGATACCATCTCTAATGACTGTTTGGAGCTCTAATTGATTCAATATGTCTGGAACTCTATATGGTTCCATCTCTCTGACTTGTTGGATCTCTATTTCTTTCCATCTCTTTGACTGTTTTCAGCTCCATATGATTCCATCTCTCTAACTCTTTGGCTTTCCATATGATTCCATCTCTCTGATTGTTTGGAGCGCAATATGATTCCGTCTATCTGGTTGTTTGGAGCTCTATATGATTCCATCCCTCCGGTTGTTTGGAGTTGTAGATGATTGCATCTCTCTGACTGTTTGGACCTCTACTTGATTCCACCTCTCTGACTGTTTGGAGCTCTATATGATTCCATCTCTCTGACTGTTTGGGGCACTATGTGATTCCATCTTTCTGACTGTTTGGAGCTCGAGGATTCCATCTCACTGACTGTTTGGATCTCTAAATGATACCATCTCTCTGACAGTTTGGAGCTCAACATGATTCCCTCTCTCTGACTGTTTGGACTCTATATGATTCCATGTCTCTGGATTTTTGGAGGTTTATATGATTTCATCTCTCCTACAGCATGGAGCACAATATGATTCCATCTCAGTGACTGTTTGGTACGCTCTGATTCCATCTCTCTGACTGTTTCGAGCTCCAAGAATCCATCTCTCTGAGTGTTTGGATATCTATATAACATCTCTGTGACTGATTGGAGCTCGATATGATTGCATCTCTGTGACTGAAGCTCTTTCTGATTTCATCTCTGACTGGAGCTCTATATGATTCCTTCTCTCTGACTGTTTGGAGTTCCATATGATTCCATCTCCCTTACTGTTTGTAGCTCTCCAGGCTTATACCTCTGTCTGTTTGGAGCTCTGTATACTTCTATCTGACTGTTTGGTGCTCTATCTGATTGCATCTCTCTGACTGTTTGGATTCCATATGATTTCATCTCTATGACTCTTTGGAGCTCTATATGATTCCGTCTCTCTGACTGTTTGGAGTTCTAAATGATTGCATCACTGACTGTAGCTCGATATGATTCCATCTCTGTGACTGAAGCTCTTTCTGATTTCATCTCTGACTGGAGCTCTATATGATTCCTTCCCTCTGACTGTTTGGAGCTCCATATGATTCCATCTCTCTAACTCTTTGGCTTTCCATATGATTCCATCTCTCTGACTGTTTGGAGCGCAATATGATTCTATCTATCTGACTGTTTGGAGCGCTATATGATTCCATCTCTCCGGTTGTTTGGACCTCTATTTGATTCCACCTCTCTGACTGTTTGGAGCTCTATATGATTCCATCTCTCTGACTAATTGGGGCACTATATAAGTCCATCTCTCTGACTGTTGGACCTTCATAAGATGCCTTCTCCCCGACTGTTTGGAACTCGAAATCATTCCACCACTCTGGAATCTTTGGAGCTCAATATGAGTCCAACTCTCTGCTGTTTACAGCTCAATATGATTGCATTTCTTTTACTATTGTCAGCTCTATATTATTCCATCTCTGACAGTTTGCAGTTCAAAATAATTCCATCTCACTTGACTGTTTGGAGCTCTATGTGATTCCATCTTGCTCTTTCGAGCTCCATATCTTACCATCTCTCCGACTTTTTTTAGCTTGATATCATTCCAGCTCTCTTCTCTGCTTGGAGCTCTATGTGATTCCATCTTGCTCCTTCGAGCTCTATATGATAGAATCTCTCCGAATGTTTGGAACTTGAAATCATTCCTTCTGCCTTGATTCTTTCGAGCTCAACATGATTCCATCTCTCTGACTCTTTGGAGCTCTATATGATTCCAGCTCTCTTTTCTGTTTGGAGCTCAATGTGCTTCCATCTATCTGACTGTTTGGAACTCTATACGATTCCATCTCGATGTCTGTTTGGAGTTCTTATTGATTGCATCTCTCTGACTGTTTGGAGCTCATTTATGATTCCATGTCTCTGACTGTTTGGAGAACTATATGATTCCATCTCTCTGACTGATTGGAGCTCGAAATGATTCCAGCTCTCTTTTCTGTATGGAGCTCAATGTGATTCCATCTATCGGACTGATTGGAACACTATACGATTCCATCTCTCCGACTGTTTGGAACTCGAAAACAAGTCCATCTCTCTTGACTCTTTGGAGCTCAACATGATTCAATCTCTCTGACTGTTTGGACTCTATATGATCCCATCTCTTTGACTTTTTGGAGGTTTATATGATTTCATCTCTCCTACAGCTTTCAACTCTATATGATTCCATCTCAGTGACTGTTTGGAGTGCTATGATTCCATCTCTCTGATTGTTGGAGCTCCAAGATTCCATCTCTCTGACTGTTTGGATATCTATATACCATCTCTGACTGTTTGGAGTTCTATATGATTCCATCTCCCTTACTGTTTGTAGCTCTTCAGGCTGAAACCTCTCTTTCTGCTTGGAGCTCTGTAAAATTCTATCTGACTGTTTGGAACTCTGTATGATTGCATCTCTCGGAATGTGTGGATCTCTGTATGATTCCATCTCTCTGACTGTTTGGAGCTCTATATTATTCCATCTCTCGGGATGTTTTGTCACACAAAATGATTCCTTCTCTCTGACTGGAGCTCTAAATGATTCTATCTCTCTGTCTGTTTGGATCTCCACCTGTTTCCATCTCTAATGACTCTTTGGAGCTCTATTTCTTTCCATCTCTCTGACTGTTTGGAGCTGCATAGGATTCCATCTCTCTGACTGTTTGGACTTCCATATGATTCCATCTCTCTCACTCTTCGGAGCACTATTTGATTCCATCTCTCTGACTGTTTGGAGCTGTATAAGGTGCCATCTCTAAGACTGTTTGGAACTCGAAATCATTCCGTCTTTCTTGACTCTTTGGAGCTCAACATGATTCCATCTCTCTCTTCTGTTTGGAACTCTATATGATTCCATCTCTCTTGACTCTTTGGAGCTCAATATGATTCCATCTCTCTGAATGTTTGGAGCTTCATATGATTCCATTTCTTTTACTAATGGGAGCTCCATATGATCCCATCTCTGAGTGTTTGCAGCTCGATAAGATTCCATCTCTCTGACTGTTTGGAGCACAAAATTATTCCTTCTTTCTGACTGCACCTGTCTCTGCTTCGATCTCCCTGACTGTTTGGAGTTCTATATGCTTCCATTTCTCTAACTGTTTAGAGCTTTATACGATTCCATCTCTCTGACTGTTTGGAGTTCTAAATGATGGAATCACTGACTGTAGCTCTATGTGATCCCATCTCTGTGACTGGAGCTCTTTCTGATTTCATCTCTCTCTTTGGAGCTCTATATGCTTCCATCTTTCTGACTGTTTGGACCACTATATGATTCCATCACTTTGACTAGTTGGAGCTCTTGAAGATGCCAACTCTCCGACTGTTTGGAACTCGAAACCGTTCCATCGACCTTGACTCTTTGGAGCTCAACATGATTCCATTGCTCTAACAGTTTTGAGCTCCTATCATCCCATCCCCCTGACTGTTTGGGGCTTGATATGATTCCTTCCCTCCGACTGTTTGGAGCACAAAATGGTTCCTTCTCTCTGCCTATTTGGTGCTCTATATGATTCCATCTCTCTGACTGGAGCTCCATATGATACCATCTCTAATGACTGTTTGGAGCTCTAATTGATTCAATATCTCTGGAACTCTATATGGTTCCATCTCTCTGACTTTTTGGAGCTCTATTTCTTTCCATCTCTTTGACTGTTTTCAGCTCCATATGATTCCATCTCTCTAACTCTTTGGCTTTCCATATGATTCCGACTCTCTGATTGTTTGGAGCGCAATATGATTCTGTCTATCTGACTGTTTGGAGCTCTATATGATTCCATCTCTCCGGTTGTTTGGAGTTGTAGATGATTGCATCTCTCTGACTGTTTGGACCTCTATTTGATTCCACCTCTCTGACTGTTTGGAGCTCTATATGATTCCATCTCTCTGACTAATTGGGGCACTATATAAGTCCATCTCTCTGACTGTTGGACCTTCATAAGATGCCTTCTCCCCGACTGTTTGGAACTCGAAATCATTCCACCACTCTTGAATTTTTGGAGCTCAATATGAGTCCATCTCTCTGCTGTTTACAGCTCAATATGATTGCATTTCTTTTACTATTGTCAGCTCTATATTATTCCATCTCTGACAGTTTGCAGTTCAAAATAATTCCATCTCACTTGACTGTTTGGAGCTCTATGTGATTCCATCTTGCTCTTTCGAGCTCCATATCTTACCATCTCTCCGACTTTTTTTAGCTTGATATCATTCCAGCTCTCTTCTCTGCTTGGAGCTCAATGTGATTCCATCTTGCTCCTTCGAGCTCTATATGATAGAATCTCTCCGAATGTTTGGAACTCGAAATCATTCCTTCTGCCTTGATTCTTTCGAGCTCAACATGATTCCATCTCTCTGACTCTTTGGAGCTCTATATGATTCCAGCTCTCTTTTCTGTTTGGAGCTCAATGTGCTTCCATCTATCTGACTGTTTGGAACTCTATACGATTCCATCTCGATGTCTGTTTGGAGTTCTTATTGATTGCATCTCTCTGACTGTTTGGAGCTCATTTATGATTCCATGTCTCTGACTGTTTGGAGAACTATATGATTCCATCTCTCTGACTGATTGGAGCTCGAAATGATTCCAGCTCTCTTTTCTGTATGGAGCTCAATGTGATTCCATCTATCGGACTGATTGGAACACTATACGATTCCATCTCTCCGACTGTTTGGAACTCAAAAACAACTCCATCTCTCTTGACTCTTCGGAGCTCAACATGATTCAATCTCTCTGACTGTTTGGACTCTATATGATCCCATCTCTTTGACTTTTTGGAGGTTTATATGATTTCATCTCTCCTACAGCTTTCAACTCTATATGATTCCATCTCAGTGACTGTTTGGAGTGCTATGATTCCATCTCTCTGATTGTTGGAGCTCCAAGATTCCATCTCTCTGACTGTTTGGATATCTATATACCATCTCTGACTGTTTGGAGTTCTATATGATTCCATCTCCCTTACTGTTTGTAGCTCTTCAGGCTGAAACCTCTCTTTCTGCTTGGAGCTCTGTAAAATTCTATCTGACTGTTTGGAACTCTGTATGATTGCATCTCTCGGAATGTGTGGATCTCTGTATGATTCCATCTCTCTGACTGTTTGGAGCTCTATATTATTCCATCTCTCGGGATGTTTTGTCGCACAAAATGATTCCGTCTCTCTGACTGGAGCTCTAAATGATTCTATCTCTCTGTCTGTTTGGATCTCCACATGTTTCCATCTCTAATGACTCTTTGGAGCTCTATTTCTTTCCATCTCTCTGACTGTTTGGAGCTGCATAGGATTCCATCTCTCTGACTGTTTGGACTTCCATATGATTCCATCTCTCTCACTCTTCGGAGCACTATATGATTCCATCTCTCTGAATGTTTCGAGCTCCAAGATTCCATCTCTCTGACTGTTTGGATATCTATATAACATCCCTGACTGTTTGGAGCTCGATATGATTCCATCTCTGTGACTGAAGCTCTTTCTGATTCCATCTCTGACTGGAGTTCTATATGATTCCTTCTCTCTGACTGTTTGGAGCTCATTATGATTCCATCTATCTCACTGTTTGGAGCTCGATATGATTCCATCTCTCCGCCTGTTTGGTGTTCTAGATGATTGCACTCTCTGACTGTTTGGAACTCTACTTGATTCCACCTCTGTGACTCTTTGGCGCTCTATATGATTCCATCTCTCTGACTAATTGGGGCACTATATAATTCCATCTCTCTGACTGTTGGACCTTCATAAGATGCCTTCTCCCCGACTGTTTGGAACTCGAAATCATTCCACCACTCTTGAATCTTTGGAGCTCAATATGAGTCCATCTCTCTGCTGTTTACAGCTCAATATGATTGCATTTCTTTTACTATTGTCAGCTCTATATTATTCCATCTCTGACAGTTTGCAGTTCAAAATAATTCCATCTCACTTGACTGTTTGGAGCTCTATCTGACTCCATCTTGATCTTTCGAGCTCCATATCTTACCATCTCTCCGACTTTTTTTAGCTTGATATCATTCCAGCACTCTTCTCTGCTTGGAGCTCAATGTGCTTCCATCTTGCTCCTTCGAGCTCTATATGATAGAATCTCTCCGAATGTTTGGAACTCGAAATCATTCCTTCTGCCTTGACTCTTTCGAGCTCAACATGATTCCATCTCTCTGACTCTTTGGAGCTCTATATTATTTCATCTCTCTGACTGTGTCGTGCTACCTATCATCCCATCTCTCTGTCTGTTTGGAGCTCTATATGATTCCAGCTCTCTTTTCTGTTCGGAGCTCAATGTGCTTCCATCTATCTGACTGTTTGGATCTCTATACGATTCCATCTCGATGTCTGTTTGGAGTTCTTATTGATTGCATCTCTCTGACTGTTTGGAGCTCATTTATGATTCCATGACTCTGACTGTTTGGAGAACTATATGATTCCATCTTTCTGACTGATTGGAGCTCGAAATGATTCCAGCTCTCTTTTATGTGTGGAGCTCAATGTGATTCCGTCTATCGGACTGTTTCGAACACTATACAATTCCATCTCTCTGACTGTTTGGAACTCGAAAACAAGTCCATCTCTCTTGACTCTTTGGAGCTCAACATGATTCAATCTCTCTGACTGTTTGGACTCTATATGATCCCATCTCTTTGACTTTTTGGAGGTTTATATGATTTCATCTCTCCTACAGCTTTCAACTCTATATGATTCCATCTCAGTGACTGTTTGGAGTGCTATGATTCCATCTCTCTGACTGTTGGAGCTCCAAGATTCCATCTCTCTGACTGTTTGGATATCTATATACCATCTCTGACTGTTTGGAGTTCTATATGATTCCATCTCCCTTACTGTTTGTAGCTCTTCAGGCTGAAACCTCTCTTTCTGCTTGGAGCTCTGTGAAATTCTATCTGACTGTTTGGAGCTCTATATGACTGCATCTCTCGGAATGTTTGGATCTCTGTATGATTCCATCTCTCTGACTGTTTGGAGCTCTATATTATTGCATCTGTCCGAGGTTTTGTCGCACAAAATGATTCCTTCTCTCTGACTGGAGCTCTAAATGATTCTATCTCTCTGTCTATTTGGATCTCCACATGTTTCCATCTCTAATGACTCTTTGGAGCTCTATTTCTTTCCATCTCTCTGACTGTTTGGAGCTCCATAGGATTCCATCTCTCTGACTGTTTGGACTTCCATATGATTCCATCTCTCTCACTCTTCGGAGCACTATATGATTCCATCTCTCTGACTGTTTGCAGCTGTATAAGGTGCCATTTCTAAGACTGTTTGGAACTCGACATCATTCCGTCTTTCTTGACTCTTTGGAGCTCAACATGATTCCATCTCTCTGAGTGTTTGGACTCCATATGATTCCATTTCTCTTACTATTGGGAGCTCTATATGATTCCATCTTGCTCTTTCGAGCTCTATATAATTCCGTCTCTCCGACTGTTTGAAGCACAAAATGATTCCAACTCTCTTTTCTGTTTGGAACTCGAAATCATTCCATCTCTCTTGACTCTTTGGAGCTCAATATGATTCCATCTCTCTGAATGTTTGGAGCTTCATATGATTCCATTTCTTTTACTATTGGGCGCTCCATATGATCCCATCTCTGAGTGTTTGCAGCTCGATATGATGCCATCTCTCTTGACTGTTTGGAGCTCAATATGATTACATCTTGCTCTTTCGAACTCTGTATAATCCGATCTCTCCGACTGTTTGGAGCACGAAATGATTCCAGCTCCCTTGTTTATTCGCAGCTCTATGTGATTCCATCTCTCTGACTGTTTGGATCTCAATATGATACCGTCTATCTGACTGTTTGGAGCTCGATATGATTCCATCTCATCGCTTGTTTGGAGTTCTAGATGATTGCATCTCTCTGACTGTTTGGAACTCTACTTGATTCCTTATCTCTGATTCTTTGCCGCTCTATATAATTCCATCTCTCTGACTCTTTGGGGCACTATATAATTCCATTTCTCTGACTGTTTGGACCTTCATAAGATGCCATCTCCACGACTGTTTGGAACTTGAAATCTTTCCACCTCTCTTGACTCTAGCAGTTCAATATGATTCCATCTCTCTGACTGTTTGGAGCTCTATAAGATTTCATCTCTCTGACTTTTTGGAGCACTATAAGATTCCTTCTCTCCAACTGTTTGGAACTCGAAATCATTCCATCTCCCTTCAATCTTTGGAGCTCAACATGATTCAATCTCTCTAACTTTTTGGAGTTCCCTATCATCCCTTCTCCCTGAATGTTTGGAGCGTGATATGATTCCATCTCTCTGACTGTTTCGAGTACAAAATGATTCCTCCTCTCTTACTGTTTGGAGCTCTATATGATTCCTTCTCACTGACTGTTTGGAGTTCTAAATGATTGCATCGCTGACTGTAGCTCTATGTGATTCCATCTCTCTGACTGCTTGGAGCTCATTCTGATTTCATCTTCCTGACTGGAGCTCAATATGCTTCCATCTCTTTCACTGTTTGGAGCTCAGTGTGGTTCTGTGTATCTGACGGTTTGGAGCTCGATATGATTCTATCTCTCCAGCTGTTTGGAGCTCAATATGATTCCGTCTATCTGACTGTTTGGAACTCTACTTGATTCCATCTCAATGATTCTTTTGCGCTCTATATGATTCCATCTCTCTGACTGTTTGGGGCAGCAAATGATTCCATCTCTCTGACTGTTTGGACCTCTGTGAATGCCATTTCTATGACTGTTTGGAACTCGAAATCATTCCACCACTCTTGACTCTTTGCAGCTCAATATGAGTCCATCTCTCAGACTGTTTGGAGATCAATATGATTGCATTTCTCTTACAATTGGCAGCTCTATATTATTCCAACTCAGACTGTTTGCAGCTCGAAATAATTCCACATCAATTGACTGTTTGGAGCACTATGTGATTCCATCTTGCTCTTTCGAGCTCCATATAATCCCATCTCTCCGACTGTTTGGAGCTTGAAATGATTCCAGCTCTCCTCTCTGCTTGGTGCTCTATATAGTTCCATCTCTCCGGCTGTTTGGAGATGTAGATGATTGCATCTCTCTGACTGTGTGGACCTCTATTTGATTCCATCTCTCTGACTGTTTGGGGCACTATATGATTCCATCCCTCTCACTGTTTGGAGCTCTAGGATTCCATCTCACTGACAGTTTGGATCTCTATATGATACCATCTCTGACTGTTTGGAGATCTATATGATTCCATCTCTCTGACTGTTTCGAACTCTACTTGATTCCATCTCTATGAATTTTTGGCGCTCTATATGATTCCATCTCTCTGACTATTTAGAGCTTCATATGATTCCATCTCTCTGACTGTTTGGAGCTCTTTCTGATTTCATCTCTCTGACTGGAGCTCTATATGATTCCATTTCTCTGACTGTTTGGACCTCAATATGATTCCGTCTATCTGACTGTTTGGAGCTCGATATGATTCCATCACTCCACTTGTTTGGAGTTCTAGATGATTGCATCTTTCTGACTGTTTGGAACTCTATATGATACCATCTCTCTAAGTGTTTGGAACTCGAAATCTAGTCCATCTCTGACTGTAGCTCTATGTGATTCCATCCCTCTGACTGTTTGGAGCTCTTTCTGATTTCATCTCTCTGAGTTTGGAGCTCAACATGATTCCCTCTCTTTGACTGTTTGGACTCTATATGATTCCATCTCTCTGGATTTTTGGAGGTTTTTATGATTTCATCTCTCCTACAGCATGGAGCACAATATGATTCCATCTCAGTGACTGTTTGGAATGCTATGATTCCATCTCAGTGACTGTTTCGAGCTCCAAGATTCCATCTCTCTGACTGTTTGGATATCCATATACCATCTCTGAATGTTTGGAGCTCGATATGATTCCATCTCTGTGACTGAAGCTCTTTCTGATTTCATCTCTGACTGGAGTTCTGTATGATTTCTTCTCTCTGACTGTTTGGAGCCCATTATGATTCCATCTATCTGACTGTTTGGAGCTCGATATGATTCCATCTCTCCGCCTGTTTGGTATTCTAGATGAATGCACTCTCTCACTGTTTGGAACTCTACTTGATTCCATCTCTATGACTCTTTGGCGCTCTATATGATTCCATCTCTCTGACTATTTGGGGCACTATATAATTCCATCTCTCTGACTGTTGGACCTTCATAAGATGCCATCACCCCAACTGTTTGGAACTCGAAATCATTCCAGCACTCTTGAATCTTTGGAGCTCATCTCTCTGCTGTTTAAAGCTCAATATGATTGCATTTCTCTTACTATTGTCAGCTCTATATTATTCCATCTCTGACAGTTTGCAGTTCAAAATAATTCCATCTCACTTGACTGTTTGGAGCTCTATGTGATTCCATCTTGGTCTTTCGAGCTCCATATAATACCAGTTCTCTGACTGTTTGGAGCTTGAAATGATTCCAGCTCTCTCCTCTGCTTGGAGCTCTATGTGATCCCATCTTGCTCTTTCGAGCTCTATATAATAGAATCTCTTCGACTGTTTGGAACTCGAAATCATTCCTTCTGCTTTGACTCTTTCGACCTCAACATGATTCCATCTCTCTGACTGTTTGGAGCTCTATATGATTTCATCTCTCTGACTGTGTGGTGCTACCCATCATCCCATCTCTCCGACTCTTTGGAGCTCTATATGATTTCATCTCTCTTTTCTGTTTGGAGCTCAATGTGCTTCCATCTATCTGACTGTTTGGAACTCTATACTATTCCATCTCTACGTCTGTTTGGAGTTCTTATTGATTGCATCTCTCTGACTGTTTGGAGCTCTATAAGATGCCATCTCTCAGACTGTTTGGAGCTAGAAATGATTCCAGCTCTCTTTTCTGTTTGGAGCTCAATGTGATTCCGTCTATCAGACTGTTTGGAACACTATACGATTCCATCTCTCCGACTGTTTGGAACTCGAAAACAAGTCCATCTCTCTTGACTCTTTGGAGCTCAACATGATTCAATCTCTCTGACTGTTTGGACTCTATATGATCCCATCTCTTTGACTTTTTGGAGGTTTATATGATTTCATCTCTCCTACAGCTTTCAATTCTATATGATTCCATCTCAGTGACTGTTTGGAGTGCTATGATTCCATCTTTCTGACTGTTGGAGCTCCAAGATTCCATCTCTCTGACTGTTTGGATATCTATATACCATCTCTGACTGTTTGGAGTTCTATATGATTCCTCTCCCTTACTGTTTGTTGCTCTTCAGGCTGAAACCTCTCTTTCTGCTTGGAGTTCTGTGAAATTCTATCTGACTGTTTGGAACTCTATATGATTGCATCTCTCGGACTGTGTGGATCTCTGTATGATTCCATCTCTCTGACTGTTTGGAGCTCTATATTATTCCATCTGTCCGAGGTTTTCTCACACAAAATGATTCCTTCTCTCTGATCGGAGCTCTAAATGATTCTATCTCTCTGTCTGTTTGGATCTCCACATGTTTCCATCTCTAATGACTCTTTGGAGCTCTATTTCTTTCCATCTCTCTGAATGTTTGGACTCCATATGATTCCATTTCTCTTACTATTGGGAGCTCTATATGATTCCATCTTGCTCTTTCGAGCTCTATATAATTCCGTCTCTCCGACTGTTTGAAGCACAAAATGATTCCAACTGTCTTTTCTGTTTGGAACTCGAAATCATTCCATCTCTCTTGACTCTTTGGAGCTCAATATGATTCCATCTCTCTGAATGTTTGGAGCTTCATATGATTCCATTTCTTTTACTATTGGGAGCTCCATATGATCCCATCTCTGAGTGTTTGCAGCTCGATATGATGCCATCTCTCTTGACTGTTTGGAGCTCAATATGATTACATCTTGCTCTTTCGAACTCTATATAATCCGATCTCTCCGACTGTTTGGAGCACAAAATGATTCCAGCTCCCTTGTTTATTCGCAGCTCTATGTGATTCCATCTCTCTGACTGTTTGGATCTCAATATGATTCCGTCTATCTGACTGTTTGCAGCTCAATATGATTCCGTCTATGTGACTGTTTGGATCTCTGACGGTTTGGACCTCAATATGATTCCGTCTATCTGACTGTTTGGAGCTCGATATGATTCCATCTCATCGCTTGTTTGGAGTTCTAGATGATTGCATCTCTCTGACTGTTTGGAACTCTACTTGATTCCTTATCTCTGATTCTTTGCCGCTCTATATAATTCCATCTCTCTGACTCTTTGGGGCACTATATAATTCCATTTCTCTGACTGTTTGGACCTTCATAAGATGCCATCTCCACGACTGTTTGGAACTTGAAATCTTTCCACCTCTCTTGACTCTAGCAGTTCAATATGATTCCATCTATCTGACTGTTTGGAGCTCTATAAGATTTCATCTCTCTGACTTTTTGGAGCACTATAAGATTCCTTCTCTCCAACTGTTTGGAACTCGAAATCATTCCATCTCCCTTCAATCTTTGGAGCTCAACATGATTCAATCTCTCTAACTGTTTGGAGTTCCCTATCATCCCTTCTCCCTGAATGTTTGGAGCGTGATATGATTCCATCTCTCTGACTGTTTCGAGTACAAAATGATTCCTCCTCTTTTACTGTTTGGAGCTCTATATGATTCCTTCTCACTGACTGTTTGGAGTTCTAAATGATTGCATCGCTGACTGTAGCTCTATGTGATTCCATCTCTCTGACTGCTTGGAGATCTTTCTGATTTCATCTTCCTGACTGGAGCTCAATATGTTTCCATCTCTTTCACTGTTTGGAGCTCAGTGTGGTTCTGTGTATCTGACTGTTTGGAGCTCGATATGATTCTATCTCTCCACCTGTTTGGAGCTCAATATGATTCCGTCTATCTGACTGTTTGGAACTCTACTTGATTCCATCTCAATGATTCTTTTGCACTCTATATGATTCCATCTCTCTGACTGTTTGGGGCAGCAAATGATTCCATCTCTCTGACTGTTTCGAACTCGAAATGAAGTACATCTCTGACTGTAGCTCTCTGTGATTCCAACTCTCCGACTGTTTGGAGCTCTTTCCGATTTCATCTCTCTGACTGTTTGGAGCTCAACATGATTCCATCTCTCTGACTGTTTGGACTCTTTATGGTTCCATCTCTCTGACTTTTTGGAGGGTTATATGATTTCATCTCTCCTACAGCATGGAGATCTACATGATTCCATCTCTCTGACTGTTGGGAGCTCTATCTGATTTCATCTCTCCGACTGTTTGGAGCACTATAAGATGCTTTCTCTCCAACTGTTTGGAACTTGAAATCATGCCATCTCCCTTAATTCTTTGGAGCTCAACATGATTCTGTCTCTCGAACTGTTTGCAGTTACCTATCATCCCATCTCCCTGACTGTTTGGAGCTTGATAAGATTCCATCTCTCTGACTGTTTGGAGCACAAAATGATTCCTTCTCTCTGACTGTTTGGAGCACAAAATGATTCCTTCTTTCTGACTGCATCTCCATATGATACCATCTCTAATGACTGTTTGGAGCTCTAATTGATTCAATATCTCTGGAACTCTATATGGTTCCATCTCTCTGACTTGTTGGATCTCTATTTCTTTCCATCTCTTTGACTGTTTTCAGCTCCATATGATTCCATCTCTCTAACTCTTTGGCTTTCCATATGATTCCATCTCTCTGATTGTTTGGAGCGCAATATGATTCCGTCTATCTGGTTGTTTGGAGCTCTATATGATTCCATCCCTCCGGTTGTTTGGAGTTGTAGATGATTGCATCTCTCTGACTGTTTGGACCTCTACTTGATTCCACCTCTCTGACTGTTTGGAGCTCTATATGATTCCATCTCTCTGACTGTTTGGGGCACTATGTGATTCCATCTTTCTGACTGTTTGGAGCTCGAGGATTCCATCTCACTGACTGTTTGGATCTCTAAATGATACCATCTCTCTGACAGTTTGGAGCTCAACATGATTCCCTCTCTCTGACTGTTTGGACTCTATATGATTCCATGTCTCTGGATTTTTGGAGGTTTATATGATTTCATCTCTCCTACAGCATGGAGCACAATATGATTCCATCTCAGTGACTGTTTGGTACGCTCTGATTCCATCTCTCTGACTGTTTCGAGCTCCAAGAATCCATCTCTCTGAGTGTTTGGATATCTATATAACATCTCTGTGACTGATTGGAGCTCGATATGATTGCATCTCTGTGACTGAAGCTCTTTCTGATTTCATCTCTGACTGGAGCTCTATATGATTCCTTCTCTCTGACTGTTTGGAGTTCCATATGATTCCATCTCCCTTACTGTTTGTAGCTCTCCAGGCTTATACCTCTGTCTGTTTGGAGCTCTGTATACTTCTATCTGACTGTTTGGTGCTCTATCTGATTGCATCTCTCTGACTGTTTGGATTCCATATGATTTCATCTCTATGACTCTTTGGAGCTCTATATGATTCCGTCTCTCTGACTGTTTGGAGTTCTAAATGATTGCATCACTGACTGTAGCTCGATATGATTCCATCTCTGTGACTGAAGCTCTTTCTGATTTCATCTCTGACTGGAGCTCTATATGATTCCTTCCCTCTGACTGTTTGGAGCTCCATATGATTCCATCTCTCTAACTCTTTGGCTTTCCATATGATTCCATCTCTCTGACTGTTTGGAGCGCAATATGAATCTATCTATCTGACTGTTTGGAGCGCTGTATGATTCCATCTCTCCGGTTGTTTGGAGTTGTAGATGATTGCATCTCTCTGACTGTTTGGACCTCTATTTGATTCCACCTCTCTGACTGTTTGGAGCTCTATATGATTCCATCTCTCTGACTAATTGGGGCGCTATATAATTCCATCTCTCTGACTGTTGGACCTTCATAAGATGCCTTCTCCCCGACTGTTTGGAACTCGAAATCATTCCACCACTCTGGAATCTTTGGAGCTCAATATGAGTCCAACTCTCTGCTGTTTACAGCTCAATATGATTGCATTTCTTTTACTATTGTCAGCTCTATATTATTCCATCTCTGACAGTTTGCAGTTCAAAATAATTCCATCTCACTTGACTGTTTGGAGCTCTATGTGATTCCATCTTGCTCTTTCGAGCTCCATATCTTACCATCTCTCCGACTTTTTTTAGCTTGATATCATTCCAGCTCTCTTCTCTGCTTGGAGCTCTATGTGATTCCATCTTGCTCCTGCGAGCTCTATATGATAGAATCTCTCCGAATGTTTGGAACTCGAAATCATTCCTTCTGCCTTGATTCTTTCGAGCTCAACATGATTCCATCTCTCTGACTCTTTGGAGCTCTATATGATTCCAGCTCTCTTTTCTGTTTGGAGCTCAATGTGCTTCCATCTATCTGACTGTTTGGAACTCTATACGATTCCATCTCGATGTCTGTTTGGAGTTCTTATTGATTGCATCTCTCTGACTGTTTGGAGCTCATTTATGATTCCATGTCTCTGACTGTTTGGAGAACTATATGATTCCATCTCTCTGACTGATTGGAGCTCGAAATGATTCCAGCTCTCTTTTCTGTATGGAGCTCAATGTGATTCCATCTATCGGACTGATTGGAACACTATACGATTCCATCTCTCCGACTGTTTGGAACTCGAAAACAAGTCCATCTCTCTTGACTCTTTGGAGCTCAACATGATTCAATCTCTCTGACTGTTTGGACTCTATATGATCCCATCTCTTTGACTTTTTGGAGGTTTATATGATTTCATCTCTCCTACAGCTTTCAACTCTATATGATTCCATCTCAGTGACTGTTTGGAGTGCTATGATTCCATCTCTCTGATTGTTGGAGCTCCAAGATTCCATCTCTCTGACTGTTTGGATATCTATATACCATCTCTGACTGTTTGGAGTTCTATATGATTCCATCTCCCTTACTGTTTGTAGCTCTTCAGGCTGAAACCTCTCTTTCTGCTTGGAGCTCTGTAAAATTCTATCTGACTGTTTGGAACTCTGTATGATTGCATCTCTCGGAATGTGTGGATCTCTGTATGATTCCATCTCTCTGACTGTTTGGAGCTCTATATTATTCCATCTCTCGGGATGTTTTGTCACACAAAATGATTCCTTCTCTCTGACTGGAGCTCTAAATGATTCTATCTCTCTGTCTGTTTGGATCTCCACCTGTTTCCATCTCTAATGACTCTTTGGAGCTCTATTTCTTTCCATCTCTCTGACTGTTTGGAGCTGCATAGGATTCCATCTCTCTGACTGTTTGGACTTCCATATGATTCCATCTCTCTCACTCTTCGGAGCACTATATGATTCCATCTCTCTGACTGTTTGGAGCTGTATAAGGTGCCATCTCTAAGACTGTTTGGAACTCGAAATCATTCCGTCTTTCTTGACTCTTTGGAGCTCAACATGATTCCATCTCTCTTTTCTGTTTGGAACTCTATATGATTCCATCTCTCTTGACTCTTTGGAGCTCAATATGATTCCATCTCTCTGAATGTTTGGAGCTTCATATGATTCCATTTCTTTTACTAATGGGAGCTCTATATGATCCCATCTCTGAGTGTTTGCAGCTCGATAAGATTCCATCTCTCTGACTGTTTGGAGCACAAAATGATTCCTTCTTTCTGACTGCACCTGTCTCTGCTTCGATCTCCCTGACTGTTTGGAGTTCTATATGCTTCCATTTCTCTAACTGTTTAGAGCTTTATACGATTCCATCTCTCTGACTGTTTGGAGTTCTAAATGATGGAATCACTGACTGTAGCTCTATGTGATTCCATCTCTGTGACTGGAGCTCTTTCTGATTTCATCTCTCTCTTTGGAGCTCTATATGCTTCCATCTTTCTGACTGTTTGGACCACTATATGATTCCATCACTTTGACTAGTTGGAGCTCTTGAAGATGCCAACTCTCCGACTGTTTGGAACTCGAAACCGTTCCATCGACCTTGACTCTTTGGAGCTCAACATGATTCCATTGCTCTAACAGTTTTGAGCTCCTATCATCCCATCCCCCTGACTGTTTGGGGCTTGATATGATTCCTTCCCTCCGACTGTTTGGAGCACAAAATGGTTCCTTCTCTCTGCCTATTTGGTGCTCTATATGATTCCATCTCTCTGACTGGAGCTCCATATGATACCATCTCTAATGACTGTTTGGAGCTCTAATTGATTCAATATCTCTGGAACTCTATATGGTTCCATCTCTCTGACTTTTTGGAGCTCTATTTCTTTCCATCTCTTTGACTGTTTTCAGCTCCATATGATTCCATCTCTCTAACTCTTTGGCTTTCCATATGATTCCGACTCTCTGATTGTTTGGAGCGCAATATGATTCTGTCTATCTGACTGTTTGGAGCTCTATATGATTCCATCTCTCCGGTTGTTTGGAGTTGTAGATGATTGCATCTCTCTGACTGTTTGGACCTCTATTTGATTCCACCTCTCTGACTGTTTGGAGCTCTATATGATTCCATCTCTCTGACTAATTGGGGCACTATATAAGTCCATCTCTCTGACTGTTGGACCTTCATAAGATGCCTTCTCCCCGACTGTTTGGAACTCGAAATCATTCCACCACTCTTGAATTTTTGGAGCTCAATATGAGTCCATCTCTCTGCTGTTTACAGCTCAATATGATTGCATTTCTTTTACTATTGTCAGCTCTATATTATTCCATCTCTGACAGTTTGCAGTTCAAAATAATTCCATCTCACTTGACTGTTTGGAGCTCTATGTGATTCCATCTTGCTCTTTCGAGCTCCATATCTTACCATCTCTCCGACTTTTTTTAGCTTGATATCATTCCAGCTCTCTTCTCTGCTTGGAGCTCTATGTGATTCCATCTTGCTCCTGCGAGCTCTATATGATAGAATCTCTCCGAATGTTTGGAACTCGAAATCATTCCTTCTGCCTTGATTCTTTCGAGCTCAACATGATTCCATCTCTCTGACTCTTTGGAGCTCTATATGATTCCAGCTCTCTTTTCTGTTTGGAGCTCAATGTGCTTCCATCTATCTGACTGTTTGGAACTCTATACGATTCCATCTCGATGTCTGTTTGGAGTTCTTATTGATTGCATCTCTCTGACTGTTTGGAGCTCATTTATGATTCCATGTCTCTGACTGTTTGGAGAACTATATGATTCCATCTCTCTGACTGATTGGAGCTCGAAATGATTCCAGCTCTCTTTTCTGTATGGAGCTCAATGTGATTCCATCTATCGGACTGATTGGAACACTATACGATTCCATCTCTCCGACTGTTTGGAACTCGAAAACAAGTCCATCTCTCTTGACTCTTTGGAGCTCAACATGATTCAATCTCTCTGACTGTTTGGACTCTATATGATCCCATCTCTTTGACTTTTTGGAGGTTTATATGATTTCATCTCTCCTACAGCTTTCAACTCTATATGATTCCATCTCAGTGACTGTTTGGAGTGCTATGATTCCATCTCTCTGATTGTTGGAGCTTCAAGATTCCATCTCTCTGACTGTTTGGATATCTATATACCATCTCTGACTGTTTGGAGTTCTATATGATTCCATCTCCCTTACTGTTTGTAGCTCTTCAGGCTGAAACCTCTCTTTCTGCTTGGAGCTCTGTAAAATTCTATCTGACTGTTTGGAACTCTGTATGATTGCATCTCTCGGAATGTGTGGATCTCTGTATGATTCCATCTCTCTGACTGTTTGGAGCTCTATATTATTCCATCTCTCGGGATGTTTTGTCGCACAAAATGATTCCTTCTCTCTGACTGGAGCTCTAAATGATTCTATCTCTCTGTCTGTTTGGATCTCCACATGTTTCCATCTCTAATGACACTTTGGAGCTCTATTTCTTTCCATCTCTCTGACTGTTTGGAGCTCCATAGGATTCCATCTCTCTGACTGTTTGGACTTCCATATGATTCCATCTCTCTCACTCTTCGGAGCACTATATGATTCCATCTCTCTGAATGTTTCGAGCTCCAAGATTCCATCTCTCTGACTGTTTGGATATCTATATAACATCCCTGACTGTTTGGAGCTCGATATGATTCCATCTCTGTGACTGAAGCTCTTTCTGATTCCATCTCTGACTGGAGTTCTATACGATTCCTTCTCTCTGACTGTTTGGAGCTCATTATGATTCCATCTATCTCACTGTTTGGAGCTCGATATGATTCCATCTCTCCGCCTGTTTGGTGTTCTAGATGATTGCACTCTCTGACTGTTTGGAACTCTACTTGATTCCACCTCTGTGACTCTTTGGCGCTCTATATGATTCCATCTCTCTGACTAATTGGGGCACTATATAATTCCATCTCTCTGACTGTTGGACCTTCATAAGATGCCTTCTCCCCGACTGTTTGGAACTCGAAATCATTCCACCACTCTTGAATCTTTGGAGCTCAATATGAGTCCATCTCTCTGCTGTTTACAGCTCAATATGATTGCATTTCTTTTACTATTGTCAGCTCTATATTATTCCATCTCTGACAGTTTGCAGTTCAAAATAATTCCATCTCACTTGACTGTTTGGAGCTCTATCTGACTCCATCTTGATCTTTCGAGCTCCATATCTTACCATCTCTCCGACTTTTTTTAGCTTGATATCATTCCAGCACTCTTCTCTGCTTGGAGCTCAATGTGCTTCCATCTTGCTCCTTCGAGCTCTATATGATAGAATCTCTCCGAATGTTTGGAACTCGAAATCATTCCTTCTGCCTTGACTCTTTCGAGCTCAACATGATTCCATCTCTCTGACTCTTTGGAGCTCTATATTATTTCATCTCTCTGACTGTGTCGTGCTACCTATCATCCCATCTCTCTGTCTGTTTGGAGCTCTATATGATTCCAGCTCTCTTTTCTGTTCGGAGCTCAATGTGCTTCCATCTATCTGACTGTTTGGATCTCTATACGATTCCATCTCGATGTCTGTTTGGAGTTCTTATTGATTGCATCTCTCTGACTGTTTGGAGCTCATTTATGATTCCATGACTCTGACTGTTTGGAGAACTATATGATTCCATCTTTCTGACTGATTGGAGCTCGAAATGATTCCAGCTCTCTTTTATGTGTGGAGCTCAATGTGATTCCGTCTATCGGACTGTTTCGAACACTATACAATTCCATCTCTCCGACTGTTTGGAACTCGAAAACAAGTCCATCTCTCTTGACTCTTTGGAGCTCAACATGATTCAATCTCTCTGACTGTTTGGACTCTATATGATCCCATCTCTTTGACTTTTTGGAGGTTTATATGATTTCATCTCTCCTACAGCTTTCAACTCTATATGATTCCATCTCAGTGACTGTTTGGAGTGCTATGATTCCATCTCTCTGACTGTTGGAGCTCCAAGATTCCATCTCTCTGACTGTTTGGATATCTATATACCATCTCTGACTGTTTGGAGTTCTATATGATTCCATCTCCCTTACTGTTTGTAGCTCTTCAGGCTGAAACCTCTCTTTCTGCTTGGAGCTCTGTGAAATTCTATCTGACTGTTTGGAGCTCTATATGACTGCATCTCTCGGAATGTTTGGATCTCTGTATGATTCCATCTCTCTGACTGTTTGGAGCTCTATATTATTGCATCTGTCCGAGGTTTTGTCGCACAAAATGATTCCTTCTCTCTGACTGGAGCTCTAAATGATTCTATCTCTCTGTCTGTTTGGATCTCCACATGTTTCCATCTCTAATGACTCTTTGGAGCTCTATTTCTTTCCATCTCTCTGACTGTTTGGAGCTCCATAGGATTCCATCTCTCTGACTGTTTGGACTTCCATATGATTCCATCTCTCTCACTCTTCGGAGCACTATATGATTCCATCTCTCTGACTGTTTGCAGCTGTATAAGGTGCCATTTCTAAGACTGTTTGGAACTCGACATCATTCCGTCTTTCTTGACTCTTTGGAGCTCAACATGATTCCATCTCTCTGAGTGTTTGGACTCCATATGATTCCATTTCTCTTACTATTGGGAGCTCTATATGATTCCATCTTGCTCTTTCGAGCTCTATATAATTCCGTCTCTCCGACTGTTTGAAGCACAAAATGATTCCAACTCTCTTTTCTGTTTGGAACTCGAAATCATTCCATCTCTCTTGACTCTTTGGAGCTCAATATGATTCCATCTCTCTGAATGTTTGGAGCTTCATATGATTCCATTTCTTTTACTATTGGGCGCTCCATATGATCCCATCTCTGAGTGTTTGCAGCTCGATATGATGCCATCTCTCTTGACTGTTTGGAGCTCAATATGATTACATCTTGCTCTTTCGAACTCTGTATAATCCGATCTCTCCGACTGTTTGGAGCACGAAATGATTCCAGCTCCCTTGTTTATTCGCAGCTCTATGTGATTCCATCTCTCTGACTGTTTGGATCTCAATATGATACCGTCTATCTGACTGTTTGGAGCTCGATATGATTCCATCTCATCGCTTGTTTGGAGTTCTAGATGATTGCATCTCTCTGACTGTTTGGAACTCTACTTGATTCCTTATCTCTGATTCTTTGCCGCTCTATATAATTCCATCTCTCTGACTCTTTGGGGCACTATATAATTCCATTTCTCTGACTGTTTGGACCTTCATAAGATGCCATCTCCACGACTGTTTGGAACTTGAAATCTTTCCACCTCTCTTGACTCTAGCAGTTCAATATGATTCCATCTCTCTGACTGTTTGGAGCTCTATAAGATTTCATCTCTCTGACTTTTTGGAGCACTATAAGATTCCTTCTCTCCAACTGTTTGGAACTCGAAATCATTCCATCTCCCTTCAATCTTTGGAGCTCAACATGATTCAATCTCTCTAACTTTTTGGAGTTCCCTATCATCCCTTCTCCCTGAATGTTTGGAGTGTGATATGATTCCATCTCTCTGACTGTTTCGAGTACAAAATGATTCCTCCTCTCTTACTGTTTGGAGCTCTATATGATTCCTTCTCACTGACTGTTTGGAGTTCTAAATGATTGCATCGCTGACTGTAGCTCTATGTGATTCCATCTCTCTGACTGCTTGGAGCTCATTCTGATTTCATCTTCCTGACTGGAGCTCAATATGCTTCCATCTCTTTCACTGTTTGGAGCTCAGTGTGGTTCTGTGTATCTGACGGTTTGGAGCTCGATATGATTCTATCTCTCCAGCTGTTTGGAGCTCAATATGATTCCGTCTATCTGACTGTTTGGAACTCTACTTGATTCCATCTCAATGATTCTTTTGCGCTCTATATGATTCCATCTCTCTGACTGTTTGGGGCAGCAAATGATTCCATCTCTCTGACTGTTTGGACCTCTGTGAATGCCATTTCTATGACTGTTTGGAACTCGAAATCATTCCACCACTCTTGACTCTTTGCAGCTCAATATGAGTCCATCTCTCAGACTGTTTGGAGATCAATATGATTGCATTTCTCTTACAATTGGCAGCTCTATATTATTCCAACTCAGACTGTTTGCAGCTCGAAATAATTCCACATCAATTGACTGTTTGGAGCACTATGTGATTCCATCTTGCTCTTTCGAGCTCCATATAATCCCATCTCTCCGACTGTTTGGAGCTTGAAATGATTCCAGCTCTCCTCTCTGCTTGGTGCTCTATATAGTTCCATCTCTCCGGCTGTTTGGAGATGTAGATGATTGCATCTCTCTGACTGTGTGGACCTCTATTTGATTCCATCTCTCTGACTGTTTGGGGCACTATATGATTCCATCCCTCTCACTGTTTGGAGCTCTAGGATTCCATCTCACTGACAGTTTGGATCTCTATATGATACCATCTCTGACTGTTTGGAGATCTATATGATTCCATCTCTCTGACTGTTTCGAACTCTACTTGATTCCATCTCTATGAATTTTTGGCGCTCTATATGATTCCATCTCTCTGACTATTTAGAGCTTCATATGATTCCATCTCTCTGACTGTTTGGAGCTCTTTCTGATTTCATCTCTCTGACTGGAGCTCTATATGATTCCATTTCTCTGACTGTTTGGACCTCAATATGATTCCGTCTATCTGACTGTTTGGAGCTCGATATGATTCCATCACTCCACTTGTTTGGAGTTCTAGATGATTGCATCTTTCTGACTGTTTGGAACTCTATATGATACCATCTCTCTAAGTGTTTGGAACTCGAAATCTAGTCCATCTCTGACTGTAGCTCTATGTGATTCCATCCCTCTGACTGTTTGGAGCTCTTTCTGATTTCATCTCTCTGAGTTTGGAGCTCAACATGATTCCCTCTCTTTGACTGTTTGGACTCTATATGATTCCATCTCTCTGGATTTTTGGAGGTTTTTATGATTTCATCTCTCCTACAGCATGGAGCACAATATGATTCCATCTCAGTGACTGTTTGGAATGCTATGATTCCATCTCAGTGACTGTTTCGAGCTCCAAGATTCCATCTCTCTGACTGTTTGGATATCCATATACCATCTCTGAATGTTTGGAGCTCGATATGATTCCATCTCTGTGACTGAAGCTCTTTCTGATTTCATCTCTGACTGGAGTTCTGTATGATTTCTTCTCTCTGACTGTTTGGAGCCCATTATGATTCCATCTATCTGACTGTTTGGAGCTCGATATGATTCCATCTCTCCGCCTGTTTGGTATTCTAGATGAATGCACTCTCTCACTGTTTGGAACTCTACTTGATTCCATCTCTATGACTCTTTGGCGCTCTATATGATTCCATCTCTCTGACTATTTGGGGCACTATATAATTCCATCTCTCTGACTGTTGGACCTTCATAAGATGCCATCACCCCAACTGTTTGGAACTCGAAATCATTCCAGCACTCTTGAATCTTTGGAGCTCATCTCTCTGCTGTTTAAAGCTCAATATGATTGCATTTCTCTTACTATTGTCAGCTCTATATTATTCCATCTCTGACAGTTTGCAGTTCAAAATAATTCCATCTCACTTGACTGTTTGGAGCTCTATGTGATTCCATCTTGGTCTTTCGAGCTCCATATAATACCAGTTCTCTGACTGTTTGGAGCTTGAAATGATTCCAGCTCTCTTCTCTGCTTGGAGCTCTATGTGATCCCATCTTGCTCTTTCGAGCTCTATATAATAGAATCTCTTCGACTGTTTGGAACTCGAAATCATTCCTTCTGCTTTGACTCTTTCGACCTCAACATGATTCCATCTCTCTGACTGTTTGGAGCTCTATATGATTTCATCTCTCTGACTGTGTGGTGCTACCCATCATCCCATCTCTCCGACTCTTTGGAGCTCTATATGATTTCATCTCTCTTTTCTGTTTGGAGCTCAATGTGCTTCCATCTATCTGACTGTTTGGAACTCTATACTATTCCATCTCTACGTCTGTTTGGAGTTCTTATTGATTGCATCTCTCTGACTGTTTGGAGCTCTATAAGATGCCATCTCTCAGACTGTTTGGAGCTAGAAATGATTCCAGCTCTCTTTTCTGTTTGGAGCTCAATGTGATTCCGTCTATCAGACTGTTTGGAACACTATACGATTCCATCTCTCCGACTGTTTGGAACTCGAAAACAAGTCCATCTCTCTTGACTCTTTGGAGCTCAACATGATTCAATCTCTCTGACTGTTTGGACTCTATATGATCCCATCTCTTTGACTTTTTGGAGGTTTATATGATTTCATCTCTCCTACAGCTTTCAATTCTATATGATTCCATCTCAGTGACTGTTTGGAGTGCTATGATTCCATCTTTCTGACTGTTGGAGCTCCAAGATTCCATCTCTCTGACTGTTTGGATATCTATATACCATCTCTGACTGTTTGGAGTTCTATATGATTCCTCTCCCTTACTGTTTGTTGCTCTTCAGGCTGAAACCTCTCTTTCTGCTTGGAGTTCTGTGAAATTCTATCTGACTGTTTGGAACTCTATATGATTGCATCTCTCGGACTGTGTGGATCTCTGTATGATTCCATCTCTCTGACTGTTTGGAGCTCTATATTATTCCATCTGTCCGAGGTTTTCTCACACAAAATGATTCCTTCTCTCTGATCGGAGCTCTAAATGATTCTATCTCTCTGTCTGTTTGGATCTCCACATGTTTCCATCTCTAATGACTCTTTGGAGCTCTATTTCTTTCCATCTCTCTGAATGTTTGGACTCCATATGATTCCATTTCTCTTACTATTGGGAGCTCTATATGATTCCATCTTGCTCTTTCGAGCTCTATATAATTCCGTCTCTCCGACTGTTTGAAGCACAAAATGATTCCAACTCTCTTTTCTGTTTGGAACTCGAAATCATTCCATCTCTCTTGACTCTTTGGAGCTCAATATGATTCCATCTCTCTGAATGTTTGGAGCTTCATATGATTCCATTTCTTTTACTATTGGGAGCTCCATATGATCCCATCTCTGAGTGTTTGCAGCTCGATATGATGCCATCTCTCTTGACTGTTTGGAGCTCAATATGATTACATCTTGCTCTTTCGAACTCTATATAATCCGATCTCTCCGACTGTTTGGAGCACAAAATGATTCCAGCTCCCTTGTTTATTCGCAGCTCTATGTGATTCCATCTCTCTGACTGTTTGGATCTCAATATGATTCCGTCTATCTGACTGTTTGCAGATCAATATGATTCCGTCTATGTGACTGTTTGGAGCTCGATATGATCCATCTCATCGCTTGTTTGGAGTTCTAGATGATTGCATCTCTCTGACTGTTTGGAACTCTACTTGATTCCTTATCTCTGATTCTTTGCCGCTCTATATAATTCCATCTCTCTGACTCTTTGGGGCACTATATAATTCCATTTCTCTGACTGTTTGGACCTTCATAAGATGCCATCTCCACGACTGTTTGGAACTTGAAATCTTTCCACCTCTCTTGACTCTAGCAGTTCAATATGATTCCATCTCTCTGACTGTTTGGAGCTCTATAAGATTTCATCTTTCTGACTTTTTGGAGCACTATAAGATTCCTTCTCTCCAACGGTTTGGAACTCGAAATCATTCCATCTCCCTTCAATCTTTGGAGCTCAACATGATTCAATCTCTCTAACTGTTTGGAGTTCCCTATCATCCCTTCTCCCTGAATGTTTGGAGCGTGATATGATTCCATCTCTCTGACTGTTTCGAGTACAAAATGATTCCTCCTCTCTTACTGTTTGAAGCTCTATATGATTCCTTCTCACTGACTGTTTGGAGTTCTAAATGATTGCATCGCTGACTGTAGCTCTATGTGATTCCATCTCTCTGACTGCTTGGAGATCTTTCTGATTTCATCTTCCTGACTGGAGCTCAATATGTTTCCATTTCTTTCACTGTTTGGAGCTCAGTGTGGTTCTGTGTATCTGACTGTTTGGAGCTCGATATGATTCTATCTCTCCACCTGTTTGGAGCTCAATATGATTCCGTCTATCTGACTGTTTGGAACTCTACTTGATTCCATCTCAATGATTCTTTTGCACTCTATATGATTCCATCTCTCTGACTGTTTGGGGCAGCAAATGATTCCATCTCTCTGACTGTTTCGAACTCGAAATGAAGTACATCTCTGACTGTAGCTCTCTGTGATTCCAACTCTCCGACTGTTTGGAGCACTTTCCGATTTCATCTCTCTGACTGTTTGGAGCTCAACATGATTCCATCTCTCTGACTGTTTGGACTCTTTATGGTTCCATCTCTCTGACTTTTTGGAGGGTTATATGATTTCATCTCTCCTACAGCATGGAGATCTACATGATTCCATCTCTCTGACTGTTGGGAGCTCTATCTGATTTCATCTCTCCGACTGTTTGGAGCACTATAAGATGCTTTCTCTCCAACTGTTTGGAACTTGAAATCATGCCATCTCCCTTAATTCGTTGGAGCTCAACATGATTCTGTCTCTCGAACTGTTTGCAGTTACCTATCATCCCATCTCCCTGACTGTTTGGAGCTTGATAAGATTCCATCTCTCTGACTGTTTGGAGCACAAAATGATTCCTTCTCTCTGACTGTTTGGAGCACAAAATGATTCCTTCTTTCTGACTGCATCTCCATATGATACCATCTCTAATGACTGTTTGGAGCTCTAATTGATTCAATATGTCTGGAACTCTATATGGTTCCATCTCTCTGACTTGTTGGATCTCTATTTCTTTCCATCTCTTTGACTGTTTTCAGCTCCATATGATTCCATCTCTCTAACTCTTTGGCTTTCCATATGATTCCATCTCTCTGATTGTTTGGAGCGCAATATGATTCCGTCTATCTGATTGTTTGGAGCTCTATATGATTCCATCCCTCCGGTTGTTTGGAGTTGTAGATGATTGCATCTCTCTGACTGTTTGGACCTCTACTTGATTCCACCTCTCTGACTGTTTGGAGCTCTATATGATTCCATCTCTCTGACTGTTTGGAGCTCTATATGATTTCATCTCTCTGACTGTGTGGTGCTACCTATCATCCCATCTCTCCGACTCTTTGGAGCTCTATATGATTTCATCTCTCTTTTCTGTTTGGAGCTCAATGTGCTTCCATCTATCTGACTGTTTGGAACTCTATACTATACCATCTCTACGTCTGTTTGGAGTTCTTATTGATTGCATCTCTCTGACTGTTTGGAGCTCTATAAGATGCCATCTCTCAGACTGTTTGGAGCTAGAAATGATTCCAGCTCTCTTTTCTGATTGGAGCTCAATGTGATTCCGTCTATCAGACTGTTTGGAACACAATACGATTCCATCTCTCCGACTGTTTGGAACTCGAAAACAAGTCCATCTCTCTTGACTCTTTGGAGCTCAACATGATTCAATCTCTCTGACTGTTTGGATTCTATATGATCCCATCTCTTTGACTTTTTGGAGGTTTATATGATTTCATCTCTCCTACAGCTTTCAATTCTATATGATTCCATCTCAGTGACTGTTTGGAGTGCTATGATTCCATCTTTCTGACTGTTGGAGCTCCAAGATTCCATCTCTCTGACTGTTTGGATATCTATATACCATCTCTGACTGTTTGGAGTTCTATATGATTCCTCTCCCTTACTGTTTGTTGCTCTTCAGGCTGAAACCTCTCTTTCTGCTTGGAGTTCTGTGAAATTCTATCTGACTGTTTGGAACTCTATATGATTGCATCTCTCGGACTGTGTGGATCTCTGTATGATTCCATCTCTCTGACTGTTTGGAGCTCTATATTATTCCATCTGTCCGAGGTTTTCTCACACAAAATGATTCCTTCTCTCTGATCGGAGCTCTAAATGATTCTATCTCTCTGTCTGTTTGGATCTCCACATGTTTCCATCTCTAATGACTCTTTGGAGCTCTATTTCTTTCCATCTCTCTGAATGTTTGGACTCCATATGATTCCATTTCTCTTACTATTGGGAGCTCTATATGATTCCATCTTGCTCTTTCGAGCTCTATATAATTCCGTCTCTCCGACTGTTTGAAGCACAAAATGATTCCAACTCTCTTTTCTGTTTGGAACTCGAAATCATTCCATCTCTCTTGACTCTTTGGAGCTCAATATGATTCCATCTCTCTGAATGTTTGGAGCTTCATATGATTCCATTTCTTTTACTATTGGGAGCTCCATATGATCCCATCTCTGAGTGTTTGCAGCTCGATATGATGCCATCTCTCTTGACTGTTTGGAGCTCAATATGATTACATCTTGCTCTTTCGAACTCTATATAATCCGATCTCTCCGACTGTTTGGAGCACAAAATGATTCCAGCTCCCTTGTTTATTCGCAGCTCTATGTGATTCCATCTCTCTGACTGTTTGGATCTCAATATGATTCCGTCTATCTGACTGTTTGCAGCTCAATATGATTCCGTCTATGTGACTGTTTGGATCTCTGACGGTTTGGACCTCAATATGATTCCGTCTATCTGACTGTTTGGAGCTCGATATGATTCCATCTCATCGCTTGTTTGGAGTTCTAGATGATTGCATCTCTCTGACTGTTTGGAACTCTACTTGATTCCTTATCTCTGATTCTTTGCCGCTCTATATAATTCCATCTCTCTGACTCTTTGGGGCACTATATAATTCCATTTCTCTGACTGTTTGGACCTTCATAAGATGCCATCTCCACGACTGTTTGGAACTTGAAATCTTTCCACCTCTCTTGACTCTAGCAGTTCAATATGATTCCATCTATCTGACTGTTTGGAGCTCTATAAGATTTCATCTCTCTGACTTTTTGGAGCACTATAAGATTCCTTCTCTCCAACTGTTTGGAACTCGAAATCATTCCATCTCCCTTCAATCTTTGGAGCTCAACATGATTCAATCTCTCTAACTGTTTGGAGTTCCCTATCATCCCTTCTCCCTGAATGTTTGGAGCGTGATATGATTCCATCTCTCTGACTGTTTCGAGTACAAAATGATTCCTCCTCTTTTACTGTTTGGAGCTCTATATGATTCCTTCTCACTGACTGTTTGGAGTTCTAAATGATTGCATCGCTGACTGTAGCTCTATGTGATTCCATCTCTCTGACTGCTTGGAGATCTTTCTGATTTCATCTTCCTGACTGGAGCTCAATATGTTTCCATCTCTTTCACTGTTTGGAGCTCAGTGTGGTTCTGTGTATCTGACTGTTTGGAGCTCGATATGATTCTATCTCTCCACCTGTTTGGAGCTCAATATGATTCCGTCTATCTGACTGTTTGGAACTCTACTTGATTCCATCTCAATGATTCTTTTGCACTCTATATGATTCCATCTCTCTGACTGTTTGGGGCAGCAAATGATTCCATCTCTCTGACTGTTTCGAACTCGAAATGAAGTACATCTCTGACTGTAGCTCTCTGTGATTCCAACTCTCCGACTGTTTGGAGCTCTTTCCGATTTCATCTCTCTGACTGTTTGGAGCTCAACATGATTCCATCTCTCTGACTGTTTGGACTCTTTATGGTTCCATCTCTCTGACTTTTTGGAGGGTTATATGATTTCATCTCTCCTACAGCATGGAGATCTACATGATTCCATCTCTCTGACTGTTGGGAGCTCTATCTGATTTCATCTCTCCGACTGTTTGGAGCACTATAAGATGCTTTCTCTCCAACTGTTTGGAACTTGAAATCATGCCATCTCCCTTAATTCTTTGGAGCTCAACATGATTCTGTCTCTCGAACTGTTTGCAGTTACCTATCATCCCATCTCCCTGACTGTTTGGAGCTTGATAAGATTCCATCTCTCTGACTGTTTGGAGCACAAAATGATTCCTTCTCTCTGACTGTTTGGAGCACAAAATGATTCCTTCTTTCTGACTGCATCTCCATATGATACCATCTCTAATGACTGTTTGGAGCTCTAATTGATTCAATATGTCTGGAACTCTATATGGTTCCATCTCTCTGACTTGTTGGATCTCTATTTCTTTCCATCTCTTTGACTGTTTTCAGCTCCATATGATTCCATCTCTCTAACTCTTTGGCTTTCCATATGATTCCATCTCTCTGATTGTTTGGAGCGCAATATGATTCCGTCTATCTGGTTGTTTGGAGCTCTATATGATTCCATCCCTCCGGTTGTTTGGAGTTGTAGATGATTGCATCTCTCTGACTGTTTGGACCTCTACTTGATTCCACCTCTCTGACTGTTTGGAGCTCTATATGATTCCATCTCTCTGACTGTTTGGGGCACTATGTGATTCCATCTTTCTGACTGTTTGGAGCTCGAGGATTCCATCTCACTGACTGTTTGGATCTCTAAATGATACCATCTCTCTGACAGTTTGGAGCTCAACATGATTCCCTCTCTCTGACTGTTTGGACTCTATATGATTCCATGTCTCTGGATTTTTGGAGGTTTATATGATTTCATCTCTCCTACAGCATGGAGCACAATATGATTCCATCTCAGTGACTGTTTGGTACGCTCTGATTCCATCTCTCTGACTGTTTCGAGCTCCAAGAATCCATCTCTCTGAGTGTTTGGATATCTATATAACATCTCTGTGACTGATTGGAGCTCGATATGATTGCATCTCTGTGACTGAAGCTCTTTCTGATTTCATCTCTGACTGGAGCTCTATATGATTCCTTCTCTCTGACTGTTTGGAGTTCCATATGATTCCATCTCCCTTACTGTTTGTAGCTCTCCAGGCTTATACCTCTGTCTGTTTGGAGCTCTGTATACTTCTATCTGACTGTTTGGTGCTCTATCTGATTGCATCTCTCTGACTGTTTGGATTCCATATGATTTCATCTCTATGACTCTTTGGAGCTCTATATGATTCCGTCTCTCTGACTGTTTGGAGTTCTAAATGATTGCATCACTGACTGTAGCTCGATATGATTCCATCTCTGTGACTGAAGCTCTTTCTGATTTCATCTCTGACTGGAGCTCTATATGATTCCTTCCCTCTGACTGTTTGGAGCTCCATATGATTCCATCTCTCTAACTCTTTGGCTTTCCATATGATTCCATCTCTCTGACTGTTTGGAGCGCAATATGATTCTATCTATCTGACTGTTTGGAGCGCTATATGATTCCATCTCTCCGGTTGTTTGGACCTCTATTTGATTCCACCTCTCTGACTGTTTGGAGCTCTATATGATTCCATCTCTCTGACTAATTGGGGCACTATATAAGTCCATCTCTCTGACTGTTGGACCTTCATAAGATGCCTTCTCCCCGACTGTTTGGAACTCGAAATCATTCCACCACTCTGGAATCTTTGGAGCTCAATATGAGTCCAACTCTCTGCTGTTTACAGCTCAATATGATTGCATTTCTTTTACTATTGTCAGCTCTATATTATTCCATCTCTGACAGTTTGCAGTTCAAAATAATTCCATCTCACTTGACTGTTTGGAGCTCTATGTGATTCCATCTTGCTCTTTCGAGCTCCATATCTTACCATCTCTCCGACTTTTTTTAGCTTGATATCATTCCAGCTCTCTTCTCTGCTTGGAGCTCTATGTGATTCCATCTTGCTCCTTCGAGCTCTATATGATAGAATCTCTCCGAATGTTTGGAACTTGAAATCATTCCTTCTGCCTTGATTCTTTCGAGCTCAACATGATTCCATCTCTCTGACTCTTTGGAGCTCTATATGATTCCAGCTCTCTTTTCTGTTTGGAGCTCAATGTGCTTCCATCTATCTGACTGTTTGGAACTCTATACGATTCCATCTCGATGTCTGTTTGGAGTTCTTATTGATTGCATCTCTCTGACTGTTTGGAGCTCATTTATGATTCCATGTCTCTGACTGTTTGGAGAACTATATGATTCCATCTCTCTGACTGATTGGAGCTCGAAATGATTCCAGCTCTCTTTTCTGTATGGAGCTCAATGTGATTCCATCTATCGGACTGATTGGAACACTATACGATTCCATCTCTCCGACTGTTTGGAACTCGAAAACAAGTCCATCTCTCTTGACTCTTTGGAGCTCAACATGATTCAATCTCTCTGACTGTTTGGACTCTATATGATCCCATCTCTTTGACTTTTTGGAGGTTTATATGATTTCATCTCTCCTACAGCTTTCAACTCTATATGATTCCATCTCAGTGACTGTTTGGAGTGCTATGATTCCATCTCTCTGATTGTTGGAGCTCCAAGATTCCATCTCTCTGACTGTTTGGATATCTATATACCATCTCTGACTGTTTGGAGTTCTATATGATTCCATCTCCCTTACTGTTTGTAGCTCTTCAGGCTGAAACCTCTCTTTCTGCTTGGAGCTCTGTAAAATTCTATCTGACTGTTTGGAACTCTGTATGATTGCATCTCTCGGAATGTGTGGATCTCTGTATGATTCCATCTCTCTGACTGTTTGGAGCTCTATATTATTCCATCTCTCGGGATGTTTTGTCACACAAAATGATTCCTTCTCTCTGACTGGAGCTCTAAATGATTCTATCTCTCTGTCTGTTTGGATCTCCACCTGTTTCCATCTCTAATGACTCTTTGGAGCTCTATTTCTTTCCATCTCTCTGACTGTTTGGAGCTGCATAGGATTCCATCTCTCTGACTGTTTGGACTTCCATATGATTCCATCTCTCTCACTCTTCGGAGCACTATTTGATTCCATCTCTCTGACTGTTTGGAGCTGTATAAGGTGCCATCTCTAAGACTGTTTGGAACTCGAAATCATTCCGTCTTTCTTGACTCTTTGGAGCTCAACATGATTCCATCTCTCTCTTCTGTTTGGAACTCTATATGATTCCATCTCTCTTGACTCTTTGGAGCTCAATATGATTCCATCTCTCTGAATGTTTGGAGCTTCATATGATTCCATTTCTTTTACTAATGGGAGCTCCATATGATCCCATCTCTGAGTGTTTGCAGCTCGATAAGATTCCATCTCTCTGACTGTTTGGAGCACAAAATTATTCCTTCTTTCTGACTGCACCTGTCTCTGCTTCGATCTCCCTGACTGTTTGGAGTTCTATATGCTTCCATTTCTCTAACTGTTTAGAGCTTTATACGATTCCATCTCTCTGACTGTTTGGAGTTCTAAATGATGGAATCACTGACTGTAGCTCTATGTGATCCCATCTCTGTGACTGGAGCTCTTTCTGATTTCATCTCTCTCTTTGGAGCTCTATATGCTTCCATCTTTCTGACTGTTTGGACCACTATATGATTCCATCACTTTGACTAGTTGGAGCTCTTGAAGATGCCAACTCTCCGACTGTTTGGAACTCGAAACCGTTCCATCGACCTTGACTCTTTGGAGCTCAACATGATTCCATTGCTCTAACAGTTTTGAGCTCCTATCATCCCATCCCCCTGACTGTTTGGGGCTTGATATGATTCCTTCCCTCCGACTGTTTGGAGCACAAAATGGTTCCTTCTCTCTGCCTATTTGGTGCTCTATATGATTCCATCTCTCTGACTGGAGCTCCATATGATACCATCTCTAATGACTGTTTGGAGCTCTAATTGATTCAATATCTCTGGAACTCTATATGGTTCCATCTCTCTGACTTTTTGGAGCTCTATTTCTTTCCATCTCTTTGACTGTTTTCAGCTCCATATGATTCCATCTCTCTAACTCTTTGGCTTTCCATATGATTCCGACTCTCTGATTGTTTGGAGCGCAATATGATTCTGTCTATCTGACTGTTTGGAGCTCTATATGATTCCATCTCTCCGGTTGTTTGGAGTTGTAGATGATTGCATCTCTCTGACTGTTTGGACCTCTATTTGATTCCACCTCTCTGACTGTTTGGAGCTCTATATGATTCCATCTCTCTGACTAATTGGGGCACTATATAAGTCCATCTCTCTGACTGTTGGACCTTCATAAGATGCCTTCTCCCCGACTGTTTGGAACTCGAAATCATTCCACCACTCTTGAATTTTTGGAGCTCAATATGAGTCCATCTCTCTGCTGTTTACAGCTCAATATGATTGCATTTCTTTTACTATTGTCAGCTCTATATTATTCCATCTCTGACAGTTTGCAGTTCAAAATAATTCCATCTCACTTGACTGTTTGGAGCTCTATGTGATTCCATCTTGCTCTTTCGAGCTCCATATCTTACCATCTCTCCGACTTTTTTTAGCTTGATATCATTCCAGCTCTCTTCTCTGCTTGGAGCTCAATGTGATTCCATCTTGCTCCTTCGAGCTCTATATGATAGAATCTCTCCGAATGTTTGGAACTCGAAATCATTCCTTCTGCCTTGATTCTTTCGAGCTCAACATGATTCCATCTCTCTGACTCTTTGGAGCTCTATATGATTCCAGCTCTCTTTTCTGTTTGGAGCTCAATGTGCTTCCATCTATCTGACTGTTTGGAACTCTATACGATTCCATCTCGATGTCTGTTTGGAGTTCTTATTGATTGCATCTCTCTGACTGTTTGGAGCTCATTTATGATTCCATGTCTCTGACTGTTTGGAGAACTATATGATTCCATCTCTCTGACTGATTGGAGCTCGAAATGATTCCAGCTCTCTTTTCTGTATGGAGCTCAATGTGATTCCATCTATCGGACTGATTGGAACACTATACGATTCCATCTCTCCGACTGTTTGGAACTCAAAAACAACTCCATCTCTCTTGACTCTTCGGAGCTCAACATGATTCAATCTCTCTGACTGTTTGGACTCTATATGATCCCATCTCTTTGACTTTTTGGAGGTTTATATGATTTCATCTCTCCTACAGCTTTCAACTCTATATGATTCCATCTCAGTGACTGTTTGGAGTGCTATGATTCCATCTCTCTGATTGTTGGAGCTCCAAGATTCCATCTCTCTGACTGTTTGGATATCTATATACCATCTCTGACTGTTTGGAGTTCTATATGATTCCATCTCCCTTACTGTTTGTAGCTCTTCAGGCTGAAACCTCTCTTTCTGCTTGGAGCTCTGTAAAATTCTATCTGACTGTTTGGAACTCTGTATGATTGCATCTCTCGGAATGTGTGGATCTCTGTATGATTCCATCTCTCTGACTGTTTGGAGCTCTATATTATTCCATCTCTCGGGATGTTTTGTCGCACAAAATGATTCCGTCTCTCTGACTGGAGCTCTAAATGATTCTATCTCTCTGTCTGTTTGGATCTCCACATGTTTCCATCTCTAATGACTCTTTGGAGCTCTATTTCTTTCCATCTCTCTGACTGTTTGGAGCTGCATAGGATTCCATCTCTCTGACTGTTTGGACTTCCATATGATTCCATCTCTCTCACTCTTCGGAGCACTATATGATTCCATCTCTCTGAATGTTTCGAGCTCCAAGATTCCATCTCTCTGACTGTTTGGATATCTATATAACATCCCTGACTGTTTGGAGCTCGATATGATTCCATCTCTGTGACTGAAGCTCTTTCTGATTCCATCTCTGACTGGAGTTCTATATGATTCCTTCTCTCTGACTGTTTGGAGCTCATTATGATTCCATCTATCTCACTGTTTGGAGCTCGATATGATTCCATCTCTCCGCCTGTTTGGTGTTCTAGATGATTGCACTCTCTGACTGTTTGGAACTCTACTTGATTCCACCTCTGTGACTCTTTGGCGCTCTATATGATTCCATCTCTCTGACTAATTGGGGCACTATATAATTCCATCTCTCTGACTGTTGGACCTTCATAAGATGCCTTCTCCCCGACTGTTTGGAACTCGAAATCATTCCACCACTCTTGAATCTTTGGAGCTCAATATGAGTCCATCTCTCTGCTGTTTACAGCTCAATATGATTGCATTTCTTTTACTATTGTCAGCTCTATATTATTCCATCTCTGACAGTTTGCAGTTCAAAATAATTCCATCTCACTTGACTGTTTGGAGCTCTATCTGACTCCATCTTGATCTTTCGAGCTCCATATCTTACCATCTCTCCGACTTTTTTTAGCTTGATATCATTCCAGCACTCTTCTCTGCTTGGAGCTCAATGTGCTTCCATCTTGCTCCTTCGAGCTCTATATGATAGAATCTCTCCGAATGTTTGGAACTCGAAATCATTCCTTCTGCCTTGACTCTTTCGAGCTCAACATGATTCCATCTCTCTGACTCTTTGGAGCTCTATATTATTTCATCTCTCTGACTGTGTCGTGCTACCTATCATCCCATCTCTCTGTCTGTTTGGAGCTCTATATGATTCCAGCTCTCTTTTCTGTTCGGAGCTCAATGTGCTTCCATCTATCTGACTGTTTGGATCTCTATACGATTCCATCTCGATGTCTGTTTGGAGTTCTTATTGATTGCATCTCTCTGACTGTTTGGAGCTCATTTATGATTCCATGACTCTGACTGTTTGGAGAACTATATGATTCCATCTTTCTGACTGATTGGAGCTCGAAATGATTCCAGCTCTCTTTTATGTGTGGAGCTCAATGTGATTCCGTCTATCGGACTGTTTCGAACACTATACAATTCCATCTCTCTGACTGTTTGGAACTCGAAAACAAGTCCATCTCTCTTGACTCTTTGGAGCTCAACATGATTCAATCTCTCTGACTGTTTGGACTCTATATGATCCCATCTCTTTGACTTTTTGGAGGTTTATATGATTTCATCTCTCCTACAGCTTTCAACTCTATATGATTCCATCTCAGTGACTGTTTGGAGTGCTATGATTCCATCTCTCTGACTGTTGGAGCTCCAAGATTCCATCTCTCTGACTGTTTGGATATCTATATACCATCTCTGACTGTTTGGAGTTCTATATGATTCCATCTCCCTTACTGTTTGTAGCTCTTCAGGCTGAAACCTCTCTTTCTGCTTGGAGCTCTGTGAAATTCTATCTGACTGTTTGGAGCTCTATATGACTGCATCTCTCGGAATGTTTGGATCTCTGTATGATTCCATCTCTCTGACTGTTTGGAGCTCTATATTATTGCATCTGTCCGAGGTTTTGTCGCACAAAATGATTCCTTCTCTCTGACTGGAGCTCTAAATGATTCTATCTCTCTGTCTATTTGGATCTCCACATGTTTCCATCTCTAATGACTCTTTGGAGCTCTATTTCTTTCCATCTCTCTGACTGTTTGGAGCTCCATAGGATTCCATCTCTCTGACTGTTTGGACTTCCATATGATTCCATCTCTCTCACTCTTCGGAGCACTATATGATTCCATCTCTCTGACTGTTTGCAGCTGTATAAGGTGCCATTTCTAAGACTGTTTGGAACTCGACATCATTCCGTCTTTCTTGACTCTTTGGAGCTCAACATGATTCCATCTCTCTGAGTGTTTGGACTCCATATGATTCCATTTCTCTTACTATTGGGAGCTCTATATGATTCCATCTTGCTCTTTCGAGCTCTATATAATTCCGTCTCTCCGACTGTTTGAAGCACAAAATGATTCCAACTCTCTTTTCTGTTTGGAACTCGAAATCATTCCATCTCTCTTGACTCTTTGGAGCTCAATATGATTCCATCTCTCTGAATGTTTGGAGCTTCATATGATTCCATTTCTTTTACTATTGGGCGCTCCATATGATCCCATCTCTGAGTGTTTGCAGCTCGATATGATGCCATCTCTCTTGACTGTTTGGAGCTCAATATGATTACATCTTGCTCTTTCGAACTCTGTATAATCCGATCTCTCCGACTGTTTGGAGCACGAAATGATTCCAGCTCCCTTGTTTATTCGCAGCTCTATGTGATTCCATCTCTCTGACTGTTTGGATCTCAATATGATACCGTCTATCTGACTGTTTGGAGCTCGATATGATTCCATCTCATCGCTTGTTTGGAGTTCTAGATGATTGCATCTCTCTGACTGTTTGGAACTCTACTTGATTCCTTATCTCTGATTCTTTGCCGCTCTATATAATTCCATCTCTCTGACTCTTTGGGGCACTATATAATTCCATTTCTCTGACTGTTTGGACCTTCATAAGATGCCATCTCCACGACTGTTTGGAACTTGAAATCTTTCCACCTCTCTTGACTCTAGCAGTTCAATATGATTCCATCTCTCTGACTGTTTGGAGCTCTATAAGATTTCATCTCTCTGACTTTTTGGAGCACTATAAGATTCCTTCTCTCCAACTGTTTGGAACTCGAAATCATTCCATCTCCCTTCAATCTTTGGAGCTCAACATGATTCAATCTCTCTAACTTTTTGGAGTTCCCTATCATCCCTTCTCCCTGAATGTTTGGAGCGTGATATGATTCCATCTCTCTGACTGTTTCGAGTACAAAATGATTCCTCCTCTCTTACTGTTTGGAGCTCTATATGATTCCTTCTCACTGACTGTTTGGAGTTCTAAATGATTGCATCGCTGACTGTAGCTCTATGTGATTCCATCTCTCTGACTGCTTGGAGCTCATTCTGATTTCATCTTCCTGACTGGAGCTCAATATGCTTCCATCTCTTTCACTGTTTGGAGCTCAGTGTGGTTCTGTGTATCTGACGGTTTGGAGCTCGATATGATTCTATCTCTCCAGCTGTTTGGAGCTCAATATGATTCCGTCTATCTGACTGTTTGGAACTCTACTTGATTCCATCTCAATGATTCTTTTGCGCTCTATATGATTCCATCTCTCTGACTGTTTGGGGCAGCAAATGATTCCATCTCTCTGACTGTTTGGACCTCTGTGAATGCCATTTCTATGACTGTTTGGAACTCGAAATCATTCCACCACTCTTGACTCTTTGCAGCTCAATATGAGTCCATCTCTCAGACTGTTTGGAGATCAATATGATTGCATTTCTCTTACAATTGGCAGCTCTATATTATTCCAACTCAGACTGTTTGCAGCTCGAAATAATTCCACATCAATTGACTGTTTGGAGCACTATGTGATTCCATCTTGCTCTTTCGAGCTCCATATAATCCCATCTCTCCGACTGTTTGGAGCTTGAAATGATTCCAGCTCTCCTCTCTGCTTGGTGCTCTATATAGTTCCATCTCTCCGGCTGTTTGGAGATGTAGATGATTGCATCTCTCTGACTGTGTGGACCTCTATTTGATTCCATCTCTCTGACTGTTTGGGGCACTATATGATTCCATCCCTCTCACTGTTTGGAGCTCTAGGATTCCATCTCACTGACAGTTTGGATCTCTATATGATACCATCTCTGACTGTTTGGAGATCTATATGATTCCATCTCTCTGACTGTTTCGAACTCTACTTGATTCCATCTCTATGAATTTTTGGCGCTCTATATGATTCCATCTCTCTGACTATTTAGAGCTTCATATGATTCCATCTCTCTGACTGTTTGGAGCTCTTTCTGATTTCATCTCTCTGACTGGAGCTCTATATGATTCCATTTCTCTGACTGTTTGGACCTCAATATGATTCCGTCTATCTGACTGTTTGGAGCTCGATATGATTCCATCACTCCACTTGTTTGGAGTTCTAGATGATTGCATCTTTCTGACTGTTTGGAACTCTATATGATACCATCTCTCTAAGTGTTTGGAACTCGAAATCTAGTCCATCTCTGACTGTAGCTCTATGTGATTCCATCCCTCTGACTGTTTGGAGCTCTTTCTGATTTCATCTCTCTGAGTTTGGAGCTCAACATGATTCCCTCTCTTTGACTGTTTGGACTCTATATGATTCCATCTCTCTGGATTTTTGGAGGTTTTTATGATTTCATCTCTCCTACAGCATGGAGCACAATATGATTCCATCTCAGTGACTGTTTGGAATGCTATGATTCCATCTCAGTGACTGTTTCGAGCTCCAAGATTCCATCTCTCTGACTGTTTGGATATCCATATACCATCTCTGAATGTTTGGAGCTCGATATGATTCCATCTCTGTGACTGAAGCTCTTTCTGATTTCATCTCTGACTGGAGTTCTGTATGATTTCTTCTCTCTGACTGTTTGGAGCCCATTATGATTCCATCTATCTGACTGTTTGGAGCTCGATATGATTCCATCTCTCCGCCTGTTTGGTATTCTAGATGAATGCACTCTCTCACTGTTTGGAACTCTACTTGATTCCATCTCTATGACTCTTTGGCGCTCTATATGATTCCATCTCTCTGACTATTTGGGGCACTATATAATTCCATCTCTCTGACTGTTGGACCTTCATAAGATGCCATCACCCCAACTGTTTGGAACTCGAAATCATTCCAGCACTCTTGAATCTTTGGAGCTCATCTCTCTGCTGTTTAAAGCTCAATATGATTGCATTTCTCTTACTATTGTCAGCTCTATATTATTCCATCTCTGACAGTTTGCAGTTCAAAATAATTCCATCTCACTTGACTGTTTGGAGCTCTATGTGATTCCATCTTGGTCTTTCGAGCTCCATATAATACCAGTTCTCTGACTGTTTGGAGCTTGAAATGATTCCAGCTCTCTCCTCTGCTTGGAGCTCTATGTGATCCCATCTTGCTCTTTCGAGCTCTATATAATAGAATCTCTTCGACTGTTTGGAACTCGAAATCATTCCTTCTGCTTTGACTCTTTCGACCTCAACATGATTCCATCTCTCTGACTGTTTGGAGCTCTATATGATTTCATCTCTCTGACTGTGTGGTGCTACCCATCATCCCATCTCTCCGACTCTTTGGAGCTCTATATGATTTCATCTCTCTTTTCTGTTTGGAGCTCAATGTGCTTCCATCTATCTGACTGTTTGGAACTCTATACTATTCCATCTCTACGTCTGTTTGGAGTTCTTATTGATTGCATCTCTCTGACTGTTTGGAGCTCTATAAGATGCCATCTCTCAGACTGTTTGGAGCTAGAAATGATTCCAGCTCTCTTTTCTGTTTGGAGCTCAATGTGATTCCGTCTATCAGACTGTTTGGAACACTATACGATTCCATCTCTCCGACTGTTTGGAACTCGAAAACAAGTCCATCTCTCTTGACTCTTTGGAGCTCAACATGATTCAATCTCTCTGACTGTTTGGACTCTATATGATCCCATCTCTTTGACTTTTTGGAGGTTTATATGATTTCATCTCTCCTACAGCTTTCAATTCTATATGATTCCATCTCAGTGACTGTTTGGAGTGCTATGATTCCATCTTTCTGACTGTTGGAGCTCCAAGATTCCATCTCTCTGACTGTTTGGATATCTATATACCATCTCTGACTGTTTGGAGTTCTATATGATTCCTCTCCCTTACTGTTTGTTGCTCTTCAGGCTGAAACCTCTCTTTCTGCTTGGAGTTCTGTGAAATTCTATCTGACTGTTTGGAACTCTATATGATTGCATCTCTCGGACTGTGTGGATCTCTGTATGATTCCATCTCTCTGACTGTTTGGAGCTCTATATTATTCCATCTGTCCGAGGTTTTCTCACACAAAATGATTCCTTCTCTCTGATCGGAGCTCTAAATGATTCTATCTCTCTGTCTGTTTGGATCTCCACATGTTTCCATCTCTAATGACTCTTTGGAGCTCTATTTCTTTCCATCTCTCTGAATGTTTGGACTCCATATGATTCCATTTCTCTTACTATTGGGAGCTCTATATGATTCCATCTTGCTCTTTCGAGCTCTATATAATTCCGTCTCTCCGACTGTTTGAAGCACAAAATGATTCCAACTGTCTTTTCTGTTTGGAACTCGAAATCATTCCATCTCTCTTGACTCTTTGGAGCTCAATATGATTCCATCTCTCTGAATGTTTGGAGCTTCATATGATTCCATTTCTTTTACTATTGGGAGCTCCATATGATCCCATCTCTGAGTGTTTGCAGCTCGATATGATGCCATCTCTCTTGACTGTTTGGAGCTCAATATGATTACATCTTGCTCTTTCGAACTCTATATAATCCGATCTCTCCGACTGTTTGGAGCACAAAATGATTCCAGCTCCCTTGTTTATTCGCAGCTCTATGTGATTCCATCTCTCTGACTGTTTGGATCTCAATATGATTCCGTCTATCTGACTGTTTGCAGCTCAATATGATTCCGTCTATGTGACTGTTTGGATCTCTGACGGTTTGGACCTCAATATGATTCCGTCTATCTGACTGTTTGGAGCTCGATATGATTCCATCTCATCGCTTGTTTGGAGTTCTAGATGATTGCATCTCTCTGACTGTTTGGAACTCTACTTGATTCCTTATCTCTGATTCTTTGCCGCTCTATATAATTCCATCTCTCTGACTCTTTGGGGCACTATATAATTCCATTTCTCTGACTGTTTGGACCTTCATAAGATGCCATCTCCACGACTGTTTGGAACTTGAAATCTTTCCACCTCTCTTGACTCTAGCAGTTCAATATGATTCCATCTATCTGACTGTTTGGAGCTCTATAAGATTTCATCTCTCTGACTTTTTGGAGCACTATAAGATTCCTTCTCTCCAACTGTTTGGAACTCGAAATCATTCCATCTCCCTTCAATCTTTGGAGCTCAACATGATTCAATCTCTCTAACTGTTTGGAGTTCCCTATCATCCCTTCTCCCTGAATGTTTGGAGCGTGATATGATTCCATCTCTCTGACTGTTTCGAGTACAAAATGATTCCTCCTCTTTTACTGTTTGGAGCTCTATATGATTCCTTCTCACTGACTGTTTGGAGTTCTAAATGATTGCATCGCTGACTGTAGCTCTATGTGATTCCATCTCTCTGACTGCTTGGAGATCTTTCTGATTTCATCTTCCTGACTGGAGCTCAATATGTTTCCATCTCTTTCACTGTTTGGAGCTCAGTGTGGTTCTGTGTATCTGACTGTTTGGAGCTCGATATGATTCTATCTCTCCACCTGTTTGGAGCTCAATATGATTCCGTCTATCTGACTGTTTGGAACTCTACTTGATTCCATCTCAATGATTCTTTTGCACTCTATATGATTCCATCTCTCTGACTGTTTGGGGCAGCAAATGATTCCATCTCTCTGACTGTTTCGAACTCGAAATGAAGTACATCTCTGACTGTAGCTCTCTGTGATTCCAACTCTCCGACTGTTTGGAGCTCTTTCCGATTTCATCTCTCTGACTGTTTGGAGCTCAACATGATTCCATCTCTCTGACTGTTTGGACTCTTTATGGTTCCATCTCTCTGACTTTTTGGAGGGTTATATGATTTCATCTCTCCTACAGCATGGAGATCTACATGATTCCATCTCTCTGACTGTTGGGAGCTCTATCTGATTTCATCTCTCCGACTGTTTGGAGCACTATAAGATGCTTTCTCTCCAACTGTTTGGAACTTGAAATCATGCCATCTCCCTTAATTCTTTGGAGCTCAACATGATTCTGTCTCTCGAACTGTTTGCAGTTACCTATCATCCCATCTCCCTGACTGTTTGGAGCTTGATAAGATTCCATCTCTCTGACTGTTTGGAGCACAAAATGATTCCTTCTCTCTGACTGTTTGGAGCACAAAATGATTCCTTCTTTCTGACTGCATCTCCATATGATACCATCTCTAATGACTGTTTGGAGCTCTAATTGATTCAATATCTCTGGAACTCTATATGGTTCCATCTCTCTGACTTGTTGGATCTCTATTTCTTTCCATCTCTTTGACTGTTTTCAGCTCCATATGATTCCATCTCTCTAACTCTTTGGCTTTCCATATGATTCCATCTCTCTGATTGTTTGGAGCGCAATATGATTCCGTCTATCTGGTTGTTTGGAGCTCTATATGATTCCATCCCTCCGGTTGTTTGGAGTTGTAGATGATTGCATCTCTCTGACTGTTTGGACCTCTACTTGATTCCACCTCTCTGACTGTTTGGAGCTCTATATGATTCCATCTCTCTGACTGTTTGGGGCACTATGTGATTCCATCTTTCTGACTGTTTGGAGCTCGAGGATTCCATCTCACTGACTGTTTGGATCTCTAAATGATACCATCTCTCTGACAGTTTGGAGCTCAACATGATTCCCTCTCTCTGACTGTTTGGACTCTATATGATTCCATGTCTCTGGATTTTTGGAGGTTTATATGATTTCATCTCTCCTACAGCATGGAGCACAATATGATTCCATCTCAGTGACTGTTTGGTACGCTCTGATTCCATCTCTCTGACTGTTTCGAGCTCCAAGAATCCATCTCTCTGAGTGTTTGGATATCTATATAACATCTCTGTGACTGATTGGAGCTCGATATGATTGCATCTCTGTGACTGAAGCTCTTTCTGATTTCATCTCTGACTGGAGCTCTATATGATTCCTTCTCTCTGACTGTTTGGAGTTCCATATGATTCCATCTCCCTTACTGTTTGTAGCTCTCCAGGCTTATACCTCTGTCTGTTTGGAGCTCTGTATACTTCTATCTGACTGTTTGGTGCTCTATCTGATTGCATCTCTCTGACTGTTTGGATTCCATATGATTTCATCTCTATGACTCTTTGGAGCTCTATATGATTCCGTCTCTCTGACTGTTTGGAGTTCTAAATGATTGCATCACTGACTGTAGCTCGATATGATTCCATCTCTGTGACTGAAGCTCTTTCTGATTTCATCTCTGACTGGAGCTCTATATGATTCCTTCCCTCTGACTGTTTGGAGCTCCATATGATTCCATCTCTCTAACTCTTTAGCTTTCCATATGATTCCATCTCTCTGACTGTTTGGAGCGCAATATGATTCTATCTATCTGAATGTTTGGAGCGCTATATGATTCCATCTCTCCGGTTGTTTGGAGTTGTAGATGATTGCATCTCTCTGACTGTTTGGACCTCTATTTGATTCCACCTCTCTGACTGTTTGGAGCTCTATATGATTCCATCTCTCTGACTAATTGGGGCGCTATATAATTCCATCTCTCTGACTGTTGGACCTTCATAAGATGCCTTCTCCCCGACTGTTTGGAACTCGAAATCATTCCACCACTCTGGAATCTTTGGAGCTCAATATGAGTCCAACTCTCTGCTGTTTACAGCTCAATATGATTGCATTTCTTTTACTATTGTCAGCTCTATATTATTCCATCTCTGACAGTTTGCAGTTCAAAATAATTCCATCTCACTTGACTGTTTGGAGCTCTATGTGATTCCATCTTGCTCTTTCGAGCTCCATATCTTACCATCTCTCCGACTTTTTTTAGCTTGATATCATTCCAGCTCTCTTCTCTGCTTGGAGCTCTATGTGATTCCATCTTGCTCCTGCGAGCTCTATATGATAGAATCTCTCCGAATGTTTGGAACTCGAAATCATTCCTTCTGCCTTGATTCTTTCGAGCTCAACATGATTCCATCTCTCTGACTCTTTGGAGCTCTATATGATTCCAGCTCTCTTTTCTGTTTGGAGCTCAATGTGCTTCCATCTATCTGACTGTTTGGAAATCTATACGATTCCATCTCGATGTCTGTTTGGAGTTCTTATTGATTGCATCTCTCTGACTGTTTGGAGCTCATTTATGATTCCATGACTCTGACTGTTTGGAGAACTATATGATTCCATCTCTCTGACTGATTGGAGCTCGAAATGATTCCAGCTCTCTTTTCTGTATGGAGCTCAATGTGATTCCATCTATCGGACTGATTAGAACACTATACGATTCCATCTCTCAGACTGTTTGGAACTCGAAAACAAGTCCATCTCTCTTGACTCTTTGGAGCTCAACATGATTCAATCTCTCTGACTGTTTGGACTCTATATGATCCCATCTCTTTGACTTTTTGGAGGTTTATATGATTTCATCTCTCCTACAGCTTTCAACTCTATATGATTCCATCTCAGTGACTGTTTGGAGTGCTATGATTCCATCTCTCTGATTGTTGGAGCTCCAAGATTCCATCTCTCTGACTGTTTGGATATCTATATACCATCTCTGACTGTTTGGAGTTCTATATGATTCCATCTCCCTTACTGTTTGTAGCTCTTCAGGCTGAAACCTCTCTTTCTGCTTGGAGCTCTGTAAAATTCTATCTGACTGTTTGGAACTCTGTATGATTGCATCTCTCGGAATGTGTGGATCTCTGTATGATTCCATCTCTCTGACTGTTTGGAGCTCTATATTATTCCATCTCTCGGGATGTTTTGTCACACAAAATGATTCCTTCTCTCTGACTGGAGCTCTAAATGATTCTATCTCTCTGTCTGTTTGGATCTCCACCTGTTTCCATCTCTAATGACTCTTTGGAGCTCTATTTCTTTCCATCTCTCTGACTGTTTGGAGCTGCATAGGATTCCATCTCTCTGACTGTTTGGACTTCCATATGATTCCATCTCTCTCACTCTTCGGAGCACTATTTGATTCCATCTCTCTGACTGTTTGGAGCTGTATAAGGTGCCATCTCTAAGACTGTTTGGAACTCGAAATCATTCCGTCTTTCTTGACTCTTTGGAGCTCAACATGATTCCATCTCTCTCTTCTGTTTGGAACTCTATATGATTCCGTCTTTCTTGACTCTTTGGAGCTCAACATGATTCCATCTCTCTGAGTGTTTGGACTCCATATGATTCCATTTCTCTTACTATTGGGAGCTCTATATGATTCCATCTTGCTCTTTCGAGCTCTATATAATTCCGTCTCTCCGACTGTTTGAAGCACAAAATAATTCCAACTCTCTTTTCTGTTTGGAACTCGAAATCATTCCATCTCTCTTGACTCTTTGGAGCTCAATATGATTCCATCTCTCTGAATGTTTGGAGCTTCATATGATTCCATTTCTTTTACTATTGGGCGCTCCATATGATCCCATCTCTGAGTGTTTGCAGCTCGATATGATGCCATCTCTCTTGACTGTTTGGAGCTCAATATGATTACATCTTGCTCTTTCGAACTCTGTATAATCCGATCTCTCCGACTGTTTGGAGCACGAAATGATTCCAGCTCCCTTGTTTATTCGCAGCTCTATGTGATTCCATCTCTCTGACTGTTTGGATCTCAATATGATACCGTCTATCTGACTGTTTGGAGCTCGATATGATTCCATCTCATCGCTTGTTTGGAGTTCTAGATGATTGCATCTCTCTGACTGTTTGGAACTCTACTTGATTCCTTATCTCTGATTCTTTGCCGCTCTATATAATTCCATCTCTCTGACTCTTTGGGGCACTATATAATTCCATTTCTCTGACTGTTTGGACCTTCATAAGATGCCATCTCCACGACTGTTTGGAACTTGAAATCTTTCCACCTCTCTTGACTCTAGCAGTTCAATATGATTCCATCTCTCTGACTGTTTGGAGCTCTATAAGATTTCATCTCTCTGACTTTTTGGAGCACTATAAGATTCCTTCTCTCCAACTGTTTGGAACTCGAAATCATTCCATCTCCCTTCAATCTTTGGAGCTCAACATGATTCAATCTCTCTAACTTTTTGGAGTTCCCTATCATCCCTTCTCCCTGAATGTTTGGAGCATGATATGATTCCATCTCTCTGACTGTTTCGAGTACAAAATGATTCCTCCTCTCTTACTGTTTGGAGCTCTATATGATTCCTTCTCACTGACTGTTTGGAGTTCTAAATGATTGCATCGCTGACTGTAGCTCTATGTGATTCCATCTCTCTGACTGCTTGGAGCTCATTCTGATTTCATCTTCCTGACTGGAGCTCAATATGCTTCCATCTCTTTCACTGTTTGGAGCTCAGTGTGGTTCTGTGTATCTGACGGTTTGGAGCTCGATATGATTCTATCTCTCCAGCTGTTTGGAGCTCAATATGATTCCGTCTATCTGACTGTTTGGAACTCTACTTGATTCCATCTCAATGATTCTTTTGCGCTCTATATGATTCCATCTCTCTGACTGTTTGGGGCAGCAAATGATTCCATCTCTCTGACTGTTTGGACCTCTGTGAATGCCATTTCTATGACTGTTTGGAACTCGAAATCATTCCACCACTCTTGACTCTTTGCAGCTCAATATGAGTCCATCTCTCAGACTGTTTGGAGATCAATATGATTGCATTTCTCTTACAATTGGCAGCTCTATATTATTCCAACTCAGACTGTTTGCAGCTCGAAATAATTCCACATCAATTGACTGTTTGGAGCACTATGTGATTCCATCTTGCTCTTTCGAGCTCCATATAATCCCATCTCTCCGACTGTTTGGAGCTTGAAATGATTCCAGCTCTCCTCTCTGCTTGGTGCTCTATATAGTTCCATCTCTCCGGCTGTTTGGAGATGTAGATGATTGCATCTCTCTGACTGTGTGGACCTCTATTTGATTCCATCTCTCTGACTGTTTGGGGCACTATATGATTCCATCCCTCTCACTGTTTGGAGCTCTAGGATTCCATCTCACTGACAGTTTGGATCTCTATATGATACCATCTCTGACTGTTTGGAGATCTATATGATTCCATCTCTCTGACTGTTTCGAACTCGAAATGAAGTACATCTCTCACTGTAGCTCTCTGTGATTCCAACTCTCCGACTGTTTGGAGCTCTTTCCGATTTCATCTCTCTGACTGTTTGGAGCTCAACATGATTCCATCTCTCTGACTGTTTGGACTCTTTATGGTTCCATCTCTCTGACTTTTTGGAGGGTTATATGATTTCATCTCTCCTGCAGCATGGAGATCTACATGATTCCATCTCTCTGACTGTTGGGAGCTCTATCTGATTTCAACTCTCTGACTGTTTGGAGCACTATAAGATGCTTTCTCTCCAACTGTTTGGAACTTGAAATCATGCCATCTCCCTTAATTCTTTGGAGCTCAACATGATTCCATCTCTCGAACTGTTTGCAGTTACCTATCATCCCATCACCCTGACTGTTTGGAGCTTGATAAGATTCCATCTCTCTGACTGTTTGGAGCACAAAATGATTCCTTCTTTCTGACTGCAGCTCCATATGATACCATCTTTAATGACTATTTGGAGCTCTAATTGATTCAATATCTCTGGAACTCCATATGGCTCCATCTCTCTGACTTGTTGGATCTCTATTTCTTTCCATCTCTTTGACTGTTTTCAGCTCCATATGATTCCATCTCACTAACTCTTTGGCTTTCCATATGATTCTATCTCTCTGACTGTTTGGAGCTCTATACGATTCCATCTCTCTGACTGTGTGTTGCTACCTATCATCCCATCTCTCTGTCTGTTTGGAGCTCTATACGATTCCATCTCTCTGACAGTTTTGAGCTCCAAAATATGCCATCTCTCCAACGGTTTGGAACCCAAATTCGTTCCATCTCTCTTGACTCTTTGGAGCTCAACATGATTCCATCTCTCTGCATGTTTGGAATCTGTATGATTCCATTTCTCTTACTATTGGTAGCTCTATATGCTTCCATCTCTGACAGTATGCACTTCCAAATGATTCCATCTCTCTTGAATGTTTGGAGCTCAATATGATTCCATCTTGCTCTTTCGAGCTCTAAATAATACCATCTCTCCGACTGCTTGGAGCTCGAAATGATTCCAGCTCTCTTCTCTGTTTGGAGCTCTATATGATTCCATCTTGCTCTTTTGAGCTCTAAATAATACCATCTCTCCGACTGCTTGGAGCTCGAATTGATTCCAGCTCTCTTCTCTGTTTGGAGCTCAATATGAATTCAAATCTCTGAATGTTTGGAGCTCCATAGGATTCCATTTCTTTTACTATTAGGAGCTCTATATGATTCCATCTCTGAGTGTTTGCATATTGAAATCATTCCATCTCTCTGACTGTTTGGATCTCTATAAGATGCCATCTCACTGACTGTTTGGAACTCGAAACACAGTCCATCGCTCTTGACTCTTTGGAGCTCAACCTGATTCAATCTCTCTGACAGTTTGGACTCTATATGATTCCATTTCTCTGACTTTTTGGAGGTTTATATGATTTCATCTCTGCTACAGCTTGGAACTCTATATGATTCTATCTCAGTGACTGTGTGGAGTGCTATGATTCCATCTCTCTGTCTGTTTGGAGCTCTTTATTATTCCATGTCTAATGACTGCTTGGAGCTCTATTTCTTTCCATGTCTCTGACTGTTTGGTGCTCCATAGGATTCCATCTTTCTGACTGTTTGGAGCTGTATAAGATGCCATCTCTACGACTAGTGGGAACTCAAAATCATTCTATCTCCTTGACTCTTTGGAGCACACATGATTCCATCTCTCTAGGTGATTCAATATCTCTGACTGTTTGGAGCTCAGCATGATTCCGTCGATCGGATGGTTTGGAGCTCTAAATGATTCCATCTCTCCATCTATATGGAGTTCTTAATGATTGCATCTCTCTGACTGTTTGGAGCTCTATATGATTCCATCTCTCTGACTGTTTGGAGCTCTACATGATTTCATCTCTCTGACTGTTTGGAGCTTTCTATGATTCCATCTCTCTGACTGTTTGCAGCACTATAAGATTCCTTCTCTCCAACTGTTTGGAACTCGAAATCATTCCTTCTCCCTTCATTCTTTGGAGCTCAACATGATTCCTTCTCTCAAACTGTTTGGAGTTCCCTATCATCCCATCTCCCTGACTGTTTGGAGCTCGATATGATTCCAACTCTCTAACTGTTTGGGGCACAAAATGATTCCTTCTCTCTGACTGTTTGGAGCTCTATGTGATTCCATTTCTCTGATTGTTTAGAGCTTTATATGATTCCATTCTCTCTGACTGTTTGGAGTTCTAAATGATTGCATCACTGACTGTAGCTCTATGTGATTCCATCTCTCTGACTGTTTGGAGCTCTTTCTGATTTCATCTCCCTGACTGCAGCTCAATATGATTCCATCTCTTTGACTCTTTGGAGCTCAATATGGTTCCGTATATCTGACTGTTTGGAGCTCGATATGATTTCATCTCTCCAGCTGTTTGGAATTCAAGATGATTGCATCTCTCTGACTGTTTAGAACTCGAAATCATTCCACCACTCTTGACTCTTTGGAGCTCAATATGAGTCCATCTCTCTGACTGTTTGCAGCTCAATATGATTGCATTTCTCTTACTATTCCATCTCTGACTGTTTGCAGCTCGAATAAATTCCATCTCATTTGACTGTTTGCAGCTCTATGTGATTCCATCTTGCTCTTTCGAGCTCCATATATTACCATCTCTCCGACTTTTAGCTTGAAATCATTCCAGCTCTCTTCTCTGCTTGGAGCTCAATGTGCTTCCATCTTGCTCTTCGAGCTCTATATAATAGAATCTCTCTGACTGTTTGGAACTCGAAATCATTCCATCTGCCTTGCCTCTTTCGAACACAACATGTTTCCATCTCTCTGACTGTTTGGAGTTCTATATGATTTCATCTCTCTGACTGTGTCATGCTACCTATCATCCCATCTCTCTGACTGCTTGGAGCTCTATATGATTCCATCTCTCTGACGATTTGGATCATAAATTCATTCCATCTCTCTTGACTCTTTGTAGCTCAACATGATTCCATCTCTCTTGAATGTTTGGATCTATCTATGATTCCATCTTGCTCTTTCGAGCTCTAAATAATAAAATCTCTCCAACTATTTGGAGCTCGAAATGATTCCAGCTCTCTTGTTTGTTTGGAGACCTACGTGATTCCATCTCTCTGACTGGAGCACTATATGAGTCCATCTCTCTGATGGTTTGGAGCTGTATAAGATGCCATCTCTACGACTGTTTGGAACTCGAAATCATTCCATGCTTCTTGACTCTTTGCAGCTCAACATGATTCCATCTCTCTGACTTTTTGGAGCTTTATATGATTCCATCTCTGACTATTTGGAGCTCTATTTGATTTCATCTCTCTGACTCTTTGGACCTCTCTATGATTCCCTCTCTCTGACTGTTTGGACCACTATATGATTCCATCTCTTTGACTGTTTGGAGCTCCATTAGATGCCAACTCGCCGACTGTTTGGAACTCGAAATCATTCCATCTCCCTTGATTCTTTGGAGCTCAACATGATTCCATCGCTCTAATGGTTTTGAGATCCCTATCATCCCATCTCCCTGACTGTTTGGAGATCGATATGATTCCATCTCTCCGACTGTTTGGAACACAAAATGATACCTACTCTCTGACTGTTTGGAGCTCTAATTGATTCAATATCTCTGCAGCTCTATATGGTTCCATCTCTCTGACTTTTTGGAGCTCTCTTTCTTTCCATCTCTTTGACTGTTGAGCTCCATATGATTCCATCTCTCTAACTCTTTGGATTTCCATATGATTCCATCTCTCTGCCTGTTTTGATCTCTATCTGCTTCCATCACTCTGACTTCTTGCAGCTCTGTATGATTCCATTCCTCTGACTGTTTGCAGCATTATATGATTCCAAAACTCTGACTGTTTGGATCTCAATATGATTCTGTCCATCTGATTGTTTGGAGCTCTATATGATTCCATCTCACCGACTGTTTGGAACCGGAAACCCAATCCATCTCTCTTGACTCTTTGGAGCTCAACCTGATTCAATCTCTCTGACTGTTTGGACTCTATATGATTCCATCCCTCTGACTTTTTGGAGGTTTATATGATTTCATCTCTGCTACAGCTTGGAACTCTATATGATTCCATCTCAGTGACTGTGTGGTGTGCTATGATTCCATCTCTCTGTCTGTTTGGAGCTCTATATCTTTCCATGTCTAATGACTGCTTGGAGCTCTATTTCTTTCCATGTCTCTGACTGTTTGGTGCTCCATAGGATTCCATCTTTCTGACTGTTTGGAGCTGTATAAGATGCCATCTCTACGACTGGTGGGAACTCAAAATCATTCTATCTCCTTGACTCTTTGGAGCACACATGATTCCATCTCTCTGAATGTTTGGACTCTCTATGATTCCATTTCTCTTACTATTGGGAGCTCCATATGCTTCCATCTCTGACAGATTGCACCTCGATATGATTCCATCTCTCTTGACTTTTTGGAGCTCTATATGATTCTATCTTGCCCTTTCGAGCTTTCCATAATACCATCTGTCCGAATGTTTGGAGCTCAAAATGATTCCAGCTTTCCTCTCTGTTTGGAGCTCGAAATGATTCTATCTCTCTTGATTCTTTGGAGCACAATATGATTCCATTTCTTTTACTATTCCGAGCTCTATATGATTCCATCTCTCTTGACTGTCTATATGATTACATCTTGCACTTTCAAACTCTATATACCTTCTCTCCGAATCTTTGGAGCTCGACATGATTCCAGCTCGCTTGTTTGTTTGGAGGTCTAGGTGATTCCATATCTCTGACTGTTTGGAGCTCAGCATGATTCCGTCGATCTGACTGTTTGGAGCTCTAAATGATTCCATCTCTCCATCTATTTGGAGTTCTTAATTATTGCATCTCTCTGACTGTTTGGAGCTCTATATGATTCCATCTCTCTGACTGTTTGGAGCTCTACATGATTTCATCTCTCTGACTGTTTGGAGCTTTCTATGATTCCATCTCTTTGACTCTTTGGAGCTCAATGTGGTTCCGTATATCTGACTGTTTGGAGCTCGATATGATTCCATCTCTCCAGCTGTTTGGAATTCAAAATGATTGCATCTCTCTGACTGTTTAGAACTCGAAATCATTCCACCACTCTTGACTCTTTGGAGCTCAATATGAGTCCATCTCTCTGACTGTTTGCAGCTCGAAATAATTCCATCTCATTTGACTGTTTGCAGCTCTATGTGATTCCATCTTGCTCTTTCAAGCTCCATATATTACCATCTCTCCGACTTTTTTTAGCTTGAAATCATTCCAGCTCTCTTCTCTGCTTGGAGGTCAATGTGCTTCCATCTTGCTCTTTCGAGCTCTATATAATAGAATCTCTCCGACTGTTTGGAACTCGAAATCATTCCATCTGCCTTGCCTCTTTCAAACACAACATGTTTCCATCTCTCTGACTGTTTGGAGTTCTATATGATTTCATCTCTCTGACTGTGTCATGCTACCTATCATCCCATCTCTCTGACTGCTTGGAGCTCTATATGATTCCATCTCTCTGACGATTTGGATCATAAATTCATTCCATCTCTCTTGACTCTTTGTAGCTCAACATGATTCCATCTCTCTTGAATGTTTGGATCTATCTATGATTCCATCTTGCTCTTTCGAGTTCTAAATAATAAAATCTCTCCAACTATTTGGAGCTCGAAATGATTCCAGCCCTCTTCTCTGATTGGAGCTTGATATAATTCCAAATCTCTGAATGTTTGGATTTCCATATGATTCCATTTCTTTTACTATAAGGAGCGCTACATGTTCCATCTCTGACTGTTTGCAGCTCGAAATGAATCCATCTCTCTTGACTGTTTGGAGCTCTATATGATTTCATCTTGCAATTTCAAACTCTATATACCTTCTCTCCGAATCTTTGGAGCACGAAATGATTCCAGCTCTCTTGTTTGTTTGGAGGTCTAGGTGATTCCATATCTCTGACTGTTTGGAGCTCAGCATGATTCCGTCGATCTGACTGTTTGGAGCTCTAAATGATTCCATCTCTCCATCTATTTGGAGTTCTAATTATTGCATCTCTCTGACTGTTTGGAGCTCTATATGATTCCATCTCTCTGACTGTTTGCAGCACTATAAGATTCCTTCTCTCCAACTGTTTGGAACTCAAAATCATTCCTTCTCCCTTCATTCTTTGGAGCTCAACATGATTCCATCTCTCAAACTGTTTGGAGTTCCCTATCGTCCCATCTCCCTGACTGTTTGGAGCTCGAAATGATTCCATCTCTCTGACTGTTTGGGGCACAAAATGATTCCATCTCTCTGACTGTTTGGAGTTCTAAATGATTGCATCACTGACTGTAGCTCTATGTGATTCCATCTCTCTGACAGTTTGGAGCTCTTTCTGATTTCATCTCCCTGACTGCAGCTCAATATCATTCCATCTCTTTGACTCCTTGGAGCTCAATGTGGTTCCGTATATCTGACTGTTTGGAGCTCGATATGATTCCATTTCGCCAGCTGTTTGGAATTCAAGATGATTGCATCTCTCTGACTGTTTAGAACTCGAAATCATTCCACCACTCTTGACTCTTTGGAGCTCAATATGAGTCCATCTCTCTGACTGTTTGCAGCTCAATATGATTGCATTTCTCTTACTATTCCATCTCTGACTGTTTGCAGCTCGAAATAATTCCATCTCATTTGACTGTTTGCAGCTCTATGATTCCATCTTGCTCTTTCGAGCTCCATATATTACCATCTCTCCGACTTTTTTTAGCTCGAAATCATTGCAGCTCTCTTCTCTGCTTGGAGCTCAATGTGCTTCCATCTTGCTCTTTCGAGCTCTATATAATAGAATCTCTCCGACTGTTTGGAACTCGAAATCATTCCATCTGCCTTGCCTCTTTCGAACACAACATGTTTGACTGTTTGGAGCTCGAAATGATTCCAGCCCTCTTCTCTGATTGGAGCTTGATATGATTCCAAATCTCTGAATGTTTGGATTTCCATATGTTTCCATTTCTTTTACTATAAGGAGCGCTACATGTTCCATCTCTGACTGTTTGCAGCTCGAAATGATTCCATCTCTCTTGACTGTTTGGAGCTCTATATGATTTCATCTTGCAATTTCAAACTCTATATACCTTCTCTCCGAATCTTTGGAGCACGACATGATTCCAGCTCTCTTGTTTGTTTGGAGCTCTAGGTGATTCCATATCTCTGACTGTTTGGAGCTCAGTATGATTTCGTCAATCTGACTGTTTGGAGCTCTATATGATTCCAACTCTCTATCTATTTGGAGTTCTTAATGATTGCATCTCTCTGACTGTTTGGAGCTCAATATGATTCCTTCTCTCTGACTGTTTGGACCTCTACATGATTTCATCTCTCTGACTGTTTGGAGCTTTCTATCATTCCATCTCTCTGACTGTTTGCAGCACTATAAGATTCCTTCTCTCCAACTGTTTGGAACTCGAAATCGTTCCATCTCCCTTCATTCTTTGGAGCTCAACATGATTCCATCTCTCGAACTGTTTGGAGTTCCCTATCATCCCATCTCCCTGACTGTTTGGAGCTTGATAAGATTCCATCTCTCTGACTGTTTGGGGCACAAAATGATTCCTTCTCTCTGACTGTTTGGAGCTATATATGATTGCATTTCTCTTCCTATTGGCAGCTCTATATTATTCCATCTCTGACTGTTTGCAGCTCGAAATAATTCCATCTCACTTGACTGATGCAGCTCTATGTGATTCCATCTTGCTCTTTCGAGCTCCATATATTACCATCTCTCCGACTTTTTTTTAGCTTGATATCATTCCAGCTCTCTTCTCTGCTTGGAGCTCTATGTGCTTCCATCTTGCTCTTTCGAGCTCTATATAATAGAATCTCTCCGACTGTTTGGAACTCGAAATCATTCCATCTGCTTTGACTCTTTCGAGCACAACATGATTCCATCTCTCTGACTGTTTGGAGCTCTATATGATTTCATCTCTCTGACTGTGTGGTGCTACCTATCATCCCATCTCTCTGTCTGTTTGGAGCTCTATACGATTCCATCTCTCTGTGTCGTGCTACCTTTCATCCCATCTCTCTTTCTGTTTGGAGCTCTATACGATTAAATCTCTCTGACAGTTTTGAGCTCCAAAAGATGCCATCTCTCCAACGGTTTGGAACCCAAATTCGTTCCATCTCTCTTGACTCTTTGGAGCTCAACATGATTCCATCTCTCTGAATGTTTGGACTCTGTATGATTGCATTTCTCTTACTATTGGTAGCTCTATATGCTTCCATCTCTTACAGTTTGCACTTCCAAATGATTCCATCTCTCTTGAATGTTTGGAGCTCTATATGATTCCATCTTGCTCTTTCGAGCTCTAAATAATACCATCTCTCCGACTGCTTGGAGCTCGAAATGATTCCAGCTCTCTTCTCTGTTTGGAGCTCAATATGATTCCAAATTTCTGAATGTTTGGAACTCCATAGGATTCCATTTCTTTTACTATTAGGAGCTCTATATGATTCCATCGCTGAGTGTTTGCAGCTCGAAGTGATTCCATCTCTCTTAACTGCTTGGAGCTCTATATGATTCCATATTGCTCTTTCGAGCTCTATATAATAAAATCTCTCCAACTATTTTGAGCTCGAAATGATTCCAGCTCTCTTGTTTGTTTGGAGACCTACGTGATTCCATCTCTCTGACTGGAGCACTATATGAGTCCATCTCTCTGATGGTTTGGAGCTGTATAAGATGCCATCTCTACAACTGTTTGGAAGGCGAAATCATTCCATCCCTCTTGACTCTTTGGAGATCAACATGATTCCATCTCTCTGACTTTTTGGAGCTTTATATGATTCCATCTCTCTGACTATTTGGAGCTCGATTTGATTTCATCCCTCTGACTGTTTGGACCTCTCTATGATTCCCTCTCTCTGACTGTTTGGACCACTATATGATTCCATCTCTTTGACTGTTTGGAGCTCCATTAGATGCCAACTCGCCGACTGTTTGGAACTCGAAATCATTCCATCTCCCTTGATTCTTTGGAGCTCAACATGATTCCATCGCTCTAATGGTTTTGAGTTCCCTATCATCACATCTCCCTGACTGTTTGGAGCTCGATATGATTCCCTCTCTCCAACTGTTTGGAATACAAAATGATTCCTTCCCTCTGACTGTTTGGAGCTCTAATTGATTCAATATCTCTGCAGCTCTATATGGTTCCATCTCTCTGACTTTTTGGAGCTCTATTTCTTTTCATCTCTTTGACTGTTTTGAGCTCCATACGATTCCATCTCTCTAACTCTTTGGATTTCCTTATGATTCCATCTCTCTAACTCTTTGGAGCTCTATATGATTCCATCTCTCCGGTTGTTTGGAGTTGTACATGATTGCATCTCTCTGACTGTTTGGACCTCTATTTGATTCCATCTCTCTGACTGTTTGGAGCTCTAAATGATTCCATCTCTCTGACTGTTTGGGGCACTATATGATTCCATCTCTCTTACTCTTTAGAGCTCTAGGATTCCATCCATCTGACTGTTTAGATCTCTATATGATACCATCTCTGACTGTTTGGAGCTCTATTTGATTCCATCTCTCTTGACTCTTTGGAGCTCAATATGATTCCATATCTCTGAATGTTTGAAGCTCCATATGGTTACATTTCTTTTACTATTAGGAGCTCTATATGATTCCATCTCTGAGTGTTTGCATATTGAAATCATACCATCTCTCTGACTGTTTGGATCTCTATAAGATGCCATCTCCCTGACTGTTTGGAACTCGAAGCACAGTCCATCTCTCTTGACTCTTTGGAGCTCAACCTGATTCAATCTCTCTGACTGTTTGGACTCTATATGATTCCATTTCTCTGACTTTTTGGAGGTTTATATGATTTCATCTCTGCTACAGCTTGGAACTCTATATGATTCCATCTCAGTGACTGTGTGGTGTGCTATGATTCCATGTCTCTGTCTGTTTGGAGCTCTATATCTTTCCATGTCTAATGACTGCTTGGATCTCTATTTCTTTCCATGTCTCTGACTGTTTGGTGCTCCATAGGATTCCATCTGATTCCATCGCTTTCCATAATACCATCTGTCCGAATGTTTGGAGCTCAAAATGATTCCAGCTTTCCTCTCTGTTTGGAGCTCGAAATGATTCTATCTCTCTTGATTCTTTGGAGCTCAAACTGATTCCATTTCTTTTACTATTCCGAGCTCTATATGATTCCATCCCTCTTGACTGTCTATATGATTACATCTTGCACTTTCAAACTCTATATACCTTCTCTCCGAATCTTTGGAGCTCGACATGATTCCAGCTCGCTTGTTTGTTTGGAGGTCTAGGTGATTCAATATCTCTGACTGTTTGGAGCTCAGCATGATTCCGTCGATCGGACGGTTTGGAGCTTTAAATGATTCCATCTCTCCATCTATATGGAGTTCTTAATGATTGCATCTCTCTGACTGGAGCTCTATATGATTCCATCTCTCTGACTGTTTGGAGCTCTACATGATTTCATCTCTCTGACTGTTTGGAGCTTTCTATGATTCCATCTCTCTGACTGTTTGCAGCACTATAAGATTCCTTCTCTCCAACTGTTTGGAACTCGAAATCATTCCTTCTCCCTTCATTCTTTGGAGCTCAACATGATTCCATCTCTCAAACTGTTTGGAGTTCCCTATCATCCCATCTCCCTGACTGTTTGGAGCTCGATATGATTCCATCTCTCTGACTGTTTGGGGCACAAAATGATTCCTTCTCTCTGACTGTTTGGAGCTCTATGTGATTCCATTTCTCTGATTGTTTAGAGCTTGATATGATTCCATCTCTCTGACTGTTTGGAGTTCTAAATGATTGCATCACTGACTGTAGCTCTATGTGATTCCATCTCTCTGACTGTTTGGAGCTCTTTCTGATTTCATCTCCCTGACTGCAGCTCAATATGATTCCATCTCTTTGACTCTTTGGAGCTCAATATGGTTCCGTATATCTGACTGTTTGGAGCTCGATATGATTTCATCTCTCCAGCTGTTTGGAATTCAAGCTGATTGCATCTCTCTGACTGTTTAGAACTCGAAATCATTCCACCACTCCATGTCTAATGACTGCTTGGAGCTCTATTTCTTTCCATCTCTCTGACTGTTTGGAGCTGTAGAAGATGCCATCTCTACGACTGGTTGGAACTCAAAATCATTCTATCTCCTTGACTCTTTGGAGCACACATGTTTCCACCTCTCTGAATGTTTGGACTCTCTATGATTCCATTTCTCTTACTATTGGGAGCTCTATATGCTTCAATCTCTGACAGATTGCACCTCGATATGATTCCATCTCTCTTGACTTTTTGGAGCTCAATATGATTCTATCTTGCCCTTTCGAGCTTTCCATAATACCATCTGTCCGAATGTTTGGAGCTCAAAATGATTCCAGCTTTCCTCTCTGTTTGGAGCTCGAAATGATTCTATCTCTCTTGATTCTTTGGAGCTCAATATGATTCCATTTCTTTTACTATTCCGAGCTCTATATGATTCCATCTCTCTTGACTGTCTTTATGATTACATCTTGCACATTCAAACTCTATATACCTTCTCTCCGAATCTTTGGAGCTCGACATGATTCCAGCTCGCTTGTTTGTTTGGAGGTCTAGGTGATTCCATATCTCTGACTGTTTGGAGCTCAGCATGATTCCGTCGATCTGACTGCTTGGAGCTCTAAATGATTCCATCTCTCCATCTATTTGGACTTCTTAATGATTGCATCTCTCTGACTGTTTGGAGCTCTATATGATTCCATCTCTCTGACTGTTTGGAGCTCTACATGATTTCATCTCTCTGACTGTTTGGAGCTTTCTATGATTTCATCTCTCTGACTGTTTGCAGCACTATAAGATTCCTTCTCTCCAACTGTTTGGAACTCGAACTCATTCCATCTCCCTTCATTCTTTGGAGCTCAACATGATTCCATCTCTCAAACTGTTTGGAGTTCCCTATCATCCCATCTCCCTGACTGTTTGGAGCTCGATATGATTCCATCTCTCTGACTGTTTGGGGCACAAAATGATTCCTTCTCTCTGACTGTTTGGAGCTCTATGTGATTCCATTTCTCTGATTGTTTAGAGCTTGATATGATTCCATCTCTCTGACTGTTTGGAGTTCTAAATGATTGCATCACTGACTGTAGCTCTTTGTGATTCCATCTCTCTGACTGTTTGGAGCTCTTTCTGATTTCATCTCCCTGACTGCAGCTCAATATGATTCCATCTCTTTGACTCTTTGGAGCTCAATATGGTTCCGTATATCTGACTGTTTGGAGCTCGATATGATTCCATCTCGCCAGCTGTTTGGAATTCAAGATGATTGCATCTCTCTGACTGTTTAGAACTCGAAATCATTCCACCACTCTTGACTCTTTGGAGCTCAATATGAGTCCATCTCTCTGACTGTTTGCAGCTCAATATGATTGCATTTCTCTTACTATTCAATCTCCGACTATTTGCAGCTCGAAATAATTCCATCTCATTTGACTGTTTGCAGCTCTATGTGATTCCATCTTGCTCTTTCAAGCGCCATATATTATCATCTCTCCGACTTTTTTTAGGTTGAAATCATTCCAGCTCTCTTCTCTGCTTGGAGGTCAATGTGCTTCCATCTTGCTCTTTCGAGCTCTATATAATAGAATCTCTCCGACTGTTTGGAACTCGAAATCATTCCATCTGCCTTGCCTCTTTCGAACACAACAGTCTCTCTGACTGTTTGGAGTTCTATATGATTTCATCTCTCTGACTGTGTCATGCTACCTATCATCCCATCTCTCTGACTGCTTGGAGCTCTATATGATTCCATCTCTCTGACGATTTGGATCATAAATTCATTCCATCTCTCTTGACTCTTTGTAGCTCAACATGATTCCATCTCTCTTGAATGTTTGGATCTATCTATGATTCCATCTTGCTCTTTCGAGTTCCAAATAATAAAATCTCTCCAACTATTTGGAGCTCGAAATGATTCCATCCCTCTTCTCTGATTGGAGCTTGATATGATTCCAAATCTCTGAATGTTTGGATTTCCATATGATTCCATTTCTTTTACTATAAGGAGCACTACATGTTCCATCTCTGACTGTTTGCTGCTCGAAATGATTCCATCCCTCTTGACTGTTTGGAGCTCTATATGATTTCATCTTGCAATTTCAAACTCTATATACCTTTTCTCCGAATCTTTGGAGCACGACATGATTCCAGCTCTCTTGTTTGTTTGGAGCTCTAGGTGATTCCATATCTCTGACTGTTTGGAGCTCAGTATGATTTCGTCAATCTGACTGTTTGGAGCTCTATATGATTCCATCTCTCTATCTATTTGGAGTTCTTAATGATTGCATCTCTCTGACTGTTTGGAGCTCAATATGATTCCTTCTCTCTGACTGTTTGGACCTCTACATGATTTCATCTCTCTGACTGTTTGGAGCTTTCTATCATTCCATCTCTCTGACTGTTTGCAGCACTATAAGATTCCTTCTCTCCAACTGTTTGGAACTCGAAATCGTTCCATCTCCCTTCATTCTTTGGAGCTCAACATGATTCCATCTCTCGAACTGTTTGGAGTTCCCTATCATCCCATCTCCCTGACTGTTTGGAGCTTGATAAGATTCCATCTCTCTGACTGTTTGGGGCACAAAATGATTCCTTCTCTCTGACTGTTTGGAGCTATATATGATTGCATTTCTCTTCCTATTGGCAGCTCTATATTATTCCATCTCTGACTGTTTGCAGCTCGAAATAATTCCATCTCACTTGACTGTTTGCAGCTCTATGTGATTCCATCTTGCTCTTTCGAGCTCCATATATTACCATCTCTCCGACTTTTTTTTAGCTTGATATCATTCCAGCTCTCTTCTCTGCTTGGAGCTCTATGTGCTTCCATCTTGCTCTTTCGAGCTCTATATAATAGAATCTCTCCGACTGTTTGGAACTCGAAATCATTCCATCTGCTTTGACTCTTTCGAGCACAACATGATTCCATCTCTCTGACTGTTTGGAGCTCTATATGATTTCATCTCTCTGACTGTGTGGTGCTACCTATCATCCCATCTCTCTGTCTGTTTGGAGCTCTATACGATTCCATCTCTCTGACTGTGTGGTGCTACCTATCATCCCATCTCTCTGTCTGTTTGGAGCTCTATACGATTCCATCTCTCTGACAGTTTTGAGCTCCAAAAGATGCCATCTCTCCAACGGTTTGGAACCCAAATTCGTTCCATCTCTCTTGACTCTTTGGAGCTCAACATGATTCCATCTCTCTGAATGTTTGGACTCTGTATGATTGCATTTCTCTTACTATTGGTAGCTCTATATGCTTCCATCTCTTACAGTTTGCACTTCCAAATGATTCCATCTCTCTTGAATGTTTGGAGCTCTATATGATTCCATCTTGCTCTTTCGAGCTCTAAATAATACCATCTCTCCGACTGCTTGGAGCTCGAAATGATTCCAGCTCTCTTCTCTGTTTGAAGCTCAATATGATTCCAAATCTCTGAATGTTTGGAACTCCATAGGATTCCATTTCTTTTACTATTAGGAGCTCTATATGATTCCATCGCTGAGTGTTTGCAGCTCGAAATGATTCCATCTCTCTTGACTGCTTGGAGCTCTATATGATTCCATATTGCTCTTTCGAGCTCTGTATAATAAAATCTCTTCAACTATTTGGAGCTCGTAATGATTCCAGCCATCTTGTTTGTTTGGAGACCTACATGATTCCATCTCTCTGACTGGAGCACTATATGAGTCCATCTCTCTGATGGTTTGGAGCTGTATAAGATGCCATCTCTACGACTGTTTGGAACTCGAAATCATTCCATCCTTCTTGACTCTTTGGAGCTCAACATGATTCCATCTCTCTGACTTTTTGGAGCATTATCTGATTCCATCTCTCTGACTATTTGGAGCTCGATTTGATTTCATCCCTCTGACTGTTTGGACCTGTCTATGATTCCCTCTCTCTGACTGTTTGGACCACTATATGATTCCATCTCTTTGACTGTTTGGAGCTCCATTAGATGCCAACTCGCCGACTGTTTGGAACTCGAAATCATTCCATCTCCCTTGATTCTTTGGAGCTCAACATGATTCCATCGCTCTAATGGTTTTGAGTTCCTTATCATCACATCTCCCTGACTGTTTGGAGCTCGATATGATTCCCTCTCTCCAACTGTTTGGAACACAAAATGATTCCTTCTCTCTGACTGTTTGGAGCTCTAATTGATTCAATATCTCTGCAGCTCTATATGGTTCCATCTCTCTGACTTTTTGGAGCTCTATTTCTTTCCATCTCTTTGACTGTTTTGAGCTCCATACGATTCCATCTCTCTAACTCTTTGGATTTCCTTATGATTCCATCTCTCTGCCTGTTTGGAGCTCTATATGATTCCATCTCTCCGGTTGTTTGGAGTTGTACATGATTGCATCTCTCTGACTGTTTGGACCTCTATTTGATTCCATCTCTCTGACTGTTTGGAGCTCTAAATGATTCCATCTCTCTGACTGTTTGGGGCACTATATGATTCCATCTCTCTTACTCTTTAGAGCTCTAGGATTCCATCTAACTGACTGTTTAGATCTCTATATGATACCATCTCTGACTGTTTGGAGCTCTATTTGATTCCATCTCTCTTGACTCTTTGGAGCTCAATATGATTCCATCTCTCTGAATGTTTGGAGCTCCATATGGTTACATTTCTTTTACAATTAGGAGCTCTATATGATTCCATCTCTGAGTGTTTGCATATTGAAATCATTCCATCTCTCTGACTGTTTGGATCTCTATAAGATGCCATCTCACTGATTGTTTGGAACTCGAAACCCAGTCCATCTCTCTTGACTCTTTGGAGCTCAACCTGATTCAATCTCTCTGACTGTTTGGACTCTATATGATTCCATTCCTCTGACTTTTTGGAGGTTTATATCATTTCATCTCTGCTACAGCTTGGAACTCTATATGATTCCATCTCAGTGACTGTGTGAAGTGCTATGATTCCATCTCTCTGTCTGTTTGGAGCTCTATATTATTCCATGTCTAATGACTGCTTGGAGCTCTATTTCTTTCCATGTCTCTGACTGTTTGGTGCTCCATAGAATTCCATCTCTCTGACTGTTTGGAGCTGTATAAGATGCCATCTCTACGACTAGTGGGAACTCAAAATCATTCTATCTCCTTGACTCTTTGGAGCACACATGATTCCATCTCTCTGAATGTTTGGACTCTCTATGATTCCATTTCTCTTACTATTGGGAGCTCTATATGCTTCCATCTCTGACAGATTGCACCTCGATATGATTCCATCTCTCTTGACTTTTTGGAGCTCTATATGATTCTATATTGCCCTTTCCAGCTTTCCATAATACCATCTGTCCGAATGTTTGGAGCTCAAAATGATTCCAGCTTTCCTCTCTGTTTGGAGCTCGAAATGATTCTATCTCTCTTGATTCTTTGGAGCTCAATATGATTCCATTTCTTTTACTATTCCGAGCTCTATATGATTCCATCTCTCTTGACTGTCTATATGATTACATCTTGCACTTTCAAACTCGATATACCTTCTCTCCGAATCTTTGGAGCTCGACATGATTCCAGCTCGCTTGTTTGTTTGGAGGTCTAGGTGATTCAATATCTCTGACTGTTTGGAGCTCAGCATGATTCTGTCGATCGGACGGTTTGGAGCGCTAAATGATTCCATCTCTCCATCTATATGGAGTTCTTAATGATTGCATCTCTCTGACTGTTTGGAGCTCGACATGATGTCATCTCTCTGACTGTTTGGAGCTCTATAAGATTCCTTCTCTCCAACTGTTTGGAACTCGAAATCATTCCTTCTCCCTTCATTCTTTGGAGCTCAACATGATTCCATCTCTCAAACTGTTTGGAGTTCCCTATCATCCCATCTCCCTGACTGTTTGGAGCTCGATATGATTCCATCTCTCTGACTGTTTGGGGCACAAAATGATTCCTTCTCTCTGACTGTTTGGAGCTTCATGTGATTCCATTTCTCTGATTGTTTAGAGCTTGATATGATTCCATCTCTCTGACTGTTTGGAGTTCTAAATGATTGCATCACTGACTGTAGCTCTATGTGATTCCATCTCTCTGACTGTTTGGAGCTCTTTCTGACTTCATCTCCCTAACTGCAGCTCAATATGATTCCATCTCTTTGACTCTTTGGAGCTCAATGTGGTTCCGTATATCTGATTGTTTGGAGCTCGATATGATTCCATCTCTCCAGCTGTTTGGAATTCAAGATGATTGCATCTCTCTGACTGTTTAGAACTCGAAATCATTCCACCACTCTTGACTCTTTGGAGCTCAATATGAGTCCATCTCTCTGACTGTTTGCAGCTCAATATGATTGCATTTCTCTTACTATTCAATCTCTGACTGTTTGCAGCTCGAAATAATTCCATCTCATTTGACTGTTTGCAGCTCTATGTGATTTCATCTTGCTCTTTCAAGCTCCATATATTACCATCTCTCCGACTTTTTTTAGCTTGAAATCATTCCAGCTCTCTTCTCTGCTTGGAGGTCAATGTGCTTCCATCTTGCTCTTTCGAGCTCTATATAATAGAATCTCTCCGACTGTTTGGAACTCGAAATCATTCCATCTGCCTTGCCTCTTTCAAACACAACATGTTTCCATCTCTCTGACTGTTTGGAGTTCTATATGATTTCATCTCTCTGACTGTGTCATGCTACCTATCATCCCATCTCTCTGACTGCTTGGAGCTCTATATGATTCCATCTCTCTGACGATTTGGATCATAAATTCATTCCATCTCTCTTGACTCTTTGTAGCTCAACATGATTCCATCTCTCTTGAATGTTTGGATCTATCTATGATTCCATCTTGCTCTTTGGAGCTCTAAATAATAAAATCTCTCCAACTATTTGGAGCTCGAAATGATTCCAGCTCTCTTGTTTGTTTGGAGACCTACGTGATTCCATCTCTCTGACTGGAGCACTATATGAGTCCATCTCTCTGATGGTTTGGAGCTGTATAAGATGCCATCTCTACAACTGTTTGGAAGGCGAAATCATTCCATCCCTCTTCACTCTTTGGAGATCAACATGATTCCATCTCTCTGACTTTTTGGAGCTTTATATGATTCCATCTCTCTGACTATTTGGAGCTCGATTTGACTTCATCCCTCTGACTGTTTGGACCTCTCTATGATTCCCTCTCTCTGACTGTTTGGACCACTATATGATTCCATCTCTTTGACTGTTTGGAGCTCCATTAGATGCCAACTCGCCGACTGTTTGGAACTCGAAATCATTCCATCTCCCTTGATTCTTTGGAGCTCAACATGATTCCATCGCTCTAATGGTTTTGAGTTCCCTATCATCACATCTCCCTGACTGTTTGGAGCTCGATATGATTCCCTCTCTCCAACTGTTTGGAATACAAAATGATTCCTTCCCTCTGACTGTTTGGAGCTCTAATTGATTCAATATTTCTGCAGCTCTATATGGTTCCATCTCTCTGACTTTTTGGAGCTCTATTTCTTTTCATCTCTTTGACTGTTTTGAGCTCCATACGATTCCATCTCTCTAACTCTTTGGATTTCCTTATGATTCCATCTCTCTAACTCTTTGGAGCTCTATATGATTCCATCTCTCCGGTTGTTTGGAGTTGTACAGGATTGCATCTCTCTGACTGTTTGGACCTCTATTTGATTCCATCTCTCTGACTGTTTGGAGCTCTAAATGATTCCATCTCTCTGACTGTTTGGGGCACTATATGATTCCATCTCTCTTACTCTTTAGAGCTCTAGGATTCCATCTAACTGACTGTTTAGATCTCTATATGATACCATCTCTGACTGTTTGGAGCTCTATTTGATTCCATCTCTCTTGACTCTTTGGAGCTCAATATGATTCCATCTCTCTGAATGTTTGAAGCTCCATATGGTTACATTTCTTTTACTATTAGGAGCTCTATATGATTTCATCTCTGAGTGTTTGCATATTGAAATCATACCATCTCTCTGACTGTTTGGATCTCTATAAGATGCCATCTCCCTGACTGTTTGGAACTCGAAACACAGTCCATCTCTCTTGACTCTTTGGAGCTCAACCTGATTCAATCTCTCTGACTGTTTGGACTCTATATGATTCCATTTCTATGACTTTTTGGAGGTTTATATGATTTCATCTCTGCTACAGCTTGGAACTCTATATGATTCCATCTCAGTGACTGTGTGGAGTGCTATGATTCCATCTCTCTGTCTGTTTGGAGCTCTATATCTTTCCATGTCTAATGACTGCTTGGAGCTCTATTTCTTTCCATGTCTCTGACTGTTTGGTGCTCCATAGGATTCCATCTCTCTGACTGTTTGGAGCTGTATAAGATGCCATCTCTACGACTGGTGGGAACTCAAAATCATTCTATCTCCTTGACTCTTTGGAGCTCCACATGATTCCATCTCTCTGAATGTTTGGACTCTCTATGATTCCATTTCTCTTACTATTGGGAGCTCTATATGCTTCCATCTCTGACAGATTGCACCTCGATATGATTCCATCTCTCTTGACTTTTTGGAGCTCTATATGATTCTATCTTGCCCTTTCCAGCTTTCCATAATACCATCTGTCCGAATGTTTGGAGCTCAAAATGATTCCAGCTTTCCTCTCTGTTTGGAGCTCGAAATGATTCTATCTCTCTTGATTCTTTGGAGCTCAATATGATTCCATTTCTTTTACTATTCCGAGCTCTATATGATTCCATCTCTCTTGACTGTCTATATGATTACATCTTGCACTTTCAAACTCGATATACCTTCTCTCCGAATCTTTGGAGCTCGACATGATTCCAGCTCGCTTGTTTGTTTGGAGGTCTAGGTGATTCAATATCTCTGACTGTTTGGAGCTCAGCATGATTCCGTCGATCGGACGGTTTGGAGCTCTAAATGATTCCATCTCTCCATCTATATGGAGTTCTTAATGATTGCATCTCTCTGACTGTTTGGAGCTCGACATGATGTCATCTCTCTGACTGTTTGGAGCTCTATAAGATTCCTTCTCTCCAACTGTTTGGAACTCGAAATCATTCCTTCTCCCTTCATTCTTTGGAGCTCAACATGATTCCATCTCTCAAACTGTTTGGAGTTCCCTATCATCCCATCTCCCTGACTGTTTGGAGCTCGATATGATTCCATCTCTCTGACTGTTTGGGGCACAAAATGATTCCTTCTCTCTGACTGTTTGGAGCTCTATGTGATTCCATTTCTCTGATTGTTTAGAGCTTGATATGATTCCATCTCTCTGACTGTTTGGAGTTCTAAATGATTGCATCACTGACTGTAGCTCTATGTGATTCCATCTCTCTGACTGTTTGGAGCTTTTTCTGACTTCATCTCCCTAACTGCAGCTCAATATGATTCCATCTCTTTGACTCTTTGGAGCTCAATGTGGTTCCGTATATCTGATTGTTTGGAGCTCGATATGATTCCATCTCTCCAGCTGTTTGGAATTCAAGATGATTGCATCTCTCTGACTGTTTAGAACTCGAAATCATTCCACCACTCTTGACTCTTTGGAGCTCAATATGAGTCCATCTCTCTGACTGTTTGCAGCTCGAAATAATTCCATCTCATTTGACTGTTTGCAGCTCTATGTGATTCCATCTTGCTCTTTCAAGCTCCATATATTACCATCTCTCCGACTTTTTTTAGCTTGAAATCATTCCAGCTCTCTTCTCTGCTTGGAGCTCAATGTGCTTCCATCTTGCTCTTTCGAGCTCTATATAATAGAATCTCTCCGACTGTTTGGAACTCGAAATCATTCCATCTGCCTTGCCTCTTTCGAACACAAGATGTTTCCATCTCTCTGACTGATTGGAGTTCTATATGATTTCATCTCTCTGACTGTGTCATGCTACCTATCATCCCATCTCTCTGACTGCCTGGAGCTCTATATGATTCCATCTCTCTGACGATTTGGATCATAAATTCATTCCATCTCTCTTGACTCTTTGTAGCTCAACATGATTCCATCTCTCTTGAATGTTTGGATCTATCTATGATTCCATCTTGCTCTTTGGAGCTCTAAATAATAAAATCTCTCCAACTATTTGGAGCTCGAAATGATTCCAGCTCTCTTGTTTGTTTGGAGACCTACGTGATTCCATCTCTCAGACTAGAGCACTATATGAGTCCATCTCTCTGATGGTTTGGAGCTGTATAAGATGCCATCTCTACAACTGTTTGGAAGGCGAAATCATTCCATCCCTCTTGACTCTTTGGAGATCAACATGATTCCATCTCTCTAACTTTTTGGAGCTTTATATGATTCCATCTCTCTGACTATTTGGAGCTCGATTTGATTTCATCCCTCTGACTGTTTGGACCTCTCTATGATTCCCTCTCTCTGACTGTTTGGACCACTATATGATTCCATCTCTTTGACTGTTTGGAGCTCCATTAGATGCCAACTCGCCGACTGTTTGGAACTCGAAATCATTCCATCTCCCTTGATTCTTTGGAGCTCCACATGATTCCATCTCTCTGAATGTTTGGACTCTCTTATGATTCCATTTCTCTTACTATTGGGAGCTCCATATGCTTCAATCTCTGACAGATTGCACCTCGATATGATTCCATCTCTCTTGACTTTTTGGAGCTCTATATGATTCTATCTTGCCCTTTTTTAGCTTTCCATAATACCATCTGTCCGAATGTTTGGAGCTCAAAATGATTCCAGCTTTCCTCTCTGTTTGGAGCTCGAAATGATTCTATCTCTTTTGATTCTTTGGAGCTCAATATGATTCCATTTCTTTTACTATTCCGAGCTCTATATGATTCCATCTCTCTTGACTGTCTATATGATTACATCTTGCACTTTCAAACTCTATGTACCTTCTCTCCGAATCTTTGGAGCTCGACATGATTCCAGCTCGCTTGTTTGTTTGGAGGTCTAGGTGATTCCATATCTCTGACTATTTGGAGCTCAGCATGATTCCGTCGATCTGACGGTTTGGAGCTCTAAATGATTCCATCTCTCCATCTATTTGGAGTTCTTAATTATTGCATCTCTCTGACTGTTTAGAGCTCTATATGATTCCATCTCTCTGACTGTTTGGAGCTCTACATGATTCCATCTCTCTGACTGTTTGGAGCTTTCTATGATTCCATCTCTCTGACTGTTTGCAGCACTATAAGATTCCTTCTCTCCAACTCTTTGGAACTCGAACTCATTCCATCTCCCTTCATTCTTTGGAGCTCAACATGATTCCATCTCTCAAACTGTTTGGAGTTCCCTATCATCCCATCTCCCTGACTGTTTGGAGCTCGATATGATTCCATCTCCCTGACTGTTTGGAGCTCGATATGATTCCATCTCTCTGACTGTTTGGGGCACAAAATGATTCCATCTCTCTGACTGTTTGGAGCTCTATGTGATTCCATTTCTCTGATTGTTTAGAGCTTGATATGATTCCATCTCTCTGACTGTTTGGAGTTCTAAATGATTGCATCACTGACTGTAGCTCTATGTGATTCCATCTCTCTGACTGTTTGGAGCTCTTTCTGATTTCATGTCCCTGACTGCAGCTCAATATGATTCCATCTCTTTGACTCTTTGGAGCTCAATATGGTTCCGTATATCTGACTGTTTGGAGCTCGATATGATTCCATCTCTCCAGCTGTTTGGAATTCAGGATGATTGCATCTCTCTGACTGTTTGGAACTCGAAATCATTCCACCACTCTTGATTCTTTGGAGCTCAATATGAGTCCATCTCTCTGACTGTTTGCAGCTCAGTATGATTGCATTTCTCTTACTATTCAATCTCTGACTGTTTGCAGCTTGAAATAATTCCATCTCATTTGACTGTTTGCAGCTCTATGTGATTCCATCTTGCTCTTTCGATCTCCCTATATTACCATCTCTCCGACATTTTTTTAGCTTGAAATCATTCCAGCTCTCTTCTCTGCTTGGAGCTAAATGTGCTTCCATCTTGCTCTTTCGAGGTCTTTATAATAGAATCTCCCCGACTGTTTGGAACTCGAAATCATTCCATCTGCCTTCCCTCTTTCGAACACAACATGTTTCCATCTCTCTGACTGTTTCGAGTTCTATATGATTTCATCTCTCTGACTGTGTCATGCTACCTATGATTCCTTCTCTCTGACTGTTTGGACCTCTACATGATTTCATCTCTCTGACTGTTTGGAACTTTCTATGATTCCATCTCTCTGACTGTTTGCAGCACTATAAGATTCCTTCTCTCCAACTGTTTGGAACTCGAAATTATTCCATCTCCCTTCATTCTTTGGAGCTCAACATGATTCCATCTCTCGAACTGTTTGGAGTTCCCTATCATCCCATCTCCCTGACTGTTTGGAGCTTGATAAGATTCCATCTCTCTGACTCTTTCGAGCACAACATGTTTCCATCTCTCTGACTGTTTGGAGTTCTATATGATTTCATCTCTCTGATTGTGTCATGCTACCTATCATCCCATCTCTCTGACTGCTTGGAGCTCTTTATGATTCCATCTCTCTGACGATTTGGAACATAAATTCATTCCATCTCTCTTGACTCTTTGTAGCTCAACATGATTCCATCTCTCTTGAATGTTTGGAGCTCTATATGATTCCATCTTGCTCTTTCAAGCTGTAAATAATACCATCTCTCCGATTGTTTGGAGCTCGAAATGATTCCAGCTCTCTTCTCTGATTGGAGCTTGATATGATTCCAAATCTCTGAATGTTTGGATTTCCATATGATTCCATTTCTTTTACTATAAGTAGCGCTACATGTTCCATCTCTGACTGTTTGCAGTTCGAAATGATGCCATCTCTCTTGACTGTTTGGAGCTCTATATGATTTCATCTTGCAATTTCAAACTCTATATACCTTCTCTCCGAATCATTGGAGCACGACATGATTCCAGCTCTCTTGTTTGTTTGGAGCTCTAGGTGATTCCATATCTCTGACTATTTGGAGCTCCGTATGATTTCGTCGATCTGACTGTTTGGAGCTCTATATGATTCCATCTCTCCATCTATTTGGAGTTCTTAATGATTGCATCTCTCTGACTGTTTGGAGCTCAATATGATTCCTTCTCTCTGACTGTTTGGACCTCTACATGATTTCATCTCTCTGACTGTTTGGAACTTTCTATGATTCCATCTCTCTGACTGTTTGCAGCACTATAAGATTCCTTCTCTCCAACTGTTTGGAACTCGAAATTATTCCATCTCCCTTCATTCTTTGGAGCTCAACATGATTCCATCTCTCGAACTGTTTGGAGTTCCCTATCATCCCATCTCCCTGACTGTTTGGAGCTTGATAAGATTCCATCTCTCTGACTGTTTGGGGCATAAAATGATTCCTTCTCTCTGACTGTTTGGAGCTATATATGATTGCATTTCTCTTCCTATTGGCAGCTCTATATTATTCCATCTCTGACTGTTTGCAGCTCGAAATAATTCCATCTCACTTGACTGTTTGCAGCTCTATGTGATTCCATCTTGCTCTTTCGAGCTCCATATATTACCATCTCTCCGACTTTTTTTAGCTTGATATCATTCCAGCTCTCTTCCATGCTTGGAGCTCTATGTGCTTCCATCTTGCTCTTTCGAGCTCTATATAATAGAATCTCTCCGACTGTTTGGAACTCGAAATCATTCCATCTGCTTTGACTCTTTCGAGCACAACATGTTTCCATCTCTCTGACTGTTTGGAGCTCTATATGATTTCATCTTTCTGACTGTGTGGTGCTACCTATCATCCCATCTCTCTGTCTGTTTGGAGCTCTATACGATTCCATCTCTCTGACAGTTTTGAGCTCCAAAAGATGCCATCTCTCCAACGGTTTGGAACTCAAATTCGTTCCATCTCTGTTGACTCTTTGGAGCTCAACACGATTCCATCTCTCTGAATGGTTGGACTCTGTATGATTCCAATTCTCTTTCTATTGGTAGCTCTATATGCTTCCATCTCTGACAGATTGCACTTCCATTTGATTCCATCTCTCTTGAATGTTTGGAGCTCTATATGATTCCATCTTGCTCTTTCGAGCACTAAATAATACCATCTCTTCGACTGCTTGGAACTCGAAATGATTCCAGCTCTCTTCTCTGTTTGGAGCTCAATATAATTCCAAATCTCTGAATGTATTGAGCTCCATAGGTTTCCATTTCTTTTACTATTAGGAGCTCTATATGATTCCATCGCTGAGTGTTTGCAGCTCGAAATGATTCCATCTCTCTTGACTGCTTGGAGCTCTATATGATTCCATATTGCTCTTTCGAGCTCTATATAGTAAAATCTCTCCAACTATTTGGAGCTCGAAATGATTCCAGCTCTCTTGTTTGTTTGGAGACCTATGTGATTGCATCTCTCTACGCTATATGAGTCCATCTCTCTGATGGTTTGGAGCTGTATAAGATGCCATCTCTACGACTGTTTGAAACTCGAAATCATTCCATCCTTCTTGACTCTTTGGAGCTCAACATGATTCCATCTCTCTGACTTTTTGGAGCTTTATATGATTCCATCTCTCTGACTATTTGGAGCTCTATTTGATTTCATCTCTCTGACTCTTTGGACCTCTCTATGATTCCCTCTCTCTGACTGTTTGGATCACTATATGATTCCATCTCCCTGACTGTTTGGAGCTCCATTAGATGCCTACTCGCCGACTGTTTGGAACTCGAAATCATTCCATCTCCCTTGATTCTTTGGAGCTCAACATGATTCCATCGCTCTAACTGTTTGGAGTTCCCAATCATCCCATCACCCTGACTGTTTGGAGCTCGATATGATTCCATCTCTCCGACTGTTTAGAGCACAAAATGATTCCTTCTCTCTGACTGTTTGGAGCTCTAATTGATTCAATATCTCTGCAGCTCTATATGGTTCTATCTCTCTGACCTTTTGGAGCTCTATTTGTTTCCATCTCTTTGACTGTTTTGAGCTCCATACGATTCCATCTCTCTTAACTCTTTGGATTTCAATATGATTCCATCTCTCTGCCTGTTTAGATCTCTATCTACTTCCATCACTCTGACTTCTTGCAGCTCTGTATGATTCCATTCCTCTGACTGTTTGCGGCAGTATATGATTCCAAAACTCTGACTCTTTGGATCTCAATATGATTCTGTCTATCTGACTGTTTGGAGCTCTATATGATTCCATCTCTCCGGTTGTTTGGAGTTGTACATGATTGCATCTCTCTGACTGTTTGGACCTCTATTTGATTCCATCTCTCTGACCGTTTGGAGCTCTAAATCTTTCCCTCTCTCTGAATGTTTGGGGCACTACATGATTCCATCTCTCTTACTCTTTAGAGCTCTAGGATTCCATCTCACTGACTGTTTGGATCTCTATATGATACCATCTCTGACTGTTTGGAGCTCTATTTGATTCCAACTCTCTTGACTCTTTGGAGCTCAATATGATTCCATCTCTCTGAATGTTTGGAGCTCCATATGGTTACATTTCTTTTACTATTAGCAGCTCTATATGATTCCATCTCTGAGTGTATGCATATCGAAATCTTTCCATCTCTCTTGACTGTTTGGAGCTCTCTATGATTCCATCTCTCTGACTGTTTGGAGCACTATATGATTCCATCTCACCGACTGTTTGGAACTTGAAACCCAGTCCATCTCTCTTGACTCTTTGGAGCTCAACCTGATTCAATCTCTCTGACTGTTTGGACTTTATATGATTCCCTCTCTCTGACTTTTTGGACCACTATATGATACCATCTCTTTGACGGTTTGGAGCTCCATTAGATGACTGTTTGGAACGTGAAATCATTCCATTTCCCTTGATTCTTTGGAGCTCAACATGATTCCATCGCTCTAACTGTTTGGAGTTCCCTATCATCCCATCACCCTGACTGTTTGGAGCTCGATATGATTCCATCTCTCCGACTGTTTAGAGCACAAAATGATTCCTTCTCTCTGACTGTTTGGAGCTCTAATTGATTCAATATCTCTGCAGCTCTATATGGTTCCATCTCTCTGACCTTGTGGAGCTCTATTTGTTTCCATCTCTTTGACTGTTTTGAGCTCCATACGATTCCATCTCTCTTAACTCTTTGGATTTCAATATGATTCCATCTCTCTGCCTGTTTGGATCTCTACCTACTTCCATTGCTCTGACTTCTTGCAGCTCTGTATGATTCCATTCCTCTGATTGTTTGCGGCATTATATGATTCCAAAACTCTGACTCTTTGGATCTCAATATGATTCTGTCTATCTGACTGTTTGGAGCTCTATATGATTCCATCTCTCCGGTTGTTTGGAGTTGTACATGATTGCATCTCTCTGACTGTTTGGACCTCTATTTGATTCCATCTCTCTGACTGTTTGGAGCTCTAAATCTTTCCATGTCTCTGCCTGTTTGGGGCACTACATGATTCCATCTCTCTTACTCTTTAGAGCTCTAGGATTCCATCTCACTGACTGTTTGGATCTCAATATGATACCATCTCTGACTGTTTGGAGCTCTATTTGATTCCAACTCTCTTGACTCTTTGCAGCTCAATATGATTCCATCTCTCTGAATGTTTGGAGCTCCATATGGTTACATTTCCTTTACTATTAGCAGCTCTATATGATTCCATCTCTGAGTGTATGCATATCGAAATCTTTCCATCTCTCTTGACTGTTTGGAGCTCTCTATGATTCCATCTCTCTGACTGTTTGGAGCACGAAATGATTCCATCTCACCGACTGTTTGGAACTCGAAACACAGTCCATCTCTCTTGACTCTTTGGAGCTCAACCTGATTCAATCGCTCTGACTGTTTGGACTTTATATGATTGCATCTCTCTGACTTTTTGGAGGTTAATATGATTTCATCTCTGCTACAGCTTGGAACTCTATATGATTCCACCTCAGTGACTGTGTGGAGTGCTATGATTCCATATCTCTGTCTGTTTGGAGCTATATATTATTCCATGTCTAATGACTGCTTGGAGCTCTATTTCTTTCCATGTCTCTGACTGTTTGGTGCTCTATAGGATTCCATCTCTCTGACTGTTTGGAGCTGTATAAGATGCCATCTCTACGACTGGTTGGAACTCAAAATCATTCTATCTCTTTGACTCTTTGGAGCACACATGATTCCATCTCTCTGAATGTTTGGACTCTCTATGATTCCATTTCTCTTACTATTGGGAGCTCTATATGCTTCCATTCCTGACAGATTGCACCTCGATATGATTCCATCTCTCTTGACTTTTTGGAGCTCTATATGATTGTATCTTGCCCTTTCAAGCTTTACATAATACCATCTGTCCGAATGTTTGGAGCTCAAAATGATTCCAGCTTTCCTCTCTGTTTGGAGCTCGAAATGATTCCATCTCTCTTGATTCTTTGGAGCTCAATATGATTCCACTTCTTTTACTATTCCGAGCTCTATATGATTCCATCTCTCTTGACTGTCTATATGATTACATCTTGCAATTTCAAACTCTATATGCCTTCTCTCCGAATCTGTGGAGCTCGACATGATTCCAGCTCTCTTGTTTGTTTGGAGGTCTAGGTGATTCCATATCTCTGACTCTTTGGAGCTCAGCATGATTCCGTCAATCTGACTGTTTGGAGCTCTAAATGATTGCATCTCTCCATCTATTTGGAGTTCTTAATGATTGGATCTCTCTGACTGTTTGGAGCTCTATATGATTCCATCTCTCTGACTGTTTGGAGCTCTACATGATTTCATCTCTCTGACTGTTTGGAGCTTTCTATGATTCCATCTCTCTGACTGGTTGCAGCAGTATAAGATTCCTTCTCTCCAACTGTTTGGAACTCGAAATCATTCCATCTCCCTTCATTCTTTGGAGCTCAACATGATTCCATCTCTCAAACTGTTTGGAGTTCCCTATCATCCCATCTCCCTGACCGTTTGGGGCAAAAAATGATTCCTTCTTTCTGACTGTTTGGAGCTCTATGTGATTCCATTCCTCTGATTGTTTAGAGCTTTATATGATTCCATATCTCTGACTGTTTGGAGCTCAGCATGATTCCGACGATCTGACTGTTTGGAGCTCTGAATGATTCCATCTCTCCATCTATTTGGAGTTCTTAATGATTGCATCTCTCTGACTGTTTGGAGCTCTATATGATTCCATCTCTCTGAATGTTTGGAGCTCTACATGATTTCATCTCTCTGACTGTTTGGAGCTTTCTATGATTCCATCTCTCTGACTGTTTTCAGCATTATAAGATTCCTTCTCTCCAACTGTTTGGAACTCGAAATCATTCCATCTCCCTTCATTCTTTGGAGCTCAACATGATTCCATCTCTCAAACTGTTTGGAGTTCCCTATCATCCCATCTCCCTGACTGTTTGGGGCAAAAAATGATTCCTTCTTTCTGACTGTTTGGAACTCTCTGTGATTCCATTCCTCTGATTGTTTAGAGCTTTATATGATTCCATATCTCTGACTGTTTGGAGCTCAGCATGATTCCGACGATCTGACTGTTTGGAGCTCTGAATGATTCCATCTCTCCATCTATTTGGAGTTCTTAATGATTGCATCTCTCTGACTGTTTGGAGCTCTATATGATTCCATCTCTCTGAATGTTTGGAGCTCTACATGATTTCATCTCTCTGACTGTTTGGAGCTTTCTATGATTCCATCTCTCTGACTGTTTGCAGCACTATAAGATTCCTTGTCTCCAAATGTTTGGAACTCGAAATCATTCTATCTCCCTTCATTCTTTGGAGCTCAACATGATTCCATCTCTCAAACTGTTTTGAGTTCCCTATCATCCCATCTCCCTGACTGTTTGGAGCTCGATATGATTGCATCTCTCTGACTGTTTGTGGCAGAAAATGATTCCTTCTCTCTGACTGTTTGGAGCTCTCTGTGATTCCATTTCTCTGATTGTTTAGAGCTTTATATGTTTCCATCTCTCTGACTGTTTGGAGTTCTATATGATTTCATCACTCTGACTGTGTCATGCTACCTATCATCCCATCTCTCTGACTGCTTGGAGCTCTATATGATTCCATCTCTCTGACAGTTTTCAGCTCCAAAAGATGCCATCTCTCCGGCGATTTGGAACATAATTTCGTTCCATCTCTCTTGACTCTTTGTAGCTCAACATGATTCCATCTCTCTTGAATGTTTGGAGCTCTATATCATTCCATCTTGCTCTTTCGAGCTCTAAATAATACCATCTCTCCGACTGTTTGGTCTCGAAATGATTCCAGCTCTCTTCTCTGATTGGAGCATGATATGATTCCAATCTCTGAATGTTTGAATTTCCATATGATTCCATTTCTTTTACTATAAGGAGCGCTACATTTTCCATCTCTGACTGTTTGCAACTCGAAATGATTCCATCTCTCTTGACAGCTTGAAGCTCTATATGATTTCATCTTGAACTTTCAAACTCTATATACCTTCTCTCCGAATCTTTGGAGCTCGACATGATTCCAGCTCACTTGTTTGTTTGGAGGTCTAGGTGATTCCATATCTCTGACTGTTTGGAGCTCAGCATGATTCCGTCGATCTGACTGTTTGGAGCTCTAAATGATTCCATCTCTCCATCTATTTGGAGTTCTTAATGATTGCATCTCTCTGACTGTTTGGAGCTCTATATGATTCCATCTCTCTGACTGTTTGGAGCTCTACATGATTTCATCTCTCTGACTGTTTGGAACTTTCTATCATTCCATCTCTCTGACTGTTTGCAGCACTATAAGATTCCTTCTCTCCAACTGTTTGGAACTCGAAATGATTCCATCTCCCTTCATTCTTTGGAGCTCAACATGATTCCATCTCTCGAACTGTTTGGAGTGCCCTATCATCCCATCTCCCTGACTGTTTGGAACTTGATAAGATTCCATCTCTCTGACTGGAGCACAAAATAATTCCTTCTCTCTGATTGTTTGGAGCTATATATGATTGCATTTCTCTTACTATTGACAGTTCTATATTATTCCATCTCTGTGTTTGCAGCTCGAAATAATTCCATCTCAACTGACTGTTTGCAGCTCTGGGTGATTCCATCTTTCTCTTTCGAACTCCATATATTACCATCTCTCCGACTTTTTTTAGCTTGATATCATTCCAGCTCTCTTCTCTGCTTGGAGCTCTATGTGCTTCCATCTTGCTCTTTCGAGCTCTATATAATAGAATCTCTCCGACTGTTTGGAACTCGAAATCATTCCATCTGCTTTGACTCTTTCGAGCACAACATCATTCCATCTCTCTGACTGTTTGGAGCTCTATACGATTCCATCTCTCTGACTGTGTGGTGCAACCTATCATCCCATCTCTCTGTCTGTTTGGAGCTCTATACGATTCCATCTCTCTGACAGTTTTGAGCTCCAAAAGATGCCATCTCTCCAACGGTTTGGAACCCAAATTCGTTCCATCTCTCTTGACTCTTTGGAGCTCAACATGATTCCATCTCTCTGAATGTTTGGACTCTGTATGATTCCAATTCTGTTACTATTGGTAGCTCTATATGCTTCCATTCTCTGACAGTTTGCACTTCCAAATGATTCCATCTCTCTTGAATGTTTGGAGCTCTATATGATTCCATCTCGCTCTTTCGAGCTCTAAATAATACCATCTCTCCGACTGCTTGGAGCTCGAAATGATTCCAGCTCTCTTCTCTGTTTAGAGCTCAATATGATTCCAAATCTCTGAATGTATTGAGCTCCATAGGATTCCATTTCTTTTACTATTAGGAGCTCTATATGATTCCATCGCTGAGTGTTTGCAGCTCGAAATGATTCCATCTCTCTTGACTGCTTGGAGCTCCAAATGATTCCATCTTGCTCTTTCGAGCTCTATATAATAAAATCTCTCCAACTATTTGGAGCTCGAAATGATTCCAGCTCTCTGGTTTGTTTGGAGACCTATGTGATTCCATCTCTCTGACTGGAGCACTATATGAGTCCATGTCTCTGATGGTTTGGAGCTGTATAAGATGCCATCTCTACAACTGTTTGGAAGGCGAAATCATTCCATCCCTCTTGACTCTTTGGAGATCAACATGATTCCATCTCTCTGACTTTTTGGAGCTTTATATGATTCCATCTCTCTGACTATTTGGAGCTCTATTTGATTTCATCTCTCTGACTCTTTGGACCTCTCTATGATTCCATCTCTCTGACTGTTTGGAGCACTATATGATTCCATCTCACCGACTGTTTGGAACTTGAAACCCAGTCCATCTCTCTTGACTCTTTGGAGCTCAACCTGATTCAATCTCTCTGACTGTTTGGACTTTATATGATTCCCTCTCTCTGACTGTTTGGACCACTATATGATTCCATCTCTTTGACTGTTTGGAGCTCCATTAGATGACTACTCGCCGACTGTTTGGAACGCGAAATCATTCCATTTCCCTTGATTCTTTGGAGCTCAACATGATTCCATCGCTCTAACTGTTTGGAGTTCCCTATCATCCCATCACCCTGACTGTTTGGAGCTCGATATGTTTCCATCTCTCCGACTGTTTAGAGCACAAAATGATTCCTTCTCTCTGACTGTTTGGAGCTCTAATTGATTCAATATCTCTGCAGCTCTATATGGTTCCATCTCTCTGACCTTTTGGAGCTCTATTTGTTTCCATCTCTTTGACTGTTTTGAGCTCCATACGATTCCATCTCTCTTAACCCTTTGGATTTCAATATGATTCCATCTCTCTGCCTGTTTGGATCTCTACCTACTTCCATTGCTCTGACTTCTTGCAGCTCTGTATGATTCCATTCCTCTGACTGTTTGCGGCATTATATGATTCCAAAACTCTGACTCTTTGGATCTCAATATGATTCTGTCTATCTGACTGTTTGGAGCTCTATATGATTCCATCTCTCCGGTTGTTTGGATTTGTACATGATTGCATCTCTCTGACTGTTTGGACCTCTATTTGATTCCATCTCTCTGACTCTTTGGAGCTCTAAATCTTTCCATGTCTCTGCCTGTTTGGGGCACTACATGATTCCATCTCTCTTACTCTTTAGAGCTCTAGGATTCCATCTCACTGACTGTTTGGATCTGTATATGATACTATCTCTGACTGTTTGGAGCTCTATTTGATTCCATCTCTCTTGACTCTTTGGAGTTCAATATGATTCCATCTCTCTGAATGTTTGGAGCTCCATATGGTTACATTTCCTTTACTATTAGCAGCTCTATATGATTCCATCTCTGAGTGTATGCATATCGAAATCTTTCCATCTCTCTTGACTGTTTGGAGCTCTCTATGATTCCATCTCTCTGACTGTTTGGAGCACGAAATGATTCCATCTCACCGACTGTTTGGAACTCGAAACCCAGACTCTTTGGAGCTCAACCTGATTCAAACGCTCTGACTGTTTGGACTTTATATGATTCCATCTCTCTGACTTTTTGGAGGTTTATATGATTTCATCTCTGCTACAGCTTGGAACTCTATATGATTCCATCTCAGTGACTGTGTGGAGTGCTATGATTCCATATCTCTGTCTGTTTGGAGCTATATATTATTCCATGTCTAATGACTGCTTGGAGCTCTATTTCTTTCCATGTCTCTGACTGTTTGGTGCTCTATAGGTTTCCATCTCTCTGACTGTTTGGAGCTGTATAAGATGCCATCTCTACGACTAGTGGGAACTCAAAATCATTCTATCTCTTTGACTCTTTGGAGCACACATGATTCCATCTCTCTGAATGTTTGGACTCTCTATGATTCCATTTCTCTTACTATTGGGAGCTCTATATGCTTCCATTCCTGACAGATTGCACCTCGATATGATTCCATCTCTCTTGACTTTTTGGAGCTCTATATGATTGTATCTTGCCCTTTCGAGCTTTACATAATACCATCTGTCCGAATGTTTGGAGCTCAAAATGATTCCAGCTTTCCTCTCTGTTTGGAGCTCGAAATGATTCCATCTCTCTTGATTCTTTGGAGCTCAATATGATTCCACTTCTTTTACTATTCCGAGCTCTATATGATTCCATCTCTCTTGACTGTCTATATGATTACATCTTGCAATTTCAAACTCTATATGCCTTCTGTCCGAATCTTTGGAGCTCGACATGATTCCAGCTCTCTTGTTTGTTTGGAGGTCTAGGTGATTCCATATCTCTGACTGTTTGGAGCTCAGCATGATTCCGTCAATCTGACTGTTTGGAGCTCTAAATGATTCCATCTCTCCATCTATTTGGAGTTCTTAATGATTGGATCTCTCTGACTGTTTGGAGCTCAATATGATTCCATCTCTCTGACTGTTTGGAGCTCTACATGATTTCATCTCTCTGACTGTTTGGAGCTTTCTATGATTCCATCTCTCTGACTGTTTGCAGCATTATAAGATTCCTTCTCTCCAACTGTTTGGAACTCGAAATCATTCCATCTCCCTTCATTCTTTGGAGCTCAACATGATTCCATCTCTCAAACTGTTTGGAGTTCCCTATCGTCCCATCTCCCTGACTGTTTGGGGCACAAAATGATTCCTTCTTTCTGACTGTTTGGAGCTCTATGTGATTCCATTCCTCTGATTGTTTAGAGCTTTATATGATTCCATCTCTCTGACTGTTTGGAGTTCTATATGATTGCATCACTGACTGTAGCTCTGTGTGATTCCATCTCTCTGATTGTTTGGAGCTCTTTCTGATTTCATCTCCCTGACTGCAGCTCAATATGATTCCATCTCTTTGACTCTTTGGAGCTCTATATGATTCCTTCTCTCCAACTGTTTGGAACTCGAAATCATTCCTTCTCCCTTCATTCTTTGGAGCTCAACATGATTCCTTCTCTCAAACTGTTTGGAGTTCCCTATCATCCCATCTCCCTGACTGTTTGGAGCTCGATATGATTCCATCTCTCTGACTGTTTGGGGCACAAAATGATTCCTTCTCTCTGACTGTTTGGAGCTCAATGTGATTCCATTTCTCTGATTGTTTAGAGCTTTACATGATTCCATCTCTCTGACTGTTTGGAGTTCTAAATGATTGCATCACTGACTGTAGCTCTATGTGATTCCATCTCTCTGACAGTTTTGAGCTCTAAAAGATGCCATCTATCCGACGATTTGGAACATGAATTCATTCCATCTCTGTTGACTCTTTGTAGCTCAACATGATTCCATCTCTCTTGAATGTTTGGAGCTCTATATGATTCCATCTTGCTCTTTCGAGCTCTAAATAATACCATCTCTCCGACTGTTTGGAGCTCGAAATGATTCCAGATCTCTTCTCTGATTGGAGCTCGATATGATTCCAAATCTCTGAATGTTTGGAGCTCCATATGATTCCATTTCTTTTACTATTAGGGGAGCTATATGATTCCATCTCTGAGTGTTTGCAGCTCGAAATGATTCCATCTCTCTTGACTGTTTGGAGCTCTATATGATTCCATCTCTCCAACTGTTTGGAGCTCGAAATGATTCCAGCTCTCTTGTTTGTTTGGAGACCTATGTGATTCCATCTCTCTGATGGTATGGAGCTGTATAGGATGCCATCTCTACGACTGTTTGGAACTCGAAATCATTCCATCTCTCTTGACTCTTTGGAGCTCAACATGATTCCATCTCTCTGACTTTTTGGAGTTTTATATGATTCCATCTCTCTGACTATTTGGAGCTCGATTTCATTTCATCTCTCTGACAGTTTGGACCTCTCTATGATTTCCTCTCTCTGACTGTTTGTCCACTATATGATTTCATCTATTTGACTGTTTGGAGCTCCATAAGATGCACACTCTCCGACTGTTTGGAACTCAAAATCATTCCATCTCGCTTAATTATTTGGAGCTCAACATGATTCCATCGCTCTAACTGTTTTGAGTTCCCTATCATCCCATCTCCCTGACTGTTTGGAGCTCGATATGATTCCATCTCTCCGACTGTTTGGAGCACAAAATAATTCCTTCCCTCTGACTGTTTGGTGCTCTATATGATTCCACCTCTCTGACTGGAGCTCCATATGATACCATCTCTAATGACTGTTCTGAGCTCTAATCGATTCAGTATCTCTGGAACTCTATATGGTTCCATCTCTCTGAAGCTCTATTTCTTTCCATCTCTTTGACTGTTTTGAGCTCCATATGATTCCATCTCTCTAACTCTTTGGATTTCCATATGATTCCCTCTCTCTGCCTGTTTGGATCTCTATCTGCTTCCATCTCTCTCTGACTTCTTGCAGCTCTATATGATTCCATTCCTCTGACTGTTTGGGGCCTTATATGATTCCAGAACTCTGACTGTTTCAAGCTCAATATGATTCCATCTCTCCGGTTGTTTGGAGTTGTAGAAGATTGCATCTCTCTGACTTTTGGACCTCTATTTGATTGCATCTCTCTGACTGTTTGGAGGTCTATATGATTCCATCTCTCTGACTGTTTCAGGAACTATATCATTCCATCTCACTGGCTGTTTGGATCTCTATATGATACCATCTCTGACTGTTTGGAGTTCTATTTGATTCCATCTCTCTTGACTCTTTGGAGCTCAATATGATTTCATCTCTCTGATTGTGTGGACCTAACTTTCATCCCATCTCTCTGACTGTTTGGAGCTCTATGTGTTTCCATCTCTCTGACTGTTTGGAGCTCCATAAGATGCCATCTCTCCGACGGTTTGGAACTTGAAATCATTCCATCTCTCTTGCCTCTTTCGAGCTCAACATGATCCCATCTCTCTGACTGTTTGGACTGCATATGACACCATCTCTCTGACTTTTTGGAGGTTTATATGATTTAATCTCTCCTACAGCTTGGAGCTCTTTATGATTCCATCTCTCTGATTGTTTGGACCTCAAAGATAACATCTCTCTGACTGTTTGGATAGCTATATACCATCTCTGACTGTTTGGTGTTCTTTATGAGTCCATCTCCCTGCCTGCTTGCAGCTCTCCTGCCTTATATCTCTCTGTCTGTTTGGAGCTCTGTATACTTTGATCTGACTGTTAAGAGCTCCATATGATTGCATCTCTCTGACCATGTGGATCTCTATATGATTCCATCTCTCTGACTGTTTGGAACTCTATATGATTCCATCCCTCCGACCTTTTGGAGCACGAAACGATTCCTTCTCTCTGACTGGAGCTCTAAATGATTATACCTCTCTGAATGTTTGGATCTCCACATGATTCCATCTCTAATGACTCTTTGGAGCTCTAGTTCTTTCCATCTCCCTGACTGTTTGGAGCTCCATATGATTCCATCTCTCTGACTGTTTGGAGAACTATATGATTCCATCTCTCTGACTTTTTGGAGGTTTATATGCTTTCATCTCTCCTACAGCTTGGAACTATATATGATTTCATCTCAGCGACTATTTCGAGTGCTATGATTCCATCTCTCTGACTGTTTGGAGCTCTATATTATTCCATGTCTAATGACTCGAGCTCTATTTCTTTCCATGTCTCTGACTGTTTGGTGCTCCATAGGATTCCATCTCTCTGACTGTTTGGACTTCCATATGATTCCATCGCTCTCACTCGTTGAAGCACTATATGATTCCATCTCTCTGACTGTTTGGAGCTGTATAAGATGCAATCTCTATGACTGTTTCGAACTTGAAATCATTCCATCTTTCCTGGCTCTTTGGAGTTCAACATGATTCCATCTCTCTGAATGTTTAGACTCTACATGATTCCATTTCTCTTACTATTGGGAGCTCTATATGCTTCCATCTCTGACAGTTTGCACCTCGAAATGATTCCATCTCTTTTGACTGTTTGGAGCTCTATATGATTCCATCTTGCTCTTTCGAGCTCGATATAATTCCATCTCTCCGACTGTTTGAAGCTCGAAATGATTCCAGCTCTCTTTTCTGTTTGGAACTCTATGTGATAGCATCTCTCTTGACTCTTTGGAACTCAATATGATTCCATCTCTCTGAATGTTTGGAGCTCCATATGATTCCATTTCTTTTACTATTGGGAGCTCTATATGATTCCATCTCTCTTGAATGTCTGCTGCACGATATGATTCCATCTCTCTTGACGGTTTAGAGCTCAATATGATTACATCTTGCTCTTTCGAACTCTATATACCCTCTCTCCGACTGTTCGGATCTCTATATGATTCCAGCTCTCTGACTGTTTGGAGCTCAATATGATTCCGTATATCTGACTGTTTGGAGCTCTATATGATTCTATCTCTCCGTCTATTTGGAGTTCTTATGATTGCATCTCTTTGACTGTTTGGAGCTTTATATGATTCCATCTCTCTGACTATTTGGACCATTATATTATTCCATTTCTTTGACTGTTTGGAGCTCTATAAGATGCCAACTCTCCGACTGTTTGGAACTCAAAATCATTCCATCTACTTTGACTCTTTGGAGCTGAACATGATTCCATCACTGTAACTGTTTTGAGCTCCCTATCATCTCATCTCGCTGACTGTTTGGAACTTGATAAGATTCCATCTCTTTGACTGTTTTGAGCTCCATATGATTCCACCTCTCTAACTCTTTGGATTTCTATATGATTCCATCTCTCGGCCTGTTTGGATCTCTATCTGCTTCCATGTTCTGACTGTTTGGAGCTCTATATGATTCCATTCCTCTGACTGTTTGGAGCCTTATATGATTCCATCTCTCTGACTGTTTGCAGCTCAATATGATTCCATCTCTCTTGACTGTTTGGAGCTCTATATGATTCCAGCTTCCTCTTTCGAGCTCTATATAATACCATCTTTCCGACTGTTTGGAGATTGAAATGACTCCAGCTCCCTTCTCTGTTTGGAGCTCAATATGATTGCATCTCCCTGACTGTTTGGAGCTCCATATGATTCCATCTCTCTGACTGTTTGGACTTCCATATGATTTCATCCCTCCGATTGTTTGGAGCTTTCTATGATTCCATCTCTCTGACTGTTTGGAGGTTTATATGCTTTCATCTCTCCTACAGCTTGGAACTATATATGATTTCATCTCAGCGACTATTTCGAGTGCTATGATTCCATCTCTCTGACTGTTTGGAGCTCTATATTATTCCATGTCTAATGACTCGAGCTCTATTTCTTTCCATGTCTCTGACTGTTTGGTGCTCCATAGGATTCCATCTCTCTGACTGTTTGGACTTCCATATGATTCCATCGCTCTCACTCGTTGAAGCACTATATGATTCCATCTCTCTGACTGTTTGGAGCTGTATAAGATGCAATCTCTATGACTGTTTCGAACTTGAAATCATTCCATCTTTCCTGGCTCTTTGGAATTCAACATGATTCCATCTCTCTGAATGTTTAGACTCTACATGATTCCATTTCTCTTATTATTGGGAGCTCCATTTCTGACAGTTTGCACCTCGAAATGATTCCATCTCTTTTGACTGTTTGGAGCTCTATATGATTCCATCTTGCTCTTTCGAGCTCGATATAATTCCATCTCTCCGACTGTTTGAAGCTCGAAATGATTCCAGCTCTCTTTTCTGTTTGGAACTCTATGTGATAGCATCTCTCTTGACTCTTTGGAACTCAATATGATTCCATCTCTCTGAATGTTTGGAGCTCCATATGATTCCATTTCTTTTACTATTGGGAGTTCTATATGATTCCATCTCTCTTGAATGTTTGCTGCACGATATGATTCCATCTCCCTTGACGGTTTAGAGCTCAATATGATTACATCTTGCTCTTTCAAACTCTATATACCCTCTCTCCGACTGTTCGGATCTCTATATGATTCCAGCTCTCTGACTGTTTGGAGCTCAATATGATTCCGTATATCTGACTGTTTGGAGCTCTATATGATTCTATCTCTCCGTCTATTTGGAGTTCTTATGATTGCATCTCTTTGACTGTTTGGAGCTTTATATGATTCCATCTCTCTGACTATTTGGACCATTATATTATTCCATCTCTTTGACTGTTTGGAGCTCTATAAGATGCCAACGCTCCGACTGTCTGGAACTCGAAATCATTCCATTTACTTTGACTCTTTGGAGCTGAACATGATTCCATCGCTGTAACTGTTTTGAGCTCCCTATCATCCCATTTCGCTGACTGTTTGGAACTTGATAAGATTCCACCTCTTTGACTGTTTTGAGCTCCATATGATTCCATCTCTCTAACTCTTTGGATTTCTATATGATTCCATCTCTCGGCCTGTTTGGATCTCTATCTGCTTCCATGTTCTGACTGTTTGGAGCTCTATATGATTCCATTCCTCTGACTGTTTGGAGCCTTATATGATTCCATCTCTCTGACTGTTTGGAGCTCAATATGATTCCATCTATCTGACTGTTTGGAGCTCTATATGATTTCATCTCTCTGACTGTTTGGAGCTTTCTATGATTCCCTCTCTCTGACTGTTTGGAGCACTATAAGATTCCTTCTCTCCAACGGTTTGGAACTTGAAATAATGCCTATCCCATCATTCTTTAGAGCTCAACATGATTCCATCTCTCTAACTGTTTGGAGTTCCCTATCATCCCATCTCCCTGTTTGGAGTTCGATAAGATTCCATCTCTCTGACTGTTTGGAGCATAAAATGATTCCTTCTCTCTGACTGTTTGGAGCTCTAACTGCTTCCATCTCCCTGACTGTTTGGAGCTCTATATGATTCCATCTCTCTGACTGTTTAGAGCTTTCTACAATTCCATCTCTCTGACTGTTTGGAGTTCTAAATGATTGCAGCACTGACTGTAGCTCTATGTGATTCCATCTCTGGCTGTTTGGAGCTCTTTCTGATTTCATCTCTCTGACTGGAGCTCTATATGATTCTATCTCTCTGACTGTTTGGAGCTCTTTCTGATTTCATCTCTCTGACTGGAGCACTATATGATTCCATCTCTCTGACTGTTTGGAGCTCAGTATGATTCCATCCATCTGACTTTTTGGAGCTCGATATGATTCCATCTCTCCACCTCTTTGGAGTTCGAGATGATTGCATCTCTCTGACTGTTTGGAACTCTACTTCATTCCATCTCTCTGACTCTTTGGCGCTCTATATGACTCCATCTCTCTGACTGTTTGTGGCACTATATAATTCCATCTCTCTGAATGTTTGGACCTTCATAAGATGCCATCTCCCCAACTGTTTGGAACTTGAAATCTTTCCACCTCTCTTGACTCTTGGAGCTCAATATGATTCCATCTCTCTGACTGTTTGGAGCTCAATATGATTCCATCTCTATGACTGTTTGGAGCTCTACATGATTTCATCTCTTTGACTCTTTGGAACTTTCTATGATTTATTCTCTCTGACTGTTTGGAGCACTATAAGATTCCTTCTCTCCAACTGTTTGGAACTTGAAATCATTCCATCTCCCTTCATTCTTTGGAGCTCAAGATGATTTCATCTCTCTAACAGTTTCGAGTTCCCTATCATGCCATCTCTCTGACTGTTTGGAGCACAAAATGTTTCCTTCTTTCTGACTGTTTGGAGCTCTATCTGCTTCCATCTCTGATTGTTTGGAGCTCAATATGATTCCATCTCTATGACTCTTTGGCACTCTATATGATTCCATGTCTCTGACTGTTTGGGGCACTATATAATTCCATCTCTCTGACTGTTTGGACCTCTGTAAGATGCCATCTCCCCAACTGTTTGGAACTTGAAATCTTTCCACCTCTCTTGACTCTTGGAGCTCAATATGATTCCATCTCTCTGACTGTTTGGAGCTCAATATGATTCCATCTCTATGACTGTTTGGAGCTCTACATGATTTCATCTCTTTGACTCTTTGGAACTTTCTATGATTTATTCTCTCTGACTGTTTGGAGCACTATAAGATTCCTTCTCTCCAACTGTTTGGAACTTGAAATCATTCCATCTCCCTTCATTCTTTGGAGCTCAAGATGATTTCATCTCTCTAACAGTTTCGAGTTCCCTATCATGCCATCTCTCTGACTGTTTGGAGCACAAAATGTTTCCTTCTTTCTGACTGTTTGGAGCTCTATCTGCTTCCATCTCTGATTGTTTGGAGCTCAATATGATTCCATCTCTATGACTCTTTGGCGCTCTATATGATTCCATGTCTCTGACTGTTTGGGGCACTATATAATTCCATCTATCTGACTGTTTGGACCTCTGTAAGATGCCATCTCCCCGACTGTTTGGAACTCAAATCATTCCACCACTCATCTCTCTGACTGTTTACAGCTCAATATGATTGCATTTCTCTTACTATTGGCAGCTCTATATTATTCCATCTCTGACTGTTTGCAGCTCGAAATAATTCCATCTCACTTGACTGTTTGGAGCTCTAAGTGATTCAATCTTGCTCGTTAGAGCTCCATGTAATACCATCTCTCCGACTGGAGCTTGAAATCATTCCAGCTCTCTTCTCTGCTTGGAGCTCTTGACACTTTCGAGCTCAACATGGTTCCATCTCTCTGACTGTTTGGAGCTCTATATGATTTCATCTCTCTGACTGTGTGGAGCTACCTATCATCCCATCTCTCTGACTGTTTGAAGCCAAATGTGATTCCAACTCTCTGACAGTTTGGAGCTCCATAAGATGCCATCTCTCCGACAGTTTGGAACTCAAAATCATTCCATCTCTCTTGACTTTTTCGAGATCAACATGATTCCATCTCTCTGACTGTTTTGACTGCATATGATACCATCTCTCTGACTTTTTCGAGGTTTATATGCTTTCATCTCTACTACAGCTTGGAGCTCTTTATGATTCCATCTCAGTCACTGTTTGCAGCACTATGATTCCATCTCTCTGATTGTTTGGAGCTCCAAGATAACATCTCTCTGACTGTTTGGATAGCTATATACCATCTCTGACTGTTTGGTGTTCTTTATGATTCCATCTCCCTGCCTCCTTGTAACTCTCCAGGCTTATACCTCTCTGTCTGTTTGAAGCTGCGTATACTTCGTTCTGACTCTTTGGAACTCTATATGATTGCATCTCTCTGACCATATGGATCTCTATATGATTCCATCTCTCAGACTATTTGGAGCTCTATATGATTCCATCCCTCTGAAGTTTTGGAGCACAAAATAATTCCTTCTCTCTAACTGGAGCTCTAAATGATTATACCTCTCTGACTGTTTGGATCTCCACATGATTCCATCTCTCTGACTGTTTGGACTTCCATATGATTCCATCTCTCTGACTGTTTGGAGCACCATATGATTGCATCTCTCTGACTCTCTGGAGCTGTATAAGATGTCATCTCTATGACTGTTTGGAATCGAAAGCATTCCATCTCTCTTGACTCTTTGGAGCTCAACGTGAATCTATCTCTCTGAATGTTTGGACTCTAGATGATTCCATTTTTCTTACTATTTTGAGCTGTACATGCTTCCCTCTCTGACAGTTTGCACCTCGAAATGATTCCATCTCTGTTGACTGTTTGGAGCTCGGTATGATTCCATCTTGCTCTTTCGACCTGTATATAATACCATCTCTCCGACTGTTTGGAGCTCGAAATGATTCCAGCTCTCTTGTTTCTTTGGACATCTATGTGATTCCATCTCTCTGACTGTTTGGAGCTCCATAGGATTCCATCTCTCTGACTGTTTGGACTTCCATATGATTCCATCTCTTTCATTCTTTGGAGCACTATATGATTCCATCTCTCTGACTCTTTGGAGCTGTATAAGGTGCCATCTCAACGACTGTTTGGAACTCGAAATCATTCCATCTCTCTTGACTCATTGGAGATCAACATGATTCCATCTCTCTGACTGTTTGGACTCCATATGATTCCATCTCTCTGACTTTTAGGATCTCTACATGATTCAATCTCTCTGACTGTTTGGAGTTCTACATGATTCCACCTCTCTGATTGGAGCTCTTTCTTATTTCCTCTCATTGAATGTTTGGAGCTCTATATGATTCCACATCTCTGACTGTTTGGAGCAGTATATGATTCAATCTCTCCAACTGGAGCACAAAAGGATTCCTTCTCTCTGAATGTATGGAGCTCTATACGATGCCATCTCTAGAACTGTTTGGAACTCGAAATCATTCCATTTCTCTGGACTCTTTTGAGCTCAATAAAATCCATCTCTCTGAATGTTTGAAGCTCCATATGATCCCAATTCTCTTACTGTTGGGAGCTGTATATGATTCCATCTCTGACTGAAGCTCGAAATGATTCCATCTCTCTTGAGTGTTTGGAGCTCTATATGATTCCAGCTTGCTGTTTCGAGCTCTATATGATACATCTCTCCGACTGTTTGGAGCTCGAAATGATTCCAGCTCTCTTTTCTGTTTGGAACTCTATGTGATAGCATCTCTCTTGACTCTTTGGAACTCAATATGATTCCATCTCTCTGAATGTTTGGAGCTCCATATGATTCCATTTCTTTTACTATTGGGAGTTCTATATGATTCCATCTCTCTTGAATGTTTGCTGCACGATATGATTCCATCTCCCTTGACGGTTTAGAGCTCAATATGATTACATCTTGCTCTTTCAAACTCTATATACCCTCTCTCCGACTGTTCGGATCTCTATATGATTCCAGCTCTCTGACTGTTTGGAGCTCAATATGATTCCGTATATCTGACTGTTTGGAGCTCTATATGATTCTATCTCTCCGTCTATTTGGAGTTCTTATGATTGCATCTCTTTGACTGTTTGGAGCTTTATATGATTCCATCTCTCTGACTATTTGGACCATTATATTATTCCATCTCTTTGACTGTTTGGAGCTCTATAAGATGCCAACGCTCCGACTGTCTGGAACTCGAAATCATTCCATTTACTTTGACTCTTTGGAGCTGAACATGATTCCATCGCTGTAACTGTTTTGAGCTCCCTATCATCCCATTTCGCTGACTGTTTGGAACTTGATAAGATTCCACCTCTTTGACTGTTTTGAGCTCCATATGATTCCATCTCTCTAACTCTTTGGATTTCTATATGATTCCATCTCTCGGCCTGTTTGGATCTCTATCTGCTTCCATGTTCTGACTGTTTGGAGCTCTATATGATTCCATTCCTCTGACTGTTTGGAGCCTTATATGATTCCATCTCTCTGACTGTTTGGAGCTCAATATGATTCCATCTATCTGACTGTTTGGAGCACTATATGATTTCATCTCTCTGACTGTTTGGAGCTCTATATGATTTCATCTCTCTGACTGTTTGGAGCTTTCTATGATTCCCTCTCTCTGACTGTTTGGAGCACTATAAGATTCCTTCTCTCCAACGGTTTGGAACTTGAAATAATGCCTATCCCATCATTCTTTAGAGCTCAACATGATTCCATCTCTCTAACTGTTTGGAGTTCCCTATCATCCCATCTCCCTGTTTGGAGTTCGATAAGATTCCATCTCTCTGACTGTTTGGAGCATAAAATGATTCCTTCTCTCTGACTGTTTGGAGCTCTAACTGCTTCCATCTCCCTGACTGTTTGGAGCTCTATATGATTCCATCTCTCTGACTGTTTAGAGCTTTCTACGATTCCATCTCTCTGACTGTTTGGAGTTCTAAATGATTGCAGCACTGACTGTAGCTCTATGTGATTCCATCTCTGGCTGTTTGGAGCTCTTTCTGATTTCATCTCTCTGACTGGAGCTCTATATGATTCTATCTCTCTGACTGTTTGGAGCTCTTTCTGATTTCATCTCTCTGACTGGAGCACTATGTGATTCCATCTCTCTGACTGTTTGGAGCTCAGTATGATTCCATCCATCTGACTTTTTGGAGCTCGATATGATTCCATCTCTCCACCTCTTTGGAGTTCGAGATGATTGCATCTCTCTGACTGTTTGGAACTCTACTTCATTCCATCTCTCTGACTCTTTGGCGCTCTATATGACTCCATCTCTCTGACTGTTTGTGGCACTATATAATTCCATCTCTCTGAATGTTTGGACCTTCATAAGATGCCATCTCCCCAACTGTTTGGAACTTGAAATCTTTCCACCTCTCTTGACTCTTGGAGCTCAATATGATTCCATCTCTCTGACTGTTTGGAGCTCAATATGATTCCATCTCTATGACTGTTTGGAGCTCTACATGATTTCATCTCTTTGACTCTTTGGAACTTTCTATGATTTATTCTCTCTGACTGTTTGGAGCACTATAAGATTCCTTCTCTCCAACTGTTTGGAACTTGAAATCATTCCATCTCCCTTCATTCTTTGGAGCTCAAGATGATTTCATCTCTCTAACAGTTTCGAGTTCCCTATCATGCCATCTCTCTGACTGTTTGGAGCACAAAATGTTTCCTTCTTTCTGACTGTTTGGAGCTCTATCTGCTTCCATCTCTGATTGTTTGGAGCTCAATATGATTCCATCTCTATGACTCTTTGGCACTCTATATGATTCCATGTCTCTGACTGTTTGGGGCACTATATAATTCCATCTCTCTGACTGTTTGGACCTCTGTAAGATGCCATCTCCCCAACTGTTTGGAACTTGAAATCTTTCCACCTCTCTTGACTCTTGGAGCTCAATATGATTCCATCTCTCTGACTGTTTGGAGCTCAATATGATTCCATCTCTATGACTGTTTGGAGCTCTACATGATTTCATCTCTTTGACTCTTTGGAACTTTCTATGATTTATTCTCTCTGACTGTTTGGAGCACTATAAGATTCCTTCTCTCCAACTGTTTGGAACTTGAAATCATTCCATCTCCCTTCATTCTTTGGAGCTCAAGATGATTTCATCTCTCTAACAGTTTCGAGTTCCCTATCATGCCATCTCTCTGACTGTTTGGAGCACAAAATGTTTCCTTCTTTCTGACTGTTTGGAGCTCTATCTGCTTCCATCTCTGATTGTTTGGAGCTCAATATGATTCCATCTCTATGACTCTTTGGCGCTCTATATGATTCCATGTCTCTGACTGTTTGGGGCACTATATAATTCCATCTATCTGACTGTTTGGACCTCTGTAAGATGCCATCTCCCCGACTGTTTGGAACTCAAATCATTCCACCACTCATCTCTCTGACTGTTTACAGCTCAATATGATTGCATTTCTCTTACTATTGGCAGCTCTATATTATTCCATCTCTGACTGTTTGCAGCTCGAAATAATTCCATCTCACTTGACTGTTTGGAGCTCTAAGTGATTCAATCTTGCTCGTTAGAGCTCCATGTAATACCATCTCTCCGACTGGAGCTTGAAATCATTCCAGCTCTCTTCTCTGCTTGGAGCTCTTGACACTTTCGAGCTCAACATGGTTCCATCTCTCTGACTGTTTGGAGCTCTATATGATTTCATCTCTCTGACTGTGTGGAGCTACCTATCATCCCATCTCTCTGACTGTTTGAAGCCAAATGTGATTCCAACTCTCTGACAGTTTGGAGCTCCATAAGATGCCATCTCTCCGACAGTTTGGAACTCAAAATCATTCCATCTCTCTTGACTTTTTCGAGATCAACATGATTCCATCTCTCTGACTGTTTTGACTGCATATGATACCATCTCTCTGACTTTTTCGAGGTTTATATGCTTTCATCTCTACTACAGCTTGGAGCTCTTTATGATTCCATCTCAGTCACTGTTTGCAGCACTATGATTCCATCTCTCTGATTGTTTGGAGCTCCAAGATAACATCTCTCTGACTGTTTGGATAGCTATATACCATCTCTGACTGTTTGGTGTTCTTTATGATTCCATCTCCCTGCCTCCTTGTAACTCTCCAGGCTTATACCTCTCTGTCTGTTTGAAGCTGCGTATACTTCGTTCTGACTCTTTGGAACTCTATATGATTGCATCTCTCTGACCATATGGATCTCTATATGATTCCATCTCTCAGACTATTTGGAGCTCTATATGATTCCATCCCTCTGAAGTTTTGGAGCACAAAATAATTCCTTCTCTCTAACTGGAGCTCTAAATGATTATACCTCTCTGACTGTTTGGATCTCCACATGATTCCATCTCTCTGACTGTTTGGACTTCCATATGATTCCATCTCTCTGACTGTTTGGAGCACCATATGATTGCATCTCTCTGACTCTCTGGAGCTGTATAAGATGTCATCTCTATGACTGTTTGGAATCGAAAGCATTCCATCTCTCTTGACTCTTTGGAGCTCAACGTGAATCTATCTCTCTGAATGTTTGGACTCTAGATGATTCCATTTTTCTTACTATTTTGAGCTGTACATGCTTCCCTCTCTGACAGTTTGCACCTCGAAATGATTCCATCTCTGTTGACTGTTTGGAGCTCGGTATGATTCCATCTTGCTCTTTCGACCTGTATATAATACCATCTCTCCGACTGTTTGGAGCTCGAAATGATTCCAGCTCTCTTGTTTCTTTGGACATCTATGTGATTCCATCTCTCTGACTGTTTGGAGCTCCATAGGATTCCATCTCTCTGACTGTTTGGACTTCCATATGATTCCATCTCTTTCATTCTTTGGAGCACTATATGATTCCATCTCTCTGACTCTTTGGAGCTGTATAAGGTGCCATCTCAACGACTGTTTGGAACTCGAAATCATTCCATCTCTCTTGACTCATTGGAGATCAACATGATTCCATCTCTCTGACTGTTTGGACTCCATATGATTCCATCTCTCTGACTTTTAGGATCTCTACATGATTCAATCTCTCTGACTGTTTGGAGTTCTACATGATTCCACCTCTCTGATTGGAGCTCTTTCTTATTTCCTCTCATTGAATGTTTGGAGCTCTATATGATTCCACATCTCTGACTGTTTGGAGCAGTATATGATTCAATCTCTCCAACTGGAGCACAAAAGGATTCCTTCTCTCTGAATGTATGGAGCTCTATACGATGCCATCTCTAGAACTGTTTGGAACTCGAAATCATTCCATTTCTCTGGACTCTTTTGAGCTCAATAAAATCCATCTCTCTGAATGTTTGAAGCTCCATATGATCCCAATTCTCTTACTGTTGGGAGCTGTATATGATTCCATCTCTGACTGAAGCTCGAAATGATTCCATCTCTCTTGAGTGTTTGGAGCTCTATATGATTCCAGCTTGCTGTTTCGAGCTCTATATGATACATCTCTCCGACTGTTTGGAGCTCGAAATGATTCCAGCTCTCTTTTCTGTTTGGAACTCTATGTGATAGCATCTCTCTTGACTCTTTGGAACTCAATATGATTCCATCTCTCTGAATGTTTGGAGCTCCATATGATTCCATTTCTTTTACTATTGGGAGTTCTATATGATTCCATCTCTCTTGAATGTTTGCTGCACGATATGATTCCATCTCCCTTGACGGTTTAGAGCTCAATATGATTACATCTTGCTCTTTCAAACTCTATATACCCTCTCTCCGACTGTTCGGATCTCTATATGATTCCAGCTCTCTGACTGTTTGGAGCTCAATATGATTCCGTATATCTGACTGTTTGGAGCTCTATATGATTCTATCTCTCCGTCTATTTGGAGTTCTTATGATTGCATCTCTTTGACTGTTTGGAGCTTTATATGATTCCATCTCTCTGACTATTTGGACCATTATATTATTCCATCTCTTTGACTGTTTGGAGCTCTATAAGATGCCAACGCTCCGACTGTCTGGAACTCGAAATCATTCCATTTACTTTGACTCTTTGGAGCTGAACATGATTCCATCGCTGTAACTGTTTTGAGCTCCCTATCATCCCATTTCGCTGACTGTTTGGAACTTGATAAGATTCCACCTCTTTGACTGTTTTGAGCTCCATATGATTCCATCTCTCTAACTCTTTGGATTTCTATATGATTCCATCTCTCGGCCTGTTTGGATCTCTATCTGCTTCCATGTTCTGACTGTTTGGAGCTCTATATGATTCCATTCCTCTGACTGTTTGGAGCCTTATATGATTCCATCTCTCTGACTGTTTGGAGCTCAATATGATTCCATCTATCTGACTGTTTGGAGCACTATATGATTTCATCTCTCTGACTGTTTGGAGCTCTATATGATTTCATCTCTCTGACTGTTTGGAGCTTTCTATGATTCCCTCTCTCTGACTGTTTGGAGCACTATAAGATTCCTTCTCTCCAACGGTTTGGAACTTGAAATAATGCCTATCCCATCATTCTTTAGAGCTCAACATGATTCCATCTCTCTAACTGTTTGGAGTTCCCTATCATCCCATCTCCCTGTTTGGAGTTCGATAAGATTCCATCTCTCTGACTGTTTGGAGCATAAAATGATTCCTTCTCTCTGACTGTTTGGAGCTCTAACTGCTTCCATCTCCCTGACTGTTTGGAGCTCTATATGATTCCATCTCTCTGACTGTTTAGAGCTTTCTACGATTCCATCTCTCTGACTGTTTGGAGTTCTAAATGATTGCAGCACTGACTGTAGCTCTATGTGATTCCATCTCTGGCTGTTTGGAGCTCTTTCTGATTTCATCTCTCTGACTGGAGCTCTATATGATTCTATCTCTCTGACTGTTTGGAGCTCTTTCTGATTTCATCTCTCTGACTGGAGCACTATATGATTCCATCTCTCTGACTGTTTGGAGCTCAGTATGATTCCATCCATCTGACTTTTTGGAGCTCGATATGATTCCATCTCTCCACCTCTTTGGAGTTCGAGATGATTGCATCTCTCTGACTGTTTGGAACTCTACTTCATTCCATCTCTCTGACTCTTTGGCGCTCTATATGACTCCATCTCTCTGACTGTTTGTGGCACTATATAATTCCATCTCTCTGAATGTTTGGACCTTCATAAGATGCCATCTCCCCAACTGTTTGGAACTTGAAATCTTTCCACCTCTCTTGACTCTTGGAGCTCAATATGATTCCATCTCTCTGACTGTTTGGAGCTCAATATGATTCCATCTCTATGACTGTTTGGAGCTCTACATGATTTCATCTCTTTGACTCTTTGGAACTTTCTATGATTTATTCTCTCTGACTGTTTGGAGCACTATAAGATTCCTTCTCTCCAACTGTTTGGAACTTGAAATCATTCCATCTCCCTTCATTCTTTGGAGCTCAAGATGATTTCATCTCTCTAACAGTTTCGAGTTCCCTATCATGCCATCTCTCTGACTGTTTGGAGCACAAAATGTTTCCTTCTTTCTGACTGTTTGGAGCTCTATCTGCTTCCATCTCTGATTGTTTGGAGCTCAATATGATTCCATCTCTATGACTCTTTGGCACTCTATATGATTCCATGTCTCTGACTGTTTGGGGCACTATATAATTCCATCTCTCTGACTGTTTGGACCTCTGTAAGATGCCATCTCCCCAACTGTTTGGAACTTGAAATCTTTCCACCTCTCTTGACTCTTGGAGCTCAATATGATTCCATCTCTCTGACTGTTTGGAGCTCAATATGATTCCATCTCTATGACTGTTTGGAGCTCTACATGATTTCATCTCTTTGACTCTTTGGAACTTTCTATGATTTATTCTCTCTGACTGTTTGGAGCACTATAAGATTCCTTCTCTCCAACTGTTTGGAACTTGAAATCATTCCATCTCCCTTCATTCTTTGGAGCTCAAGATGATTTCATCTCTCTAACAGTTTCGAGTTCCCTATCATGCCATCTCTCTGACTGTTTGGAGCACAAAATGTTTCCTTCTTTCTGACTGTTTGGAGCTCTATCTGCTTCCATCTCTGATTGTTTGGAGCTCAATATGATTCCATCTCTATGACTCTTTGGCGCTCTATATGATTCCATGTCTCTGACTGTTTGGGGCACTATATAATTCCATCTATCTGACTGTTTGGACCTCTGTAAGATGCCATCTCCCCGACTGTTTGGAACTCAAATCATTCCACCACTCATCTCTCTGACTGTTTACAGCTCAATATGATTGCATTTCTCTTACTATTGGCAGCTCTATATTATTCCATCTCTGACTGTTTGCAGCTCGAAATAATTCCATCTCACTTGACTGTTTGGAGCTCTAAGTGATTCAATCTTGCTCGTTAGAGCTCCATGTAATACCATCTCTCCGACTGGAGCTTGAAATCATTCCAGCTCTCTTCTCTGCTTGGAGCTCTTGACACTTTCGAGCTCAACATGGTTCCATCTCTCTGACTGTTTGGAGCTCTATATGATTTCATCTCTCTGACTGTGTGGAGCTACCTATCATCCCATCTCTCTGACTGTTTGAAGCCAAATGTGATTCCAACTCTCTGACAGTTTGGAGCTCCATAAGATGCCATCTCTCCGACAGTTTGGAACTCAAAATCATTCCATCTCTCTTGACTTTTTCGAGATCAACATGATTCCATCTCTCTGACTGTTTTGACTGCATATGATACCATCTCTCTGACTTTTTCGAGGTTTATATGCTTTCATCTCTACTACAGCTTGGAGCTCTTTATGATTCCATCTCAGTCACTGTTTGCAGCACTATGATTCCATCTCTCTGATTGTTTGGAGCTCCAAGATAACATCTCTCTGACTGTTTGGATAGCTATATACCATCTCTGACTGTTTGGTGTTCTTTATGATTCCATCTCCCTGCCTCCTTGTAACTCTCCAGGCTTATACCTCTCTGTCTGTTTGAAGCTGCGTATACTTCGTTCTGACTCTTTGGAACTCTATATGATTGCATCTCTCTGACCATATGGATCTCTATATGATTCCATCTCTCAGACTATTTGGAGCTCTATATGATTCCATCCCTCTGAAGTTTTGGAGCACAAAATAATTCCTTCTCTCTAACTGGAGCTCTAAATGATTATACCTCTCTGACTGTTTGGATCTCCACATGATTCCATCTCTCTGACTGTTTGGACTTCCATATGATTCCATCTCTCTGACTGTTTGGAGCACCATATGATTGCATCTCTCTGACTCTCTGGAGCTGTATAAGATGTCATCTCTATGACTGTTTGGAATCGAAAGCATTCCATCTCTCTTGACTCTTTGGAGCTCAACGTGAATCTATCTCTCTGAATGTTTGGACTCTAGATGATTCCATTTTTCTTACTATTTTGAGCTGTACATGCTTCCCTCTCTGACAGTTTGCACCTCGAAATGATTCCATCTCTGTTGACTGTTTGGAGCTCGGTATGATTCCATCTTGCTCTTTCGACCTGTATATAATACCATCTCTCCGACTGTTTGGAGCTCGAAATGATTCCAGCTCTCTTGTTTCTTTGGACATCTATGTGATTCCATCTCTCTGACTGTTTGGAGCTCCATAGGATTCCATCTCTCTGACTGTTTGGACTTCCATATGATTCCATCTCTTTCATTCTTTGGAGCACTATATGATTCCATCTCTCTGACTCTTTGGAGCTGTATAAGGTGCCATCTCAACGACTGTTTGGAACTCGAAATCATTCCATCTCTCTTGACTCATTGGAGATCAACATGATTCCATCTCTCTGACTGTTTGGACTCCATATGATTCCATCTCTCTGACTTTTAGGATCTCTACATGATTCAATCTCTCTGACTGTTTGGAGTTCTACATGATTCCACCTCTCTGATTGGAGCTCTTTCTTATTTCCTCTCATTGAATGTTTGGAGCTCTATATGATTCCACATCTCTGACTGTTTGGAGCAGTATATGATTCAATCTCTCCAACTGGAGCACAAAAGGATTCCTTCTCTCTGAATGTATGGAGCTCTATACGATGCCATCTCTAGAACTGTTTGGAACTCGAAATCATTCCATTTCTCTGGACTCTTTTGAGCTCAATAAAATCCATCTCTCTGAATGTTTGAAGCTCCATATGATCCCAATTCTCTTACTGTTGGGAGCTGTATATGATTCCATCTCTGACTGAAGCTCGAAATGATTCCATCTCTCTTGAGTGTTTGGAGCTCTATATGATTCCAGCTTGCTGTTTCGAGCTCTATATGATACATCTCTCCGACTGTTTGGAGCTCGAAATGATTCCAGCTCTCTTTTCTGTTTGGAGCTCAATGTGCTTCCGTCTATCTGACTGTTTGGAACTCTATACGATTTCATCTCTCCGTCTGATTGGAGTTCTTAATAATTGCATCTCTCTTTTCTGTTTGGAACTCTATATGATTCCATCTCTCTTGACTCTTTGGAGCTCAATATGATTCCATCTGTCTGAATGTTTGGAGATCCATATGATTCCAATTCTTTTACTATTGGGAGCTATATATGATTCCATCCCTGAGTGTTTGCAGCTCGATATGATTCCATCTCTCTTGACTGTTTGGAGCTCAGTATGATTATATCTTGCTCTTTCAAACTCTATATAATAACATGTCTTCGACTGTTTGGAGCTCGAAATGATTCCGGCACCATTGTTTGTTCGGAGCTCTATGTGAATCCATCTCTCTGACTGTTTTGAGCTCAATATGATTCCGTCTATATGACTGTTTGGAGCTTGATATGATTCGATCTCTCCGTCTATTTCGAGTTCTTAATGATTGCTCTCTGACTTTTTAGAGCTTTATATGATTCCAACTCTCTGACTATTTGGAGCTCTGTATGATTTCATCTCTCTGACTCGAGCTCTCTATGATTCCCTCTCTCTGCCTGTTTGGACCACTATACCATTCCATCTCTCTGACTGTTCGGAACTGTCTATGATTCCCTCTCTCTGACTGTTTGGACCACTATATGATTCCATCTCTCTGACTGTTTGGAGCTCTATAAGATGCCAACTCTCCGACTGTTTGGAACTAGAAATTGTTCCATCTACCTTGACTCTTTGGAGCTCAACATGATTCCATCGCTCTAACTGTTTTGAGCTCCTTATCATCCCATCTCCCTGACTGTTTGGAACTTGATATGATTCCATCTCTCCGACTGTTTGGAGCACAAAATGATTCCTTCTCTCTGACTGTTTGGAGCTCTATATAATTCCATCTCTATGACTGGAGCTCCATATGATACCATTTCTAATGACTGTTTGGAGCTCTAATTGATTCAATATCTCTGGAGCTCTATATGGTTCTATCTCTCTGACTTTTTGGAGCTCTATTTCTTTCCATCTCTTTCACTGCTTTGAGCTGAATATGATTCCATCCCTCTAACTCTTTGGGTTTCCATATGATTCCATCTCTGTGCCTGTTTGGATCTCTATCTGCTTCACTCTCTCTGACTGGAGATCTATATGATTCCATTCTTCTGACTATTTGTAGCTTTATATGATTGCATCTCTCTGACTGTTTGGAGCTCAATATGATTCCAACTATCTGAATGTTTGGACCTCTATTTGATTCCATCTCTCCGGCTGTTTGGAGTTCAAGAGGATTGCATCTCTCTGACTGTTTGGATCTCTACTTCATTCCATCTCTCTGACTCTTTGGCGTTCTATATAATTCCATCTCTCTGACTGTTTGGACCTTCATAAAATGCCATCTCCTCGACTGTTTGGAACTTGAAATCTTTCCACCTCTCTTGAATCTTGGAGCTCAATATGATTCCATCTCTCTGACTGTTTGGAGCTCAATGTGATTCCATCTCTCTGACTGTTTGGAGCTCTAAATCATTTCATCTCTCTGACTGGAACTTTCTATGATTCATTCTCTCTGACTGTTTGGAGCACTATAAGATTCCTTCTCTCCAACTGTTCGGAACTTGAAATCATTCCATCTCATTTCATTCTTTGGAGCTCAAGATGATTTCATCTCTCTGACAGATGGGAGTTCCCAATCATCCCATCTCCCTGACTGTTTGGAGATCGATATGATTCCTTCTCTCTGACTGTTTGGAGCACAAAATGATTCCTTCTCTCTGACTGTTTGGAGCTCTATCTGCTTCCATTTCTCTAACTGTTTGGAGCTCAATATGATTCCAACTCTATGACTCTTTGGCGCTCTATATGATTCCATCTCTCTGACTGCTTGGGGCACTATATTATTCCATCTCTCTGACTGTTTGGACCTCTGTAAATGCCATCTCCCCGACTGTTTGGAACTCAAAATCATTCCACCACTCTTGACACTTTGGAGCTCAATAGGAGTCCATCTCTCTGACTTTTTACAGCTCAGTATGATTGCATTTCTCTTACTATTGGCAGCTCTATATTATTCCATCTCTGACTGTTTGCAGCTCGAAAAAATTCCATCTCACTTGACTGTTTGGAACTCTATGTGATTGCATCTTGCTCGTTCGAGCACCATGTAATACCATCTCTCCGACTGTTTGGAGCTTGAAATGATTCCAGCTCTCTTCTCTGCTTGGAGGTCTATGTCATTCCATCTTGCTCTCTCGAGCTCTATATAATAGAATCTCTCCGACTGTTTGGAACTCGAAATCATTCTATCTGCCTTGACTCTTTCGAGCTCAACATGATTCCATCTCTCTGACTGTTTGGAGCTCTATATGATTTCATCTCTCTGACTGTGTGGAGCTACCTATCATCCCATCTCTCTGACTGTTTGGAGCTCCATAAGATGCCATCTATCCGACGGTTTGGAACTGAAAATCATTCCATCTATCTTGACTCTTTTGGGCTCAACTTGATTCCATCTCTCTGACTGTTTGGAGCACCATATGATTGCATCTCTCTGACTCTTTGGAGTGTATAAGATGCCATCTCTCTGACAGTTTGGAACTCGAAATCATTCCATCTCTCTTGACTCTTTGGATCTCAACATGATTCCATGTCTCTGAATGTTTGGGCTCTACATGATTCCATTTCTCTTACTATTGGGAGCTCTATATGCTTCCCTCTCTGACAGTTTGCACCTCGAAATGATTCCATCTCTCTTGACTGTTTGGAGCTCTATATGATTCCAGCTTCCTCTCTCGAGCTCCATATAATACCATCTCTCCGACTGTTTGGAGATTGAAATGATTCCAGCTCCTTTCTCTGTTTGGAGCTCAATATGATTGCATCTCTCTGACTGTGTGGAGCTACCTATCATCCCATCTCTCTGACTGTTTGGAGCTCTATATGATTCCATCTCTCCAACAGTGTAGTTCCATTAGATGCCATCTCTCCGACGGTTTGGAACTCGAAATCATTCCATCTCTCTTGACTCTTTCGAGCTCAACTTGATTCCATCTCTCTGACTGTTTCGACTGCAAATGATACCATCTCTCTGACTTTTTGGAGGTTTATATGATTTCATCTCTCCTACAGCTTGGAGCTCTTCATGATTCCATCTCAGTCACTGTTTGGAGCACTATGATTCCATCTCTCTGATTGTTTGGAGCTCCAAGATAACATCTCTCTGACTGTTTGGATAGCTATATACCCTCTCTGACTGTTTGGAGTTCTTTATGATTCCATCTCCCTGACTGTTTGTAGCTCTCCAGGCTTATATCTCTCTGTCTGTTTGGAGCTCTGTATACTTTGATTTGACTGTTTGGAGCTCTGTATGATTCCATCTCTTTGACTGTTTGGGGCTCTATATGATTCCATCCCTCCGAAGTTTTGGAGCACGAAATGATTCCTTCTCTCTGACTGGAGCTCTAAATAATTATACCTCTCTGACTGTCTGGATCCCCACATGATTCCATCTCTAATGACTCTTTGGAGCTCTATTTCTTTCCATCTCTCTGACTGTTTGGAGCTCCATATGATTCCATCTCTCTGACTGATTGGACTTCCATATGATTCCATCTCTCTGACTGCTTGGAGCACCATATGATTCCATCTCTCTGACTCTTTGGAGCTGTATAAGATGCCATCTCTACCACTGTTTGGAATTCGAAATCATTCCATCTCTCTTGACTCTTTGGAGCTCAACATGATTCCATCTCTCTGAATATTTGGACTCTAGATGATTCCATTTCTCTTACTATTGGGAGCTCTATATGCTTCCATCTCTGACAGTTTGCACCTCGAAATGATTCCATCTCTCTTGACTTTTTGGAGCTCTGTATGATTCCAACTTGCTCTTTCGAGCTCTATATAATACCATCTCTCTGACTGTATGGAGCTCGAAATGATTCCAGCTCTCTTGTTTGTTTGGACATCTATGTGATTCCATCTCTCTGACTGTTTGGAGCTCCATAGGATTCCATCTCTCTGACTGTTTGGCCTTCCATATGATTCCATCTCTCTTATTCTTTGGAGCACTATATGATTCCATCTCTCTGATTCTTTGGAGCTGTATGAGATGCCATCTCTACAACTATTTGGAACTCAAAATCAGTCCATCTCTCTTGAATCATTGGAGATCAACATGATTCCATCTCTCTGACTGTTTGGACTCCATATGATTCCATCTTTCTGACTTTTAGGATCTTACATGATTCAATCTCTCTGACTGTTTGGAGCTCTATATGATTCCATCTCTCTGACTGGAGCTCTTTCTTATTTCCTCTCATTGAATGTTTGGATCTCTATATGATTCCACATCTCTGACTGTTTGGAGCAGTATATGATTCAATCTCTCTGACTGGAGCACAAAAGGATTCCTTCTCTCTGACTGTATGGAGCTCTATACGATGCCATCTCTAGAACCGTTTGGAACTCGAAAACATTCCATCTCTCTGGACTCTTTTGAGCTCAATAAAATTCCATCTCTCTGAATGTTTGAAGCTCCATATGATTCCAGTTCGCTTACTGTTGGGAGCTGTATATGATTCCATCTCTGACTGCAGCTTGAAATGATTCTATCTCTCTTGAACGTTTGGAGCTCTATATGATTCCTGCTTGCTGTTTCAAGCTCTATATGATACATCTCTCTGACTGTTTGGAGCTCGAAATGATTCCAGCTCTCTTTTCTATTTGGAGCTCAATGTGCTTCCATCTATCTGAGTGTTTGGTACTCTATACAATTCCATCTCTCCGTTTGTTTGGAGTTCTTAATAATTGCATCTCTCTTTTCTGTTTGGAACTCTATGTGATTCCAACTCTCTTGACTCTTTGGAGCTCAATATGATTCCATCTCTCTGAATGTTTGGAGATCCATATGATTCCATCTCTGAGTGTTTGCAGCTCGATATGATTCCATCTCTCTTGACTGTTTGGAGCTCAATATGATTATATCTTGCTCTTTCGAACTCTAAAAAATAACATCTCTCCGACTGTTTGGAGCTCGAAATGATTCCGGCTCCCTTGTTTGTTCGGAGCTCTATGTGAATCCATCTCTCTGACTGTTTTGAGCTCAATATGATTCCATCTGTCTGTCTGTTTGGAGTTTGATATGATTCGATCTCTCTGTCTATTTTGAGTTCTTCATGATTCCTCTCTGACTTTTTAGAGCTTTATATGATTCCATCTCTCTGACTATTTGGAGCTCTATATGACTTCATCTCTCTGACTCGAGCTCTCTATGATTCCATCTCTCTGACTGTTTGGAGCTCTATAAGATGCCAACTCTCCGATTGTTTGGAATTAGAAATTGTTCCATCTACCTTGACTCTTTGGAGCTCAACATGATTCCATCACTCTAACTGTTTTGAGCTCCTTATCATCCCATCTCCCTGACTGTTTGGAGCTTGATATGATTCCATCTCTCCGACTGTTTGGAGCACAAAATGATTCTTTCTCTCTGACTGTTTGGAGCTCTATATAATTCCATCTCTATGACTGGAGCTCCATTGATACCATTTCTAATGACTGTTTGGAGCTCTAATTGATTCAATATCTCTGGAGCTCTATATGGTTCTATCTCTCTGACTTTTTGGAGCTCTATTTCTTTCCATCTCTTTCACTGCTTTGAGCTGAATATGATTCCATCCCTCTAACTCTTTGGGTTTCCATATGATTCCATCTCTATCCTGTTTGGATCTCTATCTGCTTCCCTCTCTCTGACCGTTTGGAGCTCTATATGATTCCATTCCTCTGACTGTTTGTAGCTTTTTATGATTGCATCTCTCTGACTGTTTGGAGCTCAATATGATTCCAACTATCTGAATGTTTGGAGCTCGATATGATTCCATCTCTCCGGCTGTTTGGAGTTCAAGAAGATTGCATCTCTCTGACTGTTTGGAACTCTACTTCATTCCATCTCTCTGACTCTTTGGCGCTCTATATAATTCCATCTCTCTGACTGTGTGGACCTTCATAGATGCCATCTCCCCGACTGTTTGGAACTTGAAATCTTTCCACCTCTCTTGACTCTTGGAGCTCAATATGATTCCATCTCTCTGACTGTTTGGAGCTCTACATGATTTCATCTCTCTGACTGTTTGGAACTCCCTATGATTCATTCTCTCTGAGTGTTTGGAGCTCTACATGATTTCATCTCTCTGACTGTTTGGAACTTCCTATGATTCATTCTCTCTGAGTGTTTGGAGCACTATAAGATTCCTTCTCTCCAACTGTTTGGAACTTGAAATCATTCCATCTCCCTTCATTCTTTGGAGCTCAAGATGATTTCATCTCTCTGACAGATGGGAGTTACTAATCATCCCATCTCTCTGACTGTTTGGAACTCGATATGATTCCATCTCTCTGACTGTTTGGAGCACAAAATGATTCCTTTTCTCTGACTGTTTGGAGTTCTATCTGCTTCCATTTCGCTAACTGTTTGGAGCTCAATATGATTCCATCTCTCTAATTTGTGGAGCTCAATATGATTCCATCTCTATGACTCTTTGGCGCTCTGTATGATTCCATCTCTCTGACTGCTTGGGGCCCTATATTATCCCATCTCTCTGACTGTTCGAACCTCTGTAAGATGCCATCTCCCCGACTGTTTGGAACTCAAAATCATTCCACCACTCTTGACACTTTGGAGCTCAATAGGAGTCCATCTCTCTGACTTTTTACAGCTCAGTATGATTGCATTTCTCTTACTATTGGCAGCTCTATATTATTCCATCTCTGACTGTTTGCAGCTCGAAATAACTCCATCTCACTTGACTGTTTGGAGCTCTATGTGATTCTATCTTGCTCGTTTGAGCTCCATGTAATACCATCTCTCTGACTGTTTGGAGCTTGAAATGATTCCAGCTCTCTTCTCTGCTTTCCATCTCTTTGACTGCTTTGAGTTGAATATGCTTCCATCCCTCAAACTCTTTGGGTTTCCATATGATTCCGTCTCTGTGCCTGTTTGGATCTCTATCTGCTTCTCTCTCTCTGACTGTTTGGAGCTCTTTATGATTCCATTTCTCTGACTGTTTGTAGCCTTATATGATTCCATCTCTCTGATTGTTTGGAGTTCAATATGATTCCGACTATCTGAATGTTTGGAGCTCTATATAATTCCATCTCTCCAGCTGCTTGGAGTTCAAGAGGATTGCATCTCTCTGACTGTTTGGATATCTATTTGATTCTATCTCTCTGACTGTTTGGAGATCTATACGATGCCATCTCTATGACTGTTTGGAACTCGAAATCATTCCATCTCTCTGGACTCTTTTGAGTTCAATAAAATTCCATCTCTCTGACAGTTTGGAGCTCCATATGATTCCAATTCTCTTACTGTTGGGAGCTCTATATGATTCCATCTCTGACTGCAGCTCGAAATGATTCCATCTCTCTTGAATGTTTGAAGCTCTATGTGATTCCAGCTTGCTGTTTCAAGCTCTGTATGATACATCTCTCTTACTGTTTGAAGCTCGAAATGATTCCAGCTCTCTTTTCTGTTTGGAGCTCAATGTGATTCCGTCTATCTGACTGTTTGGAACTCTACACAATTCCATCTCTCTGACTGTTTGGAGCTCTATATGATTCCAGTCCTCTGACTGTTTGGAGCCTTATATGATTCCATCTCTGTGACTGTTTGGAGCTCAATATGAATCCATCTCTCCGGCTGTTTGGAGTTGTAGATGATCTCATCTCTCTGACTGTTTGGGGCACTATATGATTCCATCTCTCTGACTGTTTGGAGCTCTAGAATTCCATCTCACTGACTGTTTGGGTGTCTATATGATTTCATCTCTGTGACTGTTTGGAACTTGAAATCAAGTCCATCTCTCACTGTAGCTCTCTGTGATTCCATCTCTCTGACTGTTTGGAGCTCTTTCTGATTTAATCTCTCTGACTGTTTGGAGCTCAACATGATTCCACCTCTCTGACTGTTTGGACTCTATATGATTCCAGCTCTCTGACCTTTTGGAGGTCTATATGATTTCATCTCTCCTACAACATGGAACTCTATATGATTCTATCTCAATGACTGTTTGGAGTTCTATGATACCATCTCTCGGACTGTTTGGAGCTCCAAGATTCCATCTCTCTGAATGCTTGGTTATCTATATACCGTCTCTGACTGTTTGAAGTTCTATATGATTCCATCTCCCTGACTGTTTGTAGCCCTCCAGGCTTATACCTCTCTGTCTGTTTGGAGCCATGTATGATTGCATCTCTCTGACTGTTTGGACTTCCAAATGATTCCATCTCTCTAACTGCTTAGAGCACCATATGATTCCATCTCTCTGACTCTTTGGAGCTGTATAAGATGCCATCTCTACGACTGGTTGGAACTCGAAATCATTCCTTCTCCTTGACTCTTTGGAGCACATGATTCCATCTCTCTGAATGTTTGGACTCTATATGATTCCATTTCTCTTACTGTTGGAAGCTATATAAGCTTCCATCTCTGACAGTTTGCACCTCGAAATGATTCCATCACTATTGACTTTTTGGAGCTCTATATGATTCCATCTTGCTCTTTCGAGCTCGATATAATACCATCTCCCCGACTGTTTGGAGCTAAAAATGATTCCAGCTCTACTGACTCTTTGGAGCTCAATATGATTCCATCTCTCTGAATGTTTCGAGCGCCATATGATGCCATTTCTTTTACTATTGGCAGCTCAATATGATTCTGTCTCAGAATGTTTGCAGCTCAATATGATTCCATCTCTCCGGACTGTTTGGAGCTTTATAGGATTACATCTTGCTCTTTCGAACTCCATATAATACCTTCTCTCCGACTCTTTGGAGCTCGAAATGATTCCAGCTCTATTGTTTATTTGGAGCTCTATGTGATTCCATATCTCTGACTGTTTGGAGCTCAATATGATTCCATCGATCTGACTGTTTGGAGCTCTATATGATTCCATCTCTCCATCTACTTGGAGTTCTTAATGATTACATCTCTCAGCCTGGAGCTCTATATGATTTCATCTCAATGACTGTTTGGAGCATTCTATGATTCCATCTCTCTGACTGTTTGGAGCACTATAAAATTCCTTCTCTCCAACTGTTTGGAACTCGAAATCATGCCATCTCCCTTCATTCTTTGGAGCTCAGCATGATTCCATCTCTCTGACTGTTTGGAGTTCTAAATGATTGCATCACTGATTGTAGATCTATGTGATTCCATCTCTGTGATTGTTTGGAGCTCTTTCTGATTTCATCTCTCTGATTGGAGCTCTATGTGATTCCATCTCTCTGACTGTTTGGAGTTAAATATGATTCCGTCCATCTGACGGTTTGGAGCTCGATATGATTCAATCTCTCTGCCTGATTGGAGTTTTAGATGATTGCCTCTCTCTGACTGTTTGGAACTCTACTTGATTCCGTCACTCTGACTGTTTGGGGCACTATATAATTCCATCTCTCTGACTGTTTGGACCTTCATAAGATGCCATCTACCCGACTGTTTGGCACTTGAAATCTTTCCAGCTCTCTTGACTCTTGCAGCTCAATATGATTCCATCTCTCTGACTGTTTGGAGCACTATAAGATTCCGTCTCTCCAACTGTTTGGAACTCGAAATCATTCCATCTCCCTTCATTCTTTGAGGCTGAACATGATTCCATCTCTCTAACTGTTTGGAGTTCCCTATCATCCCATCTCCCTGACTGTTTGGAGCTCGACATGATTCCATCTGTCTGACTGTTTGGAGCACAAAATGATTCCTTCTCTCTGACTGTTTGGATATCTATCTGCTTCCCCCTCTCTGACTGTTTGGAGCTCTATATGATTCCATCTCTCTGACTGGAGCTCTTTCTTATTTCCTCTCATTGAATGTTTGGATCTCTATATGATTCCACATCTCTGACTGTTTGGAGCAGTATATGATTCAATCTCTCCGACTGGAGCACAAAAGGATTCCTTCTCTCTGACTGTATGGAGCTCTATACGATGCCATCTCTAGAACCGTTTGGAACTCGAAAACATTCCATCTCTCTGGACTCTTTTGAGCTCAATAAAATTCCATCTCTCTGAATGTTTGAAGCTCCATATGATTCCAGTTCGCTTACTGTTGGGAGCTGTATATGATTCCATCTCTGACTGCAGCTTGAAATGATTCTATCTCTCTTGAACGTTTGGAGCTCTATATGATTCCTGCTTGCTGTTTCAAGCTCTATATGATACATCTCTCTGACTGTTTGGAGCTCGAAATGATTCCAGCTCTCTTTTCTATTTGGAGCTCAATGTGCTTCCGTCTATCTGAGTGTTTGGTACTCTATACAATTCCATCTCTCCGTTTGTTTGGAGTTCTTAATAATTGCATCTCTCTTTTCTGTTTGGAACTCTATGTGATTCCACCTCTCTTGACTCTTTGGAGCTCAATATGATTCCATCTCTCTGAATGTTTGGAGATCCATATGATTCCATCTCTGAGTGTTTGCAGCTCGATACAATTCCATCTCTGTTGACTGTTTGGAGCTCAATATGATTATATCTTGCTCTTTCGAACTCTAAAAAATAACATCTCTCTGACTGTTTTGAGCTCAATATGATTCCATCTGTCTGTCTGTTTGGAGTTTGATATGATTCGATCTCTCTGTCTATTTCGAGTTCTTCATGATTCCTCTCTGACTTTTTAGAGCTTTATATGATTCCGTCTCTCTGAATATTTGGAGCTCTATATGATTTCATCTCTCTGACTCGAGCTCTCTATGATTCCATCTCTCTGACTGTTTGGAGCTCTATAAGATGCCAACTCTCCGATTGTTTGGAATTAGAAATTGTTCCATCTACCTTGACTGTTTGGAGCTCAACATGATTCCATCACTCTAACTGTTTTGAGCTCCTTATCATCCCATCTCCCTGACTGTTTGGAGCTTGATATGATTCCATCTTTCCGACTGTTTGGAGCACAAAATGATTCTTTCTCTCTGACTGTTTGGAGCTCTATATAATTCCATCTCTATGACTGGAGCTCCATTGATACCATTTCTAATGACTGTTTGGAGCTCTAATTGATTCAATATCTCTGGAGCTCTATATGGTTCTATCTCTCTGACTTTTTGGAGCTCTATTTCTTTCCATCTCTTTCACTGCTTTGAGCTGAATATGATTCCATCCCTCTAACTCTTTGGGTTTCCATATGATTCCGTCTCTATCCTGTTTGGATCTCTATCTGCTTCCCTCTCTCTGACCGTTTGGAGCTCTATATGATTCCATTCCTCTGACTGTTTGTAGCTTTATATGATTGCATCTCTCTGACTGTTTGGAGCTCAATATGATTCCAACTATCTGAATGTTTGGAGCTCGATATGATTCCATCTCTCCGGCTGTTTGGAGTTCAAGAAGATTGCATCTCTCTGACTGTTTGGAACTCTACTTCATTCCATCTCTCTGACTCTTTGGCGCTCTATATAATTCCATCTCTCTGACTGTGTGGACCTTCATAGATGCCATCTCCCCGACTGTCTGGAACTTGAAATCTTTCCACCTCTCTTGACTCTTGGAGCTCAATATGATTCCATCTCTCTGACTGTTTGGAGCTCTACATGATTTCATCTCGCTGACTGTTTGGAACTTTCTATGATTCATTCTCTCTGAGTGTTTGGAGCACTATAAGATTCCTTCTCTCCAACTGTTTGGAACTTAAAATCATTCCATCTCCCTTCATTCTTTGGAGCTCAAGTTGATTTCATCTCTCTGACAGATGGGAGTTACCAATCATCCCATCTCTCTGACTGTTTGGAACTCGATATGATTCCATCTCTCTGACTGTTTGGAGCACAAAATGATTCCTTTTCTCTGACTGTTTGGAGTTCTATCTGCTTCCATTTCGCTAACTGTTTGGAGCTCAATATGATTCCATCTCTCTAACTGTTTGGAGCTCAACATGATTCCATCTCTATGACTCTTTGGCGCTCTGTATGATTCCATCTCTCTGACTGCTTGGGGCACTATATTATTCCATCTCTCTGACTGTTTGGACGTCTGTAAGATGCCATCTCCCCGACTGTTTGGAACTCAAAATCATTCCACCACTATTGACACTTTGGAGCTCAATAGGAGTCCACCTCTCTGATTGTTTTGGAGCGCTATATGATTCCAACTCTCTGACTGTTTAGAGCTTCATATGATTCCATCTCTCTGGATTGTTTGGCGTTCTAAATGATTGCATCACTGACTGTAGCTCTATGTGATTCCATCACTCTGACTGTTTGGAGCTCTTTCTGATTTCATTCCCTGACTGGAGCTCAATATGATTCCATCTCTTTACTGTTTGGAGCTCAATATGGTTTCGTATATCTGACTGTTTGGAGTTTGATATGATTCCATCTCTCCAGCTATTTGGAGTTCTAGATGATTGCATCTCTCTGACTGTTTGGAACTCTACTTGATTCCATCTCTATGACTCTTTGGTGCTCTATATGATTCCATCTCTCTGACTGTTTGGAGCTCAATATGATTGCATTTCTCTTACTATTGACAGCTCTATATTATTCCATCTCTGACTGTTTGCAGCTCGAAATAATGCCATCTCACTTGACTGTTTGGAGCTCTATGTGATTCCATCTTGCTCTTTTGATTTCCGTATAACAGAATCTCTCCGACTGTTTGGAACTCGAAATCATTCCATCTGCCTTGACTCTTTCGAGCTCAACATGATTCCATCGCTCTGACTCTTTGGAGCTCTATTTGATTTGATCTCTCTGACTGTGTGGAGCTACCTATCATCCATTCTCTCTGACTGTTTGAAGCTCTATATGACTTCATCTCTCTGACTGTTTGGAGCATTGTATGATCCATCTCTCTGACAGTTTGGAGCTCCATAAGATGCCATGTCTCCGTCGGTTTGGAACTCAAAATCATTCCATCTCTCTTGACTCTTTCGAGCTCAACATGATTCCTTCTCTCTGACTGTTCCGAGTGCATATGATACCATCTCTGACTTTTTGAAGGTTTATATGAATTCAACAAGCCTACAGCTTGGAGCTCTTTATGATTCCATCTCAGTGACTGTTTGGAGTGCTATGATTCCATCTCTCTGGTTGTTTGGAGCTCCAAGATTCCATCCCTCTGACTGTTTGGATAGCTATATACCATTCCTGACTGTTTGGAGTTCTTTATGATTCCATCGCCCTGACTGTTTGTATCTCTCCAGGCTTATACCTCTCTGACTGTTTGGAGCTCCATATGATCGCATCTCTCTGACTGTTTGGAACTCTACTTGATTCCATCTCTATGACTCTTTGGCGCTCTATATGATTCCATCTCTCTGACTGTTTGGAACTCAATATGATTGCATTTCTCTTACTATTGACAGCTCTATATTATTCCATCTCTGACTGTTTGCAGCTCGAAATAATGCCATCTCACTTGACTGTTTGGAGCTCTATGTGATACCATCTTGCTCTTTTGAGTTCCGTATAATAGAATCTCTCCGACTATTTGGAACTCAAAATCATTCCATCTGCCTTGACTCTTTCGAGCTCAACATGATTCCATCTCTCTGACTCTTTGGAGCTCTATATGATTTCATCTCTCTGACTGTGTGGACCTACCTATCATCCATTCTCTCTGACTGTTTGAAGCTCTATATGATTCCATCTCTCTGACTGTTTGGAGCACTGTATGATCCATCTCTCTGACAGTTTGGAGCTCCATAAGATGCCATGTCTCCGTCGGTTTGGAACTCAAAATCATTCCATCTCTCTTGACTCTTTCGAGCTCAACATGATTCCTTCTCTCTGACTGTTTCGAGTGCATATGATACCATCTCTGACTTTTTGGAGGTTTATATGATTTCAACAATCGTACAGCTTGGAGCTCTTTATGATTCCATCTCAGTGACTGTTTGGAGCTCCAAGATTCCATCCCTCTGACTGTTTGGATAGCTATATACCATTCCTGACTGTTTGGAGTTCTTTATGATTCCATCTCCCTGTTTGTAGCTCTCCAGGCTTATACCTCTCTGACTGTTTGGATAGCTATATACCATTCCTGACTGTTTGGAGTTCTATATGATTGCATCTCTCTGACTGTTTGGAGATCTATATGATTCAATCCCTCCGAAGTTTTGGAGATTGAAATGATTCCTTCTCTCTGACTGGAGTTCTAAATGATTCTACCTGTCTGACTGTTTGGATCTCCACATGATTCCATCTCTAATGACTGTTTGGAGTTCTAGTTCTTTCCATCTCTCTGACTGGAGCTCCATATGATTCCATCTCTCTGACTGTTTGGAGCACCATATGATTCCATCTCTCTGACTCTTTGCAGCTCTATAAGATGCCATCTCTACGACTGCTTGGAACTCAAAATCATTCCATGTCTATTGAATCTTTGGAGCTCAACATGATTCCATCTCTCTGACTGTTTGGACTCTATATGATTCCATCTCTGACTTTTTGGATCTCTACATGATTCAATCTCACTGACTGTTTGGAGCTCTATATGATTCCATCTCTCTGACTGGAGCTCTTTCTTATTTCCTCTCTCTGAATGTTTGGAGCTCCATATGATTCCACATCTCTGACTGTTTGGACTCTATATGATTCCATCTCTCTCACCTTTTGGAGGTTTATATGATTTCATCTCTCCTACAGCATGGAACTCTATATGCTTCCATCTCTGACAGTTTGCACCTCGAACTGATTCCATCTCTCCTGACTGTTTGGAGCTCTATATGATTCCATGTCTCTTGACTCTTTGGAGCTCAGTATGATTCCATCTCTCTGAATGTTTGGAGCTCCATATGATTCCATTTCTTTTACTATTAGAAGCTCTATATGATTCCATCTCTGAGTGTTTGCAGCTCGAAATCATTCCATCTCTCTTGACTGTTTGGAGCTCTATGTGATTCCATCTTGCTCTTTCGAACTCTATATAATACCATCTCTCCGACTGTTTGAAGCTCGAAATGATTCCAGCTCTCTAGTTTGTTTGGAGATCTATGTGATTCCATCTCTCTGATTGTTTGGAGCTTCATAGGATTCCATCTCTCTGACTGTTTGGACTTCCATATGAATCCATCTCTCTGACTGTTTGGAGCACTATATGATTCATTCTCTCTGACTGGAGCACAAAATGATTCCTTCTCTCTGACTGTTTGGGCTCTATACGATGCCACCTGCATGACTGTTTGGAACTCGAAATCATTCCATCTCTCTGGACTCTTTTGAGCTCAATAAAATTCCATCTCTCTGACTGTTTGGTGCTCCATATGATTCCAATTCTCTTACTGTTTGGACCTCTATATGATTCCTGCTTGCTGTTTCGAGCTCTATATGATACATCTCTCCGACTGTTTGGAGCTCGAAATGATTCCAGCTCACTTTTCTGTTTGGAGCTCAATGTGCTTCTGTCTATCTGACTGTTTGGAACTCTATACGATTCCATTTCTCCGTCTGTTTGGAGTTCTTAATGATTGCATCTTTCTGACTGTTTGGAGCTCTTTTATGATTCCATGCCTCTGACTGGAGCACTACATGAATCCATCTCTCAGACTGTGTGGAGCTCCATAGGATTCCATCTCTCTGACTGTTTGGACTTCCATATGATTCCATCTCTCTCACTCTTTGGAGCACTATATGATTCCATCTCTCTGAGTGTTTGGAGATTTATAAGATGCCATCTCTATGACTGTTTGAAAGTTGAAATGATTCCTGCTCTCTTTTCTGCTTGGAGCTCTATGTGATTCCATCTTGCTCGTTCGAGCTCTATATAATAGAATCTCTCCGAATGTTTGGGAATCGAAATCATTCCATCTGCCTTGACTCTTTTGAGCTCAACATGATTCCATCTCCCTGTTTGGAGCTCTATATGATTTCATCTCTCTGACTGTGTGGAGCTACCTATCATCCATTCTCTCTGACTGTTTGGACTGCATATGATATCATCTCTCTGACTTTTTGGAGGTTTCCATGATTTCATCTCTCCTACAGCTTGGAGCTCTTTATGATTCCATCTCAGTGACTGTTTTGAGCGCTATGAATCCATCTCTCTGGTTGTTTGGAGCTCCAAGATTCCATCTCTCTGACTGTTTGGATAGCTATATACCATCTCTGACTTTTGGAGTTCTTTATGATTCCATCTCCCAGACTGTTTGCAGCTCTCCAGGCTTATACCTCTCAAGCTGAACAATTTCTCCTTCAACTCCTCTCACTTCCTCCAAATAAAAGGTGTGGCTATGGGTACCCGGATGGGCCCCAGCTATGCCAGTCTCTTTATGGGATATGTGGAACATTCCTTGTTGCAGTCCTACTCCGGCCCGCTTCCACAACTTTTTCTCCGGTACATCGATGATTACTTCGGTGCTGCTTCATGCTCTCGTCGGGAATTGAAAAATTTATTAATTTTGCTTCCAATCTCCACCCCTCCATCATTTTCACGTGGTCCATCTCTGACACTTCCCTTCCCTTCCTTGACCTCTCTGTCTCAATCTCTGGTGATAGACTGTCCACCAATATCCATTACAAACCCACCGACTCCCACAGCTACCTCGACTACAGCTCCTCACACCCCGCTTCCTCTAAGGACTCCATCCCATACTCCCAGTTCCTTCACCTTCGTCGCATCTGTTCCGATGATGCTACCTTCAAAAACGGTTCCTCTGACATGTCCTCCTTCTTCCTTAACCGAGGTTTTCCACCGACGGTCGTTGACAGGGCCCTCAACCGTGTCCGGCCCATCTCCCGTGCATCCGCCCTCACACCTTCTCCTCCCTCCCAGAAACATGATAGGGTCCCCCTTGTCCTCACTTATCACCCCACCAGCCTCCGCATTCAAAGGATCATCCTCCACCATTTCCGCCAACTCCAGCATGATGCCACCACCAAACACATCTTCCCTTCACCCCCCTTATCGGCATTCCGTAGGGATTGCTCCCTCCGGGACACCCTGGTCCACTCCTCCATCACCCCCTACTCCTCAACCCCCTCCTATGGCACCACCCCATGCCCACGCAAAAGATGTAACACCTGCCCCTTCACTTCCTCTCTCCTCACCGTCCAAGGGCCCAAACACTCCTTTCAAGTGAAGCAGCATTTCACTTGCATTTCCCCCAACTTAGTCTACTGCATTCGTTGCTCCCAATGTGGTCTCCTCTACATTGGAGAGACCAAACGTAAACTGGGCGACCACTTTGCAGAACACCTGCGGTCTGTCCGCAAGAATGACCCAAACCTCCCTGTCGCTTGCCATTTTAACACTCCACCCTGCTCTCTTGCCCACATGTCTGTCCTTGGCTTGCTGCATTGTTCCAGTGAAACCCACCGCAAACTGGAGGAACAACACCTCATCTTCCGACTAGGCACCTTACAGCCTTCCGTACTGAATATTGAATTCAACAACTTTAGGTCGTGAACTCCCTCCCTCATCCCCACCCCATTTCTGTTTCCCCCTTTCTTTTTTTTCCAATAAATTATATAGATTTTTCTTTTCCCACCTATTTCCATTATTTTTAAATATTTTAAAATCTTTTATGCTCTCCCCACCCCCATTAGAGCTATACCTTGAGTGCCCTACCATCCATTCTTAATTAGCACATTCATTTAGATAATATCACCAACTTTAACTTTAACACCTATGTGTTCTATTGTACCATTGTTGTTGACATCTTTTGATGATCTGCTTCTATCACTGCTTGTTTGTCCATACAACCACCTCTCTCTCTCTCTCTATCTCTCCACCCCCCACACACACACCTTAAACCAGCTTATATTTCAACTTTTTCTTGGACTCGAACACAAGTTCTGTCGAAGGGTCATGAGGACTCGAAACATCAACTCTTTTCTTCTCCGCCGATGCTGCCAGACCTGCTGAGTTTTTCCAGGTAATTCTGTTTTTGTTTTATACCTCTCTGTCTGTTTGGAGCTCTGTACAATTCGATCTGACTGTTTGGAGCTCTATATGATTGCATCTCTCTGTTTGGAGCTCTATATGATTTCAGCCTCCAAAGTTTCGGAGCTCGAAATGATTCCTTCTCTCTGACTGGAGCACTAATTGATTCTACCTCTTTGACTGTTTGGATCTCCGCATGATTCCATCTCTAATGACTTTTTGGAGCTCTATTTCTTTCCATCTCTCTGACTGTTTGGAGCTCCATATGATTCCATCGCTCTGACTGTTTGGACTTCCATATGATTCCATCTCTCTGACCTTTTGGAGGTTTATATGATTTCATCTCTCATACAGCATGGAACTCTATATGCTTCCATTTTCTGACACTTTGCACCTCGAAATGATTCCAACTTTCTTCACTGTTTGGAGCTCTATATGATTCCATCTTGCTCTTTCGAACTCAATATAATACCATCTCTCCGACTGTTTGAAGCTCGAAATGATTCCTGCTCTCTAGTTTGTTTGGAGCTGCATAGGATTCCGTCTCTGACTGTTTGGACTTCCATATGAATCAATCTCTCTGATTGTTTGGAGCACTATATGATTCATTCTCTCTGACTGTTTGGAGCTGTATAAAATGCCATCTCTACGACTGTTTGGAACTCAGAATCATTCCATCTCTCTTGACTCTTTGGAGCTCAACATGATTCCATCTCTCTGACTGTTTGGACTCTATATGATTCCATCTCTCTGACCTTTTGGAGGTTTATATGATTTCACCTCTCCTACAGGATGGAACTCTATATGCATCCATCTCTGACACTTTGCACCTCGAAATGATTCCAACTCTCTTCACTGTTTGGAGCTCTATATGATTCCATCTTGCTCTTTCGAGCTCAATATAATACCATCTCTCCGACTGTTTGGAGCTCAAAATGTTTCCAGCTCCCTTCTCTGTTTGGAGCTCTGTATGATTGCATGTCTCTTGACATTTTGGAGCTCAATATGATTCCATCTCTCTGACTGTTTGGAGCACAGAATGATTCCTTCTCTCTGACTGTTTGGAACTCTATCTGCTTCCATCTCCCTGACTGTTTGGAGCTCGATATGATTCCATCTCTCTGACTGTTTAGAGCTTTTTATGATTCCATCTCTCTGACTGTTTTGAACTCAATATGATTGCATTTCTCTTACTATTGACAGCTCTATTTAATTCCATCTCTGACTGTTTGCAGCTCGAAATAATTCCATCTCACTTGACTGTTTGGAGCTCTATGTGATTCCATCTTGCTCTTTCGAGCTCTGTATAATAGAATCTCTCTGACTGTTTGGAACGCAAAATCATTCCATCTGCCTTGACTCTTTCGAGCTCAACATGATTCCATCTCTGACTCTTTGGAGCTCTATATGATTTCATCTCTCTGACTGTGTGGACCTACCTATCATCCATTCTCTCTGACTGTTTGAAGCTCCATATGAGTCCATCTCTTTGACCTTTTGGAGGTTTATATGATTTCATCTCCCCTACAGCATGGAACTCTATATGCTTCTATCTCTGACAGTTAGCACCTCGAAATGATTCCATATCTCTTGACTGTTTGGAGCTCTATGTGATTCTATCTTGCTCTTTCGAACTCTATACAATACCATCTCTCCGACTGTTTGAAGCTCGAAATGATTCCAGCTCTCTAGTTTGTTTGGAGATCTATGTGATTCCATCTCTCTGATTGTTTGGAGCTGCATAGGATTCCACCTCTCTGAATGTTTGGACTTCCATATGAATCCATCTCTCTGACTGTTTGGAGCACTATATGATTCAATCTCTCTGACTGTTTGGAGCTGTATAAAATGCCATCTCTACGACTGTTTGGAATTCAGAATCATTCCATCTCTCTTGACTCTTTGGAGCTCAACATGATTCCATCTCTCTGACTGTTTGGACTCTATATGATTCCATCTCTCTGATTGTTTGGACTCTATATGATTCCATTTCTCTGACATTTTGGAGGTTTATATGATTTCATCTCTCCTACAGAATGGAACTCTATATGCTTCCATCTCTGACACTTTGCACCTCGAAATGATTCCAACTCTCTTCACTGTTTGGAGCTCTATATGATTCCATCTTGCTCTTTCGAGCTCTATATAATACCATCTCTCCGACTGTTTGGAGCTGGAAATGATTCCAGCTCCCTTTTCTGTTTGGAGCTCTATATGATTCCATGTCTCTTGACTCTTTGGGGGTCAATAGGATTCCATCTCTCTGACTGTTTGGAGCACAAAATAATTCCTTCTCTCTGACTGTTTGGAACTCTATCTGCTTCCATCTCCCTGACTCTTTGGAGCTCTATATGATTCCATCTCTCTGACTGTTTAGAGCTTTCTATGATTCCATCTCTCTGACTGTTTGGAGTTCTAAATCATTGCATCACTGACTGTAGCTCTATGTTATTCCATCTCTGTGATTGTTTGGAGCTCTTTCTGATTTCATCTCTCTGATTGGAGCACTATATGATTCCATCCCTCTGACTGTTTAGAGTTCAATATGATTCCGTCCATCTGACTGTTTGGAGCTCGATATGATTCCATCTCTCTGCCTGATTGGAGTTCTAGATGATTGCCTCTCTCTGACTGTTTGGAACTCTACTTGATTCCATTTCTCTGACTGTTTGGGGCATTATATAATCCCATCTCTCTGACTGTTTGGACCTTCATAAAATGCCATCTCTCCAACTGTTTGGAACTTGAAATCTTTCCAGCTCTCTTGACTCTTGCAGCTCAATATGATTCCATCTCTCTGACTGTTTGGAGCTTTCTATGATTCCATCTCTCTGACTGTTTGGAGCACAATATGATTCCATCTCTCTGACTGTTTGGAGCTCTACATGATTTCATCTCTCTGACTGTTTGGAACTTTCTATGATTCATTCTCTCTGACTGTTTGGAGCAATATAAGATTCCTTCTCTCCAAATGTTTGGAACTCAAAATCATTCCATCTCCCTTCATTCTTTGGAGCTCAACATGATTCCATCTCTCTAACTGTTTGGAGTTCCCTATCATCCCATCTCCCTGACTGTTTGGAGCTCGATATGATTCCATCTCTCTGACTGTTTGGAGCACAAAATGATTCCTTCCCTCTGACTGTTTGGCGATCTATCTGCTTCCCCCTCTCTGACTGTTTGGAGCTTTATATGATTCCATCTCACTGACTGTTTAGAGCTTCATATGATTCCATCTCTCTGACTGTTTGGAGTTCTAAATGATTGCATCTCTGACTTGTAGCTCTATGTGATTCCATCACTCTGACTGTTTGGAGCTCTTTCTGATTTCATCTCCCTGACTGGAGCTCAATATGCTTCCATCTCTTTACTCTTTGGAGCTCAATATGGTTTCGTATATCTGACTGTTCGGAACTCGATATGATTCCATCTCTCCAGCTATTTGGAGTTCTAGATGATTGCATCTCTCTGACTGTTTGGAACTCTACTTGATTCCATCTCTATTACTCTTTGGCACTCTATATGATTCCTTCTCTCTGACTGTTAGGGGCACTATATGGTTCCATCTCTCTGACTGTTTGGAACTCAATATGATTGGATTTCTCTTACTATTGACAGCTCTATCTAATTCCATCTCTGACTGTTTGCAGCTCGAAATAATTCCATCTCACTTGACTGTTTGGAGCTCTATGTGATTCCATCTTGCTCTTTCGAGCTCTGTATAATAGAATCTCTCCGACTGTTTGGAACTCAAAATCCTTCCATCTGCCTTGACTCTTTCGAGCTCAATATGATTCCATCTCTCTGACTCTTTGGAGCTCTATATGCTTTCATCTCTCTGACTGTGTGGAGCTACCTATCATCCATTCTCTCTGACTGTTTGAAGCTTCATATGATTCCATCTCTCTGACTGTTTGGACTTCCATATGATTCCATCTCTCTGTCCTTTTGGACGTTTATATGATTTCATCTCTGACTTGTAGCTCTATGTGATTCCATCACTCTGACTGTTTGGAGCTCTTTCTGATTTCATCTCCCTGACTGGAGCTCAATATGCTTCCATCTCTTTACTCTTTGGAGCACAATATGGTTCCATATATCTGACTGTTTGGAGCTCGATATGATTCCATCTCTATGCCTGATTGGAGTTCTAGATGATTGCCTCTCTCTGACTGTTTGGAACTCTACTTGATTCCATCTCTCTGACTGTTTGGGGCATTATATAATTCCATCTCTCTGACTGTTTGGACCTTCATAAGATGCCATCTCCCCGATTGATTGGAACATGAAATCTTTCCACCTCTCTTGCCTCTTGCAGCTCAATATGATTCCATCTCTCTGACTGTTTGGAGCTCAATATGATTACATCTCTCTGACTGTTTGGAGCTTTCTATGATTCCATCTCTCTGACTGTTTGCAGCACAATATGATTCCATCTCTCTGACTGTTTGGAACTCTACATGATTTCATCTCTCTGACTGTTTGGAACTTTCTATGATTCATTTTCTCTGACTGTTTGGAGCAATATAAGATTCCTTCTCTCCAACTGTTTGGAACTCAAAATCATTCCATCTCCCTTCATTCTTTGGAGATCAACATGATTCCATCTCTCTAACTGTTTGGAGTTCCCTATCATCCCATTTCCCTGACTGTTTGGAGCTCGATATGATTCCATCCATCTGACTGTTTGGAGCACAAAATGATTCCTTCTCTCTGACTGTTTGGCGATCTATCTGCTTCCCCCTCTCTGACTGTTTGGAGCTCTATATGATTCCATCTCTCTGACTGTTTAGAGCTTCATATGATTCCATCTCTCTGACTGTTTGGAGTTCTAAATGATTGCATCTCTGACTTGTAGCTCTATGTGATTCCATCACTCTGACTGTTTGGAGCTCTTTCTGATTTCATCTCCCTGACTGGAGCTCAATATGCTTCCATCTCTTTACTCTTTGGAGCTCAATATGGTTTCGTATATCTGACTGTTCGGAACTCGATATGATTCCATCTCTCCAGCTATTTGGAGTTCTAGATGATTGCATCTCTCTGACTGTTCGGAACTTTACTTGATTCCACTCTATTACTCTTTGGTACTCTATATGATTCCTTCTCTCTGACTGTTAGGGGCACTATATGGTTCCATCTCTCTGACTGTTTGGAACTCAATATGATTGGATTTCTCTTACTATTGACAGCTCTATCTAATTCCATCTCTGACTGTTTGCAGCTCGAAATAATTCCATCTCACTTGACTGTTTGGAGCTCTATGTGATTCCATCTTGCTCTTTCGAGCTCTGTATAATAGAATCTCTCCGACTGTTTGGAACTCAAAATCCTTCCATCTGCCTTGACTCTTTCGAGCTCAATATGATTCCATCTCTCTGACTCTTTGGAGCTCTATATGATTTCATCTCTCTGACTGTGTGGAGCTACCTATCATCCATTCTCTCTGACTGTTTGAAGCTTCATATGATTCCATCTCTCTGACTGTTTGGACTTCCATATGATTCCATCTCTCTGTCCTTTTGGACGTTTATATGATTTCATCTCTGACTTGTAGCTCTATGTGATTCCATCACTCTGACTGTTTGGAGCTCTTTCTGATTTCATCTCCCTGACTGGAGCTCAATATGCTTCCATCTCTTTACTCTTTGGAGCACAATATGGTTCCATATATCTGACTGTTTGGAGCTCGATATGATTCCATCTCTATGCCTGATTGGAGTTCTAGATGATTGCCTCTCTCTGACTGTTTGGAACTCTACTTGATTCCATCTCTCTGACTGTTTGGGGCATTATATAATTCCATCTCTCTGACTGTTTGGACCTTCATAAGATGCCATCTCCCCGATTGATTGGAACATGAAATCTTTCCACCTCTCTTGCCTCTTGCAGCTCAATATGATTCCATCTCTCTGACTGTTTGGAGCTCAATATGATTACATCTCTCTGACTGTTTGGAGCTTTCTATGATTCCATCTCTCTGACTGTTTGCAGCACAATATGATTCCATCTCTCTGACTGTTTGGAACTCTACATGATTTCATCTCTCTGACTGTTTGGAACTTTCTATGATTCATTTTCTCTGACTGTTTGGAGCAATATAAGATTCCTTCTCTCCAACTGTTTGGAACTCAAAATCATTCCATCTCCCTTCATTCTTTGGAGATCAACATGATTCCATTTCTCTAACTGTTTGGAGTTCCCTATCATCCCAGCTCCCTGACTGTTTGGAGCTCGATATGATTCCATCCATCTGACTGTTTGGAGCACAAAATGATTCCTTCTCTCTGACTGTTTGGCGATCTATCTGCTTCCCCCTCTCTGACTGTTTGGAGCTCTATATGATTCCATCTCTCTGACTGTTTGGAGTTCTAAATGATTGCATCTCTGACTTGTAGCTCTATGTGATTCCATCACTCTGACTGTTTGGAGCTCTTTCTGATTTCATCTCCCTGACTGGAGCTCAATATGCTTCCATCTCTTTACTCTTTGGAGCTCAATATGGTTTCGTATATCTGACTGTTCGGAACTCGATATGATTCCATCTCTCCAGCTATTTGGAGTTCTAGATGATTGCATCTCTCTGACTGTTTGGAACTTTACTTGATTCCACTCTATTACTCTTTGGTACTCTATATGATTCCTTCTCTCTGACTGTTAGGGGCACTATATGGTTCCATCTCTCTGACTGTTTGGAACTCAATATGATTGCATTTCTCTTACTATTGACAGCTCTATCTAATTCCATCTCTGACTGTTTGCAGCTCGAAATAATTCCATCTCACTTGACTGTTTGGAGCTCTATGTGATTCCATCTTGCTCTTTCGAGCTCTGTATAATAGAATCTCTCTGACTGTTTGGAACGCAAAATCCTTCCATCTGCCTTGACTCTTTCGAGCTCAGCATGATTCCATCTCTGACTCTTTGGAGCTCTATATGATTTCATCTCTCTGACTGTGTGGACCTACCTATCATCCATTCTCTCTGACTGTTTGATGCTCCATATGAGTCCATCTCTTTGACCTTTTGGAGGTTTATATGACTTCATCTCTCCTACAGCATGGAACTCTATATGCTTCTATCTCTGACAGTTAGCACCTCGAAATGATTCCATATCTCTTGACTGTTTGGAGCTCTATGTGATTCTATCTTGCTCTTTCGAACTCTATATAATACCATCTCTCCGACTGTTTGGAGCTCGAAATGATTCCAGCTCTCTAGTTTGTTTGGAGATCTATGTGATTCCATCTCTCTGATTGTTTGGAGCTGCATAGGATTCCACCTCTCTGAATGTTTGGACTTCCATATGAATCCATCTCTCTGACTGTTTGGAGCACTATATGATTCAATCTCTCTGACTGTTTGGAGCTGTATAAAATGCCATCTCTACGACTGTTTGGAATTCAGAATCATTCCATCTCTCTTGACTCTTTGGAGCTCAACATGATTCCATCTCTCTGACTGTTTGGACTCTATATGATTCCATCTCTCTGATTGTTTGGACTCTATATGATTCCATTTCTCTGACATTTTGGAGGTTTATATGATTTCATCTCTCCTACAGAATGGAACTCTATATGCTTCCATCTCTGACACTTTGCACCTCGAAATGATTCCAACTCTCTTCACTGTTTGGAGCTCTATATGATTCCATCTTGCTCTTTCGAGCTCTATATAATACCATCTCTCCGACTGTTTGGAGCTCGAAATGATTCCAGCTCCCTTTTCTGTTTGGAGCTCTATATGATTCCATGTCTCTTGACTCTTTGGGGCTCAATAGGATTCCATCTCTCTGACTGTTTGGAGCACAAAATAATTCCTTCTCTCTGACTGTTTGGAACTCTATCTGCTTCCATCTCCCTGACTGTTTGGAGCTCTATATGATTCCATCTCTCTGACTGTTTAGAGCTTTCTATGATTCCATCTCTCTGACTGTTTGGAGTTCTAAATCATTGCATCACTGACTGTAGCTCTATGTTATTCCATCTCTGTGATTGTTTGGAGCTCTTTCTGATTTCATATCTCTGATTGGAGCACTATATGATTCCATCCCTCTGACTGTTTAGAGTTCAATATGATTCCGTCCATCTGACTGTTTGGAGCTCGATATGATTCCATCTCTCTGCCTGATTGGAGTTCTAGATGATTGCCTCTCTCTGACTGTTTGGAAGTCTACTTGATTCCATTTCTCTGACTGTTTGGGGCATTATATAATCCCATCTCTCTGACTGTTTGGACCTTCATAAAATGCCATCTCTCCAACTGTTTGGAACTTGAAATCTTTCCAGCTCTCTTGACTCTTGCAGCTCAATATGATTCCATCTCTCTGACTGTTTGGAGCTTTCTATGATTCCATCTCTCTGACTGTTTGGAGCACAATATGATTCCATCTCTCTGACTGTTTGGAGCTCTACATGATTTCATCTCTCTGACTGTTTGGAACTTTCTATGATTCATTCTCTCTGACTGTTTGGAGCAATATAAGATTCCTTCTCTCCAAATGTTTGGAACTCAAAATCATTCCATCTCCCTTCATTCTTTGGAGCTCAACATGATTCCATCTCTCTAACTGTTTGGAGTTCCCTATCATCCCATCTCCCTGACTGTTTGGAGCTCGATATGATTCCATCTCTCTGACTGTTTGGAGCACAAAATGATTCCTTCCCTCTGACTGTTTGGCGATCTATCTGCTTCCCCCTCTCTGACTGTTTGGAGCTTTATATGATTCCATCTCACTGACTGTTTAGAGCTTCATATGATTCCATCTCTCTGACTGTTTGGAGTTCTAAATGATTGCATCTCTGACTTGTAGCTCTATGTGATTCCATCACTCTGACTGTTTGGAGCTCTTTCTGATTTCATCTCCCTGACTGGAGCTCAATATGCTTCCATCTCTTTACTCTTTGGAGCTCAATATGGTTTCGTATATCTGACTGTTCGGAACTCGATATGATTCCATCTCTCCAGCTATTTGGAGTTCTAGATGATTGCATCTCTCTGACTGTTTGGAACTCTACTTGATTCCATCTCTATTACTCTTTGGCACTCTATATGATTCCTTCTCTCTGACTGTTTGGGGCACTATATGGTTCCATCTCTCTGACTGTTTGGAACTCAATATGATTGGATTTCTCTTACTATTGACAGCTCTATCTAATTCCATCTCTGACTGTTTGCAGCTCGAAATAATTCCATCTCACTTGACTGTTTGGAGCTCTATGTGATTCCATCTTGCTCTTTCGAGCTCTGTATAATAGAATCTCTCCGACTGTTTGGAACTCAAAATCCTTCCATCTGCCTTGACTCTTTCGAGCTCAATATGATTCCATCTCTCTGACTCTTTGGAGCTCTATATGATTTCATCTCTCTGACTGTGTGGAGCTACCTATCATCCATTCTCTCTGACTGTTTGAAGCTTCATATGATTCCATCTCTCTGACTGTTTGGACTTCCATATGATTCCATCTCTCTGTCCTTTTGGACGTTTATATGATTTCATCTCTGACTTGTAGCTCTATGTGATTCCATCACTCTGACTGTTTGGAGCTCTTTCTGATTTCATCTCCCTGACTGGAGCTCAATATGCTTCCATCTCTTTACTCTTTGGAGCACAATATGGTTCCATATATCTGACTGTTTGGAGCTCGATATGATTCCATCTCTATGCCTGATTGGAGTTCTAGATGATTGCCTCTCTCTGACTGTTTGGAACTCTACTTGATTCCATCTCTCTGACTGTTTGGGGCATTATATAATTCCATCTCTCTGACTGTTTGGACCTTCATAAGATGCCATCTCCCCGATTGATTGGAACATGAAATCTTTCCACCTCTCTTGCCTCTTGCAGCTCAATATGATTCCATCTCTCTGACTGTTTGGAGCTCAATATGATTACATCTCTCTGACTGTTTGGAGCTTTCTATGATTCCATCTCTCTGACTGTTTGCAGCACAATATGATTCCATCTCTCTGACTGTTTGGAACTCTACATGATTTCATCTCTCTGACTGTTTGGAACTTTCTATGATTCATTTTCTCTGACTGTTTGGAGCAATATAAGATTCCTTCTCTCCAACTGTTTGGAACTCAAAATCATTCCATCTCCCTTCATTCTTTGGAGATCAACATGATTCCATCTCTCTAACTGTTTGGAGTTCCCTATCATCCCATCTCCCTGACTGTTTGGAGCTCGATATGATTCCATCCATCTGACTGTTTGGAGCACAAAATGATTCCTTCTCTCTGACTGTTTGGCGATCTATCTGCTTCCCCCTCTCTGACTGTTTGGAGCTCTATATGATTCCATCTCTCTGACTGTTTAGAGCTTCATATGATTCCATCTCTCTGACTGTTTGGAGTTCTAAATGATTGCATCTCTGACTTGTAGCTCTATGTGATTCCATCACTCTGACTGTTTGGAGCTCTTTCTGATTTCATCTCCCTGACTGGAGCTCAATATGCTTCCATCTCTTTACTCTTTGGAGCTCAATATGGTTTCGTATATCTGACTGTTCGGAACTCGATATGATTCCATCTCTCCAGCTATTTGGAGTTCCAGATGATTGCATCTCTCTGACTGTTTGGAACTTTACTTGATTCCATCTCTATTACTCTTTGGTACTCTATATGATTCCTTCTCTCTGACTGTTAGGGGCACTATATGGTTCCATCACTCTGACTGTTTGGAACTCAATATGATTGCATTTCTCTTACTATTGACAGCTCTATCTAATTCCATCTCTGACTGTTTGCAGCTCGAAATAATTCCATCTCACTTGACTGTTTGGAGCTCTATGTGATTCCATCTTGCTCTTTCGAGCTCTGTATAATAGAATCTCTCTGACTGTTTGGAACGCAAAATCCTTCCATCTGCCTTGACTCTTTCGAGCTCAGCATGATTCCATCTCTGACTCTTTGGAGCTCTATATGATTTCATCTCTCTGACTGTGTGGACCTACCTATCATCCATTCTCTCTGACTGTTTGATGCTCCATATGAGTCCATCTCTTTGACCTTTTGCAGGTTTATATGACTTCATCTCTCCTACAGCATGGAACTCTATATGCTTCCATCTCTGACAGTGAGCACCTCGAAATGATTCCATATCTCTTGACTGTTTGGAGCTCTATGTGATTCTATCTTGCTCTTTCGAACTCTATACAATACCATCTCTCCGACTGTTTGAAGCTCGAAATGATTCCAGCTCTCTAGTTTGTTTGGAGATCTATGTGATTCCATCTCTCTGATTGTTTGGAGCTGCATAGGATTCCATCTCTCTGAATGTTTGGACTTCCATATGAATCCATCTCTCTGACTGTTTGGAGCACAATATGATTCAATCTCTCTGACTGTTTGGAGCTGTATAAAATGCCATCTCTACGACTGTTTGGAATTCAGAATCATTCCAACTCTCTTGACTCTTTGGAGCTCAACATGATTCCATCTCTCTGACAGTTTGGACTCTATATGATTCCATCTCTCTGACGTTTTGGAGGTTTATATGATTTCATCTCTCCGACAGCATGGAACTCTATATGCTTCCATCTCTGACACTTTGCACCTCGAAGTGATTCCAACTCTCTTCACTGTTTGGAGCTCTATATGATTCCATCTTGCTCTTTCGAGCTCTATATAATACCATCTCTCCGACTGTTTGGAGCTCGAAATGATTCCAGCTCCCTTTTCTGTTTGGAGCTCTATATGATTCCATGTCTCTTGACTCTTTGGGGCTCAATAGGATTCCATCTCTCTGACTGTTTGGAGTACAAAATAATTCCTTCTCTCTGACTGTTTGGAACTCTATCTGCTTCCATCTCCCTGACTGTTTGGAGCTCTATATGATTCCATCTCTCTGACTGTTTAGAGCTTTCTATGATTCCATCTCTCTGACTGTTTGGAATTCTAAATCATTGCATCACTGACTGTAGCTCTATGTTATTCCATCTCTGTGATTGTTTGGAGCTCTTTCTGATTTCATCTCTCTGATTGGAGCACTATATGATTCCATCCCTCTGACTGTTTAGAGTTCAATATGATTCCGTCCATCTGACTGTTTGGAGCTCGATATGATTCCATCTCTCTGCCTGATTGGAGTTCTAGATGATTGCCTCTCTCTGACTGTTTGGAACTCTATTTGATTCCATCTCTCTGACTGTTTGGGGCATTATATAATCCCATCTCTCTGACTGTTTGGACCTTCATAAGATGCCATCTCTCCAACTGTTTGGAACTTGAAATCTTTCCACCTCTCTTGACTCTTGCAGCTCAATATGATTCCATCTCTCTGACTGTTTGGAGCTTTCAATGATTCCATCTCTCTGACTGTTTGGAGCTTTCTATGATTCCATCTCTCTGACTGTTTGGAGCACAATATGATTCCATCTCTCTGACTGTTTGGCGTTCTAAATGATTGCATCTCTGACTTGTAGCTCTATGTGATTCCATCACTCTGACTGTTTGGAGCTCTTTCTGATTTCATCTCCCTGACTGGAGCTCAATATGCTTCCATCTCTTTACTCTTTGGAGCTCAATATGGTTTCGTATATCTGACTGTTTGGAGCTCGATATGATTCCATCTCTCCAGCTATTTGGAGTTCTAGATGATTCCATCTTGCTCTTTCGAGCTCTGTATAATAGAATCTCTCAGACTGTTTGGAACACAAAATCCTTCCATCTGCCTTGACTCTTTCGAGCTCAGCATGATTCCATCTCTGACTCTTTGGAGCTCTATATGATTTCATCTCTCTGACTGTGTGGACCTACCTATCATCCATTCGCTCTGACTGTTTGATGCTCCATATGAGTCCATCTCTTTGACCTTTTGGAGGTTTATATGATTTCATCTCCCCTACAGCATGGAACTCTATATGCTTCCATCTCTGACAGTTAGCACCTCGAAATGATTCCATATCTCTTGACTGTTTGGAGCTCTATGTGATTCTATCTTGCTCTTTCGAACTCTATACAATACCATCTCTCCGACTGTTTGAAGCTCGAAATGATTCCAGCTCTCTAGTTTGTTTGGAGATCTATGTGATTCCATCTCTCTGATTGTTTGGAGCTGCATAGGATTCCATCTCTCTGAATGTTTGGACTTCCATATGAATCCATCTCTCTGACTGTTTGGAGCACAATATGATTCAATCTCTCTGACTGTTTGGAGCTGTATAAAATGCCATCTCTACGACTGTTTGGAATTCAGAATCATTCCAACTCTCTTGACTCTTTGGAGCTCAACATGATTCCATCTCTGACTGTTTGGACTCTATATGATTCCATCTCTCTGACGTTTTGGAGGTTTATATGATTTCATCTCTCCGACAGCATGGAACTCTATATGCTTCCATCTCTGACACTTTGCACCTCGAAATGATTCCAACTCTCTTCACTGTTTGGAGCTCTATATGATTCCATCTTGCTCTTTCGAGCTCTATATAATACCATCTCTCCGACTGTTTGGAGCTCGAAATGATTCCAGCTCCCTTTTCTGTTTGGAGCTCTATATGATTCCATGTCTCTTGACTCTTTGGGGCTCAATAGGATTCCATCTCTCTGACTGTTTGGAGCACAAAATAATTCCTTCTCTCTGACTGTTTGGAACTCTATCTGCTTCCATCTCCCTGACTGTTTGGAGCTCTATATGATTCCATCTCTCTGACTGTTTAGAGCTTTCTATGATTCCATCTCTCTGACTGTTTGGAATTCTAAATCATTGCATCACTGACTGTAGCTCTATGTTATTCCATCTCTGTGATTGTTTGGAGCTCTTTCTGATTTCATCTCTCTGATTGGAGCACTATATGATTCCATCCCTCTGACTGTTTAGAGTTCAATATGATTCCGTCCATCTGACTGTTTGGAGCTCGATATGATTCCATCTCTCTGCCTGATTGGAGTTCTAGATGATTGCCTCTCTCTGACTGTTTGGAACTCTATTTGATTCCATCTCTCTGACTGTTTGGGGCATTATATAATCCCATCTCTCTGACTGTTTGGACCTTCATAAGATGCCATCTCTCCAACTGTTTGGAACTTGAAATCTTTCCACCTCTCTTGACTCTTGCAGCTCAATATGATTCCATCTCTCTGACTGTTTGGAGCTCAATATGATTACATCTCTCTGACTGTTTGGAGCTTTCTATGATTCCATCTCTCTGACTGTTTGCAGCACAATATGATTCCATCTCTCTGACTGTTTGGAACTCTACATGATTTCATCTCTCTGACTGTTTGGAACTTTCTATGATTCATTTTCTCTGACTGTTTGGAGCAATATAAGATTCCTTCTCTCCAACTGTTTGGAACTCAAAATCATTCCATCTCCCTTCATTCTTTGGAGATCAACATGATTCCATTTCTCTAACTGTTTGGAGTTCCCTATCATCCCAGCTCCCTGACTGTTTGGAGCTCGATATGATTCCATCCATCTGACTGTTTGGAGCACAAAATGATTCCTTCTCTCTGACTGTTTGGCGATCTATCTGCTTCCCCCTCTCTGACTGTTTGGAGCTCTATATGATTCCATCTCTCTGACTGTTTGGAGCTCAATATGATTACATCTCTCTGACTGTTTGGAGCACAATATGATTCCATCTCTCTGACTGTTTGGCGTTCTAAATGATTGCATCTCTGACTTGTAGCTCTATGTGATTCCATCACTCTGACTGTTTGGAGCTCTTTCTGATTTCATCTCCCTGACTGGAGCTCAATATGCTTCCATCTCTTTACTCTTTGGAGCTCAATATGGTTTCGTATATCTGACTGTTTGGAGCTCGATATGATTCCATCTCTCCAGCTATTTGGAGTTCTAGATGATTCCATCTCTCTGACTGTTTAGAGCTTCATATGATTCCATCTCTCTGACTGTTTGGAGTTCTAAATGATTGCATCTCTGACTTGTAGTTCTATGTAATTCCATCACTCTGACTGTTTGGAGCTCTTTCTGATTTCATCTCCCTGACTGGAGCTCAATATGATTCCATCTCTTTACTGTTTGAAGCTCAATATGGTTTCGTATATCTGACTGTTTGGAGTTCGATATGATTCCATCTCTCCAGGTATTTGGAGTTCTAGATGATTGCATCTCTCTGACTGTTTGGAACTCTACTTGATTCCATCTCTATGACTCTTTGGCGCTCTATATGATTCCTTCTCTCTGAATGTTTGGGGCTCTATATGATTCCATCTCTCTGACTGTTTGGAACTCAATATGATTGCATTTCTCTTACTATTGACAGCTCTATTTAATTCCATCTCTGACTGTTTGCAGCTCGAAATAATTCCATCTCACTTGACTGTTTGGAGCTCTATGTGATTCCATCTTGCTCTTTCAAGCTCTGTATAATAGAAGCACTCTGACTGTTTGGAACACAAAATCCTTCCATCTGCCTTGACTCTTTCGAGCTCAGCATGATTCCTTCTCTGACTCTTGGGAGCTCTATATGATTTCATCTCTCTGACTGTGTGGACCTACCTATCATCCATTCTCTCTGACTGTTTGAAGCTCCATATGAGTCCATCTCTTTGACCTTTTGGAGGTTTATATGATTTCATCTCTCCTACAGCATGGAACTCTATATGCTTCTATCTCTGACAGTTAGCACCTCGAAATGATTCCATATCTCTTGACTGTTTGGAGCTCTATGTGATTCTATCTTGCTCTTTCGAACTCTATACAATACCATCTCTCCGACTGTTTGAAGCTCGAAATGATTCCAGCTCTCTAGTTTGTTTGGAGATCTATGTGATTCCATCTCTCTGTTTGTTTGGAGCTGCATAGGATTCCATCTCTCTGAATGTTTGGACTTCCATATGAATCCATCTCTCTGACTGTTTGGAGAACTATATGATTCAATCTCTCTGACTGTTTGGAGCTGTATAAAATGCCATCTATATGACTGTTTGGAATTCAGAATCATTCCAACTCTCTTGACTCTTTGGAGCTCAACATGATTCCATCTCTCTGACTGTTTGGACTCTATATGATTCCATCTCTCTGATTGTTTGGACTCTATATGATTCCATCTCTCTGACATTTTGGAGGATTATATGATTTCATCTCTCCGACAGCATGGAACTCTATATGCTTCCATCTCTGACACTTTGCACCTCGAAATGATTCCAACTCTCTTCACTGTTTGGAGCTCTATATGATTCCATCTTGCTCTTTCGAGCTCAATATAATACCATCTCTCCGACTGTTTGGAGCTCAAAATGTTTCCAGCTCCCTTCTCTGTTTGGAGCTCTGTATGATTGCATGTCTCTTGACACTTTGGAGCTCAATATGATTCCATCTCTCTGACTGTTTGGAGCACAGAATGATTCCTTCTCTCTGACTGTTTGGAACTCTATCTGCTTCCATCTCCCTGACTGTTTGGAGCTCTATATGATTCCATCTCTCTGACTGTTTAGAGCTTTTTATGATTCCATCTCTCTGACTGTTTTGAACTCAATATGATTGCATTTCTCTTACTATTGACAGCTCTATTTAATTCCATCTCTGACTGTTTGCAGCTCGAAATAATTCCATCTCACTTGACTGTTTGGAGCTCTATGTGATTCCATCTTGCTCTTTCGAGCTCTGTATAATAGAATCTCTCTGACTGTTTGGAACGCAAAATCATTCCATCTGCTTTGACTCTTTCGAGCTCAACATGATTCCATCTCTGACTCTTTGGAGCTCTATATGATTTCATCTCTCTGACTGTGTGGACCTACCTATCATCCATTCTCTCTGACTGTTTGAAGCTCCATATGAGTTCATCTCTTTGACCTTTTGGAGGTTTATATGATTTCATCTCTCCTACAGCATGGAACTCTATATGCTTCTATCTCTGACAGTTAGCACCTCGAAATGATTCCATATCTCTTGACTGTTTGGAGCTCTATGTGATTCTATCTTGCTCTTTCGAACTCTATACAATACCATCTCTCCGACTGTTTGAAGCTCGAAATGATTCCAGCTCTCTAGTTTGTTTGGAGATCTATGTGATTCCATCTCTCTGATTGTTTGGAGCTGCATAGGATTCCATCTCTCTGAATGTTTGGACTTCCATATGAATCCATCTCTCTGACTGTTTGGAGCACTATATGATTCAATCTCTCTGACTGTTTGGAGCTGTATAAAATGCCATCTCTACGACTGTTTGGAATTCAGAATCATTCCATCTCTCTTGACTCTTTGGAGCTCAACATGATTCCATCTCTCTGACTGTTTGGACTCTATATGATTCCATCTCTCTGATTGTTTGGACTCTATATGATTCCATTTCTCTGACATTTTGGAGGTTTATATGATTTCATCTCTCCTACAGCATGGAACTCTATATGCTTCCATCTCTGACACTTTGCACCTCGAAATGATTCCAACTCTCTTCACTGTTTGGAGCTCTATATGATTCCATCTTTCTCTTTTGAGCTCTATATAATACCATCTCTCCGACTGTTTGGAGCTTGAAATGATTCCAGCCCCCTTTTCTGTTTGGAGCTCTATATGATTCCATGTCTCTTGACTCTTTGGGGCTCAATAGGATTCCATCTCTCTGACTGTTTGGAGCACAAAATAATTCCTTCTCTCTGACTGTTTGGAACTCTATCTGCTTCCATCTCCCTGACTGTTTGGAGCTCTATATGATTCCATCTCTCTGACTGTTTAGAGCTTTCTATGATTCCATCTCTCTGACTGTTTGGAGTTCTAAATCATTGCATCACTGACTGTAGCTCTATGTTATTCCATCTCTGTGATTGTTTGGAGCTCTTTCTGATTTCATCTCTCTGATTGGAGCACTATATGATTCCATCCCTCTGACTGTTTAGAGTTCAATATGATTCCGTCCATCTGACTGTTTGGAGCTCGATATGATTCCATCTCTCTGCCTGATTGGAGATCTAGATGATTGCCTCTCTCTGACTGTTTGGAAATCTACTTGATTCCATTTCTCTGACTGTTTGGGGCATTATATAATCCCATCTCTCTGACTGTTTGGACCTTCATAAAATGCCATCTCTCCAACTGTTTGGAACTTGAAATCTTTCCAGCTCTCTTGACTCTTGCAGCTCAATATGATTCCATCTCTCTGACTGTTTGGAGCTCTTTCTGATTTCATCTCCCTGACTGGAGCTTAATATGCTTCAATCTCTTTACTCTTTGGAGCACAATATGGTTCCATATATATGACTGTTTGGAGCTCGATATGATTCCATCTCTATGCCTGATTGGAGTTCTAGATGATTGCCTCTCTCTGACTGTTTGGAACTCTACCTGATTCCATCTCTCTGACTGTTTGGGGCATTATATAATTCCATCTCTCTGACTGTTTGGACCTTCATAAGATGCCATCTCCCCGATTGATTGGAACATGAAATCTTTCCACCTCTCTTGCCTCTTGCAGCTCAATATGATTCCATCTCTCTGACTGTTTGGAGCTCAATATGATTACATCTCTCTGACTGTTTGGAGCTTTCTATGATTCCATCTCTCTGACTGTTTGCAGCACAATATGATTCCATCTCTCTGACTGTTTGGAACTCTACATGATTTCATCTCTCTGACTGTTTGGAACTTTCTATGATTCATTCTCTCTGACTGTTTGGAGCACTATAAGATTCCTTCTCTCCAACTGTTTGGAACTCAAAATCATTCCATCTCCCTTCATTCTTTGGAGATCAACATGATTCTATCTCTCTAACTGTTTGGAGTTCCCTATCATCCCATCTCCCTGACTGTTTGGAGCTCGATATGATTCCATCCATCTGACTGTTTGGAGCACAAAATGATTCCTTCTCTCTGACTGTTTGGCGATCTATCTGCTTCCCCCTCTCTGACTGTTTGGAGCTCTATATGATTCCATCTCTCTGACTGTTTGGAGTTCTAAATGATTGCATCTCTGACTTGTAGCTCTATGTGATTCCATCACTCTGACTGTTTGGAGCTCTTTCTGATTTCATCTCCCTGACTGGAGCTCAATATGCTTCCATCTCTTTACTCTTTGGAGCTCAATATGGTTTCGTATATCTGACTGTTCGGAACTCGATATGATTCCATCTCTCCAGCTATTTGGAGTTCTAGATGATTGCATCTCTCTGACTGTTTGGAACACTACTTGATTCCATCTCTATTACTCTTTGGCACTCTATATGATTCCATCTCTCTGACTGTTAGGGGCACTATATGGTTCCATCTCTCTGACTGTTTGGAACTCAATATGATTGCATTTCTCTTACTATTGACAGCTCTATCTAATTCCATCTCTGACTGTTTGCAGCTCGAAATAATTCCATCTCACTTGACTGTTTGGAGCTCTATGTGATTCCATCTTGCTCTTTCGAGCTCTGTATAATAGAATCTCTCCGACTGTTTGGAACTCAAAATCCTTCCATCTGCCTTGACTCTTTCGAGCTCAATATGATTCCATCTCTCTGACTCTTTGGAGCTCTATATGATTTCATCTCTCTGACTGTGTGGAGCTATCTATCATCCATTCTCTCTGACTGTTTGAAGCTTCATATGATTCCATCTCTCTGACTGTTTGGACTTCCATATGATTCCATCTCTCTGTCCTTTTGGACGTTTATATGATTTCATCTCTGACTTGTAGCTCTATGTGATTCCATCACTCTGACTGTTTGGAGCTCTTTCTGATTTCATCTCCCTGACTGGAGCTCAATATGCTTCCATCTCTTTACTCTTTGGAGCTCAATATGGTTCCATATATCTGACTGTTTGGAGCTCGATATGATTCCATCTCTATGCCTGATTGAGTTCTAGATGATTGCCTCTCTCTGACTGTTTGGAACTCTACTTGATTCCATCTCTCTGACTGTTTGGGGCATTATATAATTCCATCTCTCTGACTGTTTGGACCTTCATAAGATGCCATCTCCCCGATTGATTGGAACATGAAATCTTTCCACCTCTCTTGCCTCTTGCAGCTCAATATGATTCCATCTCTCTGACTGTTTGGAGCTCAATATGATTACATCTCTCTGACTGTTTGGAGCTTTCTATGATTCCATCTCTCTGACTGTTTGCAGCACAATATGATTCCATCTCTCTGACTGTTTGGAACTCTACATGATTTCATCTCTCTGACTGTTTGGAACTTTCTATGATTCATTCTCTCTGACTGTTTGGAGCACTATAGGATTCCTTCTCTCCAACTGTTTGGAACTCAAAATCATTCCATCTCCCTTCATTCTTTGGAGATCAACATGATTCCATCTCTCTAACTGTTTGGAGTTCCCTATCATCCCATCTCCCTGACTGTTTGGAGCTCGATATGATTCCATCCATCTGACTGTTTGGAGCACAAAATGATTCCTTCTCTCTGACTGTTTGGCGATCTATCTGCTTCCCCCTCTCTGACTGTTTGGAGCTTTATATGATTCCATCTCTCTGACTGTTTAGAGCTTCATATGATTCCATCTCTCTGACTGTTTGGAGTTCTAAATGATTGCATCTCTGACTTGTAGCTCTATGTAATTCCATCACTCTGACTGTTTGGAGCTCTTTCTGATTTCATCTCCCTGACTGGAGCTCAATATGATTCCATCTCTTTACTGTTTGAAGCTCAATATGGTTTCGTATATCTGACTGTTTGGAGTTCGATATGATTCCATCTCTCCAGCAATTTGGAGTTCTAGATGATTCCATCTCTCTGACTGTTTGGAACTCTACTTGATTCCATCTCTATGACTCTTTGGCGCTCTATATGATTCCTTCTCTCTGAATGTTTGGGGCACTATATGATTCCATCTCTCTGACTGTTTGGAACTCAATATGATTGCATTTCTCTTACTATTGACAGCTCTATCTAATTCCATCTCTGACTGTTTGCAGCTCGAAATAATTCCATCTCACTTGACTGTTTGGAGCTCTATGTGATTCCATCTTGCTCTTTCGAGCTCTGTATAATAGAATCTCTCTGACTGTTTGGAACGCAAAATCCTTCCATCTGCCTTGACTCTTTCGAGCTCAGCATGATTCCATCTCTGACTCTTTGGAGCTCTATATGATTTCATCTCTCTGACTGTGTGGACCTACCTATCATCCATTCTCTCTGACTGTTTGATGCTCCATATGAGTCCATCTCTTTGACCTTTTGGAGGTTTATATGACTTCATCTCTCCTACAGCATGGAACTCTATATGCTTCCATCTCTGACAGTTAGCACCTCGAAATGATTCCATATCTCTTGACTGTTTGGAGCTCTATGTGATTCTATCTTGCTCTTTCGAACTCTATACAATACCATCTCTCCGACTGTTTGAAGCTCGAAATGATTCCAGCTCTCTAGTTTGTTTGGAGATCTATGTGATTCCATCTCTCTGATTGTTTGGAGCTGCATAGGATTCCATCTCTCTGAATGTTTGGACTTCCATATGAATCCATCTCTCTGACTGTTTGGAGCACAATATGATTCAATCTCTCTGACTGTTTGGAGCTGTATAAAATGCCATCTCTACGACTGTTTGGAATTCAGAATCATTCCAACTCTCTTGACTCTATGGAGCTCAACATGATTCCATCTCTCTGACTGTTTGGACTCTATATGATTCCATCTCTCTGACGTTTTGGAGGTTTATATGATTTCATCTCTCCGACAGCATGGAACTCTATATGCTTCCATCTCTGACACTTTGCACCTCGAAATGATTCCAACTCTCTTCACTGTTTGGAGCTCTATATGATTCCATCTTGCTCTTTCGAGCTCTATATAATACCATCTCTCCGACTGTTTGGAGCTCGAAATGATTCCAGCTCCCTTTTCTGTTTGGAGCTCTATATGATTCCATGTCTCTTGACTCTTTGGGGCTCAATAGGATTCCATCTCTCTGACTGTTTGGAGCACAAAATAATTCCTTCTCTCTGACTGTTTGGAACTCTATCTGCTTCCATCTCCCTGACTGTTTGGAGCTCTATATGATTCCATCTCTCTGACTGTTTAGAGCTTTCTATGATTCCATCTCTCTGACTGTTTGGAGTTCTAAATCATTGCATCACTGACTGTAGCTCTATGTTATTCCATCTCTGTGATTGTTTGGAGCTCTTTCTGATTTCATCTCTCTGATTGGAGCACTATATGATTCCATCCCTCTGACTGTTTAGAGTTCAATATGATTCCGTCCATCTGACTGTTTGGAGCTCGATATGATTCCATCTCTCTGCCTGATTGGAGTTCTAGATGATTGCCTCTCTCTGACTGTTTGGAACTCTATTTGATTCCATCTCTCTGACTGTTTGGGGCATTATATAATCCCATCTCTCTGACTGTTTGGACCTTCATAAGATGCCATCTCTCCAACTGTTTGGAACTTGAAATCTTTCCACCTCTCTTGACTCTTGCAGCTCAATATGATTCCATCTCTCTGACTGTTTGGAGCTTTCAATGATTCCATCTCTCTGACTGTTTGGAGCTCAATATGATTACATCTCTCTGACTGTTTGGAGCACAATATGATTCCATCTCTCTGACTGTTTGGAGTTCTAAATGATTGCATCTCTGACTTGTAGCTCTATGTGATTCCATCACTCTGACTGTTTGGAGCTCTTTCTGATTTCATCTCCCTGACTGGAGCTCAATATGCTTCCATCTCTTTACTCTTTGGAGCTCAATATGGTTTCGTATATCTGACTGTTTGGAGCTCGATAAGATTCCATCTCTCCAGCTATTTGGAGTTCTAGATGATTGCCTCTCTCTGACTGTTTGGAACTCTACTTGATTCAATCTCTATGACTCTTTGGCGCTCTATATGATTCCTTCTCTCTGAATGTTTGGGGCACTATATGATTCCATCTCTCTGACTGTTTGGGGCACTATATGATTCCATCTCTCTGACTGTTTGGAACTCAATATGATTGCATTTCTCTTACTATTGACAGCTCTATTTAATTCCATCTCTGACTGTTTGCAGCTCGAAATAATTCCATCTCACTTGACTGTTTGGAGCTCTATGTGATTCCATCTTGCTCTTTCGAGCTCTGTATAATAGAATCTCTCTGACTGTTTGGAACACAAAATCCTTCCATCTGCCTTGACTCTTTCGAGCTCAGCATGATTCCATCTCTGACTCTTTGGAGCTCTATATGATTTCATCTCTCTGACTGTGTGGACCTACCTATCATCCATTCTCTCTGACTGTTTGAAGCTCCATATGAGTCCATCTCTTTGACCTTTTGGAGGTTTATATGATTTCATCTCTCCTACAGCATGGAACTCTATATGCTTCTATCTCTGACAGTTAGCACCTCGAAATGATTCCATATCTCTTGACTGTTTGGAGCTCTATGTGATTCTATCTTGCTCTTTCGAACTCTATACAATACCATCTCTCCGACTGTTTGAAGCTCGAAATGATTCCAGCTCTCTAGTTTGTTTGGAGATCTATGTGATTCCATCTCTCTGATTGTTTGGAGCTGCATAGGATTCCATCTCTCTGAATGTTTGGACTTCCATATGAATCCATCTCTCTGACTGTTTGGAGCACTATATGATTCAATCTCTCTGACTGTTTGGAGCTGTATAAAATGCCATCTCTACGACTGTTTGGAATTCAGAATCATTCCATCTCTCTTGACTCTTTGGAGCTCAACATGTTTCCATCTCTCTGACTGTTTGGACTCTATATGATTCCATCTCTCTGATTGTTTGGACTCTATATGATTCCATTTCTCTGACATTTTGGAGGTTTATATGATTTCATCTCTCCTACAGCATGGAACTCTATATGCTTCCATCTCTGACACTTTGCACCTCGAAATGATTCCAACTCTCTTCACTGTTTGGAGCTCTATATGATTCCATCTTGCTCTTTCGTGCTCTATATAATACCATCTCTCCGACTGTTTGGAGCTTGAAATGATTCCAGCTCCCTTTTCTGTTTGGAGCTCTATATGATTCCATGTCTCTTGGCTCTTTGGGGCTCAATAGGATTCCATCTCTCTGACTGTTTGAACCTTCATAAAATGCCATCTCTCCAACTGTTTGGAACTTGAAATCTTTCCAGCTCTCTTGACTCTTGCAGCTCAATATGATTCCATCTCTCTGACTGTTTGGAGCTCTTTCTGATTTCATCTCCCTGACTGGAGCTCAATATGCTTCAATCTCTTTACTCTTTGGAGCACAATATGGTTCCATATATATGACTGTTTGGAGCTCGATATGATTCCATCTCTATGCCTGATTGGAGTTCTAGATGATTGCCTCTCTCTGACTGTTTGGAACTCTACCTGATTCCATCTCTCTGACTGTTTGGGGCATTATATAATTCCATCTCTCTGACTGTTTGGACCTTCATAAGATGCCATCTCCCCGATTGATTGGAACATGAAATCTTACCACCTCTCTTGCCTCTTGCAGCTCAATATGATTCCATCTCTCTGACTGTTTGGAGCTCAATATGATTACATCTCTCTGACTGTTTGGAGCTTTCTATGATTCCATCTCTCTGACTGTTTGCAGCACAATATGATTCCATCTCTCTGACTGTTTGGAACTCTACATGATTTCATCTCTCTGACTGTTTGGAACTTTCTATGATTCATTCTCTCTGACTGTTTGGAGCACTATAAGATTCCTTCTCTCCAACTGTTTGGAACTCAAAATCATTCCATCTCCCTTCATTCTTTGGAGATCAACATGATTCCATCTCTCTAACTGTTTGGAGTTCCCTATCATCCCATCTCCCTGACTGTTTGGACCTTCATAAGATGCCATCTCCCCGATTGATTGGAACATGAAATCTTTCCACCTCTCTTGCCTCTTGCAGCTCAATATGATTCCATCTCTCTGACTGTTTGGAGCTCAATATGATTACATCCCTCTGACTGTTTGGAGCTTTCTATGATTCCATCTCTCTGACTGTTTGCAGCACAATATGATTCCATCTCTCTGACTGTTTGGAACTCTACATGATTTCATCTCTCTGACTGTTTGGAACTTTCTATGATTCATTCTCTCTGACTGTTTGGAGCACTATAAGATTCCTTCTCTCCAACTGTTTGGAACTCAAAATCATTCCATCTCCCTTCATTCTTTGGAGATCAACATGATTCCATCTCTCTAACTGTTTGGAGTTCCCTATCATCCCATCTCCCTGACTGTTTGGAGCTCGATATGATTCCATCCATCTGACTGTTTGGAGCACAAAATGATTCCTTCTCTCTGACTGTTTGGCGATCTATCTGCTTCCCCCTCTCTGACTGTTTGGAGCTCTATATGATTCCATCTCTCTGACTGTTTGGAGTTCTAAATGATTGCATCTCTGACTTGTAGCTCTATGTGATTCCATCACTCTGACTGTTTGGAGCTCTTTCTGATTTCATCTCCCTGACTGGAGCTCAATATGCTTCCATCTCTTTACCCTTTGGAGCTCAATATGGTTTCGTATATCTGACTGTTCGGAACTCGATATGATTCCATCTCTCCAGCTATTTGGAGTTCTAGATGATTGCATCTCTCTGACTGTTTGGAACTCTACTTGATTCCATCTCTATGACTCTTTGGCACTCTATATGATTCCTTCTCTCTGACTGTTAGGGGCACTATATGGTTCCATCTCTCTGACTGTTTGGAACTCAATATGATTGCATTTCTCTTACTATTGACAGCTCTATCTAATTCCATCTCTGACTGTTTGCAGCTCGAAATAATTCCATCTCACTTGACTGTTTGGAGCTCTATGTGATTCCATCTTGCTCTTTCGAGCTCTGTATAATAGAATCTCTCCGACTGTTTGGAACTCAAAATCCTTCCATCTGCCTTGACTCTTTCGAGCTCAATATGATTCCATCTCTCTGACTCTTTGGAGTTCTATATGATTTCATCTCTCTGACTGTGTGGAGCTATCTATCATCCATTCTCTCTGACTGTTTGAAGCTTCATATGATTCCATCTCTCTGACTGTTTGGACTTCCATATGATTCCATCTCTCTGTCCTTTTGGACGTTTATATGATTTCATCTCTGACTTGTAGCTCTATGTGATTCCATCACTCTGACTGTTTGGAGCTCTTTCTGATTTCATCTCCCTGACTGGAGCTCAATATGCTTCCATCTCTTTACTCTTTGGAGCTCAATATGGTTCCATATATCTGACTGTTTGGAGCTCGATATGATTCCATCTCTATGCCTGATTGGAGTTCTAGATGATTGCCTCTCTCTGACTGTTTGGAACTCTACTTGATTCCATCTCTCTGACTGTTTGGGGCATTATATAATTCCATCTCTCTGACTGTTTGGACCTTCATAAGATGCCATCTCCCCGATTGATTGGAACATGAAATCTTTCCACCTCTCTTGCCTCTTGCAGCTCAATATGATTCCATCTCTCTGACTGTTTGGAGCTCAATATGATTACATCTCTCTGACTGTTTGGAGCTTTCTATGATTCCATCTCTCTGACTGTTTGCAGCACAATATGATTCCATCTCTCTGACTGTTTGGAACTCTACATGATTTCATCTCTCTGACTGTTTGGAACTTTCCATGATTCATTCTCTCTGACTGTTTGGAGCACTATAAGATTCCTTCTCTCCAACTGTTTGGAACTCAAAATCATTCCATCTCCCTTCATTCTTTGGAGATCAACATGATTCCATCTCTCTAACTGTTTGGAGTTCCCTATCATCCCATCTCCCTGACTGTTTGGAGCTCGATATGATTCCATCCATCTGACTGTTTGGAGCACAAAATGATTCCTTCTCTCTGACTGTTTGGCAATCTATCTGCTTCCCCCTCTCTGACTGTTTGGAGCTCTATATGATTCCATCTCTCTGACTGTTTAGAGCTTCATATGATTCCATCTCTCTGACTGTTTGGAGTTCTAAATGATTGCATCTCTGACTTGTAGCTCTATGTGATTCCATCACTCTGACTGTTTGGAGCTCTTTCTGATTTCATCTCCCTGACTGGAGCTCAATATGCTTCCATCTCTTTACTCTTTGGAGCTCAATATGGTTTCGTATATCTGACTGTTCGGAACTCGATATGATTCCATCTCTCCAGCTATTTGGAGTTCTAGATGATTGCATCTCTCTGACTGTTTGGAACTCTACTTGATTCCATCTCTATGACTCTTTGGCACTCTATATGATTCCTTCTCTCTGACTGTTAGGGGCACTATATGGTTCCATCTCTCTGACTGTTTGGAACTCAATATGATTGCATTTCTCTTACTATTGACAGCTCTATCTAATTCCATCTCTGACTGTTTGCAGCTCGAAATAATTCCATCTCACTTGACTGTTTGGAGCTCTATGTGATTCCATCTTGCTCTTTCGAGCTCTGTATAATAGAATCTCTCTGACTGTTTGGAACGCAAAATCCTTCCATCTGCCTTGACTCTTTCGAGCTCAGCATGATTCCATCTCTGACTCTTTGGAGCTCTATATGATTTCATCTCTCTGACTGTGTGGACCTACCTATCATCCATTCTCTCTGACTGTTTGATGCTCCATATGAGTCCATCTCTTTGACCTTTTGGAGGTTTATATGACTTCATCTCTCCTACAGCATGGAACTCTATATGCTTCCATCTCTGACAGTTAGCACCTCGAAATGATTCCATATCTCTTGACTGTTTGGAGCTCTATGTGATTCTATCTTGCTCTTTCGAACTCTATACAATACCATCTCTCCGACTGTTTGAAGCTCGAAATGATTCCAGCTCTCTAGTTTGTTTGGAGATCTATGTGATTCCATCTCTCTGATTGTTTGGAGCTGCATAGGATTCCATCTCTCTGAATGTTTGGACTTCCATATGAATCCATCTCTCTGACTGTTTGGAGCACAATATGATTCAATCTCTACGACTGTTTGGAGCTGTATAAAATGCCATCTCTACGACTGTTTGGAATTCAGAATCATTCCAACTCTCTTGACTCTATGGAGCTCAACATGATTCCATCTCTCTGACTGTTTGGACTCTATATGATTCCATCTCTCTGACGTTTTGGAGGTTTATATGATTTCATCTCTCCGACAGCATGGAACTCTATATGCTTCCATCTCTGACACTTTGCACCTCGAAATGATTCCAACTCTCTTCACTGTTTGGAGCTCTATATGATTCCATCTTGCTCTTTCGAGCTCTATATAATACCATCTCTCCGACTGTTTGGAGCTCGAAATGATTCCAGCTCCCTTTTCTGTTTGGAGCTCTATATGATTCCATGTCTCTTGACTCTTTGGGGCTCAATAGGATTCCATCTCTCTGACTGTTTGGAGCACAAAATAATTCCTTCTCTCTGACTGTTTGGAACTCTATCTGCTTCCATCTCCCTGACTGTTTGGAGCTCTATATGATTCCATCTCTCTGACTGTTTAGAGCTTTCTATGATTCCATCTCTCTGACTGTTTGGAGTTCTAAATCATTGCATCACTGACTGTAGCTCTATGTTATTCCATCTCTGTGATTGTTTGGAGCTCTTTCTGATTTCATCTCTCTGATTGGAGCACTATATGATTCCATCCCTCTGACTGTTTAGAGTTCAATATGATTCCGTCCATCTGACTGTTTGGAGCTCGATATGATTCCATCTCTCTGCCTGATTGGAGTTCTAGATGATTGCCTCTCTCTGACTGTTTGGAACTCTATTTGATTCCATCTCTCTGACTGTTTGGGGCATTATATAATCCCATCTCTCTGACTGTTTGGACCTTCATAAGATGCCATCTCTCCAACTGTTTGGAACTTGAAATCTTTCCACCTCTCTTGACTCTTGCAGCTCAATATGATTCCATCTCTCTGACTGTTTGGAGCTTTCAATGATTCCATCTCTCTGACTGTTTGGAGCTTTCTATGATTCCATCTCTCTGACTGTTTGGAGCACAATATGATTCCATCTCTCTGACTGTTTGGAGTTCTAAATGATTGCATCTCTGACTTGTAGCTCTATGTGATTCCATCACTCTGACTGTTTGGAGCTCTTTCTGATTTCATCTCCCTGACTGGAGCTCAATATGCTTCCATCTCTTTACTCTTTGGAGCTCAATATGGTTTCGTATATCTGACTGTTTGGAGCTCGATAAGATTCCATCTCTCCAGCTATTTGGAGTTCTAGATGATTGCCTCTCTCTGACTGTTTGGAACTCTACTTGATTCAATCTCTATGACTCTTTGGCGCTCTATATGATTCCTTCTCTCTGAATGTTTGGGGCACTATATGATTCCATCTCTCTGACTGTTTGGGGCACTATATGATTCCATCTCTCTGACTGTTTGGAACTCAATATGATTGCATTTCTCTTACTATTGACAGCTCTATTTAATTCCATCTCTGACTGTTTGCAGCTCGAAATAATTCCATCTCACTTGACTGTTTGGAGCTCTATGTGATTCCATCTTGCTCTTTCGAGCTCTGTATAATAGAATCTCTCTGACTGTTTGGAACACAAAATCCTTCCATCTGCCTTGACTCTTTCGAGCTCAGCATGATTCCATCTCTGACTCTTTGGAGCTCTATATGATTTCATCTCTCTGACTGTGTGGACCTACCTATCATCCATTCTCTCTGACTGTTTGAAGCTCCATATGAGTCCATCTCTTTGACCTTTTGGAGGTTTATATGATTTCATCTCTCCTACAGCATGGAACTCTATATGCTTCTATCTCTGACAGTTAGCACCTCGAAATGATTCCATATCTCTTGACTGTTTGGAGCTCTATGTGATTCTATCTTGCTCTTTCGAACTCTATACAATACCATCTCTCCGACTGTTTGAAGCTCGAAATGATTCCAGCTCTCTAGTTTGTTTGGAGATCTATGTGATTCCATCTCTCTGATTGTTTGGAGCTGCATAGGATTCCATCTCTCTGAATGTTTGGACTTCCATATGAATCCATCTCTCTGACTGTTTGGAGCACTATATGATTCAATCTCTCTGACTGTTTGGAGCTGTATAAAATGCCATCTCTACGACTGTTTGGAATTCAGAATCATTCCATCTCTCTTGACTCTTTGGAGCTCAACATGTTTCCATCTCTCTGACTGTTTGGACTCTATATGATTCCATCTCTCTGATTGTTTGGACTCTATATGATTCCATTTCTCTGACATTTTGGAGGTTTATATGATTTCATCTCTCCTACAGCATGGAACTCTATATGCTTCCATCTCTGACACTTTGCACCTCGAAATGATTCCAACTCTCTTCACTGTTTGGAGCTCTATATGATTCCATCTTGCTCTTTCGTGCTCTATATAATACCATCTCTCCGACTGTTTGGAGCTTGAAATGATTCCAGCTCCCTTTTCTGTTTGGAGCTCTATATGATTCCATGTCTCTTGGCTCTTTGGGGCTCAATAGGATTCCATCTCTCTGACTGTTTGAACCTTCATAAAATGCCATCTCTCCAACTGTTTGGAACTTGAAATCTTTCCAGCTCTCTTGACTCTTGCAGCTCAATATGATTCCATCTCTCTGACTGTTTGGAGCTCTTTCTGATTTCATCTCCCTGACTGGAGCTCAATATGCTTCAATCTCTTTACTCTTTGGAGCACAATATGGTTCCATATATATGACTGTTTGGAGCTCGATATGATTCCATCTCTATGCCTGATTGGAGTTCTAGATGATTGCCTCTCTCTGACTGTTTGGAACTCTACCTGATTCCATCTCTCTGACTGTTTGGGGCATTATATAATTCCATCTCTCTGACTGTTTGGACCTTCACAAGATGCCATCTCCCCGATTGATTGGAACATGAAATCTTACCACCTCTCTTGCCTCTTGCAGCTCAATATGATTCCATCTCTCTGACTGTTTGGAGCTCAATATGATTACATCTCTCTGACTGTTTGGAGCTTTCTATGATTCCATCTCTCTGACTGTTTGCAGCACAATATGATTCCATCTCTCTGACTGTTTGGAACTCTACATGATTTCATCTCTCTGACTGTTTGGAACTTTCTATGATTCATTCTCTCTGACTGTTTGGAGCACTATAAGATTCCTTCTCTCCAACTGTTTGGAACTCAAAATCATTCCATCTCCCTTCATTCTTTGGAGATCAACATGATTCCATCTCTCTAACAGTTTGGAGTTCCCTATCATCCCATCTCCCTGACTGTTTGGACCTTCATAAGATGCCATCTCCCCGATTGATTGGAACATGAAATCTTTCCACCTCTCTTGCCTCTTGCAGCTCAATATGATTCCATCTCTCTGACTGTTTGGAGCTCAATATGATTACATCCCTCTGACTGTTTGGAGCTTTCTATGATTCCATCTCTCTGACTGTTTGCAGCACAATATGATTCCATCTCTCTGACTGTTTGGAACTCTACATGATTTCATCTCTCTGACTGTTTGGAACTTTCCATGATTCATTCTCTCTGACTGTTTGGAGCACTATAAGATTCCTTCTCTCCAACTGTTTGGAACTCAAAATCATTCCATCTCCCTTCATTCTTTGGAGATCAACATGATTCCATCTCTCTAACTGTTTGGAGTTCCCTATCATCCCATCTCCCTGACTGTTTGGAGCTCGATATGATTCCATCCATCTGACTGTTTGGAGCACAAAATGATTCCTTCTCTCTGACTGTTTGGCAATCTATCTGCTTCCCCCTCTCTGACTGTTTGGAGCTCTATATGATTCCATCTCTCTGACTGTTTAGAGCTTCATATGATTCCATCTCTCTGACTGTTTGGAGTTCTAAATGATTGCATCTCTGACTTGTAGCTCTATGTGATTCCATCACTCTGACTGTTTGGAGCTCTTTCTGATTTCATCTCCCTGACTGGAGCTCAATATGCTTCCATCTCTTTACTCTTTGGAGCTCAATATGGTTTCGTATATCTGACTGTTCGGAACTCGATATGATTCCATCTCTCCAGCTATTTGGAGTTCTAGATGATTGCATCTCTCTGACTGTTTGGAACTCTACTTGATTCCATCTCTATTACTCTTTGGCACTCTATATGATTCCTTCTCTCTGACTGTTAGGGGCACTATATGGTTCCATCTCTCTGACTGTTTGGAACTCAATATGATTGCATTTCTCTTACTATTGACAGCTCTATTTAATTCCATCTCTGACTGTTTGCAGCTCGAAATAATTCCATCTCACTTGACTGTTTGGAGCTCTATGTGATTCCATCTTGCTCTTTCGAGCTCTGTATAATAGAATCTCTCTGACTGTTTGGAACGCAAAATCCTTCCATCTGCCTTGACTCTTTCGAGCTCAGCATGATTCCATCTCTGACTCTTTGGAGCTCTATATGATTTCATCTCTCTGACTGTGTGGACCTACCTATCATCCATTCTCTCTGACTGTTTGATGCTCCATATGAGTCCATCTCTTTGACCTTTTGGAGGTTTATATGACTTCATCTCTCCTACAGCATGGAACTCTATATGCTTCCATCTCTGACAGTTAGCACCTCGAAATGATTCCATATCTCTTGACTGTTTGGAGCTCTATGTGATTCTATCTTGCTCTTTCGAACTCTATACAATACCATCTCTCCGACTGTTTGAAGCTCGAAATGATTCCAGCTCTCTAGTTTGTTTGGAGATCTATGTGATTCCATCTCTCTGATTGTTTGGAGCTGCATAGGATTCCATCTCTCTGAATGTTTGGACTTCCATATGAATCCATCTCTCTGACTGTTTGGAGCACAATATGATTCAATCTCTACGACTGTTTGGAGCTGTATAAAATGCCATCTCTACGACTGTTTGGAATTCAGAATCATTCCAACTCTCTTGACTCTTTGGAGCTCAACATGATTCCATCTCTCTGACTGTTTGGACTCTATATGATTCCATCTCTCTGACGTTTTGGAGGTTTATATGATTTCATCTCTCCGACAGCATGGAACTCTATATGCTTCCATCTCTGACACTTTGCACCTCGAAATGATTCCAACTCTCTTCACTGTTTGGAGCTCTATATGATTCCATCTTGCTCTTTCGAGCTCTATATAATACCATCTCTCCGACTGTTTGGAGCTCGAAATGATTCCAGCTCCCTTTTCTGTTTGGAGCTCTATATGATTCCATGTCTCTTGACTCTTTGGGGCTCAATAGGATTCCATCTCTCTGACTGTTTGGAGCACAAAATAATTCCTTCTCTCTGACTGTTTGGAACTCTATCTGCTTCCATCTCCCTGACTGTTTGGAGCTCTATATGATTCCATCTCTCTGACTGTTTAGAGCTTTCTATGATTCCATCTCTCTGACTGTTTGGAGTTCTAAATCATTGCATCACTGACTGTAGCTCTATGTTATTCCATCTCTGTGATTGTTTGGAGCTCTTTCTGATTTCATCTCTCTGATTGGAGCACTATATGATTCCATCCCTCTGACTGTTTAGAGTTCAATATGATTCCGTCCATCTGACTGTTTGGAGCTCGATATGATTCCATCTCTCTGCCTGATTGGAGTTCTAGATGATTGCCTCTCTCTGACTGTTTGGAACTCTATTTGATTCCATCTCTCTGACTGTTTGGGGCATTATATAATCCCATCTCTCTGACTGTTTGGACCTTCATAAGATGCCATCTCTCCAACTGTTTGGAACTTGAAATCTTTCCACCTCTCTTGACTCTTGCAGCTCAATATGATTCCATCTCTCTGACTGTTTGGAGCTTTCAATGATTCCATCTCTCTGACTGTTTGGAGCTCAATATGATTACATCTCTCTGACTGTTTGGAGCACAATATGATTCCATGTCTCTGACTGTTTGGAGTTCTAAATGATTGCATCTCTGACTTGTAGCTCTATGTGATTCCATCACTCTGACTGTTTGGAGCTCTTTCTGATTTCATCTCCCTGACTGGAGCTCAATATGCTTCCATCTCTTTACTCTTTGGAGCTCAATATGGTTTCGTATATCTGACTGTTTGGAGCTCGATATGATTCCATCTCTCCAGCTATTTGGAGTTCTAGATGATTCCATCTCTCTGACTGTTTGGAACTCTACTTGATTCCATCTCTATGACTCTTTGGCGCTCTATATGATTCCTTCTCTCTGAATGTTTGGGGCACTATATGATTCCATCTCTCTGACTGTTTGGAACTCAATATGATTGCATTTCTCTTACTATTGACAGCTCTATTTAATTCCATCTCTGACTGTTTGCAGCTCGAAATAATTCCATCTCACTTGACTGTTTGGAGCTCTATGTGATTCCATCTTGCTCTTTCGAGCTCTGTATAATAGAATCTCTCTGACTGTTTGGAACACAAAATCCTTCCATCTGCCTTGACTCTTTCGAGCTCAGCATGATTCCATCTCTGACTCTTTGGAGCTCTATATGATTTCATCTCTCTGACTGTGTGGACCTACCTATCATCCATTCTCTCTGACTGTTTGAAGCTCCATATGAGTCCATCTCTTTGACCTTTTGGAGGTTTATATGATTTCATCTCTCCTACAGCATGGAACTCTATATGCTTCTATCTCTGACAGTTAGCACCTCGAAATGATTCCATATCTCTTGACTGTTTGGAGCTCTATGTGATTCTATCTTGCTCTTTCGAACTCTATACAATACCATCTCTCCGACTGTTTGAAGCTCGAAATGATTCCAGCTCTCTAGTTTGTTTGGAGATCTATGTGATTCCATCTCTCTGATTGTTTGGAGCTGCATAGGATTCCATCTCTCTGAATGTTTGGACTTCCATATGAATCCATCTCTCTGACTGTTTGGAGCACTATATGATTCAATCTCTCTGACTGTTTGGAGCTGTATAAAATGCCATCTCTACGACTGTTTGGAATTCAGAATCATTCCATCTCTCTTGACTCTTTGGAGCTCAACATGATTCCATCTCTCTGACTGTTTGGACTCTATATGATTCCATCTCTCTGATTGTTTGGACTCTATATGATTCCATTTCTCTGACATTTTGGAGGTTTATATGATTTCATCTCTCCTACAGCATGGAACTCTATATGCTTCCATCTCTGACACTTTGCACCTCGAAATGATTCCAACTCTCTTCACTGTTTGGAGCTCTATATGATTCCATCTTGCTCTTTCGAGCTCTATATAATACCATCTCTCCGACTGTTTGGAGCTTGAAATGATTCCAGCTCCCTTTTCTGTTTGGAGCTCTATATGATTCCATGTCTCTTGGCTCTTTGGGGCTCAATAGGATTCCATCTCTCTGACTGTTTGGACCTTCATAAAATGCCATCTCTCCAACTGTTTGGAACTTGAAATCTTTCCAGCTCTCTTGACTCTTGCAGCTCAATATGATTCCATCTCTCTGACTGTTTGGAGCTCTTTCTGATTTCATCTCCCTGAATGGAGCTCAATATGCTTCAATCTCTTTACTCTTTGGAGCTCTATATGGTTCCATATATATGACTGTTTGGGGCTCGATATGATTCCATCTCTATGCCTGATTGGAGTTCTAGATGATTGCCTCTCGCTGACTGTTTGGAACTCTACCTGATTCCATCTCTCTGACTGTTTGGGGCATTATATAATTCCATCTCTCTGACTGTTTGGACCTTCATAAGATGCCATCTCCCCAATTGATTGGAACATGAAATCTTTCCACCTCTCTTGCCTCTTGCAGCTCAATATGATTCCATCTCTCTGACTGTTTGGAGCTCAATATGATTACATCTCTCTGACTGTTTGGAGCTTTCTATGATTCCATCTCTCTGACTGTTTGCAGCACAATATGATTCCATCTCTCTGACTGTTTGGAACTCTACATGATTTCATCTCTCTGACTGTTTGGAACTTTCTATGATTCATTCTCTCTGACTGTTTGGAGCACTATAAGATTCCTTCTCTCCAACTGTTTGGAACTCAAAATCATTCCATCTCCCTTCATTCTTTGGAGATCAACATGATTCCATCTCTCTAACTGTTTGGAGTTCCCTATCATCCCATCTCCCTGACTGTTTGGAGCTCGATATGATTCCATCCATCTGACTGTTTGGAGCACAAAATGATTCCTTCTCTCTGACTGTTTGGCGATCTATCTGCTTCCCCCTCTCTGACTGTTTGGAGCTCTATATGATTCCATCTCTCTGACTGTTTGGAGTTCTAAATGATTGCATCTCTGACTTGTAGCTCTATGTGATTCCATCACTCTGACTGTTTGGAGCTCTTTCTGATTTCATCTCCCTGACTGGAGCTCAATATGCTTCCATCTATTTACTCTTTGGAGCTCAATATGGTTTCATATATCTGACTGTTCGGAACTCGATATGATTCCATCTCTCCAGCTATTTGGAGTTCTAGATGATTGCATCTCTCTGACTGTTTGGAACTCTACTTGATTCCATCTCTATGACTCTTTGGCACTCTATATGATTCCTTCTCTCTGACTGTTTGGGGCAATATATGGTTCCATCTCTCTGACTGTTTGGAACTCAATATGATTGCATTTCTCTTACTATTGACAGCTCTATCTAATTCCATCTCTGACTGTTTGCAGCTCGAAATAATTCCATCTCACTTGACTGTTTGGAGCTCTATGTGATTCCATCTTGCTCTTTCGAGCTCTGTATAATAGAATCTCTCCGACTGTTTGGAACTCAAAATCCTTCCATCTGCCTTGACTCTTTCGAGCTCAATATGATTCCATCTCTCTGACTCTTTGGAGCTCTATATGATTTCATCTCTCTGACTGTGTGGAGCTATCTATCATCCATTCTCTCTGACTGTTTGAAGCTTCATATGATTCCATCTCTCTGACTGTTTGGACTTCCATATGATTCCATCTCTCTGTCCTTTTGGACGTTTATATGATTTCATCTCTGACTTGTAGCTCTATGTGATTCCATCACTCTGACTGTTTGGAGCTCTTTCTGATTTCATCTCCCTGACTGGAGCTCAATATGCTTCCATCTCTTTACTCTTTGGAGCTCAATATGGTTCCATATATCTGACTGTTTGGAGCTCGATATGATTCCATCTCTATGCCTGATTGGAGTTCTAGATGATTGCCTCTCTCTGACTGTTTGGAACTCTACTTGATTCCATCTCTCTGACTGTTTGGGGCATTATATAATTCCATCTCTCTGACTGTTTGGACCTTCATAAGATGCCATCTCCCCGATTGATTGGAACATGAAATCTTTCCACCTCTCTTGCCTCTTGCAGCTCAATATGATTCCATCTCTCTGACTGTTTGGAGCTCAATATGATTACATCTCTCTGACTGTTTGGTGCTTTCTATGATTCCATCTCTCTGACTGTTTGCAGCACAATATGATTCCATCTCTCTGACTGTTTGGAACTCTACATGATTTCATCTCTCTGACTGTTTGGAACTTTCTATGATTCATTCTCTCTGACTGTTTGGAGCACTATAAGATTCCTTCTCTCCAACTGTTTGGAACTCAAAATCATTCCATCTCCCTTCATTCTTTGGAGATCAACATGATTCCATCTCTCTAACTGTTTGGAGTTCCCTATCATCCCATCTCCCTGACTGTTTGGAGCTCGATATGATTCCATCCATCTGACTGTTTGGAGCACAAAATGATTCCTTCTCTCTGACTGTTTGGCGATCTATCTGCTTCCCCCTCTCTGACTGTTTGGAGCTTTATATGATTCCATCTCTCTGACTGTTTAGAGCTTCATATGATTCCATCTCTCTGACTGTTTGGAGTTCTAAATGATTGCATCTCTGACTTGTAGCTCTATGTAATTCCATCACTCTGACTGTTTGGAGCTCTTTCTGATTTCATCTCCCTGACTGGAGCTCAATATGATTCCATCTCTTTACTGTTGGAAGCTCAATATGGTTTCGTATATCTGACTGTTTGGAGTTCGATATGATTCCATCTCTCCAGCTATTTGGAGTTCTAGATGATTGCATCTCTCTGACTGTTTGGAACTCTACTTGATTCCATCTCTATGACTCTTTGGCACTCTATATGATTCCTTCTCTCTGACTGTTTGGGGCACTATATGATTCCATCTCTCTGACTGTTTGGAACTCAATATGATTGCATTTCTCTTACTATTGACAGCTCTATCTAATTCCATCTCTGACTGTTTGCAGCTCGAAATAATTCCATCTCACTTGACTGTTTGGAGCTCTATGTGATTCCATCTTGCTCTTTCGAGCTCTGTATAATAGAATCTCTCTGACTGTTTGGAACGCAAAATCCTTCCATCTGCCTTGACTCTTTCGAGCTCAGCATGATTCCATCTCTGACTCTTTGGAGCTCTATATGATTTCATCTCTCTGACTGTGTGGACCTACCTATCATCCATTCTCTCTGACTGTTTGATGCTCCATATGAGTCCATCTCTTTGACCTTTTGGAGGTTTATATGACTTCATCTCTCCTACAGCATGGAACTCTATATGCTTCCATCTCTGACAGTTAGCACCTCGAAATGATTCCATATCTCTTGACTGTTTGGAGCTCTATGTGATTCTATCTTGCTCTTTCGAACTCTATACAATACCATCTCTCCGACTGTTTGAAGCTCGAAATGATTCCAGCTCTCTAGTTTGTTTGGAGATCTATGTGATTCCATCTCTCTGATTGTTTGGAGCTGCATAGGATTCCATCTCTCTGAATGTTTGGACTTCCATATGAATCCATCTCTCTGACTGTTTGGAGCACAATATGATTCAATCTCTCTGACTGTTTGGAGCTGTATAAAATGCCATCTCTATGACTGTTTGGAATTCAGAATCATTCCAACTCTCTTGACTCTTTGGAGCTCAACATGATTCCATCTCTCTGACTGTTTGGACTCTATATGATTCCATCTCTCTGACGTTTTGGAGGTTTATATGATTTCATCTCTCCGACAGCATGGAACTCTATATGCTTCCATCTCTGACACTTTGCACCTCGAAATGATTCCAACTCTCTTCACTGTTTGGAGCTCTATATGATTCCATCTTGCTCTTTCGAGCTCTATATAATACCATCTCTCCGACTGTTTGGAGCTCGAAATGATTCCAGCTCCCTTTTCTGTTTGGAGCTCTATATGATTCCATGTCTCTTGACTCTTTGGGGCTCAATAGGATTCCATCTCTCTGACTGTTTGGAGCACAAAATAATTCCTTCTCTCTGACTGTTTGGAACTCTATCTGCTTCCATCTCCCTGACTGTTTGGAGCTCTATATGATTCCATCTCTCTGACTGTTTAGAGCTTTCTATGATTCCATCTCTCTGACTGTTTGGAGTTCTAAATCATTGCATCACTGACTGTAGCTCTATGTTATTCCATCTCTGTGATTGTTTGGAGCTCTTTCTGATTTCATCTCCCTGACTGGAGCTCAATATGCTTCCATCTCTTTACTCTTTGGAGCTCAATATGGTTTCGTATATCTGACTGTTTGGAGCTCGATATGATTCCATCTCTCCAGCTATTTGGAGTTCTAGATGATTGCATCTCTCTGACTGTTTGGAACTCTACTTGGTTCAATCTCTATGACTCTTTGGCGCTCTATATAATTCCTTCTCTCTGAATGTTTGGGGCACTATATGATTCCATCTCTCTGACTGTTTGGAACTCAATATGATTGCATTTCTCTTACTATTGACAGCTCTATTTAATTCCATCTCTGACTGTTTGCAGCTCGAAATAATTCCATCTCACTTGACTGTTTGGAGCTCTATGTGATTCCATCTTGCTCTTTCGAGCTCTGTATAATAGAATCTCTCTGACTGTTTGGAACACAAAATCCTTCCATCTGCCTTGACTCTTTCGAGCTCAGCATGATTCCATCTCTGACTCTTTGGAGCTCTATATGATTTCATCTCTCTGACTGTGTGGACCTACCTATCATCCATTCTCTCTGACTGTTTGAAGCTCCATATGAGTCCATCTCTTTGACCTTTTGGAGGTTTATATGATTTCATCTCTCCTACAGCATGGAACTCTATATGCTTCTATCTCTGACAGTTAGCACCTCGAAATGATTCCATATCTCTTGACTGTTTGGAGCTCTATGTGATTCTATCTTGCTCTTTCGAACTCTATACAATACCATCTCTCCGACTGTTTGAAGCTCGAAATGATTCCAGCTCTCTAGTTTGTTTGGAGATCTATGCGATTCCATCTCTCTGTTTGTTTGGAGCTGCATAGGATTCCATCTCTCTGAATGTTTGGACTTCCATATGAATCCATCTCTCTGACTGTTTGGAGCACTATATGATTCAATCTCTCTGACTGTTTGGAGCTGTATAAAATGCCATCTCTACGACTGTTTGGAATTCAGAATCATTCCATCTCTCTTGACTCTTTGGAGCTTAACATGATTCCATCTCTCTGACTGTTTGGACTCTATATGATTCCATCTCTCTGATTGTTTGGACTCTATATGATTCCATCTCTCTGACATTTTGGAGGTTTATATGATTTCATCTCTCCTACAGCATGGAACTCTATATGCTTCCATCTCTGACACTTTGCACCTCGAAATGATTCCAACTCTCTTCACTGTTTGGAGCTCTATATGATTCCATCTTGCTCTTTCGAGCTCTATATAATACCATCTCTCCGACTGTTTGGAGCTCGAAATGATTCCAGCTCCCTTTTCTGTTTGGAGCTCCACATGATTCCATGTCTCTTGACTCTTTGGGGCTCAATAGGATTCCATCTCTCTGACTGTTTGGAGCACAAAATAATTCCTTCTCTCTGACTGTTTGGAACTCTATCTGTTTCCATCTCCCTGACTGTTTGGAGCTCTATATGATTCCATCTCTCTGACTGTTTAGAGCTTTCTATGATTCCATCTCTCTGACTGTTTGGAGTTCTAAATCATTGCATCACTGACTGTAGCTCTATGTTATTCCATCTCTGTGATTGTTTGAAGCTCTTTCTGATTTCATCTCTCTGATTGGAGCACTATATGATTCCATCCCTCTGACTGTTTAGAGTTCAATATGATTCCGTCCATCTGACTGTTTGGAGCTCGATATGATTCCATCTCTCTGCCTGATTGGAGTTCTAGATGATTGCCTCTCTCTGACTGTTTGGAACTCTATTTGATTCCATCTCTCTGACTGTTTGGGGCATTATATAATCCCATCTCTCTGACTGTTTGGACCTTCATAAGATGCCATCTCTCCAACTGTTTGGAACTTGAAATCTTTCCACCTCTCTTGACTCTTGCAGCTCAATATGATTCCATCTCTCTGACTGTTTGGAGCTTTCAATGATTCCATCTCTCTGACTGTTTGGAGCTTTCTATGATTCCATCTCTCTGACTGTTTGGAGCACAATATGATTCCATCTCTCTGACTGTTTGGAGCTCTACATGATTTCATCTCTCTGACTGTTTGGAACTTTCTATGATTCATTCTCTCTGACTGTTTGGAGCAATATAAGATTCCTTCTCTCCAAATGTTTGGAACTCAAAATCATTCCATCTCCCTTCATTCTTTGGAGCTCAACATGATTCCATCTCTCTAACTGTTTGGAGTTCCCTATCATCCCATCTCCCTGACTGTTTGGAGCTCGATATGATTCCATCTCTCTGACTGTTTGGAGCACAAAATGATTCCTTCCCTCTGACTGTTTGGCGATCTATCTGCTTCCCCCTCTCTGACTGTTTGGAGCTTTATATGATTCCATCTCTCTGACTGTTTAGAGCTTCATATGATTCCATCTCTCTGACTGTTTGGAGTTCTAAATGATTGCATCTCTGACTTGTAGCTCTATGTAATTCCATCAGTCTGACTGTTTGGAGCTCTTTCTGATTTCATCTCCCTGACTGGAGCTCAATATGCTTCCATCTCTTTACTCTTTGGAGCTCAATATGGTTTCGTATATCTGACTGTTTGGAGCTCGATATGATTCCATCTCTCCAGCTATTTGGAGTTCTAGATGATTGCATCTCTCTGACTGTTTGGAACTCTACTTGATTCCATCTCTATGACTCTTTGGCGCTCTATATGATTCCTTCTCTCTGAATGTTTGGGGCACTATATGATTCCATCTCTCTGACTGTTTGGAACTCAATATGATTGCATTTCTCTTACTATTGACAGCTCTATCTAATTCCATCTCTGACTGTTTGCAGCTCGAAATAATTCCATCTCACTTGACTGTTTGGAGCTCTATGTGATTCCATCTTGCTCTTTCGAGCTCTGTATAATAGAATCTCTCTGACTGTTTGGAACGCAAAATCCTTCCATCTGCCTTGACTCTTTCGAGCTCAGCATGATTCCATCTCTGACTCTTTGGAGCTCTATATGATTTCATCTCTCTGACTGTGTGGACCTACCTATCATCCATTCTCTCTGACTGTTTGATGCTCCATATGAGTCCATCTCTTTGACCTTTTGGAGGTTTATATGACTTCATCTCTCCTACAGCATGGAACTCTATATGCTTCCATCTCTGACAGTTAGCACCTCGAAATGATTCCATATCTCTTGACTGTTTGGAGCTCTATGTGATTCTATCTTGCTCTTTCGAACTCTATACAATACCATCTCTCCGACTGTTTGAAGCTCGAAATGATTCCAGCTCTCTAGTTTGTTTGGAGATCTATGTGATTCCATCTCTCTGATTGTTTGGAGCTGCATAGGATTCCATCTCTCTGAATGTTTGGACTTCCATATGAATCCATCTCTCTGACTGTTTGGAGCACAATATGATTCAATCTCTCTGACTGTTTGGAGCTGTATAAAATGCCATCTCTATGACTGTTTGGAATTCAGAATCATTCCAACTCTCTTGACTCTTTGGAGCTCAACATGATTCCATCTCTCTGACTGTTTGGACTCTATATGATTCCATCTCTCTGACGTTTTGGAGGTTTATATGATTTCATCTCTCCGACAGCATGGAACTCTATATGCTTCCATCTCTGACACTTTGCACCTCGAAATGATTCCAACTCTCTTCACTGTTTGGAGCTCTATATGATTCCATCTTGCTCTTTCGAGCTCTATATAATACCATCTCTCCGACTGTTTGGAGCTCGAAATGATTCCAGCTCCCTTTTCTGTTTGGAGCTCTATATGATTCCATGTCTCTTGACTCTTTGGGGCTCAATAGGATTCCATCTCTCTGACTGTTTGGAGCACAAAATAATTCCTTCTCTCTGACTGTTTGGAACTCTATCTGCTTCCATCTCCCTGACTGTTTGGAGCTCTATATGATTCCATCTCTCTGACTGTTTAGAGCTTTCTATGATTCCATCTCTCTGACTGTTTGGAGTTCTAAATCATTGCATCACTGACTGTAGCTCTATGTTATTCCATCTCTGTGATTGTTTGGAGCTCTTTCTGATTTCATCTCTCTGATTGGAGCACTATATGATTCCATCCCTCTGACTGTTTAGAGTTCAATATGATTCCGTCCATCTGACTGTTTGGAGCTCGATATGATTCCATCTCTCTGCCTGATTGGAGTTCTAGATGATTGCCTCTCTCTGACTGTTTGGAACTCTATTTGATTCCATCTCTCTGACTGTTTGGGGCATTATATAATCCCATCTCTCTGACTGTTTGGACCTTCATAAGATGCCATCTCTCCAACTGTTTGGAACTTGAAATCTTTCCACTTCTCTTGACTCTTGCAGCTCAATATGATTCCATCTCTCTGACTGTTTGGAGCTTTCAATGATTCCATCTCTCTGACTGTTTGGAGCTTTCTATGATTCCATCTCTCTGACTGTTTGGAGCACAATATGATTCCATCTCTCTGACTGTTTGGAGTTCTAAATGATTGCATCTCTGACTTGTAGCTCTATGTGATTCCATCACTCTGACTGTTTGGAGCTCTTTCTGATTTCATCTCCCTGACTGGAGCTCAATATGCTTCCATCTCTTTACTCTTTGGAGCTCAATATGGTTTCGTATATCTGACTGTTTGGAGCTCGATATGATTCCATCTCTCCAGCTATTTGGAGTTCTAGATGATTGCATCTCTCTGACTGTTTGGAACTCTACTTGATTCCATCTCTATGACTCTTTGGCGCTCTATATAATTCCTTCTCTCTGAATGTTTGGGGCACTATATGATTCCATCTCTCTGACTGTTTGGAACTCAATATGATTGCATTTCTCTTACTATTGACAGCTCTATTTAATTCCATCTCTGACTGTTTGCAGCTCGAAATAATTCCATCTCACTTGACTGTTTGGAGCTCTATGTGATTCCAACCTGCTCTTTCGAGCTCTGTATAATAGAATCTCTCTGACTGTTTGGAACACAAAATCCTTCCATCTGCCTTGACTCTTTCGAGCTCAGCATGATTCCATCTCTGACTCTTTGGAGCTCTATATGATTTCATCTCTCTGACTGTGTGGACCTACCTATCATCCATTCTCTCTGACTGTTTGAAGCTCCATATGAGTCCATCTCTTTGACCTTTTGGAGGTTTATATGATTTCATCTCTCCTACAGCATGGAACTCTATATGCTTCTATCTCTGACAGTTAGCACCTCGAAATGATTCCATATCTCTTGACTGTTTGGAGCTCTATGTGATTCTATCTTGCTCTTTCGAACTCTATACAATACCATCTCTCCGACTGTTTGAAGCTCGAAATGATTCCAGCTCTCTAGTTTGTTTGGAGATCTATGCGATTCCATCTCTCTGTTTGTTTGGAGCTGCATAGGATTCCATCTCTCTGAATGTTTGGACTTCCATATGAATCCATCTCTCTGACTGTTTGGAGCACTATATGATTCAATCTCTCTGACTGTTTGGAGCTGTATAAAATGCCATCTCTACGACTGTTTGGAATTCAGAATCATTCCATCTCTCTTGACTCTTTGGAGCTTAACATGATTCCATCTCTCTGACTGTTTGGACTCTATATGATTCCATCTCTCTGATTGTTTGGACTCTATATGATTCCATCTCTCTGACATTTTGGAGGTTTATATGATTTCATCTCTCCTACAGCATGGAACTCTATATGCTTCCATCTCTGACACTTTGCACCTCGAAATGATTCCAACTCTCTTCACTGTTTGGAGCTCTATATGATTCCATCTTGCTCTTTCGAGCTCTATATAATACCATCTCTCCGACTGTTTGGAGCTCGAAATGATTCCAGCTCCCTTTTCTGTTTGGAGCTCCACATGATTCCATGTCTCTTGACTCTTTGGGGCTCAATAGGATTCCATCTCTCTGACTGTTTGGAGCACAAAATAATTCCTTCTCTCTGACTGTTTGGAACTCTATCTGTTTCCATCTCCCTGACTGTTTGGAGCTCTATATGATTCCATCTCTCTGACTGTTTAGAGCTTTCTATGATTCCATCTCTCTGACTGTTTGGAGTTCTAAATCATTGCATCACTGACTGTAGCTCTATGTTATTCCATCTCTGTGATTGTTTGAAGCTCTTTCTGATTTCATCTCTCTGATTGGAGCACTATATGATTCCATCCCTCTGACTGTTTAGAGTTCAATATGATTCCGTCCATCTGACTGTTTGGAGCTCGATATGATTCCATCTCTCTGCCTGATTGGAGTTCTAGATGATTGCCTCTCTCTGACTGTTTGGAACTCTATTTGATTCCATCTCTCTGACTGTTTGGGGCATTATATAATCCCATCTCTCTGACTGTTTGGACCTTCATAAGATGCCATCTCTCCAACTGTTTGGAACTTGAAATCTTTCCACCTCTCTTGACTTTTGCAGCTCAATATGATTCCATCTCTCTGACTGTTTGGAGCTTTCAATGATTCCATCTCTCTGACTGTTTGGAGCTTTCTATGATTCCATCTCTCTGACTGTTTGGAGCACAATATGATTCCATCTCTCTGACTGTTTGGAGCTCTACATGATTTCATCTCTCTGACTGTTTGGAACTTTCTATGATTCATTCTCTCTGACTGTTTGGAGCAATATAAGATTCCTTCTCTCCAAATGTTTGGAACTCAAAATCATTCCATCTCCCTTCATTCTTTGGAGCTCAACATGATTCCATCTCTCTAACTGTTTGGAGTTCCCTATCATCCCATCTCCCTGACTGTTTGGAGCTCGATATGATTCCATCTCTCTGACTGTTTGGAGCACAAAATGATTCCTTCCCTCTGACTGTTTGGCGATCTATCTGCTTCCCCCTCTCTGACTGTTTGGAGCTTTATATGATTCCATCTCTCTGACTGTTTAGAGCTTCATATGATTCCATCTCTCTGACTGTTTGGAGTTCTAAATGATTGCATCTCTGACTTGTAGCTCTATGTAATTCCATCAGTCTGACTGTTTGGAGCTCTTTCTGATTTCATCTCCCTGACTGGAGCTCAATATGCTTCCATCTCTTTACTCTTTGGAGCTCAATATGGTTTCGTATATCTGACTGTTTGGAGCTCGATATGATTCCATCTCTCCAGCTATTTGGAGTTCTAGATGATTGCATCTCTCTGACTGTTTGGAACTCTACTTGATTCCATCTCTATGACTCTTTTGCGCTCTGTATGATTCCTTCTCTCTGAATGTTTGGGGCACTATATGATTCCATCTCTCTGACTGTTTGGAACTCAATATGATTGCATTTCTCTTACTATTGACAGCTCTATCTAATTCCATCTCTGACTGTTTGCAGCTCAAAATAATTCCATCTCACTTGACTGTTTGGAGCTCTATGTGATTCCATCTTGCTCTTTCGAGCTCTGTGTAATAGAATCTCTCCGAGTGTTTGGAACTCAAAATCATTCCATCTGCCTTGACTCTTTCGAGCTCAATATGATTCCATCTCTCTGACTCTTTGGAGCTCTATATATTTTCATCTCTCTGACTGTGTGGACCTACCTATCATCCATTCTCTCTGACTGTTTGAAGCTCCATATGATTCCATCTCTCTGACTGTTTGGACTTCCATATGATTCCATCTCTCTGTCCTTTTGGACATTTATATGATTTCATCTCTCCTACAGCATGGAACTCTATATGCTTCCATCTCTGACAGTTTGCACCTCGAAATCATTCCATCTCTCTTGACTGTTTGGAGCTCTATGTGATTCCACCTTGCTCTTTCGAACTTTATACAATACCATCTCTGCGACTGTTTGAAGCTCGAAATGATTACAGCTTTCTAGTTTGTTTGGAGATCTATGTGATTCCATCTCTCTGACTGTTTGGAGCTGCATAGGATTCCATCTCTCTGACTGTTTGGACTTCCATATGAATCCATCTCTCTGACTGTTTGGAGCAATATATATTTCAATCTCTCTGACTGTTTGGAGCTGTATAAGATGCCATCTCTACGACTGTTTGGAACTTGAAATGATTCCAGCTCTCTTCTCTGCTTGGAGCTCTATTTGATTCCATCTTGCTCTTTCGAGCTCTGTATAATAGAATCTCTCTGACTATTTGGAACTCGAAATCATTCCATCTGCCTTGACTCTTTCGAGCTCAACGTGATTCCATCTCTCTGACTCTTTGGAGCTCTATATGATTTCATCTCTCTGACTGTGTGGACCTACCTATCATCCATTCTCTCTGACTGTTTGGAGCTCTATATGATTCCATCTCTCTGACAGTTTGAGCTCCATAAGATGCCATCTCTCCAATGGTTTGGAAGTCGAAATTATTCCATCTCTCTTGACTCTTTCGAGCTCAACATGATTCCATCTCTCTGACTGTTTGGACTGCAGATGATACCATCTCTCTCTCTTTTTTTGGAGGTTTTTATGATTTCTTCTCTCCTACAGCTAGGAGCTTTTTATGATTTCATCTCAGTGACTGTTTGGAGCGCTATGATTCCATCTCTCTGACTGTTTGGATAGCTATATACCATCTCTGACTGTTTGGAGTTCTTTATGATTCCATCTCCCAGACTGTTTGTAGCTCTCCAGGCTTATACCTCTCTGTCTGTTGGAGCTCTATATGATTGCATCTCTCTGACTGTTTGGAGCTCTGTATGATTGCATCTCTCTGACTGTTTGGAGCTCTATATGATCCTCCCTCCGAAGTTTTGGAGCTCGAAATGATTCCTTCTCTCTGACTGGAGAACTAAATGATCCTACCTCTCTGACTTTTTGGATCTCCACATGATTCCATCTCTAATGACATTTTGGAACTCTATTTCTTTCTATCTCTCTGACTGTTTGGAGCTCAATACGATTCCCCATCTCTGACTGTTTGGACTTCCATATGATTCCATCTCTCTGACCTTTTGGACTCTATATGATTCCATCTCTCTGACTGTTTGGACTCTATATGATTCCATCTCTCTGACCTTTTGGAGGTTTATATGATTTCATCTCTCCTACAACATGGAATTCTATATGCTTTCATCTCTGACAGTTTGCACCTCGAAATGATTCCATCTCTCTTGACTGTTTGGAGCTCTTTATGATTCCATCTAGCTCTTTCGAGCTCTATATAATACCATCTCTCCGACTGTTTGGAGCTCGAAATGATTCCAGCTCCCTTCTCTGTTTGGAGATCTACATGATTCCATGTCTCTTGACTCTTTGGGGCTCAATATGATTCCATCTCTCTGAATGTTTGGAGCTCCATATGATTCCATTTATTTTACTATTGGGAGCTCTATATGATTCCATCTCTGAGTGTTTGCAGCTCGAAATCATTCCATCTCTCCGACTGTTTGGAGCTCTATATGATTCCATCTCTCTGACTGATTGGAGCTCTATATGATCCATCTCTCTGACAGTTTGGAACTCCATAAGATGCCATCTCTCCGTCGGTTTGGAACTCAAAATCATTCCATCTCTCTTGACTCTTTCGAGCTCAACATGATTCTATACGATTCCATCTCTCTGACTGTTTGGAGCTGTATAAGATGCTATCTCTACGACTGTTTGGAACTCGAAATCATTCTATGCATCTTGACTTTGGAGCTCAACATGATTCCATCTCTCTGACTGTTTGGAGCTGTATAAGATGCTATCTCTACGACTGGAACTCGAAATCATTCTATGCATCTTGACTTTGGAGCTCAACATGATTCCATCTCTCTGACTGTTTGGACTCCATATGATTCCATCTCTGACTTTTTGGATCTCTACATGATTCAATCTCTCTGACTGTTTGCACTCAAAATGATTCCATCTCTGACTTTTTGGATCTCTACATGATTCAATCTCTCTGACTGTTTGGACCTCAATATGAGTACATCTCTCTGACTGGAGCTCTTTCTTATTTCCTCTCTCTAAATGTTTGGAGTTCTATATGATTCCACATCTCTAACTGTTTGGAGCAGTATATGATTCAATCTCTCTGACAGGAGCACAAAAATGATTCCTTCTCTCTGACTGTTTGGAGCTCTATACGATGCCATCTCTATGACTGTTTGGAACTCGAAATAATTCCATCTCTCTGGACTCTTTTGAGCTCAATAAAATTCCATCTCTCTGACTGTTTGGAGCTCCATATGATTCCAATTCTCTTACTGTTGGGAGCTCTATATGATTCCATCTCTGACTGCAGCTCCAAATTATTCCATCTCTCTTGAATGTTTTCAGCTCTATATGATTCCAGCTTGCTATTTCGAGCTCTATATGATACATCTCTCCGACTGTTTGGAGCTCGAAATGATTCCAGCTCTCTTTTCTGTTTGGAGCTCAATGCGCTTCTGTCTATCTGACTGTTTGGAACTCCATACGATTACATTTCTCTGTCTGTTTGGAGTTCTTAATGATTGCATCTCTCTGACTATTTGGAGCTCTCTTATGATTCCATGTCTCTGACTGTTTGGAGCACTATATGATTCCATCTCTCTGACTGTTTGGAGCTCTATAAGATGCCATCTCTCCGACTGTTTGGAGCTCAAAATGATTCCAGCTCTCTTTTCTGTTTGGAGCTCAATGTGATTCCGTCGATCTGACTGTTTGGAACTCTATACGATTCCATCTCTACGACTCTTTGGAACTCAAAAACAAGTCCATCTCTCTTGACTCTTTGGAGCTCAACATGATTCAATCTCTCTGACTGGACTCTATATGATTCCATCTCTCTGGTTTTTTGGCGGTTTATATGATTTCATTCCTCCTACAGCTTGGAACTCTATATGATTCCATCTCAGTGACTGTTTGGAGTGCTTTGATTCCATCTCTCTGACTGTTTGCAGTCCTATATAATTCCATCTCCCTGACTGTTTGTAGCTCTCCAGGCTTATACCTCTCTCTCTGTTTGGAGCTCTGTATACTTCTGACTGTTTGGAACTCTATACAATTGCATCTCTCGGACCGTGTGGATCTCTGTATGATTCCATCTCTCTGACTGTTTGAAGGTCTATATTAGTCCATCTCTCCCAGGTTTTGTAGCACAAAATGATTTCTTCTCTCTGACTGGAGCTCTAAATGATTCTAGCTCTCTGACTGTTTGGATCTCCACATGACTCCATCTCTAATGACTCTTTGGAACTCTATTTCTTTCCATCTCTTTGACTGTTTGGAGCTCCATAGGATTCCATCTCTCTCACTCTTTGGAGGACTATATGATTCCATCTCTCTGACTGTTTGGAGCTGTATAAGATGCCATCTCTACGACTGTTTGGAACTTGAAATGATTCCAGCTCTCTTCTCTGCTTGGAGCTTTATGTGATTCTATCTTGCTCTTTCGAGATCTATATAATAGAATCTCTCCGACTGTTTAGAACTCGAAATCATTCCATCTGCCTTGACTCTTTCGAGCACAACATGTTTCCATCTCTCTGACTCTTTGGAGCTCTATATGATTTCATCTCTCTGACTGTGTGCAGCTACCTATCATCCATTCTCTCTGACTGTTTGGAGCTCTATATGATTCCATCTCTCTGACTGTTTGGAGCACTATATGATTCCATCTCTCCAACTGTTTGGAGCTCGAAATGTTTCCAGCTCAATTTTCTGTTTGGAGCTCAATGTGTTTCTGTCTATCTGACTGTTTGGGACTCTATACGATTCCATTTCTCCGTCTGTTTGGAGTTCTTAATGATTGCATCTCTCTGACTGTTTGGAGCTCTTTTATGATTCCATATCTCTGACTGGAGCACTATATGATTCCATCTCTCAGAATGTATGGAGCTCCATAGGATTCCATCTCTCTGACTGTTTGGACTTCCATATGATTCTATCTCTCTCACTCTTTGGAGCACTACATGATTCCATTTCTCTGACTGTTTGGAGCTGCATAAGATGCCATCTCTACGACTGTTTGGAACTTGAAATGATTCCAGCTCTCTTCTCTGCTTGGAGCTCTATGTGATTCCATCTTGCTCTTTCAAGCTCTATATAATACCATCTCTCCGACTGTTTGAACCTCGATATGATTCCAGCTCTCTAGTTTGTTTGGAGATCTATGTGATTCCATCTCTCTGACTGTTTGGAGTGCTATGATTCCATCTCTCTGGTTGTTTGGAGCTCCAAGATTCCATCTCTTTGACTGTTTGGATAGCTATATACCATCTCTGACTGTTTGGAGTTCTTTATGATTCCATCTCCCTGACTGTTTGTAGCTCTCCAGGCTTACACCTCTCTGTCTGTTTGGAGCTCTGTATACTTCGATCTGACTGTTTGGAGCTCTATATGATTCCATCCCTCCGACGTTTTGGAGCTCGAAATGATTCCTTCTCTCTGACTGGAGCTCTAAATGATTCTACCTCTCTGACTGTTTGGATCTCCACATGATTCCATCTCTAATGACTGTTTGGAGCTCTAGTTTTATCCATGTCTCTGACTGGAGCTCCATAGGATTCCATGTTTCTGACTGTTTGGACTCCATATGAATCCATCTCTCTGACTGTTTGCAGCACTATATGATTCAATCTCTCTGACTGTTTGGACTCTATATATTTCCATCTCTCTGAACTTTTGGACGTTTATATGATTTCATCTCTCCTACAGCATGGAACTCAATATGCTTCCATCTCTGACTGTTTGCACCTCGAAATGATTCCTTCTCTCTTGACTGTTTGGAGCTCTATGTGATTCCATCTTGCTCTTTCGAACTCTATATAATACCATCTCTCTGACTGAGCTCGAAATGATTCCAGCTCTCTAGTTTGTTTGGAGATCTATGTGAATCCATCTCTCTGACTGTTTGGAGCTTCATAGGATTCCATCTCTCTGACTGTTTGCACTTCCATATGAATCCATCTCTCTGACTGTTTGAGCACTATATGATTCAATCTCTCTGACTGTTTGGAGCTGTATAAGATGCCATCTCTACGACTGTTTGGAACTCGAAATCATTCCATCTCTTGACTCTTTAGAGATCAACATGATTCCATCTCTCTGACTGGACTCTATATGATTCCATCTCTGACTTTTTGGATCGCTACATGATTCAATCTCTCTAACTGTTTCGAACTCTATATGATTCCAAGTCTCTGACTGTTTGGAGCAGTATATGATTCAATCTCTCGACTGGAGCACAAAATGATTCCATCTCTCTGACTGGAGCTGTATAAGATGCCATCTCTACGACTGTTTGGAACTCGAAATCGTTCCACCTTTCTTGACTCTTTGGAGCTCAACATGATTCCATCTCTCTGAATGTTTGGACTCCATATGATTCCATTTCTCTTACTATTGGGAGCTCTATATGATTTCATCCTGCTCTTTCGAGCTCTATATAATACGATCTCTCTGACTGTTTGGAGCACGAAAAGATTCCAGCTGTTTTCTGTTTTAAACTCTATACGATTCCATCTCTCTTGACTCTTTGGAGCTCAATATGATTCCATCTCTCTGAATGCTTGCAGCTCGATATGATTCCATCTGTCTTGACTGTTTGTAGCTCAATATGATTACAGCTTGCTCTTTCAAACTCTATATAATACCATCTCTCCGACTCTTTAGAGCTCGAAATGATTCCAACTCCCTTGTTTATTCGGAACTCTCTGTGATTCCATCTGTCTGACTGTTTGGAGCTCAATATGATTCCAGCTATCCGACTGTTTGGAGCTCAAAATGATTCGATCTCTCCGTCTATTTGGAGTTCCTAATGATTGCATCTCTCTGACTTTTTGGAGCTTTATATGATTCCATCTCTCTGACTATTTGGAGCTCTATATGATTTCATCTCTCGGTGACTGGAGCTCTCTATGATTCCCTCTCTCTGACTGTTTGGTCCACTATATGATTCCATCTCTTTGACTGTTTGGAGCTCTATAAGATGCCAACTCTCCGACTGTTTGGAACTCGAAATCATTCCATCTATCTTGACTCTTTGGAGCTCAACATGATTCCATTGCTCTAACTGTTTTGATCTCCCTATCATCCAATCTCCCTGACTGTTTGGAGCTTGATATGATTCCATCTCTCCGACTGTTTGCAGCACACAATCATTCCTTCTCTCTAACTGTTTGGAGCTCTATATAATTCCATCTCTCTGACTGGAGCTCCAAATGATACCATATCAAATGACAGTTTGGAGCTCTAATTGATTCAATATCTCTGGAGCTCCATATATTTCCATCTCTCTGACTTTTGGAGCTCTATTTCTTTCCATCTCTTTGACTGCTTTGTGCTCCATATGATTCCATCTCTCTGCCTGTTTCGATCTCTATCTGCTTCCATCTCTCTGACAGTTTGGAGCTCTATATGATTCCATCTCTCTGACTTTTTGGAGCTCAATATGATTCCGACTATCTGACTGTTGGGAACTCTATATGATTCCATCTCTCCGGCTGTTTGGAGTTGAATATTATTGCATCTGACTGTTTGGACCTCTATTTGATTCCATCTCTCTGACTGTTTGGAGCTCGAGGATTCCATCTCACTGACTGTTTTGCTCTCTATATGATACCATCTCTGACTCTTTTGAGATCTATAAGATTCCATCTCTCTGACTGTTTGGAACTCATTCTGATTTCATCTCTCTGACTGTTTAGAGCTCAACATGATTCCATCTCTCTGACTGTTTGGACTCTATATGATTGCATTTCTCTGACTTTTTGGAGGTTTATATGATTTCATATCTCCTACAGTATGGAGCTCTATATGATTCCATCTCAGTGACTGTTTGGAGCGCTATGATTCCATCTCTCTGACTGTTTGGAGTTCCAAGATTCCATCTCTCTGACTGTATGGATATCTATATACCATCTCTGACTGATTAGAGTTCTGTATGATTCCATCTCATTGACTGTTCGTAGCTCTCCAGGCTTATACCTCTCTGTCTGTTTGGAGCTGTGTATCCTTCTATGTGACTGTTTGGAGCTCCATAGGATTCCATCTCTCTGACTGTTCGGACTTCCATCTGATTCCATCTCTCTCACTGTTTGGAGCACTATATGATTCCATCTCTTTTGACTTTTTGGAGCTCTATATGATTCTTGCTCTATCGAGCTCTATATACCATCTCTCCAACTGTTTGGAGCTCAAAATGATTCCAGTTCTCTTGACTCTTTGGAGGTCAATATGATTCTATCTCTCTGAATGTTTGGAGCACCGTATGATTCCATTTCTTTTACTATTGGGAGCTCTATATACCGTCTCAGAATGTTTGCAGCTCGATATGATTCCATCTCTCTTGACTGTTTGGAGCTCTATATGATTACATCTTGCTCTTTCAAATTCTATATACCATCTCACCGACTCTGGAGCTTGAAATGATTCCAGCTCTCTTGTTTTTTTGGAGCTCTATGTGATTCCATATCTCTGACTGTTTGGAGCTCAATATGATTCCGTCTATCTGACTGTTTGGAGCTTTCTATGATTCCATCTTTCTGACTGTTTGCAGCACCATAAGATGCCTTCTCTCTAACTGTTTGGAACTCGAAATCATTCCATCTCCCTTCATTCTTTGGAGCTCAACATGATTCCATCTCTCTCACTGTTTGGATTTTCCTATCATCCCATCTCCCTGACTTTTTGGAGCTCTATATGATTCCATCTCTCTGACTGTTTAGAGCTTTATTTGATTCCATCTCTCTGACTGTTTGGAGTTCTAAATGATTGCATTACTGACTGTAGCTCTATGTAATTCCATCTCTGTGACTCTTTGGAGCTCTTTCTGATTTCATCTCTCTGACTGGACTCTTTCTGATGCCAACTCTCTGACTGTTTGGAGCTCGATATGATTCCATCTCTCCACCTGTTTGGAGTTCTAGATGATTGCATCTCTCTGACTGTTTGGAACTCTACCTGATTCCATCTCTCCGTCTATTTGGCGCTCTATATGATTCCATCTGTCTCACTGTTTGGGGCACTATATGATTCCATCTCTCTGACTGTTTGGACCTCCATAAGATGCCATCTCACCAACTGTCTGAAACTTGAAATCTTTCCACCTATCTTGACTCTTGGAGCTTAATATGATTCCATCTCTCTGACTGTTTGGAGCACTATAAGATTCCTTCTCTCCAACTGTTTGGAACTCGAAATCATGCCATCTCCCTTCATTCTTTGGAGCTCAACATGATTCCATCTCTCTAACTGGAGTTCCCTATCATCCCATTTTCCTGACATTTTGGGGCTCGATAAGATTCCATCTCTCTGACTGTTCACAGCTTTATTTGATTCCCTCTCTCTGACTGTTTGGTGTTCTAAATGATTGCATCACTGACTGTAGCTCTATGTGATTCCATCTCTCTGACTCTTTGGAGCTCTTTCTCATTTCATCTCTGTGACTGGACTCTTTCTGATTCCATCTCTCTGACTGTTTGGAGCTCAATATGATTCCGTCAATCTGACTGTTTGGAGCTCGATACGATTTCATCTCTCCGCCTGTTTGGAGTTCCAGGTGATTGCATCTCTCTGTTTGGAACTCTACTTCATTCCGTCTCTCTTACTCTTTGGCGGTCTGTATGATTCCATCTCTCTGACTGTTTGGAGCTCAATATGATTCCATCTCTGACTGTTTGGAGCTCTATATGATTCCATCTCTCTGACTGGAGCTTTCTATGATTCCATCCCACTGACTGTTTGGAGCACTATAAGATTCCTTCTCTCCAACTGTTTGGAACTCGAAATTATTCCATCTCCCTTCATTCTTTGGAGCTCAACATGATTCTATCTCTCTCACTGTTTGGAGTTCCCTATCATCCCATCTCCCTTACTGTTTGGAGCTCTATATGATTCCATCTCTCTGACTGTTTAGAGCTTTATTTGATTACATCTCTCTGACTGTTTGGAGTTCTAAATGATTGCATCACTGACTGTAGCTCTATGTGATTCCATCTCTGTGACTCTTTGGAGCTCTTTCTGATTTCATCTCTGACTGGACTCTTTCTGATTCCATCTTTCTGACTGTTTGGAGCTCAATATGATTCCGTCTATCTGACTGTTTGGAGCTAGATATGATTCCATCTCTCCGCCTGGTTGGAGTTCTAGATGATTGCATCTCTCTGGCTGTTTGGAACTCTACTTGATTCCATCTCTCTTACTCTTTGGCGCTCTATATGACTCCATCTCTCTGACAGTTTGGACCTCCATAAGATGCCACCTCCCCAACTATTTGGAACTTGAAATCTTTCCACCTCTCTTAACTCTTGGAGCTCAAGATGATTCCATCTCTCTGACTGGAGCTCAATATGATTCCATCTCTCTGTTTGGAGCTCTACATGATTTCATCTATCTGACTGTTTGTAGCTTTCTATGAATCCATCTCTCTGACTGTTAGGAGCACTATAAGATTCCTTCTCCCCAACTGTTTGGAACTCGAAATCATTCCATCCTCCTTCATTCTTTGGAGCTCAACATGATTCCATCTCTCTGTTTGGAGTTCCCTATCATCCCATCTCCCTGTTTGCAGCTTGATATGATTCCATCTCTCTGACTGTTTGGAGCACAAAGTGATTCCTTCTCTCCGACTGTTTGGAGCTCTATATGATTCTAACTCTCTGACTGTTTGGAGTTCTAAATGATTGCATCACTGACTGTAGTTCTATGTGATTCCAACTCTCTGACAGTTTGGAGCTCTTTCTGATTTCATCTCCCTGACTGGAGCTCAATATGATTCCATCTCTCTGATTGTTTGGAGCTCAATATGGCTCCGTATATCTGACTGTTTGGAGCTCAATGTGATACCGTCTCTCCTGCTGTTTGGAGTTCTAGATGATTCCATCTCTCTGACTCTTTGGCGCTCTATATGATTCCATCTCTCTGACAGTTGGGACCTCCATAAGATTCCATCTCCCAGCCTGTTTGGAACTCGCAATCATTCCACCTCTCTTGACTCTTTGGAGCTCTATATGATTCCATCTCTCTGACTGTTTGGGGTACTATATAATTCCATCCCTCCGACTGTTTGGAGCTCTATACAATCCCATCTCTATGACTGTTTGGAGATCCATATGAGTCCATTTCTCTTACTATTCGAAGATCTATATTATTCCATCTCTCTTGACTCTTTGCAGCTCTATTTGCTTCCATCTCTCTGATTGTTTGGAGCTCTATATGCTTCTGTCTCTCTGACTGGAACTCCATATAATTGCATCTCTCTGACTGTTTGGAGCTCTATATGATTCCATCTTTCTGACTGCTTGGAGCTCTATAATATGCACCCTGGTGATTGCCCCATGTTTGTTCTTCAATTCAACCCAACTGGCCTCATTTGATGTCCCTTTTCCTGTATCATCCCTGCTCTCTACTATAATTGTTTCTTTAATCAATCTTGAAAACTCTCCACTCCTTTTTTATCCCTCTATTGCATCTGAAAACCCTGTAACCTTGGATACTGAATTACCATTTCTGCCCTTCTTTCAGCTATGTCCCATTAATAGCTATGATATCATAATCCCATGTATCAATCTGTGTTCTCAACCCACCTGCCTTATTTGCTTGGCTTATTGCCTTTTAAAAAGTGCCAATTAGCACTGCCAAACTCCCTTATCTATTTTCTGGCCTTTGCTTCTTCTGCCTTGCAAACACACTATTTTTCTGCCTTCCATTTGCAATTTTCCTTCTCTTTCTTCCAAATCTACTCTTAAGTTTCCCATCAACCTGCCAAGCTAGTTTATAACTCTTCCTAACAACACTAGCAAAATCCCCTGTAAGAACATTTTTTTATTCATTCATGGGATGTGGTCTTTGCTGGCTGGATCAGCATTTATTGCCCATCCCTCGGTGCCCTTGAGAAGGTGCTGGTGAGCTGCCTTCTTAAATCGCTGCAGTCCATGTGATGATGGTACACCCACTGTGCTGTTAGGAAGGGAGTTCCAGGATTTTGACTCAGCGACCGTGAAGGAACGGCAATATATTTCCAAGTCAGGATGGTGAGTGGCTTGGAGGGGAACTTCCAGTTGGTGGTGTTCCCACCTATCTGCTGCCCTTGTCCTACTAGATGGTAGTAGTCATGGGGTTGGAAGGTGATATCGAAGGGGCCTTGGTGAATTCCTGCAGTGCGTCTTGTAGATGGTACACACTACTGCTATTGTGCATTGGTGGTGGAGGGAGTGAAAGTTTGTGCTGTGGTGCAAATCAAGTGGGCTGCTTTGTCCTGGATGGTGTCAAGCTTCTTGAGTGCTGTTGGAGCTGCACTCATCCGGGCAAGTGGGGAGTATTCCATCACACTCCTGACTTGTACCTTGCAGATAGTGGACAGGCTTTGGGAATTCAGGTGGGTTACTCGTCACACTATTCCAATCCTGTGACCTGCTCTTGTAGCCACAGTATTTATATGGCGAGTTTCTGGTCAATGGTAACCCCCAGGATGTTGATAGTGGGGGATTCAGTATTGGTAATGCCATTGAACATCAAGGGGCGATGTTTGGATTCTATCTTGTTGCCTGACACTTGTGTGGTGCGAATATTACATGCCACTTGTCAACCTAAATCTGGATATTGTCCAGGTCTTGTTGCATTTGGACATGGACTGCTTCGGTATCTGAGGAGTCATGAATGGTGCTGAACATTGTGCAATAATCAGTGAACATCCCCACTTCTGACCTTGTAATGGAAGGAAGGTCATTGATGAAGCAGCTGAAGATGGTTGGGCCAAGGACACTACCCTGAGAAACTCCTGCAGTAATGTCCTGAAGCTGAGATGACTGACCACCAACAACCACAACCATCTTCTTTTGTGCTAGGTATGACTCCAACCAGCGGAGAGTTTTCCCGATTCCTATTGACTCCAGTTTTGCTAGGGCTCTTTGATGCCACATTCTGTTAAATGCTGCCTTGATGTCAAGGGCAATCAGTCTCACCTCACCTCTGGAGTTCAGCTCTTTTGTCCATGTTTGAACCAAGGCTGTAATAAGGTCAGGAGCTGAGTGGCCCTGGCAGAACTCAAACTGGGCGTCAATGAGCAGGTTATTGCTAAGCAAGTGCCACTTGATAGCACTGTTGATAACCCCTTCCATTACTTTACTGATGATCGAAAGTGGACTGACGAGGCGGCAATTGGCCGGGTTGGATTTGGTCCTGGCCCTGTTGTGATGCAACCTGTCCAGTCTGTACAGACCCCACTTCCCCCAAATCCCAGAACTGAATACTGATTGGAGAGTGAGATGCACTGCCTTGATTGCCCATTCCCTCTTTGCCTGCATACCCTTAATCTGCAAGGTGACAACATCCAGAAACGTGCTATCCACAAAGTTCTCCAAAACCCAGTACCCGAGCTGCTCTAAATGATGACACTTCCTGCACGTGGTTGGCCAGCCCATGAAAAGTATCCAGGATTTCCCACATGGCACACGATGTGGATTCCACAGGTTGAGGTTCCCTGTCTGAGCTTCATTTTCTAGACTGTTATCCACTTACCAGCTACTCACCAATCACTTACTCCGGTTGGCAAGTCACTATAGCTGTTTTGTAGATTTTGCGTTGTTGTGGGAGATTTCATTGGAAGCTCACTCCCCCACTTTAACTCCTTGCTGACTGCACTCAGTCTCCACCCATGTTCGCCACTGCCACTGCTGTCAGTGAGTCTGCTCACCAAACATGGAATAGGGTATTCAGAGCCAATGCCTATTTTCGCCAAATCTGTGAAGCTCGTGGATTGCTGCACAGAGGGCTGCACTAAGATTACATTCACTGGGTTATCATTGCACCTCAAAGCTGTTTAACAACAGATACCCTCCTCACTGTCAAACAAATCAGAATGAATATTAGAATTAAATTCTAATCTAATAGCTTCCAAAGCAGATGATCTTTTGGGTTGTCAACAATGCAAATTTAGTTTCTGTTTAACATTGCTTTTCCCCAAATATTAAAACATTTATAACCTTCAATACATTAAAGCTCTGTTCTGTAAAATAATCCTCAATTTTAGTCTATTATTTAAGATTTAAAAAGGGTAATGTCACATTAGCAGAAATATAATCAACCTGTATACCATGCTTAATTATTCTGGCCCATGGATCTTGCTTCACATTCTTCAAAATTATTACAGTTCCTTAAGTTTTTTTTTAGAGTTCAGTTTTAATTTTCTTTTTTTGGTTTTGCTCAGATGGAACTTTGCTTGCAGCACATCGAAAGCCCAGGTTATCAGAAGCCGAGTCTGGAGTGTTTCCCATCCTAGAGTCAAGAACAGCAAATTAGCTCTCTGCTTTCCTTCATTTCAATGTTTGATATAATTTAACTGTAGTTTGGGTCACTGAGCACAATCAGCTGCTGGCTGTGGTTAACCTATGTTTGTTGATTGGACTGCAGATCAATGTTCTCTTTAAACTTTTCTTGTTATGAGTAGGCAGTTTTTGCAATGTGCAATATCTTTAATTTGTTTGACATGGCTGAGCACATGTGGAGTTTAACACAAAACAGGGCCTGAAAGATATCTTACAGGCTGCTGCACGTGAGCTAGCAGTGGTCACATCTCAAACCCATATTGCTCACTTATTGCTTCCTGGAAAACCCAGATAGTTGGAGGACACAGCACTATTTAAAGGCAGTCAAAGCCTCTTAAAGGGGGGTTATGTCTGGCTGGAAAAACTATTATGCTACTTGCCACTAAAAACATAGAAGCTGTGAGAGAACTGGCAACTTTCTCAGATGCTGTTGCAGAAGCCATGGTGCAGGAAGTGGAGAGGAGACGACACATCCTCTGTCCCACAGGCAGCAGGAAGCCAACTGGGCAGCCAATGAGGAGGTGGTGGGAAAAGAATGGCAGCAAGATCAATGCCAGGTGTCAGCATCCACACACTTGCCTGAGTCAGATGGTCAAGGGTTCAAACCTCACTCCTCCGTTTAACCAATCAGGTGTATAAAAAAGTCAAATGTCATTGTTTTGAAAAGCAGAGGAGTTATCCTCAGTCTCGTGGCCAAATTTATCCCTCAACCAACATCAAAAACAAATTATCTGGTCATTATCACATTGTTGTCTGTGGAACCTTGCAATTTGCAAATTGTCTGCCATATTTAACCATGTTCAAAGAGACTACACTTCAAAAGTACTTCATGGGCTGTGAAGCAGTGGAATTTCCTGAGATTGTGAAAGACACGAGAAATGAGATCTGTTCTTTGTTGCGCTGGAGCCATCTCACCCACTCTCTTTCAGTCTGCACTCCTCCCTTCTATGTTCAACCCCTTTATTTTTGAATATTATCCTTATTCAGCCATATTTCACTGCTCCAACAACAGTCAGTCTCTCCACCCAATGTATATTGTCTTTATCTTCCTGGAGACATTGGATTAACAAAGATTAAAGACGGCCTGGCTACTAAAGGTGGTTTCATACACTCATTCTCTCTGAGTTTCTCATTGAAGGGATAGCAGCAGACTTCTCACTCTTTGTAAATGATCAGTATTGCTGTCAATCATAAAAATCCAGCCTTTTTTTTTATTTACGTTATAAGTTCTTATTTCCAGGCTGATAAGGGAAGACACCAGTATGGTGTGGCAGTGCCTCTAGTGGCAGGAGGTTTGCATGGATAGTTTCTATTATAAATGCAGACGGGAATTTATACTAGGAACTTGTCAAGATACATTTGGCTGCTGAAATCCCCTTTGATACTGTTCACAATGGGCAGGAGAATAGTTACTAGAAGTTGGGAATTCTGCAGCATGTAACTCACTTTTTTATTCTTTCATGGGATGTGGGCATTACAGGCAAGGCCAGCATTTATTGCCCATCCATAATTGCTCCTGAGAAGTGAGCCACCTGTTTTAACTGCTGCAGCCCATCTGCTTTGATTTTTCTGGAGTGGTTTGGTACGAGTGAGTGGCTTGCTAAGCCATTTCAGAGGGCAGTTAAGCATCAACCACATTATTGTGGTTGGGTGAGACCTGGTATGGGACCAGGGTAAGGGCAGTAAATTTCCTTCTCTAAAGGTCTTTAGTGAGCCTGATGGGTTTTTACAATAATTGATGAGTTTCACAGTCACCATTACTTAAGACTAGCTCTCAATTCCAGATTTGTATTAATTAACTGAATTTAAATACTACCAGCTATCACGGTCAGATTTGAAACCATGCCTCCAGATCATTAGTCTGGGCATCTGAATTATCAGTTAAGTGACATTTCCACTACTGCACTATCTCCTGTATTTCCAAGGCATTTCCACTTGCACAGCTGACCAGAGACAGCAGCAGGGGCGATGGTCTCCATTCAAAGCCTGGGCATTAAGGCTTCTCTCGAACACTCCCTTCATCCTCCTCTTCTCTCTCCTTCCCACAATTCTCTGAGGAAGAGTGGTGTATTGGTCCCTCCTCCTCATCCAGCTCCAGGGCTCTCTGAATTATCATACTGTGGAACGTGCAGCAGACAACAACACAGAACACCTTGGCTGGCTCATACTGGAGGACAGCACCATCCAGTCAAGACAATAGAAGCATATCAAGATGCCAATGGTCTGCTCAATGTAGGCTGATATAAGTAGATTGCTCTGGTTGTAGCACTTGCTGCCCTTTGTCTGGGTACTAGACAGGTGTCAAGAGCTATCACCTCAGAGGATAACCTTTATCCACCAGAAGAGGAGTCCGGATGTTGGGCTGAAGTGGTGCAACACTCGGGACTCTCACAGGATAAAGGAATCATGACACGTGCTTGGAAACTGAACACAAACCTGCAAGATATGCTTCCTGTGATCGCAGACCATCCGGATGGTGACAAAGGCCAAGTGCCCTCTGTGCCTGCACTGGTCCATCTGTGTCAAAATAGATGTATTCTCTTGCCCACTGGAATAGGGTATCCATGATCTGCCTGCCAAAATGCCATCCAGGTCCACAGCCGGAACAAGGCAGATGCAAACAAATTCAGGGAGACTGTAACCTTGACAGGTAGAGGACTGTCATGAGTGCCAAGAGGCAACAGGTCATTTTGAACCAGAGCATAAATGTGAGAGACCAGCTGTCTGGATAGGCACAACATCTTACAGCACTGGTACTCTGTCATCTGCAGGGAGCTGACTCTTCGGTGGTACACCCAATGTCATAGGTTGTGCCACCTCCTCCTTATAATTCCTCTCCGTGATCCTTTGGCTTCCTCCTGGCTTGGAGGATGCATCAGCTGAGGCTCTTCCTCTCTGCTCTACCTGATGTTAGGAGCCTGTTCCCATCAATGCTCCCTCAGCTGCCGGTAGTTTGTTTAACAGGGCCAACCTCTGCTGCCCAGGTCATGCCAACCTGACATCCCTCTCTGGACTCCAACCTCTCTTCAGTGAGAAATGCAAGCCTCTCAGCACCAGCAATAGCAACTCTGTGCCACTGGTTGAGCGTGATTGTCCACCTTTTATATGTGTTGACCAGTGTCTCCTTTAGCCTGATGGCTCCCTTCTGCGTGCACACCAGGTTCACTGTGATGTGCTCCAAACCCATGGCTGACAATGAAAGTTCCAAACTGGCCCAGTGAGGTCTTTTAATGAGCTCCAACAACAAGTTTAACAACCAGCTAACTGGAGGTGGGTGGGTTCCAGCCACTCTTCCCTCACTATTGAAAAGTGCATTGCCTTCCCAAGGTGGCAGGATTAAGGGACACCTTCCAGGAACCTGATTTTCAAATCACACCCATATCTGTTCCTGTTGGCAAATGAAAGTCCAGACCATTGACTGCAAAAGCAGAGTAGCTATGTTGAACAATTATAAAGGTCTGTTTAGGCCACAACTGGAGTTCTGCATCCAGTTCTGGTCACTACACTTTAAGGAAGGGTGAGAGGATCCTTCAGAAGGCTCCTCAGAATGGTTCCTAGGATGAGGGATAAGGGGTTTCAGCTACAAGGTTAGGCTGGAATATTTGGAGTTGTTCTCCTTGGAGCAAAAGAAAGTGAAGGGCAATCAGATAGAGCTGTGCAAGGTTATGACAGGTTTAGATAAGGTAGAGAAAAGCTGTTTGCATTAGTTGCTGATACAAAGGCTAGGAGACACAGATTTAAGGTTCTGGGCAAGAGATGCAGAAGGGAAATACGAGGGACTCTTGAGGGAAATAAACTTGCAGAGCTCCGATGATAGAGCAGGGGGAATTGGACTGATCAAATTACTGTACAGACAGCCAGCATGGATTCGATGGGCAGAATAACATTGTGCCATATGAACATTAAAAGACTCGTCAAGAGTGTGATGAAATACTCTCCACTTGACTGGATGACTGCAGCTCCAACAGCACTCAAAGTGTGACACCATCCTGGACAAAGCAGCTCACTTGACTGACACCTAATCTGCCACCTTAAACATTCAGTTCCTCCATTACTGGCACCCAGCTGCAGCAGTGTGCACCATCTACACGATGCACTGCAGCAAGTGCCAGCAATGACCATCTCCAACAAGAGAGAATTTAACCACCTCCCCTTGACATTCAATGGTATTGCCATCATTGGATTCCCACTATCAACATCCTGGGAGTTACTATTTATCAAAAATTGAACTGGACCGACCATATGAATACTGTGGCTACAGGATGTTAGTATCCAATAGATTCTGTTGATGGATGTTAAGTACCCACTAATTTAAGGTAATAAAGGTGAACAGATGTTGGGTATTGTTTAGTTAATTATACTCAGAAGTGTATATAAAGAAGAGTTAGCCAGCACTGGGTGGGCATTGTGTTAGAGTTGGGAAGCAAGCTCTGCAATAAACAGTCTCTACCAAAAGCATCCAAGTTTCAGTGTCTTCTTCAGAACCAGGCATGGGAGTTTCTCGAACATTAGTAGCAGAAGATGGTTGCCTGAAGACAGGAGGTAGATGTACTTCCAGACAGAAGGTTAGAATTGGAGGTTTTTTTTGAGAGAGAATACTGTAATTGGAGACTCTTTGAAGAAAGATGACTAAAATTAGGTATAAGGTGACAGGATAGGATTTTCCATGTTTTGTGACATGGAACCTTATGATCAATGGAAAAATGATGTTGAGGCATGGACATTGGTTATGTCTCTACTGAAAAGAAAGCAAGGGATCATTCTGGCACTTTTGCTTCCTGCCAGGAGCAAGACCCACCACAAAGTGTTTTCGGAAATAGACACTCAGGAACTGAACAATGAAGAAGATTTGGACACACTCAAAATTCATTGATAAAATTTATACGAAAGGTGACTTATTGAATGCCTATGAAGCTTGGTCGAGCTTTGATAAATTTAGAAAAATGCGTAATTCTTCCATAGAAGAAAACATCATGGGAGTTGAACCAACTGTACACAAGATTGCAGTGATTCCACTTGGAAATTCCTAAATCAGTACTTGCCTTTATTGGGCTGTGCTCAGACATCAAACATGGATAGGTTCTTGATTTTTAAAAGGGGTTAGATTCAAAGAGAAAGATATGCTTATGGATCAAATTCCGAAGACTTGAAAAAAACATTTATTTCTGGCTGCTTCTATGGCACAAATGTCTCTTTAGCACTGACACCAAAGATAGAGGATACAACACTAGCAGCATTTTGAGACCGTTCTAACATCAGGCCAAAACACCTGTACAAACAAAAGGATGAGGACAGAGACCCTTTTGGGAGCTATAGCCGGCTGCAGGAGTTGGGCAATTATGGAAGAAGGCTGAACCTCAGGAATAACCAAGGGTGGTCAACAGGTAAAAGCAAAATGCTACAGATGCTAGAAATCTGAAATAAAAACAAAAATGCTGGAAAAACTCAGGTCGGACAACATCTCTGGAGTGAGAAACGTTAACGTTTCGAGTCCATATGACTGGTCAACAGGTACTTCAAATACGACTCTAAGTATCATTATGCGCTGAGTTGCCCAAAAATGAAAAACCAGGTTCTTGAGACAACACATGACATTGAAGGTACTGAATGCAAGAAGGACAATACTGAACAGTCAGAAGGAATTGTCTTGATCACCATAAGCTTCAGTCCGGTAATGAGTGTCCCAGTCGCAGATTAATTCAGTTGCATGGTTTTAGATAGTGGGTGTACGTCCATGGTATGTGGAGTGGACTGGCTAAAATATTATACAAATTCTTTAAGCAAGGGAGACCGAAGTAAAGTCAAAGAATATGACAGTTCTACTTGTTTCAGTGATGAGAACATATTGGAAACATTAAAAAGAATAGTAACTCTGTGTAAAATAGCAGGGGTGAATCACTTTATCAGTACTGATGTTGTATCAAGTGAAACACCTCTACTGTTAAGTAAGCCTTCAATGAAAAAGACCCAAATGAAGTTGGGCATGGACCATGATAAAGCAATCATTCTTGGCAGATCTGTAGATGTACAATTTATACAACTGGGACGTTATTATATTCCTTTAAGGCCTATCATCTCTAGACATAATGTTAATGAGGGATTAGTGGCTTCTGGCGATAGGGATTTAAAGGAGAAGCAGTAAATTATTACCTTACTACATTGTCAATTTGCAGATCCCTCTGGCGATAGGTTGAAGATTCTGTTAAAGGATGCAGGGGTATTGAGTGAGGAATGCATTAGACTTGTTGAAGATATTAATGAAAAACGTGATATTTATAAAAAGTACAGGAGAACAGCATCGTGAGCAGCAGTGAGTCTTCCAAAATCGGGAGACTTTAATGAAACTGTAGCGGTGGACCTCAAAGTATGGGATAAAGAACAAAGTATTTTTCTTCTACATTTTATAGATGTAATGACTAGATTTGGTCTTCAATAGCAATTTTTAGTAAAGACAAAAAAGTAATAAAATAATGGAACTGGGCTGGGAGCACCAACTTAATTCTTAACGGACAATGGAGGAGAATTTGCCAATGGTAAATTCAGGCTTGAGAGAGAAAATTTGAATAGTGTAGCAATGCACACAAGCAACAGAAAGTCCTTTTAGCAATGGATTATGAGAGAGAAATCACGCCATGACTGACAAAATGCTCCAAAAAAATTTTAGCTGACCAATCGAATTGTAAATTGACAACTGCTCTAGCTTGGGCAGTATGTGCCAAAAAAAACACGCTCTAGGAGGTTGGGGGCTATAGCCCTATCAGTTAGTTTACGGCAGGAATCCAAAGATACCTTCAATAATATCATCATCCCCTCGCTTTGGAAGGAATTACCATTGGTTCAATTTTTGCAGAACATTTGAATTTTATGCATTTGTTAAGAGTGGAGGTTTCAGAAAAATCAGGAGAGCTTTGAAGTATCCAATCAGGATGTCAGAAATTAATCTTAAGCCCATGGATATGGCTTATTGTAAAAGCGAAAGGCAGAAAGAATGGAGAGACCCAGGAAAGGGTATAGGCACTGATGACAAAACGATAATCTTGCAACACGGTAACCAAACTGTTAACAGTATTCCACATGGCTTACTGGCACCAATTACACATTGGCAGAACCTGAACAGAGGATGGAAACTGAAGATGCACCAGCCACTTCACATATGTATATGCTGGACTGGTACAAACAACAGGTTGTGACAGATAACAGGCTGAGAGTAGACCAAGTGATATTGAAGATCAGGACAGGGCCATTTATCAAAAACTCAATTACCGAAAGTTGGAACTAGGGTAGCATATATGCCAGAAGGGGCTAGTGAGTGGAAGGAATCCACCATCTTAGAAAGGGCAGGAAAGGCCACAGGGAAATTCAAAAACTGGCTGAACATACAGGACAGGAGGAAGGATATAAGATCTATGGATTAGCAGAGGAAGTGAAAATGTGCAAAGCCAGGAAATGTAGCGTAAGTTCAGATGGTAAATGTACTGATGACCATAGCCCAAGGAAAAGATCAAGAGCTTGTGAAATGAGGTCCCGTCGTAGGAAGGACAGATCGAGCAGTAATAATCCAGATACGGACAGAAGATCTAGTAGGGGACGTAATGTAACAAGAGCAAGAACCAAAGAACAGGTGAGGAGCGACACAAAAAGTAGGAACCCTGATGATAGGGAAGCTCTAGTGACTGTTAATAAGTTAGACCATAAATCAGGCAAAACAAAAATAACTTGACAGTTGGAAAGAATTTGGCATTTACAGAGATGCTGGACAAAGGAAAACCAGTGTTGTCCCATTGATGGGTACGTACGGAGTAAGCACTCCCCAATGGTATGTGTAAACCTAAAGCTAGGCTTGCAACTCTGAGATTTGAGGAATAATTGTGACCAGGAAATTACAGTATGCTCCCCAACAGCAGGAAAAGTATGTTTGAGGATGTTCCTAGCACTGTTAATGACATATTCATGAGAATATAAATCCATTGACATCAAAGAAGCATTTTTGCAAGGGGAACAATTTCAAAGAAGTATTCCCTTCCTGACAGCACATGGACTGCAGTGGTTCAAGAAGGCAGCTCACCACCACCTTCTCAGGGGCAACTAGGGATGGGCAATAAATGCTGGCCTAGCCAGCGAAGCCCACATCCCGTGAATTTTTAATAAACATTCGTAAAGCCTCCAAAAGAAGCTGGAGATATAGAGGGGAAATTACAGAAGCTGAACAAGTGTGCTTACAGGCTAAACGATGCATCCAGGGTATGGTATTTTTCAGTTAGTCCTACTAAAAGCTGGTTGTCTTCAAGATATTCTAAAAGAAGATCCAGCAATTTTTTTATTGAAACCATTTAGGAAAACTAGCAGGCATTCTCTTATTGTATGTAAATGATTTTCTGGATTGGGGGGAAGGAGGGGTGGGGATCTGTGACATTTGAGATAGGTAAAATTATAAAGGAATCCAAAATTGGATGCTAGGCTTCTGGAGCTTTTAAGTATAAAGGGTTGGACATTAGGCAGACCAAGTTGGTAATAGCCCTATCTCAGCAGTCTTATCGAGAGAATGTTAATAGGTTCCCTGGGCCAGATCCTCACAAAAGACTCTACATCCAAGGAAAAAGCAGAGCAATTAAGAGGCTTCATGGGGCAATTGAACTGATTATGCACACAAACAAGGTTGGATAAGTGCTGTGATATATTACAATTAAGCACCATGCTGAAATACACTATTGTTGGGGAAGTGCCAAAAGCAAATAAGACATTGAAGAAATTAAGTTAAGAAGAATGTATGCTCAGGTTTTCAGACCTGGGAGACCCACAAGGGATGCAATTAGTTATTTTCAGTGACGCCCCGTACTAACCTTCGCAATGATTATTTGAGTACAACATATATTTTTATATGGGAAGAAGCAATAAATGTTGTCCATTAGCCTGGGAATCAAAGAAAATAAAGAGCAGTTAAAAGCAACTTGAGTATTTTAAAGTAACTCCTATATAAGGGGCAACCAGGGAAAAATGTGCCTATGGAACGCTATATAGATAACCGTTTGCACTGGCACAATGTCCATTCGACAGACTGTTACTGAAAAGAGGTTGTAGATTGATCTCCCAAGTATAAAAGAAATATTGGAAAGGAAGGAGATTTCCAAAATAAAATGAGTCGACACAAGTCACCAGCTGTCTGATTGTTTCACAAAAAGGACTGCTTATCCAAAGAAATTGTAGGAAATCTTTGAAGAGGGAAGGCGTGTTATAATGGATTATGAGAACATGAAATTTACGTTAAAGTTTTTTTGTTTTCAAGATTGGGGGCGGGGGGGGAGAGCATGGAGAATGTTAAAGATTGATTTTATAATAAGATAACATGTATTTTTGTTTTTTTTTATATGAATTTAATTTAAAGCAAAGAGGGCAATCTGTTCGTATCTAATGGGTTCTGTTGATGGATATTAAATTCCCAGTAGTTTAATTTAATAGGGTGAACAGGCGTTGGGTATTGATTAGTTAATTATACTCAGAAGTACATATAAAGAGTCAGCCAGCACTGGATGGGGATTGTGTTAGAGCGGAGAAGTAAACTTGGCAATAGACAGTCTCTACCAAAAGCATCCAAGTCTCAGTGTCTTCTTCAATACCAGGTTTGGGAGTTTCTCTAACACAAGAGCAGGTCCAAGACTGGGAATTCTGTGGAGAGTAACCTACCTCCTGACTCCCCAAAGCCTGTCCACCATCTACAAGGCACAAGCCAGGAGTGTGATGGATTACTCCCCACTTACCTGGATGAGTGCAGCTCTAACAAAACTCGATGCTCAACACATTCCAGGATAAAGCAACCCACTTGATTGGCTTGCTTTCTTACCTGGGAGCTAAACAGAGGCAATCGGGAGCAGCATAAATAGAAACTGGTAATCGAAGCGCGGCCTCTCCTAACTGGGAGCTGATCAGAGGCAACCGGGAGATGGGAGCGGCATCCCAACTGCTGAAGAAACTAAGTTTAAAAAATAAATTGCAACATTACAAGAAACTAGTAAGTTGATTGGCCGGTAAGTGCTTGGTGTAAGGGACAGTATGTTAATAGCCAAATTAGCACACCAGAATTAAGGTAGATCTACAAATAAAAAGAACTAAAACTAGAAAATAAAAATAAATATAACATAAAATAGTTAAAAGTGTTAAAATAAATACCTAAAACACAAACTGTTGCAATTAAGAATCATATAACCTTTAGTTTTATTTGTGGGTGGTACGAGCAATTAGTGAGCACTATAAATTGCAATATTCACTGGAATTGTAAGAAACTAATTAAATTAACTTAATAACATACTTCACAATAGCATGTCAGGTGTTATGTTGCAGCTGTGGGATGCCAAGATGATCCGGGACAAATATATCCTCAGAAAGTGCAGGCAGCTAGTCTAATTCCAGGTCAGGGTTATTGATCTGGAAGCCAAACTGCAGAGACACTGTGCAACCTAAGGAGGGGAGGAATACCAGGTCACTTTGTTCCAGAAGACAGTCACACCTCTTAGAATTGGGTCGTCTGTCATGGCCAGCAGTGAGGGACTGGAGGATGTGACGGTCAGTGAGGCAGGCAATGGGACCGAGCAGACAGTAGTGGAGGAGCCTCAGACTTTGCAGCTGTCCAACAGGTTTGAGAGGCTCAAAACCTGTTGACAAAAATGAGATCTGCAAGGTAGATAAACAGGGTGGCCATGGCATCATGGAACAGGGAGCTGTTCAAGTGGGGAGAGCAAGTAGGAATGTAGTGGTAATAGGGGACAGTATATTGAGGGGGATTGACTCTGTTCTCTGCAGCAAAGAGCAAGAATCCAGACAGCTGTGTTCCCTGCCAGGGTTTGGGACATATGCTCAGGACTGGAGAGGAACTTGAAGTGGGATGGGGAAGATCCAGTTGTCATGGTCCATGTCGGTACCAACAACATAGGTAGAACTAGGTTTGAGGTTCTACATTGTCGGTATGAGGAACTAGGCACCAAATTAAGAAGTAGAACCTCAAAGATGGCAATCTCTGAATTATTACCTGAGTCACGTGAAAATTGGCATAGGACAAATAAGATTAGAGAGATGAATGCATGGCTCAATGACTGGTGTGGGAGAAGTGGGTTCTGGCTTGCGAGGCACTGGCCTCAGTACTGGGGAAAGTCGGGGCTGCACCGTTGAGAGGTTCTACACCTGAACCCGTGCTGGGACCAGTGTTTTAGCGAGCCGCATAACTAGGGAAGTAGACAGGGCTTTAAACTAAATGTGGAGGATGGGGGTGGGGGGAGGAGGGAAAGAGTGGGGGTTAGGGATCAAGCTTGGGTAGATGTTGGAAATCATTGGGTAGAAGCAAAGCAGGAGAGCAAAATAATAATATGGGAAATGAGGGAGAGAGGAATGGTAGGAAGGGAAAGAGAAAAAAGCCTACAAATGCACCAACAGTCAAAACTAGATGTTATACAAAGATAACAAAAAGGCAAACTAAAGGCTTTGTATCCGAGTACATGTAGTATTCATAACAAAGTAAATGAATTGACAGTGCACATTGAAGTAAATAAATATGATCTGATGGCCATTATGAAGAAGTGCCTGCAGGATGACAAGGATTGGGTCCTGAATATCGAGGTGCATATGACATTCAAGAATAGGAAGCTAAGTAAAGATGGAGGGGTAGCACTGTTAATCAAATATGGCATTGGTGCAATAGTTAGAGATGACCTTAGTTCAGGTCATTAGGATGTAGAATCGGTTTGGGTGGAGATGAGGAATAGTAGGGGAAAGAAGTCACTGGTAGGAATGGTTTACAGGCTCCTAACAGTAACTACAATGTAGGACCAAGTCTACAAGGAGAAATATTGGGTGCTTGTAATAAAAAGACAGCAATAATCATGGCTGATTTTAATCTAACATAAACTGGAATAATCAGATTGGCAGTAGTAGCCTGGATGAAGAGCTCATGGAATATTTTTGGGCGTTTCTTACAGCAGTACATTCTGGAACCAACCAGAGAGCAACTGATTTTAAAACAAAAACAGAAACAGAAATACCTGGAAAAACTCAGCTGGTCCGGCAGCATCAGCAGAGGAGAGCACAGTTGACGTTTTGAAGGGTCATGAGGACTCGAAACGTCAACTGTGCTTTTCTCCGCCGATGCTGCCAGACCTGCTGAGTTTTTCTAGGTATTTCTGTTTCTGTTTTTGTTTGGATTTCCAGCATCTGCAGTTTTTTGCTTTTGCCAAGTAATTTTAGACTTGGTATTGTGTAATAATACAGGGTTAAATTAATGGCCTCAGAGTAAAGGCACTCCTACTTAGCAGAGACCACATTATGAGTGAATTTTACATCCAGTTTGAAAGGCACAAAGGTGGGTCTAAGACTAGCATCTTAAACTTAAATAATGGCAACTACGTAGGCATGAGAGCTGAGCTAGCAGAAGTGAAATGGGATACTAGGCTAAAGGTTAGATCAACAGAGAAGCAGTGAGAGACATTTAAGGGGATATTTCAGAATATTCAGAATAAGTACATTCCTACTATGAAGAAATATTCTAAAGGGAGGACCCACCAGCCTTGGTTAACTAAAAATGTTAAGGAAAGCAAAAACTTAAGGAAAAACATGTAACTGCATAAAAATGAGCGGCAGGTCAGGTGATCGCTCGGAATATAAAGAAGGGCAGAGAATGACTAAAATATCAATCAGGAGAAAGAAATTAGAGTATGAGAGGAAGCTAGCTAGAAATTTAAAAACGGATAGCAAGAGCTTCTTCAGGTATTTAAAAAGGAAAACACAGAGTGAGTGTTGCTCCTCTACAGAGTGAGAGTGGGGAGTTAATAAGGAAATGGCAGATGAAATGAACAAACATTTTCCTTCTGTCATCACTATGGAGAATACAAAAAATATTCCAATAATAGCCGTAAATCAAGAGGTGGAAGTGAGAGAAGTGATAGAGGGAGTGACAAGTTATTGGAGGTGTTGGCAGGCTTAAAAGTGGACAAATCTCCAGGTCCGGATGATTTGTGTCCCAGATTGCTGAGGGAGGCAAGGGAGGAGATTGCAGGGGCTCTGAACCAAATTTTTAATTCCTCTCTGGCCAAGAGGACTGGAGAACAGCTAATGTGGTTCCACTATTTAAGAAGGGTTGTAGAGATAAGCCATAGAACTACAGACCAGTGAGTCTCATGTCAGTGGTAGGGAAACTATTGAAGAAAATTCTGAAGGAGAGAATCTATCTCCACTTGGAGAAGCAAGGTTTGATCAGCATGGCTTTGTCAGAGGGAGGTCATGCCTAATAAATTTGATTGAATTTTTTGAGGAGGTGCCCAGGTATGTAGATGAGGGTAGTGCAGTTGATGTAGTTTATATGGATTTCAGCAAAGCCTTTGACAAGGTCCCACATGGGAGACTTATAAAAAAGGCAAATGCACATGGGATACAGGGTAAGGGTAATTGGATAAGGTGGATTCAAAATTGGCTTGGTTGTGGGAGACAGACAGTGATGACAGAAGGATGTTTTAGTGACTGGAAGCCAGTGTCCAGTGGCGTACCACAGGGATCTGTGCTGGGTCCCTTATTATTCGTCATTTATATAAACAACATAAATGGCTGTGGGGGGTAAGATTAGTAAATTTGCAAATGACACAAAGATTGGCCGGGTGGTTAACAGTGAGGTTGAGGTGCCTTGGGCTACGGGAAGATATAGACGGGATGGTCAAATGGGCAGATAAATGGCAGATGGAATTTAACCCTGAAAAGTGTGAGGTGATACACTTTGGAAAGAATAATCTGACAATGAAGTATTCAATGAACAGCATGACACTAGGAAGTTCTGAGGAACAAAGGGACCTTGGCATGTGTATCTATAGATCTGAAGGCTGAGGGGCATGTTAGTGAGGTGGTGAAAAAGGCATATGGGACACTTGCCTTTATCAATCGAGGCATAGATTGCAAAAGTAGGGAGATCATGTTGGAGTTGTATAGACCCTTGGTGAGGCCACAGCTGGAGTACTGTATGCAGTTCTGGTCGCCACATTATAGGAAGGATGTGATTTCACTGGAGGGGTTGCAGAGGAGATTCACCAGGATGTTGCCTGGGATGAAACAGTTAAGTTATGAAGAGAGGTTGGATAGACTAGGGTTGTTTTTGTTGGAGCAGAGGAGACTGAGGGGCAACCTGATCGAGGTGTACAAGGTTATGAGGGGCACAGACAGGGTGGATAGGGAGCAGCTATTCCCCTTAGTTGAAGGGTCAGTCACAAGGGGACATAAGTTCAAAGTGAGGGGCAGGAGCTTTAGGGGGGGATGTGAGGAAAAATTATTTGACCCAGAGGGTGACGGTGGTCTGGAATGTGCTGCCTGGGAGGATGGTGGTGGCAGGTTGCCTCACATCCTTTAAAAAATACCTGGATAAGCACTTGGCACATCATAACATTCAAGGCTATGGGCCGAATGCTGGTAAATGGGATTAGGTAGGTGGATCAGGTGTTTCTCCCGTGTCGGTGCAGACTCGATGGGCCGAAGGGCCTCTTCTGCACTGTGTGATTCTGTGATTCTGAGAATTTGTTGACATTACAATTGCTTGGGAAGTCTTACTGAGCAAACAGATGGAGTTGTGGGCTAACAAGTCTCCGGGTCCTGATGGACTTCATCCGAGGGTCTTAAAAGAGGTGGTTAATGAGATAATAGATGCATTGGTGCTAATTTTCCCAAAATCCACTAGATTCTGGAAAGGTTCCATCAGACTGGAAAGTAGCAAATATAACCCCTCTATTCAAGGGAGGCAGAAAACAGGAAACTATAGACCAAAACAAAAACAGAATTACCTGGAAAAACTCAGCAGGTCTGGCAGCATCGGCGGAGAAGAAAAGAGTTGACGTTTCGAGTCCTCATGACCCTTCGACAGAACTTGATTTCGAGTCCAAGAAAGAGTTGAAATATAAGCTGGTTTAAGGTGTGTGTGTGGGGGGGCGGAGAGATAGAGAGAGAGAGAGGTGCTTGTGTAGACAAACAAGCAGTGATAGAAGCAGATCATCAAAAGATGTCAGCGACAATGGTACAAAAGAACACATAGGTGTTAAAGTTAAAGTTGGTGATATTATCTAAACGAATGTGCTAATTAAGAATGGATGGTAGGGCACTCAAGGTACAGCTCTAGTGGGGGTGGGGGGAGCATAAAAGATTTTAAAATATTTAAAAATAATGGAAATAGGTGGGAAAAGAAAAATCTATAAAATTTATAGGGAAAAAAAAGGGGAAAAAGGGGGAAACAGAAAGGGGGTGGGGATGGGGGAGGGAGCTCACGACCTAAAGTTATTGAATTCAATATTCAGACCGGAAGGCTGTAAGGTGCCTAGTCGGAAGATGAGGTGTTGTTCCTCCAGTTTGCGTTGGGCTTCACTGGAACAATGCAGTAAGCCAAGGACAGACATGTGGGCAAGAGAGCAGGGTGGAGTGTTAAAATGGCAAGCGACAGGGAGGTTTGGGTCATTCTTGCGGACAGACCGCAGGTGTTCTGCAAAGCGGTCGCCCAGTTTACGTTTGGTCTCTCCAATGTAGAGGAGACCACATTGGGAGCAACGAATGCAGTAGGACTCTGGTCCACTCCTCCATCACCCCCTACTCCTCAACCTCCTCCTATGGCACCACCCCATGCCCACGCAAAAGATGTAACACCTGCCCCTTCACTTCCTCTCTCCTCACCGTCCAAGGGCCCAAACACTCCTTTCAAGTGAAGCAGCATTTCACTTGCATTTCCCCCAACTTAGTCTACTGCATTCGTTGCTCCCAATGTGGTCTCCTCTACATTGGAGAGACCAAACGTAAACTGGGCGACCGCTTTGCAGAACACCTGCGGTCTGTCCGCAAGAATGATCCAAACCTCCCTGTCGCTTGCCATTTTAACACTCCACCCTGCTCTCTTGCCCACATGTCTGTCCTTGGCTTACTGCATTGTTCCAGTGAAGCCCAACGCAAACTGGAGGAACAACACCTCATCTTCCGACTAGGCACCTTACAGCCTTCCGGTCTGAATATTGAATTCAATAACTTTAGGTCGTGAGCTCCCTCCCCCATCCCCACCCCCTTTCTGTTTCCCCCTTTTTCCCCTATAAATTTTATAGATTTTTCTTTTCCCACCTATTTCCATTATTTTTAAATATTTTAAAATCTTTTATGCTCCCCCCACCCCCACTAGAGCTGTACCTTGAGTGCCCTACCATCCATTCTTAATTAGCACATTCGTTTAGATAATATCACCAACTTTAACTTTAACACCTATGCGTTCTTTTGTACCATTGTCGCTGACATCTTTTGATGATCTGCTTCTATCACTGCTTGTTTGTCTACACAAGCACCTCTCTCTCTCTCTATCTCTCCGCCCCCCCCACACACACACCTTAAACCAGCTTATATTTCAACTCTTTCTTGGACTCGAAATCAAGTTCTGTCGAAGGGTCATGAGGACTCGAAACGTCAACTCTTTTCTTCTCCGCCGATGCTGCCAGACCTGCTGAGTTTTTCCAGGTAATTCTGTTTTTGTTTTGGATTTCCAGCATCCGCAGTTTTCTTTGTTTTTAAACTATAGACCAGTTAGCTTGACGTCTGTCGTGGGGAAGGTGCTAGAATCGATCATTAAGGAGGTTATAGCTGGGCCACTTAGAAAAACTCAAGGTAATTGGGCAGAGTCAGCATGGTTTTGTGAAAGGGAAATAATGTTTAATAATTTATTGGAGTTCTTTAACAGAGTAACATGCGTTGTGGATAAAGGGGAGCCTGTAGGTGTGCTGTACTTGGATTTCCAAAAGGCATTTGATAAGGTGCCACCTCAAAGATTATTGCAGAAAATAAAAGCTCATGGTGTAGGAGGTAACGTATTAGCATGGATAGAAGGTCGGCTAACTGGCAGAAAACAAAGTATGCATAAATGGGTCATTTTCTGATTGGCAGGGTGTGACAAGTGGAGTCCTGCAGGGATCTATGCTGGGGCCTCAACTTTTTACAATTCATATCAATGACTTAGATGAAGAGAGTGAAGGCATGGTAGCTAACTTTGCAGATGACACAAAGATAGCAAAGAAACTATGTTGTGAAGAGGACATAAGGAGTTGCAGATGGATACAGATAGGTTGAGTGAGTGGGCAAAAATCTGGCAGGTGGAGTATGATGTGGGAAAATGTGAAGTTGTTCACTTTGGCAGGAAGGATAACAAAGCAGTGTATTACTTAAATGGATTCTTATATTTCAATAAGATCACATCTCATTCTTCTAAACTCCAATGAGTACAGGCCCAACTTACTCAACCTCTCCTCATAAGGAAATCCCTCCATCCCCAGGATCAACCTAGTGAACCTCCTCTGGACTGCCTCCAATGCCAGTATATCTTTCTTTAGATAAGGGGACCAAAACTGTTCACAGTATTCTAGTATTCAGTGGTGCAGAGGGATTTAGGTGTTCCAGTGCATGAATCACAAAAAGTTAGTATGCAGGCACATCAAGTGATTAAGGCGGCAAATGGAATGCTATCCTTCATTCTAAGAAGAATTGAATATAGAAGTAAGGATGCTATGTGGCAAAGATCAGTGGTAAGCCAGAGGATTGGGAAAGTTTTAAAAAACCAACAGAAGATATCCAAAAATAAAGAGGGAGAAAATAAACTTTGAGGGTAAACTAGCAAGTAATATAAAAATGGACAGAAAGAGCTTCTTTAAATATATAAAAAGAGAGGCGCCAAAATGAACATAGGTCCCTTAGAGAATGAGGCTGGGGAAATAATAATGGGGAACCAGGAAATGCCAGAGGAGTTGAATAAATACTTTGCATCAGTCTTCACAGCTGAAGACACTAATAGCATACTAAAAATGCTAAATAATCATAGGGCAAAAGGGGAGATAACTCTAGTGATAATAACTATCACTAGAGAAAAAGTACTAGGGAAGTTAATGAAGCTAAAAGCTGATAAGTCACCTGGACATGATGGATTACATCTTAGGATATTAAAGGAAATAGCTGCAGAGATAGTGAATGCACTGGCAGTAATTTTCCAAGAATCCTTAGATTCTGGAAAAACCCCAGAGGATTGGAAAACTGCCAATGTATTAGCTTAAAATCTGTTTAAATATGCATTTAGAAATGCATAATATAATCAAGCAGAGTCAGAATGGCTTCATGAGGGGAAATCATGCCTGACAAATTTATTAGAATTCTTTTGAGGAGGTAACAAGCAGGATAGAGAAAGGGGAACCAGTAGATGTAATATATTTGGATTTCTAAAAGGCGTTCTATAAGGCACCACACAAAAGACTACTTGAGGGTAGAATATTAGCATGGATAGAGAACTGACTAACCAACAGAAGACAGAGTTGGGATACGGGGGGCATTTTCAGGAAGGCAATCTATAACTAGTGGAGTGCCACAATGATCAGTACTGGTGCCACAATTATTTACAATATATATTAATGACTTAGATGAGGGAAATTAATGTACCATCGCCAAGTTTGCAGATGACACAAAAACAGGCGGAAAGGCAAGTGGTGAGGAGGACAAAGAGTCTACAGAGGGATATAGACAGGTTAAATGAGTGGGCAAAAACTTGGCAGATGGAATATGTGGAAAAATGTGAGATTATGCACTTTGGCATGAAGAATGAAGGAGATGAATATTACTTAAATGGAGAAAGACTGAAGAAAGCTACAGCACAGAAGGATTTGGGGCTCCTCGTGTATGAATCCCAAAAAGCTAGCATACAGGTCCGGAAGGTAATAGGTAAGGCAAATGGAATGTTGGGCTTTATTTCAATGGGAATGGAGTATAAAAATAGGGAAGTCTTGCTAAAACTATACAAGGCACTAGTAAGACCATACCTAGAATACTGTGAACAGCTTTGGTCCCCTTATCTAAGGAAATATATACTGGCATTGGAGGTAGTCCAGAGGAGGTTCACTAGGTTGATCCCAGGTATGGAGGGATTTTCTTATGAGGAGAGGTTGGATAGGTCGGGCCTATACTCATTGGAGTTTAGTAGAATGAGAGGCGAATTTATTGAAACATAAAAGATTCTTAGGGGGCTTGACAGGGTAGATGCTAAGAGATTGTTTCCCCTTGTGGGAGAGTCTAGGACCAGAGGGCATAATCTCAAAGTGAGGGGCTGCCCATTTAAGACAGAGATGAGGAGAAATTTCTTCTCTCAGAGGGTAGTCAATCTGTGGAATTTGTTACCACAGAGGGCTGTAGAGGCTGGGTCATTAAGTACATTCAAGGCTGAGAGAGACAGATTTTTAATCAGTAAGGGAATCAAGGGTTAGGGGGAAAAGGCAGGAAAGTGGAGTTGAGGATTATCAGATCAGCCATGATCTCATCGAATGGCGGAGCAGATGCAATGGTCCAAATGGACTACTTCTGCTCCTATGTCTTTTGGTTAGAGGACTGGAGAATTGCAAATATTACACCCTTGTTCAAAAAGTTTGTAAGGATAAGCCAAATGACAACAGGTCAGTCAGTTTAACCTTGGTCATGGGGAAGCTTTTAGAAAAAATAATCCAGGACAAAATTAGCCATCATTTGGACAAGTGTGGTTTAATCCAGGAAAGCCAACATGGATTTGTTCAAGGCAAATCATGTTTAGTTAACTTCCTTGAGTTCTTGATGAGACATCAGAGATGGTTGATGAATGTAATGCAGTTGATGTGGAGTATAAGGACTTCTAAAAGGCATTTGATGATATGTCACATAACAGACATGTCAGCAAGTTGAATTCAATAGAATTAAAGGGACGTTAGCAACATGGATACAAAGTTGGCTGAGTGCCAGGAAATAGAGTAGTAATGAATGGCTGTTTTTCGGACTGGAGGCAGTGGAGATCCCCAGGGGCCAGTACACGCTTCTCTTGATCTATATTAATGGTCTTGTGGTGCAGTGGGTAGCGTCCCTGCCTGAGCCAGATGTTCCTGGCTCAAATGCCATTCAAGGACTTGATGGCCAAAGAAGGTATGTTCATAACATGGCCAAACAGGTTGAGTATCAACTTCTAAATCCTTCCAACGTAAGCAATGGCAGGTGGTAAGAGAGGGGGAGAATCCTGGTAAGTCATATGACTGAAAGAAATTGGAACCTCTATCGTCATCATCAATAGCTTCAGGCTACAGCATTCATGTAAAAGCGTATGTTGCCACAGAAACTCTGACTCCTTGAGGGACCAGCTGGCTCAGTTAGCTTGACAGCCGATGTGGATCAAATTGATGCCAACAGCTTGTTCAATCCCCGTTCTGGCTGGGCAAATTTGTGGCCCTGCTTCCTTGCCCAACCCATGGTAGAGACTGCGGCACTGCGAGTCGCACCTGTCTTCAGGCAGCGAACTCATGAAGAATTAGTGACCTAGACTTGAGGACACAATTTCAAAATCTGAAGATGACACAAAACATGGAAGTATTCTGAACCATGAGGAGGATAGTGATAAACTTCAAGATGGCAAACAAGAGTGGTGGAATGGATAAACATATGGCAGATGAATTTTAATACAGGGAAGTATTTGGTATGAAGAACAAGGAGAGACAAAAGAACTTAAGGGCACAATTCTAAAGGGGTGCAGGAACAGAGAGACCTAAGATATAAATGCACAAATCTTTGAAGATAGCAGGGCAGGTTGAGAAAGCAGTTGATAAGGCATGTACGATTCTGGGCTAAAATTCTTAGAGTACAAAAGTACCTTTATAAAACATTGTTTCGGCCTCAACTTATTTACAATTCTGGGCACTGCACTTTAGGAAGGGTATGAAGGCTTTAGAAATGGTGCAGAAAATATTATAGGAATGGTTTCTGGGATGATGGAATTCAGTTATATGTATAAATTGGAGAAGAAAAGGTTAAGAGGAGATTTAACATAAATTTTCAAAATAATAAAGGGGTCTAGACAGAGCAGATGGAGAGAAATTGTTCCCATTGGCAGAAGGGTCAAGAGCCAGAGGCACTGTTTTAAAGTGATTGGCAAAAGAACCAATGATGACGTGAGGAAAAACGTTTTCCATGCAGTACCCGGTTAGGATCTGGAATTCACCGCCTGACAGTTTGTGGAGGCAGGTTCAATCGCGGTTTTCAAAAGCGAATTGGAGAAGAATCCAGGAGAAAAAATATTGCAGGACTACAGGATAAAGGAAAGGGAATGGGGTTTGCTGAGTTAATCTTGAGAGCCAGCACAGACTTGACAGGCTGAATGGTTTCCTTCTGTGCAGTTACCATTCCGTGATTGTATGACTTGGCATGAAAAAGGAGGGTAGAAAACAAGAAACCAAAAAAACTAAATAAATGGCAACAGAGAAATTGCAATGAATACTGAGCTTTACCTGCTGGTAACCCGTGCTTTATGATTGAACAATCCATCTGCACTGTCAATCCAGGAGGATCCACGCAGGACGTACATTTTCTGAGCATCAGCCTTTACAGAGAGGCCTGGTGGAGAGTATTCAGAGTCTGTCCATTCCCATACATTTCCCAGCATGTCATAGAGACCTGAACAAAGAGCACAAACCACAGCTTCAGTGCAAATAACAAGTTCAATCTCAATGATCCATCTTTCAATAAATCTGCCACTGACGATCACAGAAATGAGTATTTTTCAGTTAGATCAATTCTTCATTTTTTGGAATCATTAAGTTCTAAACCCTGTGATCTCACTTTCCATATGAAAATACCCATTATAACCGCTGGGGAAGTGACCCTCTGTGTGCAAAGTGGAACTACATTATAAACCTGCTCAGAAACAATGCAGTTACAACAATAACCTACATTTCATTTAGAAATGTCTCATGGTTGTCAGCAAGGGTAATGGGGTAGGGAATAGGCTGTCGCAAGGGAAGAAAACAATGAAATGGATAAAATAAGCAATAAGCCATGGTGGGAAAGCTGGAAGAGATCAATGGTTTGGTGGAAGCAATTTTTTTGCTATATTTTAAGGTGTCTGAGATGGGTAGCGCTGTGCTGCAAACACAAAGGCTGTGGTGGTTGGTTCTTACCATAGTTATTCTGCGGTGGAAATGCATTTACAGGAGATACACCATGATAACCATCTTCTGCTGTGTCCTGATCTGGAAATTTTCCCTGTAAAAGACATATCAAGAAACAACACACTGTACACCATAATGAGAACAAATTGGTGGGTAACAAAAAGGAACACAAGTATTTTGTAAACATATAAATAGTAAAAGGGTAGTCAATGGAAGGATGGGAATGAATAGAGACTAAAAACAAAATCTTGTGAAGGTAGAGGACATGGCTGAGGTGCAAAGTGAGTACTTTGTGTCTCTCTTCACTACAGAAGAGGATGCTGTCACTAACAGTAAAGGAGGTAGTGGTAGAGAAACTGGATAGGATAAAAATAAATAAAGAGCAGGGACTTAAAAGGTTAACAGTCCTCAAAGTAGAAAAGCCACAGGTCTTGAAGGGATGCATCCTAGGTTATCGGGGGGAGTAAGGCTGGAAATTGCAGAAGGTCCAGACACAATCTCCTAAACCTCCTTAGGGGGTGATCCCAGAGGACTGGAGAATTGCTAATGTTGTATCATTTAAAAAAGGGAGAGTAATTAAATCTAGTAGAGACAGGACAGGCAACCTACCGTTGGTAGTGGAGAAACTCTTAAAGGAAAAAATGTACTTACTCTTGGAAAATCACAGGAAAATAAATGACAGCCATGTTGCATGTGAAATATGTCTGACAAACTTAGAATCTTGTAGCACAGATGAAGGCCATTCTTTGAAAGATCTGGCCAGATTAGACTCATACACCAGCTTCATTCACATAACCCTGAAAGTTAGTCCTCTTCAAACAGAAGTCTAATTGCCTTTTGAAAATTCCTATCTGATTCTGTCATTCTTATCGGTAATTATTACAAATCCATGACCAATAGTCATCACCCACTTGCAAGAAGAAATAGTTTCTCCAGATTTGCTCTTTAAAATGCCTCAATTTTGAATTATTAGGTTTCCCCTTTACAAAAACAGAATTACCTGGAAAAACTCAGCAGGTCTGGCAGCATCGGCGGAGAAGAAAAGAGTTGATGTTTCAAATCCTCATGACCCTTCAACAGAACTGGGTGAATCCAAGGAGAGGGGTGAGAATTCACCCAGTTCTGTTGAAGGGTCATGAGGACTCGAAACGTCAACTCTTTTCTTCTCCGCCGATGCTGCCAGACCTGCTGAGTTTTTCCAGGTAATTCTGTTTTTGTTTTGGATTTCCAGCATCTGCAGTTTTTTGTTTTTATCAGGTTTCCCCTTTAGCTTCTCAGCTCTAAGGAACACAATCACTACTTCTCCAATCCACCCACATAACTGAAGCCACTCATCTCTGGAATCATCTTGGTAAAACCTCTTTCTACCCTCTCCAAGGTCTTGACATCCTTTCTGAAGTGTGGACAATGCTCCCAGCTGAGGCCCAATAGTTAAATGTAAAGGTTCAGCATGACTTCCATGGTGTTGTATTCAATGCTTCTATTTACAAAGCTAAGTGCCCCATACAATTTCTTAGCCACCTTAACAATATGCCTTCCACCTTCATGGATTTGTGAATATGCCCAAGGTCCCTGTTCTCTTGCAATCCCTCAAAATAGTACCAATGACCTATGTTGTTTCTCCCAAAGTGCAACACTTCAAACATATCCACATTAATTGCACTGGCCACGTGTCAGCCAACCTCACCAGCCAGTCTATGTCCACCTGAACCCTTGTTATTATCTTGCTCACTAAGCATAGCAACTTACTAAATAGATTATCCCCAAACTTTTCTGATCCTTTCTATTTTTGGCCTATCCAATATCTTCACCCCTCCTCTACTGTGACAATATCTTAATTTTCTTTTGTCAAGTACTCATTCAGATGCAAACTACTCATTCCATACTTCAGTAATGTTCACTGCCTCCAAAAGATTTTCATTTTTGCCCCAAATCAGTCCTACCAGACCTTTAACTTTCCTTTTACATTTTCTGTTTTTAAGGGATTTTTTGTTCCTTTCCTCTTAACTGCTAATATTTTCTCATACTCTCTTTGCCCTTCTTAGACCCTGTTTCAATTTCCTCTGACAGAACTTGATGAGTTCTTTAAGGAAGTAACAGAGAAGATTGAGTACAGTTTGGCTGATGTTGAGTATCTGGACTTGCAAAATGTGTTTGATAAAGTGCCACATAATGAACTTATTGGTAAAATTGAATCCCACATGAGTTAAACAGATTTTGCAGCCTAGATAAAAAACAGCTACAAGTCAGAAAGCAGAGCGAAGTGGTGAACAATTCTTTTTTTAGACTGGAAGGAAGCATACACTGGTGTCCCCTCACCACTGGTGCCTATGTTAGGATCATTGCTCTTTGTGATGTATATTAATGTCATGGACTTGGGTATACAGAGTATCATTTCAAAGTCTGCACAGTGCAGTAAATTTGGAATTGTAGTAAACAGTGAGTAGGACAGTAGGACACCTCAGAAGGACGTAGACAGACTAGTAAAACAGGTAGACACGTGACACATTAAATTTAAGTTAAAGAGTTGTGATGTGATACATTTTGAAAGGATGAGTAAAAGCAATATGAACTAAGTGATGCAATGTTAAAGGTGAACAGAAACAGGCCGGTTTCAGGCAAGGGGGCGGCGGTACCTCCACTGGGTGGTCCCATGTTCATTGAAGGAGGCACCCCCACCCAAGGTCTTACCCCCTTTAACCCTCCCTCCACCCCAGCCTCTCAAACCCAGTCCCCCAACCTCTTCTACTCCCCGCGCTAGGGCCTGCCACCCAGGCCTGCGATACTGCAGACTTACCTTCCATCCAGCCTGTATTAGCTCTTCTTCTTTGAGGACTAGTTTAGTGCCAGGAGTGGCCACCGGTTGAATTTGGTGCTGCTGGGACTACAGAGCTATCAGTCATCTGATTGGCTGGCAGCTCTAGGGCAGGATTTCCTCCCCAAATGGGAAAAGTCTCATCCTAAGCCAATTAACACCGCACAGAATGTTAATTTGGCTGCGGGACAAGCGGTATCAGTGGGGATGCATACCCTGCCAACTATCTGGATGGCGGGTCAGGAAACCGCATCATTTAAAAAATCCTGCCCTGGAGTTCAAAAATCAAGAAGTTTTGGTAAACTTCTATAAAAACACAGGTGAGGCCTCAGCTAGAGTACAGCGTCCAATTCTGGGCACCATACTTCAGGAAGGATGTCAAGGCGGGTTGAAGGATCAAGTTTGGGTAGAGGTAGCAATTCAAGGTGTAGAGTCAAGACAGGAGAGCAAAATAGTCATATGAGAAGTGAAGGTCAGAGAATGGCAGGAAGGGACAGAGAAAAAACCTAAGAAACCTAAACCTACATCAACAGCCAAGACTAGATGTTAACAAAGGTAATAAAAAGACAAAACTGAAGGCTCTCTATCTGAATGCACGTAGCATTCATAACAAAGTAAATGAATTGATGGCCCACATTGAAGTAAATAAATATGATTGGATAGCAATTATGGAGAGGTGGCTACAGGACAACAATGATTGGGTCCTTAATATTGAAGGGTACATGACATTCAAGAAGAATAGGAAGCAAGGTAAAGGTGGAGGGATAGCACTGTTAATCAAAGAGGGCATTGGTGCAAAAGTTAGAGATGACCTTGGTTCGGGAGATGAAGATGTAGAATCGCTTTGGGTGGAAATGAGGAATAATAGGGAGAAATAGTCATTAGTGGGAGTGATCTACAGGCCCCCTAACAGCAGCCACAGTGTAGAACAAAGTATTCAAGAGAAGATATTGTGTGCTTGTGATAAAGGGACGGCAATAACCATGGGTGATTTTAATCTACACAAACTGGAAAAATCAGATTAGCAGTAGTAGCCTGAGTGAGGAGTTCTTAGAATGCTTTTGAGATAGTTTCTTAGAGCAGCACATTCTGGAACCAACTAGAGGGCAGGTTATATTAGATTTGGTATTATGTAATGTGACAGGATTAATTAATGACCTCACAGAAAAGGCACCCCTAGGTAGCAGCGACTACAATATGATTGAATTTTACCTCCAATTTCAAAGAGAGAAGAGTGGGTGTAAGGCTAGTATCTTAAACTTAAACAAGGGTAACTATGGGGATGAAAGCTGAGCTAGCTGAAGTGAACTGGAAGACTAGGCGCGAGGATAGATCAATAGAGAAGCAGTGGCAGACATTTCACAGAATCACACAATGCAGAAGAGGCCCTTTGGCCCATCAAGTCTGCACCAACACGTGAGAAACACCTGACCTACCTACCTAATCCCATTTACCAGCACGTGGCCCATAGCCTTGAGGCTATTTTTAAGATTAACATTTAAGGGGATATTTCAGAGTATTCAGAATAAGTACATTCCTACTATAAAGAAAAATTCTAAGGGGCATGGACTCACCATCCATGCTTAACTAGAGATGTTAAGGAAAGCATCAAACTTAAGGAAAAAGCATACAACTCCGCAAAGATGAGTGGCAGGACAGATGATTGGACAGAATATAAAGAATGGCAGAGAATGACTAAAAGGTTAATCAGAAGAAAGAAATTAGAGTATGAGAGGAAGCTAGCTAGAAATGTATAAACGGACAGCAAGAGTTTCTACAGGTATTTAAAAAGGAAAAGAGTAAGTAAAGCGAGTGTTGGTCCTCTAGAGTGTGACAGTGGGGAGTTAATAGTAGATGATAAGAAAATGGCAGAAGAAATGAACAAATATTTTGCTTCTGTGTTCACCATAAACAATACAAAAAACATTCCAGTAATAGCTACAAATTAGGAGGTGAAAGGAGAAAGGAACTTAGTGAAATTGAAATCACTAGAAAAATGGTACTGAGTAAATTGATGGAGCTGCAGGCTGGCAAGTGTCCAGGTCCCGATGGACTACATCCTAGGGTCTGAAAAAGGAGGTGGCTAATGAGTAGTCAAGGCGCAAGTATTAATTTGCTGAAATTCGCTAGAATCTGGAAAGGTTCCATTAGACAGGAAAGTAGCAAACCCCTCTATTCAAGAAGGAAGGGTGGCAGAAAACAGGAAACTATAGGCCAGTTAGCTTGACGTCTATCGTGGGGAAGTTATTAGAATCAATCATTAAGGAGGTTATAGCTGGACACTTGGAAGAGCTCAAGGGAAGAGTCAGCATGGTTTTGTGAAAGGAAAATTATGTTTAACCAATTTATTAAAGTTTTTTGAAGGAGTAACACGCGCAGTGGATAAAGGGTAGCTTGGATTTGTACTTGGATTTTCAGAAGGTATTTGATAAGGTGCCACATCAATGAGTTCTTACGGAAAATAAAAGCACATAGTATAGTGGGTAACATATTAGCATGGATAGAAAATTGGCTGGCTGGCAAAATGCACAGGGTATGCACAAATGGGTCTTTTTCTGATTGGCAGGGTGTAGCATCCCAAAGGGGTCTGTACTAGGGCCTCAACTTTTTACAATTTACATCAATGACTTAGATGAGGGGAGTGAAGACATGGTAACTAAATTTGCAGATGACAAAGATCGGTAGGAAAGTATATTGTGAAGAGGACATGAGGAGGTTACAGATGGATACAGATAGGTTGAGTGAGTGGGCAAAGATCTGGCAAATGGAGTTTAATATGGGAAAATATGAACTTGTTCACTTTAACAGGCAGCACAAAAAAGCAGAGTATTACTTAAAAGGAGAACAGCTGCATAATTCTGAGGTGCAGAGGGATCTAGGCATTCAAGTACATGAGTCACAAAGTTAGTACGCAGGTACAGCATTATTAAAGGATTAAAAGAAAGTGATTATGAAGGCTAATGGGATGCTATCCTTTACTATGAGAGGAATTGAGCATAAAAGGATGTTATGCTTTAGTTATACAGGGTATTGGTGAGACCACACCTCGAACATTCTATGAAGTTTTGGTCTCCTTATTTAAAGGTTCAGAGAAGGTTTACTGGATTGATACCTGGAATGAGTGGGTTACCTTATGAGGAAAGGTTAGACAGACTGGGCTTATTTCCACTGGAGTTTAGAAGAGGGAGGAGTGATTTGATTGAAGTATACAAGATCCTGAATGGCCTTGACAAGGTGGAGGTCAAAAGGATGTTTCCTCTTGTGGGTGAGTCCAGAACTAGGGGGCACTGTTTTAAAATTAGAGGTTGCCCTTTTAGGACAGAGATGGGGAGAATTTTTTTCTGTGAGGATTGTGCAACTTCGGAATTCTCTGCCTCAGAAGGTGCTGGAGGCAGGGTCATTGAATATTTTTAAGGCAGAGATAGATAGATTCTTGTTAGGCAAGGGAATCAAAGGTTATCAGGGTCAGATGGGAATGTGGAAGTCGAAACACTAGATCAGTCATGATCTTATTGAATGGTGGAGCAGGCTTGAGGGGCGAATGGTCGACTCCTGTTCCTATTTCTTATGTTATGTTCATATCCCCCACTCTACCACCACCAGCAAGCCAGAAGACCAACTGGGTTCAATGAAGAGTGCAGGATCGCATGCCAGGAACAGCACCAGGCATACCAAAAATGAGGTGTCAACCTGGTGAAGCTGTAACACAGAACTACTTGCATGCTAAACACTGGGAGCAGCATTCTATACAGAGCTAAGTGATCCCACAACCAACCAATGGTAGTGATAGCAGGCAGTATATTCAGGAGGGATAGATGCTGTTCTCTGCAGCCGTGACAGGGAGCTCCGAAGGTTGTGTTGCCTGCCTGGTACTATGGTTAAGGACATCCCCTTTCGGCTGGAGACGAACTTGGAGTGGGAAGGGAAGGATCCAGTTGTTGTGGTCCATGTAGGAACCAAAGACATGGATAGAACTAGGAATGACATTCTGCTGAGTGCGTTAGGGTCCAAATTAATCCTCAAAATTGCAAACCAAATAATGTCTGGATTGTTCCCTGAGCCACATACCAACTGATTAGTAGTGATCAAGCAGATTACAGAATTAAATGCATGGCTTAAAGAGTGGTGTGGGAAGAAGGGGTTTTGATTCATGGGGCACCAGCACTCAGGGCAGAGAGAGATGTTCTGTTGGGGTGGACTCCACTTAAATTGGGCTGAGAGCAGTGGTCTATCGAATCATGCAACTAGATCTGTGGATCGGGTTTCAAACAACCAGAGGGAGAGGAGGGAAGAGTGAAGGGGAATTTAGCAATCCAAAAGGAAAAGTTGAGGCAACAGAACAGTGTAGTGATGCAAGTGAAGATAAGCAGAATGGGAAGGAAGGGACAGAGTTTAACAGTAATTGTGCATCATCGAGTAATGTCTATGCAGGGAACAATAGTTTAAAAAAATAAAATGAAAAAGCTCTTTATCTGGGACAGATGCAAGAAGCATCCACAATAAGATAGATGAAGTAGAGGCATAAATAGGGATAAGTGATGGTGACCAAGTTTGGGAAATAAATATTCTAGGGTACACAACACTTCAAAAAGACAGGCAGAATGGCAAAGGAGGTGGGGTTGCCCTGATAGTAAAAGGTAACATATAGACATTAGTGAAAAAGGATCTTGGCTCAGAAGACCAGAAAGTAGTGTCAGTATGGGCAGACAAGAATCTTAAAGCCAATTACATAAGTATGAGGAGAGAGCTGGCTAAGGTTGAGAGGGTAAATGGACCAAAAGGCATGGCAGTAAATAAACAATGGGAAACAATTAAACAAACAATTCAAAACATTCAACAAAAATAATCTATTGAGAAGCAAAAACTCAGCGAGAAAGATCCTGTCATGGTTTATTCAGGAAGCTAAAGAACTATTAGATTAAAAGAAAAGGCTTAAAATGTTACAAACAATAGTAGCAATTCTGAGGAGTGTTTTAGAAACCAAAGGGCCATCAAAATAAAAAAGGGGGTAAACAGAATATGAGAATGAATATGAGGCTCTGTGGGCCTTCAGCAGCAGCAAATTAGACAGGAACATAAAATAAGATTATAAGAGCTTTTACAAGTATATAAAAAGGAAGAGAGTAACTAAAGTAAACACTGGTCCTTAGAAGCAGAAATAGAAAAAATTATTGGGAAGGAGGAAATGCCAAAGACATTGAATAAATATTTGTCTGTCTTCACAATAGAAGACACAAGTTGTATACCAGGAATAAGGGTAACTTAGGTACTAAAAAGAGTGAGGAAATTAAAATCAGAGAAAAAGTACTGGGAAAACTAACGGATTAAAATCCAACAAATCCCCAGGACCTGATGGCCTACATTCTGGATCAGTCCCAGCAGATTGAAAATTGGCAAATGTAACACCACTATTCAAGACAGGAGAGAGAAAAAACAGGGAACGACAGGCCACTTAGCCTGACATCAGTCATCAGGAAGTCTTAACAATACACTTAGAAAATCGTAGTATAATCATACAAAGTCAACATGGTTTTACAAAAGACTAATCATGTTTGACAAATTTATCAGAGCAGCGTAGATAAAGCAGGACCAGTGGATATGGTATACTTGGAATTCCAAAAAGAATTCAATAAGGTGCCACACCAAAGATTAATGGGCAAGATAAGGGGTGATATATGAACACGGGTAGAGGATTCATTAAGGGGCCAGGGAAGAAAGATGGCCAATTTGAAAATGACCCATTTTCAAATTGGCAGGCTATGACTAGTGGAGCGCTGCAAGGATCACTGTTGGGGCCTCAGCTAGTTACATCTATATTAATTATCTGAGTAATTACTCAGACCAATGTATCCAAGTTTGCTGACAATACAAAGCTAGGTGGAAATGTAAGCTGTGAGGAGGACACAGAAAGGCTGTAGAGATACAGACAGGTTAAGTGAGTGGGCAACAAGATGGAAGTGTGAGGTTTTTCACTTTGGTTGTTGGAATAGAAAAGCAGAAATTTTTTAAAAGCATGTGACTTGTAAATACAGATGTTCGGAGGAGCTTGGATATACTTGCACAAAGTTAGCATGCAGGTGCAACAAATAATTCAGAAGGCAAATGGCATCTTAAGAAGGGGATTAGAGTACAAGAATTAAGAAGTCTCGCTGCAATTGTACAGCGCTTTGGTGAAACCACACAGGAATTAAGGAGTAGGCATAAACGGGGCAATTGTGTGCAATTTTGGTCTCAATATTTAAGAAAGGATATAATTGCTTTGGAGGCTGTACAGCAAAGGTTCGCTAGATTGGTCCCTGAAATGAAAGGATTGTCCTGTGGCGAGAGGCTGAGTATATAGGCCCTATATTATCTGGAGTTTAGAAGAATGAGAGGTCATCTCATTGAAACATACAAGATTCTGAAGGGGCTTGACAGGGTAAAAATTATTTCCTTGACTTGGGAATCTAAAACATAGGGTACAGTCTCAGGAAAAGGAAACGATCATTTAGGACTGAGATGAGGGGAAATTTCTTCTATTACAGTCAAGTGAGGAGGTAGAATAGCTCCCCACTTTTCCTATTCCTCGCTTGCTAAACAAATTTGCTGCGGTCAAGAGCACTCTTGCTATTTCAGTGAGTGTTTAACTGTTTAAGTGCTGTGACTGTAAAAGGCACACACAGACAGATTTTTTTGTAAGCTTTAAAAGAGAATAGTATTTATTAGAGTCATAGTTATTTAGGGTAGTGGAGGCAGTCATTCAGACTGGTCTGTTGTACTTAATATCTCAACTAAATAAAAATTTTTCAGAACTCTCCAGTTCTCTCACACTTATACATTGAAGAGCATGCACGCACACGCACGCAAAACTGGCCTCCACCTTCTGTTCTCAATGGCTTAGAGAAACGTAATTTCTTAAAACGACAAAAGAGTGTTAGTTCATCACATGATCTCCCCTCACAAACTGACCAGTTACCCAAACATGGGCATAAGTTGATTCCAGGTCCATCATTTAGACATCTTTAGATTATGGCTGGTAGAGTTCACTTTCTCAGCCAGAGTCCAGTGTCCAAAGTGATTGCATCTAATAGCTTGTTCCACACCCAAGTGATTGTCTGGATGTGTTATGAATGGTTCAGGAAATGGGTTCATTCTTATTCCTCTTTTCCTCAAAGAACTCCATTAAGTTGGTTAAACATGATTTCCCTTTCATAAAACCATGTTGACTCTGCCCTGATGACCCTGAGCTTATCCAAGAGCCCTGCTAAAACTTCTTTAATAATAGCTTCCAACATCCATCACAGGGAAAATGTTAAGCTAACTGGCCTGTAGTTTCCAGCTTTCGGTCTCCCACCTTTTTTGAATAATGGAGTTACATTTGCTATCTGCCAATCTAATGGAACATTCCCCGATTCTAGGGGGTTTAGGAAAATTAAAACCAATGCATCAACTATCTCACTAGATACTTCTTTTAAGACCCCAAGATGAAGTCCATCAGCAGCCGGGCTCTTGACAGCCCGCAGCTCCAACAATTTACTCAGTACCACTTCTCTGGTGATTGTAATTTTCCTGACTTCCTTCCCCACTTTCATTTCCTGGTTTATAGCTGCTTCTGGGATGTTACTTGTATCCTCTATAGTGAAAACTGATGCAAAATACTGTTCAATTCATCTGCCATCTCCTTGTTTTCCATTATCAATTCTCCAGGCTCACATTCTAAAGGACCAACTCTCACTTTGTTAACTCTTTTCTTTTTTAAATATGTATAAAAACTCTTACTATCGGTTTTTATATTTCTGGGTTCTATCAGGGCAGCAAAGCCCCAGACTTCATTATCACCTATGTCCAAACATAGACAAAAAAAATCTGAATTCAAGAGATGAGGTGCAACTGACTGCCCTTGATATCAAGGAGCCCTAGCAAAATTAAGTGGGAATCGTGGGAAAATTCTCCATTGATTGGAGTTATACCTAGCACAAAGTAAAATGACTTTACTTGTTTGAGGCCAATAATCTCAGCCCCACAACAGCGATGAAGGATTTCCTCAGGTAGTATCCTAGGCCCAAACATCTTCAGCTACTCCATCATAAGGTCAGATGTTGGGATGTTTGATGATGATTGCACAATATTCAGTACCTGGACAACGTTCAGGCTTAAGTTGATGAATGGCAAGTAACAATTGCGCCACACAAGTGCCAGGCAATGACATCTCCAACAAACGAGAATCTAGCCATTTCCCCTTGATGTCCAATGGCGTTAACATCTCTGGATCCCCTATGATCACATCTTTGGGGGTTGGGGGTGGGGGGTGGTTTAACCATTAGCCAGGAACTGAACTGGATTAGCCATATTTATATACATACATACAGACATACATACTGTGGCTACAACAGCAGGTCAGAGGCTGGGAATTCTGCGGCAAGTAACTCACCTGATTCCCCAAAACCTGTCCACCACATACAAGGAATACTCTCCACTTGCCTGGATGAGTGAAGCTCCAACAACACTCAAGTAGCACAACACCACCAAGGACAAAGCAGCCCACTTGATAAATACCCTATCCACCGTCATGAAAATTCACTGACGCACAGTGGCAGCAATGTGTACCATCTACACGATAACACTGCAGCTACTCACCAAGCCTTCTTCAATAGCACCTTCTAAACCCGTGACCACTCCCACAGGCAGCAAATACATGGGAAGTTCTCCTCCAAGTCACACACCACTCTGACTTGCAGCTATATCACCGTTCCTTCACTGTCACTGCGCCAACCTGGAACACCCATCGTAACAGTACCACGGCTGCAACTACACCAGATGGACTGCAGTTGTTCAAGGCAGCGGCTTACCTTAACTTTCCAAAGAGCAATCAGGACGAGCAATAAATGCTGGCTTTCCCAGCGATGATCAATCTCATGAAAGATGATGATTTTTGGAAACGATCAAAGAAAAGGTGGCAGGCTTCAAGGGCAAGATCAGTGTGTTGAGACTAGGTGGAAATATGCATGGATAATAATGTAATAAAAGTGAGATAGAAAGACTTTTGGGAGATGATAAAAAGGGGGATGAGAAGGAGATTGGAGAATCTAAGCCCAAAGGAATGGGGCAAGAGGAGAAAACTTCCAAAGCTAAGAATACAATTGGGACAAAACTGCAACTTGAAAGGCAAAGTGAGGATACCTAATAGAGGTACTGAACCTATCAAGAGGGAGAGAAACAACAACCAACTTAGACCATTATGAAGGTTAGAAGATCAAAGTTTGAAGGGAGGGAGACATAGCTGAAACTGAGAGGAGACTCGGGGGTTAGGGAAGAAAAGATATCGAGTAATGGTCAAAGCAGAGCAGTAGTAGTTCACAAGCTTTGTGACGAACTCTGGGCAAATGGGTTTTAAGAAGCATTGTGGTCAAGCTGGGCAGCTTGTGAGAGAACAAAATATCAAGTTGACAGCTTAAATCATGTTCACAAAATATTGAAGCTATTTCTTTGCCCAGTTTAACAATAGTTCCTTTGAAAGTATATTGAACATTTCAGGATGCATCCTATTCCTAAGTGGCAGTCGTTGACTGGATCAAACAGTTTTCATGTTCAAGTCTGATCAGTTGAATATTTGGCAGATAATCAAAATAGTGCTTATTCGGTCTATCAGTAATTCTTTGTCCTGCAACATGAACACTCTGAAGTGGGTGCCTTACAAATTTGCTGCCTCTGAAGCCACATTTTCAATTGTTACAGCTTTGCAATTAGAAATCGAATGTCTGCTATGTATTCATCAAGTCAAGACTTCATTAGGTATATATAGAAATTACATTGTAGAAAAGAGACATGCTGTCAAGCTTTTTGTCTTGCACTCATCAGATAGACACAAGAATACCAAATTTCAAAGGGAACAACAATTTATACTGCATGATAAAAGGAATACTGATAGTAAAACAAAAACAGAATTACCTGGAAAAACTCAGCAGGTCTGGCAGCATCGGCGGAGAAGAAAAGAGTTGACGTTTCGAGTCTTCATGACCCTTCGACAGAACTGTTCTGTCAAGTTCTGTCGAAGGGTCATGAAGACTCGAAACGTCAACTCTTTTCTTCTCCGCCGATGCTGCCAGACCTGCTGAGTTTTTCCAGGTAATTCTGTTTTTGTTTTGCATTTCCAGCATCCGCAGTTCTCTTTGTTTTTAATACTGATAGTAAGTTGGCTCTGATTGGTCGAGACATTGCCATGGCAAATGCACAAGGGAGCTATTGTCTTTTGTTTATTCAAAAAAGGTGCAACATCAGGACATATTCCTTTTGCCTGCAGAGGGCAGGTCCAACATCTCAATCATTCAGAGCCAATTTGCCAACCAATCAGCATCTCTTTTCTCATGCAAGATAAATTGCTGTTCCCCTTGAAATTTGGCATTCATATATCTGTCCTGATGATTGCAAGATGAAAAAATTCAACAGCATGTCTCCGTTTTTCAGCAATACTCAAGTTCTATACTACCAAGCGACTATTAATGTCAGACATTACAAATTAGGAGGAGTAGGCCATGCGGCCCCTTAAGCCTGCTCCACCCTTCCAGAAGATCATGGCTGATCTGATTGTGGCCTCAGCTCCACATTCTGTCTATCTCTAATAACCTTTGACTCCCTTCATAGTCAAGAATCTATCTACCTCTGCCTTAAAAATATTCACTGACACTGCCTCCGCCAATCTTGGAGGAAGAGTTCCAAGGATTCATAACCTTCTGAGAGAAAAAACTGTGTCTCATCTTCATCTTAAATGGGAGACCCCTTATTTTTAAACTGTGTCCCCTAGTTCTAGTCTTTCCCAGAAGGGGAAACATCCTTTCAGCATCCACCCTGTCAAGTACCCTCAGGATCTTATATGTTTCAATAAGGTCACTTCTCAATCTTCTAAATTCCAATGGATACAGGCCCAGCCTGTCTAACCTTTCATCATAAGATGACCCTCCCCCATCAGCCCAGGTATCAATCAAGTGAACCTTATCTGATCTGCTTCGAATGCATTTACATACTTACTTAAATAAGGAGACCAAAACTGTACACTATATTCTAGATGTGGTCTCACCAATGCCCTGTACAACTGTAGCAAAACATCCCTACTTTTTATATTCCATTCCCCTTGCAATAAACAACATTATTCAATTTTCCTTCCTAATCACTGGCTGTACCTGCATACTAACTTTTCCTATTTCATGTACCAGAACACCCTGATCCCTCTGTATCTCAGAGTTCTGCAGTCCCTCTCTATTTAAATAATATGCTAATTTTCAATTCTTCCTGCCAAAGTGGACAAGTTCACTTTCCCACATTATACTCCATCTGCCCATTTCTTTCCCACTCACTTAACCTATGTCCCTTTGCAAACTCCTTATTACCTCTTCACAACTTACTTTTTTTTTAAATCTATCTTTGTGTTATCAGCAAAGTTAGCAACCTACATTCAGTCCCTTCATCGAAGTCAGTGATATAAATTGTAAATAGTTGAGGCCCCAGCACCGATCCATGATGCACTTCACTCATCACATCTTGTCAACCTGAAAAATACCCATTTATCCCTACGCTACACTTCCTGTTACCTAACCAATCCTCTATCCATGCTTATATGTTACCTCCTGTACCATAAGCTCTTATTTTGCATAGGAACCTTTGATGTGGCACCTTGTCAAATGCCTTCTAGAAATCTAAGTACAGCAAATCAACAGGTTCCCCTTCAGCCACGCTGCTTGTTGCTTCCTCAAACAACCCCAAAAAATTAGTCAAACATGATTTCTCTTTCAACATGCTCTGCTTGAGCATGTTGAGACTTTCTAAGTACTCCACTATCACCTCCTTAATAGATTCCAGCAATTTCCCTATGATAGATGTTAAGCTAACTGGCCTGTAATTTTCAACTTTGTGTTTCCTTCCTTTCTTGAATAGAGGAATCACATTCACTATTTTCTTGAATCTAGCGAATTTCGGAAAATTAAAACCAACATATCTACTATTTCAACAGCCACTTTTTTTAAAACCCTAGGATGAAGTCCATCAGGACCTGGGCAGTTGTCAGCTTTTAGTTCTAATAATTTTCTCAGTACCCTTTCCTTGGCGATTGTAATTGTTTTAAATTCCTCCCTCCCTTTCACCACCTGATGCGCAATTATTTCTGGGACGTTATTTGCATCCTCTACAGCGAAGACAGATGCAAAATATCTATTTATTTCAACCATTACTTTATTTTCCATTATTAATTCCCCATTCTCACTCTGCAGGGGACCAATGCTCGCTTTACTCTACTCCCTTCCTTTTTAAATATCTATAGAAACTCTTACAGCTTTTATTTTTCTCGCTAGCTTTCTCTGGTACTCTAATTTCTCTCTGGTTAGATTATCTCTTGTTGGAGATGGTCTCTTGTGTGGCACGAATGTTACTTGCCATTTGTCAGTCCAAGCCTGGATACCGTCCAGGTATTGTTGCATTTGAAAATGGATGGTTTCAATTTCTGAGGAGTCGCAAACTGTGCTGAACATTGTGCAGTCAATAAAAGCAATGTTCCAGTGAAACCCAACGCAAACTGGAGGAACAGCACCTCATTTCCAATTAGGCACTTCACAGCCTTCCGGACTTACCAGTGAGGTCAACAACTTCAGACCATGAACTCTCTGCTCCATCTTTACCCCTTTTTTAGTCCAATTATTGCTTCATTTTTATTTATTTATCTACTCATTTTTTTTAAATTTATTTTTTATCCTTTTGCCCCAACAGCCCCACACTGAGGTCCAACCTATCCCTGGCCTTTAATTTTACAGTACCTGACCCATACCCTCAAACAGTACAAAATCCATCACATTTCTTTAGCTCTGAAGAAGTCGGATGGACTCAAAACGTTAAATGTTTCTTTCGCCACAGATGCTGCCAGGCCTGCGTTTTCCCAGCATTTTCTGTTTTTGTATCCCTTAACCTAATTTCCCAGTTCACTTTAACCAGCTCTGTCTTCATGCCCTCATAATTGCCCTTATTTAAATTTAACACACTAATTTTAAATCCACTCCTTTCTCCCTCAAACTGAATGTGAAATTCAATCCTATAATGATCACCACTACCTAGGGACACCTTCACTCTGAGATTAGTTCATCATGTCTCATTGCATGTTACCGGATCTGGTGCTGTCAGGCTGCTGCTAGAATGTGCTGCCAAGAAACTCTCCTGATAACTCATTATCCAGTTTACCAAGTCTGAATTTGTCCAATGAAGATGTAGATTAAAATCACCCATGATTATTGTCGTACCTTTCTCACAAGCCTTCGTTATTTCTTCCTGTATACCCTGTCCAACTGTATGGTTACTGTTCGGGGGTCTATAAAATACTTCTTACCTTCACTATTCCTCATCTTTGCCCAAACTGATTCTACATCTTGATTTCCAGAACTAAGGTCATCTCTCTCTCTCTCTCTATTGCACCAATGTCAACCTTAATTAACAGAGCTACCCTCCGCCTTTTCCAAGCTTCCTGCCCTTCCTAAATGTCATGTACCCTTGAATATTCAGGTCCGTCTTTGTCATCCTGCAGCCATTTCTCAGGCTATCAGATCATACATATTTATTTAGTTCTGTCGAAGGGTCATGAGGATTTGAAACGTCAACTCTTTTCTTCTCCGCCGATGCTGCCAGACCTGCTGAGTTTTTCCAGGTAATTCTGTTTTTGTCATACATATTTATTTCTATTTGTGCTGTCAGTTCATCTGTTTTGTTGTGCATGCCACGTGCAATTAGTTCTGTCCCTTTACTTTATTTGTAACTTCTAGCCTTGTCTGCTGGTGCACTCTTAGGTTTGAACACTCTGCCTCTTGCTACCATGCTCTGCTTGTCATTTCCCTTATTACTACCTTACTCTTTTGCCTCATCTTCTCTATTTAATTTATCACATCTTCTCAAACTTAATACCTTACCTCCACTATTTAGTTTAAAGCCCTCTCTACTGCCCCAGTTATATGACTAGCCAGAATACTAGTCCCAGCAAGGTTCAGGTGAAAACAATCCCAACGATACAGCTCCCACTTTCCCCAGTACTGATGTCAATGCCCCATGAATCAAAACCCATTTCTCCCACATCAATCTTGGAGCCACGCATTCAGCTCTCTAACCTGATTCACCCTATGCCAATTTGCTCGTGGCTCAGGTAGTAATCCAGAGATTATTACCTTTGAGATTCTGCCTTTTAACTCCCACAGCAGAACTTCTTTCCTAGTTCTACCTATGTCTTTGGTGCCTACGTGAACAATGACCACTGCATCCTCTCCCTCCCACTGCAAGTTCCTCTCCAGCCCAGAGCAAAGGGTCTGAACCCTGCACCGGGCAGGCAACACAGCCATCTGGACTCCGGCTCTCAGCTGCAGAGAACTGTGTCTATACCCCTGACTATATTGTTCCCAACTACCACTACATTCCTATTAACTCTCCCTGCTTGAATAATTTCTTAGACCATGGTGCCATGGTCAGTTTGCTCATCAACCCTGCAACCACTACTTTCATCCATACACTGCAAGAATCTTGAACCTGTTGGACAATTGCCAAGGCTAAGGCTTCTGCACTTCTACTTTTTGGGTCCCCATTCCTGCCTCATTTGCAGTCACACCATCCTGTCCCTGACCACTGACCAAATCAGAAAACCCTATCCTAAGGGATGTGACTGCCTCCTGGTACATGGTGTCCAGGTAACTTTTCCCCTCCGTGATGCATTGCAGTGTCTGCAGCTCAGCCTCCAGCCCAATGACTCAAAGCTCTTCAAGCCGCAGGCACTTACTGCAGACACGTTTGCCCTGGATCACCAAGGCATCCAGGGAGTCCTACATTCTGCAGTCACAAGACATCATCTGCTCTGTCATGTTTATTATTAATTCATTTATTCGTCATCAATTTATAATTAATAAACACTGCTACTCCCAACAACCTTGCTACATCTAATAAAACCTTACAATTACTAATAAATCACATGAGTTTTAAAGACAAATATGCAAAATATTCACCAACCAATCACTTACCTGTTTTCCTGTGCTGGCCCAATTTGGCTTCTCTCAGGACATGGCCACACCACTCTGGAGACACAGATTGGACTGGATTGGATAGCTCTTCTAGGTGGTGGTTACTGCCTCGGGATACTGTTTTCACCCGCTCTGCGAGGTGGTGGTTACTGTCTCAGGGTCCTCTTTTTACCCGTTCTACTAGGTGGTAATTACTGCCTCCAGGTCCCCTCATCACCCACTCTCCTGGTCACTCAAAGGAAATGCACAGCTTGCTGTGGATTCCAACCTGTATAGTTAGCTGATGTGCTGGGTGCTACGATTGGTTTCACTATTCTTGAGAGGAGAGCAAAAAAATCAGCCAGGGTTCACACTCCAGGAGGATATCCAACAATGCCCTTGGGAAATGCACAGGATTGAGGTCAGCTGTGATCCTCTCCTCAATCAGGTAGCTTGATATTGCTCATCACCTCGACCCATATAGAACAAATAGCAGCTTGGCTAAGGGACTGGACGCTGCTGGAGCCCCAACTTCAGGAAAGAAAAAGGTGTTCTATCTATCTGCACCTATAGCTTTGCTCAATAATCTTCGAACCTTGATATGCTACAGGTCATAAAATGCACTTGCCCACTACAATCAAAATTGTTTAAAACACACTACCTGCCAGAGGTTTGTGCGATTTGGCTGAAATTTGTTTCCCCAAGGATATATTCTACCTGAAAGCAGAAAGGAGAAAAAATATTTTAAATTATAGAGTAAAACTAACAGAAGTTCCTTGTTGCTACACAGTTTTATCAGGAGAGGATGTTACATAGTGCAGTCCAAGGTTGAAGGAAAAGGAGAGATAAACAATATGGAAACAATTCAGCATTTGAGATCTGGGCAGCTGCTCACGTGGAGGATAGACTCCACACAGACTGGCTACGTCAAACAGTTTCATGTAAAATTATTGTGCTGTTGATGGACAATTGGTTAACCTACCAGTGGTCACTATTATTAGACCATAAGGCATTGCTGCTGATCTTGTCGAGCTATTATAAACAAATCCTAAGATCAATAGTGCGTGACATTTTCTGTTGCTGGGAAAATCTCTCTGGAACCAGTAAAAAAGAAACTAACTTTCCCTCCCTACTTATTAAAATGTAATTGAGAATTATGCATACATATCAGTCTCTTGTGAAACTATGCATGGGGAGTCCAGGCCAATTACACTCTTCAAGTGAAGTGGGGTTAGGAAGACGCTGGGGGTTTGTAGGTGGGGTGTAGAGAGGAGGTAGAATAGGGCAAGGGCAGAGGGGAAAGGAAAAATGTCATGAAAGAGAGAGGACGGTGGAGCAGGTAAAAGGCTAGGTAGGAGGAGGGGATTCTTACAAGTTGAATTGGAAAGAAAATGTAGATAGTAGAAAAACAGATCAGGAAGAGGAATGACTTAAAGGAACGAGATTGTAAAATAGAGGATGTTTTATGTACTATGAATAAAATTGGTGGACCACCTCACTTTGAGGATTTGGTAAAATAGCATTAGAAGTAACATAGCTTAATCTAAAGCAGGTTGGGAGCTAAACATCCCAGTTTACAAAGAGTTAAGATGGATAACGGGGATAAAAAGCACTTGGAATGCAGTGCAGGTAACTGACTCTACTGCAGCACTGGAACATAGTCCAGGTATCACACTTACATGAAAGTGGGTGTCACGGATGGTGACAGAGAAAGAGATTAAAATTAGTTGGGATGTCTTCCACAGTTCAACATTCGCAGACTAGGCTCTCAGTCATGGCTCAGCAGGAAGCATTCTTGCCTCTGAGACAGAAGGTTGTGTGTTCATGTCCCACCCCAGGACAAGGCCGACACCCCGGTGCAGTACTGAGGGGGTGCTGCACTGTCAGAGGTGTTGTCATCCAGAAAAAAAATTAAAGCGAGGGCCCATCTGCCCTGTCAATGGACCTAAAAGATCCCATGACATTATTTCAAACAAGAGCAAGTAAATTTCCACAGTCTCTCAATCAATATTATCCCTCAATCAACAACAACTTATATTTATATAGCACCTTTAATGTAATGAAGTCTCTCAAAGCACTTCACAAGAGTATTATAAAACAAAGTATGACACCAAACCAGCTAAGGAGATATTAGATCAGATGACTGAAAGCCTGGGCAAAGAAATATATTTTAAGAGGTTTAAAGAAGAAAAGCAAGGTGGACAGGTGTAGGGAGGGAAATCTAGTGCTTTGGAGCAAGGAAACTGAGGGCATGGCCATTAATGAAGCAGTTATAATTGGGAATGCACAGGAGGCCAGAATTAGAGGAGCCCAAATATCTCGGAGGGTTGTAGGGCTCGAGGAGATTATAGGGATAGGGAGTGGGCATGGCCAGAGGAACCTGAAAACAAGGATGAGAACTTTAAAATCAACATCACAAAAACAGATTATCTGGTCATTATCCCATTGCTGTTTGTGGGAGTCTGTGTGTAAATTAGCTGCTGCATTTCCAATATTATAACAGTATCTACACTTCAAAAGTATTTCAAGGGCTTCCAAGAGTACCTGAAAGTGTTGGATGCAGGTTCAATTGAGGTTTTAAAAAGCGAATTGGATCATTAATTGAAAAGGAAAAACTTGCAGGGCTAAATAGCCAAGTGGTTATGGTACTGGGTTTGTAACCCCAAGTTCAAGAGTTCAAATCTCACAATGGCACAGCCTAAATAGCCAAGTGGTTATGGTAGGGGGTTTGTAACCCCAAGATCAAGAGTTCAAATCTCACAATGGCGAAACAATGTAACTTCATCTGAAACAGATGGAAATGGGTTTGTATTCAAAAAAGTTACAAGTACTGTAACAGACATCATTTTGCTTGGCCTAAATGGCCAAGTGGTTATGGTACTGGGTTTGTAACCCCAAGATCGAGAGTTCAACTCTCGCAATGGCAAACCATGAAACAATGTAACTTCATCTGAAACAGATGGAAACAGGTTTGTACTCAAAAGAGTTACATGGCTGAACTTAGCTTGGCCTAAATAGCCAAGTGGTTATGGTACTGGGTTTGTAACCCCAAGATTGAGAGTTCAAATCTCACAATGGCAAACTATGAAACAATGTAACTTCATCTGAAACAGATGGAAACGGGTTTGTGCTCGAAAGAGTATCAAGAGTTCAAATCTCACAATGGCAAACTATGAAACAATGCAATTCAAGCAGTTAACCTAATACAGGTGAGGCAGAGGAATGGCACTGATGAATTGCTCCATCAGAGGGCCAGCACAAAAAATGACAGGCTGAAGGGTCTCCTTCCATGCTGTAACAGAATCACAGAATCTCAGTGCAGAAGAGGCCCTTCGGCCTATCGAGTCTGCACCGACACATGAGAAACACCTGACCTATCTACCTAATCCCATTTACCAGCACTTTTTGGCCCATAGCCTTGAATATTATGATATACCAAGTGCTCATCCAGGTACTTTTTAAAAGGATGTGAGGCAACCTGCCTCCAACACCCTCCCAGCCAGTGCATTCCAGACAGTCACCACCCTCTGGGTAAAAAAGTTTTTCCTCACATCCCCCCTAAAGCTCCTGCCCCTCACCTTATGCTCCCTTGTGACAGACCCTTCAACTAAGGGGAACAGCTGATCCCTATCCACCCCTCATAATCTTGAACACCTCAATCAGGTCGCCCCTCAGTATTCTCTGCTCCAACGAAAACAACCTAAGTCTATCCAACCTCTCTTCATAACTTAAATGTTTCATCCCAGGCAACATCCTGATGAATCTCCTCTGCACCCCCTCCGGTGCAATCACATCCTTCCTATAATGTGGCAACCAGAACTGCACACAGTACTCCAGCTGTGGCATCACCAAGGTTCTATACAACTCCAACATAATCTCCCTATTTTTGTAATCTATTATGTAACCATATCATAATTTCTGTAACCGTTTTGATTAGTCATTTGGTAGTACAGAACTTGAGTTTTGCTGAAAAAGAAAGAGACATGCTGTCTGGCACTCAACCGGACAGGTTCTCAAGAATACCAATTGTAAAGGGAACAACAATTTATACTGCATGAGAAGGGAGTGCTGACTGGTTAGCAAGTGAACTCATTGTTGCATGTTTTGCATCATCCACAAATTTTGAAACTGTGCCCTTTGCACCAAGGTTTAGGTCAGTAACATATATCAAGAGCAACAGGGGTCCCAACACCAACTCCTGGGGAACTCCACTACAAACATTCCTCCACTCCAAAAAAACACCCATTGACTACTACTCGTTGTTTTCTGTCACTCAGCCAATTTCGTATTCATGTTGCTACTGCCTCTTATTATTCCTTGAGCTATAACTCTGCTCACAAGTCTGTTGTGTGATACTTTATCAAATGTCTTCTGTAAGTTTTTGTACACACATCAACAACATTACCCTCATCAACCCTCTCTGCTACCTCAACAAAAAACTCCAGCAAATTAGTTAAACATGATTTGCCCTTAACAAATCCATATTGACTTTCCACATTTTCCCAAGTGACTTCTAATTTTGTCCCGAATTTTCATTTTTAGAAGCCTCCCCACCACTCAGATTAAACTGTCTGGCCCGTGGTTGTTGAGCTTACCTTTATAACTTTTTTGAATGAGGGTGTAACACTGCAATTTTCCTGTCCTCTGGCACCAGCCCAAGTCCAAGGAAGGCTGGAAAATGATGACCAATGCCTCTGTAATTTCCACACACCCCCTCAGCATCTCATCTGGTCCTGGTGCCTCATCAGCATTAAGTACAGGCAGCCTATCTGATCTCCTTATTTGTATCTGAAATGGTAAATTTTGCAGGGCAGCTGGGAAACATACGGCAGTGGATCTAATTCGATAGTGCTTGGGCCAAATGGTTGTCTCCAGTGCTGTATGATTCCATGATCTGAATTACCATAATTAGCTGAACATAAAGATATGCATTTCAACACTGTCATCTGATCATTGATGTATCTGAAGAAATTATAAACTGAAACTCCACGTAATAACAATATTAATGGCATGCGATCATACCTTCCAGACCCCCTCGAGCAGCAAACTCCCACTCTTCCTCAGTGGGCAATCGCATCCCCTTCCACTCACAGAAGGCTTTGGCATCAATCCAGCTAACCTGCACCACTGGGTACTGCAGTTTCTCTTTAATTCCAGAGCCAGGGCCTGCTGGCTTAAAGCAATCATAATATAGTTTGATTATTCACATGGTTTAGTTGCAAATTAAGCTTTCAATTTATGAACATCCTGTAAAATCACAAAATCTGTTAAATATTAAAATTGTAATGTCTAATTGCACATCCCAAAACTACCATTGTGTTACAGTTGGTTATTTGAGTGTGCTGAAAATCTAAACCTAACAATTCTTAATGAAGAACAACCAGAATGCAGCAAGCAACCCCTCTAAGTACTCAGAGGTGGAGCAGCTAAGGTTAACCATGGGTACAGAGAAATTTCAGGTTGACCCATTCCCTTGGGTAACTTGTGGTACCTGATAAAGCAGGTCACTGCCAGAGCTGCATCATAATAAGTGTTCTCAACTCTCCCTTCTTGTAACAAGTGTCCAACCTCTACTCAGCATGGGTGACAGCAGGAAATAGTGTGCAAGGCTCACATGTGCTAACACTTGCTCTACATTTCTGGAGCTGACTTTCACCACCAGCTGCTTGCTTCAAAACAGTCTGATGTATACAAATGGGTGAACTGTTGTCGATCTTAAAATTCATTCCATGAGCAAGTCAGTGCTTAAGATGATAATAATAGACAACTTTATTGAGAGCTTTGGGAACACTTCCAGGTTTGGATCCCACTCATCACTTCAGCATTCACCATCCAATTCAGATTCCAGAGCTCAGTACAGTGAGGCCCACTGCAAGGCTGAGACCTTGAGACCCAATAGCCATTTGAGACCTCTGTCGCCAAGAATTCCGTATACAATGGTATGGCTGGGAGATGGTAAGGCAGCAGCCTTTGGCATATTTTACTGGTACCCTTAAATAGCCTTCATCGGTAACACAGGACTGGATTTAACGATTTCTGGTGGGGTGAGGGAAGTGGAACGGGAAATGTTTAGTCTGCTTCCTCCTGCTCACACTGTTTGACACAAATTTGACATCCTGCCTGCCTCCGATTCTCCAGGAAAATTCCTCCCGCACCCTTCAACAATGACTGCTCTGGTATTTCTAGTGTGCATAGTCTGTGACATTGACACAATGTGAAATGAGTAACTATTTATAATTGAGTCAGTTTAGATATGCTAGATATGTCCAGACCCTGTCCACATCCCAGGGGAGATGATTGGTGGAGGCTTGGGTCTATTTGCAGTCTAACTAAAGCACCCCTCCGAAAACATGAACAATTTCCTCAATAGCTTGCTGCTCTTTCAAATCACCACTTGACCCAGCCAAAGACTGCGACAACAACTTACATTTATATGCTGCCTTTTATTACGGATGGATAATAATTTTCATAATATTATTCTTGTTTATTGTAAAGTAGATTATGAGTGTGAGTGTAGATGGTTCTGTCTGCATGATATAATTACACTGGAATTAGGTAGACTGCAAGCTTGAAATTATTAAAAGAAGTTAGGTGGAGAAGGGTACTTGAAATGCTAATGAGTAAACTTGGAGGCTGTCTGAGCATATAAGGTGTGAGGGAAATTTGCATCTTTATATAAATGAAGGAGTTGTTTGGATTTCAAAGGGTCAGCATGCACAGGGTGATCAGTGAATGGGACTTGGGGCAAGTTAAGACACAAGCACCAGGGTTTTGGATAACTTCAAGTTTTACAGAATGTGGGACACCAACCAGGAATAGTTTGGAACAGTCAAGTCTAGAGGTAACAAAGCCATGGTTGATGGTTTCAGCAGCAGATGAGCTGAGATAGGGGTGAAATTGGGCAATATTATGAAATAATGTTATGGATAATGGAAAACCAGAAGATGGCAGATGAATTGAACAGGCATTTTGCATCAGTTTTCACAATAGAGGATATAAGCAACATCCCAGAAACAGCTATAAACCAGGAAATGGAAGGGAGGGAGGAAGTCAGGAAAATCACAATTACCAGAGAAGTGGTTCTGAGTAAATTGTTGGAGCTGCAGACTGATAAGTGCCTGGGCGTGATGGATTTCATCCTGGGGTCTTAAAAGAAGTGTCTAGTGAGATAGTTGATGCACTGGTTTTAATTTTCCTAAACTCCCTAGATTCGGGGAAGGTCCCATTAGATGGGAAGATAGCAAACGTAACTCCGTTATTCAAAAAGGGAGGGAGACAGAAAGTGGGAAACTACAGGCCAGTTACCTTAACATCTGTCACAGGGAAAATGTTAGAATTATTAAAGAAGTTATAGCAGGACACTTGGATAAGCTCGAGGTCATCAGGGCAGAGTCAACATGGTTTTATGAAAGGGAAATCATGTTTAACCAACTGTTTGGAGTTCTTTGAGGAAGAAAGATGTGCTGTAGATAAAGGGGAACCGGTGGATGTACTATACTTAGATTTCCAGTAGGCATTTGACAAAATGCCACATCAAAAGTCATTGTGGAAATAAAAACTCCTGGTGTAGGGGATAACATATTGGCATGAATAGAAGATTGGCTGGCTAGCAGGAAGTAGAGAGTAGGCACGAATGGGTCTTTTTCAGGTTGGCGAGATGTAATGAGTGGTATGTCACAGGAAGCAGTGCTGGGACCTCAACTGTTACAATTTGTATAAATGACTTGGATGAAGGGATGGATGGGAGGTTGCCAAATTTGCTGATGACACAAAGATAGGTAGAAAAGTAAGTTGTAAAGAGGACATAAGGAGGCTACAAAAATATATAGATAGTTTTAGTGAGTGGGCAAAGATCTGACAGATGGGGAAAATATGAAATTGTCTATTTTGGCACGTAGAATAAAAGAGGACCATATTATCTAAATGGTGAGACTGCAGAGCTCCAAGGTGCAGAGGGATCTGGGTGTCCTAGTGCATGAATCACAAAAGACTAGTATGCGGTTACAGCAAGTAATTAGGAAAGCTAATAGATGTTATCATTTATTGCGAGGGGAATTGATTACAAAAGTAGGGAAGTTATGCTTCAATTGTACAGGGCACTAGTGAGACCACATTTTGAGTATTGTGTACAGTAGTGGTCACATTATTTAAGGAAGGATGTAAATATATTGGAAGTTGTTCAGAGAAGGTTTACCAGACTAATATCTGGGATGGGTGGGTTGTCTTATGAGGAGAGGTTAGAAGGACTAGGCTTGTATCCACTGGAGTTTAGAAGAGTAAGAGGTAACTTGATTGAAATATATAAGATCTTTGTGGGATCTTTATAGGGTGGATGTGGAGAAGGTGTTTCCTCTCGTGGGAGAATTAGAGGTCACTTTTTAAAAATAAGGGGTCGCCCATTTAAAACAAAGGTGAGGTGAAATTTTTTCACTCAGAGGGTCATGAGTCTTTGGAACTCTCTTCCTGAAAAGGTGGTAGAAGCAGAGTCTTTGGATATTTTTAAGGCAGAGATGGATAGATTCTTGGTAAGCAATGGGGTGATAGGTTATCAGGGGTAGGCAGGATACAGATTTCAGGTTACTATCAGATCAGCCATGAGCATGCTCAAGGGGCAGAATGGCCTACTCCTGCTCCTTGTTCATATGGAGATGGAAATAGGCTATCCTAGTGATGGCACAAATGAGGTTGTAAGCTCAGCCTGGGGTCATATGTGACATCAAGGATGCGAACAGGCCAATTTAATCTCAGACTATTCCCAGAGTAAAGGATGGAGTCAATAGCTAGGGAATGGAGTTTGGAGTAGGGACTGAAAACAATTGCTTCAGTCTTCCCAATATTTAATTGAGGATATTTCTGCTTATCCAGTACTGTGTCTCAGATAAGCAGTCTGATAATTTAGCAAAAGTATAGGAGTTGAGAGAGGAGGTAGAGCTCAGAGCCATAAGTTGTAATTTCAGATGATGTCATCGAGGAGTGGCATGTAGATGAAAAATAGCAGGAGCAAAAGAAGTAGGAAGGGGCCAAGGATAGATCCTTCCTGAACACCAAAGTTAAACGGTGCAGGAGCAGGAAGAGAAGCCATTTCAAGTGATAGTCGTGTTACAATTATATAGGTAAGGATGGAACCAGCTGAGAGCAGTCCAATCCAACTGGATGACAATGGAGATGCATTGGAGGCGTTTGGTGTGGTCAACCGTTGAAAGGCCGTGGACAGGTTGAGATGGGCCTTTGTCACATTCACATAGGATCTCACCTCTGACTTTGATAAGAGCTGTTTCGGTACAGTGGCAGGGACAGAAACCTGATTGAGCATTCAAACATGGAGTTCCGGGAAAGGTGGGAACAGATTTTTGAAGGTGACAACGTGTTCAAGGATTTGGGAGAGGAAAGTGAGGTTGGGGATGGGACAATAATTTTCAAAGACAATGGGGTCAAGGGATTTTGGGGAAAAGATGATGGATGACTTAGAGGAGAGCGGGGCAACATCCAAAAAGAGAAAAAAACAAAAAACTGCGGATGCTGGAAATCTAAAACAAAAACAGAAATACCTGGAAAAACTCAGCATGTCTGGCAGCATTGGCGGAGAAGAACAAAGTTAATGTTTCGAGTCCTCATGACCCTTCAACAGAACTAAGTAGAAATAGGAATGGGGTGAAATATAAGTAAGTTGGTTTGGTGGGGGGGGGGGGGGGTAGAAGGAGGGGGTTTGTTGGGACAAGCAAGCAGTGATAGGAGGAGATAACCAAAAGATGTCATAGACAAAAGAACAAAGAGATGTTGAAGGTGGTGATATTATCTAAAAGAATGTGCTAATTAAGACTGGAGAGCAGGACAAGCAAGGTAGCTCTAGTGGGGGTGGGGTGAAATAACCCATGGGTGGAATACATTTAAAAATAATGGAAATAGGTAGGAAAAGAAAAATCTATATAAATTATTGGAAAAAACAAAGTTTGTCCAGGTATTTCTGTTTTTGTTTTGGATTTCCAGCATCTGAAGTTTTTTGTTTTTATCTGTGTTTAACTGACTACCACTTCTCTTCAAGAAATGCCTACCTTGAAGAAGTTCTGTGCTACTCTCCGTCAGGATTTTCAAATCTCTCTCTTGCCTTGCCTTCATTGCTTTCCACTTATCTCCTGGTGTTTAACAAAGTGTTTACTAAAACCCGCTTTCACAGCCATATTTCCTTTCTCAGTGACTGTCTCCATCTCCGGCTTACCCCACGTGGATTTCAACTGAAATTCCATCCCTCATGTTTTGAACCCACCCAGGATTACAGGTATCTCCAGGACATAAAACATTTCTCGGACTGCTGTTCCCGTCACATTCTGAGATCCACACTCAGTGCCATGCGCTGCCATATGAACACACTCGACCTCTCCCTCCAGCAGCACCGCCGCACCCTTTTTCAAAGCTGCGCGTGCCCCCAGTTTCATTTTATTCTTTTGGTTATCTCCTCCTGTCACTGCTTGCTTGTCCCAACAATCCCCCCACCCTTGTTCGCCACCCCCCCCACCCTTAAACCAGCTTATATTTCACCCCTTTCCTATTTCTACTTAGTTCTGTTGAAGGGTCATGAGGAATCGAAACGTCAGCTTTGTTCTTCTCCGCCGATGCTGCCAGACTTGCTGAGTTTTTCCAGGTATTTCTGTTTTCATTATCCAAAAAGAGAAACCGTTTACAATATCAGGACGAGGACGGAAAGTTGGGTGATCGGTTTAGTGGGAATTGGGTCGAGGGAACAGGAGGTGAGTCTCATGGACATGAAAGGCTCAGAGAGGGCAGGAAGGAAGAGAAACTAGAGGAAATTATGACTTCGGGCTAGGTCGGAGGGGAAGCACAAGAGGAAGATTGGCCTTGGGCCAAGTGGAAGGGAGAAAACCAGCAGAGGCAGCTGATCAAATGGTCTCAATCTTAATGACAAAGAAGTCCATGAGTGACTTGCACTTGCTGCTCCAGGTTAAGGATGGAGAGGGCAGGGAGGCAAGGTTTAAGTCAGATAAAAGCCAAATACTGTGGTTGCTGGAATTCTGAAACAAAAACAGAAAATGTTGGAAAAACTCAGCAGGTCTAACAGCATCTGTGGAGAGAAAAACAGAGTTAATATTTCAAGTCTGAAGAAGGGTCATATGGACTTGAAATGTTAACACTATTTTTCTCTCCATAGATGCTGTTAGACCTGCTGAGTTTTTCCAAGGTTTAAGAGAGGCTTGTCCAACCTTTTCGCATGGGGGGAGGGGCCACATTTCCACTTTTTTCTCATTTAAGGGGCCAATGAGCAAATTTCAGAAAGATAAAGTTTGCCACAATATTGAACATGATTTTTTTTAAACAAACTGTGGTGTGAAAAGAAACAACCAGCTGAGAAAATAGGCAATGAGTTATAATTAAAGACGTATATTAGAGAGCGACAGGGTGTGTGTGTGCCCGGCTCACTCCCAAGCCAGGTGCTCACTCACTCACTCTCACCTGCTGTCAGAGTGGATGAGTGCATGTAGGTGAGTGAGGGTGAGGGTGATTGAGAACCCTGATAATGAGCTGGACTTATGCGCGCGTGCGCCACTCACACACATGCACCTTCTCACCCCTCACTCTCACCCAACCTCTCGCCCCCCCCCCTCACACACACTCGCTCTTCTCCCCCACCCCGCTCTCGCCCCCCCCCACTCACACACACTCGCTCTTCTCCCCCACCCCGCTCTCGCCACCCCCCCCCACACACACTCGCTCTTCTCCCCCACCCCGCTCTCGCCCCCCCCTCACACACACTCGCTCTTCTCCCCCACCCCGCTCTCGCCCCCCCCTCACACACACTCGCTCTTCTCCCCCACCCCGCTCTCGCCCCCCCTCACACACACTCGCTCTTCTCCCCCACCCCGCTCTCGCCCCCCCTCACACACACTCGCTCTTCTCCCCCACCCCGCTCTCGCCCCCCCTCACACACACTCGCTCTTCTCCCCCACCCCGCTCTCGCGCCCCCTCACACACACTCGCTCTTCTCCCCCACCCCGCTCTCGCCCCCCTCACACACACTCGCTCTTCTCCCCCACCCAGCTCTCGCCCCCCCCCTCACACACACTCGCTCTTCTCCCCCACCCCGCTCTCGCCCCCCCCCTCACACACACTCGCTCTTCTCCCCCACCCCGCTCTCGCCCCCCCCTCACACACACTCGCTCTTCTCCCCCTCGTTCTCACCCTCTCCCCTTCTCGCGCTTCCCCTCACATCGGCTCGCCCCCATCTCGCGCTCTGCCCCTCTCCCCCGTCTCGCGCTCTGCCCCTCTCCCCCGTCTCGCGCTCTGCCCCTCTCCCCCGTCTCGCGCTCTGCCCCTCTCCCCCGTCTCGCGCTCTGCCCCTCTCCCCCGTCTCGCGCTCTGCCCCTCTCCCCGTCTCGCCGTCTCGAGCTCACTCCCTCTCCCCCTTTCACCTAACATTCCCTCTCCACTATCCACCCATGGGAAGAGAGTGATCGATGCTCTCGCTCCCTCACACAGTCTCCTGTCGCACGCTCTGCTCTGGGCTCCACTCTGGCTGCCTTCCACCTCACACTCCAGACTACCTGCCAGTGTTCACCCTCGCCTTCAGGTTTGCTCTGTCATGTTCACCCTCGCCTTCAGGTTTGCTCTGTCAGTGTTCACCCTCGCCCTCAGGTTTGCTCAGCCAGTGTTCACCCTCGCCCTCGGATTTGCTCAGCCAGTGTTCACCCTCGCCCTCAGGTTTCCTCTGCCAGTGTTCACCCTCGCCCTCGGGTTTCCTCTGCCAATGTTCATCCTCGCCCTGGGATTTGCTCAGCCAGTGTTCACCCTCGCCCTCGGGTTTCCTCTGCCAGTGTTCATCCTCGCCTTCGGGTTTGCTCTGCCAGTGTTTACCCTCGCCCTCGGATTTGCTCTGCCAGTGTTCACCCTCGGGTTTCCTCTGCCAGCGTTCACCCTCGCCCTCAGGTTTGCTCTGTCAGTGTTCACCCTCGCCCTCAGGTTTGCTCTGTCAGTGTTCATCCTCACCCTCAGGTTTGTTCTGCCAGTCTTCACCCTCGCCCTCGCCCTTGGGTTTCCTCTGCTAGTGTTGGCCCCACCCGTCCCCGGGTTGACAGTGTGCACCCCTCCCTCTCGGGCTTACTCTGTGCCGCCCCCTCCCCCTCGGGTTTGTTCTGCTCGTCCCCACGCCCCCCAACCTTTGGATTTGCTCTGTCAGTCACCCCCCCCACCCCCCCCCCCCCCCCCCCCCACCCCCCTCTCGGGTTTGCTCTATCAGCATACATCTTGTTCCCCTACCACAGGAGTTTCAGGATCATGGTGATCAAAAAACTTGCCAAGTGATCAGAAATTTAAATTTAATTAAGCATCAAACCCAATGGTTTGACAATCGGACAATATATCGGTAGGTAATGCAATATACTGTTTACATTATGAATTCATATAAATATACTAAACAATTTCAAATATATGGGTGTGTAACAAAAATCTCTGCTATCTAGATTAGAATATATAACATATGCCTCATTTCCAATATTCATCAGGAAATTGTCCTTTAGACCTCAAAAATCCTTTGAATTTCATTCCAAATGGATTCATCAATAAGGAACAAAACACTTTGCTTTTAAATGAAGGTACTAGGATGAATGTGATGTGTTTGGAGATGCTGGTCTTGTACATTACATTGACAGTTCATTGAAAATCAGAGTAACATTAATGTCTACAACCCAGCCATGAACAGAAGTTATTCTTTCCTAGTTGCCTGACATCAAAATATTCATTACATATATTTTACTTTAAGTAAAGAAAACAAAATGCAAAAAAAAAACTAGTCTTTCATTCTATAAGACTCACCTGTCTCCAAAACGCTCTTTCAATAGGTAGCCACCAAGGAGCAGACTGAAACAACAATATGTCAGCAAGTCATTCTTCCAAATAATGTTACAGTGCATAAAAATATAATTTTTGACATTTCATTGCAGCATTAGTCAACTTTAGTCTGGATTTCAAAGTTCATAAATATTTCCCACTTTCAAAAACATTGCATATAAAGGTTTTCAACGTGTTGTCGAGGGCAATCAAAATTTTCACTAGAAACTAGTGTGTGCTCGCAAACATTGACTACCAATCACACAGTAATAAGGACTCAGTACTACCAGCAGCCAAGATGATACACATTTGCAGAGAGGAAGCAGATATCCAGCTCTAATGAAAGATCATCGACCTGAAATTTAACACTGTTTCTCTTTCCACAGATGCTGCCTGACCTGCTGAGTTTTGTAACAAGCTTTTATTCACTCCATTCTTGACCATACTTTTTGTGGTCCTATAGTGATCGATGGAGTGAGAACACATAAAATGAACTGCCCGCATAGCACATTTCAATTGTTGTTTCCACATCAAAGGCTACTACGCAAGATAAGAGCACACGGTGTAAGGGGGTATAGGATATTAGCATGGATACAGGATTTGCAAGCTGACAGGAAGCAGAGTAGGGATAAGTGGATCTTTTCAGGTTGACAAGCTGCAACTGGTGGTGTGCCACAGGAATCAGTGCTGCGGCCGCAACTCTTTACAATCTATGTCAATGATTTGGATGAAGGGACCAAATATACAGTAGCTAAATTTGCTGATGACATTAAGATAGGTAGGAGATTAAGTTGTCAAGAGGTAGAGAGTCTGCAAAGGGATATAGACAGGTTAAGTGAGTGGGCAGAAATTTGGCAAATGAAGTGGGTAAATGTGAACTTGTCCATTTTGGCAGGTAAAGGCAGTATGCTGGTTAAATGGAGAACGACTGCAGAACTCTTGAGGTACAGAGGGACCTGGGTGTCCTGGTACATGAATCACAAAAGGTTTGTATGCGGGTACAGCAAATGATTAGGAAGGCAAGTGGAATGTTGGTTTTTACTGCAAGGTGAATGAATATAAAAGTAGGGAAGCTTTACTGCAGCTATATAGGGCATTGGTGAGACCACATCTGGAATACTGTGTACGGTTTTGGTCTACTTATTTGATAAAAAAATATAATTGCTTTAGAAGCAATTCAGAGAAAGTTCATTCAACACATCCATGGGATGAAAGGTTAAGCAGGTGGCCTACACCCATTGGAGTTTAGAAGAAAGAGTGTGATCTTAGTGAAAGGTATAAGATCTTGAGGGGACTGGGTAGGATGGATGTTGGGATTTTCCTCTTGTGGAGGAAACTGGAACTAAGGGTCATAGTTTTAAAATAAGAGGTCTCCCTTTAAAGACAAGGATGAGGAAAATTTTTGTTCATTCAAGAGGATCATTAGAGTATGGAGTGACAGCTGGATCACTGAATATATTCAAGGCTGAGTTAGATAGATTTTTGGTTAGGTTTGGGGGAAAGACCAAATGGGCTCCTCTTGCTCCCAAGTCCTATGTTTATTCTCAGATTACAAAGAAACACAGTCTGCACCTACACATGAGAAACCCATGACCTACCTACTTAATCCCATTTACCAGCACTTGGCCCATAGCCTTGAATGTTATGACATGCCAAGTGCTCATCCAGGTACTTTTTAAAGGATGTGAGGCAACCCGCCTCCACCACCCTCCCAGCCAGCGCGTTCCAGACCGTCACCACCCTCTGGGTAAAAAAGTTTGTCCTCACATTCCATCCCCCCCCCTAACCTCCTGCCCCTCACCTTGAACTTATGTCTTCTCGTGACTGACCCTTCAACTAAGGGGAACAGCTGCTCCCTATCCACACTGTCCATGCCCCTCATAATCTTATACACCTCGATCAGGTCACCCCTCAGTCTTCTCTGCTCCAAGAAAAATAATCCAAGTCTATCCAATCTCTCTTCATAATTTAAATGTTTCATCCCAGACAGCATCCTGGTGAATCTCCTCTGCACCCCCTTCAGTGCAATCACATCCTTCCTATAATGTAATGACCAGAACTGCACACAGTATTCCAGTTGTGGCCTCACTAAGGTTCTATACAACTCCAACATGACCTCCCTACTTTTGTAATCTATGCCTCGATTGATAAAGGCAAGTGTCCCATATGCCTTTTTCACCACCCCACTAACATGCCCCTCTGCCTTCAGAGATGTATGGACACACACGCCAAGGTCCCTTTGTTCCTCAGAACTTCCTAATGTCATGCCGTTCACTGAATACTTCCTTGTCAAATTACTCCTTCCAAACTGTATCACCTCACACTTTTCAGTGTTAAATTCCATCTTCCACTCATCTGCCCATTTGACCATCCTGTCTATATCTTCCTGTAGCCCAAGACACTCAACCTCACTGTTAACCACCCGCATGACTTTGTGTCATCTACAAACTTACTAATCCTACTCCCCACATAGTCATCTATGTTGTTTATACAAATGACAAATAAGAGGTGCCAGTCTTTAGCCAATCCGATTCATTTGACTTCATATCAATAAGTGGCTGAAGACACCAGATACTGCAAAGGTTATGGGCCCTGAAAATATTCCGGCAACAGCACTGAAGACTTGTGCTCCAGAACATGCCGTGTCTCTAATCAAGCTGTTCCAGTACAGCTACACCTCTGGCATCTACTGGCAACGAGCAAAATTGCCCAGGTATGGCCTGTACACAAAAAGCAGGACAAATCCAACCCAGCCAATTATCACTCCAACAGTGTACTCATCATCATCAGTGAAATGATGGAAGAAGTCATCAATGGCACTATCAAGCAGTACTTGCTTAACAATAACCATTTCACTGCTACGAATGGTCCGGGAGGAGTGCACAACTTATTAAGTCCCACTACTCAGCAGGCTGTACCATTAATTTAAGTGTTTAGTATTCTCATCGAAATGGCCAAAACCTATGCCTTTTATACCCAGAATGAAAGAGACTCTGACCAGACTTCTTTCAAAAACTCAATGATTAATTTATTTTAAAACTAAACTTCTTTTAACAAGTTGCAAGTAGTGGTTAACACACAATTGTAATCGAGAAGATAAACTATCTATCTCTTCCTAAAGAATTCCCCCAGCGCACACACACACATGGACATACACACAGGACAAACAGGGTCTCTCTGCAGAGATGAGCGTCATAAAATAGAGGATGAAGTCTGCAGGGTCTCGACACTGTCGGCCTGGAGTTCTCTTGTGTGGGTGCCTGGAAGTTCCCACCACTGGTCTCAGCTTTGCAGGTCCAAATCAGATTGGTTACATTCAGATATGGGTTCTCTGGCAACAGGTTGATAGCCACACACAATTTTAGGCAAGGTAGAGAGAGGGAGCCAGTCAAAGTAGCCTTCCTTTCTCAGCTTGTTCTCCAATAAAACTGCCTTCCAAACAAGCAGGCTCACAACTGAAGTTTTTTTTCCTCTCTGCCAAGTGACTGCCATTTGTCTCCCAGCTTTTCATTAATTAAAGTTCTCTGCAGTTCAACACAAACAAACAAGCACTTCTCAAGCACCATTCAGGCCAGGTGATTTCTTGGAAGAGGCCTGCTTGTTTACAGATCGAAGGTGAACTTATGACCTTTTAAAAAATATCCCAAGTTAGCATCCAGATTATGCCATGTCCTTCCATTTTGTAAAAGAAAACTTCAGTCTTGAGAGATATGATTCTAACATCACTGATGCTCAGTTTGGGTTCCACCAGGGCCACTCAGCTCCTGACCTCATTACAGCTTTGGTTCAAACATGGACAAAAGAGCTGAACTCCAGAGGTGAGGTGAGAGCGACTGCCCCTTGACATCAAGGCAGCATTTGACCAAGTGTGGCATCAAAGAGCCCGAGCAAAACTGGAGTCAATGGGCATCAGGGGGAAATCTCTCCTCTGGTTGTAGTCATACCTAACACAAAGGAAGATGGTTGTGGTTGTTGCAGGTCAATTATCTCAGTTCCAGGGCATCACTGCAGGAATCCCTAGGGTAGTGTCCTCGACCCAACCATCTTTAGCTGCTTCATCAATGACCTTCCTCCCATCATAAGGTCAGAAGTGGGGATGTTCACTGATGATTGCACAATGTTCAGCACTATTCACAGCTCCTTAGATACTGAAGTAGCCCACATCCAAACGCAGCAAGGCCTGGACAATATCCAGGCTTGGGCTGACAACTGGCAAGTAACATTCACACCATGCAAGTGCCAGGCAATGACCACCTCCAACAAGAGGGAATCTACCCATTGCCCCTTGACATTCAATGGCATTATCACCACTGAATCCACCACTATCAACATCGTGGGGGTTACCATTGTACAGAAGCTCGACTGGACTAGCCATATAAATACTGTGGCTACGAGAACAGGTCAAAAAATTGGAAGCCTGCGGCGAGTAACTCATCGCCTAGCTCCCCAAAGCCTATCCAGCAAGCACAAGGCACAGTCAGGAGTGTGATGGAATGCTCTCCACTTGCCTGGATGAGTGCAGCTCCAACAACACTCAAGAAGCTAGACACCATCCAGGACAAAGCAGCCCACTTGATTGGCATCCCTTCCACAATCATTCAATCCCTCCAACACTGACACACAGTCGTACCATCTACAAGATGCACTGCAGGAACTCACCTCCTTAGACAGCACCTTCCAAACTCATAACTATTACCAGCTAAAACAACAAGGGCAGCAGACACATGGGAACATAACCACTTGGAAGTTCTCCTCCAAGTCACTCACCATCCTGACTTGGAAATATATCGCCATTCCTTAACTGTCGCTGGGTCAAAATCATAGAACTCCCTTCTTAATAGCACTGTGGTTGTACCTACACTGCATGGACTGCAGCAGTTCAAGAAGGCAACTCACCACCACCTTCTCAAGGGCAACTAGAGGTGGGCAATAAATGCTGGCCTAGCCAACGACACTCACATCTCATGAATGAATTTAAAAAATTTGCACACAACAGACTCTCACTAACAGCAACACGATGATGGCCAGAAAATCTGTTTTTCTCACGTTGATTCAGGAATAAATATTGGTCAGGACCCCGGCATAACTCACCCATTGCTCTTCAGAATTGTGCCCTGGGATCTTTATGTCCATCAATGAAGGTGGGCTCTCATCTGAAAGATGCCACCCTCTGACAGTGGTTTCCTGCAGTACTGCACCGGGAGTGTCAAGTGAAATTTTTGTATTTAAGACTCTGCAGTGGGACTTGAATCCACAAGCTTCTAACTCAGAAGTGAGTGTGATACTTCTCTGAGCAATGGCTAACACATCACTCCTCATTCACTTTCTCACTTTCCTCTCTACCCTCCCAACACCACTTCCATCTACGTCCTCTCCTGGAAAAAGCTCCTTCCCAATTCACTTACAAAGACACTTTCAAATTCCCAACTGTCTAGACTTTGGTTCTCCATGCACCACAATACTTCCACAGCTGTTGATCTGCACAATCACGTCCTCATCTCTGCTTTCTTAGGTTTTTATGTCCTTTGATGCTCTTGTCCCCAGTAAAACCCTTACTCTTTCCCAGCCTGTTTAGAAACATAGGAAATAGGAACAGGAGTAGGCTATTCAGTCTCTCAAGCCTGCTCCGCCATTCAACTAGATCATTACTGATCTTCTACCTCAATGCCATTTTCCCACACTATCCCCATATCCCTTTATCTTTAATATCTAGAATTTCAATGACTAAGCCTCCACCAAAGATTCATCACACTCAGTGAAGAAATTCCTCCTTGTCTCAGTCCTAAATGGTCTACCTCTTATTCTGAGACTGTGTCCCCTGGTTCTAGACCCCTCCCCCAACCCAGCCAAGGGAAAGATCCTTTCTGCATCTACCCTGTCAAGCCCCGTTAGAATTTTGTATGCTTCAATATATATCCTCTCATTCTTCTAAATTCTAGAGAACGTAGGCCTAGTCTCCTCAACCTCCTCTCATTGGACAATCCTTCCATCCAATGGATCAGTCTGGTGAACTTTCATTGCATTCCTTCCATGGCAAGTATATCCTTCCTTAGATAAGGAGACCAAAACTGGTCTCACTAAGGCTCTAAACAATTACAGCTAGATATCTTTACTCCTGTACTCAAATCCCCATGCGATAAAAGCTAAAATACAATTTGCCTTCCTAATTGCTTGTTGCATCTGCATGCTAGCTTTTAGTAACTTATGAACAAGGACACCCAAGTCCCTTTTGACATCAACACTTCCCAACCTCTCACCATTTAAGAAATGGTCTACGTTTCTGTAGTGGATAACTTCACATTTTTCTGCATTATATTCCATCTGCCATGTTCTTGCCACTCACTTAGCCTGTCTAAATCTCCTTAAAGCCTCTTTGCATCCTCCTTACAACTCACATCCCCACCCAGTTTTGTGTCATCAGCAAACTTGGAAATATTGCATTTGGTCCCCACATCCAAACCATTGATCTCAGTTGTAAATAGCTGGGGCCCAAGCACTAATCCTTACAGTGCCCCATTCGTCACAGCCTGCCAATTTGAAAATGACCCATTTATTTCCACTGTTTTCTGTCCATTAACCAACCCTCAATCCATGCCAGTGTATTACCCCAAATATGATTCATTCTAATTTTGCTTACTAAGCTCCTGAGTGAAAGCTTTCTGAAAATCCAAATACACCACATCCGCTGGTCCCTTTATCCTCTTTATCTATTCTGCTATTTACATCCTCAAAAAATCCTCAACAGGTTTGTCAAACATGGTTTTCAATTCATAAATCCATGCTGACTCTGCCTAATCCTACCATTATTTTCTAAGTGTCTAGTTACCATTATAATAGATTCTTGCATTTTCCCTACTATTGATGTCAGACTAACAGGTCTGTAGTTCCCCCTTTATTCTCTCCCTCCTTTCTTAAATAGTGGGCTTACTGTTGCTACCTTCCAGCCTGCAGGAACTATTCCAAAATCTATAGAATCTTGGAAGATGGCCACCAATGTATCCACTATCTCTGCAGCCTCTCTTTCAACACCCTGGCTTGAAGGTCATCAGGTCCAGGGGATTTATCAATTTCGGTTCCATTAATTTCTTCAACACTACTTTTTTACTACTTCTAAATTTTTTCAGTTCCTCATTCTCACTAGTGCTTTAGTTCTCTAGTATTCCTGGCAGGTTTTTTGTATCTTCCTCCATAAAGACAGACACAAGGTATTTGTTTAGTTTCGCTGTAATTCCCTTTGTCCTCCATTATAAACACTCCTGTCTCTGCCTGCAGTGGCCCAAATTTGACTTTGCTTATCTTTTCCTTTTAACATGGTTTTTACAGTCCATTTTTATGTTTCTTGCCAGTTTACTTTCATATTTTATTTTCTCTTTTTATTTAGAATCTGGTTCTCGATCCTCCTCTGCAGAATTCTAAAATGCTCCCAACTTTTCAGGCTTATTATCTTTTTGGTAACTTTATAAACCTCTTCCTTTGATTTGATAGAACAATTTTTAACTTCTCGTTAGCCATGATTGGATCACCTTTCCTGCTAGCATTTTGTGCCTCAAGAGAGTGTAAATTTCTCAGATGCCATGTATTAATTTTTTTTAAATGCTAGTCATTGCCTGCCTACTATCATACCTTTTTTCCTCCAATCTACCACAGCCAATTTTCCCCTCATACCCTCGTACGTTCCTTTGTTTAGATTTAAGATCTCAGTTTTGGATAGAACTGCATCACTTTCAAACTGAATCTAAAATGTTATCATATTATGGTAACTCTTCCCTCCGGGTGCTCCTCTCCCACTTTTTTTGATGCTGCTGTCTGTTTCTGGGTCCTCCTCCTCTCCCGCTCTTTTTGATGCTATCCGTCTGTCTCCAGGTCCCCTCTCCCACTCTTTTAGGTGCTGCTGTCTGTCTTCAGGTCCCCTCTCCTGCTCTTTTCAACTCTGCTGTCTGTCTCCGGGTCCTCCTCTCTCCCACTCTTTTAGGTGCTGCTGTCTGTCTCTGGGTCCTCTTCTCTCCCACTCTTTTAGTGCTGCTGTCTATCTCCGGGTCCTCTTCTCTCCCACTCTTATAGTTGCTGCTGTCTGTCTCCGGGTTCTCCTCTCTCCCACTCTTTTCGGTGCTGCTGTCTATCTCCGGGTCCTCTTCTCTCCTGCTCTTTTAGGTGCTGCTGTCTGTCTCTGGATTCTCTCTCCTGCTCTTTTCGATGCTGCTGTCTGTCTCCGGGTCCTCCTCTCTCCCGCTCTTTTTGATGCTGTCTATCTCCGGGTCCTCTTCTCTCCCACTCTTTTAGTGCTACCGTCTGTCTCCGGATCCTCTCTCCTGCTCTTTTCGACGCTGCTGTCTATCTCCGGATCCTCCTAACTCCCGCTCTTTTAGGTGCTGCTGTCTGTCTTCGGGTCCTCTCTCCCGCTCTTTTAGGTATTGCTGTCGGTCTCCAGGCCCTCCTCTCTCCCGCTCTTTTTAATGCTGTCTGTCTGTCTCCGGGTCCTCTCTCCTGCTCTTTTCAATGGTGTCCATCTGTCTCCGAGTGCCCCTCTCTCGCGCGTTCTTTTGAATGCTGCTGTCGGTCTCCGGATCCTCTCTCTCCCGCTCTTTTCGGTGCTGCTGTCTGTCTGTCTCTGGGTCCTCCTCTCTCCTGCTCTTTTAGGTGCTGCCGTCTGTCTGTCTCCGGGTCCTCTTCTCTCCCACTCTTTTAGATGCTGCTGTCTGTCTCTGGGTTCTCCTCTCTCCCACTCTTTTCGGTGCTGCTGTCTATCTCCGGGTCCTCTTCTCTCCTGCTCTTTTAGGTGCTGCTGTCTGTCTCTGGGTTCTCTCTCCTGCTCTTTTCGATGCTGCTGTCTGTCTCCGGGTCCTCCTCTCTCCCGCTCTTTTAGGTGTTGCTGTCTGCCTCCAGGTCCTCCTCTCTTCCACTCTTTTTGATGCTGTCTATCTCCGGGTCCTCTTCTCTCCCGCTCTTTTAGTGCTACCGTCTGTCTCCGGATCCTCTCTCCTGCTCTTTTCGACGCTGCTGTCTATCTCCGGATCCTCCTAACTCCCGCTCTTTTAGGTGCTGCTGTCTGTCTTCGGGTCCTCTCTCCCGCTCTTTTAGGTATTGCTGTCGGTCTCCAGGCCCTCCTCTCTCCCGCTCTTTTTAATGCTGTCTGTCTGTCTCTGGGTCCTCTCTCCTGCTCTTTTCAATGGTGTCCATCTGTCTCCGAGTGCCCCTCTCTCGCACGTTCTTTTGAATGCTGCTGTCGGTCTCCGGATCCTCTCTCTCCCGCTCTTTTCGGTGCTGCTGTCTGTCTGTCTCCGGGTCCTCCTCTCTCCTGCTCTTTTAGGTGCTGCCGTCTGTCTGTCTCCGGGTCCTCCTCTCTCCCACTCTTTTAGGTGCTGCTGTCTCCGGGTCCTCCTCTCTCCCGCTCTTTTAGGTGCTGCTGTCTGTCTCTGGGTCCTCCTCTCTCCCACTCTTTTAGGTGCTGTCCATCTCTCTCCGGGTGCCCCTCTCTCTCACATTCTTTTCAATGTTGCTGTCTGTCTCCAGGTGCTCTTCTCTCTCCCGCTCTTTTAGATGCTGCTGTCTGTCTCCGGGTCCTCCTCTCTCCCGCTCTTTTAGGTGCTGCTGTCTGTCGGTCTCCAGGTCTGCCTCTCTCCCGTTCTTTTAAGGTGCTGCTGTTTGTCTCCGGATCCTCCTCTGTCCCACCACATTTAGGATCTCATTTACTTTGCCTTAAGAACAAAGAAAAGTACAATACAGAAACAGGCCCTTCGGCCCTCGAAGCCTGCACCGATCATATTGCCTGTCAAACTAAAACATTTTGCACTTCCGGGGTCCGTATCCCTCTAGTCCAATCCTATTCATGTATTTGTCAAGCTACCTCTTAAACACCACTATCGTACCTGCTTCCACCACTTCCTCTGGCAGCGAATTTCAGACACTAACTACCATCTGTGTAAAAAACTTGGCCCGCATATCTCCTATAAAGTTTTCTCCTATCACCTTAAATCTATGTCCCCTAGTAATTGACACTTCCACGCTGGGAAAAAGCTTCTGACTATCTACTCGGTCTATGCCACTCATAATTTTGTAAACTTCTATCAAGTCGCCTCTCAATCTCCGTCGCTCCAGTGAGAACAATCCGAGTTTCTCCAACTTCTCCTCATAGCTAATAACCTCCAGACCAGGCAGCTTCCTGGTAAACCTCCTCTGCACCTCTCCAGCGCCTCCATATCCTTCTGGTAATGTGGCGACCAGATTTGCACGCAATATTCTAAGTGTGGCATAACCAAGGTTCTATACAGCTGCAGCATGACTTCCCAACTTTTATACTCAATACCCCTGCCAATGAAGGCAAGCATGCCATTTGCCTTCCTGACTACCTTATCCACCTGCGTTGCCATTTTCAGTAATCTGTGGATCTGTACACCCAGATCCCTCTACCCGTCGATGCACTTAAGGGTTCTGCTATTCACTGTATTAGACCGTCCAAAATGCATTACCTCGCATTTGTCTGGTTTAAACTCCATCTGCCATTTCTCCGCCCAAGTCTCCAACCGATCTATATCTCATTGTATCCTTTGACAATCCTCTTCACTATCTGCAACTCCTCCAACCTCAGTGTCGTCTGCAAACTTACTAATTAGCCCAGTTACATTTTCCTCCAAATCATTTATGTATACTACAAACAGCAAAGGTCCCAGCACTGATTCCTGCGGAACACCACTAGTCACAGCTCTCCATTCAGAAAAGCACCCTTCCACTGCTACCCTCTGTCTTCTATGACCAAGAAACACAATTGATTTAGCCACAGAGACTTATAGCAGATGTGTTTGTCTTGGATCACACAGGTGTCCAGGAGCTCCCACATTCTGCAGTCACCACACATCACCCGCCTTGCCGTCTTTATACTATTTAATTAATTATTTTGATTAAATTTTAATTAATGTATCTAGTCCTGCCTGTACTTATATTCTTATTATTTCAGTAAATGTTCTACTTACCCAGATTGAAATTCCATTGTTACGAAAAAGGAAATACTCACATGCCAATCTAATAATCTTTATTACTTGATTAGTTTACCTTACTACTATGAATAAAACCTTACACATATTATAATTACCCGAGTTTTGAAAGATAAATGAAAAAAATACTCATCAACCAATCAACTACCTGTTTTCTTGTGGCATCACACTTTGATTTTTCTCAGTGCATGGTCAGTCCACTCAAACCATGGATTGGACAGGACTGACAGCCCTTTTCGATGCTGCTGTCTATCTCCAGGTCCTCCTCTCTCCCGCCACATTTAGAATTTCATTTGCTTTGCCTTAAGTCCAAGGATCACAACTGGTTTAGCCATTCATTGACAGATCTGGCTGGACTATATCAAGCACTACTGCAGCGTCATCTTAGCAAGTAAAGCGTCTTTACTATCAGCCAATCCCAGAAATACTTCTCTTCTGACACCTGCACTCTTACCTTTAACAAGGAACATGAGGAGCTCATGGACTACTGTTACTAAGACTGAGACCACTCATTCAGCTGCCTCTGCAGCTTCCCTAACCCATATAGTGAAGTCAAGATTTTCTCCAAGAACCCCACCAACCATAGCCCTAAACTAACATCTTTCTTTAGTTTCTCTCCTCTCATCCCACATGCCCTCTCCAAGCTGAACTTGTCCACAAGAACCACTTCCTTATTCCAATTAAAATGCTGACCGCCCAACTTTCCATCCGGGGTTTCATGTTAACTATTAAAATAGCTACAACACTGAAATCTACCTGACAATGTGGAAGATTTCCCTGATATGTCCTGCTTACAAAAAGCAGGACAAATCCATCCAGGCATTTATCGCCCCATTAGTCTACTCTCATTCATCAGCAAAGTGATGAAAGGTGTCATCAACAGTGCTATCAAACAGCACTTACACAGCAATAACCTGCTCAGTGACACTCAGTTTGGATTCCATCTGGGCCATTCGACTTCTAACCTCATTACAGGAGTCCAAACATGAACAAAAGAGCTGAATTCCAGAGGTGAGATGAGAGTGACTGCCCTTGACATCAAGGCAGCATTTGACCGAGTCTGGCAACAAAGAGCCCGAGCAATATTGAAATCAATAAGCAGCAGGGGAAAACTACTTCACACATTTGCAAGGATATTACAGAGATGTGCAAAAAACTATAGAATAGTGATAATAGGAGATTTTATTTGAATATAGACTGGGATAGGCAAGAGTTTCTCGAGTGTGTGCAGGACAGTTTTCTAGATCAGTATGTTTCCAGTCCAATGAGGAAGGAAGCATTGTTAGATCTGGTTCTTGGGAATGAGGTGGATCAAGTGCCAGTAGGGGAACATTTAGGGAACAGTGATCTTGTTATCATTAAGTTTAGATTAGCTATGCAAAAAGGCATGGAGCAATTGACACTTGAAAATATTTAATTCACAGAAAGCCAATTCCAGTGGGTTGAGAACACACCTATCATGGGTAAACTGGAATCAAAGATTGGCAGGTAAGACTGTAGCAGAACAATGAGCTGCCTTTAAACAGTAGATGGTTCAGGTACAGTTAAGATACATCCCCATGAGCAGGAAAGGTAGGGCAACCAAAACCAGAGCTCCCTGGATGTCAAAAGAGATAGAGAGTAAGATGAAGCAGAAAAGGGGTATGCATGACAATGTCAGGTTGATAATACAAATAGGAGCCAGGCTGAATATGGAGAGTTCAGAGTGGAAAGAAAAGAGTGTATGAGAAGAGACTGGTAAGTAACATAAAGAGGAATTCAAAAGTGTTCTACCAGCATATAAATAATAAAAGGTAGTAAGAGGAGGACTTGGGAGCAAAAAAGGAGATCTTTAGAGGCAGAGAGCTTAGCTGCGACACTAAATGTGTACTTTGCATCTGTCTTTATCAAGGAAGAAAATGATGCCAAAGTCATCGTGAACTTATAGGTATTAGGAAGGCTGGCTGTACTTAAAAGTTGATAATTCACCTGGACTGGATGGGATACTTCTCTTAGCATCTTTGGATGAAAGGGTGGATATTACATAGGTGCTGGTCAAAAACTTCCAATCCTGCTTAGATATAACGGGTTGTGCCAGAGGACCGGAGGAATGCAAATGTTCAAATATGGTTTTCAGGAAAAGTCTAGCAGCTACAGGCCAGTCAGTTTAACCGAGCTGGTGGGAAAGATTATAGAAATGATAATCCAGGACTAAATTAACATTCACTTAGACAAGGTTGGATTAATTAAGAACAGTCAGCATGGATTTGTTAAAGACAAATAATGTTGAACAAACAAGACTGAATTTTCTGATGAGGGTAAGAGGTGTACATGGACTTCCAAAAGGTGTTTGGTAAAGTGCCACAAAGCAGGCTTGTCAGGAAAGTTGAGGCCCATTGAATAAAAGGGACAGTGGCAGCATGGATACACAGGTGGCTGAGTGACAGGAAACAAGAGTAGAGGTGAACAATTGTTTTTCAAACTGGAGGAAGGTATAGTGGGTTCCCCAGGGGTTGGTATTTGGGCCACTGCTTTCCTTGATCTGTATTAATGACTTAGACAAGGCACAATTTCAAAATTTGCAGTTGACACAAAACTTTGAAGTATTATCAACTGTGAAGAGGATAGTGCTAGATTTCAAGAGGCTAAAAATAGGCAGGTGGGATGAGTGGACATGCGGCATAAAAAATTTAATAGAGAAATGTGAAGGGATGCCTTTTGGTAGGAAAAATGAGAAAAGTAAATATAAACTAAAGGGTAGAATTTGAAATCAGATGCAGGAAAAGAGACACTTTGGGGGCACATGTGCACAGATTGTTGAAGGTGACAGGGCAAGTTGAGAAAGTGATTAAAAGGGCATTTGGGATCCTAAGCTTTATAAAGTACAAAAGCAAGGAAGTTATGATGAACCTTTACAGAACATTGATTTGGCCTCAACTGAAGTATTATGTCCAATTCTAGGAACTGTACTTTAGAAAGACAGTGAAGGTATTACAGAGGGTATAGAAAAGGATTACGAGAATGGTTCCAGGGATGAGGAACTTCAATTATGAGGATAGATCGGAGAAGCTGGAGTTGTTCTCCTGAGAGAAGAGAAGCTTGACAGATTTGATAGAAGTATTCAAAATCATGAGGAATCTAAACAAAGTAGATAAAGAGAAACTGTTCCCATTGGCAGAAAGGTCAAAAACCAAAGGCGATAACGTGAAAACACTTTTTATGCAGCGAATGGTTAGGATCTGAGAGTGTGGTGAAGGCAGGTAGAATTGTGGCTTTCAGAAGGGAATTGGATAAACACTTCTAGATAAAAATTTGCAGGGTTATGGGAAAAGGGCTTGGTGCGAGAGTAGCTGAATTGTTCTTGCAGCAAGATGGGTGACAGGCCGTATGGTTGCAGCACAGGAGGCAGCCATTCAATGATTCTATGATTACAGCTGACATTGCTAGATGAGAAAAGACCAAGAAAAGTCACATTCTACCATCCTGGTAGTCGCATTACACAATGATAATGCAGTTTCTGCCTAATCAATCTCCAACAATGCGACGACAACAGGCCAGCCCTAACATAAGAAAAATTCCCAGTGATGGAGAACTTTGAGAACCGTAGCTTCACTCACCACATCATGGCCAAAAATATTCATAAACTGTATCCCAAAATGTTGCATTCTCAAAGAAATCTATCAAATTTGCATTTGAATAAATCAACATCCCCTGCTTCCATTATTTCTCTCAGGAACCTGTTCCAGAGACCGTGTCTCACTCACTGAAGCATTGCCTCCACAGATTAGCTTTGAATTTACCTCTCTTCAAGTGGGCTCAATCATGATTCAACGTGAAATAGGCATCAGGTAGAGCCTATTCCATCTGTTCGTAACATATCTGTTCAATGGCCAGAATTAATCATTGCGGTACAGCTTCAGCACAAATGTCTCAGGTTTGCATTCCACTGCGTTGGAACAGTGGTTGAAAACTTGGTTTCCTTTGCTGAATGTGAGCTCTGCAATAGCTGGATACGCTAAGTGTTGAGACTATTATCAAGGCCAGATGTCTTCCTGGTTCTTCCCTTGTTAAACTTTGTACCATTCATGTAGTATGCTCCCAGCTTTTCCTTCAATATTTTACAAATTTCTACATTGAATTTCATCTGCCACAATTCAGTCAACATGCATTTACCATCAAGGTCTTTCTTTAAGTCCTTGGCTGCTTCATCAGGCTCTACTGCCCCAGTCCAAGCTTGCTACTGTCAATGAATATTACTGGCTTTCAATGTTTTGCACATCCAGATTCTTTATGTTGATCAATAAAGACCGGGGTCCGACTGAGGAAATATTACCTGTCATCACTCCTTTAGCTAGCCGTAATGCTGTGCAGATTCCTACCCCACCCCCATACTTAATCCAACTCCCTTAAACAATGAGATACCTCAATACAACATTCTACTTTTTAAGTGCAATATTAAAGGCCAGTTTCAGAAAATAGAAGTAATTGTACCTCAATTCTTCGTGTCACTTTGCTTTTCAATTCTTCTGATACAAAGTCTTCAAATACAAAACTCCAACCAAATGACTCTGCTTCCGTTTTGTACTTCTTCGATCTGATAAATTCTCTGAAACATATTGCAAAAAGTCAAATGAAATAATGTGACCCTAACACACACTGGTATCGTGCTGTGCTATTCACCAGAAAATATGACAGACACTACCACGCACTGGTATTCTGCAGTGCCATCCTCAGTAAATATGACACTAAGACACACTGGTATTCTGTTCTGCTATTCCTCAGTAAATGTATCATTAGCACACACTAGTATTCTGCTGTGCTGTTCCTCAGTAAATGTGACCTAGAAACATTGCCTGTCCATCGTCATCCAGTGAAGTAAAGTTTCCCAATCCATCATAACCAACTCACATCTCATACCATCGTAGTTTCCTTTATTAAGGTTCAGGACCCTGGTCTCAGAATCAACTATGTCAGTCTCCACCTTGATGAAGAATTCTATCATATTATGGTCACTCATCCCCAAGGGGCCTCGCACAACTAGATTGCCAATTATTCCTTTCTCATTACATAATACCCAGTCTAGGATGGCCTGTTCTCTGGTCGGTTCCTCAACATATTGGTCCAGAAAACCATTCCGTATACACTCCAGGAATTCCTCCCCTATGGTATTGTTACCAATTTGATTTGCCCAATCTATATGCAGATTAAAGTCACCCATAATTATAGATGTTCCTTTATTGCATGCGTCTCTATAATTTCCTGTTTAGTGCCATTCCCAACATCACCACTAACACACACTGGTATTCTGCTGTGCTGTTCCTCAGTAAAAGTGACACTAACACACACTGGTATCCTGCTGTGCTGTTCCTCAGTAAAAGTGACACTAACACACACTGGTATTCTGCTGTGCACTCCCTGAGTAAATGTGACATTAACACACACTGGTATTCTGTTGTGCTGTTCCTCAGTAAACGTGACACTAACATACAGCAACATTCGTCTTCGTTTTTCCAATGGCTCATTTTTTTCAAGTTGGGGTTAGTTGGCAACAAGGTCTCTATTTTAATTTCTATCTGTGCTGCTTCTTATTGTGGAGCCATGGTTGACCCTCATTCCCTGGATTTGGGACTGAATGATCAGCCTGGGCACCCACTATCCCACAAACCCTGCTACTAATAGTTGCCTGTGGCTGATGGATGAGGAAAGATTTAGGTTCAGCTGTGATGCTCCAAGACACTCATTGTCTGGGTTAACACATTAACAACAGTCACACATGGGCATCTGTCATTTCAGTATCTGCACCATCCCAAACTTAGCACTTTCGGCAGACAGAGAAAAACACCAATGCAAAGGGGGAAGGTGCAAAAACACATAACTGATGCCAGGAATGTAGTATTTTGTTTTTGCTTCCTTGATCAATCATCAGGGGGATTGACTTGACTGAAAAAACTAATCCTCACATGCAGCGCCAACATGTTCAAGCACTCAAACCACACAATGCTGCTACAATAGGCAGCAATAATTACTTATCTAGAAATTATATAAAGCAATAGCTTTTAAAGCCAACCATTTTATGGTCTAACCTAAATTCTGCGTTGGTCACTGGATGCTGATTTAATGCAAATGGTTTTACAGTCACTTTTCGGATCGGAGCTTCTCCATCTCTGGCATCGGCTTCAGCAATGCCCATGTGAAACATGCCACCAGGCAGCTTCACCACTATACGATCTAAAAGGCAGAAACACAAGTTATAAAAATGAAAGCAATAATAAGAGTGATAAGGAAGACAATAAAACAGACATTGCCAAATGGATATAAGTGCATGATAGTATTATTCCATGTTTGAGTTTTATGCTGGATGATCTATTCTGTCCAGTGCCACTATTCTGGTAAGTGGACTGTGCACTGGAGTGTGTCTTTCGCTGTGCAAATAGCTAGGGAAATGTGAAACAACCAGGCACTGAACAGAAAAGGTTATGGCTCAGGGAAACAAATACCCTTGTTCAACAAAGGAAGTAAAGATAAGCCCAGCAATGCAATGCAGTGCAATCAGTTTAATCTCACTGATAGGAAATCCGGCCCCTCCCCCCCTCCCCCCCCTCCTCTCTCTCCTTTCCTTCTCCCTCCCATCCGCCCCCCCAACCGTCTCATCTGTCCCCATCCCCCCTCCCCCCCCCCACCCTCTCTCTAACCTTCCAGATCCGGATCCGCTCCCCCACCCCTCACCAACACGCTCACGGTGACGGTTAGGGTCAGGAACCATATTCCAGTTTCTCTCCCCAGCAACATTCCACGCGCAGCCTCCAACCCTCACTGCGCAGGCGCCGCCAGCGAACCCCAGGCCGGGGGTGGGGGGCTGCGGGGGCGGTGGGCGGCTAATCAACCATGATTGTTAGAAAAACAAAAAACTGCGGATGCTGAAATCCGAAACAAAAACAGAATTACCTGGAAAAACTCAGCAGGTCTGGCAGCATCGGCGGAGAAGAAAAGAGTTGACGTTTCGAGTCCTCATGTTCTGTTGAAGCGTCATGAGGACTCGAAACGTCAACTCTTTTCCTCTCCACCCATGATTATTGCCGTGCCTTTCTTACAAGCTCCCACTATTTCCTGATTTATACTGTGCCCTACTGCTGAACTACTGTTTGGGGACCTATAGATTAATCCCACCAGGGACTTCTTTCCTATTGCTTCTTGCTATTTCTACCCAGACTGACTCTATGTCTTGCTCTCCAGTGCCTATATCATTCCTCATTATAGCACTGATCTCTTCCTTTACTAACAAAGCTACACCATCTCGTTTTCCTTCTTGCCTATCCTTCCGAAACAGAGTACCCCTGGATATTCAACTCCCAAATCTGTTCTCCCTGTAACCACGTATCAGTGATTGCCACCAAACCATACCTATTTATCTCTATTTGCGCTGTTAACTCATTAGTTTTATTCCGAATGCTACGCGCATTCAGATACAAAGCCTTTAATTTTGCCCTATTGTCAATGTTGCCTACTCTTATGTGCAATATGGTGCAATATGGCGTTCACACATTCCCTTTCCTTTCACTTTTTGTTAACAATCAGCCTCGTCACTAACCTGCACTTTTACCCTCTCAAACTTTGATTTTTTATATTTCCATGCAACTGACCCCTCTCCCCCAACTATTTAGTTTAAAGCTCTATCTACAACACTAGTTATGCGATTCGCCAAGACACTGGTCCCGGCATGATTCAAGTGGAGCCTGTCCGAATGGAATAGCCCCCTCTTTCCCCAGTGCTGGTGCCAATGTCCCATGAATTCAAATCTATTTCTCCCACACCAATCTTTGAGCCATGCATTTAACTCTTTAATCTTATTGACCCTGTGCCAATTAGCTCGTGGCTCAGATAGTAATCCGGAGATTATTACCTTTTGGGTTCTGCTTTTTAATTTAGCCCCTAGCTGCTCGTATTCCCTCAGCAGAACATCTTTCCTCATTCTACCTATATCATTGGTACCTATGTGAACCACAACAACTGGATCTTTCCCCTCCCATTCCTATAAAATTCTAACAGGACTAGAGAGGATAGATGCAGGAAGGATGTTCCCAATGGTGGGGTAAGTCCAGAACCAGGGGTCACAGTTTGACGGTATGGGGTAGACCATTTAGAACTGAGATGAGGAGAAATTTCTTCACCCAGAGAGTGATGAGCCTGTGGAATTCATTACCACAGAAAGTAGTTGAGACCAAAACATTGTATGCTTTCAAGAAGGAGTTAGATATAACTCTTGGGGTGAAAGGGATCAAAAGGTATGGGGAGAAAGCAGTAGCAGGCTATTGAGTTGGATGATCAGCCTTGATCATAATGAACGGCGGAGCAGGCTCGAAGGGCCAAATGGCCTATTCTAGCTCCTAGATTCTATGTTTCTATTCCAAGTTCCTCTGCAGCACAGATGAGATATCCTTAACCCTGGCACCAGGTAGGCAACACAGCCTTCGGGACTCTCGATCCTGGCTACAGAGAACAGTATCTATCCCTCTAACTATACTATCCTCGATTACAACTGCATTTCTCTTTTCTCCCTCCATTTGAATGGCTTCCTGTACCACGGTGCTATGGTCAGTTTGCTCATCCTCCCTACACTCCCCGCTCTCGTCCATACATGGAGCAAGAATCTCAAACCTGTTGGATAAGGGCTGAGGCTCCTGCAGTGCTTCTTCCTGGATCTATCTACCTGCCTCACTCATAGTCACACCCCCCTGTCCCTGATCACTGACTGAATTTAAATTAAACTAAGGGGTGTGACTGCCTCAGCATCCAGGTAATTCTCCCCCTCCCTGATGTGTCGCAGTATCTGAAGCTCAGACTCCAGCTCATCAACTCTGAGCCAGAGTTCCTCGAGCAACCAACATTTGCTACAGGTATGGTCACCAGCTCCCACATCATGCAGCTACAATATATCGCCTGGCCCTACATCTCTATTTTATTTAACTAGTTTTTCAATTTGTCTTTAAATTTCCTACTGGCCTTTTGTTTATCAATCTGCAAAATATTTCTCCTATTCACCTTTAATCTGAAAGCAAGTTAGAGTAGAGATTCAAAATACACTTTTTAAAATTAACTGGAACTCACTCTCTCTGCTGAGTTGAAGCTGAAGTGTTAGGCCTCCGAACCTGGGCCTCAGTAGTTACCTTTAATCTGATATCAACTCAGAATATGTAGTTCAAACTAGCAGTTACTTACCAACCAATAAACTTACCAACCAATGAACAGCCAAAAAAAAAGAAATTGAGGTGGAGAACTGGCTATAAAAAATGTCTCTTTGCATCCTCCTCACAATTTACTTTGTCATCTAGTTTTGTAATTCTTTTGAGTACAAACACGTTTCCATCTGTTCCTATTCAGATGACGTTACATTGTTTCATAGTTTGCCATTGTGAGATTTGAACTCTCGATAATCTTTTAAATGAAAACAATTAAACCAAATCAACAAAATTGGGATAAATCAGGCACAGCCCCTAATTCAGGTCAGCTGTAAAACCAAGGACAAAATTTAAAGGAACCTTACAAACTTTAAATCAAAATGTGATTAAAGGGGTCAACAAAACACCCCAGTTCCCGTGGTGCCCACTGAGCACGGAAGGCCTCGAGCGTGTCAGCAGACACCGCGTGCTCCCTCTCCAGGGACATCCGGCAGCGAACGTAGCCGCGGAAGAGGGACAAACAATTGGGTGGGACTCCCCCGTCGATCACCTGCTGCCTGGACCTGTTAATGGCCAACTTGGCCAGGCCCAGGAGCAGGTTCACAAGGAGGTCCTCCTCCTTCCCGACCCCCTTCCGCACCGGGTGCCCATAGATCAGGAGCGTGGGGCTGAAGTGCAAACAAAACATCATTAAAAGGTTTTTCAGATAACTAAAAAGGGAGTGCAGCCTACAACACCCAATATATACACGGTCTACGGACTCCAAAAGACCGCAAAAAGGGCACATGTCCTGAGAGTCCGTGAACCTATGCATCCTCTTATTAAAAGGACTGCTGCATGCAACACCCTCCAACCCAGGTCCCCGATAGAAAGGGGGAGGACACCTCCGTAGAGGGCCTCCCATCAGGGGCCTCCACCGCCGGACGGCAACAAGGCACGCCAGGGCGTGTCCGGGCGGCGGACAAGGGTGAGAAAATGGAAGGTGCGCAGCAGTAGTCCATACAAAAAGCCCCTCTTTGCCGTGCCAAAAGGCACAGAGGGCATGTCCCCGAGGCGGCTCATATTGCAGGGCACCAGCACCTGAGGGAGGGTTCGGGGCTTGGGGCCAATGTGGAATTCTGTCCGAACAGGGGAACGTTCAGACGGAAGCAAACCGCGCACCTGGGCCACCTCAAGACCCAAAATAACGTCGGGTCCGAGCACGACCGTTCTCAGGTCTTGGATGGCATCTGCTGCGACCTGGACACTCACAGACGCGCGACGCACCAACTCCTGTGGGAGCATCCAGCCCAGTCCTCTGCCTCCCAGCACGTCCCCGGTCCTGGTCACCCCTGCGGCCACAGCCCTCCTCTCCGCCAACCACTGAAAAGGACGGAGGGGCAGGTTCCTGAGCAGCGGCTCTCTGACGATAGCCGCTACTCCTGACGGGGGAGAGCTGCGTCGCGAGGCGACCACTTTCCGGACTTTGATCAGGTCCTGGTAAAAGATGGGCAACGCCTGCAAGGAGCCACCAAGGCCCATCTGTTCTATAAACAGGAGCTGCACGTCATAATTCAGGCCGCGCACCTGACGGAAGAAATACGTCGTCAGGGCACACCATCTAGGAGGAGGCTCGACGTAGAGGTATCGCTGCAGGGTCTGAAGGCGGAAAGTCGCCACCTGTGTGCGTAGGCACACTAGCGCCTGACCATCCTCCCTAAACGGGAGACTCAGAACCTCAGCAGCGACCCAGTGCAATCTTTTGTCCCAGAAGAAGTCGACTAACAATTTCTGGATTCTTGTGACAAAGTGCGGGGGAGGGGTCAAAGTGACCAGTCGATACCACAACATGGTGGCGATCAGCTGGTTTATGACCAGAACTCGACCCCGGTAAGACAGCACTCGGAGAAAGAAGATGTAACTCTTTCGAGTACAAACCCGTTTCCATCTGTTTCAGATGAAGTTACATTGTTTCGTAGTTTGCCACTGTGAGATTTGAACTCTTGATCTTAGGGTTACAAACCCAGTACCATAACCACTTGGCTATTTAGGCCAAGCCTCACCTAGTTTTGTAACTCTTTCGAGTACAAACACGTTTCCATCTGTTCCTATTCAGATGAAGTTACATTGTTTCATAGTTTGCCATTGTGAGATTTGAACTCTTGATCTTGGGGTTACAAACCCAGTACCATAACCACTTGGCTATTTAGGCCAAGCCTCACCTGGTTTTGTATCATCCACAAACTTGGAAACATTACAATTGGTGCCCGACATCCAAATCATTGATATATATTGTGAACAGTTGGGGCCCAATTACTGATCCTTGTAGTACCCAACTCGTAACAGCCTGCCAACCTGAGAATGATCCATTTATTTCTACTCCCTCTTTTCTGTCCATTAACCAATCCTCAGTCCATGCCAGTATATTACCCCCATCCCATGTGTTCTTATTCTGTTCACTAACCCCCTGTGCGGGACCTTATCGAAAACCTTCTGAAAAGCCAAATACACCACATTCGCCTTATCTGTTCTGCGAGTAACATCCTCAAAAAACTCCAACAGGCTCGTCAAGCAGAGTTATGGAGTATTACAGCACAGAAAGAGGCCCTTTGGTCATCAAGCCCCTATCTACTCTGATCCCCTTTTCCAGAACTTGGCCCATAGCCCTGCATGCTATGGTGTTTCAAGTGTTCATCTAAATACTTCTTAAATGTTGTGAAGGTTCCTGCCTCTATGACCCTTCCAGGCAGTAAATTCCAGACAGCCCCCACCCTCTGGGTGAAAACATTTTTCCCCAAATCCTCTCTAAACCTCTTGGTCCCTTACCTTAAATCGATGTTCCCTGATTATTGACTGCTCCACTAAGGGGAAAAGTTTCTTCCAGTCTACCCAATCTATGTCCCTCATAATTGTACACCTCAATTGGGTCCTCCCCTCAGCCTTCTCTGCTCTAAGGAAACAACCCTAGCCTACCTCATCTCTCTTCATAGCTGAAACTTTCCAACCCAGGCAACATCTTGGTGAACTTCCTCTGCATCCTCTCTAGTGCAATCACATCCTTTCCATAGTGTGGCAACCAGAACTGCATATAATTCTCCACATGTGGCCTAACTAACGTTTTATACAGCTCCATTATAACCTCCTTTGCCAAAAGCTTTACTAAAGTCCATGTAGACTACTTCAACTACACTACCCTCATCTACACACCTAGTCACCTCCTAGAAAAATTCAAGCAAATTTGTTAGACATGATCTCCCCCTGACAAATCCATGCTGACTATCCTTGATTTGTCTTTGCCTTTCCAAGTGGAGATTAATTCTACCCCTCAGAACTTTTCCAAAAGTTTCCGTACCACTGATGTTAGACTCACTGGCCTATAGTTCCCTGGTTTATCCCTACCACCCTTCTTGAATAATGGTCCCATATCTGCTATCCTCCAGTTCTCTGGCACCTCTCCTGTGGCCTGAGAAGATTTGAAAATTAATGTCAGGGCCCCTGCAATCTCCTCCCTTGCCTCCCATAACACCCTGGGACACATCATCTGGTCCTGGGGGTTTATCCACTTTTAAGCCCGCTAAAACCAATAATAACTCCTCCCTCTCTATGCTAATTTGTTGAAATATATCAGTCCCCCTCCCTGATTTCTATACCTACATTGTCCTTCTCAGTAGTGAATACAGACGCAAAGTACACATTTAAAACCTCACTTACATCTTCCGGCTCCTCACATAGAGTGCCACTTTGGTCCCTAATGGGCCCCACTCTTTCCCTGGTTATCCTCTTGCCACTAATATACATATAAAACGCCTTTGGATTTTCCTTATTTTACCCACATGAAACATAATTTCTCTTTTGTAAATCCATGTTGACTCTGCTCAATCAGATCATTATTATCTAAGCATCCAGATAACACATCATTTATAATAGATTCTAGTTTTTCCCTACTATTGGCCTCAGGCTAACAGGTCTGCAGTTCCTCATTTTCTCTCTCCCTCCTTTCTTAAATATAGGGTGACATTTGCTACCTTCCAATCTGCAGGCACTGTTCCAGAATTTATAGAATTTTGAAAGATGACCAACAATGAGGGCACTATTTCTACAGCCCCTCTTTCAACACTCTAGGATGAAGATCATCAGGTTCAAGGGATTTATCAACATTCAGTCCCATTACTTTCTCCAGTCACACTTTTTAAATAATTCTAACTTTTTAAATTCCTCATTCTGACTATCCTTGCTTCACTATTATTTCTGGAAGATTTGTTAGGAACAGAGGAACAGGAGTAGGCCATTCAACCCATTGAGCTTGCTCTGCCATTCAATTAGACCATGGCTGATAATCTACCTCAATGCCACTTTCCCACATTATCTTCATATCCCTTGATGTCATTGGTCACCAGAAATCTATCAATTCCTGTCTTGAACATACTCAACTTCTACTGTCCTCTGGGGTAGAGAATTCCAAAGATTCACCACCCTCTGAGTGAAGAAATTCCTCTTCACCTCAGCCTTAAATGGCCTATCCCTTATTCTGAGATTATGTCCCCTGGTTTCACACACACCAGCTAGGGGAAACATCTTATCTACATCCACCCTGTCACGCCCTTTAAGAATTTTGTAGGTTTCAATCAGGTCACCCCTCATTCTTCGAAACTCTAGGGAACACAGACCCAGTCTCTCCAATCTCTCCTCGTAAACCAATCCTGCCATCCCAGGGATTAGTTAGTCTGGTGATTCTCCGTTGCACTCCCTCTATGGCAAATATATCCTTCCTTAGATCAGGAAACCAAAACTGTGCACAATACTCCAGGTGAGGTCTCACCAAGGCTCTATACAATTGCAGCAAAACATCCTTACTCCTGTACTCAAATCCTCTTGTGATGAAGGCCAACATACCAGTTGCCTTCCTAATTGCTTGCTGAACCTGCATGCTAGCTTTTAGTGACTCATGAACAAGGACACCCAGATCTCTTCAGAGACCCACACTTCCCAACCTCTCACCATTTAAGAAATATTCTGCCTTTCTGTTTTTTCTACCAAAGTGAAGAACTTTGCACTTATTTACATTATTTTCCATCTGCCATGTTCTTGCCCATTCACTTAGCCTGTCTAAGTCCTCTCGAAACCTTCTCACATCCTCCTCACAATGTACGTTCCCACCCTGTTTGGTGTCATTAGCAAACTTTGAAATATTGCAATCAGTCCCCACGTCCAAATCATTCATATAGATTGTGAACAGCTGTGGACTTAGCACTGCTCCTAGCGCTACTCCACTAGTAACATCCTGCCATTCTGAGAATGATCTGTATATTCCTACTCTCTGCTTTCTGTGTGTTAACCAATTCCCAATCCACACTAGTATACTTCCCCCACTCCCTTGTGCTCTAATTTTATTTACTAACCACCTATGTGGGACTCCATTAAAAGCCTTCTGAAAATCCAAATACACCACACCCACCGGTTCTCCTTTATCAATGCTACAAGTATTTTCATCAAAAAACTCCAAGTTTGTCAAACATGATTTCCTTTTCATAAATCCTTGCTGACTCTGCTCAATTTTACCATTCTTTTCTAAGTGTCCAGTTATCACATCCTTTAAAGGATTCTAATATTTCCCTCACTACTGATGTCAGACTAACAGGTGTGTAGTTCTCCATTCTCCCTCATCCTCCCTTCTTAGATAGTGGGGTTACGTTTGCTGCTTTCCAGTCTGCAGGAACCTTTCCAGAATCTACAGAATTTTGAAAGATAACCACCAATGTATCCACTATCTCTCTAGTCACTTCCTTCAACACTCTGTGATGAAGCTCATCTGGTTCAGGGGATTTATCAACCTTCAATCAAGTTAACTTTTCAAGTACTACCTCTTAACGAATACTAATTTCTTTTAGTTCCTCAGTTTCACAAGTCTCTTGGTTGCTGAGTATTTCTAGGAAATTTCCTGTATCTTCTTCATGAAGACAGATGCAAATTAACTGTTTAGTTTCTCCGCCATTTCCCTGTTCTCCACAACAAATTCTCCTGTCCTCACCTTAATGGACCCACATTTGTTCTAGCTAATCATTTCCTTTTCACGTACTTAAAGAAGCTTTCACAGTCCACCTTTATATTGCTCGCGATCTTGCCTACATATTTTATTTTCCCTTTTTACTCAGTTTCTTGGCTCTCTTTTGCAGGGTTCTAAATTGCTCCCAATCCTCAGGCTTACCACTTTATCTGGCATCCTTATAAGCCATTTCCTTCAATCTTATGGAATCCTTTACCTCTTTCGTTAGCCACAGTTGATTTACCTTTCCCTTTGAGTGTTTGTCTCTTAGAGGAATATATTTCTGTTGTAGACTGTGTAGAATTCCTTTAAATACTAGCCATTTCCTATCTACCATCAAACCTTTGAGTATTTTCCCAACCACCATAACCAACTTGTCCCTCATCCCTTCAAAATTTTCTTTCTTCAGGTTTAAGATCCTAGTTTCTGAATGAACTATGTCACATTCAAACTTAATGCAAAATTCTATCATATTATGGTCACTATTTCCCAAAGACTAAGGTTATTAATTAGCCCTTTCTAATTACACATTAAATCCAAAATAGCCTGATCCCTTGTTGGCTCCTCAATGTACTACATTACCACTACAGTTTGGTAGCCTATAAACAATTCCCAGCAATGTCTGCTTCTCCTTGCTGTTCCTTAGCTCCACCCACCTTTCAATCTAAGATCCTCTCTTACCAATGTACCCTTATTAGCAGTGCTACCCCACCTCCTTTTCCTTTTTGCTTGTCCCTCTTAAATGCTGAATATCCTTGGATGAATATCCTTGATCATCCTGTAGCCATGTCTCCATAATGGCAATTAAATCATACCCATTCACCTCAATTTGTGCATTCAAATCATCAACCTTTTTGTGAATGTACATGCATTCAGATAGAGTGCCTTTAATTCTGCTTTTTCAACTTTTTTAAACTATTCTGATCTTATTGGATGCTTGCCTGTGCTTTCTCTGTCTTCTATTTCTGCTTTCTACTTTTCTACTTCCTTTTACCAGTTTTGCTTCCCTCGAATCTGAGCTCCCTCCTAGGTTCCCATCACCTTCCAATCTAGTTTAAATCCTCCTCAACAGCACTAGTGAATCTCCCTGCAAGGATGTTAGTCCTGGGCCTGATAAGGTGTAACACATCCATCTTGTACAGGTCTCACCTGCCTCAGAGCTGGTCCCAATGCCTCAGAAATCTGATACCCTCCCTCCTACACTAGTCCCTGGCCACATGTTCAATCCTTAGATTCTCCTCTTTCTATGCTCGCTTGCATATAGGACTGGGATTAACCTGAGATTATTACATTAAAGGTCTTGCTTTTCAATGTCTTTCCTTGCTCCCTGAAATCTGCTTTCAGGACCTCATTCCCTTTCCTACCCAAGTCATTGGTACTAACATGGTCGATGATCTCTGGCTGTCTTGCATTAACTTTATTTTATTTTGGTTTACTTATATTGACTTTATTTTACTTGGCCCTAACTTAATAATCCTTACCAAAAGAGCAGTTCCTTTACTATTTTAAACATTGGTGGTAACATTAACAGCTCAGCGGCTGGGTGCGCACCAGCACAGCCGAGTGTAAAATGACACAAAATGACATTGGGCATGCGTCCTGACGTCATTGCTCACTCACGTGATATTTCGGTTGGTGGGTGCATGCAGAATCGGCATCATGCCCGCCAACAATTAAAAGGCCTGATAAGGCCATTAACAAGCTAATTAAAAGAAGTGTAGCGCGCACTCAAGCGCATGAGTGAAGATCATGCTTGCCCCGCTTGCACTCCACCCCCCCGCCCACACAGGCAACACTGAGCGCTGCCACTCGCGTTTCACGCTGGCCGGGCCTTAATTGGCCAGCGTGAAATTGCCTTTCGGGTCTGATCACAGGGAGCGGTCAGCTTCCCGACCACTCCCACCCGCCCCTGCCGAGCCCACATGCCAAGGGCAAAATTCTGCCCTCGGAGTAGAAAATACCTGAAACATTTACAAAGCAGCTAGCTCCTTCTCCAACCAATCAAATTGCTTCTTTGCTGTGACATTACTATTTGTTTTCTTCGCTCTTATCTTGAACTCAGTGCGGGCTGGTTCCCAGCAGCTGACTATTGTGCCTCTCCAACTCTCAGGTAGGTGTCGGCCTTGAGCTTCGGCCCTGATTTATATTCTCCTGCTGCAGGTGATTCCTTGTAGTTTTGTCAACCCCTCTGACTCCCAGGTAACTCTTTCGAGTACAAACCCGTTTCCATCTGTTTCAGATGAAGTTGCATGGTTTCATAGTTTGCCATTGTGAGATTTGAACTCTTGATCTTGGGGTTACAAACCCAGTACCATAACCACTTGGCTAGGTGTAGGCCTCGAGCCTTGGCCCTGATTTATATTCTCTTTCTCTGAGCTACTTCCTTGTAGATCAGCCACCACTCTGACTCGTATCTTCCTCCACGAAGACAGATATAAAATAATTATTTAACTTCTCTGCCATTTCCCTATGTTCGATTATAAATTCTCCTGTCTTTGCCTGTAATGGACCCATATTTGTCCTTGCTAATCTTTTCTTTTTTACATACCAACTGAATCTTTGACAGTCCCGTTTTATGGTTCTCGCTAGTTTACATTCATATTCTATTCTCCCTTCCATTACCAGTTTCTCAATTCTCCTTTGCTGAATTCTAAAATGCCCCCAATCCTCAGGCTTACCACTTTCTTTGGCAACTTTATAAGCCTCTTCCTTTGATTTAATACAGCCTTTCACTTACTTTGTTAGCCACACTTGATCCACTTTTTCGGTTGGATTTTTGTGCCTTAAAGGAAAGTCTATTTGTTGTAAACCATGTATTAGTTTTTTTTAAATATTGGCCATTACCTGCCAACTGTCATACCTTTCAATGTGTTTTCCTATCCACCTCAGCTAATTTGCCCTGAATATAATACATATAAAGATGTAGTTTTGGACTGGCCTACATCATTTTCAACCTTAATGGAAAATTCTTTAATATTATGGTCAGTCTTCCAGTAAAGTTCTTTTACAACAAGATTATTAATTAGCCCTCTCACATTACATAATACTCGATTGAAAATAGCCTGTTCACTAGTTAGTGAGCAAGGAAGACTCAGGGGACTCCTGCACAGTCTGCCTGGTCCTCCTGGACAGTCTGACAGTCACCATTTGTTCTCTGCTTGCTCTCTATTAACTTGCAGTGTGAGTGTAATGTTTTTTTTATTCATTCACAAGATGTGGTTGTTGCTGGCTGGGCCAGCATTTATTACACATCCTTAGCTACCCTTGAGAAGGCGGTGGTGAGCTGCCTTCTTGAACTGCTGCAGTCCATGTGGTGTGGGTACACCCACAGTGCTATTAGGGAGGGAGTCCCAGGATTTTGACCCAGTGACAGCGAAGGAACGGAGATATATTTCCAAGTCAGGATGCTGAGTGACTTGGAGGGGAACTTGCAGGTGGCGGTGTTCCCATCTATCTGCTGCCCTCGACCTTCTAGATGGTAGCAGTCGTGAGTTGAAAGGTTCTGGCTAAGGGGCCTTGATGAGTTTCTGCAGTGCTTTTTGTAGATGATACGCACTGATGCTACTGTGTGCCGGTGGTGGAGGGAGTGAATGTTTGTGGATGTGGTGTCAATCAAGCGGACTACTTTGCCCTGGACAGTGTCCAGCTTCTTCAGTGTTGTGGGAGTTGCACTCATCCAGGCAAGTGGAGAGTATTCCATCACACTCCTGCCTTATGCCTTGTGGACAGGCTTTGGGGAGGCAGGAGGTGAGTTCCCCGTCGCAGGATTTCTGGCCTCTCGAACCTGCGCTTAAAGCCACAGTATTTATATGGCTAGTCCAGATCAGTTTCTGGACAATGGTAACCCCCCCAAGATGTTGATAGTGGGGGATTTAGTGATGGTAATGCCATTAAATGTCAAGAGGCAATGGTTAGATTCTCTCTTGTTGGAGATGGTCATTGCCTGGCACTTGCGTGCCACAAATGTTAGTTGCCACTTGTCAGCCCAAACCTGCATATTGTCCAGGTCTTGCTGATTTGGACATGGACTGCTTCAGTATCTGAGGAGCTGTGAATGTTGTTGAACATTGTACAATTATCAGCGAACATTCCCATTTCTGACCTTACAATGGAAGGAAGGTCATTGATGAAGCAGCTGAAGGTGGTTAGGCCGAGGATACTACCCTGAGGAACGCCTACAGTGATGTCCTGGAACTGAGATGATTGACCTCCAACAACCACAACCATCTTCCTTTGTGCTAGGTATGACTACAACCAGAGGAGAGATTTCCCCCTGATTCCCATTGACTCTAGTTTTGCTCGGGCACTTTGATGCCACACTCAGTCAAATTCTGCCTTGATGTCATGAGCAGTCACTCTCACCTCACCTCAGGAGTTCAGCTCTTTTGCCTTTAAACCAAGGCTGTAATGAGGTCAGGAGCTGAGTGGCCCTGGCGGAACCCAAACTGAGTGTCAATGAGCAGGTTATTGCTAAGCAAGTGCCTCTTGATAGCACTGTTGATGACCCTTTGCATCACTTTACTGATCATCAAAAGTAGACTGATTGGCTGGGTTGGATTGTCCTGCTTTTTGTGTACAGGACATACCTGGTCAATTTTCCACAAAGCCAGGTAGATGTCAGTGTTATAGCTGTACTGGAACAGCTTGGCTAGGGGTTCTGCAAGTTCTGGAGCACAAGTCTTCAGTACTATTGCCAGAATATTGTCAGGGCCCATAGCCTTTGCAGTATCCAGTGCCTTCAGCTGTTTCTTGACATCACGTGGAGTGAACCAAATTGGCTGAAGACTGTCGTCTGTGATGCTGGGGACCTCCAGAGGAGGCTGAAATGGATCATCCACTCAGCACTCCTGGCTGAAGGTTGAAGCAAATGCTTCAGCCTTATCTTTTGCACTGATGCACTGGGCTTCCCCATCATCGAGGTTGGGGACATTTATGGAGCCTCCTCTTCCAGTGAGTTGAATTGTCCACCACCATTCACAACTGGATGTGGCAGGACTGCAGAGCTTAGATCTGATCCGTTGGTTGTGGAATCACTTGCTACTTATGCTGTTTGGCATGCAAGCAGTCCTGTGTCATAGCTTCACCAGGTTGACACCTCATTTTTAGGTATGCCAAGTGCTGTTCCTGGCATGCCCTCCTGCACTCTTCATTGCACCAGGGTTGAGCCCCTGGCTTGATGGTAATGGTAGAGTTGGGGGTATGCTGGTCTATGAGGTTACAGATTGTGTTCGAGTACAATTCTGCTGTTATAGCCCACAGTGTCTCATGGTTGCCCAGACTTGAGTTGCTAGATCTGTTTGAAACCTATCCCATTTAGCATGGTAGTGCCACACAACATGATGGAAGGAATCCTCAATGTGAAGATAGGTCTTCATCTCCATAAGGACTGTGCAGTGGTCACTCCTACTGATACTTTCATGGACAGATGCACCTGCAGCAGGCAGGTTGGTGAGGATAAGTATGTTTTTCCCTCATCATCTGCCGCAGACCCAGTCTAACAGCTATGTTCTTTAGGACTTGGCCAGATTGGTCTGTGGTGGTGGTACCGATGGACATTGAAGTCCCCCACCCAGAGTACATTCTGTGCCCTTGCCACCCTTAGCACTTCCTCTAAGGTGGTGTTCTACCTGGAGGAGAACTGATTCATCAGCTGAGGGAGGGTGGTATGTGGTAAGCAGCAGGTTTTCTTGCCCACATTTGGCCTGATGCCATGAGACTTCAAGGGGGCCAGAGTCAATGTTGAGGACCCCCAGGGCAACTCCCTCCCAGTGCCCCCACCTCTGCTGGGCCTGTCCTGCCAGTGGAACAGGGCATACCCAGGGATGGTGATGGTAGAGTCTGAGACATTATCTGTAAGGTATGACTCTGTCAGGATGACAATGTCAGGCTGCTGTTTCACTAGTCTGTGAGACAGCTCTCCCAATTTTGGCACAAGCCCCAGATGTTAGTTCGGACTTTGCAGGATTGACAGGGCTGGGTTTTCCGTTGCCATTTTTGGTGCCTACGTTGATGTTGGATGGTCTGTCCAGTTTCATTCCTTTTTATTGAGTTTGTAGTGGTTTGATACAACTGAATGGCTTGCTAACTGGAGTCACATGTAGGCCAGACCAGGTGAGGACAGCAGATTTCCTTCCATTAGAGAACTACATGGGTTTTTACAACAATCATGGTCATCATTAGACTTTTAATTCCAGATTTTTATTGGATTCAAATTCCACCATCTGCTGTGGTGGGATTTGAACCCGGGTCCTGAGAGCATTACCATGGATCTCTGCATTACCAGTCCACTGACAACACCACTACATCACCACTTCACCCTATAATACGATATATGATATAATACTTCGGACTTATTTACTGTATAAGACAGAAGGCACCAATCGTTCATAAGGGATTGGGTAAACATGTTGCAGTTTCATTTATTAAAACTAGGCACATGAGAACATTTATACATAGATATAAAGCTTAAAGACATCAGGGCTGTGTGTGTATGCTCTGCTCAAAGCAAAAGTGAATCTAAGACTGATCACATGGCATTTTCCTCCTAGAGATGCCATGCTAATACTCCTTAAAGGCATATTACAACATCCCCCCCTTTTTCAAGATACTATCCCTCTTCCAAAGAAGTATAACTATTTACAATACATGTTCATTACATAAGTATATAGGACTGATGAAACTATGAGTCTCTAAAGCGTAAAGGTAATCTGCTGGTACTCCCAGATCTTGTGATGGTAACCTTGTCTAGGGGTTTCTTTAATTGCTCACAGTGATCCCTGAAGTTATCATCATCATCATTCTTGGCTGTTGTTCCTTGCTGCATTTGTGATCTTGTCCTGCATGCAATAGGACTGCACAGTGGTTGAGGAGCTGGAATGGACCTGATTTGTCCTCAGTTACACCTAATCGATGTGTAATGACTTCAAAGGGCTTTGGTTCTGAACAAATCCTTGTCACCTTGGCTGGTTGCCACGTACCTTCTGTGGGATGCTGGGTGCAAATTTGTTGTCCCAACCAGGGTCAAGCGGTTTCTAGCTTCTTTAAAACTACTTAGTTACATTTCCTTGTAAAATGCTTTCTTTTCCAGGAATGGCAGTAACCAGTTTCCTTGAATTAACCCATACCCGGCCATTGTCTTCTCGTCCGATCTATCCTCATGTGTGAGTGATGAAGTTGTTGAAGAATGTCAGGTCACAAAGATTCTGGTGTGATGACCTGCCTGTCTTTAAATATGACTCCCTGGGAGATGCTCAGCTTGTCCTGATAATGCCAAAATGGTCCCACATTTTGGTGGACATGCTGAATTGAAGCAGACCACCTCTCAATGATGGTTTTTCAGTTTCTGTAGGGTAGAATCTTCTTTCAGCTGCTGGCATTTGCATTGTGTAAAATGTAACAGATCAATTTGGAGTAAATCTTCATGTCAATGAAGTCAACCTATAGATCTAAGGATATATCTTCTGTTTTTGCTAGGTTGGACAATCTGCTAAGTGTATCTGATGTGATCAAGCTACCCGATTTGTATCTAATCTCTCAGTCATAACCTTGGATCTTTATCAAGAGATGTTGCGATTGTAGTGCTGCACTGGTCGGTGGTTTTTGTCAAATCATCTCCAGTGGTTTGTGGTCAGTCTCTACCACTAATCTTTTGCCAAATAGATAAGTATAAAAGCACATGGTTCCAAACACTAAAGCTAATGTTTTCCACTCGATGTTGGAGTAGCTGGATTGTGTTGCAGATGGAGATTTTTGCCTTTTTGTAGTATGCATTCTCCCAAACCTTTCTGTGAGGCTTCTATCTCCAGGGTAGTTATCTCCCTAAGATTGTAAAGTTGCAATATCAATGCTTCTGATGCCTGTTTCAGTGTTTCGAAGAGGTTGCCACAGGAAAGGTACATCCTTTCTCAACAATTCCTGTGGCAATGAAGAGTAAAAGAGCAAAATTTTAAATTCATGGAGATAAGAATTAAAGAGACCTAGACATCTTCAAATATCATCCTTATCTTGAGGCAATAAGCCCTTTCTGCCACATGCCTTACAGAATTGGTGAAAAGCTGGGCATTTCCTTGATGCCTGCATAAGTCTACACCTTTCACATGTCTTGCTAGGTTTGGCTGTTCTTGTGAGCGCTTCAACAATTAGGGTTGTATCTTGGACCTGTAAACTTTGTGGATCTGTGAGGATCGCTTCAAATTTACATCCATCCTTGAGTGGCTCTTTGATGCTATACATTTTAAGTTTGTGTTGCAGATCATTCTGGAATGCTTTTATGGGAATGCATGTGATCACCAACTCAGCAATTCTGTCTACTAGTTCTGCATTTGAAAAATCACAGCGCGTACCCTTGCCTCTGCCTCTGCTGGTGAAGTGGTCTATGGATTCTGCAGGCTGTTGTCAAAATGACATGAACTCAAGCTGATGAATATGTGAGTTTAACCTGATTCTGGACCAGTCTTCCAATGTCATCCATATCTTCTGGTAATCCTTTAGATCTTATAGGAAGGAAGGAACATGTTCCTGACATGTTCAGCTGTACATTCCCAATTGCTAGGCAAATTTTTCTGGCTTGCTTGTCTAGTTCAGACACACCTGAATCAAGAAACCATAGTTCTGTATGTTATTTGAACATTTTGAATTCAGTTAGTAGGTCAGCTGCATCCCAGTTCAAACTGGGAAATTTTGTGGACATTCTGACAATATCTCCTTGACCTTCCTTCTCCTTTAGTATCTGGAATGAGTGTTGCCATAGCCGCTTTCACGCGGTTTTCTGAAGCTCTGCCCTTGAAGATGAGTTGTGGCAGGAACACGCCACAGAGTAATGGTGTCCTTGCTTTTTATTCAATTTATTGTTCAGCACCTCCCGAAGCCACCCATTATAATTGCAACCTTCTCTGCCGCAATTAATATGACTTGTTTTTTTTTTGTTTGACTCTCCCTCACTCACTGTCGATCCGGCTCAGACACTGATCACTTGTCCTTCCTGATTGAGCTAACCTGTTGCTGGTCTTCCTAACACACTATCCCACTCGCTGACTGACAGGCCATCCCAAAGTGCACTGCAATCTCACTACAAGGGATCTGTCTGATTACCCCCACTGCCTTGGAGCTGTGTTTCTGAAGCTTTTCTTCACAGTCAGCATACTGTGTTTTCAACCCTCTCCAATGCTGCAACTTTGTTACATTCTGATCAAAACATCAAGAATTTTCTTATGCCAAATAACATGCTCTAAAACTGTGCATCATGTTGTACCTGTACCTAATATCAATGCCACCTGTCTTACCACCGCTGCCACCATGCCATGTTATTATAATGATATAATACCTTAGGCTTATTTCTGTATAAGACACAAGACACCATTTGCTCATAAGGGATTGGGCAAACATGTGATGGGTTAAATTATTAAAACTGGGGACATAGGTATAAGGCTTGAAGACACCAGAGCTGTGTCTGTGTGCCCTGTTCAAAGCAAAAGTGAAACTAAGACTGGATCACATTACCCAGTGATGTTATGCTAGTACCCTTAAAGGCATATTGCATCAGTGACCTCCCTAAGCAAGCTACCCATGTAGATCTCGCCTCGCAGATGCACCATATTGATTACAGGCATTGCTCATGTTCCAAAACCCAGAGTTCAAGTTTCTGCAGCTGGTGACACTTGCTGCACATATGGCCATCCAGGCCACAGGAAGTGCCCACAATTTTCCACAAGTGACAGAATGGGCATTCCACATGGCTGGGTTGCCCTGCCATGCCTTTTGCTTGTGTCACTTAATTAATTTCTTGTAGCAGCCTTTGCTATTTTTTAAAAATTTCTGCTATTTGCAGACCGTCCCTAACCACAGTTAGTCACCAACCAATTCCAAATAAATTAGTTTTCCTGTGATGTAACGGTTAGATTTTCTTTTTCAAACTGACTCAGCTCCTGTAGGTTCCTGATTCAAGGTGTACTCACACAGGTCCAGTTCCTCATCTCCAAAAGGTAAGTGAAGCCCCAAGCCTCATCCTATATTTATCTGGCTCTCAATCTGAGGTGCTCTTAAGCAGGTCTGGTTCCTCTCAGCTACCGAACGCTGCTGGACATTTGGAGCTTTGGAAAGCCCTGGCGCACTTACCAGCTCAGTGGAGCTGAAGGCAAACTGTATGATAGCAATCCAGCAGTTGGGAAACAAAAGCCTGTAAGCAGTGGTTGTCTGCTGGAGACTTGGCAGGAGGGGCTCAGGGATGCCAAGAAGCAGTTGTTGGTAGCAGTCTTAAAAGAGATGGCTAATGAGTAGTCGATGCAATGGTGTTAATTTTCAAAATTTAACTAGATTTTGGAAAGGTTCCATCAGACTGGAAAGTAGCAAATATAACCCCTTTATTCAAGAAGGGAGGGAGGCAGAAAATAGGAAACTATAGGCCAGTTAGCTTGACGTCTGTTGTGGGGAAGTTATTAAAATTGATCATTAAGGAGGTTATAGCTGGGCACTTGGAGGAGCTCAAGGCAATCCTGAGGAGTCAGCATGGTTTTGTGAAAGGAAAATCATGTTTAACCAATTTATTGGAGTTTTTTGAAGGAGTAACATGTGTAGTAGATAAAGGAGAGCCTATAGATGTACTGTACTTGGATTTCCAGAAGGCATTTGATAATGGGCTGAATTTTCTCAGAATTGCACTCAGTGCGTTAGCAGGCAGCTAAAATGGAGTCCTGCCCACCGATGAAAACGGTGGATTTTCATGTCATATCTTCCTGAGCCCACCTCATTATATATTCACTCCTGTGAAATACACTGTTTCCATGGTGGGTGGGCTCTCATTCGCCTACTTGCCATCACCCCACTGTTGCATCATGCCAGCCACCATATTTAAAAGGCAGCCACCAGCAAAGTGTTCATTGCCACCAGCTCACCACAGCTGCCCAGGAGACATGGCCAGCAAAGGGAAAAAGTCTGCAGCCCCCTGCTTCAATGGCAGGTCCCTCAAGCGACTGCTGGATTCCATGGAGGCCGCCAGGATTTGCTCTACCCCCACTCTGGCTGCAGGATGGCCAGCAATGTCACCAACCTGGCTTGCAAGGCTGAAGCAGCGGTGCTCAGCACAAACACCCTCCAGAGGAGGACAGCCACCCAGTGCTGCAAAAGGATGAATGAGGGAGCAGGGAGGCCTTCTTCACCACTGCCCCCCCAATGACCCAGTTATGGGGGCCAAAAAGGGGCTGCTGCAATCCCCTGGTGGGCCAGATGGAACTTCTGGGGGTATAAGGTGGGTTGGGATGGGGCACCACCACAAGGGCGATACCCTCACTGAACCTTGAGGGGCCCTGCTCAGGGGACTGCAGCAAGGGAGCAGGGGAAACAGGGGTGACTGGGCAATCCGCCCCCCTGGGAGCAGAGCAATGACTTACGGGGAGGAGAGGCCATGACCTCTTCATTTGGGGCAGGGACATATCCAACCTCATCGGTCGGAATGTCCTCCCTCTCTGAGGGGTGACGTCTCTTCCGGGATAGGCTGGGGATTGGGGAGATCTCCATCTGTGAGGCCCCCTCTGCCTCGTCCAGCCCTCCCGGACACTCCGCCCTCTGGGGTTTGTGCAGGTCCACCATTTTTAAAAGGACAACCGGTTCAGGGTCATGCGCCCTACCCCTGCCAGCCTCAGGGACCTGCGTGGGGATGACGCCAAGCCCAGGACATGGCACTGAGGCACACACAGGCCGGGGAGCATGCGTGGACACGACACTGGGGCTGCATGTTTCTGTTTCCCCCGAGCCAGTGTCTTCAGGGATCTGATGTTCAGGGTCATTTTGGGGGGTATGGGGAGTCTCAGGGGCCGCCCCCAGGTGGCAGTTTTTCTCTGCGCCTTCTGACAGTGCAGGGGGTCCACAGCCGGAAAACTCTCGCCCACAGTGAGCCCCTTTTCCAGGGCCAGGTGCACTGTCCGCTCAGGGCTTTGCCATACATTTTCAAGGTGGCCATGTAGGGGGTGGTGGTGTGTGTCAGCTTCACCTTTGACTTCTGAGCAGTCCGAATCACTCCCACTCCGTGGGTTCTAGACTTTGGACTTATTTGTGCGTTGTGACAAAGTGCAGCAGACAACTGGTTTTGGTGCAAGAAAAAAAAAGAGTTTACTGAAGTCACAAGTGAACTTATAACATTAGGATTACACTGAGATTGTACAGACCTACAAAGTACACTTAGTTAAGAATGGGGAACACCATGGCATAATGAGGGAAAATCACGCTACTAATCCCCTTACCCTTGTCCCATCCCCAAAACCTAACTAAATTGAACTAAGAGAGGTCAGGGATCATACTCACCAACTGTTCCTTGACAGTTCAAAATCCAGCCAGGTAAGCCAGTTGCAGTTTTGAGGTACGCTCTTTGTGTCCTCTGGGGCTTGCTGTCCCCACGTGGTCCTGGTCTGTGGAATCTGTGAAGGTTCTTCAGTTGGGTGGAGGGTGTGGTTGTGGGTGGTCAATCTTTGTGGAGGGCTGCGGTTGTGGCCTTGTTGTCTTCGGTTGAGCCTGCCACCCCATGCCCCTCACCTGAATGTTACCTGCGGCCTGCAAACCTCCAGATCTCCTTCCTCCACTTGGTTCAGCTCCCTGCTTAAAACTCTGCTTCAACCACTCCAAAAACTGCAACAAGTGAACTTACGTAACTGGTGGCCCAGTTATACTGTTTTTTCGAATTTTTTATCTCAATCCAAATCAAGGCTTGTTCTTTGTTTGATTTTGGTGGGCTTCCCCAGATGATTGTTGTTTCATTGTTTTTAATGGGCTCACATGATGTTTATCGTTGTCTTCCTGTCCCCGTAACTAGTTTTGAACTGAAAGCCATTGTATATGTGGAGTATTGATGGGTTCGCATAATTGCATTGATTGCAGCCTTCCTGCCTTAGTAGTTAGTAGCGATTAATTATGCAAGATTTTGATGGGCTTTAGTTTCATGTAAGATGAAGTCTTTCTCTGGGTGGATTGTTTTAAAGAGAAGAATGCGTATTCTGTCTCCTCTCGTCCTAGCCTCCTGTATGCAGGGTTCTACACTTAACTCAGCAATTGGGTCCTTTGCCATAAAAGTCCAAAAGTCATATCCTTGGTGATGATATGAAAAATGGGGGAATTTTGAGAACCCTTCAGCCACTATGGCTGAGGAGCCGACAAGCCCGGCCACAGCTCTGACGCACGCCATAATCGTCATTTCAGGGACGTGGTGAAGAGGCGGAAGAATGACAGGGGGGCAGCAGGAACCGCTGCTCCCGCATAGGTTTTCTTGGAGGGCCCGCCCCGGCGTTAGCACCGCCCCACCCCCCCACCCCTGTGACAGCACTGCCCCCGGTGATGGCACCATCCCCAGAGTTGGCCCTGGCGTCGGCACCACCTACACCGTTGCCCAGGAAGACCGAGCTACAGGCAACACTGTTGCAGCCATAGGGGCTGAGACACACCTACCCTGAGAAATATTGGTATCAATATCCCACCCCAGGGAGAGGAGGAAAGATGGTGTAACCTCCCCATCAGGGATGATAACAAGCAGGGAGGAGAGGAGGGAGAGGGGTAAAGGACAGGGAGACACAGGAGGGAAAGGGGAAGGTGCAGGTGGGTGTGTCTCATTGGAATGCAGTGTGGGTGGGGCCTTGATGATCTTCTGGTAGGGGCAGGGTGATGTCTTCACCAGGCAGCCGGTACTGCCTGGCACATGGGTCAGCCCTGTCCCTCTTCACTAGGCAGCCGGTACTACCTGGCACACAGGGGTCAGCCCTATCCCTCTTCACCAGGCAGCGCCAGCTACCTGGGCTTGGACCTGAATCAAGCAAGGAGGGGTGGGGTGGGGTGATGGTGGTAGATGTTAAACAACACACACAATCCAAGTCTCTTGAACAAATCTTCTGCCCTCCCCCTACAGTTCTCTGTACCCACAACAAACAAAAGTCCAGACACCCACCCAATCTTTTGCCTCCTGGCCTCCCTTTCCTTCAGCAGCAGTAGTGCCTTCTGTCTCTGTCTCTGTCTCCCTCTTTCCCCCTTCCCCTCTTCCCCCTTCCCCTCTTCCCCCTTCCCCTCTTCCCCCTTCCCCTCTTCCCCCTTTCCCTCTTCCCCCTTTCCCTCTTCCCCCTTTCCCTCTTCCCTCTTCCCCTTTTCCCTCTCTTTCTTTCTCACTCTCTGTGTGCTCTCAGCACCTTTACAATGAGGCTGGCCTTCATCACACCAGCATCTGCGACCAGTGATGCTGTGCACCAGCTCCTGAAGGGCTCAGGTGCTGAACGCGAACACAGCATCATATATGTCTTATGTTTCATGGCTGCATCTCTGAGGTGGCCCTGATCACAGAGCACAAGCGAGCTGCCCTCGGCCAAACTGGAGTCAGACCTTTTCAGGGGCAATGTGAAGACCTATGGAGTGTCCTCACTACACGTCGTCGTCATCTTCCTGGAATCTAGCAATGATTAGGGCCTCCACTGCATCTCCATGACAGGAGCCATCTCACAGAGGGTATTGGCACTGCCATAAGCCAGACTGTAGTCAAACGTTCACAGATGCAATGTGAGGATCTATGGGCATGTTGTCATGATCCACCACAAATCTGGCAGCTATGAGGGCCTCCTGAGTGCGCCTGCCCCATCTAGCCAGTGCGAGAGCCTCATCCCCGTCATCGTCACCACCGAGGACGCTCTCACCCTCATCCCCATCAGCGTCCTCCTCATCAGAGGAGACATGCAGCTCCTCCATCTCCTCCTCAGCCAGCTCCTCTCCCTGTTGCAGCATCAGGTTGTAAAGGGCACAGCAGACGACGACGATGTGTGACACCCTCTGCGGACTGTATTGCAGGGCTCCACCAGACCGGTCCAGGCACCAGAACCACATCCCGATGGTCTGCTCCACCAAGTTGTGAGCTGCAGCATGAGCTTCATTATAGCGTCGCTCTGCCGCAGTCTGAGGCTGCTGCATGGGTGTCATCAGCCACGTCCTCTGCGGGTAGCCCTTGTCCCCGAGGAGCCAACCCTGCATCTTCTGTGGACCCTGGAAGGTATCAGGGATCTGTGAGCAACTCAGGATGTAGGCATCATGCACACTCCCTGGACGCTTGCATACACCTACAGGATGTGTTTCTGGTGGTTGCACACCAGCTGAACATTCAGTGTGGGAAGCCCTTGCCATTGATGTAATTCACCATGTGTAGCAACAGAGACGTGAGCGCCAAATGAGTGCAGTCAATCGCACCCTGCACCTGTGGGAATCCCAAGATCAGGATGAATCCAATGGCCCTTGCATCCTGGCTGTCCTGGTTCCGGGCGAAATGCACAATGTCGTGTGCCATGGAGAAGATGGCATCCGTGACCTCATGGAAGCATTTGTGTGTGGCGGATTGTGAAATCCCACAAAGGTCACCTGTGGAGCCCTGAAAGGAGCTGCTGGCATAGAAATTGAGCACATGGTCACTTTCACTGCCAATGGCAGTGGATGCCCTCCATGTCCCCTTGGTGCCAAGTCCTGCAGTAAGTGGCAGGTTTGAGTGACCAGGTCTGCAGACATGCACAGTCATCGGCGACACTGGTTCTCAGTCATCTGCAGGAATGGGAGGTGGCGTCTATAGACCCTGGGTGTCGCTAGGCGCCAACCACCACGGCTAACTGTCGCTCCTGGACAGCATGTGGTTGCTGCTCCTGCCTTTGTGCAGCCAGGTGCCTCAGTCACTCTCTCCTCCATCTTCTACCATCTCTGTAGACCATCAGGCATACAGCTAAGTCACCAGGATCCATGATCCTGGCATGGTCCTCCTGCGGCATCAAAGTGAGAGCGAGAGAGAGAGAGAGATGTGGTTATCATGGCTGTACTTAGCACCTTTCCTTGCTCTGTATGACCTCCCCTTAACGCTTCCCGGAGAGTGCTGGTCACCTCTCAGATGGCCAGAGATGAGAGTGCTGTGTTGGGGGATTTCTCAATTACACTTCTTGGGGCCTATTAATTTGCTGAGGGCTTCCTGTTGAATTAGTGTGGCCTAGAGAAAACAAGAGAGAGCCACGAGACCCCGGCTGGAGGTGAAGACACGGTTGATTTTATTATCGTTGCAACAAGAGATGTGGAGTCACATCTAACGAATACAAGCACGTATCCAGTTTTTATAGTAAGACAGTTTCATTCATTGCTATGGCTAACAATACAGCAGAGATAGTAAACAATATACGGAGATTGCTTCCCATTTCATACGAATGACTGCACACCATCAAGTTCATGTTACAATGCAGCCTGAGGTAAACTCTGATAACTATGGATAGCCTGTTCACAATCGGAGGTGAATTCGGATGAATATTGATAGACTACTATAATAAAAGCAAAATACTGTGGATGCTGGAAATCTAGAACAAAAACAAAAATACCTGGAAAAACTCAGCAGGTCTGACAGCATCTGCGGAGAGGAACACAGTTAATGTTTCGAGTCCGTTTGATCTTTCATCAGAACTAAGACAAATAGAAATGAGATGAAATATAAGCTGGTAGAAGGGGGTGGGACAGGATAGCTCGATAGGGGGCCAGTGATAGGTGGAGGCCAAGAAGAGACTACCAAAGATGTCATAGACAAAAGGACAAAGGGGTGTTGACGGTGGTGATATTATCTAAAGGATGTGCTAATGGGGACATTAAGGGAAGCAAGCTAGTGGCAGGTGGCCCTAGTGTGGGTAGGGTGGGGGGAAGGGACCGAAATGGGCTAAAAGGTGGAGATGAAACAATAGATCAAAATAAATTTAAAAATAGGAGGGAAAAGAAAAAAATATAGTTGGAAAAAAAAATTATAAATTATTGGAAAAAGGGGGATCGGAAAGGTGGTGGGGACGGAGGAGAGAGTTCACGATCTGAAATTGTTGAACTCAATATTAAGCCCAGAAGACTGTAAAGTGGCTAGTCGGAAGATGAGGTGCTGTTCATCCAGTTTGCGTTGAGCTTCACTGGAACATTGCAGCAGGCCAAGGACGGACATGTGGGCATGAGAGCAGGATGGCGTGTTGAAATCGCAAGCGACAGGGAGGCTTGGGTCGTGCTTGTGGACAGACCAAAGGTGTTCTGCAAAGCAGTCACCCAGTCTGATAAAAACAAAAAAACTGCGGATGCTGGAAATTCAAAGCAAAAACAGAATTACCTGGAAAAACTCAGCAGATCTGGCAGCATCGGCGGAGAAGAAAAGAGTTGACATTTCGAGTCCCTTCGACAGAACTTGAGTTCGAGTCCAAGAAAGAGTTGAAATATAAGCTGGTTTAAGGTGTGTGTGGGTGTGGGGGTGGGAGGGCGGGAGAAGGGAGAAGGGAGAGAGAGAAGTGGAGGGGGTTGGTGTGGTTGTAAGGACAAACAAGCAGTGATAGAAGCAGATCATCAAAAGATGTCACAAACAACAGGACAAAAGAAAACACAGGTGTTAAAGTTGGTGATATTATCTAAACGAATGTGCTAATTAAGAATGGATGGTAGGGCACTCAAGGTATAGCTCTAGTGGGGGTGGGGAGAGCATTAAAGATTTTAAATCATTTTAAAAATAATGGAAATAGGTGGGAAAAGAAAAATCTATATAACTTATTGGAAAAAAACAAAAAGGAAGGGGGAAACAGAAAGGGGGTGGGGATGGAGGGGGGAGCTTAAGACCTAAAGTTGTTGAATTCAATATTCAGTCCGGAAGGCTGTAAAGTGCCTAGTTGGAAGTTGAGGTGCTGTTCCTCCAGTTTGCGTTGGGCTTCACTGGAACAATGCAGCAAGCCAAGGACAGACATATGGGCAAGAGAGCAGGGTGGAATGTTAAAATGGCAAGCGACAGGTAGGTTTGGGTCATTCTTGCGGACAGACCGCAGGTGTTCTGCAAAGCGGTCGCCCAGTTTACGTTTGGTCTCTCCAATGTAGAGGAGACCACATTGGGAGCAACGAATGCAGTAGACTAAGTTGGGGGAAATGCAAGTGAAATGCTGCTTCACTTGAAAGGAGTGTTTGGGCCCTTGGACAGTGAGGAGAGAGGAAGTGAAGGGGCAGGTGTTGCATCTTTTGCGTGGGCATGGGGAGGTGCCATAGGAGGGGGTTGAGGAGTAGGGGGTAATGGAGGAGTGGACCAGGGTGTCCCGGAGGGAGCGATCCCTATGGAATGCTGATAGGGGGGGGGTGAAGGGAAGATGTGTTTGGTGGTGGCATCATGCTGGAGTAGGCGGAAATGGCAGAGGATGATCCTTTGAATGCGGAGGCTGGTGGGGTGATAAGTGAGGACAAGGGGGACCTTATCATGTTTCTGGGAGGGAGGAGAAGGCGTGAGGGCGGATGCGCGGGAGATGGGCCGGACACGGTTGAGGGCCCTGTCAACGACCGTGGGTGGAAAACCTCGGTTAAGGAAGAAGGAGGACATGTCAGAGGAACTGTTTTTGAAGGTAGCATCATCGGAACAGATGCGACGGAGGCGAAGGAACTGAGAGAATGGGATGGAGTCCTTACAGGAAGCGGGGTGTGAGGAGCTGTAGTCGAGGTAGCTGTGGGAGTTGGTGGGTTTGTAATGGATATTGGTGGACAGTCTATCACTAGAGATTGAGACAGAGGGGTCAAGGAAGGGAAGGGAAGTGTCAGAGATGGACCACGTGAAAATGATGGAGGGGTGGAGATTGGAAGCAAAATTAATACATTTTTCCAAGTCCCGATGAGAGCATGAAGCAGCACCAAAGTAATCATCAATGTACCGGAGAAAGAGTTGTGGAAGGGGGCTGGAGTAGGACTGGAACAAGGAATGTTCCACATACCCCATAAAGAGACAGGCATAGCTGGGGCCCATGCAGGTACCATAGCTACACCTTTTATTTGGAGGAAGTGAGAGGAGTTAAAGGAGAAATTGTTCAGTGTGAGAACAAGTTCAGCCAGACGGAGGACGGTAGTGGTGGATGGGGATTGTTCGGGCCTCTGTTCGAGGAAGAAGCTAAGGGCCCTCAGACCATCCTGGTGGGGGATGGAGGTGTAGAGGGATTGGACATCCATGGTGAAGAGGAAGCGGTTGGGGCCAGGGAACTGGAAATTGTTGATGTGACGTAAGGTGTCAGAGGAATCACGGATGTAGGTGGGAAGGGACCGGACAAGGGGAGAGAGAAGGGAGTCAAGATAACGAGAAATGAGTTCTGTGGGGCAGGAGCAAGCTGAGACGATCGGTCTACCGGGGCAGTCCTGTTTGTGGATTTTGGGTAGGAGATAGAAGCGGGCCGTCCGAGGTTGTGCGACTATCAGGTTGGAAGCTGTGGGAGGAAGATCCCCAGAGGAGATGAGGTCAGTGACAGTTCTGGAAACAATGGCTTGATGTTCAGTGGTGGGGTCATGGTCCAGGGAGAGGTAGGAGGAAGTGTCTGCGAGTTGACGCTCAGCCTCCGTGAGGCAGAGGTCAATGCGCCAGACGACATCAGCATCACCCTTGTCAGCAGGTTTGATAATATCAGGGTTGGACCTGAGAGAATGGAGTGCAGTAAGTTCAGAGAGAGAAAGATTAGAATGGGTGAGAGGAGCAGAGAAATTGAGACGACTAATGTTGCGCCGACAGTTCTCAATGAAAAGATCAAGAGAAGGTAAGAATCCAGAGGGAGGGGTCCAGTTGGAGGGAGAATATTGGAGGTGGGTGAAAGGATCCGTTGAATGGGGAGAGGACTCCTGCCCAAAAAAGTGAGCCCGGAGACGAAAATGGCGAAAGGAGAGTTCAGCATCATGCTGAGCCCGAAATTCATTGAGGTGAGGGCGTAAGGGTATGAAACTAAGTCCTTTGCTGAGCATCAGAAAGGGGAAGGTTAGGGGGTACAGTGAATAGGATTGGAAGATGGGGTGGGGACGGAGGGACAGGCAGGGGTGGTGGAGGGTCCTAGATGGGTGTTGGTGTCGATGAGTTGTTGGAGCTTGCGTTTCTTAGCACTTGAGAGAAAGAGAAAAAGTTTCTTGTTGAGGCGTTGGATGAGCCGAAGAATAAAATTAAACTGGGGCACGCGCAGCTTTGAAAAAGGGTACAGCGGTGCTACTGGAGGGAGAGGTCGAGTGTGTTCATATGGCGGCGCATGGCACTGTGTGGATTTCAGAATGTGACGGGAGCAGCAGTCCGAGAAAAGTTTTATGTCCCGGAGATACCGGTAATCCTGGGTGGGTTCAAAACACGAGGGGTGGAATTTCGGTTGAAATCCACGTGGGGTGAGACGGAGACAGTCACTGAGAAAGGAGATATGGCTGTGAAAGCGGGTTTTAGTAAACACCTTGTCAAACACCAGGAGGGAAATGGAAAGCAATGAAGGTGAGCAAGGCAAAAGAGAGGTACAGAAATCTTGTCACAGAGAAGAACAGAACTTCTTCAAGGAGGTAGGCATTTCTTGAAGAGCAGTGGCAGTCAATTAAACACAGAGATAAAAACAAAAAAACTGCAGATGCTGGAAATCCAAAACAATAACAGAATTACCTGGAAAAACTCAGCAGGTCTGGCAGCATCGGCGGAGAAGAAAAGAGTTGACGTTTCGAGTCCTCATGACCCTTCGACAGAACTTGAGTTTGATAGTCTACTATTGCCTACTTATAGACATCCATCTCTCTTTAATTGCCCTCCTGTAACAAGATTATGGGTGTTCACAATGCCCAGATGATTCTGATTATTTTAAACACACAAAATACACATACAACCCATGTCAACGTCTGTCCCTATTTTACACTGATTTACATTATTAACTAGCTTAGCCTGTTACCTTTGTTCTCAACTGATCCAGATTGGCTCTCGAGCAGCAGGGGTCCGAGCAGTGGCACCAAGGAGTTGTCCCTACATACCTTTTCGTCTAGCTAATGTTGGGGGGGAACCACCACACAGCCAAGGAGCCATGTTCCTTGACTGAAAATTCCCTACAACAATCCATCCTGTTGTCCATAGGGGGACACATGGTTCCCTCATTGGGTAATTCATATACCTGTCTCACCTATCATTGCCCTCCGCTCCTGCTATTTGACAAGGTCCCACATGGCAAATTGGTCAGGAAAGTAAAAGCCCATGGGGTTCAGGGTAATGTGGCAAACCGGATAAAAGGTTGGCTTTGCAACAGGAAACATAGGGTAATAGTCGATGGATGTCCTTGCGAATGGAAATATGTCTCAAATGGTGTTCCATAGGGCTCGGTGTTGGGACCCTTGCTGTTTGTGTTATATATTAACGATTTGGACGTGAACATGGGGGGCACGATTGGGAAATTTGCAGATGACACAAAGATTGGCCATGTAGTGGATAGTGTAGAGGATAGCCATAATCTCCAAAATGATATAGATGAAGTGGGCAGTAAAGTGGCAGATGGATTTTAACAAAGAAGTGTGAGGTCATACATTTAGGGAGGTCAAACAGTTACAGGGATTACACAATAAGTGGGAATATACTAAGAGGGGTAGATGAAGTGAGAAATCTTGGTGTACAAGATCACAGGTCCATGAAGGCAGCAGTTCAAGTAGACAAGGTTGTAAAGAAGGCATACAAAATTATGAGAGGAATAGATAGAGTGGACAGGATAAAATTGCTTCCCTTGATGGAGAATTCTAGAACCAGTGGACATAGATTCAAGATAAGTGGCAGAAGGTGTAGGGGGGGGACATGAGGAAGAACTTTTTTTACACAGAGGGTAGTGGGTGTCTGGAATTCTCTGCCCAAGTTGGTGGTAGAGACAAAGTTTAAACTCTTTTTAAAAGTACCTGAATCTGCACCTAAAGTGCTGTAAGCTGCAGGGCTATGGGCTGGGTGCAGGAAGGTGGGATTAGAAAGGGCACCTGGGTGTCCTCGGGCTGACACGAACAAAATGGGCCGAATGGCCACCTTCTGTGCTGTAACTTTTCTATGGTTCTATGGTGCACAACTCGGGCCCCCTGCTGCTACATCCGCTGTCGCTGCTTCTCACATGTAGTGATGCACAAAGCTAGTATCATTAGCTGAATCACTACCAATAAATGAGATATGATCCCAAGCCACAGGTGGTTTTGAACATTTAAACCCCCAGTTCCATACAGCCTTGTACCAAGGCTCCACCTGGAGTGCATTGGCAATGTATTTATTAAGGATTTCTGCTTCCGAAGTAATTTCCCTGCGTCTGGTCAAGGTATCTTTTAAATGCTCCTGGATCTCAGTGAATTGCTCGGGTACATGAGGGATGGGCGGCAGCACGTCATGCTGGTACCGGGAGATGTTGACAGCAAAAGCTTCTGCGGCTTCAATAGTGTCTCTTCCGTGGGTGAATTTCTATAATATGTGCTGATGCGATACGCGTGGGTACATGTGGCTGAACCAAAGAGACCATTATGCATGGGGCAGGTCACTCTTTCGCATTGCATTTCGGGCTGTCCCGTTGCCACGCAGTAGGTTTCCCCTCCCTTGTGGGCAACCCTGGTAGGAGAGGTCACAACCGGCGATACTTCTGCGGTGCACCACATGGTGCGGTTTAATCCGCACTGGCTTTGTTCGGCGACGGTTAGTGCGTGTGGGCATGCTAGCAGGGTGCCAGACCGGCAGCACCTCTTGGTGCTCACCCCCCAACAAGACCCCTTGCTTGAATATTGGTTCGGCCAGGGCAGGGTGGTAGGGAATCGTAACCTTATCCCGTCGAACTCCGATATTTTCCACTTCATACAGGGGGTGGGGTCCTCCCTCGTATTTGTCCCATATTGGAAGCATTAGGATGACCCCTACCACCAGGCTATCGTTCACCGAGTACCTTCTTCCACCGTGACTATGTGAGACACGTCCCTAAAGGTACACAGGTCGAGTGTACCGGGGGCTGTCCCATCTGTCCCAGGGCTGTGTTGCTAATCGAGACTGCGATTTCTCCCCGTTTAATCTGCTCCAGCCCTGTCTTCAACTGACTGTGGGGCACATCCACCTATACTGTGACAGACTGTCCCTTTCGCTGTCTCCTTCTCCAGCTGATACTCTCCATCAATCAGCTGATTCAGGGTCTTAGTCTGCCCCTGTATGGTCCAGATCCGGATCCCCCCTTCTCTGACTGTCTGGGCAATCCGGCTGGCTTGCCCCTGCTGGAGACGCTTAAGGACCTGCTTTTAGTTTGTCGTGCCCGTCCTGTACAGTGCCTATGTCTAGTGAAGTAACCACCGACGTCCCAGTGTTCACCGTTTCCGCCGCTGACAGGGCCCGTCGGGATTTCTGTGAGGGGTGAAGGTCTGTTGGGCTCTCTGTCTGGTCATATGTGCCATGTGGCGGTAGAAGGCCTGGGTGGATGGTGGGCAATCATGGAGTATTCCTAAATCGGCCACATTAGTTATGGTCTCATACTGTACATTTTCGTACACGACTATCTCAGCTGCCCCCACCACCAAGCCGCTCTCGGGTCCTGGTTCTTGTCCCGGGTAGTGAGGGTGGACCCATGGTGTTCCCGTTGTTGTGTTACGGACTGGGAGAGTGGGGGTTGATCTCCCTCCCCATCCCCAGAAGTAGACGAAAGGCCCTGCCCCCACTAGCTACAGATCCCTTTTATCCAAGCAGGACACTCGAGCGCACCCGTACCACTTGGGAGCCCGGTAAATAACGGCCCGATCGCACCCTGGACTGCGACTGACCTCACCTTTAGGGGCTGCCCACACCACCTATTTGCAGGGATCTTATATTCGCTTCGCACCAGCAAGTATCCAGGATCGCATGTCACACGTCCTCCCACCCGCAGCTTAACCCGTAACCAATAGTCCCACGAATCTCCGGCTCCTGCTGTTTGTAGTTCACCATTTCTTTTGCAGTCTTCTCCGGCCAGTCGCCTTCCATGTATGCGCAATACGGGAGATACTCGGCGAAATCCCAGCTCACAGTGATCTTCTCGACCCGCTGGGTGTTCGCTGGTCTCTCTTGTTCTTCCTCACGGTGCAGATCCCGGGCTACAATGCTGAGAATGAAGACCGAGATGGTGTTCGCAGTTGGCATGCTGCTCCGGTACCTGTAAATTCAAACAGAGGGGCAGCGTGTGTAACTTTCGAGTACAAACCCGTTTTCATCTGTTTCAGATGAAGTTACATTGTTTCATAGTTTGCCATTGTGAGATTTGAACTCTTGATAATCTTTTAAAATGAAAACAATTAAACTAAATCAACAAAATCGGGATAAATCAGGCACAGCCCCTAATTCAGGTCAGCTGTAAAACCAAGGACAAAATTTAAAGGAACCTTACAAACTTTAAATCAAAATGTGATTAAAGGGGTCAACAAAACACCCCAGTCCCCGCGGTGCCCACCGAGCACGGAAGGCCTCGAGCGTGTAAGCAGACACCGCGTGCTTCCTCTCCAGGGACATCCGGCAGTGAACGTAGCTGCGGAAGAGGGACAAACAATCGGGCGGGACTCCACCATCGATCACCCGCTGCCTGGACCTGCTAATGGCCAACTTGGCCAGGCCCAGGAGCAGGTTCACGAGGAGGTCCTCCTCCTTCCTGACCCCGTTCCGCACCGGGGGCCCATAGATCAGGAGCATGGGGCTGAAGTGCAAACAAAACATCAATAAAAGGTTTTTCAAATAACTAAAAAGGGAGTGCAGCCTACAACACACTATATATACATGATCCACGGACTCCACAAGACCGCAAAAAGGGCACGTGTCCTGAGAGTCCGTGAACCTATGCATCCTCTTATTATACGGGACTGCTACATGCAACACCCTCCAACCCAGGTCCCCGATAGAAAGGGGAAGGACACCTCTGTAGAGGGCCTCCCATCGGGGCCCTCCGCCGCCGGACGGCAACAAGGCACGCCAGGCGTGTCCGGGCGGCGGACAAGGGCGAGAAAATGGAAGGTGTGCAGCAGCAGTCTGTACAAAAAGCTCCTCTTTGCCATGCCAAATGGCACAGAGGGCATGTCCCCGAGGTGGCTCATATTGCAGGGCACCAGCACCCGAGGGAGTGTTCGGGGCCAATGTGGAATTCTGTCCAAACAGGGGAACGTTCAGACGGAAGACCACCACGCAGCTGGGCCACCTCAAGACCCAAAATAACGTCGGGTCCGAGCACGACCATTCTTAGGTCTTGGATGGCATCGGCTGCGACTTGGACACTCACAGACGCGCGACGCGCCAACTCCTGCGGGAGCATCCAGCCCAGTCGTCCGCCACCCAGCACGTCCCCGATCCTGGTCACCCCTGCGACCACAGCCCTCCTCTCCGTCAACCACTGAAAAGGATGGAGGGGCGGAATCCTGAGCAGCGGCTCTCTGACGATAGCCGCTACTCCTGATGGGGGAGAGCTGCGTCGCGAGGCGACCACATTCCAGACTTTGATCAGGTCCTGATAAAAGACGGGCAACGCCTGCAAAGAGCGACCGAGGCCCATCTGTTCTATAAACAGGAGCTGCACGTCATAATTCAGGCCGTGCACCTGACAGAAGAAATACGTCATCAGGGCACACCATCTAGGAGGAGGCTCGACGTAAAGGTATCGCTGCAGGGTCTGAAGGCGGAAAGTCGCCACCTGTGTGCATAAGCACACTAGCGCCTGACCACTCTCCCTAAGCGGGAGACTCAGAACCGCAGCAGTGACCCAGTGCAATCTTTTGTCCCAGAAGAAGTCAACTAACAATTTCTGGATTTTTGTGACGAAGCCCGGGGGAGGGGTCAAAGTGACCAGCCAATACCACAACATGGCAGCGATCAACTGGTTTATGACCAGAACTCGACCCCGGTAAGATAGCACTCGGAGCAGTCCTGTCCAGCGCCGCAGGCAAGCGGTGACTTTCATCTCCAGTTCCTGCCAGTTCGCCGGCCAGGATTCCTCAGCAGGGCAGAGATGGACCCCCACTTAGAGGAGGCTGGTCCTGCTCCAGGTGAAAGGCCTGAGATCCTCGGGTAGGGGATCCATCTGCCATGGGCCGACCAGGAGTCCAGAACATTTCTCCCAGTTGATCCTGGCAGAAGAAGCGGCAGAGAGGACCTCCTGGCACTCGCGCATCCTCCGCAGGTCAGCCGGGTCACTAAGCATAAGGAGCACGTCATCGGCATAAGCCGAAAGGACCACCCCGATGCCCGGCCCGCGCAGAACCAAACACGACAACCTCCTCCGCAAGATGCGCAGGAAAGGCTCCACGCAAATAGAATACAACTGGCCAGACAGGGGGCAGCCCTGATGTACCCCTCTCCCAAAGCGAAGGGACGCCGTCAGGGACCCGTTAACCTTCATTAGACACTCCGCGGCGGTTTACAGAAGTCGGATCCGGGCGACAAAATGCCTGAACGCTCACAGAGTTCCGAGTAAGTATCCGTGATCCACCCTGTCGAACGCCTTCTCCTGATCGAGAGACAGGAAGGCACTCGACAGACCAGCCCTCTGGGAATGGTGGATGATGTCCTGGACCAGATGGATGTTATCATAAATGGTTCGGTCCGGGATGGTGTAGGACTGGTCAGGGTGGATCATGTGGTCCAGCATGGTGCCGAGCCGAGAAGACATGGCTCGGGCGAAGATTTTGTAGTCCGTGCTGAGGAGGGAGACCGGGAGCCAGTTTTTAAGAAGGCGGAGATCCCCCTTCTTCGGCAGCAGGACAATCACGGCCCTGTGCCACGAAAGGGGCATCTCCCAGGTAGCAATGCTCTCCCCCAGGACCCCCATGAAGTTGCTCCCCAAGACGTCCCAGAACGCCCTGAAGAACTCTACTGTCAGCCCGTCTAGTCCCGGGGTTTTGCCCCTAGAAAGACCGTCGAGTGCGCCGGTCAGCTCCCCCAGACTTATAGGGGAGTCGAGCTTTCCGGCGCACTCCGGGCCAACCTGCAGCAGGTCCTCCCACAAAACTCTGTAAGCTTCCTCACTGGATGGATCCAGAGAGAACAGGGCAGTGTAGTAATCTCGGGCGATGGCCCTGATGCCCTCCGGATCCGAGACAAGGGATCCGTCGTCGGCCAGCAGCGTAAAGAGCTGCTTACGGACCCCGTGCCTTTTTTCCAGCGAGTAGAAGGGGGAGCCACAGTCCATCTCCTTAAGGAACCGGATCCGCGACCTCACGAACGCGCCCCGAGACCCGACCAGTTGCAGGTCCCGCAGCGCGCCCTTCTTCTCATCATACACCGACCGCAGGGCCGGGTCCGTTTCGGGCTGACGGAGACGTGCCTCCAGGTCGAGCACCTCCTTCTCCAACTCCTCGACCCTGGATTTGCGTCTCTTTGTCGACCCCTTCGCGTACTCTTGACAGAAAACTCGGACGTGAGTCTTGCCCACGTCCCACCATAGCCTCAAGGAGGGGAAGCCTCCCCGCTTCCTTCTCCAGCCGGCCCAGAAGTGACGGAATGAGTCCGGGAACCGCTGGTCTTCCAACAACAGGTTATTAAAATGCCAGTACGCGGACCCCGTCCGAGCGCAGAACGAAGTGAGCTCCGCCCACACCAAACGGTGGTCCGTGCACGGAACCTGCTGTATAGAAGCAGCCGGAACGCAGGACACGTACGCCTTTGAAAGGTAAAGACGGTCTAGTCTGGAAGCTCCGACTCCAGGTGACACAAAGGTGAACACGCTGGAGTCAGGATGGAGATTTCGCCAGACGTCCACTAAGTCGAAGGACCTGACCAGGTCCCGCAACTTACTCACACCTCGCGTGCAGTGCGGGGTACCGTGACGGTCCCGGACCCCGAGGGTGCAATTGAAATCCCCCCCGAGGACGATGCACTCACCAGCGTCGATGGAGCTGAGATGAGTGGACACTTCTTCAAAGAAGCTCGCTTGTTGCTGCGTGCCCAGGGGAGCGTATACATTCACAAAGTGAAGCACCGCCCCCCCCCAGACGCACAGTCAGGTGCAGCAACCGGCCTGGCACCGGTTCCTTGACCCCCAAGATCTCCGGCTGAAAATGCGGGGCCAACAAGATAGCCACCCCACCCGAATTGGAGGCTAGGTGACTCATGTAGACCCCCCCTCGCCACTCCATGGGTATGGGTTTCTTGCACGAAGCACAACGCATACTTCCTGTCCCTGAGGACCGAGAAGTTCTGGAACTTGCGCTGTGCGCCCCTGCTGCCGCGGATGTTGAGGCTGGCTATAGTTGTCTTCATTGTCAAAGGTACATCAAACCTTCAACTTAAGTAATTAAAAAGAAGAAGAGGACTTTTTAGTCCTTCCTCTCCTTCAGGAGCCCAGCGAGAAACGTTTGGACCCTCCGCCGCACGTTCCTATCCAACTCAGGAGACTTGAGAGCCTCGCGAGTGGACCAGAATACCAGCGGAAACGAATGCCACTGGTCCAAGGCCAACTGAACCCTGTCTCGGCGACTGCGGTGCCCCGACAAAAAGTCCCGGAGTTCCCTTGGGGGGATGAGGGGGGAGTCAGTGGAGGGCACCAGGGGATCCACCTCCTCGCCTGAGAGCGACTCTGCGTAATCCCCAACGCTCACCACCGACACCCCGTCCTCCTCCGGGTCGTCGCCTCCAGCTTCCGACCCCTCCCCCGCATTGAGTACGGGGGCTGAACTGGAGTTGCCAGCTGGCTCTATCTGTGCCTCGATCCCACCCCCAGGATCAAGGCCAGAGGAGTCCTCTCTGGTCTCCTCTAAACTTTTTGGGCCAGAGGGCAGTGGCAGTTCTGATGCCCGCTCTCCTCCCAGCACCGGGTCGTCCAGGGAGCTCAGGACAAGCTCCTGACCTAAACATAGGACGCCCGGTGTCAAGGTTTGGGAGGGAGCGGGAAGGCCCTCTTTTTCGCCGCCACCCAATGGCCCATTAACATTTTTAAAAATTTCAAATCTGCAGTCCCCCAACGAGCCAGAAGGTACCTCGGGGGTATTAAGTGCCCTGGAGTCGGACATCACCTCAAGGGAGGTGCCCTCAGTGACCCCCGAGGGGCACTGTTCAGGGGACTGCAGCAGACTGGTAGGGGGAACAGTGGTAGGGGTAGGGGTTTCGGGTTCCCCCAGAGGGCAGGGCGAGGTTTTACTGCGTGGAGATGCCACCACCTCTTCATCAGGGGAAGGGATACGCCCAACTTCTTCAGTTTGGGCGTCGCCCACTTCCTCCTCCGAAGTGTGACGTCTCTTCCGGGTCAGGCTGGGGGCTAGGGAGACCTCCATTTCTGAGGCCCCCTCCTCCTTGTCCAGCCCTCCCGGACACTCCACCCTCTGGGTTTTCAATGTTTCTTTCCCCGGCTCGGGGTCCCGCGTCTTTTCCCCGCCGGCCCCGGGAGCATGCGCAGGGACGACGCCGGGCCCAGCACTCGGCGCTTAGCGCCCACGGACCCGGGAGCACACGCGGACACGACGCCGGGGCCAGATGATGTTTTTTCCTCCGAGCCGGTTTTTCCAGGTGTTTTGGGGGGTTTGGGGCGTTTCAGGGGCCGCCTCCAAATTTCGGGTCTTCCTCCGTGCCTTCTTATGGCGCGGGGTCTCTCCCCCCGCCTCACCGGCAGCTGAGATGGCAGCTGCTGCCAGGGTCGCTTCCCCTTGCGGGGAGGGAGATGGAGTGGTGGCGGGGGGAGGAGGGGCGGTGCCAGCCGCGGCTGCTTGGGTGGGGCACGTGGCCTTGGAGGCGGGGCAGTTCTTTCTTACGTGCCTCATCTCCTTACAGGCATGGCACCGCACGCCCTCCGCGGTCCAGAAGACCCGATAGGCGGTCCCCTCAAAATTAACTGAGAAGGCCCCCTCCAGGCACTCCTCCCAGGCCAAGTGGACGAAAACTTGGCGCCGGAAGGAGTACACATGGCGGAGGGCCGAGTCTTTGAGGCCAAGCGGGACTGGCGCAACACCTGACCTGACCTCCCCCAGCCTATTAATGTGGGGGAGGAGGAGCCCACATGGTATAAAGGGTGGGACATTTGAAATAACAATCTTCTGGGCGGTGGCCTCAAGGGGATCCACCGCCAGAAAAGTCCCGCCCACAGTGAGCCCCTTCTGCAGGGCGAGTTGCACCGCCCGATCGGACCTCAAGAAAAAGATGGCCCTCCCATACATCTTTGAGGCCGCGACAATGACTGAGGGGCCGACAACCCCAGCCATAGCCTTCACGCAGGCCTCAATAGTCATCTCCGGGTGGGCGTAGCATTTCACCCCGAGGGCCCTGGTGAGGAGGCAGAATGGCGACAGGGCAGCCGGAGCAGCAGGAGCTGCAGAAGCAACCACCCCCACATAGGTCTTTTTTGTAGGCTCTGCCACCGGTGACAAAGCCGCCTCCACATTAGCCCTCGAGGGCCCGGCCACAGGAGATGTTGAACTGGCCTTAGGGCCAGAGCCACACCCACCCTGGGAAGGATTGGCCATTTTTTTTTAATTATATATATTTTTTAATATATATATATATATTTTTTTAATATACAATGTTCCTCCCTAGGGGGAGAGGTAGTAATAACCTCCCCCTTTTGTACAGGAGAGGAGAGGAGGGAGAGGAGTGAAGGACAGGGAGGCACAGGAGGGAAAAGGGAAAAGTCCAGGTGGATGTCTTCAGTGAAAGGTGGACGTTGGGTGGGGGCCTGATGATCTTCTTGCAGGGGGAGGCGATGTCTTCACCAGCCACTGCTGGCCTTACTGGGAAAGGGCTGGGTGGGGCGGGGGCGGGGGGGGGGGGGTGGTGGGGGTAGCAGCACAAGTGGTTTTAACCACACATCCCCCTCTCTTCCTTCCCCAAACCTTCCTGCAGTCTTCTTTCCTCCCCTACAAAACACAGTCCTTTATTGCCCCCACCTTACACAAACAATAATGTTGGACACCCACCTAGGATGTTGTTTTTAGACACAGTCCTGGCCTCCTGGCCTTCCTGTCCCGTAGCAACAGAAGCTGTTCTTCTCTCCCTCTATCTCCTTTTGCTCCACATGGGCAGGTCTAGCAGCAGCAGCAGCAAACACCCTCGAGTGCAGGAGCAGCAGCAGCAAACACCCTTGAGTGCAGGGGTAGCAGCAGCACACAGGAGAAGCAAAGCCAAAAGCAGCAGCAGAAACATTTGAAACACTGAGGAGCAGCAACACCAACACCAACACCACACACCTTCTCTCCTCAGTATCAGGAAACAAACTGAATCCACAATTGCCTCCACGAGATCGTTAAGAAAATGAACTCTTGATACTCTTTCGAGCACAAACCCGTTTCCATCTGTTTCAGATGAAGTTACATTGTTTCATAGTTTTGCCATTGTGAGATTTGAACTCTTGATAATCTTTTAAAATGAAAACCAAATCAACAAAATCGGGATAAATCAGGCACAGCCCCTAATTCAGGTCAGCCGTAAAACCAAGAACAAAGTTTAAAGGAAACTTACAAACTTTAAATCAAAATGTGATTAAAGGGGTCAACAAAACACCCCAGTCCCCGCGGTGCCCACCGAGCACAGAAGGCCTCGAGAGTGCCAGCAGCCACCGCGTGCTCCCTCTCCAGGGACATCCGGCAGCGAACGTAGCCGTGGAAGAGGGACAAACAATCGGGCGGGACTCCCCCGTCAATCGCCCGCTGCCTGGACCTTTTAATGGCCAACTTGGCCAGGCCCAGGAGCAGGTTCACGAGGAGGTCCTCCTCCTTCCCGACCCCCTTCCGCACCGGGTGCCCATAGATCAGGAGCGTGGGCCTGAAGTGCAAACAAAACATCAATAAAAGGTTTTTCAAATAACTAAAAAGGGAGTGCAGCCTACAACACCCTATATATACATGGTCCACGGACTCCACAAGACCGCAAAAAGGGCACGTGTCCTGAGAGTCCGTGAACCTATGCATCCTCTTATTATAGGGGACTGCTGCATGCAACACCCTCCAACCCAGGTCCCCGATAGAAAGGGGGAGGACACCTCCGTAAAGGGCCTCCCATCGGGGGCCTCCGCCGCCGGACGGCAACAAGGCATGCCAGGGCGTGTCCGGGCGGCGGACAAGGGCGAGAAAATGGAAGGTGTGCAGCAGCAGTCAGTACAAAAAGCCTCTCTTTGCTGTGCTAAACGGCACGGAGGGCATGTCCCCGAGGCGGCTCATATTGCGGGGCACCAGCACCCTAGGGAGGGTTCGGGGCTTGTGGCCAATGTGGAATTCCGTCCGAACAGGGGAACGTTCAGACGGAAGACCACCGCGCACCTGGGCCACCTCAAGACCCAAAATAACGTCGGGTCCGAGCACGACCGTTCTCAGGTCTTGGATGGCATCGGCTGCGACCTGGACACTCACAGACGCGTGTTGCGCCAACTCCTGCGGGAGCATCCAGCCCAGTCCTCCGCCACCCAGCACGTCCCCGATCCTGATCACCCCTGCGGCCACAGCCCTCCTCTCCGCCAACCACTGAAAGGGACGGAGGGGCGGATTCCTGAGCAGCGGCTCTCTGACGATAGCCGCTACTCCTGACGGGGGAGAGCTGCGTCGCGAGGTGACCACTTTCCAGACTTTGATCAGGTCCTGGTAAAAGACGGGCAACGCCTGCAAGGAGCCACTGAGGCCCAGCTGTTCTATAAACAGGAGCTGCACGTCATAATTCAGGCCATGCACCTGACGGAAGAAATACGTCGTCAGGGCACACCATCTAGGAGGAGGCTCAATATAGAGGTATCGCTGCAGGGTCTGAAGGCGGAAAGTCGCCACCTGTGTGCGTAGGCACACTAGCGCCTGACCGCCCTCCCTAAGCGGGAGACTCAGAACCTCGGCAGCGACCCAGTGCAATCTTTTGTCCCAGAAGAAGTCGACTAACAATCTCTGGATTCTTGTGACAAAGTCCGGGGGAGGGGTCAAAGTGACCAGCCGATACCACAACATGGCGGCGATCAGCTGGTTTATGACCAGAACTCGACCTCGGTAAGATAGCACTCGGAGCAGTCCTGTCCAGCGCCGCAGGCAAGCGGTGACTTTTGTCTCCAGTTCCTGACAGTTTGCCGGCCAGGATTCCTCAGCGGAGCTGAGATGGACCCCCAGGTAGAGGAGGCTGGTCCTGCTCCAGGTGAAAGGCCTGAGCTCCTCGGGTAGGGGATCCATCTGCCACTGACCGACCAGGAGTCCAGAACATTTACCCCAGTTGATCCTGGCAGTAGAAGCGGCAGAGTAGACCTCCTGGCACTCGCGCATCCTCCGCAGGTCAGCCGGGTCACTAAACATAAGGAGCACGTCATTGGCGTAAGCCGAAAGGACCACCCCGATGCCCGGCCCGCGCAGGACCAATCCCGACAACCTCCTCCGCAAGATGCGCAGGAAAGGCTCCACGCAAATAGAATACAACTGGCCAGACAGGGGGCAGCCCTGACGTACCCCTCTCCCAAAGCGAAGGGGCGCCATCAGGGACCCGTTAACCTTCACTAGACACTCCGCGGCGGTGTACAGAAGTCGGATCCGGGTGACAAAATGCGTCCCGAACCCGAACGCTCGCAGAGTTCCGAGTAAGTATCCGTGATCCACCCTGTCGAACGCCTTCTCCTGATCGAGAGACAGGAAGGCGCTCGACAGACCAGCCCTCTGGGAATAGTGGATGATGTCCCGGACCAGATGAATATTATCATAAATGGTTCGGTCCGGGACGGTGTAGGACTGGTCAGGGTGGATCATGTGGTCCAGCACGGTGCCAAGCCGAGAAGACATGGCTCGGGCGAAGATTTTGTAGTCTGTGCTGAGGAGGGAGACCGGGCACCAGTTTTTAAGAAGGCGGAGATCCCCCTTCTTCGGCAGCAGGGCAATCACGGCCCTGCGCCAGGAAAGGGGCATCTCCCCGGTAGCGATACTCTCCCCCAGGACCCCCGCGAAGTCGCTCCCCAAGACGTCCCAGAACGCCCTGAAGAACTCCACGGTCAGCCCGTCTAGTCCCGGGGATATGCCCCTAGAAAGACCGTCGAGTGCGCCAGTCAGCTCCCCCAGACTTATAGGGGAGTCAAGCCTTCCGGCGCACTCCAGGCCGACCTGCGGCAGGTCCTCCCACAAAACTCTGCAAGCGTCCTCGCTGGACGGATCCGGAGAGAACAGGGCAGTGTAGTAATCTCAGGCGATGGCCCTGATGCCCTCCGGATCCGAGACAAGGGATCCGTCGTCGGCCAGCAGCGTAAAGAGCTGCTGACGGACCCCGTGCCTTTTTTCCAGTGAGTAGAAGAAGGGGGAGCCACGGTCCATGTCCCTGAGGAACCGGATCCGCGACCTCACGAACGCGCCCTGAGACCCGACCAGTTGCAGGTCCCGCAGCGCGCCCTTTTTCTTATCGTACACCGACCGCAGGGCCGGGTCCGCATCAGGCTGACGGAGACGTGCCTCCAGGTCGAGCACCTCCTTCTCCAACTCCTCGACCCTGGATTTGCGTCTCTTTGTCGACCCCTTCGCGTACTCTTGACAGAAAACGCGGACGTGAGTCTTGCCCACGTCCCACCATAGCCTCAAGGAGGGGAAGCCTCCCTGCTTCCTTCTCCAGCCGGCCCAGAAACGACGGAACGAGTCCAGGAACCGTGGTCTTCCAACAACAGGTTATTAAAATGCCAGTACGCGGACCCCGTCCGAGCGCAGAACGAAGTGAGCTCCGCCCACACCAGACGGTGGTCCGTGCACGGAACCTGCCGTATAGAAGCAGCCGGAATGCAGGACACGTACACCTTTGAAACGTAAAGGCGGTCAAGTCTGGACGCTCCGACTCCAGGTGACACAAAGGTGAACACGCTGGAGTCAGGATGGAGATTTTGCCAGACGTCCACTAAGTCGAAGGACCTGACCAGGTCCCGCAACTTACTCACACCTCGCGTGCAGTGCGGGGTACCGTGACGGTCCCGGACCCCGAGGGTGCAATTGAAATCCCCCCCGAGGACAATGCACTCGCCAGCGTCGATGGAGCCGAGATGAGTGGACACTTCTTCAAAGAAGCTCGCTTGCTGCTGCGTGCCCAGGGGAGCGTATACATTCACAAAGTGAAGCACCGCCCCCCCCCAGACGCACAGTCAGGTGCAGCAACCGGCCTGGCACCAGCTCCTTGACCCCCGAGATCTCCGGCTGAAAATGCGGGGCCAACAAGATAGCCACCCCGCCAGAATTGGAGGCTAGGTGACTCATGTAGACCCCCCCCTCGCCACTCCAGGAGCCATGTGGCTTCGTCTCCCGGAACGGTATGGGTTTCTTGCAGGAGGCACAACGCATACTTCCCATCCCTGAGGACCGAGAAGTTCTGGAACCTGCGCTGTGCGCCCCTGCTGCCGCGGATGTTGAGGCTGGCTATAGTCATCTTCATTGTCAAAGGTACATCAAACATTCACCTTAAGTAATTAAAAAGAAGAAGAGGACTTTTTAGTCCTTCCTCTCCTTCAGGAGCCCAGCGAGAAACGTTTGGACCCTCCGCCGCGCGTTCCTATCCAACTCAGGAGACTTGAGAGCCTCGCGAGTGGACCAGAACACCAGCGGAAATGAATGCCACCGGTCCAAGGCCAACTGAACCCTGTCTCGGCGACCGCGGTGCCCCGACAAAAAGTCCCGGAGTTCCCTTGGGGGGATGAGGGGGGAGTCAGTGGAGGGCACCAGGGGATCCACCGCCTCGCCTGAGAGCGACTCCGCGTAATCCCCAACGCTCACCACCGACACCCCGTCCTCTTCCGGGTCGTCGCCTCCAGCTTCCGACCCCTCCCCCGCATTGAGTACGGGGGCTGATTCGGAGCTGCCAGCTGGCTCTATCTCAGCCTCGATCCCACCCCCAGGATCAAGGCCAGAGGAGTCCTCTCTGGTCTCCTCGAAACTTTTTAGGCCAGAGGGCAGCAGCAGTTCTGATGCCCGCTCTCCTCCCGGCACCGGGTCGTCCGGGGAGCTCAGGACAAGCTCCTGACCTAAACATAGGACGCCCGGTGTCAAGGTTTGGGAGGGAGCGGGAAGGCCCTCCTTTTCGCCGCCACCCAATGACCCATTTATATTCTTTAAAATTTCAAATCTGCAATCCCCCGATGAGCTAGAAAGTACCTCGGGGGTATTAAGTTCCCTGGAGTCGGACACCACCTCAAGGGAGGGGCCCTGCAGCAGAGTGTTAGGGGGAACAGTGGTAGGGGTATGTGTTTCGGGTTCTCCCAGAGGGCAGGGCGAGGTTTTACTGGGTGGAGACGCCACCACCTCTTCATCAGGGGAAGGGACACACCCAACTTCTTCAGTTTGGGCATCGCCCACTTCCTCCTCCGAAGCGTGACGCCTCTTCCGGGTCAGGCTGGGGGCTAGGGAGACCTCCATTTCCGCGGCCCCCTCCTCCTCCTCCTTTCCCAGCCCTCCCATACACTCCACCCTCTGGGTTTTCAATTTTTCTTTCGGCTCGGGGTCCCGCGTCTTTTCCCCACCGGCCCCGGGAGCACGCGCAGGGACGACGCCAGGCCCAGCACTCGGCGCCTTAGCGCCCACGGACCCAGGAGCACACGACGCCGGGGCCGGATGATGTTTTCTCCCCCGAGCCGGTTTTTCCACGTGTTTGAGGCGTCTCAGGGACCGCCTCCAAATTTCGGGTCTTCCTCCGCACCTTCTCTACGGCGCGGGGGCTCTCCCCCCACCTCACCGGCGAAAGTTTTGCCATTGTGAGATTTGAACTCTTGATACTCTTTCGAGCACAAACCCATTTCCATCTGTTTCAGATGGAGTTACATTGTTTCATAGTTTGCCATTGTGAGATTTGAACTCTCAATCTTGGGGTTACAAACCCAGTGCCATAACCACTTGGCTATTTAGGCTGTGCCATTGTGAGATTTGAACTCTTGATTTTGGGGTTACAAACCCAGTACCATAACCACTTGGCTATTTAGTACTAGAGTGCCCAGTATGGGGCTCGAGCCCACGACCCTGGGGTTAAGAGTCTCATGCTCTACCAACTGAGCTAGCCGGGGATATGGGTAGCGTGTGTACTTCACATCGCCCAGTCAACAGGAGGAGGAGGAGTTCATTTAAGTTGTGTCCAGTTTTACGGATGATCTTAATGGAGCTGTCCTTTGGTAAAAGGACAGTCTCCCACTTAGCCCTCCTGATGTTTGATATCAAGCGGAGTTTGCCCGTGTTCAACATCTCCACTGAAGTGTGGCGGTTATGTAGTATGACCTCGCCTGTCATTCATGTGGGCTCGCTTGCCTGAACTGCCCAGGCTGCACAGTCTAGGGCTGCCAGGCAGTCTACTGAACCCCATTGAAACCAGGGATCGCTTGGTTGAATAGTAAGCGACCGGTTGTAGGGTGTCGCCTTGAGTTTGTGCAGTTACAGCGTTGTAGGTGTTGCCATTGTCGTGGCAAAACAGGTGGAAAGGCTTAGATGAATATGCCAGCCCCAGGGGTGGCGCGAATATTAACGCTGCTTTTAGTTTGGTAAAAGCCTGCTCTAGGTCCCCGTCCCAGACAATGGGTGTTAGTGACGCTTGCCCTCATTTAAAGGAGCAGCCAGGGTGGAAAATTTGGGGATGAAGTGTCTGCAGTAATTAAACAACCCCATTACCTGGCGGATTCCTCTGTTGTTAGTCAGTCGGGGCATGTTGCCAATGGCTTCCCTTCAGTTTACAGCTAAACCCTTAGTGCCCTGCGAGATTACCTGCCCCAAGTACTGGGCCTCCTTTTGTGCTACCTGGGCTTTTGTGGGGTTCGCTTTAAAGCCGGCGAGCGCGAGACGTTCGAGGAGGGTGACTAAGGCACCGGCACTAGCGCACACTGTTCGTCTCGGACACCAGGAGGAGGTGGTCTACGTACTGAATGACTGTTCTCCGAAACGGCTGTAGGTCCAGAAGGTCTAGGGCATTGTACATTTCCCGGTGAAATATGGCAGGGCTGTTGTGAAAACCCTGCAATAGCCGTGTCCAGGTGCACTGTCCGTCACCCACAGTAAAAGCAAATTTATCTTCGGAGCTCTCAGCTAGCGGGAGGGACCAGGAACCATTCGCGATATCCAGGACAGTAAAGACCCTGTGTTCTGGTTTGAGGTTGTTTAATATGGTCGCTGGGCTGGTGACGATGGGGTGGATTCGGGGACGTGACCCTATTGAGGGCAGTATAATCGATGGTCAACCGATACGACCCGTTCGGTTTGCGGACTGGCCAAGCTGGGGGAGTTGGTTTCACTCGCAGCCTCCCGCACTATGCCGCCTGCTTGGAGATCTTTCACAATCCCCCTCACCACAGCAATGGCCTCTGGAGGTATGGGGCACTGGCGGGAGGGTTTGTGCAGCGGTCCCGGGATGATCAGGGGTGGTATCTGGACCCTCCCGCAGTCAGGCTTCATGGCTGCCCAAACCTCCGTAACTAGGGAACTAGGGTAACGTAACTAGGGTCCATAGACGGGGATAGCTTCCCCACTCCCGCATTAGTAATTTAACAGCGCCCGCGGTTCGGCTTTCCCTGCCTATGGAGGGGGTGAACATGCCCGGGTACAGGCCTATGGCATGGTATCAGGTGGGACCATTATCAGCTTATGTTCCCGGGGATCTATCAGCCCTCTCAACCGTTGTAGTTAGTCAATACCGAGTATTGTTCCCTCCCCTCAGTTTGTGACGCAGAGCTGGATGGGCACTTCTACCTGTGCGATTTCCAGGGAGACTACCTCACTGAGGTGCATTATCATAAACCACCCTTCCCCCCCACCCGATCCCCTGAATAGTCGCTGTAGGGGGTTACAGGTAAAGGAAGGTCCAGAAGGGACACGGACGCCCCGGTGTCCATGAGTACGTTGCAATGGTGGCCCCCTAGCACTGCGGGTACGTACGTTCAGAGGTCCTGTTTAAAGGGGGCCGCGAACCGTCATTCGTTCGCGAGGAGCTTAATGGCCTGGAGTAATTCTTCCCTGGAGAGCTTTTCTAGTTCCCTCCGAGAGCTCTCCTCGGTTCCTTTGCTTCCCCCCTTTACCCCTCCACCCATGTCCCACAATTGTCTTTCTTATGGCCTAGTCGGTTGCAGTTCGTGCACCTCAGCCGCCTCTGTGGGCTTGACCGAGCGAAGTGGCCCATGCCCTGGCAATTGTAACACCTGATTGTGCCATGTCTCACAGCCCACACTGCCAGCTGTGCAGAATGTTTGGGGGGAAACTGGGTGTCATTGTCAACCTGACAAGACCAGTTTAGCAGGGCCTCTTAGGTATCCGCTACAATGACCCCCCATTGCTAAAATATCCTGGTGTTTTTTGGACAGCCCATCTTTGAGGATTTTCAAAAATGGGACATCATCCTTAGGTACCTGGCCCATAGTCGCTCGCCGTACTCGTGGCTATTCTCCCCATTAACCAGCTTTATATAATTCCAATTGGGTGCTGGTTTTCCTAACCTTGCCTCAGCTGCCTGCCTAAAGTCATTATCTGCTCCTTGCGTCTGGGGCAGCTTTAATGTTTGGTGGGCTTGGCCTAAATAGCCAAGTGGTTATGGTACTGGGTTTGTAACCCTAAGATTAAGAGTTCAAATCTCACAATGGCAAACTATGAAACAATGTAACTTCATCTGAAACAGGTGGAAACGTGTTTGTACTCAAAAGAGTTTAATGTTTGGTGTCCACCTCCTGTTCTTAAAATTGTCCGCTAGCCCATCCCATGCGTGCTTGGGACATTTCGCCCAGACAGGGAGGTATACATCCCTTTCATGGAGCCCTATCATGTCGTACAATCTTACTTTAATTTAGTCCAGAAGTCCGAATTGGCATGTTTTAGGACAAGGAAGTCTTTCAAGATAGTTTGTTTTTCCAATATTGGAAAGGCCTGGTATTTATGGGCAGTGGCTCCATTAGGTCCCGCTGCCATAGATGTTCTCAGGCCAATATCGAAGGCATCCTCACTAAAGTATCTATTGCCCTGTTCTGAGAACATTGTGGTGGGGGAGAGGCCGGGGGTTGGGGGGAGTGTGGGGGCGGTGGGTGGTGTGTGTGCAGATGCCTCACTGTAGGCGGGAGGTGGTTTGGGACCTAAGGGTCCCATACACTCTCAAGGTGAGCTCGGGCCGCCTCCAATTCTTTCCCCTCTACACGTTTGTGTGCTCAGATGACTTAGCGCCTATAAATCACTCTTCCTTTTTTGCTTCTCCCACCACTCTTTGTGACGACCTGGGGCCCGCGTGGTCCCAGCCGCCCTATAACATTTTCTCTATTAATTTAGCGTATATGTTTGGTTAAGAAGCCTGACAGCCTCCAATTTATTCCCGGGCAGCGAACTGCCCTTCTCGAGGTCCCGTCAGACATCCCGTATTCTATAAAAACAAAGAGAACTGCGGATGCTGGAAATCCAAAACAAAAACAGAATTACCTGGAAAAACTCAGCAGGTCTGGCAGCATCGGCGGAGAAGAAAAGAGTTGACGTTTCGAGTCTTCATGACCCTTCGACTAGTTCTGTCGAAGGGTCATGAAGACTCGAAACGTCAACTCTTTTCTTCTCCGCCGATGCTGCCAGACCTGCTGAGTTTTTCCAGGTAATTCTGTTTTTATCCCGTATTCTATAGTGATTCGGTTACTGTGCTAATAGACCATAGACGCTGCCGTAGCACACTGCATCCCACAGACTAACCCTCCGTCTGCTACACTCGCCTGCCCAAGCTTCAGCACTGCAGGCTTCAAAGAACAAAGAAAAGTACAGCACAGGAACAGGCCCTTTGGCCCTCGAAGCCTGCAACGATCATATTGCCCCTCGACTAAAACATCTTGTACTTCCGGGGTCCGAATCACTCTATTCCCATCCTATTCATGTACTTGTCAAGCTGCCTCTTAAGCACCACTATTGTACCTGCTTCCACCACCACCTCTGGCAGCGAATTCCAGACACTCGTTACCCTCTGCGTAAAAAAAACATGCCCCGCATATCTCCTATAAAGTTTTCTCCTCTCACCTTAAATCTATGTCCCCGAGTAATTGACACTTCCACGCTGGGAAAAAGCTTCTGACTATCTACTTGGTCCATGCCACTCATAATTTTATAAACTTCTATCAAGTCGCCCTTCCTTCTCCGTCACTCCAGTGAGAACAATCCGAGTTTCTCCAACCTCTCCTCATAGCTAATAACCTCCAGACCAGGCAGCATCCTGGTAAACCTCCTCTGCACCCTCTCCAGCACCTCCATATCCTTCTGGTAATGTGGCGACGAGAATTGCATGCAATATTCCAAGTGTGGTATAACCAAGGTTCTATACAGCTGCAGCATGACTTCCCAGCTTTTATTTTCATTACCCCTGCTAATGAAGGCAAGCATGCCATATGCCTTCCTGACTACCTTATCCACCTGCGTTGCCACTTTCAGTGACCTCTGGACCTGTACACCCAGATCCCTCTGCCCATCGTTGCACTTAAGGGTTCTGCCATTTACTGCATAATTCCTACCTGTATTAGACCTTCCAAAATATAATACCTCGCATTTGTCCGGATTAAACTCCATCTGCTATTTCTCCGCCCAAGTCTCCAACCAATCTATATCCCGTTGTATCCTTTGGCAATCCTCTTCACTATCTGCAACTTCTCCAACCTTAGTGTTGTCTGCAAACTTACTAATTAGCCCAGTTACATTTTCTTCCAAATCACTTACGTATACTACAAACAGCAAAGGTCCCAGCACTGATTCCTGCGGAACACCACTAGTCACAGCTCTCCATTCAAAAAATGCACCCTTCCACTGCTACCTTCTGTCTTCTATGACCAAGCCAATTCTGTATCCATCTTGCCAGCTCACCTCTGATCCTGTGCGACTTTACTTTCTGTACCAGTCTGCCATGAGGGACGTTGTCAAAGGCCTTACTGAAATCCATGCAGATAACATCCACTGCCTTTCCATCGTCGATCACTTTTGTCACTTCCTCGAAAAACTCGATCTAGTTAGTGAGACACGGCCTTCCCTTCACAAAACCATGCTGCCTCTCACTAATATGCCAATTTGCTTCCAAACGGTAGTAAATCCTGTCACGAAGAATCTTCTCCAATAATTTCCCTACCACTGACGTAAGGCTCACTGGCCTGTAATTTCCTGGATTATCCTTCTTAAACAATGGAACAGCATTGGCCATTCTCCGGTCCTTTGGGACCTCACCCGTAGCCAGTGAGGATACAAAGATTTCTGTCAAGGCCCCAGCAATATCCTCCCTTGCCTCCTTCAGTACTCTGGGGTAGATCCCATCTGGCCCTGGGGACTTATCCACCTTAATATTCTTCAAGATGCCTAATCTTTTTTGATCTCAACATGATCCAGGCTGTCTACACACTCTTCCCTAGACAAATCGATCGCTAAGTCCTTCTCTTTCGTGAATACTGATGAGAAGTACTCATTTAGTATCTCTCCCATTTCTTCTGGCTCCACACACAGATTCCCACCTCTGTCCCTGAGTGGACCTACCCTTTCCCTGGCTACCCTCTTGTTTTTTTTACATATCTATAAAAGGCATTGGGATTTTCCTTAATCCTGGTTGCCAATGACTTTTCATGACCCCTTTTAGCCCTCCTTACTCCTTGCTTAAGTTTCTTCCTACTTTCTTTATATTCTCCATGGGCTTCATCTGTTCCCAGCCTTCTAGCCCTTACAAATGCTTCCCTTTTCTTTTTGACTAATCTCACAATATCCTTCATTATCCAAGGTTCCTGAAACTTGCCATACTTATCCTTCATCCTGGCAGGAACATGCTGGTCCTGAATTCTTATCAACTGACGTTTGAAAGCCCCCTACATGTCAGTTGTTGATTTGCCCTCAAACATCCGCCTCCAGTCTAGATTCCTCAGTTCCTGCCTAATATTGTTATAATTAACCTTCCCCCAATTAAGCACCTTAACCCGAGGACTCCTTATCCACCAGGACCTTGAAACTTACTGAATCATCATCACTTTTCCCCTACTGAAACTTCGACCACCTGGCTGGGTTCATTCCCTAATACCAGGTCCAGTATTGCCCCTTCCCTAGTTGGATTATCTACATATTGTCTCAGGAAGGCCTCCTGGATGCACCTTACAAATTCTGCACCATCCAAACCCCTGGCACCAAGTGATTCCCAGTCAATATAGCAAAAGTTAAAATCACCCACTACAACAACCCTATTGCTTTTACATCTTTCCAAAATCTGCCTACATAACTGTTCCTCAATCTCCCACCGGCAATTGGGAGGCCTACAGTAAACCCCCAACATTGTGACTGCACCCTTCCTATTCCAGTGCTCTACCCATATTGCCTTGCTGCATGAGCCCTCCGAAGTGTCCCCCTGTCGTACAGCTGTGATATTCTCCTTAACCAGCAGTGCAACTCCCCCACCTCTTCTACATCCCTCTCTATCCTACCTGAAATATCTAAATCCTGGAACGTTTATTTGCCAATCTGTCCATCCTTCAACCAAGTCTTTGTAATAGCAATAACATCATAGTCCCAAGTACTAATCCAAGCTCTAAGCTCATCACCTCGCGGAGGCTGAGCGTCAACTCGCAGACACTTCCTCCTACCTCTCCCTGGACCATGACCCCACCACTGAACATCAAGCCATTGTTTCCAGGACTGTCACTGACCTCATCTCCTCTGGGGATCTTCCTCCCACAGCTTCCAACCTGATAGTCGCCCAACCTCGGACGGCCCGCTTCTATCTCCTACCCAAAATCCACAAACAGAACTGCCCCGGTAGACCGATCGTCTCAGCTTGCTCCTGCCCCACAGAACTCATTTCTCGTTATCTTGACTCCCTTCTCTCTCCCCTTGTCCAGTCCCTTCCCACCTACATCCGTGATTCCTCTGACACCTTACGTCACATCAACAATTTCCAGTTCCCTGGGTGCAACCGCTTCCTCTTCACCATGGACGTCCAATCCCTCTACACCTCCATCCCCCACCAGGATGGTCTGAGGGCCCTTAGCTTCTTCCTCGAACAGTGGCCCGAACAATCCCCATCCACCACTACTCTCCTCCGTCTGGCTGAACTTGTTCTCACGTTGAACAATTTCTCCTTCAACTCCTCTCACTTTCTCCAAATAAAAGGTGTGGCTATGGGTACCCGCATGGGCCCCAGCTATGCCTGTCTCTTTATGGGGTATGTGGAACATTCCTTGTTGCAGTCCTACTCCGGCCCCCTTCCACAACTTTTTCTCCGGTACATCGATGATTACTTCGGTGCCGCTTCATGCTCTCATCGGGACTTGGAAAAATTTATTAATTTTGCTTCCAATCTCCACCCCTCTATCATTTTCACGTGGTCCATCTCTGATACTTCCCTTCCCTTCCTTGACCTCTCTGTCTCAATCTCTGGTGACAGACTGTCCACCAATATCCATTACAAACCCACCGACTCCCACATCTACCTCGACTACAGCTCCTCACACCCCGCTTCCTGTAAGGACTCCATCCCATTCTCCCAGTTCCTTCGCCTTCGTCGCATCTGTTCCGATGATGCTACCTTCAAAAACGGTTCCTCTGACATGTCCTCCTTCTTCCTTAACCGAGGTTTTCCACCGACGGTCGTTGACAGGGCCCTCAACCGTGTCCGGCCCATCTTCCGCGCATCCGCCCTCACGCCTTCTCCTCCCTCCCAGAAACATGATAGGGTCCCCCTTGTCCTCACTTATCACCCCACCAGCCTCCGCATTCAAAGGATCATCCTCCGCCATTTCCGCCAACTCCAGCATGATGCCACCACCAAACACATCTTCCCTTCACCCCCCTTATCGGCATTCCGTAGGGATCGCTCCCTCCGGGACACCCTGGTCCACTCCTCCATCACCCCCTACTCCTCAACCCCCTCCTATGGCACCACCCCATGCCCACGCAAAAGATGTAACACCTGCCCCTTCACTTCCTCTCTCCTCACCGTCCAAGGGCCCAAACACTCCTTTCAAGTGAAGCAGCATTTCACTTGCATTTCCCCCAACTTAGTCTACTGCATTCGTTGCTCCCAATGTGGTCTCCTCTACATTGGAGAGACCAAACGTAAACTGGGCGACCGCTTTGCAGAACACCTGCGGTCTGTCCGCAAGAATGACCCAAACCTTCCTGTCGCTTGCCATTTTAACACTCCACCCTGCTCTCTTGCCCACATGTCTGTCCTTGGCTTACTGCATTGTTCCAGTGAAGCCCAATGCAAACTGGAGGAACAACACCTCATCTTCTGACTAGGCACCTTACAGCCTTCCGGTCTGAATATTGAATTCAACAACTTTAGGTCGTGAGCTCCCTCCCCCATCCCCACCCCCTTTCTGTTTCCCCCTTTTTCCTTTTTTTTCCCTATAAATTTTATAGATTTTTCTTTTCCCACCTATTTCCATTATTTTTAAATATTTTAAAATCTTTTATGCTCCCCCCACCCCCACTAGAGCTGTACCTTGAGTGCCCTACCATCCATTCTTAATTAGCACATTCGTTTAGATAATATCACAAACTTTAACTTTAACACCTATGTGTTCTTTTGTACCATTGTTGCTGACATCTTTTGATGATCTGCTTCTATCACTGCTTGTTTGTCTACACAAGCACCTCTCTCTCTCTCTCTGTCTCTCCGCCCCCCCACACACACACCTTAAACCAGCTTATATTTCAACTCTTTCTTGGACTTGAAATCAAGTTCTGTCGAAGGGTCATGAGGACTCGAAACGTCAACTCTTTTCTTCTCCGCCGATGCTGCCAGACCTGCTGAGTTTTTCCAGGTAATTCTGTTTTTGTTTTGGATTTCCAGCATCCGCAGTTTTCTTTGTTTTTATCTCTAAACTCATCTGCCTTGCCTGTTATACTTCTCGCATTGAAATAAATGTATTTCAAACCCCCAGTCCCACAGTGTTCAGTAATTTCTTCCTGCCTGCTCTTCCTCTCAGTCCTACTGGCCATATTCACTAGTTCCCAGTCATTTATTGCTGACCTATTGCTCTGGTTCCCATCCCCTGCCACACTAGTTTAAACCCTCCCGAGTGACACGAGCAAACCTCGTAGCCAGGATCTTGGTGCCCCTCCAGTTTAGATGCAACTTGTTCTTCTTGTACAGGTTTCCTCAGGTAAAGTTTTCCCTTACCCCCGGTGGACTTCCCATCCGTGGTTACTGCGCTACAGTTATACCCCCCCACCCCCCGTAGCACCCACTGGTAAACAGGCAGCGAACTGCCCTAACCGGCAAAACCAGCGCACCCCGATTGGTTCTTCTTGCACGCTCCAAATCCCCTGTGCCTCAATGTCCAGTCCAGATTTTTGTTCTGTCACACAGGACTTTAAATCGCCGGCTCCCGTCCCTCTTATGCTTCTGTCCGATACCGACGGTAGTTAGTACTCACCGTTAGTTCGGTCCAGACAACACTCGAGGCCTTCACCGGGAACTGGACAATCCTGCCGACTACGCCAATTTGTTGGGAGATTTCTCAGTTACACTTCTTGGGGTTTGTTAATTTGCTGAGGGCTTCCTGTCGAGTTGGTGTGGCCAAGAGAAAACAAGAGAAAGCCACAAGACACCGGCTGGAGGTGAAGACACAGTTGATTTTATTATCGTTGCAACGAGAGATGTGGACTACACCAGTCACATCTAACAAATACAAGTTTTTCTGGCAAGACAGTTTCATTCATTGCTATGGCTAACAATACAGTGAAGATAGTAAGCAATACGCGGAGATTGCTTCCCATTTCATATTAACAAGTCAAGTTCATGTTACAATGCAGCCGGAGGTAAACTCTGTTTAGTATTGATAGCCCGTTCATGATCGGAGGTGAACTCCGATGAATATTGATAGTCTACTATTGTCTACTTACAGACATCCGTCTCTCTTTAATTGCCCTCCTGTACCAAGGTTATGGGTGTTCACAATGCTCAGTTATTCCAAATATTTTAAACACACAAAATACACATACAACCCACGTCAAAGTACGTACCTATCTTACACAGATTTACATTATTAACTAGCTCAGCCTATTACCTTTGTTCTCAACTGACCCAGGTTTGTTCATGAGCAGCAGGGGTCCGAGCACCAGCACCTACATACCTTTCCATCCAGCTAATGTCGGGGGGACCACCACACAGCCAAGGAACCATGTTCCCTGACTGAAAATTCCCCACAACAGCTGCATGACTGCCCTTTCAACCTGCGACATGGGGAACACAGGCCCAAACCAGGATGCTGAGGTTGCAAGGGGCTGTGAGCGCCTCCAGCAGTGACTGCTGCATGGCCAGCGTTGGCGAGGAGATTGTACAAAGTGTGCAGTCCAAATGCTCCATGGTTCAGCAAAGTATTAGTGTACTCAAAGTCTGTGCTGGGGGGGTGTGGTGGGGGGTGGGGGGCAGTGGCAGGGGTAAGGTATGGAGCACTTGGCCCTTTGGTGCCTCCGCGTTGCTTGCATGAGTGGGCAGGCTAGGAGCCTGACCCCGATCATATCACTGTGGCTGCGCCTGATCCGTCTCAGTTGCAGAGGCACAGTCAATTTATACAGGTTTCCCTAATGCGGGGCCACTTTCCTCGCTTACCCTGCCCCAGACCTGTGTGTGGGATGCAGAGCCAGGGCAGCATCTGACTTCAACCCCCCTCAGCAGTTGCATCCAAGGCTGGCCAACACTTGCCCCCGGTCACCCTCACCCGTCAGCAATCACCTGTGGGGCCAGGCATCAGTTATCCTGCCCCCTGCTGCCCCTGGGGCCTGAAAACAATGAGAACGCTGCTGCTCGCTCACTTCAGATCCCCCAAAGTGAAGGCTGCCAAGTGCCTGTCACCTGTGCGCTGTTCTGAAACATGTCAGCTTTCTCACCAATGTAGACAGACGATATGGTGGGGTTCCAAGAGCCTGGTGGGATGGCCTTTTAATTATATGCTAATGTATTACAATTAACTCCCCGTTGACCAATGGCAGGAAACGCAGCCCACCATAGGTGGGCTGTGCAGAAGATATTTTCCACACACACCACCTATCATGCCCACTGCCAGAGAACTCAGAAAATTCTGCCCAATGTGCCACGTCAAAGATTATTACAGAAAATAAAAGTGCATGATGTAGGGGGTAACATATTAGCATGGATAAAAGATTGGCTGGTTGGCAGAAAACAGAGAGTATGTATAGAAGGGTATTTTTCTGATTGGCAGAGTGTGACGAGTGGAGTCCCACAGGAGTCTGTGCTGGGGCCTCAACTTTTTACGATTCACATCATTGACTTAGATGAGGAGAGTGAAGACATGGTAGTTAAATTTGCAGATGACACAAAGATAGGTAGGAAAGTATGTTGTGAAGAGGACATGAGGAGGTTGCAGGTGGATACAGACAGGTTGAGTGAGTGGGCAAAGATTTGGCAAATGGAGTTTAATGTGGGAAAATGTGAAGTTGTTCACTTTGGCAGGAAGAACAAGAAGAGTATTACTTAAATGGAGAACGGCTGCATAATTCTGAGGTGCAGCGGGATCTAGGTGTTCGAGTACATGAGTCACAAAAAGTTAGTATGCAGATACAGCAAGTAATTAAGGCTAATGGAATGCTATCCTTTACTATGAGAGGAATTGAGCATAAAAGTAAGAATGTTATGCTTCAGTTATACAGGGCATTGGTGGAGACCACATCTCAAATCCTGTGTGTGGTTTTGGTCTCCTTATTTAAGGAAGGATGTAAATGCGTTGGAGGCAAATCAGAGGAGGTTTACTTGATGGAATGAGTGGATTAACTTGGACAGACTAGGCTTGTTTCCGCTGGAGTTTAGAAGAGTGAGGGGTGATTGGATTGAAGTGTAGAAGATCCTGAATGGCCTTGACAAGGTGGTGAGTCCAGAATTGTTTTAAAATTAAAGGTCGCCCTTATAGGACAGAGATGAGGAGAATTTTTTTCTCTCAGACGGTTGTGCGACTTTGGAACTCTCTGCTTCAAAAGGCGGCGGAGGTGGGGTCATTGAATATTTTTAAGGCAGAGGTAGATAGATTCTTGTTAGCCAAGTGAATCAAAGGTTATCAGGGTTAGATGGGAGTATGGAAATCGAAACACAAGAAGATCAGCCATGACATTATTGAATGGCAGAGCAGGCTCATTGGGCCGAATGGACTACTCCTTTCCCTAGTTTTTATGTTCTTATGTGGCTGAGAAGTTGGGGCCGTGTCTGTGTTTCAATGTTGCTGTGTAGCCTGAGCAACACAGGGGTCTTGGTGGCAGGTCAGTTCAACTGGAATAGAAGACCAAGAAGGCTGGATCTTGGAGCAGATTTGAGAGAGATCTATAACTAGTGTGTCTTTTGGGTTAGGATTGTACCATGGAACTCAGGTGGAGTAGAACTGCTGTCAGCTGGGAACAGACTAGCTCTTGGAAGAAGAGGAGCTGAAATCCCTCATGAGAAAGCCAGATAAGTACAGTCAGTACTCAACCAATCTACATTTGAAAAACTCAGAACATAATGTCTAATGTTAGATCTCATTCCACGATTGAGTGGCACTTGCTGAACAATCCCGAATGTGCTAAGAATTACACTAACAACCAGTTTAAAATTATCAGTCAGACTGACAATGTAGCTCATTTACACTTGCTAGAAGTTACATATATTGAAATGCAGGGACCTGTCCTATGTAGGAATAAAGAATATGTCCAGACATTGCACTTTTTAATAAACAAAAGCATGGGGGACAATGCTCCCTGATGATTTGCCATGGCAAGATCTCAACCAATCAGCCAACTTGCCAACCAATCAGCACCCCTTTTCTCATGCAGTCTAAATTGTTGTTCCTTTGAAATTTGGTATTCTTGCATCTGTCCTGATGAGTGCAAGATCAAAAGCTATGACAACATGTCTCTTTTTCAGCAACACTCAAGTTTTGTGCTGCTAAATGACTGTTGCTGTTTTAATTTTAGTTTTCTTAGAAACCTGAAGGTTCCTTTTCCTTCTTGGGTAGGGCTTGACCCCGAAAAATACAAGTTTTGAAACCAAGGACTCAATCCTAAAGGTTATTACCACTCACTGTATAAAAAGTTCTTCTCACATCCCCATTGTATCTCTTATCCAAAACCTTCAATCTATGTTGCCCTAGTCCTTGTACCATCTGGAATTAGAACAGCTTTTCTTTGTCTACGTTATCTATACCTGTCATCATCGTGTACACCTCTATCAAACCCTCCTTCAATCTCCTTTGCTCTAAGGAGTTCAAGCCCAGCTTCTCAAATCCATGCTTATAGTTAAATTCCCTCCTCTGCCCCCTCTCAAGGACCCTTGCATACTTCCTAAAGTGTAGTGACCAGAATTGCTATATGCAATACACTAGTTGTAACCTAAACTAAGCTTTATAAATGTTGAACATAATTTCCCTGCTTTTGTACTCAATGCCTCTATTATGAAACCAAAGATCCCTTATGCTTTGCTAACCACTCACTCAATATGTCCTGCCAATTTCAAACATCTGTGTACATGAACCTCTGCTCCTGCATACTCTTTACAACTGTGCTATTAAGTCTATATGGACTCTCCCATTCCCTTCTGCCAAAATATCACCTTATGCTTCTCTATTATATTCCATCAGCCACTTGTCTGCCATTCTGGTAACCTATCTAAGTCCTGTTGCAGTCAATTGGTACCATCCTTACTGTTTGGCAAGCCTCCAAATTTGGTATCATAGGCAACTTTTGAAATGTTAATCTGTATTCCAAACCGAAGTCATTTATATATAGCGAAAAAGGCAGTGGACACACTGACCCTTGCGGAACACCATTGTCGACCATCTTCCTCCAGTCATCAAAATAACCATCTACCACAACTCGCTGTTTTCTCTCCTTAAGCCAATTTTTTAATCCAAACTGACACTGACTCTCCTATTCCATGAATCTCAATTTTGTTAACCAGTCTTTCATGTAGTACTTTGTCAAACACTTTCTTAAAATCCATATAGACAACATCCACCACATTCCCTTCATCAACCTTCTCTGTTACTTCATCAAAAAATTCAATTAGATCAGTCAAGCATGATCTTACAAATCCATCCAGCTCTCCTTAAGTAACACAAACCTCTCCCGGTGCCTGGTGATCTTTCCCTGATTATTTCTTCTCAAACCCTACCCAACACTGATATTAAACTGATTAGTCTGTAGTTCCTCAGACTTGTCTTTATGGCCTTCCTTGAATAAGGGCATCAAAGTTGCCGCTCTCCAGTCCTCTGGCACCTCCTTCATAATCTAGGGAAGTTTGAAACATTATGGCAAACCATTCCGCTATCTCCAACCCCATTTCCTTTAGCAAACTGGGATGCAATCACCATCACTAGAGGAAAAGTACTGAGCAAACTATTCAGGCTAAAGGGTGACAAGTCCCCAGGACCTGATGGCCTACATCCCAGGGTCTTAAAGGAAATGGCAGTGGAGATAGTGGATGTATTGGCTATAATATTCCAAAATTCTCTGGATTCTGGAAAGGTTCCACTGGATTGGAAAAATGCTAATATAACACCCTTACTCAAAAAGGTGGGGAGGCAGAAAGTAGGAATCTATAGATCAGTTAGTTTAACGTCTGTTGTTGGGAAATTGTTGGAATCCATTATTAAGGAAGTAGTAATGGAGCATTTGGAAAGTCAAAATGCAATCCATCAGAGTCAGCATGGTTTTATGAAGAGTAGATCATGTTTGACTAATTTGCTAGAGTTCTTTGAAGATGTGACAAGCAAAGTGGATAATGGGAATCCTGTAGATGTAGGATATCTGGACTTCCAGAAGACCTTTGATAAGGTGCTGCAAAAACATTAATACACAAAATAAGATGACACAGAGTTAGGGGTAACATATTAGCTTGGATAGAGGATTGGATAACCAACAGAAAGCAGAGAGTCGGGATAAATGAGTCTTTTTCTGGTGGCAAGCTGTAACTAGTCGGGTGCCACAGAGTTGGGTCCTTGGGCCCCAGCTATTTAATCTATATTAATGACTTGGACTGAGGGGTAGGAGGTACTATAGCTATATTTGCAGATGACACCAAAATAGGCGGGAAAGTAAGTTGCAATGAAGAACTAAGAAATTTACAAATGGATATGGACAGTTTAGGTGAATGGGCCAAAATTTGGCAGATGGAGTTTAATGTGGATAAGTGTGAGGTTATCCATTTTGGTTGGAAGAATAAAAAGGCGACTTATTATTTAAATGGAGAGAAACTTCAGAATGCTTCAGAGCAGAGGGATCTGGGTGTCCTCGTGCATGAATCACTGAAAGCTAGTATACAGGTACAGTAGATAATAAAGAAGGCAAATGGAATTTTGACATGTGTTGCTAAAGGAATAGAGTATAAAAATAGGGAATTGTTGTTGCAACTGTACAAGGCATGGTGAGACCGCACCTGGAGTACTGTGCACAGTTTTGGCCTCCTTACTTGAGGAAGGATGTTTTTGCATTGGAGGCGGCTCAGAGGAGGTTCATAGATTGATTCCAGAGATGCCGGGCTTGTCTTATGAGGAGAGATTGAGCAGTTTAGGCCTATGGTCGCTAGAGTTTAGAAGGATAAGAAGAGATCTAATTGAGGTATATAAGATGCTAAAGGTGATAGACAAAGTAGACATGGAGCGGATGTTTCCCCTTGTGGGGCATTCTAGAATGAGAGGCTATAGTTTTAGGCCAAGTGGTGGTAGATTTAAATCAGAGATGAGGAGGAATTACTTTTCTTAAAAGGTTGTGAATCTGTGGAATTCACTACCTCAGAGTGCAGTGGATGCCGGGACGCTGAATAAATTTAAGGAAGAGATAGACATTTTTAATTAGTAACTGGTTGAAAGGTTATGGGGAGAGGGCGGGAAATTGGAGTTGAGGCCAAAATGAGATCAGCCATGATCGTATTGAATGGCAGGGCAGGCTCGAGGGGCTAAATTGCCTACTCCTGCTCCTAGTTCTTATGTTCAAGGTGGTGGAAGCAGAGGCTTTGAATATTTTTAAGGCCGAGCTGATAGATTCTTGATTAACAAAGGGTGAAAGGATATCAGGAGTAGGCAGGAATGTGGGGTTGAGGTTACATTCTGATCAGCCATGATCTTATTGAATGGTGGAGCAGGCTCGAGGGACTGAGTGGCCTACTCCTGCTCCTAATTTGTATATTAAAAGATTCATGAGAATCATCCAGGGATGAGAATGGAGAAGTTGGGACTGTTCTCCTTTAACAAAAGACAGAGAGGAGATTTGATAGCGGGATCATACTCATGGGTCTGGACAGAGTAGATAAGGAAAAACTGTTGCCATTGGTGGAAGGATCAAGAACCAGAGGGCACAGACTTAATATAATTGGCAGAAGAAGCGGTGGTGAGGTGAGATAAATCTTCTTCAGGCAGCAAGATTGGTGGAGGAAGGGTCAATCAAGGCATTAGGGAAGGAATTAGATTATTATCTGAAAAGGAAGAACGTATAAGGCCACAGGGAGAAGGCACTTGGTAAACTGCTTCTACAGAGAGCCGGTAGATGCCTCCTTCCATGCTCTAACAATTCTGTGATTCATTCTATTTTCATCTTCTTTGTTTGCCAGTCTTATTTTCCTCTTCACTTTCCCCCTCAATCTATTGTGCTTGGCTCTTTCTCACTTGAAAATTTCACCAAACATGGATCGTGCACCTTTTTTTTTCATCACATTCTCTATCTCCCTTGTCATCCAAGGAGCCCTGGCTTTGGTTCCATCATGTTGGGATATACCTAGCCTGTACCTGAAACATCTCTTCCTAAAAGATAACCCATTGTTCCATCATAATTTTTTCCTCAGTCTTTGGTTCTTTCTAACCCTGGCTAGATCCCCTCATCCCATTAAAGTCAGCCCTTCCAATTTAAAGTTCTACTGTAGATTGTTCCTTACTCATTCTCCATTATACTGTTATAAACATAATGATACAATCATCTCCTTTACCCAGTGTACCCCCACAGACAATAGGTTCACCTTATTCCCCAGCAGCAGATCCAGCAATGTCTCCTTCCTGGATGGACCAAGAACATTCTAGTCAAGGAAGTCATCCGGAACATATTTCAAATCCACCACTGCCCCCCCCCCCCCCCCCCCCCACCCCCACCACCCCCCCACCCTTACCCTTTGCTCTAATTACCCAAGTACCAGTGGGATAACGTTAATGTCTCCCAGTCACCACTCTATAGTTCTTGCACATGATTTCCCTGCAGATTGGCTCCTCCATTTTGCACACTATTTGTAGGCCTATGGAATACCCAAGTGCTGTGATTATCCCCTTTTAGCTTCTCAACTCTAACCAAATGATTCCATCGCTGCCCACTCAATGGCATCCTTTCTTTCCAACACTACAATGTCTTTCCTAATTAATCCTGCCACCCCACCTTTTTTCCTTCCGTATCATTTCTGAATACTTGAATATTAAGTGCCGTCCTCATCATTTTTAAGCAACATTTCTGTTATTGCCACATCAAATTCCCACACAGCGAGTTGTAGCTCACCAACTTTATTCACACACTGTGCAATTACACATCTGTATTTTAAACTATCTAATATGGAACTACTTCCTTCTCTAGCACTGTCCAAAACACATTCCTTTATGCACCTTATTCCTCTTTTCTACTTCCACCTACTCTGCTCACCCTTTGCCAATTTAGTTTAAACCCTAACCACGAGTGAACCTCTGAAGGAGGATATTGGGCTCCCATCCAGTTGCAGTGATATCCATCCTGTTTGAATAGGTGCCTTCTGTCTCAGAACTGGTCCCAAAAATTTTCCACCTACGTTATCATCGTCATTGGCTGTCCATCAATTTGAGGATGATGTCTACTCTGGATTGCGAGTTTTTGACATGAGTCTTCATGTGACTGAACAGGCTGATTCTTGACTGGCTGATCTTTGAACACATGGGGCAGGTATACATGAGGTAGAGATCCAGAATGCAGATTTATTTCCTTTTCTTCAGAAGGATCTCTGCCACGTCATTAAGACCTTATGACTCAAAGCTTGATGGACAAGTTGCTATTCCAGCTATTGTTCCAGTCATTAAGGTCAATGCTAAGTGCTTCACAAGAGCTTGAGTGTCTTTGAAGCATTTCTTTGTCCTGCTCTGGGATGTTGGCCATTTGAGAGTTGAGGAAAGAGGACCTGGCAGGTGAAAGCTTTTGGTTATCATGAGTTTTGGCCATCTGGACGGTGTATTTTGTCCAAATGAAGGGTGCTAGCATTTGTTCAATTGTATTGAATCCAGAAGATGTGCCAGAGACATTGCTGATGGACTTTCTTCAATACTATATATGGACTCTGAAGCCTGTGTGTGGTTTTAACATGGGGACCTTGGGGGTCTGTCATTGTCCAAATGAATTTGATGGGTTGATCAGATCTCAGTGATGTCAAAAGCATGTTGACTGAGAGCACCTTGCTGCTGTAGCCAGTGAGACATAGTCTTCCTTCAGTTGTTCTGCTGTTGAAGACTTTCTGGACTGCACTTTGTCTGGCACCTCCATCCCAACCTTGCCACCAAGACTGGCCCTGCCAGAAGGAAGAGCTTCACTGTGACAATCCATGTGTCCTACACCATGTCTAAAGCCACACATTGATCCTCCTATCTTGCTATTGCACTGCTTCCATGTCCTTTACCCTGGCACCAGGGTGGCATCACACAATGTGGGACTTATGACAGTTACAGAAAGCCTAACTGTCCCAACTATGGAAATCTCCCAAAATAACACTTTGCAGTCCCTTCAATGCAGTCCCTACCCATTGGTGTCAGGGTCTGAACTGCACTCCTTCAGGGTGTCATCACTCCCAGCTGTTTCCAATCATGAGTACCAGTTTGTGGCACACAATTCCTGCCTCTTCCAACTTTTCTGGCTGGCCAGCTACCTATTATCCTGAACTGTCACTGCCAATGTAGTGACCACCTTCTGGGACCAAGAAACCCATAGCCTCTCTGACACTCCAGTGACTTTGGCCCCTCAAGCTAAGTAATCCCAAGTGAAGAAAACTCAAGCAGCTGGGGACTTATTACATGGTTTCCCCAAGACACAAAATGGCTGAGGGTCTCCCATGCTGATGGAATTGCAAACAACCAGTCTCAGCTGCCCATCTATGGTCTAAGAATAAGAAAAATGCCAAAGATAGCTCCTTGGGAGATTGGTCATAATGAAGATGGGGTTGATAGAAACTCACTGGCTGCAATTGTATAGGATGGAGTGGAATGAGGCAGCTGCCCCACCCTAGCTGTAAAGCAGTGGTGACCAAGTCAAAGGTCACTGAGGTCAGAAAGGGACCGTCACATCTTTTCAGACAACCGAAATGCTAATCTCAACTAGAAGTGATAACTATATCACACCATCGCTGGGGCTAACAAAGGGAGAAAACAGTAATTCTTCCTGAAATTGTCTGGTACAACAGATGAACATTGGATCAAAATGCAGCACTCATTTTTAAGGTTCACATTTGACCCAGTGTGAGTGAACCACCTTTGTATTTGTATGAAAGATACCAGGTAATGTGAAAAGGAATCCAGGGAGAAAACTAACTTAAGTAGATTTATATTAAACACCACACCAAGATGCACACATTTCATTTGCAAACACTTTATTGAACACTTGAATACAAAGATTGGGAAACCAAACTGTTTAGTTGAACATAAGAATACAAAAATGATTCACCATAAATAACCATGAAACATGAATGCTTATAATGTTTGTGTTACTGCTAATGGCATAAGAGCCTTGGTGAAAATGCACATTACCTTTGCATATGCTTATAGCCACAGAATGGAACTCTCAACACTAGTTACACTTTTATTTCTGAAGCAGTTTTATTCAGTTGGCCACATTATAGTGATATACTAGACACAAAAGGAACAAGATTTGTTCAACTATAAGGGAATTCCATCTTCATTCAACCTTTCAGAGAAGACATTCCAGCTCGCATGATTTCATCAACCAGGAGAATATTGCTAGCAATTACAGTACTGAAAAACAAAAATACATGTTATGCAGTTTTGTTCAATTTTACAAGAAACAATGCAAAATTTCCAGTCCCAAATGAAATTATATATTGCTGAAAAGAGAGATGTTGCTGAAGCTTTGTCTTGCACTCACCAGGACAAATGCAAGAATACCAAATTTCAAACAATCACAGTTTACACTGTAGGAGAAAAAGTGCTGGTTCACCATGGCAATGCCTCTGCCAATGGGGAACTGTAGGCCTTGAACTTCTGTGGAGTAGCAATCAGAGTTAGACTGCCACTCTGCTCCTAACTTCTTACTTTAAAATACAGCTTTTCCTTCCTCACCTGACCTTTCGACTCAGGCCGGGTGAGAACAGTACAGTGCAGCGGGTTCCCAAGGCCTTGTGCTGAGAGCAGCAGAGTCAAAGTTAAGTTTATTCTGTGTCTCCTGCCAACATAATATAGCTGTGCAAGATGGCCACCGATAATAATCTGCACGTGCACACTGGTCTACGCATGTGCAAGAATCTAATGACGTGCACACATCAGTTTACCCAGCACACCTCTAACTCATTTTGCTTTGTAACACGGTTATTATAATAGATTGAGGATTCCATGGATCCCACGCATCATTTAGTTGGCAGATTGCTAGGGACATCGAGCTCAAACATTTTGACATTTGAGAAAGTGTTACATTATTTTAGGGGGAGTGACAGAAACAATCCAGAATTGATACTGAAGGCCATTGCTTCAACTCTAATGATTTTTGTTGTCTCACAATTTATAAGCACTGAACAAATGTTGCTAAATATTAAGTGATTTGAAAGATTCAGTCAAGATGGGAAAGAAAACTGTTGCAATGTTGTACTGAGCTCAGTAATTCTTGTGGTTTAGCCTGCCTTAAAACATCTGCATATTCAGTCACGTTCTCAAATCTCTTCAGTTTATGAAGGATCAATGAATTAATGACGATGCAGAACTAAATATGATTTTGCAAAGTACTGTCAGCCACTTTATTTTTTATTCATTTATGGGATGAGAACGTCGCTGGCTGGGCCAGCATTTATTGCCTATCCCTAATTGCCTTTGAGAAGGTGGTATTGAGCCGTTGTCGTGAACCGCTGGACATGTGGTGTAGGTACACCCACAATGCTGTTAGGAAGGAAGTTCCAGGATTTTGATCCAGCGACAGTGAAGGAACGGTGATATATTTCCAAGTCAGGATGGTGACTTGCGAGCGGAACTTCTAGATGGTGGTGTTCCCATCTATCTGCTACCCTTATCCTTCTAGATGGTAGCGGTTGTGGGTTTGGAAGGGGAGATTCTGCAATGCATCTTACAAATGGTACACACTATTGCCACTGTTCATCAATGGTGGAGGGAGTGAATGTTTGTGGAATGGATGCCAATCAAGTGGGCTGCTTTGTCCTGGATGGTGTCAACCTTCTTGACGTTGTTGGAGCTGCACTCACGCAGGCAAGTGCAGAGTATTCCATTACACATCGGGCACGTGTGGCTGCCAAGACAGCTGGCGATTTATATTGTGCTTTTGGATGGTTTCAATGGCAGGGCAATTGTTGTGCAGTCCTTACTTGGGGACTTCCGGAGGAGGGTTCCCCAGCGCATCTTTGGGGTGCCCCGTTACAATGCTCCAGAGCTCGGAAGTTACAGGCCATAGACTTCCCAAGCTCCCGAGTAATTAAAAGGCTTGAATAAATTCCTTTGTTTGTAGAGAACATATCCCTGCATATGAATGTATGTTGCTTCTTGCAAACATAGATGAGTCACATGATGAGCTTGACTGATTATCTTATCACATCCAAGAGTAGACTAGACGCTTTGTTTTCGGTTTTGCAGGTGCAGGTTGGTTGAGTACGGTTGTACTCTGCCTATTATGAACAACTAAAAGGAATATGTTGTTAGATTCAATCAGCTAATCTCTGTGGTTATGGCATCACACTAGCACTGAAATTTATACACAAGACTGTTCAGTTATGGGGTCTTTCTGGACTAATGGTAGCATACTGTTAGTGGAAAATACCACTCGCGTACCTGCTGCAAAGTAACAGCGTGAAATATTTCCTCAACCTGTTGTTTAAATTTTTGAGATACCTTTGCCTTTCCAGAGTCATTTGATGTAGACTGGACACTTTTTTCAGGTCTAAAAGTGGCGGTCTTTGGCCTATTTACAAGCTTGCGCGGCACATAGAGAACAATGATCTGATCAGGGTAGTCATTACCCCACAGGATAGCTTTGAATATGCTCTATTTCTGCTTCAAACTTTCAAGATGAGCAAATGGTTAGGGCCCTACTTACAAGACTGCTAATAAAGCTAAACTTTTAGCATGTGGAGCTTTACAAATTCCAACGTGTACAATGACCAGTGAAGACAGGTTTGCAGTAGACAGTAGTGGAGAACCCACTGGAAGATTTCTCAACTAACATGTCGAGTAACGTTAGACCGCTCCATCTCAAGTGAATTTGAGTGTGGGGTGGAGCACGTTGAGGCATGTAAGAAAATCCTTATATATGGCTGCAGATTCAAACATTGAAATCAGAAATATGCATGAGCTAGGGTCAATTCATCAAAAAACAGTTTCTTGTGGAAATCAGCAAAAATGTGGCGAGCTCTGCACCGAGAGGGGATCCCATGGCGATATCATCTATTTGGCATAGATAGAGTCTTTTCACACTGGTACTATGCAGCAGCTGAGAGTGGTAATTTCCACCAACAAGATGCTGCCGTCAGTCCAAAAGATATTCTGCCTACCACACAATTGAACAACGTCATGTATAAATTTCAGTGCCAGTTCAATGCCAGGTGCACATGCCATATACCCCAGTGACTGGCTGATTGAATCAAACAGCACCTTCCTTTTGGTTGCTCATAATAGGCAGGGTATGGACTGTACTCAGCCATCCAATGCTTGCAAAACCCAAAACAAAAGGTCTTCTATTAGATGTGATTCCAAATTGAACAACATTTGCTGAACAATCCTGGGGGTGGTAATAACCAATTAAGACAGTTAAACTAGAAAAGTGGCTCACTTGTGCTTGCTACAAGCAATGTCCATTCATCTGCATAAACCAGTTCTCTGCAAGAAGGAATATGTTGAAGTCTTGCACCTTTTTTGAATTACCCGAGCGCTTGGGGTCCCTATAGGCTCCTGTTGCTTTTGCCATGGAAATGACTGAAATTTGGCATACTGGTGTTTGTCCTGATGGATGCAAGACAATGTTTTGGCAACATGTCTCTTTTCAGCAAAATTCTAGTCTGATGATGCCAAGTGTTTGATTCTTAATGTCAGTGATTCTGCATCACTTGATCACACAATTATTGTTTACTTATCACAACTCACTGTTTTCTGTCCTTACACCAATATTTTTTATCCAAGTGGACTCTCCTATTCCCTGATCCTCAATTTTGTTAACCAACCTTTTGTGTGGTTCTTTGTCAAATGCTACCTTAAAATCCATACAGACATCAATTGCTTTGCCCTGTCAAAATCCTGTTACGTCATCAAAAAAGTTCAATCTGTCAAACATGATCTGCCTTTTAAAGATGTGTGCTGGCTCTTAATTAACTCAAACTCTCCAAGTGCCTGTTAATTATCAAATAAAATCCCCATCTTTCACAAGGTTAATGCAAGGAACCTTGAAGGCCATTTGGATGCCATCAATGATGTCTTACACACGAGGGTTTTCAGTGGAGGCTGCAACCAATCAAGCAAATGCCTTCCTTCCTAGCACTGAAGGCACTGCCTTTTGCAAACATAGCTTGACACATGTGTGCTTTGGTGCAGTAGGTATCTCCTCTGGTGGCTTGGAAGGATCTGGTGTTAACCAAGCTTCATTTTACGGTAACGGCTTCCAAGGGAGGAGCCACACCTGTTTGAGATAGCTAATAGTTTCTCCTGTCTGTAGAATCAACGTCAGGAAATTCAGAGTGGGATTTCATTTGCCCAAATCTATAGATATGGCCACATACATTCCAAGCATCATGCTTTGCAAAAGTTTTGCACCATTAGCGAAGCCTTGTAAGATCTGGGTGATATGCAATCCCAAGCAAGATAAAATTCTGTTCACTTACCTCGAATGAAGAAGTTGTTTCTTGACGTTATAGTTATCCCAAACCCCAGCTTCCCCTGCTAGCATTGGTTCACCTGTGAAAGATAAAATATTGAAACAGAGACAGATATCAATACATAAAAAACAATTCATTAATAAAGCCATCCAGTTCTTTCCTGTGAACAGGATAGGATCTATTAAAAGGAACAGGTCTTGATGCTGTGACAAAAATCTATAACAATTCACTTTACATTTGTATATCACTTCATTAAATTATTAAACTAGTACTTCATTTACTAACTTACCACTGTTTAAATTTACACCAACAAGTTGACCTGATGCAGAATATTCTGTCTGAATTTTTACAAGAGTCTCTTGAGGATCATATCCAGAGTTTTGTGCAAGTACCTGAAACAAACGGTTATTAATTATTTGTTCTGCAAATATTGTGAGCAGTGTTAGAATGACAATATCTTATTCAAATTGAGGTTTTGTTTACATTCATTCAGCGGATGTGGGCATTGCTGGCTAGGCCGGCATTTATTGCCCATCCTTAGTTGCTCTTCAGAAGGTGGTGGTGAGCTGCCTTTTTGAACCGCTGCAGTCCATGTGGTGTAGGTACACTCACAGTGCTGTTACAAACTGAGTTCCAGGATCTTGACACAGCGACAGTGAAGGAACGGCGATATATTTCCAAGTCAGGATGGTGCGTGGCTTGGAGGGGAACTTCCAGGTGGTGGTGTTCCCATGTATCTGCTGCCCTTGTTCTTCTAGGTGGTAGCAGTCATGGGTTTGGAAGGTGCTGTCCAAGGAGGCTTGGTGAGTTTCTGCAGTGCATCTTGTGGATGGTACACACTGCTGCTACTGTGGGTCAGTGGTGGAGGGAGCGAATGTTTATGGATGGGGTACCAATCAAGCGGGCTGTGGACGGTGTCAAGCTTTGAGTGTTGTGGGAGCTGCACTCATCCAGGCAAGTGGAGAGTATTCCATCACACTCCTGATTTGTGCCTTGTAGATGGTGGACAGGCTTTGGTGAGTTAGGTGTGAGTTACTCATGGCAGGTTTCCTAGCCTCTGACCTGCTCTAGTAGCCGCAGTATTTATATGGCTAGCCCAGTTCAGTTTTAATGATTAGATTCTGTCTTGTTGGAGATGGTTATTGCCTGGCACTTTTGTGGTGCGAATATTATTTGCCACTGGTCAGCCCAAGCCTGCATATTGTCCAGGTCTTGCTGCATTTGGATATGGACTGCTTTCCAAAGCAAAAGCTACAAAGCTAAAAATATCTATTCTCTTTGCAAGCAGGAAACATGGCAACAAGCAAAACTAGTTTACAACTATTATGCGTGCAGGCCAGAACATCAATTTTTGTTACGATCCAGTTAGGGACCAGTAACTTTTGTTGTCGACAAAATTTGAAATCCCATTTGCTTACTAAGAGAATAAAGTCACAAGATTGCACAGTTTTAAACAAAAAGAAATTTTATGGTACGGTCAGCAAAGTAAACAGGTCAACATTAATATCCAGAATTAACATGAGGTAAACATGAAAAAACAGGCAAACTACACAGACACACACACAAACTGCACATTAAATGGCAGACACCAAGACAGTTCCCATGAATTTCTCGGCAATCCACCGAGTCAGTCATCACCGAGTCACAAAAATTATTTGAAACTAAGTCTTCTTCATGAGGAATTTCAGGTCTTCTCCTTCAAAGAGCTAATCTGACCCCCAGCTTTACTCCACCAGAGTTCCAAGAATACAATCCTCACCCAATAGGCACAGTATTTTAGATCTCTGTTAGATTTGCTCCCAGGTCCATCCTTGGTCTTCTTTCCCAGTTGAGCTGACCTACTACTACTACTCCCGCTGTGTTAGCCAGTCTACACTCCAGCATGTAAGCCTGGGAAGGTCCCAGCTGCTCAGCCATGCTGCTGCCAATAACTGCTCCTGGGCTTTCTTGAGTTCCCAGCCTCCTCAGCCAACAATAGCACCTCAGTTGCGTGGAGCCAACCTTCCTCTTCATCTGCTCTCAACTCCCTGTAACACGGGGTCCTTTCCACGTCCTAAAATCCCAATCCCGTGATCAGAGGGTATGAACCCTCTAAGCAGATTGTCCTTGTGGCATTTCTACCTTGGCCCTCTCTGTGCTTGTGCTGGAACTCCTAACATGCCAGGAAGTACAGTCCTTGGCCTCCACTCAGAAAACCCATGAACCCAACCATATAGATTCCCTTGAACAACTATGAAACCTTGTCCTACAAGACTTCATTCATTCCTTGGTACACTCAAGACAGGAATGCAAATCTACAAAACTATTCAATGCAGTGTAAGAAAATAGTTGTTAGCAGGTTGGGGCTTGGAACCTCAGTTCTGATTTAAAACAAAGTTCATTCATAAAATCTTTTCTTTCAATCACAAATGCTCTCATTAATACTGGTGTTTGGAGAGGAGGCAAAGACATACAATCAGTATTAAAACAGGTGTAGAAAAGGGAGTCACTTACCTTAGGAATAACCAACAGAGCATCTGCAAATGCTTGCACTCCCAACTGTGCTCTGCCCTTTATGCTGGCCTTGTGTTTGATCAAACCATCTGCTACAGCAACTTCAAATGCACCTGCACCTGCCACTACACAACCTACGAAAAGGCAATAAATACCAATTTTACTATCATTTCATCCGATTGCTACACAAGAATTGGCTCCCTAGATGCCTCCATGGTAACTAAGCTGTACAGTGTGTTACTGAAATGACAGCCAAAACATTTGTTTGTGCAGTTGAGATCAATGAAGTGCTGCAATAAGCTTTTCAATGGGCAGAGGGAATATGAAAATATAAAGTAGTGAAGATTTCTAATTTTAATAAATTAATATTTTAAGCTTTTGCATGAAGAATAGTCAGATAGGCACAGTAATGCAGGGCTGCCAGTGCCCCGGCACCATATCTCAACACATGCAACAATCCCCAGAAAGAGAGAGAAATAAATCTACATAAATCATGGAGCTCATTTGATCCTTTGTCACAAGATGCATTTTTAGAACTTGTAATGGTACCAAAACCAGCTCTACCGACAATTAAACATGGAAGCTATCAAGTGTGAGATAAGTATTACAGTTAACAAATTCCATACAAAATTCGGTTTCATTACTACATTAAACGACTTAATGTAACTTGTCGACAGAAAACAAGTGTTTCCTCAGCCTCTTGAGGCTTACAGAAGCCAAACTTGGAGCTCCAGACACACTTTTTCAGGCTTATGCTCCACATGAGAAAAACTCAGATGGTACTTCACATCAAGACAAGATCTCAAGTCAGCAGGAGAAATTGTACCTAATTCAATATTTATATTAGAATTCAATAATTTAAATTAGTCACTTGCCATCCTCAATTGCATTCTTAACAGCACGCAGACCATCACGCACTGCATCTTTGATTTGTGTTAAAGTGTGCTTGTTTGGTCCCTTGAGAAGCAGTGTTACCGACCGAGGATTATCACATCGCTCAACAAAGGTGAACTTCTCTTCACCCTGTATTCAAAAGAAAAATATTTATAACATTCTTTGCAACACAAGAGATCTGAACACAAGATGGTTCATAAAAACTGAAAATGCTGCAAGTACTCAGTAAGTCTAGTAGCATCTATGGAGAGAGAAACAGAGTTAACAGGGTTCCAGGATCTGCAGTATTTTACTTTTATTTTAGTCACCAAAAAGATGGTTTCAAGGAAGTTTCTCTTGAAGATAATCACAACAGAACTTATGACACACAGCTCCCCTATTCTGAATAGATTCTTTACATCTAGTTGAGGAAGCAAACAGATCATAGTTAACATCACATTTGAAAGATGGCACGTCTGACAATACAGTAATCCCTCTAGATGAGTATGGTTCTCAAGCCCCTGGAGCAGGTTGGAACAATAACCTGACTTAGAGACAGGGTGCACCGACTGAACCAAAGCTGATACCTAGTGCCGTAGGCTCGCTTGCAACTGCCTTCAATTTTCTTACAGCAAAGTACACAACTTCCAGTGAATACATATATTTCACATGATGAATGCAACTGACAGCCAAATCTTAATGCTCTGACAAAGTATACAGAACATAAAAGTAAATACTGTATCACAGTATAAACCAATAATTAATTCTATTACAATGGACAGAAAAAGTGAATTGCACCACCTACCAATGTGTGCTCATACACAAGTCCAGCGTGTCCCAAGCACTCTGGGGTGAGATCCTCCACAGAATTCATGGCAATGCCTCCACAAGCAAGTGTCAGTCTGAAATGTTTAAAGTCATTAGGTCAATGATCTAATCAGATCAGAACCCAGCTACTTCCTATTGCTTTTAGGTGTACATTGTAAAATAGCACTGCCCTAAAAGGTTCACACCCCTAAAATCAAATTACCACTGTGTGTAACACCTTCTGACATAGACAAATGCCCCAAGGCACTTCACAAGTCAGTGGGTCAACAGGAAATTTTGGGAGTGACAAAATGTTCTGTCATAGGTGGGTTCTAAAAGGATTGTCAAAAGAGGATAGGGAGGGAATTCCACAAGATACAGTAATTCACTCAAGTTCAAGGAGGTCTATGCTTCTTAAGCCACAAAATAGTTTGTAATATCTGGGAGAAAGGCTTAAGGTAGAAATTTCCAATAATTCAAACCGTAAAATACTCTTTGCTGCCAACTTAATGATTTTTACCCATTTTCCTAATATTTGCATAAAAATTAATTGGCCAAATATGAATGGAAAGTTGTCTCAAGTGGTGTTCCACAGGGCTCAGTGTTGGGACCCTTGCTGTTTGTGTTATATATTAACGACTCAGATGTGAACGTAGGGGGCACGATTGGGAAATTTGCAGATGACAAAACGATTGGCCGTGTAGTGGATAGTGTAGAGGATAGCCATAATCTCCAAAACGATATAGATGGGTTGGTGGAGTGGGCAGCTAAGTGGCAGATGGATTTTAACATAGAGAAGTGTGAGGTCATACATTTAGGGTGGTCAAACAGTTACAGGGATTACACAATAAACGGGAATATACTAAGAGGGGTAGATGAAGTGAAAGATCTTGGTGTACAAGTACACAGGTCCATGAAGGCAACAGTTCAAGTAGACAAGGTTGTAAAGAAGGCATATGGAATGCTCTCCTTCATTGACAGAGGTATAGAATATAAAAGTAAGGATATAATGTTGGAATTGTATAAAACACTGGTGAGGCCACAACTGGAGTAGTGTGTGCAGTTCTGGTCACATTACAGGAAGGACGTAATAGCTCTGGAGAGAGTGCAGAGGAGGTTTATATGAATGTTGCCAGGGTTAGAAAAGTGTAGCTACGCGGAGAGAATGGATAGGTTGGGGTTATTTTCCCTGGAACAAAGAAGGCTGACAGGTGACTTGATTGAGGCGTACAAAATAATGAGGGGAATAGATAGAGTTGACAGGATAAAATTGCTTCCCTTGATGGAGAATTCTAGAACCAGGGGACATAGATTCTGCCATAAGTGGCAGAAGGTGTAGGCGGGACAAGAAGAACTTTTTTTACGCAGAGGGTAGTGGGCGTCTGGAATTCGCTGCCCAAGCAGGTGGTAGAGGCAGAAACTTTAAACTCTTTTAAAAAAGTACCTGGATCTGCACCTAAAATGCTGTAAGCTGCAGGGCTATGGGCTGGGTGCAGGAAGGTGGAATTAGAAAGGGCACCTAGGTGTCCTCGGGCTGGCATGGACAAGATGGGCCAAATGGCCTCCTGTGCTGTAACTTTTCTATGGTTCTATGTAAATCATTAAGCACTTGAAAGATCTAGGACAAGGTTCACAATCAGGTACAAGATCTCACTGGCACTGCTGTGATCCCATGGCTATTTTTCAGCTCTGTGGGTGTTTGATATTTACAGAAATCCCTTATTTATTCCAAAATCACGGGCAAAGTTGGGAGTCCGAGCATGTGCAGATGCACTGTTGGTTATTCCCAAACACATGACTCTGGATTATTACCTGAGCCATGTGCCAATCGACAAAGGGTCAAGGAGATTAAAGAATTAAACGCTTGGCTCAATGAGTGATGTGAGAAGAAGGGGTTTAATTCATCGGGGCACTGCACTAGCATCAGTACTTGGAAAGAGGGAGCTGTTTCGTTGGGATGGGCTCCACATAAACAGACTGGGATCAGTGACCTGACTATTCGTATAACTAGGGCCGTAGATAGAGCTTTAAACTAATGAGAAAGGATTGGAGTGGGGGAGGGGGGTCAAGACAAGACAATAGAACAGTGCAGCAATTTGAGTAAAGAGAAGCAGAGTGGAAAAGTAAAGGACAGAGTTGAATGACAATAGTGCATCAGCAAGTAAGGTCCATCAAAACAACAGCTGTTTAAAAAAAATAAACAAAAGGCTCGCTAACTAAATGTGCAAAACATTCACAAAAAGATAGATGAACCACTGGCACAAATAGAGATAAACAGTTTAGATGTAATTGTCATTACAGAGACATGGTTACAAGTTGTCCAAGGTTGGGAAATAAATATCCCAGGATACACAAACTTTCCAAAAGACAGGCAGAATTGAAGAGCATCCTCAATAGTAAAAGTTAACACAAGGACAGGAGTAAGAAAGGATTTTCACTTCGAAGACTACACAGAGAGCCAGTATAGGTAGAGATGAGCAATAAAAAGGGTCAGAAAATGCTGGAGGAGTAGTCTTTAGGATCCCTGACAGTATAACTACTGAGCATTGGTACGGAGATTATCAGAGATCAATATAAATAACAGTGCATTAAACAAGGAATTATTAGAGTTCCAAACAAAGACAATGTAATAATTGAGGGCGGCTTTAATCTTCATACAAACTGGGTCAATCCAGTTGACGAGGGTGGTCTGGAAGATGAGTTTGTAGAATGTTTTCCTGAAACAACACATTGTGAAACCATCTAGGGATAAAGCTATTTTAGATCTAGTATGGTGTAATGAGGCAGAGTTAAGTAGTAATATCATAGAAAAAGATTCGCTGGGTATAAGTGATAATAATAAATGAATTCCATATTAAGTTTGAAGGTGACTTACTACAGTACCAAACAAGAATCTTAATCTTCAAGCTGATTACGTAGGTAGGAGGGAGTGGTTGCTCATTTTGGTTAAGTAGACTTATATGCCGATATACAATGGGATGCATTTTAAAAAAAATTCAAAATGTTCAACAAATATACATGCCATTAAAAACCAAAAATTCAGCAAGAATGATCAATCCATGGCTTAATAGTGAAATTAAATATGGTATTAGATAATAAGGATTGGAAACCAGCAAGGAGACACCAAAAAAGGGGAAAAATACAATGTGAGTAAACTATATGAATATAAATCAGAATGCAACAGCTTTTACAAATATATAAAAAGGAAAGAGGAGCTAAAGTTCATGTTGGTCCTTTAGAGACAGGGGCAAGAGGAATTATCATGAGGAATGAAGAAATGGCAGAGACACTGAACAAATATTTTCTGTCTGTCTTCAAGTGGAAAACACAAATTACTTTCCAGAGATCCAAGGTAACCTAGGGGCTAATAAGGATAAGGAACTTAAAAGGTAATTTATATCAGAGAAAAAGAATTGGAGAAACTTGAGGGTCTAAAACCTGACAAATCCTCAGGACATGATGGCCTACACTCTCAGTTCTAAGAGGTAGCTGCAGAGATAGTGGATGCATTAGTTATAATTTCCCAAAAATCCATAGATTTCAGAACAGTCCCAGCAGATAGGAAGGTAGCAAAGGTGACACCGCTATTCAAGAAAGGAGGGAGACAGAACTACAGAACAATTAGCCTGACATCAGTTGTCACGAAAATGCTGGAATCTATTTTTAAAGGGCAGTCTTAGCAATGCCCTCAATACAGTATGATCAGACAGTGTCAACATAGTTTTACGAAAGGAAATTGTATTGACAAATTTATTAATTTTTTTTGAGGATGTAACCAGTAGGGTAGATAAAGTAAATAGTTCCAAAGTTCATCCCCTTGTCCTCACTGCTGAACCTGGGCAATGAATAACAAAGGGTTGATTCAAAAAAAGGGTGAAGAACAATTATGTTGTTATGTCCTTGGCCACATTTACCATAAAGGCCAGTTAGGAATCCTCGACAGGGCTCTGACAAACAAGTCCTCAATGGCAGAACAGGTGGAGCAAAATGTGCCATCTGAAATATCTCAATTGCTATTCTGACAGACAAGGCTGCAGCAGAACAAAACCTCCAAATGTCTTGGTTTCCTTGCCATTGGATCAAGGTTTCATTCAGTCAAGACACATGCGGAAGCTGGTGTGCAACGGTCTGTCCACACTAAAAGGTATCACTCACTGGCATCTTTCTTTCCAAGAACATCTTCTAAGCCCTTTGCCAAACAGCAAATGGCGATGGGAACAGGACTGCATTGTCTCGAACCTTCCATTCATGATCTGGCACGGAGGAAGCACTTACAAGATAGTTGTCTGGCATCCAGGTGAGGCACAGGTGCCTTTTGGTAGCTGTAACTGAACAGCCCTCTTTAGAATCCACTCTGCGCACCCCTTATTGGGGAGCTAGAAAAGGTGCCCGAAACATAGTCTGCCTCACCTCTCCGCCTGGATAGCCATGTCCAGAGGAAACACCTTCTGTGGTAACACATAAAAAGATGCTATTAGTAAAAGATTTGGGACCTGAACAACAGGACACCTGCGAGCAAACGCCACTGCGTTTGTTGCCCGAGAGCTCCAGCGAAATGACATCAACATCAACTCTGAATAAGACTCTGGGAGACGGAGACAGGCAGCTCAAGGAACTCCGAGGTGATTATACTTTCTTCTGGAAAGGGAAATCCGAAGAAGAATGCAGAGTTCAGGGAGTTGCATTTTCCATCAAGAATAAGCTTATGAGCCAGCTTTACAAATTCTCTGCGGGGTTCTAAAGGAGGACAGGTTTATTCTTCTCGGAGACTGAGTTGGAAGAGATTCTAATCTCTGGAATGGAAACATCGGAAATGTCAACTCTAACACCACTCTTTTTCTTACCAATAAACATGGGTTTATCATCACCCATAGCCTGCTCTGCCAGAAGAACAAATCACAGCAACACCGACGGTCAAGCTCTGGCACCTGATCGATAACGCCATCGTCAGTGCCCAGAATCACAAAGGTGTCCACACCACCATACCAAAGACATGAGCTAATGACTGCTGGACTGATCACCGACTGGTTCGTTCAATTATGTCCAAACTGGCTTTCAAACAACAGAAGAGGTGTCCATGAGAGATCAATGTTGAAGCTCTGAAGGATCCAAGCAAAAGAGACCGATTCCAACAACGCCCAAGGGAAAAGCTTTCAAACTCCAACGAAGAACAGAAGAATGTCCACAGTACATGAGATGTCCTTCAGTCTAATATCATCAATGCTGGCAAAGAGACACTTGGAGTTTCTGTCAGGAAACATCAGGATTGATTTGATGAGAAAGGTCAGGATATCAACAAACCGATTGATCACAAAGGCAGGACCTTCTGTGCCCGGTGGAACTACCCAAACTCACGCAAAAGAAACTGGCTTACCAACAACGAATGGCTAAGGTACAAAGATACACACGTGACATGAAGAACATGTGGTGGGCAGACAGGACGATAGTGTCTTTTTTTCAAAAAAAATTCAGTCACAGGTGTGGGCCTCGCTGACGATGCCAGAATCTTTTCCCCATCCCTCGTTGCCCTTGAGAAGGTGGTGGTGAGCTGCCTTCTTGAACCACTGCAGTCCACGTGGTGTAGGTACATCCACAGTGCTGTTAGGGAGGGAGTTCCAGGATTTTGACCCAGCGACAGTGAAGGAATGGAAATATATTTCCAAATCAGGATGGTGAGTGGCGGAGGGGAACTTCGAGGTGGTGGTGTTCCCATGTCTCCGCTGCTCTTGTCCTTCTAGATAGTAGTGGTCATAGGTTTGGAAGGTGCTGTCTAAGAAGCCTTGGCAAGTTCCTGCATTGCCTTTTGTAAATGGTACACACTACTGCCACTGTGCATCGGTGGTGGAAGGAGTGAATGTTTGTGGATGGGCTTTATCCTGGATGATGTCCAGCTTGAGTGTTGTTGGATCTGCATTCATCCAGGCAAGTGGGGAGTATTCCATCACTCTCCTGGCTTGTGCCTTGTAGATGGAGGACAGGCTTTGGGGAGTCAGGAGGTGAGTTACTCGTTACAGGATTCCTAGCCTCTGCTCTTGTAGCCACAGTATTTATATGGCTAGTCCAGTTTAGTTTTTGGTCAATGGTAACTCCCAGGATGTTGATAGTGGGGTTTCAGTGATAGTAATGCCATTGTTGGAGATGGTCATTGCCTAGCAGTTGTGGCACAAATGTCACTTGCCACTTGTTAGCCCAAGCCTGGATATTATTGCTGCATATGGACATGGACTGTTTCAGTATCTGAGGAGTCACGAATGGTGACCATCGTGCAATCATCAGCAAACATCCCCACTTCTGACCTTAAGATGGAAGGAAGGTCATTGATGAAGCAGCTGAAGATGGTTGGGCCTAAGATACTACACTGAGGAATCCTGCACTGATGTCCTGGAACTCCAACAACCACAAGCACCCTCTTTTGTGCTATGACTCCAACCAGTGGAGAGTTTATCCCTGATTCCCACTGACTCCAATTTTGCTGGGGCTCCTTGATGCTACACTCGGTCAAATGCTGTCTTGATGTCAAGGGCAATCACTCTCACCACACCTCGGAAATTCAGCTCTTTTGTCCATGTTTGAACTACGGTCAGGAGCTAAGTGACCATGACGGAACACAAACTGAACGTCAATAGGTTATTGCTAAGCCAGTGCTGCTTGATAGAACTGTTTATTTTACTGATCATCAAGGGTAGACTGATGGGGAGCTAACTGGCCGGATTGGATCTGTCCTGCTTTGTGTACACAGAACATACTTGCGCAATTTTCCACATTGGGTAAATGCCAGCATTGTAGCTGTACTGGAACAGCTTGGCTAGGGGCACGGCAAGTTCTGGAGCACAAGTCTTCAGTACTATTGCTGGAATATTGTCAAGGCCCATAGTCTGCAGTACCCAGTGCTTTCAGCCATTTCTTGATATCATGTAGAATGAATCGAATTGGCTGAAGACTGGCATCTCTGATGCTGGGGACCTCCTGAGGAGGCTGAGATGGATCATCCATTCTGCACTTCTGGCTGAGGATTGTTGCAAATGCTTGAGCCTCAAATTTTGCACTGTTGTGCCGGGCTCCCCTATCATTTGAGGATGGGGATATTTGTGGAGCCTCCTCCTCTAGTGAGTTAATTGTCCACCACAATTCATGACTGGATGTGACAGAGCTGTAGAGCTCAGATCTGATCATTTGGTTGTGGAATCACTTAACTCTGTCTATCACTTGCTGCTTACGCTGTTTGGCATGCAAGTAGTCAAGTTGACACTTCATCTTTAGGTGTGCCTGGTACTGCTCTTGGCATGCCCTCCTGCACCCTTCATTGATCCTCTAACTTGGTGGTAATGGTAGAGTGCCAGGCCATGAGCTTAAAAATTGTGGTTATAAACAATTCTGCTGCTGCTAATGGCCCACAGCGCCACATGGTTGCCAGTCTTCAATGGCAGATCTGTTTGAAATCTGTCATTTAGCATGATGGTAGTTCCACACAAATGTCTTCAACTCCATCCCACAACACCCAGTTAGAGCCAAGTTCAGAACTTCACCAATGCCTATGAAAAAGTGATGAAAACCATCACACACATGAACAACAAAGCTGCAGGTGGTGACGGAATCTCTGCTGACATCTTTAAGCACGGAGGAAAGGAACAACATTCCAGCTCTGTGCCTCTATCCTAAAGATCTGGAATGAAAAGGAACGAAGAGGAAGTCCTGAATGATCTCCAGGACACCATGACTGTGACAATCTTCAAGAAAATGGACAAATCCAACTGTGGAAAGTACAGAGGCATCTCCCTGCTTTCCATTGCAGCAAAGATTATTGCAAGAACTCTGAACTGACACCTGAAGAGCTACTCCCCAAATCTCAATGTGGGTTTAGGTTGAGAGGCATGGCTGACATGATTTTTACAGCTCACCAACTACAAGAAAAATGTCACGAACAACATCAATCTCTCTACAGTGTTCTCTGACTTGACAAAGGCCTTTGACTCTAAAATTGAGAGGCACTCTGCAAGATCCTGTTGAAGCATGTCCTCTAAAATTCATTACCATCCTTCGCCTGACTCATGATATATGAGCAGTGATCCTTAAAAGCAGATCCATTACAGACCCCTTTGAGGTTAAGACGGGAGTCAAACAAGGTTGTGTCATCGCCCCAACTCCCCCCCGCCAATCTTCCTTGCTGTCATGTTCCATCTCACTAGAGACAAGCTTCCTGCTGAAGTGGTTTATTTATAAAAAGGATAGTAAACCATTTAATCTCAGATACCTCCAATCAAAAACTAAGACCACCCTACCTCAATCATTGAGCTCCAATGTTGATGATGCTAATGTCAGAAACGGATCTCCAGAGAATCGATGTATTTACTGAGGCACACAAGATGGGAACTTACACTCAACATTCAGAAGACCAAAGTCCTCCATCGGCAAGCTCTAAATGTATATGCCCCAGACCCATCAATTAGGATTCATGATGAGTGTCTGGAAAATGTGGAACACTTCCAGTACCTTGGAGGTAATCGAAGAAATCCAGCAGCGCTTGAAATCTGCTGATGCAGACTTTGGTCACCTGAGGAAACGAGTGTTTGAAGATCACAACATCAAATCGAAACCAAGCTCATGGTCTACCAAGCGGTTGTGATCCCTATCTACTGTATGGGGCTGAAACACCGACAACGCTTAGCAGGAATAATATCAACACTGCTTGCAGAAGATCTTGCGCTTTACGTGAGAGGACAAACACACCAACATCAGTGTCCTCTCACAAGAAGGCACCAGAAATATTGAGGTTACGACATTCGCCATCAGCTTCGTTGGGTTGGTCCCATAGTTCAGATGTCAGATAGCAGGCTCCCCAAACAAGTCGTCTTCTCCCAGCTCAGTCAGAGCAGATGCACCAGAGAACAAAAGAAGAAGCTCTTCAAGCGTATGCTGAAAGCCAATATGAAGAAATGCAACACTGTCACCAACTGCTGGGACATCACCACCCTGGATCAAACCAGATGGCAGCAGAGTGTGGAAAGGATCCCAGCATTTTGAGATCCAACAACAAGTTGAAGAGGAAAAATGAAAGCAGCGAAAGAACACGCCATGACCTGAATTAATAATACATGATTAGATATCTCACATGACAACAAATGCCCTCTGTGCCATCAAAGCTACAGATCCTGAATTGGCTTCATCAACCATCTTTGGATTTATGGAAGACAATCATCCTGACTAGCAACGGATCAACACTAGATAACAGATGATGTAATATAGCTGGGATTTTCAAAAGGCATTTGTTAAAATGCCACATAAAAGGTTGGAACAGGCAGTCTTAGTGATGGTATGAATACGAGGTCAGAACTTCATCTCAGGATCAAACATGATACCAAGGTTACAAAAAACCGTCTTAATCTCAGAATGTTGCCAGAGAGACGGGTGGATTCAGTAGTTGGGAATCAAGGGCTGAAAACAATGGCTCCTGTCCTCCCAATATTTAATTGGAGGAAATTTCTGCTCATCCAGTACTGGATGTTAGATAAGCAGTTTAATAATTTCACAACAGTGAAGGTGTTGAGAAAGGTGGTGGTGGAGTAGCATTGGGTGTCATCAGTGCACGTGAAAACTAACAGTGTGCCTTCAGATTATGTCGCCATGGGGCAGCATGTGGATAAGAAATAGGAGGGGGTCAAGGACAGATCCTTGGGGGGACATCATAAGTAACAGTGTGGGAGCAGAAAGCGATACCATTGGAAGTGATTCTTGAGCTATGATTAGATAGGTAAGAATGGAATCACGTTAAATGCTTCAGAATGTCTTGAAAGGCAGCATGGAAATGCAAGACTTTCTTTAAACCTCTGTGTCTCTCTCCTCCTTTGAAGATGCTCCTTAAAACTTATCTCTGACCAAGGTTTTAGTCATCCATTCAAATATCTCCTGTGCCTTGGTGTCAAAGTTTTTTCTGATCATTGGTTAAGTGTCTTGGGCATTTTGGTGCATTGAGATTCCATATAAATTTCTTGGATGTAGAACAGGGTTACTTTAATAATTTGCTATTGTACTTAGTTTTATGTTTTTATTGTTACAATCTTTCCCATGTCCAAATCAGGAGCACTTAGGTACATTCTGGAGTGGCTAAGGTTTACAGAGATTGGAAAAATACTGAACATTTACAGGAAAACTGTAAAAGGAGAGAACTACCTTTTAATGATCAGCAAAAATCATGCTAGCCACCAGAACCATCGATAAATTCCCACATTTTACCAACTACAACTATCCTGCTCTTTAGAACATTAGTTAGTGGCGTTACTTAGAGCCGAGTGGGAATAATCTCAGCCCAAGCGACTGACTGCTCCACAGCTCCAGTTTCTAACAGTGAGCCAAAGCATCTGGACAATCAGTGGCATGGAGCATTGTGGACTTGCTTGGTTCTTTTATGGGATCACTTGGTCGACCAGAAGCCTGAATTAGTTCCAAGCTTCACTGAAAAAAGGTATCCTGCTTACTTTCTGCCACAGGAGGGCAACCACTACAGACTACAGCCACTACTCTAATAGATTTTTGCAAACATCACATTTATTTAACAGAACCAACCTTTCCATGTTTCTTCGCTTTGCTCTTCTCAATGCCACAATGCCTTCTTTTGCAAATGCATCCAATGATAATGGATCAACACCCTGAAAATCAAAATCAATGTTAAATTTAAATGATAGAAAAATCCAGTTACAAATGTAAAGTAGGTACAGTGGGGAGAATAAATCTGCAGTAAAATTTCAAATTGAAACATCAACCTAAAGTTATAAACTGATGGGAATAAAAATATGCAGAGACAACAACTGAATCAAACCAAGCGCCCTGCTACAACTATGGTTACAACTATGTTTCGAGACAAGTTATTGTTGCTCAAATATTAGGTTGAGAAATTAGAGTTAACTAAAACATTAAAAAATTCCAGCCAAGGCAGGAGTTGAGCAAGTCCAATTTGTTCTTTTGTGACAGTGGTGTTGGTGGTGGTGCAGGATTTAAAAAAAAAAATAATTCTACAACTGTTATCCAGTGATCCCTGCTAAAAATGTATCTGTGTGTCAGAGGAAGTCAAGTTAAATAATTTGCTGATACTCCCAGTCGTGATTCTTCTATGAAGTAATGGCTACTTGGGGCAAGGTGATGAGAAAGGGCCAGTGCCAACAGTAAGCAGTCAACACTTTCATGAGAGCAAAGGGGGCAAAGATTGGTAAGAAGAAAAGAGCATAATGAAATGGAGCCACCAGAGCACCAACCTTTTGGTTAATAACTACAAATCCTTTATTAGATTCACCACAAACTTTTCTCTTCAGTGCTATAATTTTGTTAACTCTGTCTTCAATGAACTTTCTCTCAGCTTGTACAAACTTTTCCCTTTCATCAGCACTTTTGTAGAAGAATCCTGAGTTTACTTCTCTGGGGACAAATAAAAATGGCTCGTTACTGCACGATATTTACAGGCAAAATACCAGAGTTAAAGCTTTATCAAGTCTTAATCAAGCCAGTAAAAGCAATTGATGGCCACAAATATTCAGCATAGTATTGGTTTTAATTTAGTAATCTGGATCAGGCATTATTTTGAATACCATTAAACAGAATTATAAGTTACAATCTCTAGGAGATATTAAAATACTAATATCACCTGATTCTGCCCATCTCAGCTCATCTACTGCTGAACCCCCTCATTCAAGCCTTTGTTACCTCTGGATTCAACAATTCCAACTTAATCTTGGCTGGTCTCCCACATTCTACCCAATGTAAACTTTAAATCATTCAAAACTCTGCTGCCTATGTTTTAACTCACAGCAAGTCTTGATTACCCATCATCCATGTGCTTGTTGATCCACACTGACTCCCAATCAAACAACATCTTGATTTTAAAATACTCATTATTTTCAAATCCCTCCATGGTCTTACCATCCCTCCCATCTTTAATTTCCTCCAACCCCACAACTTTGAGATATCTGTGCTCATCTAATTTTGGCACCTTGAGCATCTCCGATTTTACTGGCTCCACTATTGGTGGCTGTGCCTTCAGTTGCCTGGGCCCCAAGCTCTGGCACGCTCTTCCTAAACCTCCTTACCCTGCTTTCCTCCTTTAAGAAACGTACTAAAAACTACCTCTTTGACCAAGCTTTTGGTTATCTGATCTAATATCTCCTTATGTGGCTTAATGTCATATTTTGTTTTGTAATGCTCTTATCAAGCACATTGGGATGTTTTATTACATTGACGGCACTATATAAATATAAGTTGTTATAACAATAGATTCACCAAGACAAGACAAAGAAATTCAATGCCCTTTAATCTAAATTCCTGCTCTCAACAGACTTGCTATAAAGGAAATAGGTACTTCTACCATAAAACTTGTGGTTTTAATTCAGTTTAACTTCAGGAATTGCAAAGCCTGACTGCACCTACGTCTTTTCATACTCCAGTGAAACATTGCAGGTAAGAATGTAAGCATCTTCTACTCTTTTCTTCATATCTGGGTGACGAGCACCATGATCCAACACCAGTCCTCTCACCAGGCTACAAAATGAAAAGTTCCAGTTATAATCATTACTCAGAAAGGGAATAATCATGAAAGGAATACTTGAATCAATATAAAACTAGATTCAAATAAACAGACTCCACTAACTTAAGTGCTGGTAGCTCTCTTATCTGTCAGTCAGAAGGTTGTAAGTTCAAGCCCACTCTAGGACTTGAGCACAAAACTCAAGGTCAATACTTGAATACAATACTGAGGGCACGCTGCACTGCCAGAAGTGTTGTCTTTTGGACGATATGTTAAACCTGACTGCCATCTCATGGAAATTTAAAAGATCCCATGGCACTATTGTGAAGTGCCAAGAGTTATCCCCAGTGTCCTGGCTTATATGTATCCTTCAATCAACTTTACAAAACAGGTTATCTGGCGATTATCACACTTTTGTTTCTGTAAATTTGCAGTCCACAAATTGGCTGCTATGTTTTCTACATTACCAGTAACTACACGTCTCCAGTACTTAATTGGCCGGAGTGTAAAGTGCTTTGAGATTTCTGGTGGCCATGAAAGACAAAATATAAATGCGAATGCTAGGCAATGACAATCTCCAACAAGAGAGAATGTAACCATCTTGCCTTGACATTCAATGGCATTACCATCGCTGAATCCCCACTATCAACATCCTGGGAGTTACCATCGACCAAAAACCGAACTGGACCAGCCACATAAATACTGTGGCTACAAGAGCAGATCAAGGGCAGGGAATCCTGCAGCAAGTAACTCGCCTCCTGACCACCAAAGCCTGTCCACCATCTACAAGGCACAAGTCAGGAGTGTGATGGAATACTCCTCACTTGCCTGGACGAGTGCAGCTTCAACAACACTTAAGAAGCTTGACACCATCCGGGACAAAGACACCCGTTTGATTGGCACCACATCCACCACCTTCAACATCCATTCCCTCCGCAACCGATGGACAGTGGCAACAGTGTGTACCACCTACTGCAGAAACTCATTAAGGCTCCTTCAATAGCACCTTCCAAATCCGTGCCCTCTACCACCTAGGTCAAGGGCAGCAGACACATGGGAACACCACCACCTGGAAGTTCCCCTGCCAGCCACTCACCATCCTGATTTGGAAATATATCGCCGTTCCTTCACTGTCACTGGGTCAAAATCCTGAAACTCCCTTCCTAACATCACTGTGGGTGTACCTACAAAACATGAACTGTAGTGGTTCAAGAAGGCAGTTCACCACCACCTTCTCAAGGGTAATTAGGGATGGACAATAAGGCGTAGCCGGCGACGCCCACATCCCATGAACAAATATAAAGTCTCTCCTGTTTACTTTTTAATCCATTCATAAAAAATTTGTTATATAATGATATTGGAGAGATGGTGGTATAGTAGTAATGTCACTGAACTATTGAGCCAGAGGCCTAGGCTGCTGCCCTGGGTTCAAATCCCACCATGGCAGCTGGTGGAATTTAAAGTCAATTAATTAATTTAAAAAATGGAAAATGAAAGCTGGCCTCAGTACCATGAAGCTATCATTAGTTGTCATAAAAACCTATCCGGTTCACTAATGTCCTTTAGGAAAGGACTTCTGCTATCTGGCCTACATGGAACTCTACACCCACAGCAACGTGGCTGACTTATAACTGCTCTGTGAAGTGGTCTAGCAAGCCACACAGCTCAAGCGCAATTAGGGATGGACAACAAATGTTGGCCTTCGCAGTGGCACCCACATCCCATGAAGTACGAAAAAAATACCAAGTAGTCCTGTGTTGCTGCTTCATCAGGTTGACACCTCATTTTTATGTATGCTTGGCGGTGCTCCTGAAGTACATGAAGGTCCTTGAGAAGGTGCGAGGATTTACCAGAATGGGTCCACTGATAAGGGATTTTAATGACAAAGGTTAGGTTGGAGAAGCTGGGGTTGTTCTTGGAGCAAAGGAGGTTGAGAGGAAATCTGATAGAGATTATGAAGGTAGACAAAGAAAAGGTACTCTTCTCAGCCGATTTCACAGAGACAAGTTGACACAGATTTAAGGTTTTGGTGAAGGGATACAGGGGAGAATAAGAGGGAGAATTTTTTTTATGTAGCAAGTGCCAATGGCCCGGAACTCGCTGCCCATGAGGTTGGTGGAAGTGGACACAATGATTTCAAAAGGAAATTGTAAAGGTACCTGAAGGAAGTAAACTTGCAGAGATACAGAGATAAAATGGGGAATCAGTCAGGCTGGATTAATCTACAGAGAGCAGGTCTGGACTTGATCGGCTGAATGGGTCTCCTTTTGAGCTGTTATGACTCTATAAGTGACATTATGACACACTTATGAGCTACAGCCTTACCCATCGACAATGATGTTCCACAATTACCTGATGCAGAGATCAATGCAAGGTTCTCAGAAAAACTCAACCTGATCAAGTGCTGATGCTTCAGAAAGAGCTCCTGTTGAGCAACAGTTAAGTTCAGTTTCAAACCAAAGGCAGTTTTAAATTTGTGCTGCTTTACAATTAGAGCCTCTATAATTCTGAAACACCTCCAAGCTCATGTTCGAACAGCCTGCGTGAAATTATTAATCTTAACCTCTTCCAATAACTTTAAATTTGATGACAGTTTGTCACCAACTCCCCATCCAGATGAAATATCTTTCCCTTCACTCCATCAAAACCCTTAATGCTTTTAAAAAGACCTCAGATTTCCTCCTAGCCACTGCAGCTCAAGTGAAAACAGGTCCAAGTATCTTGTTCCTCCTCATAATTGTTTTGTTTCCCAAGCCTGTTTCATTGCGTTAATCTACACTGTATACTCCATGTGTTTAATATTCTTTTTTATGGAAATATATAAATATTATTGAAACATAAGTATTACAAAAAAATGCTGTTGAAGCATTCATCTTGCACTCATCAGGACAGAATTTGCAAGAATACCAACTGTAAAGGGAACAACAATTTATACTGCATGAGAACAGAACTCATGCAAGAGCGCCGAGCTGATGGGTATGATAGGATTCGTCCTCTCAGCTCACGGTGTCCGCATATGTATGGGCTGCCCAAGACACACAAAAGTTATGTCCCTTTACGTTCTATCTTATTCATGACTGGTTCTGCACAACATGAATTGGCCAAAGGGTTGTTACAACCTGTTCCAAGCAAGTTTTCCACATACACGGTAAAGAGTTTCTTCACCTTTGTGAAGACCATACAGGACTTGCATATCAATAGCAATGCCGTGTCCATTCAACATTGCTAGCCTATTCACCATTGTATCGCTCAAGGAAGCCATAGACATTTGCAGCATGTCACAATACTATAGCGATCTAGATATACCATTGTTTGAATCTATGTATTCATTGAACAATTGAACTCAGCAACTCGTGCAGTTGAGTTCAGTTTTAACCACACTATGTATGCCCAAACAGATGGGTGTTGCCATCGGATCCTGTTGGCCCAGCTCTCGCAAACATCTTTGTCTGTTTCCACGAGAAACACGTCTTTGATGGAATGACACTTAACCTCATGCCCCTTGCATATTTCCGATATGTAGATGATACATGTTATTTTTGAATTTGCGGCTACATGCTAGAATTTCCGTACACACCTAATGGGCTCATCCTGCGCTCAAATTCACCTTTGAAATAGAACAGTCAAATTAGCTCCCTTTTTTAATGTGCTAGTTGAGAATGGGTTCTCTACTACTGTCTACCACAAGCCTAATTTCATGGATCAATATACATATTTGGATTCCTACAATTCCACGCACTCCAAGATTGGCCTTACCGGCAACCTCAAATAGGGCCCCAAGGCATTTTCTCACCTTGCAAACTTGATAGGGCGCAGTAAAACAATCCTGATCAGATCATTACTCGTTGTATATCATGCAAACTCATGAATGGGCTTAAGGCTGTCACTTACGGTCCTGAAAAGTGCCCCCATCTACCTCAGATTACCCTGGAAGGGTAAGGTGTCTCAAAACTTTGAGCAACAAGTGAAGTTAGCCATTTCATGCTTTACTACACAGTAGCAGTCGCTAACGGGATACTGCTATCAAGCCAAAAAGACTTTCTACCTATCACACAAACGAGTAATGTGGTACAGAAATTTCAGTGCCAGTGCAATGTCAGATATGTAGGTTGCACATCTTAACAACTGGCTGATCAGATGAAACTGCATGTCCCTTCAGCTGTTCGCAACAGGCAAAGCACTGACTGTACTCAACCGGCCTGTGCTTGCAAAACTCAAAACAGTGTCCAACATTAGATGTGATTCTGCGAAAGGACAACATTTGCTAAACAATCATGATTCTACTAAGAATTACACTGAAATCCAATTTAAGATTACCAGTCAGGCTCGCAGTGTGGCTCACTTACCCATGCTAGAAGCCACATATATTCGCACACAGGGCCCTGTCCTTTGCAGACAGAAGGAGCATGTCTACGCATTGCACCTTTTTCCAACTAAACAAAAGCTTGGGGGACTGCCATTCCCTGGTTCATTTCCCACAGTAATGCCTTCACCAATCAGAATCAAACTGCCTGGCCTGATATTAAACAAAGGCTTGGCAGATAACTGTTCCCTGGAGCATTCTCCATGGCAATCCCTCTACCCATCAGAGTCCACTTGCCAACCAATCAGCACTCTCTTCTCATTGTTGTTTCCTTTACAATTTGTAGTCTTGCGAGTTCTGTGCTGATGAGTAAAAGACGAAAAGCTTCAACAGTATGTCTCTTTTTTCAGGAATACTCAAGTTCTGTACTACCAAATGACTATTTGAAACACAAGATGCTGGACACTGTTTTGAGTTTTGCAAGCACAGGCTGGTTGAGTACAGTCAGTGCTTTGCCTGTTGTGCACAGCTGAAGGGACGTGCGGTTTCATCTGATCAGCCAGTTGTTAGGATGTGCAACCTACATATCTGGCATCGCACTGGCACTGAAATTTCTATACCACATTACTCGTTTGTGTGATAGGTAGAAAGTCTTTTTGGCTTGATAGCAGTATCCTGTTAGCGACTGCTACTGGGTAGATGCTGAGAAAATGTTTTCTCTCATGGAGGGGGGAGACTAGAACTATAGGACACAGTTTAAAAATAAGGGGTCTCCCATTTAAGACAGCAATGAGGTGGAATTTTTTCTCAGAGTTATTATGTTTTTTAATTTCTCTTCCTCAGAGAGCAGTGGAATTACTAAAGGCCGAGTTAGACAGCTTTTTTAGCAACAAGGGAGTGAAGCTTTATTGGCAAGGGGGAAGCAACAGTAGAAAAGTGGAATTAAGGCCACAATCTCATTGAAGGGCGAAGCAGGCTCAAGGGGTCAAATGGCCTGCTCATACCCCATTGACACTTATTTTCAGCCACATATAAGGAAGCGCTGTCTACAGTGCATACAGGAAGCAGAGAGTCTTGTGGATAGTGTGTTTCAGTAGGTGGCCATCCCACAGCTACAAATGAGTTCAGGAGGAAAATCTCCAAGCATAGTGCAGAAAGAACGGAATTAAATGGAGGAAAAAATGTCAACAAGCATGGTGTTAGAATGCAAGGCATGTTAAATAGGATTGACAATTTACAAGTGCAGGTTGCCACATAGCATTGATATAATAACTAAAATGGAGACCAGGCTTAAACATGGGATAGAATGGGGACTAATCATTTTAGTTAGTGGATTAAGGTGGATTGGGAAGGGAAAAAAAAAGGTTCCATTGTACTGACATACTAGAGTTCAAAGATTAAATCTATTTGGTTGGAGAATCAAGTAGACCCTCATATATTGAGCAGGACATAGAGAGGAAATCTGAGAGCAAATTTTAAAGTCATGTTAAAATAAGAGCAATAGGTTTGAAGTACCCTAACATAGACTGTGGAGAAAAAACAGCGAATGTGTGTTTCCAGCCCAACAAGAAATGAAGCAAAGCTGGATTTAGTTCTGGAAAATAAAGGCTAGTGTTGCAGAGGGAAAACACCTGGGTAACAGTGATCATAATGCAAGTAGATTTAAAGCAATTACAGAAAGGGACAAGGGAAAAAAGATGTGAAATTCCACAGTAACTAAACTTCAAAAGGGAATAAAAGAACAAAACAAAGGCCTTAAATAAGGTGGAGGGCATTTATCCCTGCATGTTGTATTCAGACGGTTGCCATCTAGCCATTCATGCCTCATATGGACACAACCTTTGTTTCTTTATCCATTACCACCCTTTTTGGCTGTTGCATCTTGAAATCTTTTGTTAGATAATCTCCTCTGCCCTTCAACCTATCACAGACCTTCCCTTTAGTCCTCCCTGCCCCTTCCCCTTCTACTGGCTTAAAAACTCTTACATTTCTATCTTTCTTCAGTTCTGATAAAAGGTCACTCAATCCAAAACATTAACTCTGTTTCTCTCTGCAAACTTGCTGAGTATTTCCAGCATACGCTTTCATGTACTACCAACTTGACCTGCCAGTGAGATGATCACCTCTTGGAATATGCATTCCAGGAACCCTTCACACATCGTGTGCGCCCAGCTTTTCCAACTTAAAAAGCAGCAGCTTGAGAACAAGGACTCAGACCTAACTCCTGCACGTGTGGTCTTTTTAGTCACAGATGAATCTGGGATTGTCCTTATTATGGTCTGTTCTTAGTACAGGCATGTACCATCCTGAACAGTCTCCCAAAATAGCTTGAAGATAAAGTGACTTAACCCTTGAAACATAACTCACAACTGCATCTCAAAGCTGAGGCTAAATTCCACAGTCCTAGCTTTTGTGCTGCACCGGAGTCATGCCATTAGCACAAAAACTTACACACTAGCCCGAAAAACAGAAAAACAAATTAGACGAGTTAATCGCATTAACTTTGTAAATACTTAACTCAAACCAACCCTAAGCTAAACCCCAACCTAAATTCAACATTGAGGATTGTTTGGACAAGAAATGGAAATTAGTAAAAATAGAAATGACAAATTAGAAACCAACTTTCAATAATGGAGCCAATAATAAAAAAAACCTAGCAGTCTACAACTCAGCCTGCAGGACTCCAAAACAAGGGTGCTGTTTCTACAGCTTAAAATTCACTCCAAAAGAATAAATCCACTAACATAAGAGCACTAGAACAGCATTCTGCCAAGAATAACCAGTTCCAAAGGTCTCCTTTGAGTAACAAACTTGTTCCACATTTAATACTTTGAGCTACACTTTACTAAAATTGGTAGCAAAATTTAAACAGCAAATTTAGAGTCCAAACATTCTAAGTTGGTCCCTAACCATTGACTGAAAGGTTCTGTTGTAAACTTCCTGCCATCAACTTTTATTAGCTGATACTTACTTTGTGTCACTCTCAGTTTTGTGCTTCATCTCCATAATCTCAACCATGAAGAGATCAATGGGTTCATTTGGTTTCTTCACTGCCAGCACAGCATCAACTACAGCCTAAAAGAGATCAAACATTATATAGTTGGATGTTAATTTCACATAACAACCAATTATATTGTGCACATCACAATTTTAATACTTTCTAGAAGTAGAATCTTTACACAATTAAACTGCAACCGTGAGAGAAACAGTTCCAAGACTGTTACATTGCAGCAGTATGTTACTTTACTCGTCCTATGAATTATTGCCAAGAATCAAACTAGACAAAGAAAACAATCTTGTGTGCCATTAGGTTAAAGACCACAGGATAATTGGTATAGGGTGTGCAGACATAATTTAGTCTCTAGCTTAAAATTATCACATTTTTATATAAATCCAATATAATTCCAAGATCCATGTTTATTATGGAAACATGCTGAAATAAAGATGTCACATTGCTCTTCCCACCAGTGGTGGTGCTGTGCCATCTCTATGAGGGGTATAATTAATATGTGACAAATTTATATGGTCAGTTTCCATATGAAGGTGGTCATTGCAATTTGTAATCGAAAAAGTTTTAACATATTATAGATTTTGAAATATCCATATCAAGAAAACCTTGTATTCACCTTCTGAATGTTGCTGTGACAGGACAGAGCACCAATTTCAATCAAGTGAAAATACTCTAGCATGATGTCTGACTGCTTTAACTATAGAAGAGCTAATGCAGAATTCTGTCATGCACAGCTAACACCTGATTACTTGCCTACTTGCCAATATGCATCTAGGACAGAAAGGAAATGAGGGACATATCTTAACTGGCAATAGCAATCTTTTGAATAATAAAATATGATGCTGCACTGAAGACTGAGAACAAATTTTAAATACCTCTGTTAAGACATCTGCCAATTCTCTGTGCACCTTTGTGCGCAATGATGTCCTGGCAACATTGAGAAGTGTCTCTCTATCCATCTCTTTGGTTACTTTCACCTGCTCCAAAATCTCAAGGGCCTTTTCTTTAGCTGCTTCAAACCCTTCAGTCACAATCCTGGGATGCAAGCCCTGAAAAGAAATGACACGTTGCACATAAAAATTCAAATCTCAGAAAATTTTGCTGAACAAATTACATCATGATGCAATTCTAAAATTGGAGGAATTTAGAATTCAGCAAAGGAGGTCCAAGAAACTGATAAAGAAAGGGGAGAGAATATGAATCCAACAAAGCGAGAAACAAAGGCGGACTGTTAAAGCTTCTTTAGGTAGGAAAGGATCAGATTAGCAAGGACAAATGTGGGTCCATTATGGGAGGAGACAAGAGAATTTATAATAGAGAATAGGGAAATGCTAGAGAAACTAAACAATTACTTTGTGTCTATATAGAAAACCTTGCAGAAACACTAGGGAACCAAGAAGCTTGTGAAAATGAGGAACTGAAAAAAGGAACTTTATTAATATAAAGAGGTAGTGCTCAAAAAATTAATTGAAGGTTGATAAATCCCCTGGACCTGATGAACCACATCCCAGAGTGTTGAAGGAGATGGCTATAGAGATAGTGGATTCATTGATGGTTATCTTTCAAAATCTGAGACTGGAAAGTAGCAAATGTAACCCAATCATTTAAAGAGGGAGGGAGAGAGAAAACAGAGAATTACAGACTTGTTAGTTTGATGTTAACTGTAGGGAAAATGTTCCATTATAGAGAATGTATAACTAGACATTTGGAAAATAACGACATGGTTAGGCAGTCAACATGGATTTATGAAGGAAAATCATGTTTAACGAACCTGTTGGAATTTTTTGAGGATGTTACTTGTAGCATAAAAGGAGAGCCAGTGGATGTGTTGTATTTGGATTTGCAAAAGAGTTTTGATAAGATTGCCACATAGGTTAGTAAACAAAATTAGAGCATATGGGATTGGGGATAAAAGACTGGTATGGTTTGAGACTTGGTTGACAGACAGAAAACAGAGAGTAGGAATAAATGGGTCATTATCAGGATGTCAGGCTGTTACTAATGGGATACTGCAAGGATCAGTGCTTGGGCTACAGTTGTTCACAATCTATATCAATAATTTGGATGGGGGGACCAAATGTAATATTTACAAGTTTTCTTATGACACAAAACCAGGTAGGAATGCAAGTTGTGAGGAGGATGCAAAGAGATTCAAGAGGACTTGGACAGGCTATTTCAGACTGAGATGAGGAGGAATTTCTTCACTCGGAGGGGGGGGTGAATCTTTGGAATTCTCTACTCCAGAGGGCTGTGGAAACACAATCATTGAACATGTTCCAGACAGAAATCTGGATAATAATGATATCAAGGGATATGGAGATAGTGCAGGAAAATGGCATGGAGCAAGCTCAATGGGCTGAATGGCCTAGTCCTTCTCCTATGTTCTTAACTCTTCAACCAGAGTTCTCGATGCTTGTTTCTGGCTTGTTGCATATTTGATTTTAGCAGCTCTGCTGGCTACGCAGTCCCTCCCTGAGCACTGGAATTCACTCTCAGAATGCCACTCTTTCCTCTTTTTAAGAAACTCTTTAAAAATGACGACCTAAAAACTCACTTGACCTAATACCTATTCCTTACCTTGGGCGATGGCGTAGTAGCATTTTGCTGGACTAGTAATGCAGAGACCCAGGATAATGCTCTGGGGACCCGGATTTAAAAGACCCAGGATAATGCTCTGGGGACCCGGGTTCAAATCCCACCATGTGGAATTTGAATTCAATAAAAATCTGGAATTAAAGGTCTAATGATGACCATGAAATCATAATCAATTGTAAAAATCCATCTGGTTCACTAATGTCCTTTAGGGAAGGAAATCTACCAACCTTACCTGGCCTACATGTGACTCTAGACCCACAACAATGTGGTTGACTCTTAAAATGCCCACTGAAATGGCCTAGCAAGCCACTCAGTTCTATCAAACTGCTAGCAAGTCACAAAAAAATGAAACGCAACTGGATGGACCACTCGGCATCAACCTAGGCACCAGAAATGACAACAGCATTCTATCGACCCTGCAAAGTCCTCCTTACTAAAATCTGGGGGCTAGTGCCAAAATTGGGAGAGCCGTCTCACAGACTAGTCAAGAAACAGCCTGACAGTGATCCTCACAGAATCATACCTTACAGATAATGTCCCAGACACCACCATCACCACCCCTGGGTATGGACAGACCCAGCAGAGGTGGCAGCACAGCGGTATACAGTCAGGAGGGAGTTGCCCTGGGAATCCTCAACATGGACTCTGGATTCCATGAAGTCTCATGGCATCAGGTCAAACATGGGCAAAGAAACCTCCTACTGATTACCACATACCACCCTTCCCCACCTCAGCTGATGAATCGGTGCTCCTCCATGTTGAACATCTCTTGGAGGAAGCACAAGGGTGACAAAGGCACAGAATGTACTCTGGGTGGGGGACCTCAATAGCCATTACCAAGAGTGGCTCAGCAGCACAACTACTGACCGAGCCTTAAAGCTGTTAGATTGGGTCTGCGGCAGGTGGTGAGGGAAGCAAGAGGGAAAAACATACTTGACCTCACCCTCACCAACCTGCCTGCCAAGATGCATCTGTCCATGACAGTATCAGTAGGAGTGACCATCACACAGTCGTTGAGGAGACGAAGCCTCACCTTCACACTGAGGATACCCTCCATCTAGCAACTCAAGACTGCATCCATGAGGCGCTGTGGGTCATCAGCAGCAGCAGAATTGTACTCGAACACAATCTGTAACCTCATGGCCCAGCATATCCACCACTCTACCGTTACCATCAAGCCAGGGGATCAACCCTGGTTCAATGAAGATTGCAGGAGGACATGCCAGGAGCAGCAGCAGACATACCTAAAATTGAGGTGTCAACCTGGTGAAGTTATAACACAGAATTACTTGCGTGCCAAACAGCATAAGCAGGTGACAGGGTTAAGTGATCCTACAACCAACTGATCAGATCTCAGTCCTGCTACATCCAGTTCTGAATGGTGGTGGACAATAAAATATCCCCATCCTCAATGATGGAGAAGCCCAGTACATCAGTGCAAAAGATAAGGCTGAAGATAAGGCATTTGCTACAATCTTCAGCCAGAAGCGCCGAGTGGATGATCCATCTCGGCCTCCTCCAGAGGTCCCCAGCTTCACAGTCTTCAGCCAATTCGATTTGTTCCACGTGATATCAAGAAACAGCCGAAGGCACTGGATACAGCAAAGGCTATGGGCCCTGACAATATTCCGGCAATATTACTGAAGACTTGTGCTCCAGAACTTACCACGCCTCTAGTCAAGCTGTTCCAGTACAGCTACAACACTGGCATCTACCCAGCTATGTGGAAAATCGCCCAGGTATATCCTGTACACAAAAGCAGGACAAATCCAACCCGGCCAATTACAGTCCCATCAGTCTACTCTCAATCATAAGTAATGGAAGGGGTCATCAACAGGGCCATTAAGCTGTACTTGCTTAGCAATGACCTGCTCACTTTGGGTTCCGCCAGGGCCACTCAGCTCCTGTCCTCATTACAGCCTTGGTTTAAACATGGACAAAAGAGATGAACTCCCAGTGTGAGATGAGAGTGACATCAAGGTCGTAAATGGGAATCAGGGGGAAAACTCTCCGTTGGTTGGAGTCATACCTAGTACAAAAGGAAGATGGTTGTGGTTGTTGGAAGTTAGTTATCTCAGCTCCAGGACATCACTGCAAGAGTTCCTCAGGGTAGTATCCTTCAGCTGGTTATCTTCAGCTGTTTCAACAATGACCTTCCTTCCATCATGAGGTCAGAAGTAGGGATGTTCGCTGATAATTGCAGTGTTCAACACCATTTGCGACTCCTCAGATACTGACGAAGTCCATGTCCAAAAGCAGCAAGACCTGGACAAAATCCAGACTTGGGCTGACAAGTGGCAAGTAACATTCGTGCCACAATTGTCAGACAATGACCATCTCCAACAAGGGAGAATCCAACCATCGCGCCCTTAATGTGGCATTACCATCACTGCACCCCCCACTATCAACATCCTGGGAACCCCTATTGGCCAACACTATTGGCCAGAAACTGGACTAGCCATATAAATACTGTGGCTACAAGAGTAGGTCACAGGTTAGGAATCGTGCGACAAATAACTCACCTCCTGACTCCCCAAAGCCCATCCACAATCAACAAGGCACAAGGCAGGAGTGTGATGGAATACTCTCCACTTGCCTGGATGAGTACAGTTCCAACAACACTCAAGAAGCTTGACACCATCCAGGACAAAGCAGCCCACTTGATTGGCACCACATCCACAAACATTCACTCCCTCCCCACCGATGCACAGTAGCAGTGTATATTATTTACAAGATGCACTGCAGGAACTTGCCAAGGCTCCTTAAACAGCATCTTCCAAACCCACAACCGCCGCCATCTAGAAGGACAAGGGCAGCAGATACATGGGAACACCACCACCTGGAGGTTCCCCTCCAAGTCACTCACCATCCTAAATTGGAAATATATCGCTGTTCCTTCATTGTCTCTGGGTCAAAATCCTGGAACTCCCTTCCTAACACCAATGTGGGTGTACCTATACCACATGGACTGCAGCAGCTCAAAAAGGCAGCTCACTATCACTTTCTCAAGGACAATTAGGGATGGGAAATAAATGCTGGCCCAGCCAGCGAAGCCCACATACCATGAATGAATTTTTTAATTAAAAATTTTTTTTGAAAAGGGTCCTGAAGTCCCTTGGGCTATTTTGCTATTTTAAAGCATCAAATAAAACCAAGATGCTGTTTAAATGCAAATAATTATGTATTTAATTTACAGCATTGTTATTAAAAACAAAATACACCGATTGAACACTTTCATGCCATGACACTTCAAAGTACAAAGACATTCTCCAGTAACACAAGATTCCAAACCCAGGGGGCAGCTTCTTAATTGACTTCTGCAAGGTCCAAGCATTTCTAAATACCCACACTTATTTATCGGTCCCTTTTCGGCCAGAAATTCAATTTTGTGACATTCCCAGGTAGGGATTGCATGACAATTGCCCGCAAAATTCAAACTTCTAATGGGCAATTGCCCTGCAATGAGAGTCATTTGAAAATGCCAACTAACTCTCAAACTAACTTTGAATGTTCCTGACTGTTTCTGGGTAATTCCTAATGTAGAACAATCAGAAGAATTATAGCTTTTGGGTAACTATTGTACTGACCTCCCAACAGGAAGATCACCACCCCCCCACAGACCCCGCAACTACACCCACCTGTCCCAACATACATGGGACCTCTTGACTACACCACCCTGCCCCCACCAAACTATCCAACTCCCTGCCGAGTGACCCTCCTCCGACTACCCAACCACCAACCCCCACCAACAATCTTCCCCGCTTATACACTTACCTTCTCCCTGGCGGGATCTTTAAACTTACCTGGTACCATAAAAAAGGGGGCATAAAGGGGCATGGCTTCTTTGCTTTCAACTGAACTGTCCTTGACCTGTGTTGGAAGAGATAGGATCGCCTGGGTTTGAAGTTAAGTAACTATGAGCAGATCGGCAATACCAATTGCCACCCCACAGGAAGTTATGGCCCTTTATTCCATGCCATTTAAGAATGGGGACTGCCATCATTGGTGAACATTCCTCCATACCACTGTAAGACAATCTGCCATGGTCACATTAGAACTTGAATCAAAACAAATGCTCCAAATTGCCTGTATGACAGCTCCGCTGAGAATCATATTACATGCACCTCAAAAGTATTAACTTAACAAAACCATAACCATTTGTTACCTCTGAAATGTAGAGATCTGCTTGTTTCAGCAGCTCGCCAATAATGAGCACATTGGAAGTGGTGCCATCACCAGTCATATCATCCTGAGCTGTAGCCACTTTAGCAATTAAAGAGGCTGTTGGGTGTTGTATTTGCTGCAATGGAATAATTGGTATATTCAAAAATAATTTTTTTTTTTTTTTTTACACATTCCACTGACATGCGTGGATTTATTATTTCTTACTGATCCTATAAAACAGATGAAATCATTTTTCATTAGATTGAGGAACATAAGAACAGAAAGATGTCATTCAGCTCAAGCTTATTCACCATTCAATCAGATCGTGGCCAATCTGTATCTTAACTCCAAAACCTACTTAGGTTCTATATCTCTTAATAACCTTCCCAACAAAGATCTATTAATCCTAATTTTTCAACTGACCCTCCACACTCAGCATCTTTTTGATGGAGTGATCCAGATTTCCTCTGACCTTTGTGAGGTACTTGTGACACCCTGAATGGCTTAGCTCTAATTTTAAGACTGTGCCCCCACCACGAGCAGAAATAATTACCTTTCTTATCTACTCCAACAAATGCTTGGTAATCAGATCTCCTACAAATATTAAATGAAGAATGACAATGCAAGTTTTTTCAATTTCTTTCCCCAGTTGAAGCAATCTATGAATATACTGTACTACAACTTGGCTTGAATAATACATCTCCCCTTGTTGGCAGCATATGGTATCGCTGAGCCAAGTCACTATGGCCTGGTCTCTTATTCCTAACCTTGCGAAAATGCACAGATATGGACACCCCAGACATTCAAGACTAGTACAAGTTGCAATGCCAACTGAATGAACTATTAGCATTCATGAACCCCACCTCACCATCCTCGGAAAAAGCTAAGCGAGTTTTCATTTCATTCAGCTGGAGAATTCCAGTACCTCAGCCACTAAACCAGCATACGGCCTCAAACTCAACTTAGTTTACTAATTTTTCAATTAATTGTACAAGACTATTTAAACTTGTGAGATAGTTGTAGAAATAAATCTATTTCAATTTGTTTGGCACATTTAATGTATGAACTGTCCAGGAGCATTATAAAACAAAGCATGACACACAAGGAGATATTAGGTCAAAAGTTTAGTCAAAGCCACAGGTTTTAAGAAGTGTCTTAAAAAGGAAAAGTGGAGCAGACACTTCTAGGAAGGGGCTTGGATAACTGACCACCAACAGTCCAGCAATTATGATTGGGAATGTACAACAGGCCAAAATTCCAGGAGTGCAGGTATTTTGGAGGGTTATGGGGGCTGGAGGAGATTACAGGGATATGGAAGGATAATGCCATGCAGGGATTTGAAAACAAGGATGTAAATTTTAAAATCAAGAAGTTGCTTGACTAGGATCTAATGAAGGTCAGTGAGCACAGGAGGGGGAAGGGGAAGGGGACTTGGTGCAATGAAGGATCGAGAAGATGACAGCACAGATTTAAAGTAAATGGCAAAAGAAGCAATGGTGACATGAGGAAAAACCTTTTCAAGTGGCAAGTGGTTAGAATCTGGAATGCAGTGTGTAGTGTGGTGGACAGATTCAATCGAAGCATTCAAAGGATTAGATTGTTATCTGAAAAGGAAGAATGTGCAGGGTTATGGCAAAGGGTGGGGCAATGGCACTAGGTAAATTGTTCATTCGGAGAGCCAGAGCAGGAATGACAAGGCGAATGGCCTCTTTTTGTGCTGTAACAATTCTGTGAGGTTAAAACACAGGCAGCAGAGTTTTGCATGATCTCAACTTTATGGAAGGTAGAATGTGGGAGACCAGCCATGAGTGTATCGGAATAGTCAAGATAACAGGTAACAGAGGAATGGCTGACGGTTCCAGCAGTAGGTGACCTGAGACAGGGACAAAGTCAAGGTGGAAAAAGGCAGCACAGATGAGGTTGGAAGCTCACCTTAGGATCAAATGTGACTAAGGTTGGAAACAGTCTGGCTTAATCTCATCGACAGTTGCCATGGAGAGGAATGGAGTCAGTAGTTAGGGAGCAGGGTTTGGAACAGGGACTGAAAACAATAGCTCCAGTCTTGCCAATATTCAACTGGAGTAAATTTCTGCCCATCCAGTATTGGATGTTGGATAAGCAGCCTGATAATTCCACAATACTAGGTATGACAATGTCTGATGAACTTGGTGGAAGGAAAACACTGTTGACACAGTTACATTTACAGTAATAAAAACAAAAAAACTGCAGATGCTGGAAATCCAAAACAAAATCAGAATTACCTGAAAAAACTCAGCAGGTCCGGCAGCATCAGCAGAGAAGACAAGAGTTGACGTTTCGAGTCCTCATGACCCTTCGACAGAACTTGAGTTCGAGACTTGGACTCAAGTTCTGTCGAAGGGTCATGAGGACTCGAAACGTCAACTCTTTTCTTCTCCGCTGATGCTGCCGGACCTGCTGAGTTTTTCCAGGTAATTCTGATTTTGTTTTACATTTACAGTAATGCGAGTTTCAAACTCCCATGGCACATAATTTTCAAAATGTCCACCCAAATTATGACTTCATTTACTTACAACAATATGCAGCTGCATTTCCCCAGCTGTGTAATTATGAATATTTTCATGGGAACTATGCTACACTTACCATTTCATGCAGCAAAACATTACCATCTTTGGTAAGCTTGATATCTCCAGCACCAGAAACGAGCCTAAGAAAAAACGATTGAGCGAGTGAACTGAAATTCAAATGGCATTTATTGCATCCTCTGTGCAATTGCAAAATTCGCACAATGAACTTGGAAATGGATGAAGCCACAAACTATTAAATGTGTAAGTCCCCCAGTCCTTCACTAGACTGTCAACTGGATCACAGCCCCACACGATCTCACCAAAATGCCTCATGATCTAATCCCAGCCTCCTCTCCGCCCACACCCACTCGCTCCCTCCCCTTCCCCCAACACTCAAGGCTCATTCCTAGCAATCACCCTCCCCCCGTATTTCCCCCTTCCGGATTCCTCATTCCTCCTCCCCACCCCATCCCGTATTCCCCCTCTACCCCACCGTTTTCCTCTCTCTCTCCTTCCCCCCATTTTCCCATCTCTCTTCCCTCCCTCCATTCCCCCCACTTTCTCCCTCCCCCCCCCTCTTTCTCCTCCCCTCCGTTTTCCCCTCTCCCCCTTCCATTTTCCCCTCCGCTCCGTTTTCCACTTCTCTCCTCCCCCTCCGTTTTCCCCTCCTCCCCCCGTTTCCCCACTCTCTCCTCTCCCCATTCCCCCCACTCTCTCCTACCCAACCCCTCGTTCCCCCTCTCTCTCCTCCCCCTGGTTCCCTCTCCCCCCCCATCTCCCCTCCCTCTCTCCTCCCCCACGTTTCCCCTCCCTCTCCCCTCCCCCCTTTCCCCTCCCTCTCTCCTTCTCCCCCATTTCCCCTCCCTCTCTCCTCCCCCGTTTCCCTTCCCCCCACGTTTCCCCTCTCTCCTCCCCCTCGTTTCCCCTCCCTCTCCTCCCCGTTTCCCATCCCACTCTCCTCCACCCCAGTTTCCCCCACTCTCTCCTCCCCCTGCCCCCCGTTTCCCCTTCTCTTCCCGCCCCTGGTGTTCCCCTCTCTCCCCACCGCCCCCCATTTTCCCTTTGCAACCCCCCGTCTTCCCTTTTCTACCCGCCCCATTTTCCCTTATCCTCCTCCCCCCCCCCGTTTTCCCTTTGCAACCCCCCCACGCCCGTTTTCCCTTTTATCCCCCCACCTCCATTTTCCCTTTGCAACCCCCCACCCCCGTTTTCCCTTCTCTCCCCACCACCCCAGTTTTCCCTTTTCCTCCTCCCCCATTTTCCCTCCTCCTCCCCCCGCGTTTTCCCTTTTCCTCCTCCCCCGCCGTTTTCCCTTCTCCTCCCCCCGCTGTTTTCCTTTCTCCTCCCCCCGCCGTTTTCCTTTCTCCTCCCCCCGCCGTTTTCCTTTCTCCTCCTCCCCTCGCCGTTTTCCTTTCTCCTCCCCCCGCCGTTTTCCTTTCTACCCCCCCCCCATTTTCCTTTCTCCTCCTCCTCCCACCGTTTTCCTTTCTCCTCCTCCTCCGCCCCCCACCCCGTTTTCCTTTCTCCTCCTCCTCCGGCCCCCCCATCCCATTTTCCCTTCTCCTCCTACGCCCCGTTTTCCCTTCTCCTCCTACCCCCCCCCGTTTTCCCTTCTCCTCCTACCCCCCCCCCGTTTTCCCTTCTCCTCCTACCCCCCCCGTTTTCCCTTCTCCTCCTACCCCCCCCGTTTTCCCTTCTCCTCCTACCCCCCCCATTTTCCCTTCTCCTCCCCCCCCCCGTTTTCCCTTCTCCTCCCCCCCCCGTTTTCCTTTCTCCACCTCCCCCCCGTTTTCCTTTCTCCACCTCCCTCCCCGTTTTCCCTTCTCCACCTCCCCCCCCGTTTTCCCTTCTCCTCCTCCTCCTACCCCCCGTTTTCCCTTCTCCCCCCCCCACCGTTTTCCCTTGTCCTTCTCCCCCACCACCGTTTTCCCTTCTCCCCCCCCCCCGTTTTCCCTTGTCCTCCTCCCCCACCACCGTTTTCCCTTGTCCTCCTCCCCCACCACCGTTTTCCCTTGTCCTCCTCCCCTCCCACCGTTTTCCCTTGTCCTCCTCCCCCACCACCGTTTTCCCTTCTCCTCCCCCCCACCACCGTTTTCCCTTGTCCTCCTCCCCCACCACCGTTTTCCCTTCTCCTGCCCCGTTTTCCCTTCTCCTCCCCCCACCCCCCGTTTTCCCTTCTCCTCCTCCCCCACCACCGTTTTCCCTTGTCCTCCTCCCCCACCACCGTTTTCCCTTCTCCTCCCCTCCCACCGTTTTCCCTTCTCCTCCCCCCCACCACCGTTTTCCCTTGTCCTCCTACCCCACCACCGTTTTCCCTTCTCCTCTTGCCCCCCGTTTTCCCTTCTCCTCCCCCCCCGTTTTCCCTTCTCCTCCTCCCCCACCACCGTTTTCCCTTGTCCTCCTCCCCCACCACCGTTTTCCCTTCTCCTCTCCTCCCACCGTTTTCCCTTGTCCTCCTCCCCCACCACCGTTTTCCCTTCTCCTCCCCCCACCACCGTTTTCCCTTCTCCTCCCCCCACCACCGTTTTCCCTTCTCCTCCTGCCCCGTTTTCCCTTCTCCTCCCCCCCACCACCGTTTTCCCTTGTCCTCCTCCCCCCACCCCCCGTTTTCCCTTCTCCCCCTGCCGCCCCCCCCCGTTTTCCCTTCTCCTCCTCCTCCCCCATTTTCCCTTCTCCTGCCCCCCCGTTTTCCCTTCTCCTCCTGCCCCCCCGTTTTCCCTTCTCCTCCTCACCCCCCGTTTTCCCTCCTCCTCACCCCCGTTTTCCCTCCTCCTCCCCCTCCCGTTTTCCCTTCTCCTCCTTCTCCCCCCCCCCCCGTTTTCCCTTCTCCTCCCCCGTTTTCCCTTCTCCTCCCCTACCCCCCCGTTTTCCCTTCTCCTCCCCCTCCCCCCCCGTTTTCCCTTCTCCCCCCGTTTCCTTCCTCCTCCTCCCCCCCAACCGTTTTCCCTCCTCCTCCCCCACCCGCTTTCCCTCCTCCTCCTCCCCCCCACCCGCTTTCCCTCCTCCTCCCCCCCACCCGTTTTCCCTCCTCCTCCCCCCACCCGTTTTCCCTCCTCCTCCCCCCCCACCCGTTTTCCCTCCTCCTCCCCCCCCACCCGTTTTCCCTCCTCCTCCCCCCCCACCCGTTTTCCCTCCTCCTCCCCTACCCCCCCGTTTTCCCTTCTCCTCCCCCTCCCCCCCCGTTTTCCCTTCTCCTCCCCCTCCCCCCCCGTTTTCCCTTCTCCTCCCCCTCCCCCCCCGTTTTCCCTTCTCCTCCCCCTCCCCCCCCGTTTTCCCTTCTCCTCCCCCTCCCCCCCCGTTTTCCCTTCTCCTCCCCCTCCCCCCCCGTTTTCCCTTCTCCTCCCCCTCCCCACCCCGTTTTCCCTTCTCCTCCTCCCCCCCACCCCCCACGTTTTCCCTTCTCCTCCTCCTCCCCCCCGGACCACGTGCTCTCCCCGCCGGCTCAGTAGGCCGCGGCTTCTCACATCTTCATGGTTCCTTTCGGTCCCAGGTTGGTCCTCAGCACATCCTGCAAACCCCGAGCCGCACTAATATTCACAGCGAGCGCGGCCTGAGCCCTGGCCACCTCGGCTTTCGGGTTTAAAGCTTTGATCGCGGACATTGCAGGAACTCAACCACCCAATACCGAACTCAACCCCAGAGTCACTGCTAACCGCCCTCCTCTTCATCCCATTGGCTGCTTAACTGCCCTCCTCTTCATCCCATTGGCTGCTAACCGCTTGCCCCCTCATCCCATTGGCTACTAACCACCTTCCTCCTCATCCCATTGGCTGCTAACCGCCCGCCCCTTCATCCCGTTGGCTGCTAACCGCCCGCCCCTTCATCCCGTTGGCTGCTAACCACCTTCCCCTTCATCCCATTGGCTGCTATCCGCACTCCCCTTATATTATTGACTGCTAATTGCCCGCCCCCTAACACTATTCGGTGCTCTCCTTCAAACCCCGCTATGTATGGTCGGTATGCACGTCAATCACGCCTGCTCAAGATGACAGGCTTTTTGTGTGATAGAGCCGCTTGTCAATCATCACTTATCTGATTGATGATTGGTTCAGAAATATGTTGTGGGTGGTGGTTTGGAGAATGTTCTAGAAGGTGCTGGAGGCTGCGCGGGGCGCGGGGGGTGGTGGTAGGAGGAAGTTGAGCGGGGGGTGTTGGAGGAGGAGGCTGCGCGAGGGTTGGTATGGGGGGATGGTGGTGAGGAAGAGTCTCCGCTGGGGGATGGGGCGAGCAGGAGGAGTGCCAGCAGTGTGGGAAAGGAGAAACTTGAAATAAATCAGAGAATAGGAGGAGGCTTTTCGGCCTGTCGTGTCCATGCTGGCACATTAAAAGAGCAATTCATCTCCCCCCTGCACATTTTTCCTCTTCAGATAATTATCCAGACCTCTCTTCAAGATAAAAACAAAAAACTGCGGATGCTTGAAATCCAAAACAAAACAGAATTATCTGGAAAAACTCAGCAGGTCTGGCAGCATCGGTGGAGAAGAAAAAAGTTGACGTTTTGAGTCCCCATGACCCTTCAACAGAACTAAGTGAAATTAGGAGAGGGGTGAAACATAAGCTGGTTTAAGGTGGAGGGGGTTAGAGGGAGAAAAGTGGGGTTGGTGTGGTTGTAGGGACAAGCAAGCAGTGATAGGGGCAGATAATCAAAAGATGTCACAGACAAAAGAACAAAGAGGTGTTGAAGGTTGTGATATTATGTAAACGAATGTGCTAAATAATGGCTGGCAGGACACACAAGGTACAGTTCTAGTGGGGTGGAATAAGACTAACCGGGCATAAAAGGTATAGATTTAAAAATAATGGAAATAGGTGGGAAAAGAAAAATCTATATAAATTATTGGAAAAAACAAAAGGGAGGAGGAAGAAACGGAAAGGGGATGGGGATGGAGGAGGGAGTTCAAGATCTAAAGTTGTTGAATTCAATATTCAGTCCGGAAGGCTGTAAAGTGCCTAGTCAGAAGATGAGGTGCTGTTCCTCCAGTTTGCGTTGGGCTTCACTAGAACAATGCAACAAGCCAAGGACAGACATGTGGGCAAGAGAGCAGGGTGGAGTGTTAAAATGGCAAGCGACAGGGAGGTTTGGGTCTTTCTTACGAACAGACTGCAGGTGTTCTGCAAAGCGGTTGCCCAGTTTGCGTTTGGTCTCTCCAATGTAGAGGAGACCGCATTGGGAGCAACAAATGCAGTAGACTAAGTTGGGGGAAATGCAAGTGAAAGGCTGCTTCACTTGAAAGGAGTGTTTGGGCCCTTGGACGGTGAGGAGAGAGGAAGTGAAGAGGCAGGTGTTACAGCACTGGCATCTACCCGGTTATGTGGAAAATTGCCCAGGTATGTCCTGTACACAAAAAGCTGGACAATTACTTCCCCATCAGTCTACAATCGTTCATCAGTAAAATAATGGAAGGGGTCATCAGCAGTGCTATCAAGCAGCACTTGCTCAGCAATAATCTGCTCACTGATGCCCAGTTTGGGTTCCGCTAGGGCCACTCAGCTCCTGACCTCATTACAGCCTTGGTTCAAACATGGACAAAAGAGCTGAACTCCCGAAGTGAGGTGACAGTGACTGCCCTTGACATCAAGGCCGCATTTGACCAAGTGTGGCATCAAGGAGCCTGAGCAAAACTGGAGCCAATGGGATTTGGAGGAAAACTCTCCACTGGTTAGAATCATACTATTGTATTAGTACAAAGGGAGATAGTTGTGGTTGTTGGAGGTCAGTCATCTCAGTCCCAAGACATTACAGCAAGAGTTCCTCAGGGTAGTATCCTCAGCCCAACCGTCTTCAGCTACTTCATCAATGACCTTCCGTCATAAGGTCAGAAGTGGGGATGTTCGCTGATGATTGCACAATGTTCAGCACCATTCGCTACTCCTCAGACACTGAAGCAGTCTATGTACAAATGCAGCAAGACCTGGACAATATCCAGGTTTGGGCTGACAAGTGGCAAGTAACATTCATGCTACGCAAGTGCCACGCAATGGCCATCTCCAACAAGAGAGAATCCAACCATTGCCCCTTAATTTTCAATAGCATTACCATCACTGAATCCCCTACTATCAGTATTCTGGGGGCTACCATCGACCAGAAACTGAACTGGACTAGCCATATAAATACTGTGGCTACAAGAGCAGATCAAAGGCTAGTAATTGTGCGACAAGTAACTCACCTCTTGACTCAAACCCGTGCACCATCTACAAGGCACAAGTCAGGAGTGTGATGGAATACTCCCTACTTGCCCGGATGAGTGCATTTCCCACAACACTGAAGAAGCTTGACATAGTGAGTTTGGAAGGTGCTGCCAAAGGAGACATGGTGAGTTCCTGCAGTGCATCTTGTAGATGGTACACATTGCTGCCACAGTGCCTTGGTGGTGGAGTGAATGTTTGTAGATGTGTTGCCAATCAAGTGGGCTTCTTTGTCCTGGGGTAGTGTTAAAGACTAAAGAAGGTGCTGATAGTGGCATAAAGGTAAGATAGCAGAATCTGTTAATAGCAGAACAAGGGTCAGTGCTCTGAAACAAAGCGTAGGAACAAGTGACAGATGTTGGAGATTGGGGCTGTTGAGGACAAAGAATAAATTTTAAAAAAGAGTAAATAAAAATGAACAAATTTTAAATAAATAAATAATTTTAAAATTGATTAAAACAGTGGTAAAGGTGAAGGAGAGTTCATGGTCTGAAGTCGTTGAATTCAATGTTAAGTCCAGAAGGCTGTAAAGTACCTAATCGGAAGATGAGGTGCTGTTCTTTCAGTTTGCCTTGGGCTTCACTGGAACATTGCAGCAGGCCAAGGACAGACATATGGGCATGAGAGCGGGAAGGTGAGTTGAAATGGCAAGCGACAGGAAGGTCTGGATCATGCTTGTGGACTGTACGAAGGTGTTCCGCAAAGTTTGCGTTTAGTCTCCCCAATGTAGAGGGAGCCGCATTGGAAGCAGCAAATACAGCAGGCTAAATTGAAGGAAATGCAAGTGAAGCACTGCTTCTGCTGAAAGGAGTGTTTGGGGCCTTGGATGGTGAGGAGGGAGAGTAAAAGGGCATGGGAAGGTGCTGTGGGAAGGGGATGAGGAGTTGGGAATGATGGAGGAGTGGACCATAGTGTCATGGAGGGAATGGTCCCTTTGGAATGCTGACGAGTGGGGTGAGGAGAAGAGGTGTTTGGTGGTGGCATCATGCTGGAGTTGGCAGAAATGGTGGAGGAAAGGCAGAGAAAGCATTTTCTGTTTTTATTTCAAATTTCCAGCATCTGCAATATTTTGCTTTTATCATTGGGAATGGTTTCTCCATTTCTATTCTGTCCAGACCTGTCATAATTTTGAACATCAAATCTCTTCTCAACCTTCTCCAAGGAGAACAGCCCCAATTTCTCCAATCTATTGATGTATCTGAAGTTCCTCATTCTCGCAATCATTCTCACAAATCTTTCCTGCACCCTTTCTAAAGGCTTCAAAGTGACATCCTCTTTAAAGTGTGGTGCCCAGAATTGGACATGTAACTCCAGTTGAGGCTCAACGAGGGTGCTATACATGTTCATCAAAATGTCCTTGATTTTGTACCCAATGCCTCTATTTAATAAAGCCGAGTGTCTGGTATGTCTTAATAAACACTTTCTCATTCACCTTCAATGGTTTCCATACATACAACCCCAGGTCCCTCTCCTCATGCACCCCCTTTAGAATTGTACTATTAATTTATATTTATATTTGGTCTTCCAAAGTAGAGGACACCACAATGTGAACAGTGAATACAGAATACTAAATTGAAAGGAATACAAGTAAATCGTCGTTTCACCTGGAAGGAGTATTTGGGGCCTTGGATAGTGAGAAGAGAAGAGGTGAAAGGGCAGATGTCACATTTTCTGCGTTTGCACAGAAAGATGCCAAAAGATTCTGAAGGGGCTTGACAGGGAGACTGACATTGAGACGTTGGTTCTGCAGGCTGGGAAATCTAGAACATGAGACATAGTGTGATGAAATTAATTTTTTTTTGGATTTGTTTTGTCTATATGTTTTTGTAAGCTAGCACCTGTGGAAGAGACCTTTGGTTGACCAGCTGTCCAACTCTCAACTCTGGCAATGATTTAGCAGCTTTATCAAAGTGAAATTTGGCATTGTTGTTTTACTTTGATTCTGTCACTCATGCCGGTTACCACTTCTGGCTTCAGTAGTGTTTTAGCTGTTGAAAGAGTAGTTTGGGTGCGATGTGACATTAGTTGCTGAACTGGACTACTTTCCATGTTCTCAGCAGGAGTGTTTCTCCACTCCAGGATTGCCATGTACACATCTAAGCTGGATCTACTTGATTTTTTGACGATCCCTTAGGCAATTTTCACTGCTGTCTCAGCCTTTCCATTTGACTGGGGATACTGTAGAGATGAGCTGTAACTTCTGAGCTCCCCAGCAGCATATTTTGGGGATACCCCAAAGATGCACTGGGGAATTCCCATCAGATGTTCCCAGGTAAGGTCTGCACAGCAATTGCCCAGAAGTGCAAATTTACCCTGGGCAATTGCCCGGTACTGGGAACAATTCGAAAGTGCAATTTAAATCACAAACTTTGTATGGTTCCCACTGGGTTACACCAACAGTTACCCAGAAAAGGTTAGAAGGATGAAAACCATTTCTAACTTCTGAGTAACTATCGTGCAGACCCAGACCGACTCGCTCCCACTCTCCCCCCCGCCTCTCCTGATTACCCCCCAAGCCTGACAACCTAGGACACTCCCCACAATCCCCCAACTACTCACTGCCTCGAGATATTCCCCCCATGGGAACCTTTCACCCCCACCCACCAGGCCTGACCATGCCCCGCCCCCCCACTGAGGCTGAGAACTGAGCCCTGACCCCCCCGACATCCACATGGAGCATCTGAAGTGCGCTGTAACCAGCAAGGATACAGACCAGGTGCTGGAAAATGGGATTAAAATGAGCAGTCAATTTCTTTTTTCTCATTTTGGCCAGCGCAGCCCATGATGGACTGAATGGACTCTTTCTGTACGGTAACTTTTCTATGGTTCCATGGCCTGACCCCCCGAGGCCCCCCCCCCACCCCCCCTCCCCCCCCTCCCCCGACCTCCAGTTCCAACCCCCACCCCCAAACCCTATCCACCTACCTACTCCTTGACCTGTCAAGGACCTTTATATCTCAATCGGTTTACAGCAGCTAGTGCTGTTAAAAAGGGGGCGTGGCCTCCACTTTGACAGAGCTGGACTTCGACACTGGGCTCCGGGGACGCGCTGCACTGCCTGGATATCACCCAGCCTGAGTTGGAAGGTCAGGTGAGATAGCGTCAGAAAAAAATTTGAAGTAAGTTAATTGCGCACTGAGTGGAGATCCAATGCTGATTACAACTCCAAAGAAGTTATGGCTCGATGTGTAGTGCTGAGTTTCCCAATAATTTATGAAGCATCTGAAATTTTGCTACCATGGACTGAAGGCCACTGTCGCGCATCGTAATGTCAGGAATGCCGTAATGACTTAAGTATGCTTTCAGTCATTCTAGAATCTCACTGTTCGTCGTTGGTGTCAGCTTGTCCAATTCGCAGTAGTCTGAATAATAGTCAATAATGACAAGATAGTTCCAAAGAGAGTGAAGAAGTCCACTCCAAGCTTCATCCACGATCTGGGATGTCATGATTCATGAGCGGTTCTTTAGCTTGCTTAGTTTGATGTTTATTACAAGCACTGCACTGACTGATATGGTTCTTGACCTCATTGCTCATGATTGAGCAGCAGAGCACTTCTCTTGCCTTCCTCAGACTAGACATGATTTCTTGATGGTTTGCCTGGATGCTCTTCTTCATCTCTTTTCTCATCTCCCTAGCTCCTTTGTAGAAGATGCCACCTTGAGTAATCACTTTATCCCTGTATGCCCTATACACATAATAATAGGTGTGTCTTTGATGTTTTCAGGCCATCCTTTCATCACTACCTTCTGCAGCACTTGGAGATTTGCATAAAGTTGGAAACATCTCCCCCACCCCACTCCCCTCCTCTCCTCACCCCCCGGCCTGGCCTGGTGTGTGAAAAAAGCTAACCTTCTGAGTTAATCATAAAGAGAATTTGCTGCATGTAACTTATAAAATTGGACCACACAAACTGAGGGGTTTGGGGAAAGTTGCCTACTTTAAAATAATTCAAAATCATCACTGGTTACAAAGGGAGGATAAAGAAGGTTGGTTGCCTCTCTCTCACTCTCCTGTCCGTAGTACTTCTTTCTGCAGTGATTTAGCTTCTTGCAGTTAGAGCACTGCTTTCCCACCTATTTCTACTATTGTTTTATCTAACCTTTTAACCTATTTCGATCCTTTCCCCCCACCCCACCCCCACTAGGACTCTGTCACTTGCTCCTCCTGCATTCTACCCTTAGCACATTCCTTAGCTAATATCACCACCGTTAACACCCCTTTATCCTTTTGTCTATGACATCTTTGGCAATCTCTTTGCCTCCATCTATCACTGGCCCTCTATCCAGCTCTACCTGTCCCACTCCTCTCAACCAACTTATATTTCACCTCATTTCTATTTTTCCTTAGTTCTGATGAAGAGTCATACAGACTCAAAACGTCAACTGTGTTCCTCTCCGCAGATGCTGTCAGACCTGCTGAGTTTTTCCAGGTATTTTTGTTTGTGAATCTTTGGAATTCTTTATCCCGAAATTTTGTGGATGCTCCATCATTGAATACAATTAAGGCAGGGACCTTCAACATCCTGGTGATCACCGTCGAACATATAGGAATATGTTTATGTTGTACATTGAATATAGTAAATCTGTGTGAACGAGAAACGTATGGATGATTATGATCGTAGATCCTTATACTTCCGATATATATCCGTGTTTGGTGTTGTTGCAGTGCCTGAGAAAAGCATTTCTGTTTACCTCTGTGACTACAACAATGACATGGACAAAAAATGATGAATAGCAATGTTATCTGGAAATACAAAGTGCAGATGTAACGGATGTGCCCGGTAATTGAAAACTACCGGATCAAGGGGAGAAACAGGAGAAGCACAGCTGTGATTATTTGAGCGGCGCCATTATTAGTCCTGGCCGCTGCCGGCCCACTCCGCAGCTCGGTGTGACGTAGGGGTATTTTCGGGTATTTCCGACAGCACTCGGGCTGCTCCGGCTTTGTTTGACGGTCGCTCTATGATGAGGCAATAAACAGCGACGGTTTGTGTCCAGCATGTGTCCAGCAGTTTAGCACGGGTCCCGGTCCGTGTCCCTGATGGAGAGCTCCCCCCCTCCAGCCAAGAAGTTTAAAACCTCGTTGTCGCTGTGCGGCCAAAGGCGGGATCATGCGTTCATCAAGGAGATGGAGCAACAGCGGAGAGAGCTTCCCATCTCCCGGGCTCGGGGCAAACTCATCGGGCAGCTGCGGCAGCTGGAGACGGCGATTATCATAGGTAGCGACCCCACACCGCACACACACACCCCCCACCCACACACACCCACTCCCCACACACACACCCCCCAAACACACACCCCCCCCCACACACCCACTCCCCACCCAGGCCCCCCCCCCCCACCCACACACACCCACACCCACTCCCCACACACCCACTCCCCCCTCCCACAACCCTCTCCAAAGCACACACACCCCTCCCACGCACACACAGCCCCACTGCACACACAGCCCCCCCACACACCCCCCCCTACACACACACCCCCCACACACACAACCCCCCCCCCCACACATACACCCCCACCCCACACACACACCCCCTCCCACAACCTCCTCCAAAGCACACCCCCCTCCCACGCACACACATCCCCCCTGCACACACCCCCCCCTGCACACACCCCCCTGCACACAGCCCCCCCCCACACACCCCCCCCACACACCCCCCCCCACACACACACCCCCCCTCCCACAACCCCCTCCAAAGCACACCCCCCCCTCCCCACGCACCACACACCCCCCCTGCACACACACCCCCCCACACACACCCCCCCCTACACACAACCACCCCCCACACACACCGCCCCCCACACACACCCTCACCCACACACACACCCTCACCCACACACACACCCTCACCCACACACACACCCCCCCCCACACACACAGCCCCCCCCACACACACCCCCCCCCACACACACCCCCCCCCCACACACACCCCCCCCACACACACCCCCCCCTCCCACAACCCCCTCCAAAGCACACCCCCCTCCCACGCACACACATCCCCCTGCACACACACCCCCCTGCACACACACCCCCCTGCACACACACCCCCCTGCACACACACCCCCCTGCACACACACCCCCCTGCACACACACCCCCCTGCACACACACCCCCCCTGCACACACACCCCCCTGCACACACACCCCCCTGCACACACACCCCCCTGCACACACACCCCCCTGCACACACACCCCCCTGCACACACACCCCCCTGCACACACACCCCCCTGCACACACACCCCCCTGCACACACACCCCCCCTGCACACACACCCCCCTGCACACACACCCCCCTGCACACACACCCCCCTGCACACACACCCCCCTGCACACACACCCCCCTGCACACACACCCCCCTGCACACACACCCCCCTGCACACACACCCCCCCTGCACACACACCCCCCCTACACACAACCACCCCCCACACACACCGCCCCCCCCACACACACCCTCACCCACACACACACCCTCACCCACACACACACCCTCACCCACACACACCCCCCCCCCACACACCCCCCCCCACAACCCCCTCCAAAGCACACCCCCCTCCCACGCACACACACCCCCCTGCACACACACCCCCCTGCACACACACCCCCCTGCACACACACCCCCCTGCACACACAACCCCCCCCACACACACCCCCCCCCTACACACACCCCCCCCCCTACACACACCCCCCCCCCTACACACACACCCCCCCCCACACACACACCGCCCCCCACACACACACCCTCACCCACACACACACCCTCACCCACACACACACCCTCACCCACACACACACACCCCTCCCACACACATACACACCCCTCCCACACACATACACACCCCTCCCACACACATACACACCCCTCCCACACACAACCTCCACACACACCCCCAACACCCACAGCCACGCGCACACCCACACCCACAGCCCCCCACACACACACTCCACACACGTCCCCCACACAGACCCCCCCACACAGACCCCTCCCACACAGACCCCCCCCCCACACACAGACCCCCCCCACACAGACCCCCCCCACACAGAACCCCCCCCCCCACACAGACCCCCCCCCCCCACACAGACCCCCCCCCCACACAGACCCCCCCCCACACAGACCCCCCCCCACACAGACCCCCCCCCCACACAGACCCCCCCCCACACAGACCCCCCCCACACAGACCCCCCCCCCACACAGACCCCCCCCCCCCCACACAGACTTCCCCCACACAGACCCCCCCCCCGACAGACCCCCCCCGACAGACCCCCCCGACAGACCCCCCCGACAGACCCCCCCGACAGACCCAACCGCCACACACAGACCCCCCCCGCCACACACAGACCCCCCCGGTACACACAGACCCCCTCCACACACAGACACCCCCCCACACACAGACACCCCCCCACACACAGACCCTCCCCCACACACAGACCCCCCCCACACGCACGCACTCCCCCCCACACGCACGCACTCCCCCCCACACGCACGCACTCCCCCCACACGCACGCACTCCCCCCACACGCACGCACTCCCCCCCACTCGCACGCACTCCCCCCCCACACGCACGCACTCCCCCCCACACGCACGCACTCCCCCCCACACGCACGCACTCCCCCCCACACGCACGCACTCCCCCCACACGCACGCACTCCCCCCACACGCACGCACACCCCCCACACGCACGCACACCCCCCACACGCACGCACACCCCCCACACGCACGCACTCCCCCACACGCACGCACTCCCCCCCCACGCACGCACTCCCGCCCCACGCATGCACTCCCCCCCACCACGCACGCACTCCCCCCCCCCCCCCCCCACGCACGCACCCTCCCTCGCCACCCCTGCGCACCCTCCCTGCACAACCCCCCCCCCCCCCCCCCCCCCCCCCCCCCCCACCACCACCACGCTCCGTCCCTGGCCCCCGCGCATCCTCCCTGCCCCCCCACCGCGTGCCCTCCCTGGCCATCCCCCCCCCCCCCCCCCTCCCCCCGCGCCCTCCCTGGCCCCCCCCCCCCCCCCCCCGCGCCCTCCCTGGCCCCCCCGCCGCGCCCTCCCTGCCCCCCCCCCCCCCCCCCGCGCGCCCTCCCTGGCCCCACCCCCGCGCGCCCTCCCTGGCCCCCCCCCCCCGCGCGCCCTCCCTGGCCCCCCCCCCCGCGCGCGCCCTCCCTGGCCCCCCGCCCCCCGCGCGCGCCCTCCCTGGCCCCCCGCCCCCCGCGCGCGCCCTCCCTGGCCCCCCGCCCCCGCCGCGCGCCCTCCCTGGCCCCCCGCCCCCCGCGCGCAGCCCTCCCTGGCCCCCCCGCCCCCCGCGCGCGCCCTCCCTGGCCCCCCCGCCCCCGCGCGCGCCCCTCCCTGGCCCCCCGCCCCCGCGCGCGCCCCTCCCTGGCCCCCCGCCCCCGCGCGCGCCCTCCCTGGCCCCCCGCCCCCGCGCGCGCCCTCCCTGGCCCCCCGCCCCCGCGCGCGCCCTCCCTGGCCCCCCGCCCCCGCGCGCGCCCTCCCTGGCCCCCCCCGCCCCCCGCGCGCCGCCCCTCCCTGGCCCCCCGCCCCCCGCGCGCGCCCTCCCTGGCCCCCCCCGCCCCCCGCGCGCGCCCTCCCTGGCCCCCCGCCCCCGCGCGCGCCCTCCCTGGCCCCCCCGCCCCCCGCGCGCAGCCCTCCCTGGCCCCCCGCCCCCGCGCGCCGCCCTCCCTGGCCCCCCGCCCCCCGCGCGCGCCCTCCCTGGCCCCCCGCCCCCCGCGCGCGCCCTCCCTGGCCCCCCGCCCCCGCGCGCGCCCTCCCTGGCCCCCCGCCCCCCGCGCGCGCCCTCCCCTGGCCCCCCGCCCCCCGCGCGCGCCCTCCCTGGCCCCCCGCCCCCCGCGCGCGCCCTCCCTGGCCCCCCGCCCCCGCGCGCGCCCTCCCTGGCCCCCCCGCCCCCCGCGCGCGCCCTCCCTGGCCCCCCGCCCCCGCGCGCGCCCTCCCTGGCCCCCCGCCCCCGCGCGCGCCCTCCCTGGCCCCCCCGCCCCCGCGCGCGCCCTCCCTGGCCCCCCCCGCCCCCCGCGCGCCGCCCTCCCTGGCCCCCCGCCCCCGCGCGCGCCCTCCCTGGCCCCCCCGCCCCCGCGCGCGCCCTCCCTGGCCCCCCCGCCCCCGCGCGCGCCCTCCCTGGCCCCCCCGCCCCCGCGCGCGCCCTCCCTGGCCCCCCGCCCCCGCGCGCGCCCTCCCTGGCCCCCCGCCCCGCGCGCGCCCTCCCTGGCCCCCCGCCCCCGCGCGCGCCCTCCCTGGCCCCCCGCCCCCCGCGCGCGCCCTCCCTGGCCCCCCGCCCCCGCGCGCGCCCTCCCTGGCCCCCCGCCCCCGCGCGCGCCCTCCCTGGCCCCCCGCCCCCGCGCGCGCCCTCCCTGGCCCCCCGCCCCCGCGCGCGCCCTCCCTGGCCCCCCGCCCCCGCGCGCGCCCTCCCTGGCCCCCCCGCCCCGGCGCGCGCCCTCCCTGGCCCCCCGCCCCGGCGCGCGCCCTCCCTGGCCCCCCGCCCCGGCGCGCGCCCTCCCTGGCCCCCCGCCCCCGGCGCGCGCCCTCCCTGGCCCCCCGCCCCCGCGCGCGCCCTCCCTGGCCCCCCGCCCCCGCGCGCGCCCTCCCTGGCCCCCCGCCCCCGCGCGCGCCCTCCCTGGCCCCCCGCCCCCGCGCGCGCCCTCCCTGGCCCCCCGCCCCCGCGCGCGCCCCTCCCTGGCCCCCCGCCCCCGCGCGCGCCCTCCCTGGCCCCCCCGCCCCCGCGCGCGCCCTCCCTGGCCCCCCGCCCCCCGCGCGCGCCCTCCCTGGCCCCCCGCCCCCCGCGCGCGCCCTCCCTGGCCCCCCGCCCCCGCGCGCGCCCTCCCTGGCCCCCCGCCCCCGCGCGCGCCCTCCCTGGCCCCCCGCCCCCCGCGCGCGCCCCTCCCTGGCCCCCCGCCCCCGCGCGCGCCCTCCCTGGCCCCCCGCCCCCGCGCGCGCCCTCCCTGGCCCCCCGCCCCCGCGCGCGCCCTCGCTGGCCCCCCCCCCCGCGCGCGCCCTCTCTCTCCCCGTGAATCCTCCCCCCAACCCCCACACATCTTCTCCCCCACCCCCTACACACACCCCCCACCCTCCCCCTGACGTCCTCCCCCTTGCCCCCTGCACGCTCTGTGCGTGTGTCAGCCCCACTGTGCCGCTCCCGGCCTGAGCTGTGTGTGCACCTCTGCACCAGCCTCCACCCCTACTCCCCACATGCAGGTTACTGGACTTTGGGTGCATATCAGACACTTTTTAAATGGTTTGAGGGCTTTTGCCTCTCCTGCCCTTTCAGGCCGAGAGTTTCAGACCCCGCCACCCTCTGGGTGAAAATATTTTTCTTCACTTTCCTTCTAATCTTTCTACCAATCACTTTAAGTCTATGCTCTGTAATCACTGACCTCCCTGCCAAAGTATATATGGGCTTCCCATCTACTCTATCCAGGCCTCTCATAATTAGTACATCTCAATCAGATCTTTCCTCATAGCTGCAATAGTCCTGGCAATATCCTTGTAAATCTCCTCTGTACCCTCTCTAATGCAATTCCATCCTTTCTGTAATGAGGTGACCAGAACTGCACACAGTACTCATGTTGAAGCCTAACTAATGTTTTATACAGGTCCAGCATAACCACCCTGCTGTTATACTCTATGCCTTGGTTAATAGATGAAAGGATGCCATATACCTTCTTAACCACCTTATCAGCATGTCCTGCTACCACCTGGGACCTGTGGACGTGCAATCCAATGTCCCCCACTTTCTCTACACCACTCTGCATCCTCCCATTTATTGTGTAATCCTTCATTCAAATCTAACCTATACCAATAGAAGGAAGGGATTCTTCAGCCTATTGGTTCTGAGGGTGTCAAAGGAAATGAGTTTGGACAGTTTCAACTGGGCCAGAGTGTATTGATCCTCAGCTCGTTCTGTGTTTCTTTTCAATTCGAGGTGAGACAGGTTCTGGAAAGACGACCCAGATTCCTCAGTATCTGTATGAAGCTGGCATCGGGCGACAGGGTGTCATTGCCATCACACAGCCCCGGCGAGTGGCAGCGATATCACTCGCAGCCAGGGTCGCCGAAGAAAAGAAAACTGAGTTAGGCATGTTGGTAAGATTTGTTTTTATTTGTTTTCAGGATGTTGGTGACACTGGCAAAGCCACCATTTATTGTTCACCCTTAGTTGTCCCTGGCGTGGTCCTTCTAACAACAAAATAAATAGGAACTGGAGTTGGCCATTCAGCCCTCAGAGTCTGTTCCATCGCTTAATACAATCGTAGCTGATCATCTACCTCATCTACACCTTCCTGCCTGATCCCCATATCACTTGCTTCCCTTAGCATTCAAGAACCTATTGATCTGTCTTGAATTTAGCCAACAGCTGAGCCACCACAGCCCTCTGGGGTAGAGAATTCCAAAGATTCTGCACCTCTGAAATAGTGAATGGTTGTTTATCAGATTGGAGGGGAATACACTGTGGCATCTCCAGGACCATTACTCTTTTGATGTATGTTTCCAACCTGGACTGGGTGTGGGCAGCATTACAAAGTCGATAGATGGCACAAGGCTTGGGAGGATAGTAAAGACTTCAGTAAGACATAGACAGACTGGTGAATGGGGTAGGCACATAGTAAATGTAAAGTCAAGTCATGCATTTTGGTAGAAAGAATGATGAAAGGCAATATTAACTAAATGGTGCGATTTTAAAGGGAGGACAGAAACAGAGAGCTGAGAGTTCTCACGTACAGTGTTTCAAGGTGGCAGAACAAGTTGATTAGGTTTTTCAGAAACATGGTATCCTTGACTTTATAAATAGAAGCATAGAGTATAAAAGCAATGAAGTTATGCTCGATCTTTATAAATCACTGGTTAGGCCTCAGCAGGAGTGTTATGTTCAGCTCGGGTATCACATTTCAGGAAGGGTGTCAGGCCTTAGAGAGGTTGAAGAAGAGATTTGCTGAAACTCTACCCGTTTGTTATTGGAGAGACCAGAGAAGTGAGAATTGCCCTTGCTGGAGCAGTGAAGGTTAGGGAGATTATGAGGCGTTCAGTATTAATTGGGTTATAATAGAGTTGAGACTGAGAAACTATTTCCACTGCTACAGGGGCAGTAACAAGTGAGCACAGATTTAAAATAAATGCCGAAAACAGGTGGTGATGAGAATCTTTTTACTCCTGCCTGATAAGGCGGTCGAACCAGATTCAAAAATATAACAATACAAAAGCAAAATACGTTGGATGCTGAAAATTTGAAATAATAACAAAAATTGCTGGAAACACTGAGCAGGTCAGGCCGCATGTGTGAAGAGGAAGAGTTAACAGCTCAGGTTAATTAGAATTTTGACCTGAAGCATTAACTTTCTTTCTCTTAACAGATGCTGCCTTACCTGCTGAGTGTTTCCAGCATTTTGTTCTTATTTCAAATGTAACCTTGGTGAAGTGGGTTTAGAAAGGAAACATTTGTAAAGCTATGGGGAAAAGAGCAGGAAAGTGGACTCGGTAGTTCTTTCAGAGAGCTGCCACAGGCATCATGGACTGAACAGCCATCTGTGCTGTATGATTTGAAACACTGTCTAGAATTGATGTCCTTTAGGACTCGGTCAGCATTGATACTCCCCGCCCAATGTACATTTTGTGCCCTTGCTAACTCTGTGCTTCATGCAAATAGTGTTCAACATGAAGACATACTGAAACATCAGCTAAGGGAGAACAGTAGATGGTAACCAGCAGGAGGCCTCCTTGCCCATGTCTGTCTCTGGGCCCCATAAACTTTCATGATATTGGGTCAGTGTTCAGGGCTTCCAGGACCACTGTAGATAAAAACAAAAAAACTGCGCTTGCTGGAAATCCAAAACAAAAACAGAATTACCCGGAAAAACTCAGCAGGTCTGGCAGCATCGGCGGAGAAGAAAAGAGTCGACGTTTCGAGTCCTCATGACCCTTCGACAGAACTCTGTCGAAGGGTCATGAGGACTCAAAACGTCGACTCTTTTCTTCCCCGCCGATGCTGCCAGACCTGCTGAGTTTTTCCGGGTAATTCTGTCTTTGTTTTTGTTTCTTCCAGGACCACTACCTGTGCATGTGGGCGGGTGGGTGTGGGAGTCTGGTATGTTGGCTGGTTGGTATGATTATGAGCTTGACTAGGTTTGTGACAGCTCTCCCAACTTGCTAGATTTTCATTTAGGTCTGAAAGATATATTTTTTCACTGTAGTATTGTTTAGTTCTGCACTGCTAACTTGCTACTATATCACAGAAATAGATATTCAGCATAACACATCTGTGTCACTGTTTCATGTCCACACAAGCTGCTTTCACCCTTACTTATTCCTTGATTCTTAATGTACTTTTCTAATTTCCTCTTAAATGCATTATTTACTATTCCCCTCAACTACTCAATTCTTGCCAATCTGGGTAAAGAGGTTTCTCCTGAATTCCCTATTGGATTTATTATTTTCTATTTATCAGCCTTGGTTTTGGCTCACCCCAGTTTTATCTATACCTATCCTATTGAATCCCTTCATCATTTTAAAAATTTCCATAAGGTCACTTCCCAGTCTTATTTTTTCTAAGTAAAAGAGCCCCAGTTTGTTCAATCTTCAAGAGTATTCTGCTTTTTAATTCTTATGACCAAAGTGAATAACCTCACTTCCCCACGTTATACTCCATCTACCACCATGTTGTCCACTCAATTAACCTGTCCACATCTTGCATCTGCTCTGAAGCCCTCATTCATGCCTTCATTACATCTAGACTTGACTGGCTGGTCTCCCACATACTGCCCTCTGTAAACTTGAGATCATATAAAATTCTGCTGCCCTTGTCCTAACTTGCACAATGTCCTGTTCACCTGTTGCCCATGTTGGCTGACCTACTCTGCTTCCTGGTTAACAACTCCTTGATTGTCAAATTTTCAGCCTTGGTTTCAAATCCGCCATGGTCATGTCCCTCCCTATCTCTGTAATCCTCATCAGCCCTACAATGTTCAGATATCTGCACTCACCTAACTCTGCCCTCTTGAGTAGCCCTGATTTTAATGACGCCACCATTGGCAGACCATGGGCCCTAAACTCTGGAATACCCTCCCTTTCTGCCTCTCTTTCATCATTGAAGATACTCCTTTAAACCTACCTATTTGCCTTAATCATCTTATGTCACATTTTGCTGCCAGTAAAGTCTGCTTGGATGTTTTATTACAAAAAAGCTGCTATATAATTACAAAAGTAAAATGCTACAGATGTTGGAAATCTGAAATAAAAACTGAAAATACCAGAAATACTCATCAGGCCAGGCAACATCTGGAGAGGGAGAAACAGAGTTAATGTTTCAGGTTACAATGACCTTTCATCAGAATTGCACACACGGAGAGATCTAATAAGGTTTGAGGAAGTGAAGGTGAGGGGTGGTGGCGGTGGGAAAAAGAATGAAAGGGAAGGCCTGTGATAGGCTAAAAGGGAAGGAAAGATTAAATGATAAAAGAGTTGATGGTGCACGGTAAAAGGAATGGTAATAGGAGAAGTGAGGAAACAAAAGATGTCCAGAGGAGGTGTGAATGACAGGATGATGAACAGCTGTCCTGCATAATCAATAAAAGAGAAAAGTGAGGAAAAACCAACAGCAGCAGAGGAAATATGGTTCCAGAGGTTAGAGTTTGAAATTGTTGAATGTAGTCTTGATTCAGGATGGCTGTAAACCACTGCAGGCTATGTAATGTGGGCACACCCACAGTGCTGTTCGGAAGGGAGTTCCAGGATTTTGACCCAGTGAACAGTGAAGGAGCGTGTGTGGCTTGGAGAGAACTTGCATTTGCCGATGGTCCCATGGATCTGCTGCCCTTTCCCTAAGTGGTAGAGGTCATGGGTTTGGCAGGTGCTGTCAAAGAAGCCTTGGTGTGTTTCTGTCGTGCATCTTGTGCATGGCACACGCTGCTGCCACTGTGTGTCGGTGGTATAGGGAGTAAATGTTTAAGGAAGTGGAAGGGTTGCCAATCAAGCAGGTTGCTTTGTCCTGGATGATGCTGAGCTTTTTGAGTGATGTTGGAGCTGCACTCATCCAGGCAAGTGGAGAGTATTCCATTACCATCTTGACTTGTGCCTTGTAGATGGTGGACAGGCTTTGGGAAGTCAGGAGGTGAGTTTTGCCCAGTTTTGAGTTGCTGGATCGGTTCGAAATCTAACCCACTTTGCATGGTGGTAGTGCCACACAGCATGATGGAGGGTATCCTCAATGTGAAGTGGGACCTTGTCTCCTCCAAGACTGTGTGGTGGTCACTCCTAAAGATACTGTCATGGCTAGATGCAATAATACAAAATTAGGTGTTTTCTGTTGTTGGTTCCCTCACCACTTGCTGCAGACCCAGTCAAGCAGCTACGTCCTCTAGGACTTGGCCAGCTCAGTCAGTAATGATGCTACCGAGACACACTCCTACTCAGGGTACATTCTGTACCTTTGCCACCCTCAGTCCTTCCTCCAAGTGGTGCTCAACGTGGAGAATCACAGAATTGTTACAGCTAAGAAGGAGGCCAATTGGCCCATCTTGTCTGCAATGGCTCTCCGAATGAGCAACTCACCTAGTTCCATTTACCAGCCTTCTCCCCATAACCCTGCACATTCTTTCTTTTCAAATAACAGTCTTATCCCCTTTTGATTGCTTCAACTGAACCTACATCTACCACAATCTCAGGCAATGCATTCCAGACCCTAATCACTCACTGTTTGAAAATGTTTTTCCTCCTATGACTAATTGCTTTAAATCTGTGGCCTCTCATTCTCAATCTGTTTATGAGTGGGAACAGTTTCTCCCTATCCACTCTGTCCAGACCCCTCATGATTTTGAATACTTCTATCAAAATTCCTCTCAGCCTTCTTTTCTCTGAGCAAAACAGTCCTAACTTCTCCAACCTATTTTCATAACTGAAGTTTCTCATCACTGGAACCATTCTCGTGAATCTTTTCTGCACTCTGTCCAATGCCTTCACATCCTTCCTAAAGTGCAGCACCCAGAACTGGACGCAATACTCCAGCTGAGGCCTGACTAGTGACGTACACAAGTTCAACATAACCTCCTTGCTATATGCTCCTAATAATTAAGTCTAGAATACAGTATGCTTTATTAACTGCTCTCTCAACTTGTCCTGCCACCTTAAATGACTTATGCAAACATACACCCATGTCCCCCTGCCCCCCCTTTAGAGTTGTATCCCTATTTTCTACTCTTTCCGTGTTCTTTCTAATAAAATGAATCACTTCACATTTCTTTGTGTTGAATTTCATCTGCCACCTGTCTGTCCATTCCACCAACTTGTCTATGTCCTTTTGAGGTTCTCCACTATCCTCACAGTTCACAATGTTTCCAAGTTGTGTATCATCCACAAATTTGTTCCGATTCATCAGCTGAAGGCGGAGTGGGGGGACGCACTATGTGGTAGTCAGGTTTCCTTTTCCATGTTTGACCTGATGCCACGAGACTTCATCAGGTCCAGAGTCAATGTTTGGCACTCCTGGGACTACTACTTTCCGACTGTATACCACAGGGCTGCCATCTTTGGCGAGTCATTCTGTCTGCCTCAAATAGGACATACCCAAAGATTGTGATGGTGGTGCCTGGGCTGTAGTCATTCTCACAGAATCATACCTTACAGACAATGTCAGGCTGTTGCTTGACTAGTCTGTGAGACAGCCCTCCCAATTTTGGCACAAGCCCCCAGATGTTAGTAACGAGGCCTTTGCAGGGTTGACAGGACTGGGTTTGCCGTTGTCGTTTCTGGTGCCTGGGTTGGCGCTGCGTTATCCATCCAGTCTCATTCGTTTTAGACTTTGTCGTGGTTTGATACAATTGAGTGGCTTGCTAGGCCATTTCATAGGACATTTAAGAGTCATTGTAGACCAGACCAGGTAAAGACAGCAGATTTCCTTCCCTAAAGGGCATTAGTGAACCAGGTGGGTTTTTACAACAATCGACAATGGTTTCATGGTCACTATAACTGAGACTAGCTTTTTAATTCCAGATTCATTAATTCAATTCAGATTCCACCAGTTACTCTGTTAGGATTTGAATCCGTGTCCTCAGCATTAGCCTGGGCCTCTTTATTACTAGTCCAGTGACATTTTCACTGCATCACTGCCTCCCCTGTCATTTCAATGTTGTTCTCTGATTTGATAATCTGCTTGCTCTGTGCGCTGGTAGCTGTTGTTAGCTGGACCTGTGCAAACCCCTTTACTTCACGCCAGAAGTGTGTGCATGCATTTTGGAATCAATTTTCTTGTGCTAGGAGTCCCCAGAACGTCTAATTTAAAAATATTAAGGCACCATTGGGCTCCATTTTACCCCACTATTTGCCAGATTCCTTGTATCTGCAGCTTGCTTTTAACCCGTCCTCCACCTCTGTGCATTTTCCTTTTTGAGGGCATCATTAACTTGAATTTATGTGATGCCTCACAAGGTACTTCACAGGAGCATTATCAAACAAAATTGGACACTAAGCCACAGAGCTGACAGACAAAGAGGTCGGTTTTATGGAGCATCTTGAAGAGAGAGAGAGGCAGGGAAGCTTAAAGATGGAATTTTAGGTCTTGCTGTTTGTGTAGCTGAAAGCACAGCCACCAGTGATTAAAGTCGGATGTTAAAGAGGCCAGAATTAGACAAGCACAGATATCTCTGAGGGTTGAGGGGCTGAACAAGGTTACAGGTAGGGAGGGGCAAGGACATGGATGGGATTTCAAAATTATAAAACAAATATTAACATTAACATTCTTCATTTATTTGTTGCCTACCTGTGGTTAGCATAACTAATTCGTATGTCTCCCTTTTGCTAACCTTATGAAAGTGCTTATCTTTTAGATTATCGTTCTGATAATTGTGCACTTGAAGCATGAACTTCTCTGCTGTTTATGGATGCTGATTGACTTGATTTGTGTTCCTAACATTTTCTGCTTTCCTTTGATTTTCCCCATTTATAGTTTGTTAATGTTTCTCCTAAATTTATGTCTCAGATTGGATATACTGTGAGGTTTGAAGATCTCACCTCTGACAAGAGTAAAATCAAGTTTTTAACAGATGGGATGCTGCTTCGTGAGGCAATAGTAGACCCACTCCTTCGCAGGTACACTGTTGTGATTTTGGATGAGGCCCATGAAAGGACTGTCCACACGGATGTTCTCTTTGGCATTGTGAAAGCTGCACAGAGAAAACGAAAGGAACTCAATAAATTGTCACTGAAGGTAAGGGGTGGGGTGGAGGGGCATTTATCACCTAATCACATGCAAAATTCTAGAAAACTGAACAATGTTTCTGAATCCCAACCTTACCCCAAGTTCTTACTTTGTTATGGAACAGTACAGAACAGGAGGCGGCCATCTGCTCATTGAATCTTTGTCAACTCTTATCCAAGAGCGATCTAGTTAGTTCCACTCTCTGTTCTTTCCCCATATTTTGTCTCCAAAGATTTATCCTATTCCCTTTTGAAGTCTCCCATTGAATCTGTATCCATCATCCCATCAGGCAGCGCATTCTAAGTCCCAACCTTTCGCGACATAGAAGTTTTTCCTCATGTTGCCTCTGGTTCTTTTGCCAATCGCCTTAAATCTGCACCCTCTTTTTATCTGCTCTTTAGCAATTGGAAACAGTTTATCTCTATTTACTTTATCTAAACCCTTCATGATTTTAAAGCCCTGAATCAAATCTCCTTTAATCCTTCACTGCTCTTAAGGAAACAACCCCAGATTCTCCAGTCTATCCACATAACTGTAACAACCTTATCCCTGGAGTCCTTCAAGTAAATCTCTTTGCTCCTTCCTGAAGCCTTCAGCATCTTTCTAAAATGCAGTGGCCAGGATTGGACAAAATGTTGCAGTCAGGGCTAACTAGTGTTTTATGTAGGTTTGGGATAACTTCCTGCCTTTTGTCTTGTATGTTTCTGTTCATAAAACACAGGCTTCCATTTTTTTTATTAACTTCTTTGTTAAGTTGCCCTGTCACATTCAAAGATTTGTGTACAAACACTGCTGGGTCTCCCTGTTCAGGTGCCCCTTTATAAGTTGTACTATTTAACTTGTATTGCCTTTCCTCCAAAATATATCTGCTCACACTTTTTTGCATTGAATTTCATCAGCCGTTTGCCTGCCCATTCCACTGGCCTGACGATGTCCTCTTGAAGTTTATCACCATCTTCCTCACTTTACCACACTTCCAAGTTTTGTGTCATCTGAAAATTTGAACTTGACTCCTGTACCCTCAAGTCTAATTTGTTAATGTTTCTCAAAAACAGCAATGGGAAACACCACTGTATACCTCCTGTCAGTCTGCAAAACAGCCATTCACCACATCTCTGTTGTCTATCCAGCAGCTAATATTGTATCCAGGCTGTTGCTGCCCCTTTTTATCTTGTGAGCTTTAACATAACTAACAAGCATAATATGTGATACTTAATATCAAGCACCTTTTGAAAGTCCATATACACTCATCAACTAACACCCTTGTGGGCGGGTTTGCTAGTGCTGTTCGGAGGAGTTTAAACTAATTCGGCAGGGGGAGGGGACACAGAATGTTAGCAGAATAGGGACACATCATAATACAGTAAAACAATCAAGTCAGAGGGAGTACAGCTGCATTGAGCTTCAGGGGAGTAAGGCAAGGCTGAATGGCCCCTAATGCCAGAAGTATTACAGGTAAAATGGATAAGTTAAGGGTGAGGATTGACACGTGGAATTATGATATAGTAGCCATCACGTGGTTGAGGGAGGGGCAGGATTGGCAGCTTAACATTTTGGGATATAGAATTTTCAGGCGAGACAGGGGACGGGGTAAAACAGGAGGAGGCATTGCATTATTAGTTAAGGAGTCAGTTACTGCAGTAAGGAGAGATGATATCTTGGAGGGAGCATCGAATGAAGGTTTGTGGGTAGAGCTTAGGAATAAAAAAGGGGCAGCCACATTGTTAGGTGTTTATCGTAGACCTCCAGATAGTCAGCGGGAAATTGAGGAGCAAATTTGTGCACAATTTGCGGAGGTGTGTAAAAACAATAACAATGGGGTAAAGATATTAGGTGATTTCAACTTCCCAACATTAATTGGGATAGACATAAGTGTTAAGGGCTTGGATGGAGTGGATTTCTTGAAAAGTGTACAGGAGAACTTTTTAGGTCAATATGTAGAGGGTCCGGCAAGGGATGGTGTACTGCTGGACCTAATTCTGGGGAATGAAGCTGGACAGGTGGCTGAGGTGGTGATGGAGGAGCATTTTAGTGATAGCGACCACAACATGGTACAATTTAAAACAAAAACAAAAATACCTGGAAAAACTCAGCAGGTCTGACAGCATCTGTGGAGAGGGATACAGTTACGTTTTGAGTCCGTATGACCCTTCATCAGAACTAAAAAATATAGAAATGAGATGAAATATAAGCTGGTAGAGGGGAGTGGGAGGGACAGGTAGAGGTACAATTTAAGCTTGTTATGGACAAAGAAATAGAAAAGTTGCAAAAAAATGTTTTGGATTGGGGGAGAGTGGATTTTAGTAAAATAAGGCAGGATCCAGCCAAGGTAGACTGGGAACAGCTACATGTGGGGAAATCTACAGAAAAGTAGTGGGAGACATTCAAAAAGGAAATGGGGAGGGTACAGGCTCAACATGTTCCCTCTAGGGTGATAGGAAAGAGTAACAAGCCCAGAGAACCATGGATGACCAGAGATATTCAGGATAAGATGAAAAGGAAAAGAGAGGCTTTTAGCAGGTACAAGGGAAACAAGTATTAGTGGAGTACAGACAGTGCAGGGTGGAGCTTAAGAAAGCAATTAGGAGAGCAAAGAGGGGATATGAGAAAGCTCTGGCTGGTAAAAGTAGGGAAAATCCCAAGATGGGAAAATCCCAAGATAATGTATAAGTATAACAATGGGAAGAAAATAACCAGGGAAAGAGTAGGGCCCATTAGGGACTAAGAGGGCAATCTAAGGATGGAGCCAGAGGGCAGTGATAGAGTGTTGAACGAATACTTCATTTCCGTCTTCACCCGTGAGAATGAGGATGAAGGTATGGAACTCAGGGAGAGGGACTGCGAGGCTCTTGAGCAAATTGATATAGGGAGTGACAAGATATTGGAGGTGTTGGCAGGCATAAAACTGGACAAATCTCCAGGTCCGGAGGATTTGTGTCGCAGACTGCTGAGGGAGGCAAGGGAGGAGATCGTAGGGGCTCTGACCCAAATTTTTAATTCCTCTCTGGCCATGGGGGAGGTCCCAGAGGACTGGAGAACAGCTCATGTGGTTCTGCTATTTAAGAAGAGTTATAGAGAGAAGCCAGGGAACTACAGACCAGTGAGTCTCGCAAGAGTGGTAGGGAAACTATTGGAGAAAATTCTGAAGTAGAGAATCTATTTCCACTTGGCGAGGTAAGGTTTGATCAGGGATGGTCAGCATGGCTTTGTCAGAGGGAGGTCATGCCTAACAAATTTGATTGAATTTTTTGAGGAGGTGACCAGGTGTGTAGATGAGTGTAGTGTAGTTGATGTAGTTTATATGGATTTCAGCAAAGCCTTTGAGAAGAACTCACATGGGAGACTTATAAAGAAGGCAAATGCACATGGGATACAGGGTAATCTGATAAGGTGGATTCAAAATTGGCTTAGTTGTAGGAAACAGAGGCTGATGACAGAAGGTTGCTTTAGTGACTGGAAGCCAGTGTCCAGTGGTGTACCACAGGAATCTGTGCTGGGTCCCCTATTATTCATCATTTATATAAATGGCACAGATGACTATGTGTGTGTGTCTGGGTAGGGAGGTCATGTTGGAGTTGTATAGAACCTTGGTGAGGCCACAGCTGGAGTACTGTGTGCAGTTCTGGTCATCACATTATAGGAAGGATGTGATTGCACTGGAGGGGGTGCAGAGGAGATTCACCAGGATGTTGCCTAGGATGAAACATTTAAGTTATGAAGCGTGGTTGGATAGACTTGGGTTGTTTTCGTTGGAGCAGAGAAGACTGAGGGGCGACCTGATCGAGGTGTATACGATTATGAGGGGCATGGACAGTGTGGATAGGGAGCAGCTGTTCCCCTTTGTTGAAGGGTCAGTCACAAGGGGGCATAAGTTCAAGGTGAGGGGCAGGAGGTTTTGGGGGGGTTGTGAGGAAAAACTTTTTTTACCCAGGGTGTGGTGACGGTCTGAAATGCACTGCCTGGGAGGGTGGTGGAGACGGGTTGCCTCATACCCTTTAAAAAGTACCCGGATGAGCACTTGGCACATCATAACATTCAAGGTTATAGGCCAAGTGCTGGTAAATGGGATTAGGTCGGTGGATCAGGTGTTTCTCACGTGTCGGTGCAGACTCGTTGAGCCGAGGGGCCTCTTCTGCACTGGCTGATTCTGTGAATTGCACTACCCATATCCACTCTGTTATCTCATCAAAAAACTCAACTAAATTAGTCAAACACAATTTGACTCCCTCCCCATCCCTAACTCCACCTTGACAGCAAGTAATACTTCGTCACTAAGACTGTGACCATCCCTTCTGCCAATTCTGTTGCGTCCATACTTCTGCTTGCTGGCCATGCCAAATCCCCCCTCAACTGGGGTCTTGAACTTGCACCTTTCTCCAGTTTCTTGACTCAAACCAGTTATTAAACCCCTCTCCAAAAAATCCACATTCACCCTCTGTCGTAAGGGGCAATTGCTTATCTCCAATCTACCTTGTCCTTGAAAATGTCTCCTTCCAAATTTGTGACCATTTTTCCTACAAATTCACATTGAAACCTCTGTCATCAGGTTTCTGCCCCTGCTACAGCACTGAAACTGTCCACAAATGATCCTCTGAGGCTGCACCATCCCTCCTCATTCTTCTGAACATCTCTGCACCATCTCAGCTTTTCTGCAGACTTTATCACTGGACACTACGCCCTTGTACTACAACATCTCTCTTCCATTGTCTGTTCTGTGGGACTGCCACTCTTAGCAATCTAGTTGTAGCCAGAGAATCTTCAGCAATGGCTTCTCTTCCTTCTCCCACATTGTTACCTTGGGGTCCCTTCACTTCCAGATCTTCATCCTGCCCTTTGGCACCATCGGCAAACATGACGTTAACTTTCACATGTATACCCATGATATCCACCTCTCTCGACCTGCTCTGTGCTTGTTTGATAGCTGCTGTTGAATAAATGATTATTTCTTCCAGTTTAACTTTGTATAGGATCTACATAGAATCCACAGCATAAAAATTCAATCCAACTGGTCTGTGCCAAATAATTTCTGTAATCGATCTTAGGAACCCTTGTTCAGAACTCACCCACAAGTGGAAACTGTTTCTCCACATATGCCCCCTCAAACCCCTTTGTAATTGTCAAGACCTGTTGTCATGTACGGTGAAACTTGGATTTCCTGTACTTTGCAGTATGAAGTACTGCAAACTCTTGAATGGAAAATTATTTCATAACTTCAAAGGGGCAATTTTTCTCACTTGCATTACTGATTATCTTCGCATTAACTTGTCCCATTAGGATGCCATTTTAATTCCCTCTTTATCAGAACAAAGGTCCTTAGGAGTCAAAACAATTTGAATGATTCTTCCTTCCACAGCTTCCAGCCTCATAGTCTCCCAACCTCAGACTTCTACCTCCTACCCAAAATCCACAAACAGGACTATCCTGGCAGACTGATCAAGTCAGCCTGTTCCTGTCCCATGGAACTCATTTCTTGCTATCTTGACTCCATTCTCTCCCCCATTGTCCTGTCCCTTCCCACCTACATCCGTGATTCCTCTGACACCCTACATCATATCAACAATTTCCAGTTCCCTGGCCCCAACCGCCGCCTCTTCACCATGGACGTCCAATCCCTCTACACCTCCATCCCCCACCGGGATGGTCTGATGGCTCTCCGCTTCTTCCTCAAACAGAGGCCCGAACAATCCCCATCCACCACTACTCTCCTCCGTCTGGCTGAACTTGTTCTCACACTGAACAATTTCTCCTTAAACTCCTCTCACTTTCTCCAAATAAAAGGTGTGGCTATGGGTACCCGCATGGGCCCTAGTTATGCCTGTCTCTTTATGGGGTATGTGGAACATTCCTTGTTCCAGTCCTACTCCAGCCCCCGCCCATAACTCTTTTTCCGGTACATCTATGATTGCTTCGGTGCTGCTTCATGCTCTCATCTGGACCTGGAAAAATTTATTTATTTTGCTTCCAATTTCCACCCCTCCATCATTTTCACATGATCCATCCCTGACACCTCCCTTCCTTTCCTTGACCTTTCAGTCTCAATTTCTGGTGATAGACTGTCCACCGATATTCATTATAAGCCTACCGACTCCCACAGCTACCTCGACTATAGCTCCGCACACCCCGCTTCCTGTAAGGATTCCATCCCATTCTCTCAGTTCCTTCGCCTCTGTTGCATCTATTCTGATGATGCCACTTTCAAAAACAGTTCCTCTGACATGACCTTAATTGAGATTTTCCACTCATGGTGGTTGATAGGGCCCTCAACCGTGTCTGGCCCATCTCCCGTGCATCCACCCTAACACCTTCCTCTCCCTCCCAGAACCATGATAGGGTCCCCCTTGTCCTCACTTATCACCCCACCAGCCTCTGCATTCAAAGAATCATCCTCCGCCATTTCCGCCAACTCCAGCATGATGCCACCACCAAACACAACTTCCCTTCACCCCCCTGGTGGCATTCCGCAGGGATCGTTCCCTCCGGGACACCCTGGTCCATTCCTCCATCACCCCCTACACCTCAACCCCCTCTCACGGTACCTTCCCATGCAACCGCAGAAGGTGCAACACCTGCCCCTTTACTCCCCCTCTCCCCACCGTCCAAGAGTCCAAACACTCCTTTCAAAGTGAAGCAGCATTTCTCTTGCACTTCTCTCAATTTAATCTACTGCATTCGTTACTCCCAATGTGGTTTCCTCTACATTGAAGAGACCAAACGCAGACTGGGTGACCGCTTTGCAGAACACCTTCGGTCTGTCCGCAAGCATGACCCAGACCTCCCTGTCGCTTGCCATTTCAACACTCCACCCTGCTCTCATGCCCACATGTCCGTCCTTGGCCTGCTGCATTGTTCCAGTGAAGCTCAACGCACACTGGAGGATCAGCACCTCATCTTCCGACTAGGCACTTTACAGCCTTCCGGACTGAATATTGAATTCAACAATTTTAGTTCATGAACTCTCTCCTCCATCCCCACCCCCTTTCCGACCCCCCCTTTTTTTTCCAATAATTTATATAGATTTTTCTTTTCCCACCTATTTCCATTATTTTTAAATATATTTCCATCCATTGTTTTATCTCTTCCTTTTAGCCTATTTCGGTCCTTTCCCTTCACCCCACCCCACCCCCACTAGGGCTATCTGTACCTTGCTTGTCCTGCTTTCTACCCTTAATTAGCACATTGCTTAAATAATATCATCACCTTCAACAGCTCTTTGTCCTTTTGTCTATGACATCTTTTGGCCATCTCCACCTATCACTGGCCCTCTATTCAGCTCTACCTGTCCCCCCCGCACCCCCCTTAAACCAGCTTATATTTCACCTCTTTTCTAATTTTACTTAGTTCTGTTGAAGAGTCATATGGACTTGAAACGTTAACTGTGTTCCTCTCCGCAGATGCTGCCAGACCTGCTGAGCTGAGTTTTTCCAGGTATTTTTATTTTTGTTTTGAATGATTCTTCCTTTTCTCTCTGAAAGGTAATTGTCATGTCTGCCACAATGGATGTAGATCTCTTCTCCCAGTACTTTAACGGAGCACCCGTTTTGTATCTTGAAGGGAGGCAGCATTCTATTCAGATCTTTTACACAAAGAAACCTCAGAGTGACTACTTCCATGCTTCTCTCGTGTCAATCTTTCAGATCCACCAGGTGAGCTTATATACAAAGTATCTTGGCCAAATAATCTGTTGCTCTTTTCATTCCGACCATTGGGCTAGATTTTGTCTGAATTTTGAATGCTTTCATTTTTGCAGTATTATTAATACAAAGTGAGCATTCAAAAGGTGTAACACAATCAATCTTTAATCTATTAAAAATCTCACAAAGGGTGTGTACCCCCTGTCCGTAAACCTCATTTTCTGTTACCTTGGTGTCAACATCTTCCATTCAACTCTCTCAATCCAGTTGCAGATTCGGAGCATGAGGGGACTGGGATGAATTTCTGTAGACTCTTTCTAACAACTTAATCATCACCTCCCTGTGGATGCAGCCTCTCATCACTGGTATAATTTAATGATTCGTTTCTGCACCGTCACCCATATCCTTGACCATATCCTAAAAGGAGGCATTCAAACCCAGATATGCCGTTTGATGGTTCGGTTGTGTAGAGCCTTAGTCAGATCCAAACTAGTGTACTGCATTCAGTTTTGAGCAGTGGATCTCTGGAAGGATACATTGGCCTTGGAGGAGTACAGCATAGATTCATCAGAATGCTAGCCAGGTTAAATTATATGTGCAGGTTGCATAAACTTGGGTTATATTGTTTTGGGTTTTGAAGGTTGATGGATGATCTAATCAAGATGTTTAAAATGATAAAGGGATTCAATACGATAGTTAAACAACACCAATCTCCTTTGGGATAATCCAGAACAAGGCGTCATAATCATGAAATTAGAAACAAAAACAAAAATTGCTGGAAAAACTCAGCAGGTCTGACAGCATCTGTGGAAAGGAAGACAGTTAACATTTCGAATCCATATGACTCCTCTTCAGAACTAAAGAGGAATAAGAAATGTGTTTAAAGGGGAATGGGACAGGTGGAGCTGGATAGAGTGGCCAGTGATAGGTGGAGGCAAACGAGAGATTGCGAAAGATGTTGTAAACAAAAGGACAAAGGGGTGTTGACGGTTTTGATATTAGCTAAAGAATGGGCTAATGGTGGCATTAAGAGTAGAAAGCAGGATGAGCAAGTGACAGGTGGCCCTAGTGGGGGTGGGGTTGGGGGAATGGATCGAAATAGGCTAAAAAGTGGAGATAAAACAATGGATGGAAATACATTTTAAAAATAATTATAGAAATAGGTGGGAAAAGAAAAAAATATATATATAAAAATAATTATTAGAAAAATGGATCAAAAAGGGGGTGAGGATGGAGAAGAGAATTCATGATCTGAAGTTGTTGAACTCAATGTTGAGTCCGGAAGGCTGTAAAGAAGAGTCTTACGGACTAGAAATGTTAACTCTGTTTTCTTTTCCACAGATGCTGTCAGACGTGCTGAGTTTTTCCAGCAATTTTTGTTTTTGTTTCAGATTTCCAGCATCTGCAGTATTTTACTTTTATCATGAAATTAGAGATTGACCAGTCTGGAGTGAAATCAGGAAGCACTTTTCACACACCATTCAGTTGAAATATGGAATTATCTCCCTACAAGAGGCTGGGGATCAGTTTAAATTTTCAAGACTGAGATTTTTGTCAGGTCAGGTTATCACATGATGTGGCAGTTGTACAAATTAGCTGTGATCTAATTGAGTGCTGGGGCTGAATGGCCTCCTGTTCCTATTCTTTTTCAACTGCAGAATAATCAGTAACGTGCAGAAATCATGTGCCCAATCTATTAACCCTTAGATAATTGCTGAAGTTGTGGAGGGTTTCTCTGTAGTTAACTACATTCCCTATTATTCTGTAATCAGCTAATGTTGATATTGTGCCCCTCCCATCCTTCAAACCAACAGTTTTGATCCCTGGGGAGATATGGCAGTTCGCATCCATTGACTCTTCAAAAAAATGTTTGTTTTCTATTCTTTAACCAACTTCCTACCATGGTGTAACATCCTTTGATACTATGTGATTAATTTTGTTCGCTAGCTTCCCACGCAGCACCGATCTAAAACCTTGTGATGACCCACATGCACAATATCCACTGCATTTCCTTTATTAATGCCATCCATTAATTCTCAGTTACATCTTTCAGATACTACTTGTTGATTTACCCATATCTTTCTGGGTGATTTGTGTATTTTGGTGTCCAGAAGTTTACCTCAGAGTTGGGCCAATTGGTCTGTAGTTACCTGGTTTACTACTTTTTCACTTTTTTTGAACTCCAGTTCTCTGGAACAGCTGCCATATCCATCTCAACGTTTGGAAGATTGTGGTCTAAGCCTTTGCTCTTTTCTCAAACTTTCTCCATCATAGTAAAGTTGCAGCCATCAGATCCCAGTGCCTTTTCCACTTTGACACCCAGCAGTTACTTTAGTATTCCTTATCTGTCGTTCTTTTCCTTCAGACTGCTCCACCACCTCCTCATGTAGCACTTCATTCCCAATGCTATAGTCATGATAGAGTATCAATTTAGTTGTGACAGAAGAAAATCCATCAGATTATGGAAAAGTATCCTGGATATTGGAATGCTACTTGCTTCACTTCTGTTATGTTCTTGTGAAAATACCCTGTCACATATAGAGGAATCCTTGACCATCTCTTGCATTATTTTTATGATATTGTGGGTGTCCTTACAGATATGTGGTATTCACAATTGAAAGAAAATTTAATGAAAGGTAATATGAGGAATGGGGAAGGTGTTTGAAAGAATGTTTCTGTGAAAGTATGATAATTGTTGCTTTTCCAACAGGAAGCACCGCCTTCACACAACATTCTAGTTTTTCTGACTGGACAGGAGGAGATTGAGGCCATGAGTAGAATGTGCAGGGACATTGCAAAGCACCTTCCACAAGGCTGTGCACAGATGTCAGTATTTCCTCTGTATGCATCACTCCCTCACCTACAGCAGCTTCGAGTCTTTCAACTGGGACAAAAGGTACTTTTTAAAATTCCTAAACTGTTGATCAAATCTTAAATAAGCATTAAAAGATCTCAGTTTATTCTTCATAGAATTAACAATTGTTAAAGCAGGATTGTTGGAATATACATTAGGCTGTTGGCCTGTAGACAAAATCTGATTTGTGAGCTCCCTTTAGCTGTTAGGTCCATGTATGCAAAGCTGATTTAACTTTAGCTCAATTTTAGCCCTTTAAGCTTGCAGTCCTAGAAAAGGTTACTGCGTGATTGCTGGATTTAAGCCTACAGAAAATTATTGTAATATGCTTTGGGAAGCTTGTAATTTCCCTGTTGATTGCGCAGCACAGTTCCTTCCATCTAATGCTATGGTCAGATTTCATGTTTGTCCTTGTAGCACCTGTCTCTGTGCATTTAATATGCAGTAACTAATGGGTTTTATAATACCCCAGTTTATAATCAAATATAATACCTATTACTTCATGATAGCACAATGACAATGTTACTGGACTACGAATCCAGAGGCCTGCTATGGAGACATGAGTTCAAATCCCCGCACAGCAGCTGGGCAGTTTAAGCTGACTTAATCAAAAAATCTGGAATAAAACGCTAGTCTCATTAAAAATGATTGTGAAACTACCCAGATTGTCATTAAAAATCCATCTGGTCAGTAAGGGGTGCATGAGGAGACAAGCGGCTACACTGAAGTGAGATGGAGACCAAGTGAGTCGCAAATTAGGCTCATGTGGGAATTCAGTGCATGGAGGAAAGAGGTGTGCTGTACATAGGAATTATTCTAAGTCAGGTACAAGAGCAGCTGAGCAGAAATGGACCTGGGTGTAAACCCCACCTTTGGAACGAATTTGGAAAAAAAATAAAACAGTGACATCTCAGGAAAATCATAAGTTTGTTAGTTGAATGGAAACCATTGTTAGGGAGTGTCTTTAAATAGCCATAAATTAGAAAAGCACATTATTTTGAAAGAAATAGCTACTTGGATTTGAGTAAGAAACACTAGGAATAAGGCGAAGTCAGGACCAGTAACATAAAGTAAGATAAGTAAATCAAAGTAAAACACAGTTAACATAAGGAAAGTAAAGACAGGGCAGGGCCACTCAGTCGTATGGAATGCATGTCCTGTAATATGTGGGAAGTTGCAGACACTACTGGTGTCCTAGATGACCACATGTGCAGGAAGCGTCACCAGCTGCAGAAACTTGAGCTCCGGGTTTCAGAGCTCGAGCAGTGGCTGGACTCACTGTGGTGCATCCGCGAAGCAGAGAGCTACGTGGATAGCACATTCAGAGAGGAGGTCACACCACAGGTTAGGAATGTGGTGGCAGAAAAAGAATGGGTGACCACCAGCAGTCTAAGAGAACCAAGTACTGAAGGAGTCCCCTGGGGTCCTGCTTGCTAATTGGTTTTTCCATTTTGGATACTGGCGAGGGCATTGAGTCCTCAGAAGAGTGTAGTCACAGCCACGAGCAGCTCGGCTTTACAGGAAGGGAGGAAGATGAAAGGAAGAGCAATAGATAGGGGTTTCATTAGTTAACAGACAGGCGTTTCTATGGCTGTAGACGTGACTCCAAGATGGTATGTTGCCTCCCTGGTACCAGGGTCAAGGATGTCACCAAGCAGCTGCAGGACATGGTTCTGGAGGAGGGTGAGTAGCTAGAGGCTGTGGTCCACATTGGTACCAATGGCTTAGGTAGGAAGGGGGATGTGGTCTTGCAGACGAAATATAGGGAGCTAGGTGGAAAATTAGCAAACAGGACCTCAAAAGCAGTAATCTCCAGATTACTCCCAGTGCCACGTGCAAGTGAGTACAGGAATAAGAGGATAAAGTAGATGAATGCGTGGCTGGAAAGATGGTGCAGGAGGACTTTAGATTCCTTGGACATTGGGAGTGCCTCTAGGGTGGATGGCATCTGTACAAGCTGGACAAGTTGCACCTGAATAGAGCTGGGACTGAGTTCCTTGCGGGGCATTTTGCTAGTGCAGTTGGAGGGGCTTTAAACTAACTCAGGCTGTAGGAGGCAGGAGAGAATATTGGAGGGTTATACCAAGGTGCACAAAATACTGGGAAGGACAGATAGCACTAGAATAGAGAATAGTAAGTTAATAGGTGAGGTCGGAGAAAGGGAGAAAGAAACGAAGCCTAAATCAGGGTTATACTGCATGTATGTGAATCCACGGAGTATAATAAATAAGATTGGGCAGTTACAGGCGCAGATTGCCATGTGGAAATATGATGTTGTGGCGATAACTGAGACCTGGCTCAAGGAAGGATAAAACTGGCTGATAAATATTTCCGAGTACAAGGTGTTCAGAAAAGATAGGAAAGCAGGAAAGTGGGAGGGGTGTCGGTATTGGTTAAGGAGAGCTTTGCAGTGTTGGAGAAAGAGGATGTCCCAAAGGGTTCAAGGACAGAATCAATTTGGCTCAAGCTAAGGAACAAAAAGCGTGCAACTTCATTGTTCCGTGTAGTCTATAAACCACGAACTGGTGGGGAGGATGTTGAGGAACAAATCTGAAAGGAAATTATAGAGAGGTGCACACATTATGGGATAGTTATAAGGGGGACTTTAATTACCCGAATAGAGTAGTGAAGCCTTGCTTCAGTTGAATAGAAGCTTGGTTAGACCTCACCTGGAGTACTGTGTGCAGTTTTGGTCCCCTTACTTCAGAAAGGATATTATTGCCATCAAGGGAGTGTAATGAAGGTTCACCAGACTTATCTGGGGATGGTGGGACTGTCTTATGAAGGAAACTGGGCCTGTATTCTCTAGAGTTTCGAAGAGTGAGAGGTGATCTCATTGGAATCTACAAAACACTTAAAGGAATAGGCAGGGTAGACGCAGGTGAGATGCTTCCCTGGTTGGGGAGTCTAGAACCAGGGAACACAGTTTCAAATTAAGAGGGAAGCCAATTAGGACCGAGATGAGGAGAATTTTCTTTACTCAGAACGTTGTGAATCTTTGGAATTCTCTACCCCAGAGGGCCGTGGAAGCTCAGTCATTGAGTATGTTTAAGGTAGAGATTGATAGATTTATGGTTAACAATAATGTAAAGGGTTATGGGGGTAGTGTGGGTAAAAGACATTGAAGTGTTCGATCAGCCATGATCATATTGAATAGCGGAGCAGGCTCAATGGCCTTCTCCTGTTCCTATGTTCCTAGACTGGGATAGTGATAGTGTAAAGGGCAGGGAGGGGCAAGAATTCCTAGATTGTGTTCAGGAGAATTTTCTACAGCAGTATGTGACCAGTCCAACAAGGAATGAGGCACTGCTAGATCTGGTTCTTGAAAATGAGGTGGGCCAAGTAGCTCAAGTGTCAGTGGGGGAACATTTAGGAATTAGTGATCATTATGTCATAAGATTTAGGATGGTGGTAGAAAAGGACAATGGGAAATCCAGAGTAAGAATAATTAACTGAGGGAGAGCCGACTTCAATGGGGCAAGAATGGAGCTGGGTCAGATAGACAGGAACCAAAGGTTGGCAGGAAAATCTGCAGTTGAACAATGGGCTACCTTGAAGAAGAGAGCGTTTGGTCACAGTCAAGGTATATTCCTCAAAAGGGAAAGGTAGGGCAGACAAATCCAGAGCTCCCTGGATGACAAATGAGATATAAATTAAGATAAAGAAGAGAAAGTGTGCTTATGACAGGCAGAACATACAACTGACAACCAAGTTAAATACAGAAGGTTCAGAGGAGTGGTGAAGAAGCAAATAAGAGAAGCGAAGAGGGAGTATGAGAGATGACTGGCAGCAACATAAAGGGGAACCTCAAAGTCTTCTATGGGCATATAAATAGTAAAAGGGTAGTAAAAGGAGGAATAGGGCCAATTAGGGATCAAAAAAGGGAATTTGCACATGGAGGCCAGGGGCATGGCTGAGGTGTTAAATGAATGCTTTACATCGTCTTTACCAAGCAAGCAATGCTACCCAAGTCATAGTGACAGAGGATGAAACACTGTCATTAGAAGGGTTCAAAATTGATAAGGAGGTGGTATTGGATAAAGAATTGATACTTAAAGTTGACAAAGCACTGGGATTTGATGAGATGCATCCAAGGCTATTGAAGGAAGAAAGAGCAGAGAGTGCAGGGTCATTGGCCATAATCTTTCAGTATTCTCTGGAATCAGGGGAGGTGCCAGAGGACTGGAGAATTGCAAATATTACACCCTTGTCCAAAAAAGGTTGAAAGGATAAGCCCAGCAATTACAAAGCAGTCAGTTTAACTTCGGTGCTGGGAAGCTTCTAGAAACAATTATTCAGGATAGAATTAATAGTCACATGGAAAAATATGGGTTGATTAGGAAGAGCCAGCATGAATTTCTTAAGTGAAATTTTATTCATTCATGGTATTTGGGCTTTGCTGGCTGGGCCAACATTTATTGCCCATCCCTAATTGCCTTTGAGAAGGTGGTGGTGAGCTGCCTTCTTGAACCGTTGCAGCCCCTGTGGTGTAGGTACAACCACATTGCTGTCAGAAAGGAAATTTCAGGATTTTGACCCAGCGACAGTGAAGCAACAGGGATATATTTCCAAGTCAGGATGGTGAGTGACTTGGAGGGGAACTTGCAGGTGGTGGTGTTCCCATTTATCTGCTACCCTTGTCCTTCTAGGTGGTACGGGTTGTGGGTTTGGAAGGTGCTGCCTAAGGAGCTTTGGTGAACTCCTTCAGTGCATCTTACAGATGGTATACATTGCTGCTACTAAACTAACATGCTGGAGCTATTTGAAGAGGTAACAGAGAGGGTTGATGAGGGTAATGCTGTTGATGTGGTGTACATGGACTTCCAAAAGGCATTTGATACAGTGACACACAACAGACTTATGAGAAAAGTTATGGCTTATGGAATAAAAGGGACAGTAGCAACATGGATACAAAATTGGCTAAAAAATAGGAAGCAGACAGTAATGGTTAATGGGGTATTTTTCAAGCTGCAAGAAGGTTTGCAGTGGTGTTCCCCAGGGGCCGGTATTGGAACCATTGCTTTTCTTGATATATATTAATGATCTAGATCTTGGTGTGCAGGGGACAATTTCAAAGTTTACGGATGATACAAAACTTGAAAGCACTTTAAAAGGACATAGACCAGTTGGTGGAATGGGCAGGCAGGTGGCAGATGAAGTTCAATGCTAAGAAGTGTGAGGTGATGCATTTTAGTAGGAAGAATATAGAGAGTCAATATAAAATAAGGGGTACAATTCTTAAGGGTATGCAGGAGCAGAGAGACCAGAGTGTATATCTACATAGATCATTAAAGGTGGCAGGACAGGTGGAGAGAACAGTTAATAAAGCATACAGTACTCTGGGCTTTATTAATAGGGGCATAGAGTACAAGAACAAAGAGGTTATGCTGAACTTGTATAGGAAACGAGTTAGACCTCAGCTGGAGTATTGTGCCACATTATAGGAAGGATGTGAACACATTGGAGAGGATGCAGAACAGGTTTACAAAAATGGTTCCAAGGATGAGAAACTTCAGCTATGAGGTTAGATTGGAGAAGTTGGGACTGTTCTCCTTGGAGAGAAGAAGACTAAGAGGAGATTTGATAGAGATGCTCAGAATCATGAGGGGGCTGGATAGAGTAGATAGGGAGAAGCTGTTCCTACTCGCAAAAGGATCAAGACAAGAGGGCACAGATTTAGTGATTTGCAAAAGAAGGAAATGCAATGTGAGAAAAAAACTTATTCACACAGTGAATAGTCAGGTCTGGAATGCGCTGCCTGGAAGTGTGGTGGAGGCAGGTTCAATCGAGGCATTCAAGAAGGCATTAGATGATTATTTAAATAGAAACAATGCGCAGGGGTATGGGGAAAAGACAGCAGGATAGGCACTGAGTCTAATGCTCATTCAGAGAGCCGGTGCAGGCACGATGGGCCTAATGTCCTCCTTCTGCACAAAGCGATTCTGTGGTTCACAGATGTCCTTCAGGGGATGAAATCTGCTGTGCTCACCCGGTCTGGCCCACAGGTTACTGCAGATCCACAACAATGTGATTGAACGTTAACTGCCATCTGACAGAGCAGTAGCAAGCGATTCAGTTGTATCAAACCACCACGGAAAACAACACTATGGGTGTACCTACCCCACGTGGACTGCAGAGATTCAAGACGGTGACTCAGTACCACCAGTCAATTAGAGATCGGAAATAAATGCAGACCTTGCTGTAACACCCAAATGCCATGAACAAATATAAAAAAAATCTCTGGCTCTACATTTAAACAGTGCCACAAAACACTGGCTGTCAAAACTCAAATGATTCATGTCCTTTTTGAGCAGGACATTGGAAAGGAGGTTACGAGTAAAAATTGGGGCGCGGAGAATTATATGAAAATGAAGGATACTGCAGTGGCTTGTGATGATGTGTGTTTTATCTCTGTAGAACTGCCGCAAAGTGATTCTTTCCACAAACATTGCGGAAACATCTGTCACGATTCCTGGCATCAAGTATGTTGTTGATACAGGGATGGTGAAAGCCAAGCACTACACACCTGGTAGGTGATATTACTCCCTTAAGGCTCTCCACTTTGTTCCCCTCCTTGTCTTCACCCTGCTTCTGCCCCATCCTATGGGATGTAGACAGATTAAGTGAACGGGCACAATTGTTGTCTTTGGCACATACCTGATTTCCATTGTTTCATCATTGGTGGCCAAGTTGTCAGTTGCCTCAGTCCTAAACTCTAGAATTTCCCTCCCTAAACCCCTCTGCCATTCCCTCTATCACTTCACCCCTCTCCCCTCCTCTAAGAACTTCATTAAATCCTACTCCTCTAACCAAACTTTTGGCCACCTATTGTCAATTATGTTGCTTGACTGATAAGGCTGCTCTTGAACACTTGGGCATGTGTTACTAGGCACTATAGAGACACATAGGAATGGAGGAGGCCATTTAGCCTTTCGAGCCTGTTTCCCATTCAAATGATCATGGCTGATCTGTTACCTAATGCCATTTACCTGTTTTTGCCCCATATCCCTGAATACAAATGTGTATCAGTCTTAGATTCAGAATCAATTATCATGAATTTCCATTGACAAACTCTTACCACTCTTTCTTTGCAGAAGTGTTTCCCAATTTTGCTTCTGAAAGATTTGGCCCTAGTTTCTAAGACAATGCCCCTGAGACTCCTCAACCAGCAGAAATAGTTTCTCTCTATCTATCTTGAAAACTTTGATTAAACCACCCCTTCACCTCTCAAATTCCAGGGATATAACCAGAGTTTGTTAACTCTCTTTGTAAATTAACCCTTGGAGGCCAGGTAGAATTCCTGTGTGGTTCATCTTCTCCCCAATGTTTGTGCAAATTGAGGATTTTTCCTGAAGTAGGCCCAGCTACTTAACTGAACGAAATAAACTGAAGCTCGAAACCTGTGGTAAATATTGCTGTGTTGTAGAGAGTGGATTGGAGGTCCTTGCTGTACAGCAGGTTTCGAAAGCTCAGGCCTGGCAGCGAGCAGGGCGAGCAGGACGGCAACATGCAGGAATCTGTTACCGACTCTACACCGAGGAAGAGTTCGAAAAATTCCTCAACATGACTGTACCGGAGATACAAAGGTGATTACGTCTGATACATCGAGAGCCATAGAAACTGTTTGGGATCATGTTGCTAATAGTTGAATCAAAGTTTGCCATTGCTGTGACAAGTTGTGATACAGTATGATTTGATGCTGACTTCAGCCCATCCTGTAACCCTCTCTTGTGCTTCCTGTCGTGTTGCTATGTGCAGGTGTAATCTGGCGAGCGTGATGCTTCAGCTCCTGGCACTTCGGATCCCCAACATCCTCACATTTGACTTTATATCGAAACCATCTCCAGGTAAGGGGATAAATAGTCCCGTCACATAATTATCCTTCGTTTACGTGTCCCTGACAGGTAGAGTTTCTACAGAAAGCCAAAGAAGAACTTTGAATATTCTCATTCCTTGGAAATGTAACCACCATAAATACATGAAAGAAAAGCTAAAAGATAAAATCCTGCAGATGCTGAAAATCTGATTTCATCAGAACTGGCAAAAGTTGGAGATGTAACCGGATTTAAGCAAGTACAGAGGCAGGAGGAAACAACAGAAGGGAAGGTCTGTGATATGGTGGAAGATGGGAGAATAAATGACATAAGGGATAATTGTGAAAGGCAAAAGGAGATAGTAACGGGACAGGTAAAGAAATGAAGGATGTGTAAATGGCAAGAGCAGGATCAGTACTGCCACCTGCTGTCTATCTCTGCCATTCCTGCCATCTCCAGCATGATGCCATCACTAAACACATCTTCCCTTCCTTTTCAGCATTCCAAAGTGACTGTTCCCTCTGTGACACCCTCAGTCACTCTCCAATGCATCATCCCCTTCCCATGGCACATGTGCATGGACAGGAGATGCAACACCTTCCATCTTCCCCCTCATTGTCTCAGGTCCCAAACACTCTTACCAGGTGAAACAGTGGTTCACACATTCTTCTAGTTTAGTATACTGTATTCCCTACTTACAGTGCAGTCACCTATACATTGGGGAGACCAAATGCAAACTGGGTCACTTTGCGGAACACCTCTGTTCAGTCCGCAAAAGTGACCCTCAGCTACCGGTTGCTTGTCATTTTAATTCTCCACTTTGTGTCCACTCTGACCTCCGTATACTGTTCTAATGAAGCTCAATGTAAGTCTGGGTGATACCACCTCATCTTTACAACCTTTGAGATTCAATATCAGATTATAGAATCATGAAATGGTACATCACTGAAGATTTGAATAGTGTTATAACCGTGACTCCCTGTTTTTCACACAACAAGTTCTGTTACCGATCCTCTTTCCTAGACCTGCTTTTTATTTCTTTCCTTGTCCCATTGTTGTCACCTTTTGTCTTGCATCATTTAATCTCTGCTGCCTTCCACCCTATCGCAGACCTTCCCTTTGGTTCTCCCCACCACCCCCCCGGCTTAAAACCTGTTACATCTCTATCTTTTTCCAATTTTTAAACCTGAAATGTTAACTCTTCCTCTCTCCAGAGATGCTGCCTGACCTACTGAGTATTTCAGCATTTTCTCATTTTTTATTAAAAAAATCCAACATAATGCTGATTTTCTTTGAGCTGGGGAAGGACAAGGCATCTTGCTGAGCATCCTTAGACCCCAGGATCCTTCATGCCTGACCTTAGCCCCCAGTTTGATTCTTTAGCACCCCAACGAAGGTGGTACTGAGAGGTAAAGCTGAATGGAGCATTGTTTCCTGTCCTCACCTTCAGCCCCATTGAGTGAGCTCCATTGCCATGAGCCTATTAAGTGGTTAAGGTGATGGGGAATAATTGAGTTATTTTTCAATAGCTGCTCGACATGCTGATGTTGAAAAGTGAAGTTAACTGTTATGTTAGTTTGAAATAACCTTTCTGTGAAATATCTTACGAAAGGAACATGATGCTGCAAACAGGAGCATTTGGGAACCTGTGAGACTCCATGCCACTGATTAGTCATTCCTGCTTCTGATCTCAGCCACAATCACAACAGTCAGTTGTCGAAGTTATTTCGATTTTTACATTGAGTCTCATGGCTCCTGCTGATGCTTCAGTTGCTGAATTCCCAAGTATCTATGCCATTCGCACTTGGAAGTTCAATCCTAATTGGCTTCATTGGTCATTTCCTGGAAAGGTGACATAGTGGCTTTGTTAAGGAATGAGTAATCCAGAGGCCCAAACAAATGGTCCAGAGACATGAATTCAGTTAATGATATAAAAATCTTCATTAAAAAGCTGGTATTAGTAACAGTAACAATGACATAGGCTGTGAGGTTTGATTTGGTGTGAGAGACTATGTTCCAGACACCACCATCATCTTCCCTGCAACACATATGGCTTTATGTTTGGAGCATTGAGCTTACCTTTATCTGTACATAAAAAATACATAGACTTTGCAGCACAGAGATGGGTCATTTGGCCCGAGCAATCTGTGCCAGTGTTTATGCCCCGTACCTTAGTATACAGCTGAACAGCCTCCACCTGAACCCTGTTGGGACCTGTATACTGGCAAATCGTACAACTAGGACTGTAGAGGGAGCTTTAAAATAAATAGTGGGATTGGCGGCAGGGAGGTTCATGTGAGGGAGATTTGGAAAGTTAAAGAGAAAGGACAGGGCAATAGTATAGGTTAGTGATATGGGTAATGATAACCAGAGTGTACAAATGTAAGAATGCACCAACAGTTAAGGTCAGAGTGAGGAAAAATAAGGCTCTTTATCTGAATGTACTCTTCATCCGTTTTGCTATGAATGCTTTGTTAGCACAAATAGAAATAAATGAATATGATATGGTAGCCAATACCAAGACATGGTCGCAAAGTGACTGAGGCTGTGAATTAATTATTCAAGGGTACTTGACATTTTGGAAGAGCAGGGAGAAAGGAAAAGAAGATGGGGTAGCTCTGTTAATGAAGGATAAGATCAGTACAGTCGTGAGAAATGATCTTGGTTTGGAAGATCAAGATGTAGAATCAGTTATGGTGGAGGTAAGAAAAAGTAAAGAAATTATTGATTAGACTAATTTACAACAGTATAGGACAGGGCATAAATTGAGAAATAATGGGGGCTTGTAAGAAAGGTATTGCAATAATGGAGGGTGATGGATGAATTAAATTGGCAAAGCTAGCTTTGAGGATGAGTTCATAGTGTATTTGGGACAGTTTCTTGGAACAATACATTCTGAAATCTATCAGGGAGCAGGCTATTTTAGACCTGATAACGTATAATGAGACACGATTAATTAATGACATCATAGCAAAGGATCCTCTAGGTAAGAGTGATCATAACTGAATGTGAAATTCTATCATGTTTACGGGAAAGGAATTTGGGCCTGAAACTAGTGCCCTTAAGTTAAATAAAGGCAATTGTAAGGTTGTGAAGACAGAGTTGGCTGAAGTGGACAGCATTAGGATCTGGTTAGGGACTAGTAATGGTTTGCTTAAAGTACAGGAAATTTGAAATCCCATTTACTTCCTTAGGGAATAAAGTCACCAGATTCCATGGTTCTAAACAAACAGAAGAAATTTTACTATACTAGAGTCAAGAAAGATAGAACTCTAACATCCAGAATTTACAAGAAATAAATGTGAATTAACAGGCAACCTGTGGTCAAACATCACAAACTGTGCAAAATAGTGCAGACACACCCAAGTCAGGTCCCCAGATTTCTCAGCAACCCACCCAGATGCCGGTTGTTACTAAGCCACAAAAATTCTTTTAAAATTCTGATTCCTCATGAGGAATTTCAGCTCCTCTCTTTCACAGAGCTAGTCTAATCCCTAGCCAACAGAAGCTCTACCCTACCCGAGTTCCTTGGGTACAATCCTGACCCAAAAGGCACATTATTCCAGATCTCTGTCAGATTTGCTCCCAGTCCAGTCGCCTTGTTTTTCTTTTCCAGTTGAGCTGACCACCTACCGAGACTGCGTCCCACTGTGTTAGTCGGCCTACACTCCAGCGTCTAAACATAGGGATGGTCCCTGCTGCTCAGTCACACTGCTGCCAACAATTGCTTCTGACCTTCATGAACCCCAATCTCCCCAGAGCCAGAGCCCTAGCTGCAGGGAGTTAATCGCTGCATGAAGCTGGCAACCTTCTACCTCTTGGCATTTCTTGGCACCCTTTTTGTGCCCTAAAACCTTAATCTTGTGGTTGGGGTTTCACACCCTCTTCAAATAGGTTGTCCTTATGCATGTGTGCCCTTGCTGCACTCTGCACTTGCACCTGAACACATGGGCATGCCAGGAGTTGTTGTTCTTTCACAGCATGAACCAGAGTGGCAGGCACCCTTAGAACTGGGAAGATAGGTTAAAAGGTAAGACAGTAGAGAAGCAGTGGCAGACGTTTAAGATATCTTGTAACCCTCAACAGTTACATATTTTGTTGAGAAAGAAGGACTAGGAGAGGGATGCTCTGTCCGTGAGAAACTAAGGAAGTTAAAGATGGTATCAAATTGAAAGAAAAGACGTTGAGTGCTGCAAGGGTTAATGGTAGGCCAGAAGATTGGGAAAATTTTACAAATGAATTAAAAAAAAGAGAAATTAGAATGAGAATAAACTAGTAAGAAATATAAAAACAGGCAGTAAAAGCTTCAACAGGTATATCAAAAGGACAGCAGCTAAAGTAAGTGTTCCCTAGGAGAGACTGGGGAATTCATAATTGGAAACAAGGAAATGGCAGAGATTTTGAACAAATATTTTGTATCCGTCTTCTTGATTTGTCAAATCAAAAGGACAAAGGGAAGGAGGAACTTAAAACAGTCAGCCATCACTAGCGAAAAAGTACTTGAAAAACAAATGGGACTAAAGGCTGACAAATCCCCTGGACCTGATGGCCGGCATCCCATCAGGACTATAGAGATAGCGGATGTATTGGTTGTAATCTTCCAAAATTCCTTAGATCCTGGAAATGTCCCAGTGGATTGGAAAATGACAAATATAACACCTCTATTCAAGGAAGGAGGGAGACATAAAGCAGGAAACTATCAGCCAGTTAGCCTACCATCTGTCAATGGGAAAATGCTCGAATCCATTATTAAGGAAGTAGTAGCAGGGCACTTAGAAGATCATAATTTGGCTACAATACACTCAATCCCTTCAGCCAGGCCATTTTATAGATCATAAATAGTCGAGGCCCCAGTACCGATCCGTGTGGCACTAAACTAATTACCATTTTTCAACCTGAAAATGACCCATTTATTCCAACTCTGTTTCCTTTGGTTAGCCAATCCCCTATCCCTGCAAATATATTACTCCAACACCACGAGCTCTTGTGTCGTAACCTTTTATGTAGCACAGTAACAGAAATCACTGTGGTTTTACAAAAGAAAAATGGTGTTTCACAAATTTATTGCAGTTCCTTGAGGATGTGACAAGCAGGGAGGATAAATGGAAACCCCATACTCTGGTGTATGTGGATTTCCAAAAGGCATTCGATAAGATGCCACGTAAAAGATGACTGCACACGTTAAGAGCTAATGATGTTGGAGTAATATATTTGCATGGATAGGGGATTGGCTAACTAACAGGGAACAGAATCGGAGTAAATGGGTCATTTTCAGGTTGCAAAATGGTGACTAGTTTAGTGCCACAGGGATCAGTGCTGGGGCCTTGACTAGTTATGATCTATATAATAACCTGGATGAAAGGACCGAGTGTATTGTACCCAAATTTACTGTTGATGCAAAAATAGGTGGGAAAGCAAATTGTGAAATGGACACAAAAGAGCCTGCGAGGGAGGGTTAAGTGAGTGGGCAAAAATTTGGCAGATGGAGTATAATGTGGGAAAATAAGGTTGCTGACTTTGGTGGGAAGAATGGAAAAGCAGAATATTATTTAAATGGAGAGAGATTGCAGAATATTGTGGTACAGAGGGACCTGGGGTGCCCTTGGCATGAATCATAATTGTTAGCATGCAGGGACAGAAAGTAATTAGGAAGGGAAATGGAATGTTGGCCTTTATTGTAAGGGGGATGGCATTTAAATGTAGGGAATTCTTGCTACAACTGTACAGAACATTGCTGAGATCCCACCTGGAGCACTCTGTACAATGTGTTCTCTTCACGTAAGGAGGCATATACTTGCATCCTCAGTCAGGGAATGAAGCTTTGTGTATCCAAAGGTGCCGTGATGTTTTTAGTGTTTGGGTGAAGAGAGTTAGCATGCATTCTGCTCTTGTGCTAGTTTGCTTCTCATTTTCAGGTCACACCACTGGCTAATAGCAATGCAGAAAGAGAGGCAAATGTACAAGTCTCTCCCTGCCTGTACACAGCTTCTCCATCAGCAAGACCTCATCTATGCCTCCTTGTTGAAACATGGAAACTAGGTCCCTCGTGGCCTCAGGCTAAAACTTCGGAGAAGGTTTGCCCCTCAGACATGCAGTGTGTAGAGCTACTGGCATGTGGACACACCCTGACACTCATGAACCAAGCTTCATTGCCTTGTGTATACCTTGGGAGAGTTGAAGGCTAAGGGAGTAAATGCTGACAAAAAATTCAAAAGCAGACTGCTGCCTAAATATGTCATCTTTCCAGCAGCTCCTGCAAACCATGCTGGCACCAAATATAGTGCTTTGCATTCTGTTGGGAGATTGCAAGGGGGACTGTAATGTTTGGGCAGCCCAAGGCCTTCATAAATTTTGCCCAGGTTTGTGCCCTAGAGAGGACAGTGAAGTTTCACTGCATTGCATTAACGCAACATGGCAGACAGCAGTTATGAGAGTTCGGTTGGATAAGAAGAGGGCCAAGAGAAAACAGAGGCCAGCAAATCGTGCACCTTCTCAACCCACTGTCTTCCTCTGCACCAAATGCGGCAGAGACTGCCATGTCAAGATGGGACTCCTGAGTCACACCTTAACACAGAGTTGACCAGGATGCAAGCTATTGTTTTACGAGAATGAAGGGCGCCCCTACTGTTGGAAACAGTTCAGAGAAGGTTGTCTAGGCTGATCCCTGGAATCAAGGAGTTCATTGAAGTTTCGAAGAATGAGTGGTGACCTTATTGAAACATATAAGATTTAGAGGGGACTTGACAAGGTAAATGCTGTGAGGATGTTTCCCCGAGTGATGGAATCGAGAACTGGGGGCACAGTTTCAAAATAAGAGGTGTCTTATTAAAGAAAATGAGGAGGAATTTCTTCTCTCTAATGTCCATTGCAACTCTCTTCCCCAGGGAGCAGTGGGTTCTGGGTCATTGAATATAGCCGATGCTGAGTTTGACAGATTTTTGATCTACCAGGGAATTGAGGATTATTGGGGTTTGGGGGAGAGTGGGGGGAGCTGCAGCAAAGTGGAGATTAAGGCCAAAATCAGAACTTATTAAATGATGGAGCAAGCTCAAGAGCCTGAATGGCCTACTCCATTTCTTATATCTTGTTGGGCCTTGCCTTATCAACATATCAATATGATTCAGATATAGAGGTTATTTACTGAATGCAGTCAACTGTTCAGGAGCATGTCACAAATCACTAGTCAAAAGGTGCAATCCCCAATCCGTCAGTGAATTTTAATTATTTGTAGAATATCGTGACCAGCATTCACACATTTGGGAATAGCCCTAGAGTGTATTTCAATGTAGTTGAACATAAGAACTAGGAGCAGGAGTAGGCAATTCAACCCCTCGAGCCTGCCCCGCCATTCAATACAATCATGGCTGATCTCATTTCGACCTCAACTCCAATTTCCAGTCCTCTCCCCATAACCTTTCAACCCGTTACTAATTAAAAATCTGTCTATCTCCTCAAATTTATTCAGCGTCCCGGCATCCACTGCCCTCTGAGATTGTGAATTCCACAGATTCACGACCCTTTGAGAAAAGTAATTCCTCCTCATGTCTGATTTAAATCTACCACCACTTAACCTAAAACTATGGCCTCTCGTTCTAGAATGCCCCACAAGGAGAAACATCAGCTCCATGTCTATTTTGCCTATTCCCTTTAACATCTTATATACCTCAATTAGATCTCCTCTCTTCCTTCTAAACTCTAGCGAGTATAGGCCTAAACTACTCAATCTGTCCCCACAAGGCAAGCCCCACATCTCTCGAATCAATCTAGTGAATCTCCTCTGAACTGCCTCCAATGCAACTACATCCTTCCTCAAGTAAGGGGACCAAAACTGTGCACAGTACTCCAAGTGCAGCCTCACCAATGCCTTGTATGGTTGCAACAACACTTTACTATTTTTATACTCTATTCCTTTAGCAAAAAATGCCAAGATTCTACTTGCCTTCCTTATTACCTCCATACTAGCTTTCAGCGATTAATGCACGAGGACACCCAGATCCCTCTGCACTGAAGCATTCTGAAGTTTCTCTCCATTTAAATAATAAGTCGCCTTTTTATTCTTCTGACCAAAATGGATAACCTCACACTTATCCACATTAAACTCCATCTGCCAAATTTTGGCCCATTCACCTAACCTGTCCATATCCATTTGTAAATTTCTTAGTTCTTCATTGCAACTTACTTTCCCACCTATTTTGGTATCATCTGCAAATTAGCTATAGTACCTTCTATCCCTGAATCCAAGTCATTAATATAGATTGTAAATAGCTGGGGCCCAAGGACCAAACCCTGTGACACTCCATTAGTTACAGCTTGCCATCCAGAAAAAGACCCATTTATCCCGACTGTCTGCTTTCTGTTGGTTAGACAATCCAAGCTAATATATTACCCCTAACTCTGTGTGATCTTGTGTTTTAATGTTTTGTGTGGCACCTTATCAAAGACCTTCTGGAAGTCCAGATATCCTACATCTAGTGGATCCCCATTATCTACTTTGCTTGTCACACCTTCAAAGAACTCTAGCAAATTAGTCAAACACTATTTTCTCTTCATAAAACCATGCTGACTCTGTTGGATTGCATTTTGACTTTCCAAATGCCTCATTACTACTTCCTTAATAATGGATTCCCACAATTTCCCAACGACAGACCTTAAACTAACTGGCCTATAGTTTCCTACTTTCTGCCCCCAACACACACACCCCCACCGCCTTTTGAATAAGGGCTTTATATTAGCATTTTTCCAATCCACTGGAACCTTTCCAGAATCCAGGAATTTTGGAATATTATAGCCAATGCATTCACTATGTCCACTGCCACTTCCTTTAAGATCCTGGGATGTAGGCCATCGTGTTCCTGGGACTTGTCACCCTTTAATCCCAATAGTTTGCTCAGTACTTTTCTCCAGTGATTGGCCTAAGTTCCTCCTTCCCTATACCCTCTGCACTACCTGTTACTATTGGGATGGTACTAGTGTCCTGCACCGTGAAAACTGAGGCAGAATATTGATGAAGCGTCTCTGCCATTTCTGCATTCCCCACTATTAACTTCCCAGTTTCATCCTCCAAGGGACCAACATTCACTTTAGGTGCTCTCTTTCCTTTTAGATACTTGTAGAAGCTTTTGCTATCAGTTTTTACAAAAGTTTCTCACACTCAAACTGAACTTGAAATTCTAGCATGCTATGATCACTCTTCCCTAGAGGATCCTTTACTATGAGATCATGAATAAATCCCATCTCATTACCCAAAACCAAATCCAGAATAGCCTGCTCCCTGGCTGGTTCCACAACATATTGCTTCAAGAAACAATCTCTAATACACTCTATGAACTCTCTCTCGAGGCTACCCTTGCCAATTTGATTAGTCCCAGACTATATGCATTTTGAAAGAAGCCATGATTATTGCCGTGCCTTTCTTACGTGCTCCCAGTATTTCCTGGTTTATACTGTGCATTTCTGCTGAACTGCTGTTTGGGGACCTATAGATTACTCCCACCAGGGACTTCTTTCCCTTGCTATTTCTTATTTCTACCCAGACTGACTCTACGTCTTGCTCTCCAGTGCCTATATCATTCCTCATTATAGCACTGATCTCTTCCTTTACTAACAAAGCTGCACCATCTCTTTTTCCTTCCTGCCTATCCTTCCAAAACACTGATTACCTTTGGATATTCAACTCCAAACCTGTTCTCCCTGTAACCACGCCTCAGTAATTGCTACCAGACCATATCTATTTATCTCTATTTGTGCTTTTAACTCATTAGTTTTATTCCGAATGCTGCGCGCATTCAGATACAAAGCCTTTAAGTTTGCCCAATTGTCAATTTTGCCTGCTCTTATATGATTCTTTGGTGCAACATGGCGTTCACACACTCTGTCCCTTTGCTTTTATTTTGGTAACAATCAGCCTTGTCACTAACCTGCACTCTTACCCTCTCCTTAAAATTTGATTTTTTATATTTCCATGCAACTGAACCCTCCCCCCAACCCAACTATTTAGTTTGAAGCCCTATCTATGACCCTAGTTATGCAATTTGCCAAGACACTGGTCCTGGCATGATTCAAGTGGAACTCGTCTGAACAGAATAGCCCCCTCTTTCCCCAGTACTGGTGCCGATGTCCCATGAATTCGAACCCATTTCTCCCACACCAACCTTTGAGCCACGCATTTACCTTTTTAATCTTATTGACCCTGTGCCAATTAGCTCACGGCTCAGGTGGTAATCCAGAGATTATTAACTTTAAGTTCTGCTTTTTAATTTAGCCCCTAGCTGCTCGTATTCCCTCAGCAGAACATCTTCCCTAGTTCTACCTATATCGTTGGTACCTACGTGGACCACGACAGCTGGATCTTTCCCCTCCCACTCCAAGTTCCTCTATAGCCCAGATGAGATATCCTTAACCCTGGCACCAGGTAGGCAACACAGCCTTTGGGACTCTCGATCCTGGTGACAGAGAACAGTATCTATTCCCCTAACTATACTATCCTATCTATATCCTAACTGCACTATCAAAGATTGTCATCTTTGAGCTAGCAGAGAGTGTGTTTGTGGACAATTAATGCTACCATGAATTTTAAAAGCTTTGGATTCTAATGCAGTTTTTCCATTCTTGTTTTGCAATGCTGTTTTTGTTGTTATCTAAAAGTTTAATCTGCTCTTCCATGTGGCTCTTGGCTCTTTAATGACACCCTCATCTTATATTGTGTGTCCACAGATGCGGTGCGAGCTGCCATTGAACAGCTTGAACTGCTGGGTGCGGTAGAGCACAAAAACAACCAGATCACCCTGACACCAATGGGCAAGAAAATGGCAGCATTCCCTCTGGAACCCAGATTTTCTAAGGTATCACTAGTAACGGTTTAATTCATAGCTTCCAAAATCAAGATGCCCAGACACTGGGAAGTAGATGGGGAGTTGTGCAGCGTTGGACAAGTCCCAGGGAAGCACCTGAACATGAGGTGACTAGTCCCAGAGTGTACCTGGGCCCCTGGTGATTCACAAGATTATGTTTAGCCACTTTATTCAAAGTATGTGGAATAGACTGCCCAGAGGGTGTGGCTATGGGATGGGGAGTGAGGCAGGGGGTGATGAATGTGACTGTTCCAGGGTGGAATTCTTGACAGGAAATTGAGGGGGGGAGGTTTGTAGGGTCTTGAATCTGAGGAATGGTTTCCTCAGCATGGTATTGTGAAAAAATGCAGATATTTGAAGTGAGTTTGAAAAGGAACAGTATTCTGGGGAAAGGGCGGGAGAATGTCACTTGGTGGTACAGACACAATGGGTCGAATGGCCTCCACCTGCGCTGTCCAAATTCTGTGATACTATGACGGCCTATTTGTGGGGTGGGTTGATTGGATTGCTGGGTGTTCTTTCCTCCTGCAGTTCCTTTATTCCTGTATGGCAAGAGAAATGATGTGTTTATAGCTGAATGAAGAAAGAAAAACCATACAGTATGGGAACTGTTCTGACCAGGTGAGAAAGGGGTGAACTGGCTCCCCTCTATTCAGCCTTCTCAGTTGGTCACAACGAAGATTTAATTTCTTTTTCACGAGGATATGCCTTTTCCAAATCCAAATGTATTTAACTATTTATGCAGGGAGCTAATCAAACAAGGTTTTCTTGAGTTAAAGCGAGAGCAAATTTATTAACCACTAAACTTGAGAGAAAAATAAAATAAAAACACATCACGCACGCAGGTATAAGGAAAGTTAGAGCCTAATAAATTTAAAAGAATAATACCGGTAAATGTCCTTTGATTGTTCTGGAGGTGTAGATTTTTAAACGTTGTGGCCAATTTGATTAGCTGATTTTGTGGATGTGGTCACATGTAGAAGATGTTGCAATTATTACAAGATCTTTACTCGCTGGTAGATTTCTAGTAATGCTGGTTTCCGAACTGGTGATACACTTGTTCCATAAGAGCGAGAGAGCCCAGCTGTAAGCCTGTTTCTACTGCTTTCTTGCAATCTCCCTGCAGTAGCTGCAGCCTGGCCTGAAATATCTCACCCTTTGTGTACTTCCAAGGGGTTTTGGGTGGGCCTATCTGTGGCAGTTATTGTTTTAATATCCAGCACTTTTCATTTTAATGTCTCTTCCTTAGACATTGACGGGTTTCAATGGGTCTCTGAATTATGGGAAATGTCACCCTCTTCACACTCTCCTGAAGATGATTTGTTTGCTTTTCCCCTTCACCTTGGGAGGTGGCCCTGCATTTTAAAGTAGATTATTCTGTCTCATTTCAAATTGCAAAATTTCCAACAGTTGAAAGGGGCGGCATGGTGGCGCAGTGGTTCGTGCTGCTGCCTTGCAGCTCAAGTGACCTTGGTTCGATTCTGACCTTGGGTGCCTGTCCGGTGGGTTTCCTCTGGTGTTCCAGTTTCCTCCCACCATCCAAAGACGTGCTGGTTAGGTGGACTGGCTGCAGTAAGCTGCCCCTTAGTGTTTGTGTGTGTGTCCTGTGATGGATTGGCTTCCCGTCCTGGGTGTACCCCGCCTAGCGCCCATTGCCTGTTGGAATAGGCTCCAACTTCCCGTCACCCTGAATTGGATGAAATGGTTCTGGAAAAGTGAGTGAGAGTGAAAGTTGAAAAATCATATTTACAAAAAGTACAGGGTGTAGCCTCGTGATAGAATCTGAGCTTGAGCTCCTTGCCTCCTGATTCTAATATTTATGGGAGTTTTCAACATATTGCCAGGGATTAGTCTATTCCTTATGGTTCTTGAGTACCCCGGAGCATTGGAGGCCACACCCCGGAGCATCAGAGGGCGAGAGGAGGACCCTGGGACAGAAAGTAGTACCTAGAGAATCTGGTGTATCTAGAGGATCTAGCAACGCAGAAGTGTAAGAATATAAGGCAGTAATAGTAGGGGATCTTAAATACCCAAATATTAACTGAGATAATTTTAGTGTGCAAGGTAGGGAGGGAGCAAAATTCATAAGTTGCATCCAGGAGTACTTTTTAGCCAGTAAGTAGAAAGCCCAGCAAAGGAGGGGCAGTTCTGGACCTAATATTTGGAAATGAACCCAGGCAGGTGGAAGGTGTATCAGTAGGGGAGCATTTTGGAGATAGTGACCATAACTTAGATGTAGGGTAGTTATGAGAAAGGATAAGTTTGGACCAGGAATAAAAGTTCTAAACTAGGGAAAGGCTAATTTTACTAAGATGAGATATGATTTGGCCCAAGTGGACTGGGAGCAGGTAAATGCAGATAAAACTGTGTCAGAGCAGTGGGAGGCATTAAAGGAGGAAGTAGCGAGTGTAGCAAGGGCACATATGTTCCCGTAAAGACAAAGTGGGGGACCAAGTCCAGAGAGCCCTGCATGTCAAGGGACATAAAGGTTAGGATTAAGAAAAAAAGAGAAGCCTATGGCAGATACTGAGGGCTCAATACAGCAGAGTCCCTGGAGGAGTATGAAAAGTGCAGAGGGAACTTAAAAAGGAAATTAGGAAAACTAAGAGAGTGCATGAGAAAGCATTGGTGGGTAGAATAAAGGAAAACCCAAAGGGATTTTTTAAATATATAAAGAGCAAGAGAATATCTAGGGATAGTAGAGCCAGTTAGGGACCATAGAGGTAATCTGTGTGGACCTGGAAGACGTGGATGCAGTCCTCAATGAATATTTTGCATCGGCCTTCACAATGGAAAAGGACAACGCAGGTATAGACATCAGGGTGGAGGACTGTGAAATGTTAGAGGAAATTAACATAGAGAGAGAGGAGGTACTAGCGAGTTTAGCAGCCTTAAAAGTCTACAGGCCCAGATGAGATGTACCCCAAGCTGTTGAGGGAGGCAAAGGAAGAGATGTCAGGGGCCCTGGTAATAATTTTCAAATCCTCTCTGGCCACAGGTGAGGTGCTAGAGGACTGGAAGACTGCTAATGTTGTCCCGTTATTAAAAAAGGGAGGAAGGGATAAAGTCCTGGAAGTTACAGACCAGTCAGTCTAACCTCGGTGGTGGGGAAGTTAACTAGAAAGAATTCTGAGGAACAGAATATATCTGCACTTGGAGAGACACAGATTAATCAGGGATAGCCAGCATGGATCTGATAAGAGAAGGCTGTGTTTGACATATTTGATTGAATCCTTTGAGGAGGTGTTCCTCTCCTCAGATACTATCAGACCTGCTGAGTTTTTCCAGGTATTTTTGTTTTTGTTTTCCTTTGAGGAGGTAACCAGGAGTATCAGTGAGAGTAATGCATTTGATGTGGTCCACATGGACTTTAGCAAGGCTTTTGATAAGGTCCCTCATGGCAAATTGATCAAGAAAGTAAGAGCCCATGGGATCCAAGACAAAGTTGCACGTTGGATCCAAAATTGGCTGAGAGGCAGGAAGCAGAAGGTGATGGCAAAGGGATGTTTCTGTGACTGGAAGTCAGTTTGCAGTGGGGTTCCGCAGGGCTCAGTGCTGGGGCCCTTGCAGTTTGTGGTGTACATAAGTGATTGGGACTTAAATGTAGGGCTATGATCAAGTCATTCACATGACACGAAAATTGGTAGGGTGGTAAATAGTGAGACGATAGCTGTAAACCACAGGAGCTTATCAATGGACTGGTCTGTTAGGCAGAGCAATGGCAAATGGAATTTGTGTGAAAAGTGTGAGGTAATGCACTTGGGGAGGGCTAACAAGACAAGGAATTTCACTATGAATGGTAGTACTGAAAATCAGAGGGAACTTGGTGTGCATATCTACAGATCCCTGGAGGTAGCAGGGCTGGTAGATAAGGTGGTTAAGAAGGCATATGGGAATACTTGCCTTTATTAGCCGAGGCATAGAATACAAGAGCAGGTAGGTCATGTTGGAGTTGTATAGAACCTTGGTGAGGTCACAGCTGGAGTACTGCTTGCAGTTCTGGTCACCACATTATAGGAAGGATGTGATTGCACTGGAGAGGGTGCAGAGGAGATTTACCAGAATGCTGCCTGGGCTGGAGGGTGTGAGCTATGAGGAAAGATTGGATAGGCAGGGGTTGTTTTCCTTGGACCAGTGAAGGTTCAGAGGGGACCTGATAGAGGTGTATAAGATCATGAGGGACATAGATAGGGTGGATAGGAACGCACTTTTTCCATTAGTAGAGGCGTCACTAACTGGGGAGTGTAGATTTAAGATAAGATGTAGAAGGCTAAGAGGGGAGTTGAGGAGAAATATTTTCACCCAAATGGTGGTGGGAGTCTGGAACTCACTGCTTGAAAGGGTAGTTGAGTCAGAAGCTCTCATAACATTTTAGAAGTATTTAGATATTCACTTGCGTGCCATAGCCTCTAGGGTTATGGACCAAGTGCTGGAAAATAGGATTAGTGTTGACAGATCTTGGTTGACTGGCGTGGATACGATGGACTGAATGGCCTCCTTCTGTGCTGTAAACATCTGAGTCTAATCAGGCAGCACAACAAAAAGGCTGTTCAGCCCATTGTGCCTGTGCTGGCTCTGTGAAAGAGAGTCCCAATCAGTCCTGCACTTTGCCTTCCATGGCCCTGCAAATTTTCCCCAAGTCTTTATTCAATTCCCTTTTGAAAGTTACTGTTGAATCTGCTACCACCACTCTTTCAGGAGGTGCATTTCAGATCACAACAGCTGACTGTGCATGAAACCATTCCCTGCAATTCCCCTCTGGTTCTTCTGCCAGCTACCTTCAATCTATGCTCTCTGGTTGCTGACCCTCTTGCCAGTGGAAAGTTTCCCCTGATGTAATCTATAAAAACTCTTGATTTTGTACACCTCTCACATGTCATTTTAATCTTCTCTGCTCTGAGGAGAAGAGCCCTAGCTTCTCTAGTCTTTCCATACACCTGAAGTCCTTCATCCTTGGTATCATTCCAGTCTGCACCCTCTCCAAGGCCTTCAAATCCTTTCGAAAAAATGGCACTCAGAATTCAACATGTTCAGCTGGGGCTTAACCAATATTTTATTGTTCATGGGATGTGGGTGTTGCTGGCTAGGTCACCATTTATTGCCCATACCTAATTGACCTTGAGAAGGTGGTGGTGAGCTGCCTTCTTGAACTGCTGCAATCCATGTGGTGTAGGTCCACCCACAATGCTGTTAGGAAGGGAGTTCCAGGATTTTGACTCAGCAACAGTGAAAGAACGGCGATTATATTTCCACGTCAGGGTTGTGAGTGACTTGGAAGGGAACTTCCAGGTGGTGGTGTTCCCATCTATCTGCTGCCCTTGTCTTTCTAGCTGGTAGTAGTCATGGGTTTGGAAAGTGCTATATAAGCAGGCTTGGTGAGTTCCTGCAGTGCATCTTGAAGATGCTATACACTGTAGCCACTGTCCGTCAGTGGTGGAGGGAGTGAATGTTAGTGGATGGGGTGCCAATCAAGTGAGCTGCTTTGTCCTGGATGGTGTCGAGCTTCTTGAGTGCTGTTGCAGCTGCACTTATCTTGGCAAGTGGAAAGTATTCCATCACATTCCTGACTTGTTCCTTGTAGATGGCGGACAGGCTATGGGAAGTCAGGACGTGAGTTACTTGTCGCAGTATTCCTAGCCTCTGACCTGCTCTTGTAGCCACAGTATTTATATGGCTAGTCCAGTTCAACTTCTGGCCAGTGGTAACCCCAGGATGTTGATAGTGGGGGATTCAGTAATGGTAATGCCATTGAATGTCAAGAGGTGATGGTTAGATTCTCTCTTGTTGGAGATGGTCATTGCCTGGCACTTGTGTGGCGCAAATGTTACTTGCCATTTGTCAGCCCAAACCTGGATATTGTCCAGTTCTTGCTGCATTTAGACATGGACTGCTTCAGTATGTGACGAGTCACAAATTGTGCTGAACATTGTGCAATCATCAGCTAACATCCCTACTTCTGACCTTATGATGAAAGGAAAGTCATTGATGAAGCAGCTGAAGATGGTTGGGTCCAGGACACTACCCTGAGGAGCTCCTGTAGTGATGCCCTGGAGCTGAAATGACTGGCCTCCAACAACCACAACCATCTTCCTTTGTGTTAGGTATGGCTCCAACCAGCGGAGAGTTTTTCCCCGATTCCCATTGACTCCAGTTTTGCTAGGGCTCCTTGATGCCACACTCAGTCAAATGCTGTCTTGATGTCAAGGGGCAGTCACTCTCATCTCATCTCTGGAGTTCAGCTCTTCTGTCCATATTTGAACTAAGGCTGTAATGAGGTCAGGAGTTGAGTGGCCCTGGCGGAACCCAAACTGAGTGTCAGTTCAATGAGCAGGTTATTGCCAAGCAAGTGATGCTTGATAGCACTGTTGATGATCCCTTCCATCACTTTACTGATGATTGCCAGTAGACTGCTGAGGTGGTAACTGCCTAGGTTGGATTTGACCTGCTTCTTCTGTACAGGACATAACTGGGCAATTCTCCACATAGCTGGGTAGATGCCAGTGTTGTAGCTGTACTGGAACTAGCTTGGCTAGGGGTGCAGCAAGTTCTGAAATACAAGTCTACAGTACTATTGCTGGAATATTATCAGAGCCCTTAGCCTTTGCAGTATCCAGTGCCTTCAGCCGTTTCTTGGTATCACGTGGAAGGAATAGAATTGACTGAAGACTGGCACCTGTGATGCTGAGGACTTCGGGAGGAGGCCGAGATGGATCAACCACTCGGCACTGCTGGCTGAAGATTGTTGCAAATGCTTCAGCCTTATCTTTTGCACTGATGTGCTAGGCTCCTCCATCATTGAGGATGGGGATATTCGTGGAGCCTGCTCCTCCAGCGAGTTCAATTGTCCACCACTATTCAAGACTTGGTGTAGTAGGACTACAGAGCTTAGACCTGATCTGTTGGTTCTGGTATCACTTAGATTTTTCTATCATTTGCTGTTTATGCTACTTGGCATGCAAGCAGTCCTGTGTTGTAGCTTCACTAGTTTCAGATGCCATTTTTAGGCATGCCTCGTGCTACTCTTGGCATGCCCTCCTGCACTCTTCATTGAACCAAGGTTGATCCACTGGTTTGATGGTAATGGTAGAGTGGATGATATGCCAGACCATGAAGTTACAGATTGTGGTTGAGTGCAGTTCTGCTGCTAGTGATGGCTCACAGCGCCTCATGGTTGCCCAGTCATGCGTTGTTAGATATGTTTGAAATGTAACCCGTTTAGCATGGTGGTATTACCACAGAACACAATGGAGGTTATTCTCAATGTGAAGACAGGACTTTGTCTCCACAAGAATTGTCCGCTGGTCTCTCACTCTCTCGTTTTCACGGTCTCTCGCTCTCAGTTAGCCATGACCTCTGTTTCGGGTCATCCATCTCACTGAAATTGCCCTTCTTTCCATTGAGTATCTGCACCTTCAATTGTTCTTTTTATTTATCCTTTAGAATCACAGTGCAGAAGAGACCCTTCGGCCCATCGAGTCTGCACCGACACATGAGAAACACCTGACCTACCTACCTAATCCCATTTACCAGCACTTGGCCCATAACCTTAAATGTTATGATGTGCCAAGTGCTCATCCAGGATTTTTAAAGGATGTGAGGCAACCCGTCTCCACCACTCTCCCAGGCAGCGCATTCCAGACTGTCACCATCCCCTGGGTAAAAAAGTTTTTCCTCATATCCCCCCTAAACCTCCTGCCCCTCATCTTGAACTTATGCCCCCTTCTGACTGACTCTTCAACAAAGGGGAACAGCTGCTCCCTATCCACCCTGTCCATGCCCCTCATAATCTTGTACACCTCGATCAGGCCTCCCCTCAGTCTTCTCTGCTCCAACGAAAACAACCCAAGTCTATCCAATCTCTCTTCATAACTCAAATGTTTCATCCCAGGCAACATCCTGGTGAATCTCCTCTGCACCCCCTCCAGTGCAATCACATCCTTCCTATAATGTGGCGACCAGAACTGCACACAGTATTCCAGCTGTGGCCTCACTAAGGTTCTATACAACTCCAACATGACCTCCTTACTTTTGTAATCTATGCTTCGATTGATAAAGGCAAGTGTCCCATATGCCTTTTTCACCACCCCACTAATGTGCCCCTCTGCCTTCAGAGATCTATGGACACACATGCCAAGGTCCCTTTGTTCCTCAGAACTTCCCAGTGCCATGCCGTTCATTGAATATTTCCTTGTCAAGTTACTCCTTCCAAAGTGTATCACCTCACACTTTTCAGGGTTAAATTCCATCTGCCACTTATTTGCCCATTTGACCTTCCTGTCTTTACCTTCCTGTCGCCCAAGACACTCACCTTCACTGTTAACCACCTGGCCAATCTTTGTGTCATCTGCAAACTTACTAATCCTACCCCCCACATAGTCATCTATGTCGTTTATATAAATGACAAATAATAGGGGACCGAGCACAGATCCCTGTGGTACACCACTGGACACTGGCTTCCAGTCACTAAAGCATCCTACAGTCATCACCCTCTGCCTCCTACAACTAAGCCAATTTTGAATCCACCTTATCAAATTACCCTGTATCCCATGTACATTTGCCTTCTTTATAAGTCTCCCATGTGGGACCTTGTCAAAGGCTTTGCTGAAATCCATATAAACTACATCAACTACACTACCCTCATCTACACATCTGGTCATCTCCTCAAAAAATTCAATCAAATTTGTTAGGCATGACCTCCCTCTGACAAAGCCATGCTGACTATCCCTGATCAAACCTTGCCTCTCCAAGTGGAGATAGATACCCTCCTTCAGAACTTTCTCCAATAGTTTCCCTACCACCGACATGAGACTCACTAGCCTGTAGTTCCCTTGCTCATCTCTACAAATCTTAAATAGCGGAACCACATTAGCTGTTCTCCAGTCCCTTGGCACCTCCCCCATGGCCAGAGAGGAATTAAAAATTTGGGTCAGAGCCCCTGCAATCTCCTCCCTTGCCTCTCTCAGCAGTCTGGGACACAAATCATCCGGACCTGGAGATTTGTCCACTTTTAAGCCTGCCAACACCTCCAATACCTTGTCACTCCCTATATCAATTTGTTTAAAAACCTCACAGTCTCTCTCCCAAGTTCGATACCTTCATCCTCATTCTCTTGGGTGAAGACGGACGTGAAGTATTCCTTCAACACTCTAGTGATGTCCTCTGGTTCCACCCATAGATTGCTCTACTCTTTCCCTGGTTATCCTCTTCCCATTGATATACTTATAGAATATCTTAGGATTTTCTCGAAAGGGCAAGAGGGCCCAGACTAGGCCTCTGAACCGTCAGAAAAGCCACAGCCATGAATATCAAGTTCTTGAGTCTGAGCAAAGAAATAAACTGTGATAAAGTCTTCAGCTAATTACTCTAAATATGATCATTCTCGACCTAAAAATATTGAGAGACTTGAACCTAATCTCTCCTTCATCTCTGCAGTGATCAGTGCCGGGCCCAATACCCACTCCTCACATATAGACAAATCAAATTGTTAAAATTCACTTGGTGTAGCGGTTCTCGAGCCTTTTGCTTCTGAGGCCCCTCTCCCCTGTTGCTAAAAAAAAATCTGGGGGCGCCCTGTAACAAGATGAGCATTTATCTTTATTAAAATAGGGTTGTACAATTAAATATGTTTATGTCTTTTATATATTGTATATATTATCTTTGTTTTATTTTCCTCCTCCTATTTTGGAAACACAACTACCCTCTTACTTCAATTCTAAGCCCAACATATGGGTAAAAATCAGTGACTCGAATTAGCCATACCAGGGATGGGGAAATGGCACGAGAGAAATGGAGAAACAATCAGGGCTGTGAGCAACTTGACACATCCAACCTTAATGCCGCAGCTCCAGGCTTCCCCCTCCCCTCCCTTCCACAAATAGCTGATGGTATTGATTCGAAAGGACAAGAGGGCCCAGACTAGGCCTCTGAACCGTCAGAAAAGCCACAGCCATGAATATCAAGTTCTTGAGTCTGAGCTAAGAGATAAACTGTGATAAAGTCTCCAGCTGTTATCAACTCACAAAATGATTACAGCATGGAAGGTGGCCATTTGGACCATCATGTCCTCTGAAGGAGCAATTCACCTGGCCCCAGTAACCCACCTTATGAATTCCCTTTTGACAGCCATGATTGACCCTATCTACCCCACACACTCAGGCAGAATATTCCACATCCTAACCACTCGATTGACCTTGTCTCCCTCACACTCTCGGGCAGTATATTCCAGGCCCTAATCACTCAAATGACCCTGCCTTCCCCACATTCTCAGACAGCGTATTCCAGGTCCTAACCATCACTGCTTTCCCCACAAACTCAGGCATTGTGTCCCAGTTCCTAACCACTCTATTGACCCTGTTTTCCCCACACACTCAGGCAGTATATTCCAGATCCTAAACACTTGATTGACCCTGTTTCCACCACACTCTCAGACAGTGCATCCAAGATGCTAAACACTCACGGCTTCCCCAATACATTCAGGCAGTGTATTCTGGATCCTAACCACTCAATTGACTCTCTCTTCCCCACACACTTAGTGCATTCCGGATTCTAACCGCTCGATTGACCCTGCCTTCAGCACACTCTCAGGCAGTGTATTCCAAACCCTAACCAATTGATTGACCCTGTCTCCATCACACTATCAGGCAATATATTCCAGATCTAAAAATAAAAACAAAAAAACTGTGGATGCTGGAAATCCAAAACAAAAACAGAATTACCTGGAAAAACTCAGCAGGTCTGGCAGCATCGGCGGAGAAGAAAAGAGTTGACGTTTCGAGTCCTCATGACTCTTCGACAGAACTTGAGTTCGAGTCCAAGAAAAATAAGCTGGTTTAAGGTGTGTGTGTGGTGGGAGGAGAGATAAAGAGAGAGAGAGGTTGGGGGGGAGGGGGGGGGGGGGGGGGGGGGGTGTGGTTGTATGGACAAACAAGCAGTGATAGAAGCAAATCATCAAAAGATGTCAACGACAATGGTACAATAGAACACATAGGTGTTAAAGTTAAAGTTGGTGATATCACCAATTTTAACTTTAACACCTATGTGTTCTATTGTACCATTGTCGTTGACATCTTTTGATGATTTGCTTCTATCACTGCTTGTTTGTCCATACAACCACACCCCCAACCCCCCACCCCCCAACCCTCCCCCCCCAACCTCTCTCTCTCTTTATCTCTCCTCCCACCACACACACACCTTAAACCAGCTTATATTTCAACTTTTTCTTGGACTCGAACTCAAGTTCTGTCGAAGGGTCATGAGGACTCGAAACATCAACTCTTTTCTTCTCCGCCGATGCTGCCAGACCTGCTGAGTTTTTCCAGGTAATTATATTCCAGATCTTAACCACTTGCTGCTTCCACCACAAACTTAAGCAGTGATTTCCAGATCCTAACCATTCACTGCTTCCCCCACATTGTCAGGCAGTGCATTCCAGATCCTAACCACTTGATTGACCCTGTCTCCCCCACACACTCAGGTAGTTTATGCCAGATCCTAACCACTTGCTGTGTGGAAAAGTTGCTTCTCTTGCCAGCCCATATCGATCTGTGCCCTCTTCTCGATCCTTCCACCAATGGGAACGGTTTCTCCCTATCTACTCTGTCTGTATCTCTTCATGATTTTGAATAAAGCTATCAAATCTACTTGCCACCTTCTTCCCCAAAGAGAACAGTCCCAACTTCTCCAACCTTTCTATGTAACTGAAGCTCCTCACCCCAGAACTATTCTTGAGTCTTTACTGTACCCTCTCTCATGTCTTCAGACCCTTCCTAAAGAACTGGACGCAATACGCCAGTTGAGGCAAAACGAAAACCAGTGTTTACACAGATTTAATATAAGTTTGTTGCTTTTGTATTCCATTCTATTGGTGAAGCCCAGGATTCTGTCTGTTTTATTAACTGCACACGCCACCTTCAATGAAGGTACACGTATACACCCAGGTTCCTCTGCTCCTGCATCCCCTTTAGAATTGTATCCTTTATTTTATATTGTGTCTCTACGTTCTTCCTATCAAAATGAGCCACTTCACACTTATCTGCATTAAACTTCATCTGCCACTTGTCTGCCCATTGCAGCAACCTGATTATCCTTTTGAAGCCCTACATTTCCTCGTCATAGTTCACAATGTTTTCAAGTTTCGTATCAGCTGGAAATATTGAAATTCTGCTTGGAACACCAAAGTCTGTGTCATTAGTGTATGTGGCAAGCCCTTGCTTTAAGTTGCCTCGTTTTGAGACATTTCGATTTAATATACTTTTTAATGGAGATGGTATTTTAGTGTTTAGCATTGTGGATTTGTAGTAATGTCATTTTGTGTCGTGCGACCCAATCAGTGTCATTCGGAGTGGCCTCTCTCGCTCCCTGATCCTCCCAGCCTTTACCGATGCTCCTGCTGTCTGACCCTCCTGCTTGCTGCCTCTCCAATTTCCATCTTCCCTCCGTGACCCTGCAATGCGAAGCTGCACTCATTCTGTGAGCTGCTTCCTGCCTCTCAGAGTGGGGGAGTTGGTGAGCACCATCAGCATGAGGTGGAGTGTTGGGGCGCAGGAGAAGCAGTGAGCAGGAGGTAAGTAGAGTTAGCCTATTTTTCATATTTTTAAGTTCATTTTATTTTAAAAATTGTGTTGTTTACCAATATAGTGATTTAGCATGTACAGTATTTAATGTTTTTTCTGATGTTAAATGCCCCACAGAACCTAGCTGATCTTTGTAATTGATTTAATGGGAAAATCTGATTTGTTCATTTAAAGTTGCACTTTTCAGGAACGGAACTACACCAATAAGTGAGGAATTATAGTGGTCCTAACACCTGGGGAACTTCACTATAAACCTCTCTCCTGTCCAAAAAAGAAACAACTGTTCGCCACTAATGTTTCCTGTCACTCAGCCAATTTCGTATCCATGTTGCTACTGTTCCTTTTATTCCACAAGCTCTAACTTTCCTCATGGGTCTGTTGTGTAGCACTTTATCAAATGCCCATTGGAACTCCGTGTACGTGAACAGTATTAGCCTCATCAACCCTCTCTGTTAGCTTATTGAAAACTCAAACAAGTTAGTTAAACATGAGTCCCCCTTAGGAAATCCATGCTGGCTTTCCTTAATTAACCAGAATTTGCCCGAGGGACTATTAATTTTGTCCTGATCATTTGTAGAAGTTTTCCCACTACTGAGATTAAACCAAATTGCCTGACATATGGCTTATCTTTATGCACCTTTTGGAACAAGGGTGTGACATTTGTAATTCTCCAGTCCTCCGGCACCATCCCTGAATCGAAGGAAGTTTGGAATATTATGGCCAGTGTCTCAGCAATTTCCACCCTTGCTTTCCTCAGTATCCTTGGATGCATCCCAATGGTCCTGGTGCCTTATATGAAGTCAGACTGAAGGAAAGAGTCTCATTGGATGCTGATTATTATGCGTTTGCCGCAGGACCAGAGATTAGAGAGTCTCTTTGTTTACACCCAATTTCCCCTGCACCCTCCCTCCTGGCCCCCACACCCAAGACTATGTGGTGTGTGCATGCTCTCCATTGACTTGGGTGGCACTTGTACTACCAATGTGGTTTTGAACCATACAGAACAGGAAGGATCCTGAATTTGAACCCTGGTCTGTGCTAAGTTACCTGATCTGAACTAGGGTGGCAATAGTGATGCTACACTTGGTCTCGAACTCCTGAATAACACCAACATGGGTTATGGCTTTGCTGAGGCCCAGAGACTGGCAAGTGTCTTTCTATCCACCCTCCCCTTCTCCTCTATGGCCATGTGGCACTCACTTTCTCCAATGTCCACAACCCCTCACCATCTCAAAGCAGCAGTTTAATCAGAAAAAAAATACTTGTTTTTCAACTCTGGCATCAGCTTTCGTCCAACATGGTAATTCTGCACAAGAGGAAAGGGAGGGTTGAAAGGAAGCGTCACTTTGTCATCCCACACAGCACAGGCTAATGGATTTTCCTGCCCTCAAACCAGTTTTCAAGAAGTTCTGACACCCTCTAGTTATTTAGCTCAGCCGTGAAAAGCAGTGAGTGTCTCTGTCTGTAATGTTGACACAGTAAGAAGCAGTTACTGAGATGAATCTGTAAAAGCCAGTGATACGCAGAGATAGCCAGAGATACCCAACCACCTTTCTCTGTGGGTTGATGGGTGGAGGCTGTTCCCCTACCCACCCCTGTGAGACAACATGCCCCTTTTCTGTGGGAAGAGACATGCCATTTTCCTTCGGGGCTGTGTGTGTGTGTCCCTTGTCCCCCCTCTGTGGGGAATGTGGGGGGAGCAATCCCCCTTGTCTATGGGGACTGGCAGGATGCTATCTGTGTGAAGGGAGCCATGGCCATTTGCCAGTGGGGGTGGGAATGCTGGTCCCCTTGCCCCTTCTCTGTGTGGGTGGGGGCGGGGTGCATGCTTCTCTGTGGCGTGGTGGGGAGCCATGTTCATCTGTGGGTTTTGGGAGGGCTGGCCCCCATGCCCCTTCTCTGCAGCCCTTCCAGTACTTGGATAGTTCCCTTGTGCCTGGTGACCAGCATTGAATACAATGATGGCGTTCAAAGAGAAGACTTCATTTGGCCCTCCAATTACACTCTTGCCACATTAACGTTGAGCTGTGTAATTCACGCTGGTATCCTCCTGATTATGTTGGTAGCAGCTTGTTGCTCCTTTCAGAATAAAACTTGAATATTTTCATACTCTTGTATGATTTGGGTGGCCTTGTCTCTACGGAGCAGACTCAGAGGGAGAAGCACCGGTGCGGTGACCTCGGGGTACAGAATAACTGAAGCCAAAACTGAAAAAGTGAAGTTACAGGAAAGCTGTGACCTGATTGGTTGGTAGGAAATCTGCACCAAATTTGAAAAAAAAACAACACTGCAAAACTAATTAATAAATTAATTATCTAAGTAGAGATGGCTGGGCAGGTGATGTGCTGTAGCTGTATGATATGGGAGCTGGCAGATCCCATTGTGAGCCACAGTGACCACATCTGCAGCAAATGTTGGTTGCTGGAGGAACTCCGGCTCAGAATTGATGAGCTGGAGTTCGAGCTCCGGAAGCTGCAGCACATCTGGAGAGTTACTGGATGCTTTGTATCAGGAGGCGGTCGCACCCGGTAGATTAAGTGCCTCAAGTCTAGTCAGTGGTCAGGGTCAGCAGGTGTGACTGCAAGTGAGGCAGGTAGATGTATCCTGTGTTCAGGAACAGAGGAACCTCAGCTCTTGACCTTGTCCAACAGGTACGAGGTACTTGCTCCCTGTGTGGATGAGGAAGAGGGCTGTAGGGAGGATGAGCCAGCTGACCACGGCACCGTGGCACAGGAGGCCACTCGAGGGGGGAGCAAAAAGACAAGTGGTAGTTGTAGGGGATTCTATAATTAGGGGAATTGATAGCTTCCTTTGTAAGCAGGATCGAGAGTCCCGCATGGTATGTTGCCTGCCCGGTGCCAGGGTGAGGGACATCTCTGACTAGCTTGAAAGGATATTGGAGAGGGAGAGGGAGGGGGAGGATCCAGTTGTTGTGGTCCACTTCGGGACAAATAACATAGGTAAGACTAGGAAAGAGGACCTGTTTGGGGATTATCAGGAACTAGGAACTAAATTAAAGAACAGGTCCTCAAAGGTAATAATCTCCGGATTTCTACCCGAGCCACGTGCAAATTGGCATAGGGACGCGAGAATAAGGGAAGTAAACACATGGCTAAAGGAGTGGTGCAGGAAAGAGGGGTTCCATTTCGTGGGGCACTGGCATCAGTATTGGAACAGGCGGGATCTGTACCGTTGGGATGGTCTCCACATGAACCGATCTGGGACCAATGTTCTAGCGAAAAGGGTAAATAGGGTGGTCAACAGGACTTTAAAGCAGAAAGTTGGGGGGGAGGGAAGGGTCAAACTCCAAACTAATGGGAAACAAAGTAGCAGGTTAGCATGTAGGGGGGTGGATTCAACTTCATGGAAAATTATGAAAAAACTGAAAAGAAAGGAGAGCCCAGGAGAGGCTATTAAAGTATCCAGAACACAAAATAGGACAGAGTATTTGGAAAGGGCTGGAATCTAACTTCAAGCACATCAGATAAAGGGATGACAATGAGAAAGGGGACGGGAAATACAGGACTGAAGGTGTTGTATCTGAATGCACGCAGTATATGAAATAAGGTAAATGAGCTTGTGGCGCAGATTGAAATTTGCAGGTATGATGTGCTGGGTATTATGGAGACATGGCTGCAAAGGGATCAGGACTGGGAGCTAAATATCCAAGGACATACATCCTATTGACAAGATAGGCAGGTTGGCAGAGGGGGTGGGGTTGCTTTGTTAGTAAGAAATGAAATTAAATCGATAGCAAGAAATGATGTAGGGTCAGATGATGTAGAATCTGTGTGGGTAGAGTTGAGGAACCGCAAAGGTAAAAAAACCAGAATGGGAGTTATGTCCAGGCCTCCGAACAGTAGTCAGGATGTGGGGCACAAGATACACCAGGAGATAGAAAAGGTGTGTAAGAAAGACAAGGTTACAGTGATCATGGTGGATTTCAATATGCAGGTAGACTGGGAAAATCAGGTTGGTCGTGGATCCCAAGAAAAGGAATTTGTGTAATATCTACAAGATGGCTTTTTGGAGCAGCTTGTGGTGGAGCCCACTAGGGAACAGGCAATTCTAGATTTAGTGATGTGTAATGAGGCAGATTTGATAAGGGAGCTTAAGGTGAAGGAACCCTTAGGAGGAAGTGACCATAATATGAAAGAATTTAGCCTACAATTTGAGAGGAAAAAGCTGGAATCAGATGTAACGGTATTATAGTTGAATAAAGGCAACTACAGAGGTATGAGGGAGGAGCTGGCCAGAATTGACTGGGAGATGAGCCTAGCAGGAAAGACAGTGGAACAGCAATGGCAGGAGTTTCTGGGAGTAATTTGGGAGACACAGCAAAAATTCATCCCTACGAAGAAGAAGAATACTAAGGGGAGGACGAGGCAATCATGGCTGACAAGGGAAGTCAGGGACAGCATAAAAGTTAAAGAGAAAGCATACAATGCGGCGAAGAGCAGTGAGAAACCAGGGGATTGGGAAGCCTACAAAGACCAACAGAGGACAACTAAAAATGAAATAAGGGAGAAGATTAAATATGAGGGTAAACTAGCCAGTAATATTAAAAAAAATTGCAAGAGTTTTTTAGATATATAAAGGGTAAGAGAGAGGCAAATGTGGACATTGGGCCATTGGAAAATGACGCTGGAGAAGTAGTATGGGGAACAAAGAAATGGCGGAGGAACTGAATAGGTACTTTGCGTCAGTCTTTACAGTGAAAGACACGAGTGACATCCCCAAAGTTCAAGTGAGTTGGGGGCTGAGGTGAGTATGGTGGCCATTACCAAGGAGAAGGTACTAGGAAAACTGAAAGGGCTGAAGGTGGATAAATCACCTGGACCAGATGGATTACACCCTAGAGTTCTGAAGGAGATAGCTGAAGAGATAGTGGAGAGGTTAGTGGTAATCTTTCAGGAATCACTGGAGTCAGGGAGGGTCCAAGAGGACTGGAAAATCGCTAATGTAACCCCCTGTTTAAGAAGAGAGTGAGGCAAAAGATGGGAAATTACAGGCCGATAAGCCTGACCTCAGTTGTTGGTAAGATTTTGGAGTCCATTATTAAGGATGAGATTTCAGAATACTTGGAAGTGCATGGTAAAATCGGGCAAAGTCAGCATGGTTTCATCAAGGGGAGGTCATGCCTGACAAATCTGTTAGAATTCTTTGAGAAGGTAACGAGTAGGTTAGACAAAGGAGAGCCAATGGATGTTATCTACTTGGACTTCCAGAAGGCCTTTGACAAGGTGCTGCACAGGAGGCTGCTCAGTAAGATAAGAGCTATTGGTGTTAGAGGCAAGGTACTAGCATGGATAGAAGATTGGCTATCTGGTAGGAGGCAGAGAGTGGGGATAAGGGGGTCCTTCTCAGGATGGCGGCCGGTGACTAGTGGAGTTCCGCAGGGGTCAGTGTTGGAACCACAACTTTTCACTTTATACATTAATGATCTAGATGAAGGAACTGAGGGCATTCTGGCTAAGTTTGCAGATGATGCAAAGATAGGTGGAGGGACAGGTAGTATTGAGGAGGCGGGGAGGCTGTAGAAGGATTTGGACAGGTTAGGAGAATGGGCAAAGAAGTGGCAGATGGAATACAATGTGGGGAAGTGTGAGGCCATGCACTTTGGTAGGAAGAATAGAGGCATAGACTATTTTCTAAATGGGGAGAGAATTCAGAAATCTGGAGTACAAAGGGACTTGGGAGTCCTGGTCCAGGATTCTCTTAAGGTTAACTTGCAGGTTGACGCGGTAGTTAGGAAGGCAAATGCAATGTTGGCATTTATTTCGAGAGGACTAGAATATAAAAGCAGGGATGTGCTACTGAGGCATTATAAGGCTCTGGTCAGACCATATTTAGAATATTGTGAGCAATTTTGGGCTCGGTATCTCAGGAAGGATGTGCTGGCCCCGAGGGTCCAGAGGAGGTTCACGAGAATGATCCCAGGAATGAAAGGCTTAACATATGAGGAGTGTTTGAGGTCTCTGGGTCTATACCCGATGAAGTTTAGAAGGATGAGGGGGGATCTGATTGAAACTTACAGAATACTGAAAGGCCTGGATAGAGTGGACGTGGGGAAGATGTTTCCATTAGTAGGAGAGACTAGGACCTGAGGGCACAGCCTCAGAGTAAAGAGAAGACCTTTTAGAACAGAGATGAGGAGAAACTTCTTTAGCCAGAGAGTGGTGAATCTATGGAATTCATTGTCACAGAAGGCTGTGGAGGCCAGGTCACTGAGTGTACTTAAGACCAAGATAGATAGGTCCTTGGTTGATAAGGAGATCAAAGGTTACGGGGAGAAGGCAGGAGAATGGGGTTGAGAAACTTATCAGCCATGATTGAATGGCAGAGCAGACTCAATGGGCCGAATGGCCTAATTTCTGCTCCTATGTCTTATGGTCTTATACCCTATAATTCCACTGATCTGTCTCTTGAACTGCCCCTATCTAAGCTATTCTTTGAATGCTATGTTAAACTGAGATCCTACCTGCCTGCTCTTGGGGTTAGAATGCATCTTCAAGTTCCCATGATGTTGTTCAACAACGTTCCTAACTGTACTGTGGGTGTACCTACACCACATGGACTGCAGCGGTTCAAGGCAGCTCACCACCACCTTCTCAAGGGCAGCTATGGATGGGCAATAAATGCTGGCCCAGCCAGCGAAGCCCACATTCCGTGAACGAATAAAACAAAGTTAGCTAGTTCTGTGATGAACAAAGTCAGTAATTCAGCATCAGGAGTTTACAGAGTTTTGCAGAGCATAAAATAGTTGCTGCTTTTGCTCGTGAACAGTTGCTGTAACTCAGTGGTTCATTGTAAGTGAATTACTTAGCAATTATATAAAAAGGCCATTGAGGTACTGGAGAAGATGCAAAAACAATCAAGAATGAAACCAGACTCAGAGGCGGTAGCTATCAGGAAAGATTGAACAGGCTGGCACTCTTCTGAAAACAAGAATGCTGAGGAGTTGACCTGATCGAGACATTCAAGATTGTGGAAATATTTGTCAGGGTGGACGTAGGGAAGGTGTCGCCACATGTAGGGAGCACAGAACTGGTGCCACAAATATAAAATTGATCCCAATAAATCCAAAGGGAAATTCTTACCTAGAGAGTGGGTGAAATGCAGAATTCACCACCACAGTGAGTAATTGAAGCGAATAACATTGATGCATTTAAGGGGAAGTTAAGTTAAACACACAAGAGAAAAAGGAGTAGATATATTCTGATGGTATTAGATAAAGGAGGGTGGGTGGAGGCTTCTATGCAATATAACCACTAGCAGAGACCATTTGGGCCAAAAGGCCTGTTTCTGTCCTGTAACTACTTTGTAATGCTCCTGAGATACATTGTAATGCTTAACATAACTGAGTGCGTGCTTCTTCTTGTAACAGACTCTCCTGCTGTCTCCAGCGTTTCACTGCACTGAAGAGGTCATGACCATTGTTTCAATGCTTTCTGTGGACAGCATCCTCTACAATCCACATGCAAAACGGGATGAAGTGCACTGTGTGAGGAAGAAATTCATCTCTAGTGAGGGTGATCACATGACACTACTGAATATATATCAGGCCTTTAAACACGTCGGAGGACATAAGGTAATAAATATCCCTTTAAGTCTTTTGTGGAGAGAGCTCGAGAACATAGGAATTGCTAGATAAAGCAGAGCAAGACCCTTTGAAATCACCTTCTACCAACCTGGTTAGTTGTATTAAGCAAGAAAATGGAGTTATTGCCTAATAACAGCAATAATCTCCCAACAGTTAGTCCACAACAGACCCAGAATGAGTTGAGGAAAACCCTGAAAGTGGAAAGCTTTGACAGTGCTGTCAAGCGGCACTTACTCAGTAATAACCTGCTCATCGATGCTCAGTTTGGGCTCCATCAGGAGCACTCAGTTCCTGACCTCATTACAGCCTTAGTCCGAACAAGGGCAAAAGAGCAGATCTCAAGAGGTGAGGTGAGAGTGGCTGCCCTTGACGTCAAGGTAGCATTTGACCAATTGTGGCATCAAGGAGCCCTATAAAAATTGAAAGCGGTACAAATTGGGGAAAAATTCTTCACTGCTTGGAGGCATACCTAGCACAAAGGAAGATGGGTGTGGTTGTTGGAGGTCAATCATCTCAGCTCAAGGATATTACTCAGGGTAGTGTTCTGGGCCCAACCATCTTCAGCTGCTTCACCAATGACCTTCCTTCCATGTAACATGTTTGGAATATATATGTATATATTGTAATATGCATTCGTTGTTCAATACCAACAGTATAAAAGTTGTGTTTTAAATATTGGCTTTGGATTACAATATTGGCCTCCGATGTGGACAGGATTCAACTTGACAACGTGAAATGGCTACTAGCACTTATAGTTTAAATTTATCCAGAAGGAACAGCACCTGGATAAGCTGCAGTTATTTGGGGATTGTTGCTCAGTAATATTGAGCACCTTGAGACAAAGAGTTGGAGAGAGGAGGAATTGATGTGGTCCCTAGGTTGTAGGGTGTATTGCAGTTTCTCTGATTACTGAAGCAGTTGTGTGCCTAACAAACACACACACATATTTAGAACATTATATACTTCTATAATTTTCCATTTTTGTTTTGTCTAACATCTCAGGAATGGTGCAGAGAGAATTTTGTGAATAGTCGGAACATGGCAATGGTGGCAGAAGTTAGAAGTCAACTGCACGAAATTTGTGCAAAGGTAAAAGTGGATTTCTCACCAGGTCAAATACTTCCTGCAGTGGGTGGCTGAATTGATGTCAGTGCTAGTTTTCTCTTGGATACTAGGCAAAGCAGCCCAACGTGGCTCTACCCCACAGGCAAAGGAAGTGCCTGGCCTGCTGGGCTCATCATGGCTGAGGCTGTAACAAACTTGCATATAAACAGCAAATTAATTTCAGTATAACTAAACGAGTTGGTGAATTTTGGGAGAAATAGTAGGAATCTAAATGTGATAGAGGAGCAAGGCGAATCTAGGGAACTAGATACACAAATCATTAAAAATGGAAAAGCAGGATAACAAAGCTGAAAGTACAAACAAAGCTCTGGGGACATTTCTAGAGGGACAGAATTCAAAAGAAAAAATGTGACATTGAATGATAAAATCTTGATCAGAGGTACTTTTCAGACTGGGTGGAGTATATACTTTGGAAGGATTTGTTTTGGGACCAGTGTTCTTTTTGATATATATGACTGATGTGGGCTTGGGTATACAGGGCTCAAATTTCAAGTTCTCAGTTAATATGAAACTCAGAAAGGTAGCAAACAGTGAGGAGGATTTCAGGAGGGCATAGGTAAAATGACAAGACAGATGACAGATGAAATTTGCTGCAGGGAAGTGTGAAGTGATGGATTTTGGTACAAAGAATGAGGAAAGGCAATATGAATTAAACTATACAATTTTGTAGGTGGGCTCAGGAACAGAGAGTAGGGGTTGCCGAGGGGAGGTGAATGTATTTAAACCTTTGAAGGTGGCAGGACAGATTGAACAAGCTGTTAAAACACTGTGGTTAGGCTTCAGCTGGAGTTGAGTTCTGGGCACTGCAATTTACAAAGGATGTCAAGAGCTTGAAGATGGTGCAGAAGAGATTTACTACAGTGATGCCAGGGATTAGGGACTTGTGGGAGATGGTAGCATAGTGGTAATGTCACTAGACAAGTACTCCAGAGGCCCAGACGAATGCTCTGGGGACATGGGTTCAAATGCAACCACGGCAATTAAGAACATAAGAAATAGGAGCAGGAGTAGGCCATTCAGCCCCTCAAGCCTGCCTTGCCATTCAGTAAGATCATGGCTGATCTGCCCCAAGCCTCAACTCCTCTGTCGTGCCAACTCCTCGTAGCCCTCAACTCCCCAGTATTTCAAAAATCTATCTACCTCCTTTATATACATTCGGTGATCTAGTCTCCACAAATCTCTGGGGTAGAGAATTCCAGGCATTCACTACCCTCTGAGAGAGGAAATTCCTTCACATCTCAGTTTTAAATGAGTGTCCCCTTATTCTGTAACTATGTCCCCTAGTTCAAGATTCCCCCACTAGTGGAAACATCATCTCAACATTTACCCTGTCAAGCCCCCTCAGAATCTTGGATGTTTCAATAGGATCACCTCTCATTCTTCTAAACTCTAATGAATAAAGGCCTAATTTGTTTGTCCATTCTTGATAAGTCAATCCCTTCATCCCAGGAATCAGTCTAGTGAATCTCTTTTGAACTGCCTCCAATGCCTTCAGTATATTCCAATATCCTTTCGTAAATACGGAGACAAAAACTGTACACAGTACTTCAGGTGCGGCCTCACCAACACCCTTTACAGTTGTTACAAGACTTCCCTATTTTTAAACTCCAACCCCCTAGTAATACAGCCCAAAATTCCATTTGTCGCTTTAATTATTTGCTGCACCCGCATGCTAACTTTTTGTGTTTCATGCACAAAAACACCCAGATCCCTCTGTGCGTCGGGAGTCTCTCCCCATCTAAATAATAGCCTGCCTTTTGTTTCTTCCTATCAACGTGCATGACCTCACACTTTCCTACATTAAACTCCATCTGCCAAGTTTTTGCCCGCTCACTCAACCTAGATTTCTTATGTCCCCAACACAACATGCCCTCCCACCTATTTTTGTATCATCAACAAATTTGAATACATTACACTCTGCCCCCTCCTCCAAGTCATTAATATAGATAGTAAATAATTGAGGCCCTAGGACTGATCCTTGTGGCACTCTGCTAGTTACATCTTTCCAATCTGAGGGAGACCCGTTAATCCCAACTCTGTCTTCTGTGTGTTAACCAATCCCCAATACATTACCCCCAATACCGTAAGCTCCTATTGTGTGCAATAACCTTTTATGTGGTACCTTATCGAATGCCTTCTGGAAATCCAAATCTACATTTACCAGTTCCCCTTTATCAACTCTGCTTGTTATATCTTCAAAGAATTCCAGCAAATTTGTCAAACATGATTTTCCTTTCACAAAACCATGTTGACTCTGTTTGATTGCATTAAGCATTTCTAAATGTCCTGCTATTTCTTCCTTAATAATGGACTCTAGCATTTTCCCAACGACAGATGTTAGACTGACTGGCCTATAGTTTCCTGCTTTTTGTCTCCCTCCCTTCTTGAACAGGGGCGTCACATTAGCGGTTTTCCATTCCGCTGGGACCCTCCTGGAATTCAGTGCGTTCTGGAATATTTTGACCATTACCTCCACTATCACTGCAGCCGCTTCCTTTAAAACCCTTGGATGCAGGCCATCAGGTCCTGGTGACTTGTCTGCTTTTAGTCCCATTAGTTTGTCAAATACTTTGTCCCTCGTGATAGAGACTGTTACAAGATCTTTTCTCCCTTTAGCTCTTTGCTTATCTGATATTTTTGGAATGTTTATACTGTGACGACCGATGCAAAATATTGGTTTAAATTATCTGCCATTCCCCTGTTTCCTGTTATCAATTCTCCAGTCGCATCCTCCAAGGGTCCCACTCTCACTTTAGCCATTCGCTTTCTTTATATATACCAGTAGAAGCTCTTGCTGTTTGTTTTTATATTTCTTGCCAATTTAGTTTCATAATCAATTTTCTGCCTTTTTATTAGCTTTTTAGTCATCTGCTGCTGGTTCCTAAAAAAAAAAAAAATTCCCAAGACTTGGACAATATAATATCCAGGCTTGGGCTGATGAGTGGCAAGTAACATTTGCACCACACAATGACCATCTCCAATAAGAGAGAATCCATCCATCACCCCTTGACATGAACATTGTTGAATCCCCCACTATCAGCATCCTAGGGGTTACCATTGACCAGAAAATGAACAGGACTAGCCATATAAATACTGTGGCTACAAGAGCAGGTCAGAGGATGGGAATCCTGTGACGAGATACTCATCACCTGACTCCCCAAAGCTTGTCCACTATCTACAGGTTAGGAGTGTGATGGAATACTCTCTAATTGCCTGAATGAGTTCAGCTCCAACAATGCTCAAGGAGCTTGACACCATCCACGACAAAGCAACACACTTGATTGGCACACCATTCACAAACATTCACTCCCTCCACCATCAACACACAGTGGCAGCATTGTGATAGTGTAGTGTTAATGTCGCTGGATTGGTAATCCAGGGTAATGCTCTGGGGACCTCAGTTCGAATCCTGCCATGGCAGATGGTGGAATTTGAATTCAATAAAAATCTGGAATTTAAAGTATAATGACAACTATTGTTGATTATTGTAAAAACCCATCTGGTTCCTTTTAGGGAAGGAAATCTGCTGCCCTTACCTGATCTGGCCTACATGTGATTCCAGACCCACAGCAATGTGATTGACTCTTAAATGCCCTCTGAACTATGGATGGGCAATAAATGCTGGCCTGGCCAGAGACACCCACATCCCATGAACGAATAAAAAAAATGCACTGCAGGAACTCACCAAGGCTCCTTTGACCGCTACCATCTAGAAGGACAAGGGCATCAGACATGGGAACACCACCACCTGGAAGTTCCCCTCGCCACCCTGACTTGAAAATATATCGCCGCTCCTTCACTGTCACTGGGTCAAAACCTTGGAACTCCCTCCCTAACAGCACTGTGGGTGTACCTACACCACATGGACTGCAGCGGTTCAAGAAGGCAGCTCACCACCACCTTCTCAAGGGCAATTAAGGGTGGGCAATAAATGCTGGCCTAGCCAATGATGCCCACATCCCATAAATGATGAATTAAAAGAAAAATCCCTTGTTTACTTTTTAAAGCAAGATGCAAATTTTACAGTCCTCCAACCCTCTGGCACCACACCTGCATCCAGTGAGGATTGGAAAATGGTCAGAGCTATTCCTCCTATTTCCTCCCTTACTTCTTTTAACAGCCTGGGGTACATTTGATCCACCCCTGGTGATTTATCCACTCTGAAGAATGCTAACCCCCTTATTACTTCCTCTCTCCCTATATTTATCACATCCATTATTTCACACTCCTCTTCCTTAACTACAGTGTCTGCTTCGACCGCCTCTTTTGTGAAGACACACGCAAAGTGGGTGTACCTACTTAAGAACCATACCCACCTCTGCACACCAGTTACCTTTTTGATTTTTTATGGGCCCTTCTCTTTCCTGAGTTATATGCTTATTCTTAATGTATTGAGAAAACATCTTTGGGTTCTCCTTGATTTTGTTTGCCAATATTCTTTCATTTCCTCTATTTGCTTTCCTAATTTCCTTTTTGATTCCACCCTCCTCTTTCTCTACTTCTTTGGTTTGCTGTAGTTTTGGAGTTCTCAGTGTCAGACTTAAGCTTTTGTCTTCTGCCTTATCTTACCCTGAAAACTCCTTGGCATTCAGGGCACTCTAGATTTGGCTGTCCCACCCTTTTTCTTTGTTGGAACATGTTTACTCTGAACCCCTTGGATCTCCCTGTTGATTCCCTCCCACTGCTCTGACACTGATTTACCTTCAACTAGCTGTTTCCAATCCACTTTCACTAAATCACTCCTCAGCTTGGTAAAATTGGCCTTGCCCCAATTTAGAACTTTAACTTCTGTTCTATCTTTGTCCTTTTCCATAATTATGTTAAAATTAACTGAATTATGACCTTAAGAATTCTGTTCCCTCTATTCCTTTTACACTAAAACTATTTCAGTTAATATTGGGGTAGTTAAAATCCCCTACTAGTACTACCCGATTGTTTTTGCACTTCTCAGAGATTTGTCTACATATTTGCTCTTCTACCTCCCTCTGACTGGGGGTCGAAAGTACACTCCCAGTTGTGTGACTGTCCCTTTTTCTTGTTCCTAAGCTCAATCCATGCTGCCTCATTTGATGATCCTTCTAACTTATCATCTATCCTCAGTGTTGTCGTTTCTTTGACTAAAATTGCCACCCCACTTTCTGTTTTTTTCCCCTCTCTCTATCTCTTCTGATAACTCTGTAACCTGGAATGTTGAGCTGCCATTCCTGTCCCTCTTTAAGCCATGTTTCTGTAATAGCTGTGATATCATACTGCCATGTTTCTATCTGTGCCCTCAGCTCGTCTGCTTTATTTGCTCTACTCCTGGAATTGAAGTAGATACCCTTGAGCACTGCCAAACTTATTTTTCATTTTCCAACTTTTGTTTCCTCTGCCTTTCAAATTCTTTCACTAATCTTCTGCCTTCCATTTCCAGTTCTGATTTTGCCCCATCCAACTTTACCCTCAAGTTCCTATCCCCCTGTCAAACTAATTTAAATCCTACCCAAAGGCACGAGCAAACCTCCCCACAAGGATATTTGTCATGGTGCAAACCGTCTGGCTTGTACATGTCCCACCTCCCCCAGTACTGGCCCCAGTGCCCCAGGAATCACCTAGTTCCCTCTTAAGCTACGGGGTGACCACATCTATAAACGTGCTATCCATGAAGTGCTCAGCTTCTCGAATGCTCTGCAGTGACATGAGCTGCTGCTCAAATTCCAAAACCCGAAGCTCAAGCTGCTACAACTGATGACACCTCCTACACAAATGGTTATCCAGGACATGGGTAGTGTTCTGGATTCCTATGTTGCACAGGATGGGCCCTCTCGAGGTTGGAGCAGCCCTGTCATTCTGCTGCTCATTAATAACCTAACGCGAATAAAACTTACTCCTAATAAATGTTACCAATACCATTAAAGGTTACCAATACTAAAAAACCTTGCTACTCGCAATAAACCTTACTATTACTGAGAAACCCTACTAATACTTAATAGGGTATTAAGGAATTACACGAGACTCACTAACCTGTTATTGATGGGCTTTTTTTTTTGTACTTAAACTCTGTTGTTTAGCATCAGTCCCTAAGCAGCAATACCCAGCAGCCAATCGATTTACTATGTTCGTGTGATGTTGCGGTTTGATTTTTTTTCCCCAAAGCTGATGTTGTGCAGCAGCTGCTTCACTAATCCTTTCCCCCTCCGGTGTATTGTGTGGCAGGTCCGCTGCCTCCGCTTTCTTCCTGGTAACTGCCCAGTTTAGACAGAATAAATAGGAAATACTCACCAGCCAATCGCTTGCCTGCTTTCCTGTGATGTCAGACTTTGATCATTGTTTTCGAACTCAAATCCACAGACTGGAGCGACCTTTCTCCCCCTTTCTGAGTTGGCACCCCGTCTCCTCTTGTTGCAGCTCTCCCCCCCCCACCCCGCCCCCAGTCTCCCCAAGGGAGCCTCGCTCTACCACCCCCTCCCCTCCCGAGGGGTCTTCGCTCTTCCCACCCTTCCCGAAGTGGCCTCGTTCTTCACCTCCACCCCAACCTGCATCCCACCCCTGTCTCCCCAAGGGGGTCTCGCTCTTTTCCCCTCTCCCTCCCCCGAGGAGACCTTGCTTGTCCCTCAGTTCTAGGGCACTCAGGACCTTGACCTCCTTACTAACCTTGCCAGCGATGCCCACATTGCATGAAAGAATAAGGAAAAGAAAGTTTAAGGACTGACTGTAGAAACTGGGTACAGAGATAGTTAAGAGGAAGTTTGATAGCAAAGTTCAGATCGTGAATGTTTATTATGTGGCATTTTACCAAATGCTTTTTGAAGATTGATTTACACAGGGTCAACTGCACTACCCTCAACTCTCTCTATTACTTCGAGTAACTCGATCAAGTTAGTCAAATCCAATTTGCCTTCAGTAAATGTATGCTAGCTTTCATTTATTTGCCCATACTTTTTCTCATTTTGCCCTGAATTATTGTTTCCATAAGTTTCCCCATCACTGACATTAGGTCAACTGGCCTGCAATTGCTGGGTTTTTTATTCTTCCCTTAATGTGAGTGACATTTGCCCACTGGCAGTACCCCCATATCTAAAGGCTGAAAGATTGTGACCAAAGCCTCTGCAATCTCCACGCTTAACTTCCCACAGTAACTGGCTGCATCCTGTCGGAGCCACGTGACATTTCGGTTCTGAGGACTGCCAACCTTTTAAGTACACTGTCTTTATTTTTATCTTAAATGTTGTATGTTGGTGGATGGAGTGAAGTAAGGTCAAAGGAGCATAAGCAGCTGCCTAAATCTGTTTGGCTGGATGGCTTGTTTCAATGCAGTAAATTTATGTTATTCAAGCCATTGTTATCATATTATTAAAATAAATTATTTAAAAATTATTTATTTTGCCCATCTCTCCTCGAGCCTAAAGGTTTGTGAGATATCTTAAATCACAGGAAGTCCTCCTGTTACTGTGTCAGTTACTGCCTGATGGGCTGTTAAAACAAAGTGGCTATCAGAGTCTGCTGCCATTGGCATCCACACAATGAACTGCATTCATTGTGCAGTGTTTGGGGCTAGGGAAGCTGGTTGATTTTCTTATTTTGCAGCCCAGGGCTGCTGCTGTGAATTGGCACAGTCCTTCTACCAAACTCAGTCTCAGGCATTCTAGCCTTTCTGCTTCAGTTACCAAGTTGCAGAGTTGAGTTCTTTAATTGATTCAGATTGAAAGTACATTTGTGATGATCTGATTTGAATTTGTTTTTATTTTAGTTTGGAGTTCGTTTGGTGTCTTCTCGCTCAGACACTGGCAACATCCGGCGGTGCTTGGCTCACGCTTTGTTTCTGAATGCCGCAGAGCTGCAGCCGGATGGGACATATGCAACTCTGGACACTCGGCAGCATGTGGCTATCCACCCCTCCTCAGTCCTCTTCCACTGCAAACCTTCCTACGTTTTATACAATGCGCTACTCCACACCTCCAAGTGCTACATGCGGGACTTGTGTGTAGTGGATGCTGAGTGGCTATATGAGGCAGCCCCAGAATACTTTGGCAGGAAGTTAAAAGGAGTAAAAAGCTAATACATCTGAAAAAGCCCAAGTGCAATGACTGCTTTCAACATATCTGCTGTAGAGAGGAGCATTGTTGGTTTTAGGAAGGCAAATAACCACAGAGCTTTGCGCGGAGAAATCTGCCTCGTTACAAGTAATGCAGTTATAAACAAAGCAGTTCTTGTATGAACGAACACAGTGTGATGCATCATTGGGCTTTTCTGATTAATCTTTTTGCAACCTGATACAGCATCACTGGAGGAAGTGCACTGGCCAACGATACTTACCATTTATGGTATTAAATGTTGCTGTAACCAGTTAGTCCGTGGTAGAGTTGAGCTTTAGAATTAGAACTACTTTTAATGATCAACTAGAAGGGATATAATGAGTTTTACCTTTTTATCATATTTTCCTTGAATTGTGAGATCTCGGGGAAATTCATTCCTCTATGCAATTGGGAATGAGTGTATACATGTGTACACACTTAACATGCTCAATCTAGTAGTTTTGGGGCAAAAACTTTGAATGATTACTCACTGAACTTGGGGTTGCCCATCTGTTTTCTTTTTCTGACTGCTGTGTTATTCTGTGCTGGCATTCTTTGATCTTTAATTCAATCAGAGATCATTAATATTAAACTCTGAGCTTATTTAATGGGATTATATCAGAAGGAGCTGGAATTGACCTTGTTCCCCAAGTTAGGGAAGGGAAGGAATGGCTTAGATTCCTACTGCCAGTTATAAGAAGAGTGCCCCCCACCCCCACCCCCGGCCTGGTTAGAGACTATGTAGTTGTATCTGAGAAGCACAGGTCAATTGTGATCCCAGTCAGATAACAGTTATGTTCCCAGTTTTACGAGTCACATGCAGAGTGAGGTCAGAGTCATTACAGTACAGGAGGAGACTATTCGGCCTGTTGAATCCATACCAACTCTTTGTAGAGCCGAATCAGATCCATTCTCCTGCTCTATCCCCACAGCTCTGCAAGTTTACTTCTCTCAAGTGCCCATCCAATTTCTTTTCGAAATCATTTATCGGTTCCACTTCTGCCATCCTCGTGGGCAGAGTGTTTCAGGTCATTACCACTCACTGTATAGAAAAGTTCTTTCTCACATTGCCACTGCATCTCTTGCCCAAAACCTTAAACCTCTGTCCCTACTCCTTGTACCATCAGCTATGAGAACAGATGTTTATCTACTTTATCTCCAAGGAGAACAACCCCAGCTTCTCCAACCTAACCTTCTCACTAAATTCTATCATCCTTGGAACTATTCTGGTAAATCTCTTCTGCACCTGCTCAGGGACCCTCATATCCTTCCAAAAGTGTGGCGACCTGAACTGGGTGCAATACATGGTGACCAGAGGCCTAACAGAGCTTCAGCATATCTTCCCTGATTTTACACTGCCTCTATTTATGAAGCCCATGATCATAAATGTTTTGCTAACTACTCAGTACGGCCTGCCACCTTCAAAGATCTGTGCACATCCATCCCCAGGTTCCTCTGTCCCTACATATTCTTTAGAACTGTGCCGATAAGTCTATATGGCCTCTCCCTATTCCTTCTCCCAAAATGCATCACCTCACACCTTTCTGTACTAAACTCCGTCTGCCTGTTCTGTTAGCCAATCTATGTTCTATTGCTACACTTTGGAGTTTGCTATCATTGACAAATTTTGAAATCTTACCCCATATTCCAATCACTAAATCATTTATATATCAAAAAGAACGGTGGTCCTAGCACTGACCCTTGGGGAGCATCACTGCTCATTATGACTTCTGTAGAGATTGATAATTTTGAGATTCAAAGTTAGTAGCTGAAAGAATGGCGCAACAAGATTTCATGTTTTAAAACATTTACTATAACAAATGACTAAAAAAAAATTGACAGAACACTATTTTCTTACTTATCACATCGCACTCGCCGTAGAATTACAGTCCTTATAGCAAACAATCACAGTTCAGCTTGTTCATTGAGTAGTACTACGAGTGACCATCTCCAGGCGCTTTTCTCGGTTTTCAGAGAGTGCCTTAAATCCTGCTCTGATCATTCTTCTTTCCCCGGCCATGTCAGAATGAATCTTCTTAGACGCTTGCAGCATACGTCTCTTCAACTAAACACATCTTCCTCCAGCATCTGGCTGTGATAGTTTGTAAAGCCAAGCAGCTAGAACTGCTGTCTGCCTGAGATTCATTGATTTGTAAGGAAGCCTGTAACCTGGTCTCAAGAAAGGCTTCTTTTGCCTTCTTCCCCATGGCAATGTGAAACACGTTAGCCTTGTGTCTAGGTAGAAATGATAATCAGCTTTCCTTGAGAGCTCAGTTCTCTTTCATCTTAGAGGTAAATGGACAGTTTACAGCACAAAACAAAAAGGAAAAACTCAGCAGGTCTGGCAGCATCGGCGGAGAAGAAAAGAGTTGACGTTTCGAGTCCTCATGATCCTTCGACAGAACTTGAGTTCGAGTCCAAGAAAGAGTTGAAATATAAGCTGGTTTTTTGATGCTGCCAGACCTGCTGAGTTTTTCCAGGTAATTCTGTTTTTGTTCTGGATCTCCAGCATCCGCAGTTTTTTTGTTTTTATCACTCAGTTTACAGCACAGCTGTTTGCACCTGGAACCTTCAACACCTTTGTGGGACTTTGGGAGACACTGCTTATTGTAAACTCAGGGACTGCTACCATTGTTTCTAAGCATAAATATCTTGCACCTTCTTCCCAATAAAACAATCAAAGTCTTCCTTTGATCTCTAACAATCAAACTACCCAGGTCACATGATCCCTTTCATTTACCCTAAATTTAAAGCTACAGTTCCAAAGTATAGTTTCTAATATAACACCAACCTAAGAACATAAGAAGTAGGAGGAGGAGTAGGTCATTCAGCCCTTTGAGCTTGCAATGCCATTCACTAAGATCGTGGCTGACCTTACTGTTTTCTCAACTCCACTTTCCTGCCTGCCCCCATAACCCTTGACTCCCTTGTCAAACAAAACTCTGTCTAACTCAGCCTTGAATATGTTCAGTGACTCAGACAGCACTGCTATCTAGGGAAGAGAATTCCAAAGATTAGCAACCTTTTGAGAAGAAATTCTTCCTCATCTCCATCTTAAATGGGCGACCCCTTATTTTTAAACTGTCTCCCCCTTCGTTCTAGATTCCCCATGAGGGGAAACATCCTCTCAGCATCTACCCTGTCAAGCCCCTTCAGAATCTATGTTTCGATAAGATCACCTCTCATCCTTCTAAACTGCTCAACCTTTCTTCATAAGACAATCCTTTCCCCTCAGGAGTTAATCGAGTGAACCTTCCCTGAACTGCTTCCAATTCAAGTATATCTCTAAGACCAAAACTATAAGTAGTTTTCTATGTCCTATACGTTGTAACAAGACTTCCCTACTTTTATACACTGTTCCCTTTGCAATAAGGCTATTTGGCTTTCTAGTTACATGCTGTACCAACTACCTGCTAACTTTTTGAGATTCCTGTATAAGGAGACTTAGATCCCTCTGTACCATAGTATTCTGCAGCTTCCATTTAAATCATATTTTGTTTGTCTATTCCTGCTAACAACCTCACATTTTTCCACATTATACACCATCTGCCACTCACTCACTTAACCTATCTATTTCCCTCCACAGACCATGTCCTCATAACTTGCTTTCCCACCTATCTTTGTATCATCATTATATTTGGCTGCAGTATACTCTGTCCCATGATCTAAGTCATTAATATAGATCATAAAAGGATTGTTGGGACCCTAACGCTGATCCCAGTGGCACCCCAATAGTTACGATTTGCCAGCCTGTGAGTAATCTATTTATCCTGTTTCCTGCTTTCTAGCCAGTCTTCTATCTTTGCTGATACACTATCTCCTACACCATGAGCCCCTGCCTTGTGCAGTAATCTTACGTGGCATCTTATTGAATGCTTTTTGGAAATCCAAATACACTGCTCTGCAAGTTACACCCTCCAAGAACTCCTAATAGATTTTGTTAAACACTATATTGTTTTCACAAAACTATGTTGACACTGCTTGATTGTACCATGATTTTCTAAATGTCCAGCTGCTATGACCTTAATAATGGATTCCAGCATTTTCCCATTGACATGTTAGACTAACTAACCTATACTTTCCTGCTTTCTGTCCCTCCTTTCTTGAATAGTGGTGTTACATTTGTGGTCTTCCCATCTGCTGGGGCCTTTCCAGAATCTAGGGAATTTTGGAAGATTGTGACCAATACATCCACTATCTCTGTAGCCACTTCTTTTAAGACCCTAGGATGCAGGCCATCAGATCCAGGAGATTTATAAGCTTTTAGTCTCACTAGTTTTGCACTTTTTGTCTTGTGATAGTGATTGCTTTAAGTTCCTCCCTTTTGTCCGTGGTTTTTTTTTTGCTGTTATTATCGGGATGCTTTTCATGTCTTCTACCTTGAAAATACAGGTACTAAATACTTCTTCAAGTCCCTGCCGTTTCCTTGTTTCTCACTATTAATTCCCTAGTCTTATTTTCTAAGAGACCATTGACTTTAGCTACTCTGTTCCTTTTCCTTATACTTGTAGAAGCTCACTAGTTTATTCTCATTTTAATTTCTGCCTATCCTTTTATATGGACCTTTGTCAATTAGGTTAGTCAGACATGAGCTGTCTTCTACAATCCGTGCTAACTCAATTCTCCCCAAGTGCCCCTGTTGATTTTTTCCCTTATTATTTCTAAAAGCCCCTACTACAGATATTAAAGTGACTGACCTATACTTATCTAGGAATGTCCTTACACCCTTTCTTGAATCAGGCTGTCAGATTTGCCTCTTCCCAATTGTCAGGCACCTCCCCTATTTGGGGAAGATTTGAAAGATTGTGGCAAGGTATTCCATTATTTCTTCTCCATTTCCTTTTTGGGATTCAAGCCCCCTGTCCAGGTTTCTTATATGCTGTAAGTGTAGCCACACTTTCCATTATATCCTGCCTGTCAATTATCACCCTACCCAATACCTCTACCATCTCCGATACGACTGTTTTGAGGGAATCCTTACTAAACACTGATTCAAGTTACTCATTAAGTAGATAGAAGTCCTGCACCTCTAAGCATATATCATCTTCTTTGCCCCTAATAAGACCCACCATGCCTCTTACTCCTCCCTTACATGCCAGTAGAAGATTTTTGGGTTATCGTTAAGTTAACTGTCGTTCTACTCTCATTTTCTCATTGCCAGTCTTTTTTTTCTCGTCATTCCCCCTCTCAACTTAGTGCACCTGGCTTGGTTCTCACTTTAAGAATTCACCTACCAGTGCATCCTGCACCCTCTTCTTTAATTTCATCATATTCTCTATCTCCCTTGTCAGCCAAGGAGTATTGGCTTTGGTTCCCTTATGTTTCACCCTTGTAGGAATGTAACCTGTACCTGAAACATTTCCTCCTTAAAGATCACCTATTATTTCATTGTGACATTTCCTGCCAGGCTTTTTTCCATTTTATCCTGGCTAGGTCCCTTCTCGTCCCAATGAAGTTTAAATTCCACTGTAGATTGTTCCTTACCCTTCTCCATTATTGTTCTAAACATTATGATGTGATGATCACTCTTACCCAAGTGTTCCTCCACAGGCAGCTGGTCCACCTCTTTCCCCAGCACCAGACCCAGCAATCTTTGAAGAAAATTTGAAGATTCCGAAGAAGAGTCATATAGGACTCAATGTTAACGATTTCTTTTGATACAGATGCTGCCAGACCGGCTGAGCTCTTCGATGCTTTGTATTTTTATGCCCCCTTTCCAATTGGGCCGATAACATACTGCAAGCTCTCCTGAACACATTTCAGATATGCTTTCCCCCCTCCCCAACTTTCCCTTCACTTTTATTCTATTCCAATTGATATCCCCCTAATATCACCACTCTGTAGTTCTTGCACACCTCTGTGAATTTTCCTGCATGTTTGCTCCTCTATTTCTCTCCCATTATTTGGAGGCCTGTAGAATGTCCCCATTAGTGTGATTATATGCATTTTATATTTCAATTCTAACCAAATAGATAAAATGTATCTTATGACTCTTGGGCTCCCAGGTTCCTGTGTAGCCTATTGCTGAGCTCAACAACTTGATATTTCTGTCTATTTATTCTATAGGATCTTGGGTGGTGTGGGCGGGGTGGGGGAGTGCGGGGTCTCTGGTGGGGTGCGGGGTCTCTGGTGGGGTGCGGGGAGTGATGCTGGGTCTCAGATAATGTGCGGGGTGCGGAGTCTCGGGTAATGTGCGGGGTCTCCGGTGGTGGGGTCAACGCGGGATATCGGGCGGTGTGTCGGAGGCGGGCGGGGTCTCAGGCGGTGTGTCTGAGGCGGGCGGGGTCTCGGGCGGTGTGTCGGAGGCGGGCGGGGTCTCGGAGGCGGGCGGGGTCTCGGGCCGGGTCTCGGAGGCGGGCGGGGTCTCGGGCCGGGTCTCGGAGGCGGGCGGGGTCTCGGGCCGGGTCTCGGAGGCGGGCGGGGTCTCGGGCCGGGTCTCGGAGGCGGGCGGGGTCTCGGGCGGTGTGTCGGAGGGGGGCGGGGTCTCGGGCGGTGTGTCGGAGGGGGGCGGGGTCTCGGGCGGTGTGTCGGAGGGGGGCGGGGTCTCGGGCGGTGTTTCGGAGGGGGGCGGGGTCTCGGGCGGTGTGTCGGAGTTGGGCGGGGTCTCGGGCGGTGTGCCGGAGGGGGGCGGGGTCTCGGGCGGTGTGTCGGAGGGGGACTGGTCAATGCGGGATCTCTGAAATGCCAAGCTTTTTTTAACAGCCTCACAGACAATCTGTTTAATGTCCAGTTTCCAGTCCATTAATGTTTCAGGCAAGACTTATTGTACAATATTTTATTAAGTTTTTATAAAGAAAAAAACAATGAAATTATAATTGGTCTGTCCAAACTGAAATATCTCTGGTGCTTAGTGTCAAAAGTAATATTTACAGAATGTTTTGTTCCTTTCACTACAGTTATTCTCCTGCTCCCTCTGCCTGTGCACTTATGTTGATTTATTTTTGCTGCTATCATTCCCTGAGTGCCTCTTCATGTGAACTACTGGAGAAATTACATTTGAGCTCAGTTCTGTTCTCGGGTCGCATTTCCAAGTACCTTAGAGAGTCAGTGCAGGTCAGTGAGAATGTGGGGCATATGGGTGAACCCTCACTGGGCTTTTTTTCCTAATCCTCAGAGTTAAATGTCACAACAACAAATTCTAAATTGATATTTTCTGCCCTGACTGCTTTTGCAAAAGCGTTCTTCCTGAATACTAAAAGCGACATACATCCAAATGCAGGGTCCTGTTCTCTGCCATCAAAAAAAGAATAGGTTCAAGCCTTGTGCCTTGTTTGAATTACCTGGGAGCTTGGGGTGCCTATAGTTCTCCCAGCTTTCGCCATGGTAACACCTCAGCCAATCAGGGTCACCTTTGCAACCAATCAGCATCCTTTTTCTCCTGAATTATAAATTATTTTGGTTGTTTGTAATTTGGTATTCTTGTGTTTGTCCTCATGAGTTCAACATGGAAAGCTTTGGCAACATATCTCCAGCCAGATTCAAAAGTATTTTCAGTCTGCAAAGGCCTAGCACTAGCAGGTGTGCTAGACACTCCTTTCTCCAAATGACTTTAGAACTCACCTGGCTGTCAAATGGCAAGCATCTCCTCTTGCATATTTACATTTCTACAGACTCAGTTTATGCTTTTTAAAACAAAAATTCCAGTTTTTCACATCTCAGTTAGTTTCTGGTGCACTGCCCTGTGAGCTGCCCTGAGTTGTCTACTCCTAATGGTCTACTGTGCTAACATTTCTCCCATTCCTGTCTCAGTCATGTTTTCGGACAGGTTCCCAAAACTACTTGGTCTCTTCTGGGGTCAGTTTTTCGCAACAGCAGGTTCTGTGAGTAGACCTCAGAGACCTCAAAGGGACCTGAAGGTCAGATCAGAATTGGGGCTACAACAGTTTAATACTGCTGTTATAGCTCATTGACAGTGAGTCATCAGACATTTGTTACCATCATTCCACAGTTAAGTGAACCGATTGGGTGAAGCACTTGACTGAGAGTTGCAAATGGACCAGGAACCTGAGTAGACATTCTGTAAAAGGTTATACCTTGAAGTGCCTTTGTCTAGTGGAAGACTTCAAATAAAGTTTAACGTTGTTGAATTCTCATAAATATTTATACAAACATGAAATCTTTTTTATATGCAGTTACTATATAATTTTCGTATAGTCCCTTTCAAGTTTTCTTTTCCTAAAGCGCACATGTTCCCAGCTGTTAGGGGATGCAGGTTAATCTACTCTGCAGCTGTTAATGGGTGATGCAGTCCCATGATGCCTCCCACATAGTTAGGGTGGTAGCAGGAGGATCTGTGTGATGATGAAGATGTGAATGCGTGTCCCTGCACTTGCCAGCAAATTATGTTGGTACACCAGTACACCGCCCTGTGTTTAAATCAAAATGCTGAAGTACAACTATTTTAAAATCTTTTTATAACTGTAAAACACATCAGTTTGCAGGGCACAATGTAATTACCGCAGATTGAATTTTGTGAAATTTGTAGGTTCTTCAGATTTTTTAGGGTTCACCTTGATTCAGGTGTTTTCTTATTCAAAGAGCAAAAGGTGAGGTTGTATGCATCCCTGATATGTAGCAGGCTGCTCATTGTCATTGCTGGTAGTGTTTAAGGTACATCTCAAATATTACTTTCCATTATGTGTCTTCAGTATGTGAACTTTAAATGCAGAGTCTTCAGGTAAGGTGGTGCTTTTTATTTCTGTAATTAACTGAAAAATGGTCTTCAAGTGAGGAGGCTGATTATAGGGAGAGAGGAAAAGCCAATACTCTGCCTCAGTGACTGTACTCTGGGAAGAGGAACACTTCAATAAACATCCTATGTGATAAATTCAGTTGGAAACATTTAGGATTTTAATGTCAACTTTGTAAAGTTATGCTGTGCAATCTTGTTGGTTTAACTTTTGTGAAAAGTTTTGACAGAAATAAATCTTTGCCTTCACATTTGTGGCTTTATTTGCCAATCTTCATTTGAAGTCCATGCAAATTATAATTCAGGTTCAAACTTAAAAGACATTTTATGATAGTGCCACATTTGGGCCGATTGCTACCTGGTGGCTCCTTGAAAATGTATTTGGATATTCATATTGACAATTTAGGTTCTCACCTGAAAAATAGTAACTTGGGAAGGTATCAGAGTGTGCCTTCATACTTTTGGGACACAGGACTTGGGAGCTGGAATAGGCCATTTGGTCCTTCACACTTGTTCCACCAATCATTAAGAACATGGCTGACAGGAAACAAAGGGTAATGATTGACGCATGTTTTTGCAAATGGAAAGGGATTTCCAGTGGCATTCCACAGGGCTCAGTGCTGAGTCCCTTGCTGTTTGTTGTATATATTAATGATTTGAGCTTAAATGTGGAAGGCATGATTTGGAAATTTGCAGATGTCAAAAATCGGCCGTGTAGTTGATAGTGAAGAGGAAGGTTGTCGACTCCAGAATGATATCAATGGTCTGGTTGAGTGGGCAGAAAAGTGACTGATGGAATTCAATCAAGGGAAGTGTGAGGTAATGCACTTGTGGAGAGCAAACAAAGCAAGGGATCACCTAATAACAGGAGGATACTGAGAGAGGTTGAGGAAGTGAGAGACCTTGGAGTGCATGCCCACAAGTCCATGAAGGTGGCAGGACAGGTGAATAAGGTGGTAAAGAAAGCAAATGGAATGCTTTCTGTTATTGGGCAAGGTATTGAACACAAAAGGGATGTAATGATGGAACTGTATAAAATGCTGGTTAGGCCACAGCTGGAATTTTGTGTACAATTCTGGTTGTCACATTACAGAAAGGATGTAATTTCTCTGGAGAGAGTAGAGAGGAGATTTACAAGAAAGTTGCCAGGGCTTGAAAATTGCAGCCATAAGGAGAGATTGGATAGGCTGGGGTTGTTTTCCTTAGAACAGAGGAGGCTGAGAGGTGACATAATTGCGGTGTACAAAATTGAAGGGCCTAGATAGGGTAGACAGGAAAGAATTGTTTCCCCTAGCAGGGAGGTCAATTACCAGGGGGTATAGATTTAAGGTGATTGGTAGAAGGATTAGAAAGGGTATTAGGAATAACTTTTTCACCCAGGATTGGTGGTTGAGGCAGAAACCCTTAACTCGTGAAAACAGTACTTGGATCTGCACCTGAAGTGCTGTAAACTGCAAGGGTGCTGGAAGGTGGGATTAGAATGGGTGGCTAGTTTTTCCAGCTGGTGCAGACATGATTGACTGAATGGCCTCTTTGTGCCATAACTTTTCTATGGTTCCATGGTTTAATGGTTATAGTCTCAACTCCACTTTCTTCCTGCCACCCATAACGCTTGACAATCTAACTTTGCCTTGAATAAATTCAGTGACCAGGCTCCACTGCTTTCAATTCCACACCCCACTGACCCTCAGAGAAAAAATATTTCCTCATCCCCATCTTAAAAGGGTGACCTCTTATTTTTAAACTGTGTCCCCTAGTTCTAGTCTCCCCCACAAGAGAAAACATTCTCTCTGTATCCACCCTGTCAAGTCTCTTCAGATCTTTTATGTTTCAATAAAATCGCATCTCATTCTTCAAAACTCCAATTAGCCCAACCTAATCAACCTCCCTTCACAGGATCAGCCCTTCATCCCAGGAATGACTATTATATATTTTCTCAAATAAGGATACCAGTACTACACAGTCCTCCAGATATGGTCTCACCAAGGCCCTGTACGTTCCCCTTGTAATAAGCAGCAACATTTCATTTGCCTTCCTAATCACTTGCTGCACCTGCATAATGACTTTTTTGTGATTCATGTAGCAGGACACCCAGATCCCTCTGTATCACAGAATCATAGTGCAGAAGAGACCGTTTGGCCCATTGAGTCTGCACCAACACGTGAGATACACCTGGTCCACCTACCTAATCCCATTTACCAGCAGTTGGCACATAGCCTTGAATGTTATGACGTGCCAAGTTCTCATCCAGGTACTTTTTAAAGGATGTGAGGCAACCCGCCTCCACCACCCTCCCAGGCAGTGCATTCCACACCATCGCCACCCTATGGGTAAAAAAGTTTTTCCTCACATCCCCCCCCAAACCTCCTCCCTTCACCTTGAATTGTCCCCTCGTGACTGACCCTTCAACTAACTCCCTATCCACCCTGTCCATGCCCCTCATAATCTTGTATGCCTCGATCAGGTTGCCCCTCAGTCTTCTCTGTTCCAACACAAACAACCCAAGTCCATCCAACCTCTTTTGATAACTTAAATGTTTCATCCCAGGCAAATTCTGGTGAATCTCCTCTGCTACCCCTCCAGTACAATCAAATCCTCCCTATAATGTGGCAACCAGAACTGCACACAGTACTCCAGCTGTGGCCTCACTAAGGTTCTATACAACTCCAACATGACCTCCCTACTTTTATAATCTATGCCTCGAGTGATAAAGGCAAGTGTCCCATATGCCTTTTTCACCACCCCACTAACATGCCCCTCCAGAGATCTATGGACACACACGCCAAGGTCCCTTTGTTCCTCAGAACTTCCTAGTGCCATGCTGTTCACTGAATACTTCCTTGTCAAATTACTCCTTCAAAAGTGTATCACCTCACACTTTTCAGGGTTAAATTCCATCTGCCACTTATCTACCCATTTGACCATCCTGTCTATATCTTCCTGTAGCCCAAGACACTCAACCTCACTGTTAAGCACCTGGCCAATCTTTGTGTTCTCTGCAAACTTACTAATCCTACTCCTCACATAGTCATCTATGTCGTTTATATAAATAACAAATAACAGGGGACCCAGCACAGATCCCTGTGGTACGCCACTGGACACTGGCTTCCAGTCACTAAAGCAGCCTTCTGTCATCACCCTCTGTCTCCTACAACTAAGCCAATTTTGAATCCACCTTATCAAATTATCCTGTATCCCCTGTGCATTTGCCTTTATAAGTCTCCCAAGTGAGACCTTGTCAAAGGCTTTGCTGAAATCCATATAAACTACATCAACTGCACTACCCACATCTACACACCTGGTCATCTCAAAAAATTCAATCAAATTTGTTAGGCCTGACCCTCCTCTGACAAAGCCATGCTGACTATCCCTGATCAAACCTTGCCACTTCAAGTGGAGATAGATTCTCTCCTTCAGAATTTTCTCCAATAGTTTCCCTACTACTGAGGTGAGACTCAATGGTCTGTAGTACCCTGGCTTATCTTTACAGCCCTTCTTAATTAGCAGAACCACATTAGCTGTTCTCCAGTCCTCTGGCACTTCCCCCGTGGCCAGAGAGGAATTAAAAATTTGGGTCAGAGCCCCTGCGATCTCCTCCCTTGCCTCCCTCAGCAGTCTGGGACACATCATCTGGACCTGGAGATTTGTCCACTTTTAAGCCTGCCAACACCTCCAATACCTTGTCACTCCCCATATCAATTTGCTAAAGAACCTCGCAGTCTCTCTCCCCGAGTTCGATACCTTCATCCTCATTCTCTTGGGTAAAGATGGATGTGAAGTATTCGTTCCACTGAGTTCTACAATTTAAATGCTGCTCTTCTATTCTTCCTACCAAAGTGAACAAGTTCATATTTTCCCACATTATACTCTATGTGCCAAATCTTTGTCCGCTCACTTAACCTGCCTATATCCCTTTGCAGACTTTCTACTTCCCCTTGACAACTTAATCTCCTATCTATCTTGGTGTCATCAGTAAATTTAGCTACCATACTGTTGATCCCTTCATCCAAATCATTGATATAGATTGTAAATAGTTGAGGTCTCAGCAATGATCCTTGTAACACCCCAATAGTTACAGCTTGCCTACATGAAAAAGACCCATTTATCCCACTCTCTGTTTCCTGTTAACTACCTAATCCTTTATCCAGGCTAATATGTTACGCCCTACACTGCTTGCTTACCTTGAGTAGTAACTTTTGATGTGGCACCTTATCAAATGCCTTTTGGAAATCCACATTCACCTCATCTACAGGTTCCTCTTTATCCAACTTGTTTATTGCTTCCTCAAACAACTCAAATAAATTAGTTAAATGACTTGCCTTTCACAAAGCCATGTTGACTCCATGTGATTCTAATGTGATCACATTATTATTTTCGAAGCATCCTGCTATAACTGTTACCGGATATTAGGGCACGGTGTCCGAGCGGTGTCACAGTGCGCTGTTACCGGATATTAGGGCACTGTGTCTGAGCGCTGTAACAGGGCACTGTTACCGGATATTAGGGCACTGTGTCTGAGCGCTGTAACAGGGCACTGTTACCGGATATTAGGACAATGCGTCTGAGCGCAGTCACTGGGCACTGCTACCTAGTCTCAGGGCACTGTGTCTGAGTGCAGTCACTGGGGCCAGATACCGAATCTCAGGACACTGGGTCTGAGCACAATCACTGGGACCAGATACCGGATATTAGGGCACTGTGTCTGAGCGACATCACTGAGGCCAGATACCGAATCGCGGACACTGTGTCGGAGCGACATCACTGGGGCCAGAAACCGAATCTCAGGACACTGGGTCCAAGCACAGTCACTGGGACCAGATACCGGATATTAGGGCACTGTATCCAAGCGACATCACTGAGGCCAGATACCGAATCTCGGACACTGTATCCGAGTGACATCACTGGGGCCAGAAACTGAATCTCAGGACACTGGGTCCAAGCACAGTCCCTGGGACCAGATACCGGATATTAGGGCACTGCGTCCGAGGGCTGTCATTGGGACCACTTACCGGATATTAGGGCACTGTGTCCAAGCGCCATCACTGGGACCATTTAGCGGATATTAGGGAACTGTGTCTGAGTGCAGTCACTGTGATCGGTTATGGGATATTAGGGCACTGTGTCCGAGCGACATCACTGGGGCCAGAAACTGAATCTCAGGACATTGGGTCTGAGCACAGTCGCAGGGACCAAATACCGGATATTAGGGCACTGTGTCAGAGTGCAGTCACTGGGAACAGTTACCAGATAGTAGGACACTGCGTCCGAGGGCTGTCACTGGGACCAGTTACCGGATATTAGGGCACTGTGTCCGAGCGCAGTCAGTTGGACCAGTTGCGGGATATTAGAGCACCATATCTGAGCGCAGTCACTGGGACCAGTAATCGGATATTAGGACACTGTTGGAGCACTGTCACTGGGACCAGTTACCGGATATTAGGGCACTGTGACCGAACATAGTCACTGGGACCAGATACTGGATATTAGGTACACTGTGTCCAAGCTCTGTCACTGGGACCAGTTACCGGATGTTAGGGCACTGTGTCCGAGCATAGTCACTGGGACCAGATACTGGATATTAGGTGCACTGTATCCGAGTGCAGTCACTGGGACCAGTTACTGGATATTACTGCACTATGTACGAGCGCAGTCACTGGAGCCACTTATCAGATATTAGGGCACTGTGTCCGAGCACTGTCACTGGGGCTAGTTACCAGATATTAGGGCACAGTGTCCGAGCACCGTCACTGGGGCTAGTTACCAGATATTAGGGCACTGTTTCCTTGCACCGTCACTGGAACTAGTTATCGGATATTAGGGCACTGTGTCTGAACGCCGTCACCGGGACCAGATACCGGATATTAGGGCAGTGTTTCCAAGCACAGTCAATGGGACCATTTGTTGGTTACTAGAGCACTGTGTCCGAATGCCGTCCCTGCGGCTAGTTAACAGATATTAGGACACTGTGTCCGAAAGCTGTCACTGGGACTAATTACCAGATATTCGGGCACTGTGTCTGAGCCCATTTCCTGGGAACATTACCAGATATTAGGGCACTGTGTCTGAGCGCCATCACTTTGACCAGTTACCGGATATTAGGGCACTGTGTCTGAGCGCCATCACTTTGACCAGTTACCGGATATTAGGGCACTGTGTCTGAGCACAGTCACTGGGACACTTTAGCGGATATTAGTGCTCTGTGTGCGAGCGCAGTCACTGGAACCAGTTACCGGATATCAGGGCACTGTGTCTGAGCGACGTCAATGGTGCTAGTTACGAGATATTAGGGCACTGTATATTTGTGCCGTCAGTGGAAGCAGTTACCGGATATTAGGTGACTGCGTCCGAGCGCTGTCACTTTGACCAGTTACCGGATATGAGGGCACTGTGTCTGAGCCCTTTTCCTGGGAACAGTTACCAGATGTTAAGGCACTGTGTCTGAGCGCCGTCACTTTGACCAGTTACCGGATATTAGGGTACCGTGTCTGACCGCCATCACTTTGACCAGTTACCGGATATTAGGGCACTGTGTCTGAGCACAGTCACTGGGACACTTTAGCGGATATTAGTGCTCTGTGTGCGAGCGCAGTCACTGGAACCAGCTACCGGATATCAGGGCACTGTGTCTGAGCGACGTCAATGGTGCTAGTTACGAGATATTAGGGCACTGTATATTTGTGCCGTCAGTGGAAGCAGTTACCGGATATTAGGTGACTGCGTCCAAGCGCTGTCACTTTGACCAGTTACCGGATATGAGGGCACTGTGTCTGAGCCCTTTTCATGGGAACAGTTACCAGATGTTAAGGCACTGTGTCTGAGCGCCGTCACTTTGACCAGTTACCGGATATTAGGGTACCGTGTCTGAGCGCAGTCACTGGGACACTTTAGTGGATATTAGTGCTCTGTGTGCGAGCGCAGTTACTGGAACCAGTTACCGGATATTAGTGCACTGTGTCTGAGCGCCGTCAATGGTGCTAGTTTCCAGATATTAGGGCACTGTATATTTGTGCCATCAGTGGAACCAGTTCCCTGATATCAGGTGACTGCATCCGAGCACTGTCACCGGGACCAGATACCGGATATTAGTGCAATGTTTCCGAGCGCAGTCAATGGGATAATTTACCGGATATTAGGGCACTGTGTCCAAGCGCAGTCACTGGAACCAGTTACGGGATATTAGGGCACTGTGTCTGAGCGCCGTCACTGGCAGCAGTTACTGGATATTAGGGCACTTTGTGCAAGCGCAGTCACTGGAGCCAGATACCAAATTGCAGGGCACTGTGTCCAAGCGCAGTCACTGGGACCAATTACCGGATATTAGGGCCCTGTGTCTGAGCGCCGTCACTGGAGCCTGTTACCGGATATTAGGGCACTGTGTCCGAGTGCCGTCACTGGGTCCAGTTACTGGATATTAAGGAACTGTGTCCAAGTGCAGGCACTGTGATCATTTACCGGATATTAGGACACTGTGTCCGAGCGCAGTCACTCGGACCAGTTACTGGATATTAGGGCACTGCGTCCGAACACAATTGCTAGGACCAGTTCCCGGATATTAGGGTACTGTGTCCGAGTGCAGCCACTGGAGCCAGTTATGGGATATTAAGGCACTGTGTCCGAGCGCGGTTATTGGGACCGGTTACCAGACATTAGGGAACTGTGTCCGATTACCGTCACTGTGATCAGTTACCGGAGATTTGGGTACTGTGTCCGAGTGCAGTAACTGGGACTTATTAACGGATCTTAGGGTGCTGTGTCCGAGAGCAGTCACTAGTACCAGTTACCGGATATCAGGACACTGTGTCCGAGCGCTGTCACTGGGAAAAGTTACCGGATATTAGGGCACTGTGTCCGAGCACAGTCATTTGGACCAGTTACGGGAAATTTGGGCACCGTGTCCGAGTGCAGTCACTGGGACCAGTAATCGGATATTGGGACACTGTGTCGGAGCACTGCCACTGGGACCAATTAACGGATATTACGGCACTGTGTCTGAGTGCAGTCACTGGGACCAGTAACTGGATATTAGGACACTGTGTTCGAGCGCGGTTATTGGGACCGGTTACCGGACGTTAGGGAACTGTGTCCGATTACCGTCACTGTGATCAGTTACCGGAGATTTGGGTACTGTGTCCGAGTGCAGTAACCGGAACTTATTAACGGATCTTAGGGCGCTGTGTCTGAGAGCAGTCACTGGTACCAGTTACCGGATATCAGGACACTGTGTCCGAGCGCTGTCACTGGGAAAAGTTACCGGATATTAGGGCACTGTGTCCGAGCACAGTCATTTGGACCAGTTACGGGATATTTGGGCACCGTGTCCGAGAGCAGTCACTGGGACCAGTAATCGGATATTGGGACACTGTGTCGGAGCACTGCCACTGGGACCAATTAACGGATATTACGGCACTGTGTCTGGGTGCAGTCACTGGGACTAGTAACTGGATATTAGGGCACTGTGTCTGAGCGCTGTCATTGGGACAAGTTCCCGGATATTAGGGCACTGTGTACAAGCGCAGTTACTGGGACCAGTAACTGGATATTAGGAAACTCTGTCCGACACCAGTCACTCGGAACAGTTAGGAGATATTAGGGCACTGTGTCCAAGTGCCATCACTGGGACCAGTAACTGGATGTTAGGGCACTGTGTCCAAGACCAGTCAATTGGACAAGTTACCGGATATTAGGACACTGTGTCTGAGTGCCATCACTGCGAGCAGTTACCGGATATAAGGGTACTGTGTTCTTGTGTAGTCAGTGGAGCCAGTTACCGGATATTAGGGCATTGTGTCCGAGCGCAGTCACTGGAGCCAGTTACCGGATATTAGGGCACTGTGTCCGAGTGCAGTCACTGGGACCAGTAACCGGATACTAGGGCAAGCTCTGTGTCCGAGTGCAGTCACTGGGACCAATTAACGGATATTAGGGCACTGTGTCTGAGCGCCGTCACTGGGACAAGTTCCCGGATATTAGGGCACTGTGTCTAAGCGCAGTTACTGCGGCCAGTTACTGGAAAGTAGGGCACTGTGTCCAAGTGACGTCCCTGGACCAGTTCCAGGATATTAGGGCACTGTGTCCAAATGCAGTTACTGGGACCAGTTCCTGGATATTAAGGCACTGTGTCCTAGCGCAGTAACTGGAACCAGTGACCGGATATTAGAACACTGTGTCCGAGCGCTGTCACTGGGACTAGTTACCGGATATTAGGGCACCGGTCCGAGTGCCGTCACTGGGACTATTTACCGGATATTAGGGAACTGTGTCTAAGCGCAGTTACTGGGACCAGTTACTGGAAATTAGGGCACTGTGTCCGATTGCTGTCACTGGGACCAGTAACCGGATACTAGGGCAAGCTCTGAGTCCGAGTGCAGTCACTGGGACCAATTAACAGATATTAGGGCACTGTGTCCAAGCGCAGTTACTGGGACCAGTAACTGGATATTAGGAAACTGTATCCGAGACCAGTCACTCGGAACATTTAGGAGATATTAGGGCACTGTATCCGAGTGCAGTCATTGGGAACAGTTACCGGATATTAGGGCACTGTGTCCGAGCACAGTCAGTTGGACCAGTTACGGGATATGGGGGCACCGTGTCTGAGCGCAGTCACTGGGACCAGTAATCGGATATTAGGACACTGTGTCCGAGCATAGTCACTGGGACCAGTTACCGGATATTAGGGCACTGTGTCCAAGTGCAGTTACTGGGACCAAGTACTGGATATTACCGCACTGTGTACAAGCGCAGTCACTGGAGCCACTTACCGTATATTAGGACACTGGGTCCGAGCTCAGTCACTGGTACCATTTAGCGGATATTAGGGAACTGTGTCTGAGTGTAGTCACTGTGATCAGTTACCGGATATTTGGGCACTGTGTCCGAGTGCCGTCAATGTGATCAGTTACCGGATATTAGGGCCCTGTGTCCGAACGCAGTCAGCTGGACCAGTTACGGGATATTAGGGCACCGTGTCTGAGCGCAGTCCCTGGGACCAGTAATCGGATATTAGGACACTGTGTCGGAGCACTGTCACTGGGACCAGTTACCAGATATTAGGGCACTGTGTCCGAGTGCAGTCACTGGGACCAGTTACTGGATATTACTGCACTGTGTACGAGCGCAATCACTGGAGCCACTTACCGGATATGAGGGCATTGGGTCCGAGCGCAGTCACTGGGACCAGTAATCGGATATTAGGACACTGTGTCGGAGGACTGTCACTGGGTCCAGTTACCGGATATTAGGGCACTGTGTCTGAGTGCAGTCACTGTGATCAGTTACCGGAAATTTGGGCACTGTGCCCGAGTGTCGTCAATGTGATCACTTCCTGGATATTAGGGCACAGTGTCCGAGCACCGTCACTGGAGCTAGTTACCAGATATTAGGGCACTGTGTCCGAGCGCCGTCACTGGGACCGGTTACCGTATATTAGGGCAGTGTTTCCAAGCACAGTCAATGGGACCATATACCGGTTATTAGAGCACTGTGTACGAGCGCCATCACTGGGGCTAGTTACCAGATTTTAGGACACTGTGTCCGAAAGCTGTCACTGGGACCAATTACTGGATATGAGGGCATTGTGTCTGAGCCCTTTTCCTGGGAACAGTTACCAGATGTTAAGGCACTGTGTCTGAGTGCCGTCACTTTGACCAGTTACCGGATATTAGGGCACCATGTCTGAGCGCAGTCACTGGGACGCTTTAGTGGATATTAGTGCTCTGTGTGCGAGCGCAGTCACTGGAACCAGTTACCGGATATTAGAGCACCGTGTCTGAGCGCAGTCACTGGGACACTTTAGTGGATATTAGTGCTCTGTGTGCGAGCGCAGTCACTGGAACCAGTTACCGGATATTAGTGCACTGTGTCTGAGCGCCGTCAATGGTGCTAGTTTCCAGATATTAGGGCACTGTATATTTGTGCCGTCAGTGGAAGCAGTTCCCTGATATTAGGTGACTGCATCCGAGCGCTGTCACCGGGACCAGATACCGGATATTAGTGCACTGTTTCCAAAGGCAGTCAATGGGATAATTTACTGGATATTAGGGCACTGTGTCCAAGCGCAGTCACTGGAACCAGTTACGGGATATTAGGGCACTGTGTCTGAGCGCCATCACTGGCAGCAGTTACTGGATATTAGGGCACTTTGTGCGAGCGCAGTCACTGGAGCCAGATACCAAATTGCAGGGCACTGCGTCCAAGCGCAGTCACTGGGACCAATTACCGGATATTAGGGCCCTGTGTCTGAGCGCCGTCACTGGAGCCTGTTACCGGATATTAGGGCACTGTGTCCGAGTGCCGTCACTGGGTCCAGTTACTGGATATTAAGGAACTGTGTCCAAGTGCAGGCACTGTGATCATTTACCGGATATTAGGACACTGTGTCCGAGCGCAGTCACTCGGACCAGTTACTGGATATTAGGGCACTGCGTCCGAATACCATTGCTAGGACCAGTTACCGGATATTAGGGTACTGTGTCCGAGTGCAGCCACTGGAGCCAGTTGTGGGATATAAAGGCACTGTGTCCGAGCGCGGTTTTGGGACCGGTTACCAGATATTAGGGAACTGTGTCCGATTACCGTCACTGTGATCAGTTACCGGAGATTTGGGTACTGTGTCCGAGTGCAGTAACTGGGACTTATTAACGGATCTTAGGGTGCTGTGTCCGAGAGAAGTCACTGGTACCAGTTACCGGATATCAGGACACTGTGTCCGAGCGCTGTCACTGGGAAAAGTTACCGGATATTAGGGCACTGTGTCCGAGCACAGTCATTTGGACCAGTTACGGGATATTTGGGCACCGTGTCCGAGTGCAGTCACTGGGACCAGTAATCGGATATTGGGACACTGTGTCGGAGCACTGCCACTGGGACCAATTAACGGATATTACGGCACTGTGTCTGAGTGCAGTCACTGGGACCAGTAACTGGATATTAGGGCACTGTGTTCGAGCGCGGTTATTGGGACCGGTTACCGGATGTTAGGGAACTGTGTCCGATTACCGTCACTGTGATCAATTACCGGAGATTTGGGTACTGTTTCCGAGTGCAGTCACTGGGACCAGTAATCGGATATTGGGACACTGTGTCGGAGTACTGCCACTGGGACCAATTAACGGATATTACGGCACTGTGTCTGGGTGCAGTCACTGGGACTAGTAACTGGATATTAGGGCACTGCGTCTGAGCGCTGTCACTGGGACAAGTTCCCGGATATTAGGGCACTGTGTACAAGCGCAGTTACTGGGATCAGTAACTGGATATTAGGAAACTCTGTCCGACACCAGTCACTCGGAACAGTTAGGAGATATTAGGGCACTGTGTCCAAGTGCCATCACTGGGACCAGTAACTGGATGTTAGGGCACTGTGTCCAAGACCAGTCAATTGGACAAGTTACCGGATATTAGGACACTGTGTCTGAATGCCATCACTGCGAGCAGTTACCGGATATAAGGGTACTGTGTTCTTGTGTAGTCAGTGGAGCCAGTTACCGGATATTAGGGCACTGTGTCCGAGTGCAGTCACTGGGACCAGTAACCGGATACTAGGGCAAGCTCTGTGTCCGAGTGCAGTCACTGGGACCAATTAACGGATATTAGGGCACTGTGTCTGAGCGCCGTCACTGGGACAAGTTCCCGGATATTAGGGCACTGTGTCTAAGCGCAGTTACTGCGGCCAGTTACTGGAAAGTAGGGCACTGTGTCCAAGTGTCGTCCCTGGACCAGTTCCAGGATATTAGGGCACTGTGTCCAAATGCAGTTACTGGGACCAGTTCCTGGATATTAAGGCACTGTGTCCTAGCGCAGTAACTGGAACCAGTAACCGGATATTAGAACACTGTGTCCGAGCGCTGTCACTGGGACTAGTTACCGGATATTAGGGCACCGGTCCGAGTGCCGTCACTGGGACTATTTACCGGATATTAGGGAACTGTGTCTAAGCGCAGTTACTGGGACCAGTTACTGGAAATTAGGGCACTGTGTCCGATTGCTGTCACTGGGACCAGTAACCGGATACTAGGGCAAGCTCTGTGTCCGAGTGCAGTCACTGGGACCAATTAACGGATATTAGGGCACTGTGTCTGAGCGCCGTCACTGGGACAAGTTCCCGAATATTAGGGCACTGTGTCCAAGCGCAGTTACTGGGACCAGTTACTGGAAAGTAGGGCACTGTGTCCAAGCGCAGTTACTGGGACCAGTAACTGGATATTAGGAAACTGCATCCGAGACCAGTCACTCGGAACATTTAGGAGATATTAGGGCACTGTGTCCGAGTGCAGTCATTGGGAACAGTTACCGGATATTAGGGCACTGTGTCCGAGCACAGTCAGTTGGACCAGTTACGGGATATGGGGGCACCGTGTCTGAGCGCAGTCACTGGGACCAGTAATCGGATATTAGGACACTGTGTCCGAGCATAGTCACTGGGACCAGTTACCGGATATTAGGGCACTGTGTCCAAGTGCAGTTACTGGGACCAAGTACTGGATATTACCGCACTGTGTACAAGCGCAGTCACTGGAGCCACTTACCGTATATTAGGACACTGGGTCCGAGCTCAGTCACTGGTACCATTTAGCGGATATTAGGGAACTGTGTCTGAGTGTAGTCACTGTGATCAGTTACCGGATATTTGGGCACTGTGTCCGAGTGCCGTCAATGTGATCAGTTACCGGATATTAGGGCCCTGTGTCCGAACGCAGTCAGCTGGACCAGTTACGGGATATTAGGGCACCGTGTCTGAGCGCAGTCCCTGGGACCAGTAATCGGATATTAGGACACTGTGTCGGAGCACTGTCACTGGGACCAGTTACCAGATATTAGGGCACTGTGTCCGAGTGCAGTCACTGGGACCAGTTACTGGATATTACTGCACTGTGTACGAGCGCAATCACTGGAGCCACTTACCGGATATGAGGGCATTGGGTCCGAGCGCAGTCACTGGGACCAGTAATCGGATATTAGGACACTGTGTCGGAGGACTGTCACTGGGTCCAGTTACCGGATATTAGGGCACTGTGTCTGAGTGCAGTCACTGTGATCAGTTACCGGAAATTTGGGCACTGTGCCCGAGTGTCGTCAATGTGATCACTTCCTGGATATTAGGGCACAGTGTCCGAGCACCGTCACTGGAGCTAGTTACCAGATATTAGGGCACTGTGTCCGAGCGCCGTCACTGGGACCGGTTACCGTATATTAGGGCAGTGTTTCCAAGCACAGTCACTGGAGCTAGTTACCGGTTATTAGAGCACTGTGTACGAGCGCCATCACTGGGGCTAGTTACCAGATTTTAGGACACTGTGTCCGAAAGCTGTCACTGGGACCAATTACTGGATATGAGGGCACTGTGTCTGAGCCCTTTTCCTGGGAACAGTTACCAGATGTTAAGGCACTGTGTCTGAGTGCCGTCACTTTGACCAGTTACCGGATGTTAGAGCACCCTGTCTGAGCGCAGTCACCGGGACACTTTAGTGGATATTAGTGCTCTGTGTGCGAGCGCAGTTACTGGAACCAGTTACCGGATATTAGTGCACTGTGTCTGAGCGCCGTCAATGTTGCTAGTTTCCAGATATTAGGGCACTGTATATTTGTGCCGTCAGTGGAACCAGCTCCCTGATATTAGGTGACTGCGTCCGAGCGCTGTCACCGGGACCAGATACCGGATATTAGTTCACTGTTTCCGAAGGCAGTCAATGGGATAATTTACCGGATATTAGGGCACTGTGTCCAAGCGCAGTCACTGGAACCAGTTACGGGATATTAGGGCACTGTGTCTGAGCGCCGTCACTGGCAGCAGTTACTGGATATTAGGACACTTTGTGCAAGCGCAGTCACTGGAGCCAGATACCAAATTGCAGGGCACTGTATCCGAGCGCAGTCACTGGGACCAATTACCGGATATTAGGGCCCTGTGTCTGAGCGCTGTCACTGGAGCCTGTTACCGGATATTAGGGCACAGTGTCCGAGTGCCATCACTGGGTCCAGTTATTGGATATTAAGAAACTGTGTCCAAGTGCAGGCACTGTGATCATTTACCGGATATTAGGGCACTGTGTCCGAGCGCAGTCACTCGGACCAGTTACTGGATATTAGGGCACTGCGTCCGAATGCCATTGCTAGGACCAGTTACCGGATTTTAGGGTACTGTGTCCGAGTGCAGCCACTGGAGCCAGTTGTGGGATATTAAGGCACTGTATCCGTGCGCGGTTATTGGGACTGCTTACTGGACGTTAGGGAACTGTGTCCAATTACCGTCACTGTGATCAGTTACCGGAGTTACCCGAGTGCAGTAACCGGAACTTATTAACGGATCTTAGGGCGCTGTGTCCGAGAGCAGTCACTGGTACCGGTTACCGGATATCAGGACACTGTGTCCGAGCGCTGTCACTGGGAAAAGTTACCGGATATTAGGGCACAGTGTCCGAGTACAGTCATTTGGACCAGTTACGGGATATTTGGGCACCGTGTCCGATTGCAGTCACTGGGACCAGTAATCGGATATTGGGACACTGTGTCGGAGCACTGCCACTGGGACCAATTAACGGATATTACAGCACTGTGTCCGAGTGCAATCACTGGGACCAGTAACTGGATATTAGGGCACTGTGTCTGAGCGCTGTCACTGGGACAAGTTCCCGGATATTAGGGCACTGTGTACAAGCGCAGTTACTGGGACCAGTAACTGGATATTAGGAAACTCTGTCCGACACCAGTCACTCGGAACAGTTAGGAGATATTAGGGCACTGTGTCCGAGTGCAGTCACTGGGACCAGTAACTAGATATTAGCAAACTGTGTCCGACACCAGTCACTCGGAACAGTTAGGAGATATTAGGGCACTGTGTCCAAGTGCCGTCACTGGGACCAGTTACCGGATGTTAGGGCACTGTGTCCAAGACCAGTCGATTGGACAAGTTAAAGGATATTAGGACACTGTGTCTGAGTGCCATCACTGCGAGCAGTTACCGGATATAAGGGTACTGTGTTCTTGTGTAGTCACTGGAGCCAGTTACCGGATATTATGGCGCTGTGTCCGAGAGCAGTCACTGGTACCAGTTACCGGATATTAGGGCGCTGTTTCTGAGCGCAGTCACTGGGACCATTTACCGGATATTAGGGCGCTGTGTCCGAGTGCCGTCACTGGGACCAGTAACCGGATACTAGGGCAAGCTCTGTGTCCGAGTGCAGTCACTGGGACCAATTAACGGATATTAGGGCACTGTGTCTGAGCGCCGTCACTGGGACAAGTTCCCGGATATTAGGGCACTGTGTCCAAGCGCAGTTACTGCGGCCAGTTACTGGAAAGTAGGGCATTGTGTCCAAGTGACGTCCCTGGACCAGTTCCAGGATATTAGGGCACTGTGTCCAAATGCAGTTACTGGGACCAGTTCCTGGATATTAAGGCACTGTGTCCTAGCGCAGTAACTGGAACCAGTAACCGGATATTAGAACACTGTGTCCGAGCGCTGTCACTGGGACTAGTTACCGGACATTAGGGCACCGGTCCGAGTGCCGTCACTGGGACTATTTACCGGATATTAGGGAACTGTGTCCAAGCGCAGTTACTGGGACCAGTTACTGGAAATTAGGGCACTGTGTCCGATTGCTGTCACTGGGACCAGTAACCGGATACTAGGGCAAGCTCTGAGTCCGAGTGCAGTCACTGGGACCAATTAACGGATATTAGGGCACTGTGTCTGAGCGCCGTCACTGGGACAAGTTCCCGAATATTAGGGCACTGTGTCCAAGCGCAGTTACTGGGACCAGTAACTGGATATTAGGAAACTGTATCCGAGACCAGTCACTCGGAACATTTAGGAGATATTAGGGCACTGTATCCGAGTGCAGTCATTGGGAACAGTTACCGGATATTAGGGCACTGTGTCCGAGCACAGTCAGTTGGACCAGTTACAGGATATGGGGGCACCGTGTCTGAGCGCAGTCACTGGGACCAGTAATCGGATATTAGGACACTGTGTCCGAGCATAGTCACTGGGACCAGTTACCGGATATTAGGGCACTGTGTCCAAGTGCAGTTACTGGGACCAAGTACTGGATATTACCGCACTGTGTACAAGCGCAGTCACTGGAGCCACTTACCGTATATTAGGACACTGGGTCCGAGCTCAGTCACTGGTACCATTTAGCGGATATTAGGGAACTGTGTCTGAGTGTAGTCACTGTGATCAGTTACCGGATATTTGGGCACTGTGTCCGAGTGCCGTCAATGTGATCAGTTACCGGATATTAGGGCCCTGTGTCCGAACGCAGTCAGCTGGACCAGTTACGGGATATTAGGGCACCGTGTCTGAGCGCAGTCCCTGGGACCAGTAATCGGATATTAGGACACTGTGTCGGAGCACTGTCACTGGGACCAGTTACCAGATATTAGGGCACTGTGTCCGAGTGCAGTCACTGGGACCAGTTACTGGATATTACTGCACTGTGTACGAGCGCAATCACTGGAGCCACTTACCGGATATGAGGGCATTGGGTCCGAGCGCAGTCACTGGGACCAGTAATCGGATATTAGGACACTGTGTCGGAGGACTGTCACTGGGTCCAGTTACCGGATATTAGGGCACTGTGTCTGAGTGCAGTCACTGTGATCAGTTACCGGAAATTTGGGCACTGTGCCCGAGTGTCGTCAATGTGATCACTTCCTGGATATTAGGGCACAGTGTCCGAGCACCGTCACTGGAGCTAGTTACCAGATATTAGGGCACTGTGTCCGAGCGCCGTCACTGGGACCGGTTACCGTATATTAGGGCAGTGTTTCCAAGCACAGTCAATGGGACCATATACCGGTTATTAGAGCACTGTGTACGAGCGCCATCACTGGGGCTAGTTACCAGATTTTAGGACACTGTGTCCGAAAGCTGTCACTGGGACCAATTACTGGATATGAGGGCATTGTGTCTGAGCCCTTTTCCTGGGAACAGTTACCAGATGTTAAGGCACTGTGTCTGAGTGCCGTCACTTTGACCAGTTACCGGATATTAGGGCACCATGTCTGAGCGCAGTCACTGGGACGCTTTAGTGGATATTAGTGCTCTGTGTGCGAGCGCAGTTACTGGAACCAGTTACCGGATATTAGTGCACTGTGTCTGAGCGCCGTCAATGGTGCTAGTTTCCAGATATTAGGGCACTGTATATTTGTGCCGTCAGTGGAACCAGCTCCCTGATATTAGGTGACTGCGTCCGAGCGCTGTCATCGGGACCAGATACCGGATATTAGTTCACTGTTTCCGAAGGCAGTCAATGGGATAATTTACCGGATATTAGGGCACTGTGTCCAAGCGCAGTCACTGGAACCAGTTACGGGATATTAGGGCACTGTGTCTGAGCGCCGTCACTGGCAGCAGTTACTGGATATTAGGACACTTTGTGCAAGCGCAGTCACTGGAGCCAGATACCAAATTGCAGGGCAATGTATCCGAGCGCAGTCACTGGGACCAATTACCGGATATTAGGGCCCTGTGTCTGAGCGCTGTCACTGGAGCCTGTTACCGGATATTAGGGCACAGTGTCCGAGTGCCATCACTGGGTCCAGTTATTGGATATTAAGAAACTGTGTCCAAGTGCAGGCACTGTGATCATTTACCGGATATTAGGGCACTGTGTCCGAGCGCAGTCACTCGGACCAGTTACTGGATATTAGGGCACTGCGTCCGAATGCCATTGCTAGGACCAGTTACCGGATTTTAGGGTACTGTGTCCGAGTGCAGCCACTGGAGCCAGTTGTGGGATATTAAGGCACTGTATCCGTGCGCGGTTATTGGGACTGCTTACTGGACGTTAGGGAACTGTGTCCAATTACCGTCACTGTGATCAGTTACCGGAGTTACCCGAGTGCAGTAACCGGAACTTATTAACGGATCTTAGGGCGCTGTGTCCGAGAGCAGTCACTGGTACCGGTTACCGGATATCAGGACACTGTGTCCGAGCGCTGTCACTGGGAAAAGTTACCGGATATTAGGGCACAGTGTCCGAGCACAGTCATTTGGACCAGTTACGGGATATTTGGGCACCGTGTCCGATTGCAGTCACTGGGACCAGTAATCGGATATTGGGACACTGTGTCGGAGCACTGCCACTGGGACCAATTAACGGATATTACGGCACTGTGTCCGAGTGCAATCACTGGGACCAGTAACTGGATATTAGGGCACTGTGTCTGAGCGCTGTCACTGGGACAAGTTCCCGGATATTAGGGCACTGTGTACAAGCGCAGTTACTGGGACCAGTAACTGGATATTAGGAAACTCTGTCCGACACCAGTCACTCGGAACAGTTAGGAGATATTAGGGCACTGTGTCCGAGTGCAGTCATTGGGACCAGTAACTAGATATTAGCAAACTGTGTCCGACACCAGTCACTCGGAACAGTTAGGAGATATTAGGGCACTGTGTCCAAGTGCCGTCACTGGGACCAGTTACCGGATGTTAGGGCACTGTGTCCAAGACCAGTCGATTGGACAAGTTAAAGGATATTAGGACACTGTGTCTGAGTGCCATCACTGCGAGCAGTTACCGGATATAAGGGTACTGTGTTCTTGTGTAGTCACTGGAGCCAGTTACCGGATATTATGGCGCTGTGTCCGAGAGCAGTCACTGGTACCAGTTACCGGATATTAGGGCGCTGTTTCTGAGCGCAGTCACTGGGACCATTTACCGGATATTAGGGCGCTGTGTCCGAGTGCCGTCACTGGGACCAGTAACCGGATACTAGGGCAAGCTCTGTGTCCGAGTGCAGTCACTGGGACCAATTAACGGATATTAGGGCACTGTGTCTGAGCGCCGTCACTGGGACAAGTTCCCGGATATTAGGGCACTGTGTCCAAGCGCAGTTACTGCGGCCAGTTACTGGAAAGTAGGGCATTGTGTCCAAGTGACGTCCCTGGACCAGTTCCAGGATATTAGGGCACTGTGTCCAAATGCAGTTACTGGGACCAGTTCCTGGATATTAAGGCACTGTGTCCTAGCGCAGTAACTGGAACCAGTAACCGGATATTAGAACACTGTGTCCGAGCGCTGTCACTGGGACTAGTTACCGGATATTAGGGCACCGGTCCGAGTGCCGTCACTGGGACTATTTACCGGATATTAGGGAACTGTGTCCAAGCGCAGTTACTGGGACCAGTTACTGGAAATTAGGGCACTGTGTCCGATTGCTGTCACTGGGACCAGTAACCGGATACTAGGGCAAGCTCTGAGTCCGAGTGCAGTCACTGGGACCAATTAACGGATATTAGGGCACTGTGTCTGAGCGCCGTCACTGGGACAAGTTCCCGAATATTAGGGCACTGTGTCCAAGCGCAGTTACTGGGACCAGTAACTGGATATTAGGAAACTGTATCCGAGACCAGTCACTCGGAACATTTAGGAGATATTAGGGCACTGTATCCGAGTGCAGTCATTGGGAACAGTTACCGGATATTAGGGCACTGTGTCCGAGCACAGTCAGTTGGACCAGTTACAGGATATGGGGGCACCGTGTCTGAGCGCAGTCACTGGGACCAGTAATCGGATATTAGGACACTGTGTCCGAGCATAGTCACTGGGACCAGTTACCGGATATTAGGGCACTGTGTCCAAGTGCAGTTACTGGGACCAAGTACTGGATATTACCGCACTGTGTACAAGCGCAGTCACTGGAGCCACTTACCGTATATTAGGACACTGGGTCCGAGCTCAGTCACTGGTACCATTTAGCGGATATTAGGGAACTGTGTCTGAGTGTAGTCACTGTGATCAGTTACCGGATATTTGGGCACTGTGTCCGAGTGCCGTCAATGTGATCAGTTACCGGATATTAGGGCCCTGTGTCCGAACGCAGTCAGCTGGACCAGTTACGGGATATTAGGGTACCGTGTCTGAGCGCAGTCCCTGGGACCAGTAATCGGATATTAGGACACTGTGTCGGAGCACTGTCACTGGGACCAGTTACCAGATATTAGGGCACTGTGTCCGAGTGCAGTCACTGGGACCAGTTACTGGATATTACTGCACTGTGTACGAGCGCAATCACTGGAGCCACTTACCGGATATGAGGACATTGGGTCCGAGCGCAGTCACTGGGACCAGTAATCGGATATTAGGACACTGTGTCGGAGGACTGTCACTGGGTCCAGTTACCGGATATTAGGGCACTGTGTCTGAGTGCAGTCACTGTGATCAGTTACCGGAAATTTGGGCACTGTGCCCGAGTGTCGTCAATGTGATCACTTCCTGGATATTAGGGCACAGTGTCCGAGCACCGTCACTGGAGCTAGTTACCAGATATTAGGGCACTGTGTCCGAGCGCCGTCACTGGGACCGGTTACCGTATATTAGGGCAGTGTTTCCAAGCACAGTCAATGGGACCATATACCGGTTATTAGAGCACTGTGTACGAGCGCCATCACTGGGGCTAGTTACCAGATTTTAGGACACTGTGTCCGAAAGCTGTCACTGGGACCAATTACTGGATATGAGGGCATTGTGTCTGAGCCCTTTTCCTGGGAACAGTTACCAGATGTTAAGGCACTGTGTCTGAGTGCCGTCACTTTGACCAGTTACCGGATATTAGGGCACCATGTCTGAGCGCAGTCACTGGGACGCTTTAGTGGATATTAGTGCTCTGTGTGCGAGCGCAGTCACTGGAACCAGTTACCGGATATTAGAGCACCGTGTCTGAGCGCAGTCACTGGGACACTTTAGTGGATATTAGTGCTCTGTGTGCGAGCGCAGTCACTGGAACCAGTTACCGGATATTAGTGCACTGTGTCTGAGCGCCGTCAATGGTGCTAGTTTCCAGATATTAGGGCACTGTATATTTGTGCCGTCAGTGGAAGCAGTTCCCTGATATTAGGTGACTGCATCCGAGCGCTGTCACCGGGACCAGATACCGGATATTAGTGCACTGTTTCCAAAGGCAGTCAATGGGATAATTTACTGGATATTAGGGCACTGTGTCCAAGCGCAGTCACTGGAACCAGTTACGGGATATTAGGGCACTGTGTCTGAGCGCCATCACTGGCAGCAGTTACTGGATATTAGGGCACTTTGTGCGAGCGCAGTCACTGGAGCCAGATACCAAATTGCAGGGCACTGCGTCCAAGCGCAGTCACTGGGACCAATTACCGGATATTAGGGCCCTGTGTCTGAGCGCCGTCACTGGAGCCTGTTACCGGATATTAGGGCACTGTGTCCGAGTGCCGTCACTGGGTCCAGTTACTGGATATTAAGGAACTGTGTCCAAGTGCAGGCACTGTGATCATTTACCGGATATTAGGACACTGTGTCCGAGCGCAGTCACTCGGACCAGTTACTGGATATTAGGGCACTGCGTCCGAATACCATTGCTAGGACCAGTTACCGGATATTAGGGTACTGTGTCCGAGTGCAGCCACTGGAGCCAGTTGTGGGATATTAAGGCACTGTGTCCGAGCGCGGTTATTGGGACCGGTTACCAGATATTAGGGAACTGTGTCCGATTACCGTCACTGTGATCAGTTACCGGAGATTTGGGTACTGTGTCCGAGTGCAGTAACTGGGACTTATTAACGGATCTTAGGGTGCTGTGTCCGAGAGAAGTCACTGGTACCAGTTACCGGATATCAGGACACAGTGTCCGAGCGCTGTCACTGGGAAAAGTTACCGGATATTAGGGCACTGTGTCCGAGCACAGTCATTTGGACCAGTTACGGGATATTTGGGCACCGTGTCCGAGTGCAGTCACTGGGACCAGTAATCGGATATTGGGACACTGTGTCGGAGCACTGCCACTGGGACCAATTAACGGATATTACGGCACTGTGTCTGAGTGCAGTAACTGGGACCAGTAACTGGATATTAGGGCACTGTGTTCGAGCGCGGTTATTGGGACCGGTTACCGGATGTTAGGGAACTGTGTCCGATTACCGTCACTGTGATCAGTTACCGGAGATTTGGGTACTGTGTCCGAGTGCAGTAACCGGAACTTATTAACGAATCTTAGGGCGCTGTGTCCGAGAGCAGTCACTGGTACCAGTTACCGGATATCAGGACACTGTCCGAGCGCTGTCACTGGGAAAAGTTACCGGATATTAGGGCACTGTGTCCGAGCACAGTCATTTGGACCAGTTACGGGATATTTGGGCACCGTGTCCGAGTGCAGTCACTGGGACCAGTAATCGGATATTGGGACACTGTGTCGGAGCACTGCCACTGGGACCAATTAACGGATATTACGGCACTGTGTCTGGGTGCAGTCACTGGGACTAGTAACTGGATATTAGGGCACTGCGTCTGAGCGCTGTCACTGGGACAAGTTCCCGGATATTAGGGCACTGTGTACAAGCGCAGTTACTGGGACCAGTAACTGGATATTAGGAAACTCTGTCCGACACCAGTCACTCGGAACAGTTAGGAGATATTAGGGCACTGTGTCCAAGTGCCATCACTGGGACCAGTAACTGGATGTTAGGGCACTGTGTCCAAGACCAGTCAATTGGACAAGTTACCGGATATTAGGACACTGTGTCTGAATGCCATCACTGCGAGCAGTTACCGGATATAAGGGTACTGTGTTCTTGTGTAGTCAGTGGAGCCAGTTACCGGATATTAGGGCACTGTGTCCGAGTGCAGTCACTGGGACCAGTAACCGGATACTAGGGCAAGCTCTGTGTCCGAGTGCAGTCACTGGGACCAATTAACGGATATTAGGGCACTGTGTCTGAGCGCCGTCACTGGGACAAGTTCCCGGATATTAGGGCACTGTGTCTAAGCGCAGTTACTGCGGCCAGTTACTGGAAAGTAGGGCACTGTGTCCAAGTGTCGTCCCTGGACCAGTTCCAGGATATTAGGGCACTGTGTCCAAATGCAGTTACTGGGACCAGTTCCTGGATATTAAGGCACTGTGTCCTAGCGCAGTAACTGGAACCAGTAACCGGATATTAGAACACTGTGTCCGAGTGCTGTCACTGGGACTAGTTACCGGATATTAGGGCACCGGTCCGAGTGCCGTCACTGGGACTATTTACCGGATATTAGGGAACTGTGTCTAAGCGCAGTTACTGGGACCAGTTACTGGAAATTAGGGCACTGTGTCCGATTGCTGTCACTGGGACCAGTAACCGGATACTAGGGCAAGCTCTGTGTCCGAGTGCAGTCACTGGGACCAATTAACGGATATTAGGGCACTGTGTCTGAGCGCCGTCACTGGGACAAGTTCCCGAATATTAGGGCACTGTGTCCAAGCGCAGTTACTGGGACCAGTTACTGGAAAGTAGGGCACTGTGTCCAAGCGCAGTTACTGGGACCAGTAACTGGATATTAGGAAACTGTATCCGAGACCAGTCACTCGGAACATTTAGGAGATATTAGGGCACTGTGTCCGAGTGCAGTCATTGGGAACAGTTACCGGATATTAGGGCACTGTGTCCGAGCACAGTCATTTGGACCAGTTATGGGATATGGGGGCACCGTGTCTGAGCGCAGTCACTGGGACCAGTAATCGGATATTAGGACACTGTGTCCGAGCATAGTCACTGGGACCAGTTACCGGATATTAGGGCACTGTGTCCGAGTGCAGTTACTGGGACCAAGTACTGGATATTACCGCACTGTGTACGAGCGCAGTCACTGGAGCCACTTACCGTATATTAGGACACTGGGTCCGAGCTCAGTCACTGGTACCATTTAGCGGATATTAGGGAACTGTGTCTGAGTGTAGTCACTGTGATCAGTTACCGGATATTTGGGCACTGTGTCCGAGTGCCGTCAATGTGATCAGTTACCGGATATTAGGGCCCTGTGTCCGAACGCAGTCAGCTGGACCAGTTACGGGATATTAGGGCACCGTGTCTGAGCGCAGTCCCTGGGACCAGTAATCGGATATTAGGACACTGTGTCGGAGCACTGTCACTGGGACCAGTTACCAGATATTAGGGCACTGTGTCCGAGTGCAGTCACTGGGACCAGTTACTGGATATTACTGCACTGTGTACGAGCGCAATCACTGGAGCCACTTACCGGATATGAGGGCATTGGGTCCGAGCGCAGTCACTGGGACCAGTAATCGGATATTAGGACACTGTGTCGGAGGACTGTCACTGGGTCCAGTTACCGGATATTAGGGCACTGTGTCTGAGTGCAGTCACTGTGATCAGTTACCGGAAATTTGGGCACTGTGCCCGAGTGTCGTCAATGTGATCACTTCCGGATATTAGGGCACAGTGTCCGAGCACCGTCACTGGAGCTAGTTACCAGATATTAGGGCACTGTGTCCGAGCGCCATCACTGGGACCGGTTACCGTATATTAGGGCTGTGTTTCCAAGCACAGTCACTGGAGCTAGTTACCGGTTATTAGAGCACTGTGTACGAGCGCCATCACTGGGGCTAGTTACCAGATTTTAGGACACTGTGTCCGAAAGCTGTCACTGGGACCAATTACTGGATATGAGGGCACTGTGTCTGAGCCCTTTTCCTGGGAACAGTTACCAGATGTTAAGGCACTGTGTCTGAGTGCCGTCACTTTGACCAGTTACCGGATATTAGAGCACCGTGTCTGAGCGCAGTCACTGGGACACTTTAGTGGATATTAGTGCTCTGTGTGCGAGCGCAGTTACTGGAACCAGTTACCGGATATTAGTGCACTGTGTCTGAGCGCCATCAATGGTGCTAGTTTCCAGATATTAGGGCACTGTATATTTGTGCCGTCAGTGGAACCAGCTCCCTGATATTAGGTGACTGCGTCCGAGCGCTGTCACCGGGACCAGATACCGGATATTAGTTCACTGTTTCCGAAGGCAGTCAATGGGATAATTTACTGGATATTAGGGCACTGTGTCCAAGCGCAGTCACTGGAACCAGTTACGGGATATTAGGGCACTGTGTCTGAGCGCCGTCACTGGCAGCAGTTACTGGATATTAGGACACTTTGTGCAAGCGCAGTCACTGGAGCCAGATACCAAATTGCAGGGCACTGTGTCCGAGCGCAGTCACTGGGACCAATTACCGGATATTAGGGCCCTGTGTCTGAGCGCTGTCACTGGAGCCTGTTACCGGATATTAGGGCACAGTGTCCGAGTGCCATCACTGGGTCCAGTTATTGGATATTAAGAAACTGTGTCCAAGTGCAGGCACTGTGATCATTTACCGGATATTAGGGCACTGTGTCCGAGCGCAGTCACTCGGACCAGTTACTGGATATTAGGGCACTGCGTCCGAATGCCATTGCTAGGACCAGTTACCGGATTTTAGGGTACTGTGTCCGAGTGCAGCCACTGGAGCCAGTTGTGGGATATTAAGGCACTGTATCCGTGCACGGTTATTGGGACTGCTTACTGGACGTTAGGGAACTGTGTCCAATTACCGTCACTGTGATCAGTTACTGGAGTTACCCGAGTGCAGTAACCGGAACTTATTAACGGATCTTAGGGCGCTGTGTCCGAGAGCAGTCACTGGTACCGGTTACTGGATATCAGGACACTGTGTCCGAGCGCTGTCACTGGGAAAAGTTACCGGATATTAGGGCACAGTGTCCGAGCACAGTCATTTGGACCAGTTACGGGATATTTGGGCACCGTGTCCGATTGCAGTCACTGGGACCAGTAATCGGATATTGGGACACTGTGTCGGAGCACTGCCACTGGGACCAATTAACGGATATTACGGCACTGTGTCCGAGTGCAATCACTGGGACCAGTAACTGGATATTAGGGCACTGTGTTTGAGCGCTGTCACTGGGACAAGTTCCCGGATATTAGGGCACTGTGTACAAGCGCAGTTACTGGGACCAGTAACTGGATATTAGGAAACTCTGTCCGACACCAGTCACTCGGAACAGTTAGGAGATATTAGGGCACTGTGTCCGAGTGCAGTCACTGGGACCAGTAACTGGATATTAGCAAACTGTGTCCGACACCAGTCACTCGGAACAGTTAGGAGATATTAGCACACTGTGTCCAAGTGCCGTCACTGGGACCAGTTACCGGATGTTAGGGCACTGTGTCCAAGACCAGTCGATTGGACAAGTTAAAGGATATTAGGACACTGTGTCTGAGTGCCATCACTGCGAGCAGTTACCGGATATAAGGGTACTGTGTTCTTGTGTAGTCACTGGAGCCAGTTACCGGATATTATGGCGCTGTGTCCGAGAGCAGTCACTGGTACCAGTTACCGGATATTAGGGCGCTGTTTCTGAGCGCAGTCACTGGGACCATTTACCGGATATTAGGGCGCTGTGTCCGAGTGCCGTCACTGCGAGCAGTTATCGGATATAAGGGTACGGTGTCCTCGTGTAGTCACTGGACCCAGTTACCTGATATTGGGGCATTGTGTCCGAGCGCAGTAACTGGGAATAGTTACCAGATAGTAGGGCACTGTGTCCGAGTGCCGTCCCTGGGACCTGTTCCTGGATATTAGGGCACTGTGTCCAAGCAAAGTTACTGGGACCAGTAACCAGATATTAGGATACTGTGTCCGAGCGCTATCACTGGGAAAATTTACCGGATATTAGGGCACTGTGTCCGAGTGCAGTCATTTGGACCAGTAATCGGATATTGGGATACTGTGTCGGAGCACTGCCACTGGGACCAATTAACGGATATTAGGGCACTGTGTCCAAGTGCAGTCACTGGGACCAATTAACGGATATTAGGTCACTGTGTCTGAGCGCCGTCACTGGGACAAGTTCCCGGATATTAGGGCACTGTGTCCAGGCGCAGTTACTGGGACCAGTAACTGAATATTAGGAAGCTGTGTCCGACACCGGTCATTCGGAACAGTTTGGAGTTGTTAGTGCACTATGTCCGAGTGCCGTCACTGGGACCAGTTACCGGATATTAGGGCACTGTGTCCAAGACCAGTCAATTGGACAAGTTCAGGGATATTAGGGCACTGTGTCTGGGCGCAGTCATTGGGACCAGTTACTGGATATTAGGCACTGTGGCCTAGCGCAGTTACTGGGACCAGTTACTGGATATTAGGGCACTGTGTCCGAGTGCCGGCAATGGAAGCAGTTACCGGATATAAGGGTACTGTGTCCTTGTGTAGTCACTGGATCCAGTTACAGGATATTAGGGCACTGTGTCCGAGCGCAGTCACTGGAGCCAGTTACCAGATATTAGGGCAATGTGTCCAAGTGCAGTCACTGGGTCCAATTAATGGATATTAGGGCGCTCTGTCTGAGCTCAGTCACTGGGACCAGTTACCGGTTATTAGGGCACTGTGTCCGAGTGCAGTCACTGGGACCAATTAACGGATATTAGGGCACTGTGTCTGAGCGCCGTCACTGGGACAAGTTCCCGGATATTAGGGCACTGTGTCCAAGCGCAGTTACTGCGGCCAGTTATTGGAAAGTAGGGTACTGTGTCCAAGTGACGTCCCTGGACCAGTTCCAGGATATTAGGGCACTGTGTCCAAACGCAGTTACTGGGACCAGTTCCTGGATATTAAGGCACTGTGTCCTAGCGCAGTAACTGGGACCAGTAACCGGATATTAGAACACTGTGTCTGAGCGCTGTCACTGCGACTAGTTACCAGAAATTAGGGCACTGTGTCTGAGCGCAGTCACTGGGAATATTTACCGGATATTAGGGAACTGTGTCTGAGTGCAGTCACTGGGACCAGTTACTGGAAATTAGGGCACTGTGTCCGATTGCTGTCACTGGGACCAGTAACCGGATATAAGGGTACTGTGTCCTTGTGTACTCACTGGAGCCAGTTACCGGATATTAGGGCACTGTGTCCGAGCGCAGTCATTTGGACCAGTTACGGGATATTAGGGCACGGTGTCCGAGTGCAGTCACTGGGACCAGTAATCGGATATTGGGACACTGTGTCGGAGCACTGCCCCTGGGACCAATTAACGGATATTAGGGCACTGTGTACAAGTGCAGTCACTGGGACCAATTAACGGATATTAGGGCACTGTGTCTGAGCGCCGTCACTGGGACAAGTTCCCGGATATTAGGGCTACTGTGTCCAAGCGCAGTTACTGGGACCAGTAACTGGATGTTAGGAAACTGTGTCTGACACCAGTCACTTGGAACAGTTAGGAGTTATTAGGGCACTGTGTCCGAGTGCTGTCACTGGGACCAGTTACCAGATGTTAGGGCACTGTGTCCAAGACCAGTCAATTGGACAAGTTAAGGGATATTAGGGCACTGTGTCTGGGCGCAGTCATTGGGACCGGTTACTGGATATTAGGGCACTGTGGCCTAGCGCAGTTACTGGGACCAGTTACTGGATAATAGGACACTGTGTCCGAGTACCATCAATGGGACCAGTTACTGGATATTAGAACACTGTGTCCGAGTGCAGTAACTGGGACTTATTAACGGATACTAGGGCGTTGTGTCCGAGTGTAGTCACTGGTACCAGTTACCGGATATTAGGGCGCTGCGTCCGAGCGCCGTCATTGGGACCAGTTACTGGAAAATTGGGCACTGTGTCCGAGTGCCGTCCCTGGGACCAGTTACAGGATATTAGAGCACTGTGTCTGAGTGTAGTCAATGGGACCAGTTACTGCATATTACCGCACTGTGTACGAGCGCCGTCACTGGAGCCAGTTACCGGATATTAGGGCACTGTGTCTGAGCGCCATCACTGGGATCATTTAGCGGATATTAAGGAACGGTGTCTGAGTGCAGTTACTGTGATCAGTTACCGGATATTAGGGCTCTGTGTCCGAGCGAAATCATTGGGGCCAGATACCGAATCTCAGGACATTGGGTCCAAGCACGGTCACTGGGATCAGATACCGGATATTAGGGCACTGCGTCCAAGCAAAGTTACTGGGACCAGTAACCAGATATTAGGACACTGTGTCTGAGCGCTGTCACTGGGACCAGTTACCGGATATTAGGGCGCTGTGTCCAAGACCAGTCAATTGGACCAGTTACGGGATATTAGGGCACCGTGTCCGAGTGCAGTCACTGGGACCAGTAATCGGATATTAGGGCACTGTGTCGGAGCACTGTCACTGGGACCAATTAACGGGTATTAGGGCACTGTGTCCGAGTACAGTCACTGGGACCAGTAATCGGATATTAGGGTGCTGTGTCGGAGCACTGTCACTGGGACCAATTAACGGATATTAGGGCACTGTGTCTGAGTGCTGTCACTGTGATCAGTTACTGGATATTAGGGCACAGTGTCCGAGCACCGTCACTGGTGCTAGTTACCAGATATTAGTGCAGTTTCCTTGCACCGTAACTGGAACCAGTTATCAGATTTAAGGGCACTGTGTCGGAGCGCAGCCACTGGAGCTAGTTGTGGGATATTGTGGCACTGTGTCCGAGCGCAGTCATTGGGACCAGTTATCGGATATTGGGCACTGTGTCCGAGCGCTGTCACTGCGACCAGTTACTGGAAAGTAAGGCACTGTGTCCAAGTGCCGTCCCAGGACCAGTTCCATGATATTAGGGCACTGTGTCCAAGTGCTTTGCCTGGACCAGTTCCAGGATATTAGGGCACTGTGTCCTAGCGTAGTCACTGGGACCATTTACCAGATATTAGGGCACTGTGTCCGAGCGCTGTCACTGGGACTAGTTACCGGATATTAGAACACTGTGTCTGAGCGCAGTCACTGGGACCAGATACTAGAAATTAGGGCACTGGTGTCCGAGTGCCGTCACTGGGAGCAGTTATCGGATATAAGGGTACTGTGTCCTCGTGTAGTCACTGGAGCCAGTTACCGGATATTAGGGCACCGTGTCTGAGCACAGTCCCTGGGACCAGTTACCGGATTTTAGGGCACTGTGTCCGAGTGCGGTCCCTGGGACCAGTAATCGGATATTAGGGCACTGTGTCCGAGCACTGTCACTGGGAAAAGTTACCGGATATTAGGGCGCTGTGTCTGAGCGCAGTCAGTTGGACCAATTACGGGATATTAGGGCACCGTGTCTGAGCGCAGTCACTGGGACCAGTAATCGGATATTAGGACACTGTGTCGGAGCACTGTCACTGGGACCAGTTACCGGATATTAGGCTGCCGTGTCCGAGTGCAGTCACTGTGATCGGTTACCGGATATTTGGGCACTGTGCCCGAGTGTCGTCAATGTGATCACTTCCTGGATATTAGGGCACAGTGTCCAAGCACCGTCACTGGAGCTAGTTACCAGATATTAGGGCACTGTGTCCGAGCGCCGTCACTGGGACCGGTTACCGTATATTAGGGCAGTGTTTCCAAGCACAGTCAATGGGACCATATACCGGTTATTAGAGCACTGTGTACGAGCGCCATCACTGGGGCTAGTTACCAGATATTAGGACACTGTGTCCGAAAGCTGTCACTGGGACCAATTACTGGATATGAAGGCACTGTGTCTGAGCCCTTTTCCTGGGAACAGTTACCAGATGTTAAGGCACTGTGTCTGAGTGCCGTCACTTTGACCAGTTACCGGATATTAGGGCACCAAGTCTGAGCGCAGTCACTGGGACACTTTAGTGGATATTAGTGCTCTGTGTGCGAGCGCAGTTACTGGAACCAGTTACCGGATATTAGTGCACTGTGTCTGAGCGCTGTCAATGGTGCTAGTTTCCAGATATTAGGGCACTGTATATTTGTGCCGTCAGTGGAACCAGTTCCCTGATATTAGGTGACTGCGTCCGATCGCTGTCACCGGGACCAGATACCGGATATTAGTGCACTGTTTCCGAGCGCAGTCAATGGGATAATTTACTGGATATTAGGGCACTGTGTCCAAGCGCAGTCACTGGAACCAGTTACGGGATATTAGGGCACTGTGTCTGAGTGCCGTCACTGGCAGCAGTTACTGGATATTAGGGCACTTTGTGCGAGCGCAGTCACTGGAGCCAGATACCAAATTGCAGGGCACTGTGTCCGAGCGCAGTCACTGGGACCAATTACCGGATATTAGGGCCCTGTGTCTGAGCGCTGTCACTGGAGCCTGTTACCGGATATTAGGGCACTGTGTCGAGTGCCATCACTGGGTCCAGTTACTGGATATTAAGGAACTGTGTCCAAGTGCAGGCACTGTGATCATTTACCGGATATTAGGGCACTGTGTCCGAGCGCAGTCATTCGGACCAGTTACTGGATATTAGGGCACTGCGTCTGAGTGCTGTCACTGTGATCAGTTACTGGATATTAGGACACTGTGTCCAAGCACCGTCACTGATGCTAGTTACCAGATATTAGTGCACTGTTTCCTTGCACCGTAACTGGAACCAGTTATCGGATTTAAGGGCACTGTGTCCAAACGCAGCCACTGGAGCTAGTTGTGGGATATTGTGGCACTGTGTCCGAGCGCAGTCACTGGAGCCAGTTACCAGATATTAGGGTACTGTGTCTGAGTGCTGTCACTGTGATGTTACCGGATATTAAGGAACTGTGCCCGAGTGCCGTCAATGTGATCAGTTACCGGATATTAGGGCACCGTGTCTGAGCGCCGTCACTGTGACCAGTTACTGGAAAGTAGGGTACTCTATCCAAGTGCCGTCCCTGGGCCAGTTCCAGGACATTAGGGCACTGTGTCCAAACGCAGTTACTGGGACCAGTTCCTGGATATTAGGGCACTGTGTCCTAGCGCAGTTACTGGGACCAGTAACTGGATATTAGAACACTGTGTCCGAGCTCTCTCATTGGGACTAGATACCGGATATTAGGGCACCGTGTCTGAGCGCAGTCATTGGGACCAGTTGTTGGATATTAGGACACTGTGTCCAAGTGCCGTCAATGGGTCCAGTTAAAGGATATTAGGGCACGGTGTCCGAGTGCCATCACTGCGAGCAGTTACCAGATGTAAGTGTACTGTGTCCTTGTGTAGTCACTGGAGCCAGTTACCGGATATTAGGGCGCTGTGTCTGCGCGCAGTCAGTTGGACCAGTTACCGGATATTAGGGCGCTGTGTCTGCGCACAGTTACTGGGACCAGTTAATGGATATTAGGGCACTGTGTCGGAGTACTGTCACTGGGACCAGTTACCGGATATTGGGCTACCGTGTCCGAGTGCAGTCACTGGGACCAATTAACAGATATTAGGGAACTGTATCTGAGTGCTGTCACTGTGATCAGTTACCGGATATTAAGGCACTGTGCCCGAGTGCCATCAATGTGATCAGTTACTGGATATTAGGGCACTGTGTTGGAGCGCAGTCACTGGAGCTAGTTGTGGGATATTAAGGCACTGTGTCCGAGTGCAGTCATTGGGACCAGTTATCGGATATTAGGGCACTGTGTACGAGCGCAGTCGCTGGGACCAATTAACGGATATTTGGGCATTGTGTCCGAGTGCCGTCATTGCGACCAGTTACTGGAAAATAGGGCACTGTGTCCAAGTGCCATCCCTGGGCCAGTTCCAGGATGTTAGGGCACTGTGTCCAAATGCAGTTACTGGGACCAGTTCCCGGATATTAGGGCACTGGTCCTAGCGCAGTAACTGGGACCAGTTCCCGGATATTAGGGCACTGGTCCTAGCGCAGTTACTGGGACCAGTTATTGGATATTAGGGCACTGGTCCTAGGGCAGTTACTGGGACCAGTTACTGGATATTAGGGCATTGTGTCCTAGCACAGTTACTGGGACCAGTTACTGGATATTAGGGCATTGTGTCCTAGCGCAGTTACTGGGACCAGCAACCGGATATTAGAACACTGTGTCCGAGCGCTGTCACTGGGACTAGTTACCGGATATTAGGGCACTGGTCCGAGTGCCGTCACTGGGACCAGTTACTGAATATGAGGGCACTGTGTCTGAGTGCCGTCACTGGGAGCCGTTACCGGATATAAGGTTACTGTGTCCTTGTGTAGTCACTGGAGCCAGTTACCGGATATTAGAGCACTGTGTCCGAGTGCAGTCACTGGGTCCAATTAATAGATATTAGGACGCTGTATCCAAGCGCAGTCAGTGGGACCAGTTACCGGTTATTAGGGCACTGTGTCCAAGCGTAGTCACTGCGAAGATACCGGATATTAGGTGCACTGTGTCCGAGTGCAGTCACTGGGACCAGTTACTGGATATTACCGCACTGCGTACGAGCGGCATCACTGGAGCCACTTACCAGATATTAGGGCACTGTGTTCGAGCGCCGTCACTGGGACCATTTAGCGGATATTAGGGAACTGTATCTGAGTGCAGTCACTGTGATCGGTTACTGGATATTAGGGCACTGTATCCGAGCGACATCACAGGGACCAGATACCGAATCTCAGGACACTGGGACCGAGCACAGTCACTGGGACCAGATACCGGATATTAGGGCACTGTGTCAGAGTGCAGTCACTGGGAACAGTTACCAGATAGTAGGGCACTGTGTCCGAGTGCGGTTCCTGGGACCTGTTCCTGGATATAGGGCACTGCGTCCAAGCAACGTTACTGAGACCAGATACCAGATATTAGGACACTGTGTCCGAGCGCTGTCACTGGGACCAGTTACCGGATATTAGGGCACTGTATCTGAGGCCAGTTAGTTGGACCAATTAGGGGATATTAGGGCACCGTGTCTGAGCACGGTCACTGGGACCAGTTAATGGATATTAGGACACTGTGTCGGAGCAGCGTAACTGGGACCAGTTACCGGATATTAGGACACTGTGTCTGAGCACAGTCATTGGAGCCAGTTACCAGATATTAGGGTACCGTGTCCGAGTGCAGTCACTGGGACCAATAATCGGATATTAGGGCACTGTGTTGGAGCACTGTCACTGGCACCAGTTACCGGATATTAAGGCACTCTGCCGACTGCCGTCAATGTGATCATTTGCTGGATATTAGGGCACAGTGTCCGAGCACCATCACTGGTGCTAGTTACCAGATATTAGGGCACTGTTTCCTTGCACCATCACTGGAACCAGTTACCGGATATTAGGGCACTGCGTCGAATCGAAGTTACTGGGACCAGTAACCAGATATTAGGACACAGTGTCCGAACACTGTCACTGGTGCTAGTTACCAGATATTAGGGCACTGTTTCCTTACACCGTCACTGGCACCAGTTACCGGATATTAGGGCACTGTGTCCGAGCGCAGCCACTGGAGCTAGTTGTGGGATATTAAGGCACTGTGTCCGAGTGCAGTCATTGGGACCAAATAACGGATATTAGGGCACTGTGTCCGATCGCCGTAACTGCGACCAGTAACTGGAAAGTAGGACACTGTGTCCAAGTGCCGTCTCTGGGCCAGTTCCAGGATATTAGTGCACTGTGTCCAAACGCAGTTACTGGGAACAGATACCGGATATTAGGTGCACTGTGTCCGAGTGCAGTCACTGCGACCAGTTACTGGATATTACCGCACTGTGTACGTGCAGCATCACTGGAGCCACTTACCGGATATTAGGGCAGTGTGTCCGAACGCCGTCACTGAGACCATTTAGCGGATATTAGGGAACTGTGTCTGAGTGCATTCACTGTGTTCGGTTACCAGATATTAGGGCACTATTAGCGACATCTCTGGGGCCAGATACCGAATCTCGGACACTGTATCCGAGTGACATCACAGGGGCCAGATACTGAATCTCAGGACACTGGGTTCGAGCACAGTCACTGGGACCAGATACCGGATATTAGGGCACTGTGTCAGAGCGCGGTCACTGGGAACAATTACCAGATAGTAGGACACTGTGTCCGAGTGCGGTTCCTGGGACCTGTTCCCGGATATTAGGGCACTGAGTCCGAGCGCAGTCAGTTGGACCAGTTAAGGCTTATTAGGGCACCGTGTCTGAGCACAGTCACTGGGACCAGTTAATGGATATTAGGGCACTGTGTCGGAGCAGCGTAACTGGGACCAGTTACCGGATATTAGGGCACTGTATCTAAGCACAGCCACTGGAGCCAGTTACCAGATATTAGGGTACCGTGTCTGAGTGCAGTCACTGTGATCAGTTACCGGATATTAAGGCACTCTGCCCGACTGCCGTCAATGTGATCATTTGCTGGATATTAGGGCACAGTGTCCGAGCACCGTCACTGGTGCTAGTTACCAGATATTAGGGCACTGTTTCCTTGCACCGTCACTGGAACCAGTTACCGGATATTAGGGCACTGTGTCCGAGCGTAGTCACTGGGAACAGATACCGGATATTAGGTGCACTGCGTCCAAGTGCAGTCACTGTGATCAGTTACCGGATATTAGGGCACTGCGTCCAAGCAAAGTTACTGGGACCAGTAACCGGATATTAGGACACTGTGTCTGAGCACTGTCACTGGGACCAGTTACCGGATATTAGGGCACTGTGTCCGAGCGGTGTCCCTGGGACCAGTTACCGGATATTAGGACACTGTGTCCGAGCGCTGTCACTGGGACCAGTTACCGGATATTAGGACACTGTGTCCGAGCGCTGTCACTGGGACCAGTTACCGGATATTAGGGCACTGTGTCCGAGCGCAGTCAGTTGGACCAGTTACAGGATATTAGGGCACCGTGTCTGAGCACAGTCACTGGGACCAATTAATGGATATTAGGGCACTGTGTTGGAGCAGCGTAACTGGGACCAGTAATCAGATATTAGGGCACTGTGTTGGAGCACTGTCACTGGCACCAGTTACCGGATATTAGGGCACTCTGCCAAGTGCCGTCAATGTGATCAGTTACTGGATATAAGGACACTGTGTCCGAGCGCTGTCACTGGGACCAGTTACCAGATATTAGGGCACTGTTTCCTTGCACTATCACTGGAACCAGTTATTGGATATTAGGGCACTGTGTCCAAGCGCAGCCACTGGAGCTAATTGTGGGATAGTAAGGCACTGGGTCCAATTAATGAATATTAGGGCGCTGTGTCCGAGCGCAGTCAGTGGGACCAGTTACCGGTTATTAGGGCACTGTGTCTGAGCGTAGTAACTGGTAACAGATACCAGATATTAGATGCACTGTGTCCGAGTGCAGTCACTGGGACCAGTTACTGGATATTACCGCACTGCGTACGAGCGGCATCACTGGAGCCACTTACCGGATATTAGGGCACTGTGTCCGGGCGCCGTCACTGGGACCATTTAGCGGATATTAGGGAACTGTATCTGAGTGCAGTCACTGTGATCGGTTACTGGATATTAGGGCACTGTGTCCGAGCGACATCACTGGGGCCAGATACCGAATTGCGGCCACTGTATCCGAGCGACATCACAGGGGCCAGATACCGAATCTCAGGACACTGGGTCCGAGCACAGTCACTGGGACCAGATACCGGATATTAGGGCACTGTGTCAGAGTGCAGTCACTGGGAACAGTTACCAGATAGTAGGGCACTGTGTCCGAGCACAGTCACTAGGACCAGATACCGGATATTAGGGCGCTGTGTCCAAGACCAGCCAATTGGACAAGTTAAGGGATATTAGGGCACCGTGTCTGAGCGCAGTCATTGGGACCAGTTACTGGATATTAGGACACTGTGTCCGAGTGCCATCACTGCGAGCAGTTACCAGATGTAAGGGTACTGTGTCCTTGTGTAGTCACTGGAGCCAGTTACCGGATATTAGGGCGCTGTGTCTGCGCGCAGTCAGTTGAACCAGTTACCGGATATTAGGGCACCATGTCTGAGCACAGTCACTGGGACCAGTTAATGGATATCAGGGCACTGTGTCAGAGCAGCGTAACTGGGACCAGTTACCGGATATTAGGCTACCGTGTCCGAGTGCAGTCACTGGGACCAATTAACAGATATTAGGGAACTGTATCTGAGTGCCGTCACTGTGATCAGTTACCGGATATTAAGGTACAGTGTCCGAACACCGTCACTGGTGCTAGTGACCAGATATTAGGGCACTGTTTCCTTGCACCGTCACTGGAACCAGTTATCGGATATTAGGGCACTGTGTCGGAGCGCAGTCACTGGAGCTAGTTGTGGGATATTAAGGCACTGTGTCCGAGTGCAGTCATTGGGACCAGTTATCGGATATTAGGGCACTGTGTACGAGCGCAGTCACTGGGACCAATTAACGGATATTTGGGCATTGTGTCCGAGCACCGTCATTGCGACCAGTTACTGGAAAATAGGCCACTGTGTCCAAGTGCCGTCCCTGGGCCAGTTCCAGGATGTTAGGGCACTGTGTCCAAATGCAGTTACTGGGACCAGTTCCCGGATATTAGGGCACTGGTCCTAGCGCAGTAACTGGGACCAGTTCCCGGATATTAGGGCATTGTGTCCTCGCGCAGTTACTGGGACCAGCAACCGGATATTAGAACACTGTGTCCGAGCGCTGTCACTGGGACTAGTTACCGGATATTAGGGCACTGGTCCGAGTGCCGTCACTGGGACCAGTTACTGAATATGAGGGCACTGTGTCTGAGTGCCGTCACTGGGAGCCGTTACCGGATATAAGGTTACTGTGTCCTTGTGTAGTCACTGGAGCCAGTTACTGGATATTAGAGCACTGTGTCCGAGTGCAGTCACTGGGTCCAATTAATAGATATTAGGACGCTGTATCCAAGCGCAGTCAGTGGGACCAGTTACCGGTTATTAGGGCACTGTGTCCAAGCGTAGTCACTGCGAAGATACCGGATATTAGGTGCACTGTGTCCAAGTGCAGTCACTGGGACCAGTTACTGGATATTACTGCACTGCGTACGAGTGGCATCACTGGAGCCACTTACTGGATATTAGGGCACTGTGTCCGAGCGCCGTCACTGGGACCATTTAGCGGATATTAGGGAACTGTATCTGAGTGCAGTCACTGTGATCGGTTACTGGATATTAGGGCACTGTATCTGAGCGACATCACAGGGGCCAGATACCGAATCTCAGGACACTGGGACCAAGCACAGTCACTGGGACCAGATACCGGATATTAGGGCATTGTGTCAGAGTGCAGTCACTGGGAACAGTTACCAGATAGTAGGGCACTGTGTCCGAGTGCGGTTCCTGGGACCTGTTCCCGGATATAGGGCACTGCGTCCAAGCAACGTTACTGAGACCAGATACCAGATATTAGGAGACTGTGTCCGAGCGCTGTCACTGGGACCAGTTACCGGATATTAGGGCACTGTGTCTGAGCCCAGTTAGTTGGACCAGTTAGGGGATATTAGGGCACCGTGTCTGAGCACGGTCACTGGGACCAGTTAATGATATTAGGACACTGTGTCGGAGCAGCGTAACTGGGACCAGTTACCGGATATTAGGACACTGTGTCTGAGCACAATCATTGGAGCCAGTTACCAGATATTAGGGCACTGTTTCCTTGCACCATCACTGGAACCAGTTACCGGATATTAGGGCACTGCGTCGAATCGAAGTTACTGGGACCAGTAACCAGATATTAGGACACAGTGTCCGAACACTGTCACTGGTGCTAGTTACCAGATATTAGGGCACTGTTTCCTTACACCGTCACTGGCACCAGTTACCGGATATTAGGGCACTGTGTCCGAGCGCAGCCACTGGAGCTAGTTGTGGGATATTAAGGCACTGTGTCCGAGTGCAGTCATTGGGACCAAATAACGGATATTAGGGCACTGTGTCCGATCGCCGTAACTGCGACCAGTAACTGGAAAGTAGGACACTGTGTCCAAGTGCCGTCTCTGGGCCAGTTCCAGGATATTAGTGCACTGTGTCCAAACGCAGTTACTGGGAACAGATACCGGATATTAGGTGCACTGTGTCCGAGTGCAGTCACTGCGACCAGTTACTGGATATTACCGCACTGCGTACGTGCGGCATCACTGGAGCCACTTACCGGATATTAGGGCACTGTGTCCGAACGCCGTCACTGAGACCATTTAGCGGATATTAGGGAACTGTTCTGAGTGCATTCACTGTGTTCGGTTACCAGATATTAGGGCACTATTAGCGACATCTCTGGGGCCAGATACCGAATCTCGGACACTGTATCCGAGTGACATCACAGGGGCCAGATACTGAATCTCAGGACACTGGGTTCGAGCACAGTCACTGGGACCAGATACCGGATATTAGGGCACTGTGTCAGAGCGCGGTCACTGGGAACAATTACCAGATAGTAGGACACTGTGTCCGAGTGCGGTTCCTGGGACCTGTTCCCGGATATTAGGCCACTGTGTCCAAGCAACGTTACTGAGACCAGTAACCAGATATTAGGACACTTGTGTCCGAGCGCTGTCACTGGGACCAGTTACCGGATATTAGGGCACTGTGTCCGAGCGCAGTCAGTTGGACCAGTTAAGGCTTATTAGGGCACCGTGTCTGAGCACAGTCACTGGGACCAGTTAATGGATATTAGGGCACTGTGTCGGAGCAGCGTAACTGGGACCAGTTACCGGATATTAGGGCACTGTATCTAAGCACAGCCACTGGAGCCAGTTACCAGATATTAGGGTACCGTGTCTGAGTGCAGTCACTGTGATCAGTTACCGGATATTAAGGCACTCTGCCCGACTGCCGTCAATGTGATCATTTGCTGGATATTAGGGCACAGTGTCCGAGCACCGTCACTGGTGCTAGTTACCAGATATTAGGGCACTGTTTCCTTGCACCGTCACTGGAACCAGTTACCGGATATTAGGGCACTGTGTCCGAGCGTAGTCACTGGGAACAGATACCGGATATTAGGTGCACTGAGTCCAAGTGCAGTCACTGGGACCAGTTACCGGATATTAGGACACTGTGTCCGAGCGCTGTCACTGGGACCAGTTACCGGATATTAGGACACTGTGTCCGAGCGCTGTCACTGGGACCAGTTACCGGATATTAGGGCACTGTGTCCGAGCGCAGTCAGTTGGACCAGTTACAGGATATTAGGGCACCGTGTCTGAGCACAGTCACTGGGACCAATTAATGGATATTAGGGCACTGTGTTGGAGCAGCGTAACTGGGACCAGTAATCAGATATTAGGGCACTGTGTTGGAGCACTGTCACTGGCACCAGTTACCGGATATTAGGGCACTCTGCCAAGTACCGTCAATGTGATCAGTTACTGGATATAAGGACACTGTGTCCGAGCGCTGTCACTGGGACCAGTTACCAGATATTAGGGCACTGTTTCCTTGCACTATCACTGGAACCAGTTATTGGATATTAGGGCACTGTGTCCAAGTGCAACCACTGGAGCTAATTGTGGGATAGTAAGGCAATGTGTCCAAGTGTAGTCACTGGGTCCAATTAATGAATATTAGGGCGCTGTGTCCGAGCGCAGTCAGTGGGACCAGTTACCGGTTATTAGGGCACTGTGTCTGAGCGTAGTAACTGGTAACAGATACCAGATATTAGATGCACTGTGTCCGAGTGCAGTCACTGGGACCAGTTACTGGATATTACCGCACTGCGTACGAGCGGCATCACTGGAGCCACTTACCGGATATTAGGGCACTGTGTCCGGGCGCCGTCACTGGGACCATTTAGCGGATATTAGGGAACTGTATCTGAGTGCAGTCACTGTGATCGGTTACTGGATATTAGGGCACTGTGTCCGAGCGACATCACTGGGGCAAGATACCGAATTGCGGCCACTGTATCCGAGCGACATCACAGGGGCCAGATACCGAATCTCAGGACACTGGGTCCGAGCACAGTCACTGGGACCAGATACCGGATATTAGGGCACTGTGTCAGAGTGCAGTCACTGGGAACAGTTACCAGATAGTAGGGCACTGTGTCCGAGCACAGTCACTGGGACCAGATACCGGATATTAGGGCGCTGTGTCCAAGACCAGCCAATTGGACAAGTTAAGGGATATTAGGGCACCGTGTCTGAGCGCAGTCATTGGGACCAGTTACTGGATATTAGGACACTGTGTCCGAGTGCCGTCAATGTGTCCAGTTACTGGATATTAGGGCACTGTGTCCGAGTGCCATCACTGCGAGCAGTTACCAGATGTAAGGGTACTGTGTCCTTGTGTAGTCACTGGAGCCAGTTACCGGATATTAGGGCGCTGTGTCTGCGCGCAGTCAGTTGGACCAGTTACCGGATATTAGGGCACCATGTCTGAGCACAGTCACTGGGACCAGTTAATGGATATCAGGGCACTGTGTCAGAGCAGCGTAACTGGGACCAGTTACCGGATATTAGGCTACCGTGTCCGAGTACAGTCACTGGGACCAATTAACAGATATTAGGGAACTGTATCTGAGTGCCGTCACTGTGATCAGTTACCGGATATTAAGGTACAGTGTCCGAACACCGTCACTGGTGCTAGTGACCAGATATTAGGGCACTGTTTCCTTGCACCGTCACTGGAACCAGTTATCGGATATTAGGGCACTGTGTCGGAGCGCATCACTGGAGCTAGTTGTGGGATATTAAGGCACTGTGTCCGAGTGCAGTCATTGGGACCAGTTATCGGATATTAGGGCACTGTGTACGAGCGCAGTCACTGGGACCATTTAACAGATATTTGGGCATTGTGTCCGAGCACCGTCATTGCGACCAGTTACTGGAAAATAGGGCACTGTGTCCAAGTGCCGTCCCTGGGCCAGTTCCAGGATGTTAGGGCACTGTGTCCAAAAGCAGTTACTGGGACCAGTTCCTCGATATTAGAGCACTGGTCCTAGCGCAGTAACTGGGACCAGTTCCCGGATATTAGGGCACTGGTCCTAGCGCAGTTACTGGGACCAGTTCCCGGATATTAGGGCACTGGTCCTAGCGCAGTTACTGGGACCAGCAACCGGATATTAGGGCACCGTGTCTGAGCACAGTCACTGGGACCAGTTAATGGATATTAGGGCACTGTGTCGGAGTACTGTCACTGGGACCAGCAACCGGATATTAGGGCATTGTGTCCTAGCGCAGTTACTGGGACCAGCAACCGGATATTAGAACACTGTGTCCGAGCGCTGTCACTGGGACCTGTTACTGAATATGAGGGCACTGTGTCCGAGTGCCGTCACTGGGAGCCGTTACCCCATATAAGGTTACTGTGTCCTTGTGTAGTCACTGGAGCCAGTTACCGGATATTAGAGCACTGTGTCCGAGTGCAGTCACTGGGTCCAATTAATAGATATTAGGACGCTGAATCCAAGCGCAGTCAGTGGGACCAGTTACCGGTTATTAGGGCACTGTGTCCGAGCGTAGTCACTGTGAAGATACTGGATATTAGGTGCACTGTGTCCGAGTGCAGTCACTGGGACCAGTTACTGGATATTACCACACTGCGTACGAGCGGCATCACTGGAGCCACTTTCCGGATATTAGGGCACTGTGTCCGAGCGCCATCACTGGGACCATTTAGCGGTTATTAGGGAACTGTATCTGATTGCAGTCACTGTGATCGGTTACGGATATTAGGGCACTGTATCCGAGCGACATCACTGGGGCCAGATACCGAATCTTGGATACTATATCCGAGCGACATCACAGTTCCAGATACCGAATCTCAGGACACTGGGTCCGAGCACAGTCACTGGGACCAGGTACCAGATATTAGAACACTGTGTCAGAGTGCAGTCACTGAGAACAGTTAGCAGATAGTAGGGCACTGTGTCCGAGTGCGGTTCCTGGGACCTGTTCCCGGATATTAGGGCACTGCGTCCAAGCAACGTTACTGAGACCAGTAACCAGATATTAGGACACTGTGTCCGAGCACTGTCACTGGGACCAGTTACGGGATATTAGGGCACCGTGTCTGAGCACAGTCACTGGGACCAGTTAATGGATATTAGGGCACTGTGTCGGAGCAGCGTAACTGGGACCAGTTTACCGGCTATTAGTGCATTGTATCTAAGCACAGCCACTGGAGCCAGTTACCAGATATTAGGGTACCGTGTCCGAGCGCAGTCAGTTGGACCAGTAATCGGATATAAGGACACTGTGTCGGAGCACTGTCACTGGGACCAGTTACCGGATATTAGGGCACTATGTCCGAGTGCAGTCACTGGGACCAATTAACGGATATTAGGGAACTGTGTCTGAGTGCAGTCACTGTGATCAGTTACCGGATATTAGGGCACTCTGCCGAGTGCCGTCAATGTGATCAGTTACTGGAGATAAGGACACTGTGTCCGAGCGTTGTCACTGGGACCAGTTACCAGATATTAGGGCACTGTTTCCTTGCACTGTCACTGGAACCAGTTATTGGATATTAGGGCACTGTGTCCAAGCGCAGCCACTGGAGCTAATTGTGGGATAGTAAGGCACTGTGTCCAAGTGTAGTCACTGGGTCCAATTAATGAATATTAGGGCGCTGTGTCCGAGCGCAGTCAGTGGGACCAGTTACCGGTTATTAGGGGACTGTGTCTGAGCGTAGTAACTGGGAACAGATACCAGATATTAGATGCACTGTGTCCGAGTGCAGTCACTGGGACCAGTTACTGGATATTACCGCACTGCGTACGAGCGGCATCACTGGAGCCAGTTATCGGATATTAGGGCACTGAGTCCGAGCGCAGCCACTGGAGCTAGTTGTGGGATAGTAAGGCACTGTGTCCGAGTGCAGTCATTGGGACCAGTTATCGGATATTAGGGCACTGTGTACGAGCGCAGTCACTGGGACCAATTAACGGATATTTGGGCATTGTGTCCGAGCGCCGTCATTGCGACCAGTTACTGGAAAATAGGGCACTGTGTCCAAGTGCCGTCCCTGGGCCAGTTCCAGGATGTTAGGGCACTGTGACCAAATGCAGTTACTGGGACCAGTTCCCGGATATTAGGGCACTGGTCCTAGCGCAGTAACTGGGACCAGTTCCCGGATATTAGGGCATTGTGTCCTAGCGCAGTTACTGGGACCAGCAACCGGATATTAGAACACTGTGTCCGAGCGCTGTCACTGGGACTAGTTACCGGATATTAGGGCACCGATCCGAGTGCCGTCACTGGGACCAGTTACTGGATATTAGGGCACTGTGTCCGAGTGCCGTCACTGGGAGCCGTTACCGGATATAAGGTTACTGTGTCCTTGTGTAGTCACTGGAGCCAGTTACCGGATATTAGAGCACTGTGTCCGAGTGCAGTCACTGGGTCCAATTAATAGATATTAGGACGCTGTATCCAAGCGCAGTCAGTGGGACCAGTTACCGGTTATTAGAGCACCGTGTCCGAGCGTAGTCACTGTGAAGATACCGGATATTAGGTACACTGTGTCCGAGTACAGTCACTGGGACCAGTTACTGGATATTACCACACTGCGTACGAGCGGCATCACTGGAGCCACTTACCGGATATTAGGGCACTGAGTCCGAGCGCAGCCACTGGGACCGTTTAGCGGATATTAGGGAACTGTATCTGAGTGCAGTCACTGTGATCGGTTACGGATATTAGGGCACTGTGTCCGAGCGACATCACTGGGGCCAGATACCGAATCTCAGGACACTGGGTCCGAGCACAGTCACTGGGACCAGTTCCCGGATATTAGGGCACTGGTCCTAGCGCAGTTACTGGGACCAGCAACCGGATATTAGAACACTGTGTCCGAGCGCTGTCACTGGGACTAGTTACCGGATATTAGGGCACTGTGTCCGAGCGCCGTCAATGGGTCCAGTTACTGGATATTAGGGCACTGTGTCCGAGTGCCATCACTGCGAGTAGTTACCAGATGTAAGGGTACTGTCTCCTTGTGTAGTCACTGGAGCCAGTTACCGGATATTAGGGCGCTGTGTCTGCGCGCAGTCAGTTGGACCAGTTACCGGATATTAGGGCACCGTGTCTGAGCACAGTCACTGGGACCAGTTAATGGATATTAGGGCACTGTGTCGGAGTACTGTCACTGGGACCAGTTACCGGATATTAGGCTACCGTGTCCGAGTGCAGTCACTGGGACCAATTAACAGTTATTAGGGAACTGTATCTGAGTGCTGTCACTGTGATCAGTTACCGGATATTAAGGCACTGTGCCCGAGTGCCATAAATGTGATCAGTTACTGGATATTAGGGTACAGTGTCCGAACACCGTCACTGATGCTAGTTACCAGATATTAGGGCACTGTGTCTGAGCGCAGTCACAGGGACCATTTACTGGATATTTGGGCACCGTCACTGGAACCATTTATCGGATATTAGGGCACTGTGTCCAAGTGCCGTCCCTGGGCCAGTTCCAGGATGTTAGGGCACTGTGTCCAAATGCAGTTACTGGGACCAGTTCCCGGATATTAGGGCATTGTGTCCTAGCGCAGTTACTGGGACCAGCAATCGGATATTAGAACACTGTGTCCGAACGCTGTCACTGGGACTAGTTACCGGATATTAGGGCACTGTGTCCGAGCGCCGTCAATGGGTCCAGTTACTGGAAATTAGGGCACTGTGTCCGAGTGCCATCACTGCGAGCAGTTACCAGATGTAAGGACACTGTGTCCTTGTGTAGTCACTGGAGCCAGTTACCGGATATTAGGGCGCTGTGTCTGCGCGCAGTCAGTTGGACCAGTTACCGGATATTAGGGCACTGTGTCCAAGCGCCGTCAATGGGTCCAGTTACTGGATATGAGGGCCCTGTGTCCGAGTGCCGTCACTGTGAGTCGTTACCGGATATAAGGTCACTGTGTCCTTGTGTAGTGACTGGAGCCAGTTACCGGATTTTAGAGCACTGTGTCCGAGTGCAGTCACTGGGTCCAATTAATAGATATTAGGACGCTGTATCCAAGCGCAGTCAGTGGGACCAGTTACCGGTTATTAGTGCACTGTGTCCGAGCGTAGTCACTGTGAAGATACTGGATATTAGGTGCACTGTGTCCGAGTGCAGTCACTGGGACCAGTTACTGGATATTACCGCACTGCGTACGAGTGGCATCACTGAAGCCACTTACCGGATATTAGGGCACTGAGTCCGAGCGCCGTCAATGGGCCCAGTTACTGGATATTAGGGCACTGTATCCGAGTGCCATCACTGCACCAGATGTTACCAGATTTAAGGGTACTGTGTCCTTGTGTAGTCACTGGAGCCAGTTACCGGATATTAGGGCGCTGTGTCTGCACGCAGTCAGTTGGACCAGTTACCGGATATTAGGGCACCGTGTCTGAGCACAGTCACTGGGACCAGTTAATGGATATTAGGCCACTGTGTCGGAGTACTGTCACTGGGACCAGTTACCGGATATTAGGCTACCGTGTCCGAGAGCAGTCACTGGGACCAATTAACAGATATTAGGGAACTGTATCTCAGTGCTGTCACTGTGATCAGTTACCGGATATTAAGGCACTGTGCCCGAGTGCCGTCAATGTGATCAGTTACTGGATATTAGGGTACAGTGTCCGAACTCCGTCACTGATGCTAGTTACCAGATATTAGGGCACTGTGTCTGAGCGCACTCACAGGGACCATTTACTGGATATTAGGGCACTGTGTCTGATTGCTGTCACTGTGATCAGTTCCTGGATATTAGGGTACAGTGTCCGAACACCGTCACTGGTGCTAGTTACCAGATATTAGGGCACTGTTTCCTTGCACCGTCACTGGAACCAGTTATCGGATATTAGGGCACTGTGTCGGAGATCAGTCACTAGAGCTAGTTGTGGGATATTAAGGCACTGTGTACGAGCGCAGTCACTGGGACCAATTAACGGATATTTGGGCACTGTGTCTGAGCGCCGTCATTGCGACCAGTTACTGGAAAATAGGGCACTGTGTCCAAGTGCTGTCCCTGGGCCAGTTCCAGGATGTTAGGACACTGTGTCCAAATGCAGTTACTGGGACCAGTTCCCGGATATTAGGGCACTGGTCCTAGCGCAGTAACTGGGACCAGTTCCCGGATATTAGGGCATTGTGTCCTAGCGCAGTTACTGGGACCAGCAACCGGATATTAGAACACTGTGTCCAAGCGCTGTCACTGGGACTAGTTACCGGATATTAGGGTACCGTTCCGAGTGCCGTCACTGGGACCAGTTACTGGAAATGAGGGCACTGTGTCCGAGTGCCGTCACTGGGAGCCGTTACCGGATATAAGGTTACTGTGTCCTTGTGTAGTCACTGGAGCCAGTTACCGGATATTAGAGCACTGTGTCCGAGTGCAGTCACTGGGTCCAATTAATAGATATTAGGACGCTGTATCCAAGCGCAGTCAGTGGGACCAGTTACCGGTTATTAGAGCACTGTGTCCGAGCGTAGTCACTGTGAAGATACCGGATATCAGGTACACTGTGTCCGAGTGCAGTCACTGGGACCAGTTACTGGATATTACCACACTGCGTACGAGCGGCATCACTGGAGCCACTTACCGGATATTAGGGCACTGAGTCCGAGCGCAGCCACTGGGACCATTTAGCGGATATTAGGGAACTGTATCTGAGTGCAGTCACTGTGATCGGTTACGGATATTAGGGCACTGTGTCCGAGCGACATCACTGGGGCCAGATACCGAATCTCAGGACACTGGGTCCGAGCACAGTCACTGGGACCAGTTAATGGATATTAGGGCACTGTGTCGGAGTACTGTCACTGGGACCAGTTACCGGATATTAGGCTACCGTGTCCGAGTGCAGTCACTGGGACCAATTAACAGATATTTGGGAAATGTATCTGAGTGCAGTCACTGTGATCAGTTACCGGATATTAAGGCACTGTGCCCGAGTGCCGTCAATGTGATCAGTTACTGGATATTAGGGTACGGTGTCCGAACACCGTCACTGGTGCTAGTTACCAGATATTAGGGCACTGTTTCCTTGCACCGTCACTGGAACCAGTTATCGGATATTAGGGCACTGTGTTGGAGCGCAGTCACTGGAGCTAGTTGTGGGATATTAGGGCACTGTGTCCGAGTGCAGTCATTGGGACCAGTTATCGGATATTAGGGCACTGTGTACGAGTGCAGTCACTGGGACCAATTAACGGATATTCGGGCATTGTGTCCGAGCGCCGTCATTGCGACCAGTTACTGGAAAATAGGGCACTGTGTCCAAGTGCCGTCCCTGGGCCAGTTCCAGGATGTTAGGGCACTGTGTCCAAATGCAGTTACTGGGACCAGTTCCCGGATATTAGGGCATTGTGTCCTAGCGCAGTTACTGGGACCAGCAACCGGATATTAGAACACTGTGTCCGAGCGCTGTCACTGGGACTAGTTACCGGATATTAGGGCACCGATCCGAGTGCCGTCACTGGGACCAGTTACTGGATATTAGGGCACTGTGTCCGAGTGCCGTCACTGTGAGCCGTTACAGGATATAAGGTTACTGTGTCCTTGTGTAGTCACTGGAGCCAGTTACCGGATATTAGAGCACTGTGTCCGAGTGCAGTCACTGGGTCCAATTAATAGATATTAGGACGCTGTATCCAAGCGCAGTCAGTGGGAGCAGTTACCGGTTATTAGGGCACTGTGTCCGAGCATAGTCACTGCGAAGATACCGGATATTAGGTGCACTGTGTCCGAGTGCAGTCACTGGGACCTGTTATTGGATATTACCGCACTGGGTACGAGTGGCATCACTGAAGCCACTTACCGGATATTAGGGCACTGAGTCCGAGTGCCGTCAATGGGTCCAGTTACTGGATATTAGGGCACTGTATCCGAGTGCCATCACTGCACCAGATGTTACCAGATGTAAGGGTACTGTGTCCTTGTGTAGTCACTGGAGCCAGTTACCGGATATTAGGGCGCTGTGTCTGCGCGCAGTCAGTTGGACCAGTTACCGGATATTAGGGCACCATATCTGAGCACAGTCACTGTGACCAGTTAATGGATATTAGGGTACAGTGTCCGAACACCGTCACTGATGCTAGTTACCAGATATTAGGGCACTGTGTCTGAGCGCAGTCACAGGGACCATTTACTGGATATTAGGGCACTGTGTCCGAGTGCCGTCCCTGGGCCAGTTCCAGGATGTTAGGGCACTGTGTCCAAATGCAGTTACTGGGACCAGTTCCCGGATATTAGGGCACTGGTCCTAGCGCAGTAACTGGGACCAGTTCCCGGATATTAGGGCACTGGTCCTAGCGCAGTAACTGGGACCAGTTCCCAGATATTAGGGCACTGGTCCTAGCGCAGTAACTGGGACCAGTTCCCGGATATTAGGGCACTGGTCCTAGCACAGTTACTGGGACCAGTTACTGGATATTAGGGCACTGGTCCTAGCGCAGTTACTGGGACCAGCAACCGGATATTAGAACACTGTGTCCGAGCACTGTCACTGGGACTAGTTACCGGATATTAGGGCACTGTGTCTGAGCGCCGTCAATGGGGCCAGTTACTGGATATTAGGGCACTGTGTCCGAGTGCCATCACTGCGAGCAGTTACCAGATGTAAGGGTACTGTGTCCTTGTGTAGTCACTGGAGCCAGTTACCGGATATTAGGGCGCTGTGTCTGCGCGCAGTCAGTTGGACCAGTTACCGGATATTAGGGCACCGTGTCTGAGCACAGTCACTGGGACCAGTTAATGGATATTAGGGCACTGTGTCGGAGTACTGTCACTGGGACCAGTTACCGGATATTAGGCTACCGTGTCCGAGTGCAGTCACTGGGACCAATTAACAGATATTAGGGAACTGTATCTGAGTGCTGTCACTGTGATCAGTTACCGGATATTAAGGCACTGTGCCCGAGTGCCGTCAATGTGATCAGTTACTGGATATTAGGGTACAGTGTCCGAACACCGTCACTGACGCTAGTTACCAGATATTAGGGCACTGTGTCTGAGCGCAGTCACAGGGTCCTTTTAGTGGATATTAGGGCACCGTCACTGGAACCAGTTATCGGATATTAGGGAACTGTGTCGGAGCGCAGTCACTGGAGCTAGTTGTGGGATATTAAGGCACTGTGTCCGAGTGCAGTCATTGGGACCAGTTATCGGATATTTGGGCACTGTGTACGAGCGCAGTCACTGGGACCAATTAACGGATATTTGGGCATTGTGTCTGAGCGCCGTCATTGCGACCAGTTACTGCAAAATAGGGCACTGTGTCCAAGTGCCGTCCCTGGGCCAGTTCCAGGATTTTAGGGCACCGTGTCCAAATGCAGTTACTGGGACCAGTTCCCGGATATTAGGGCACTGGTCCTAGCGCAGTAACTGGGACCAGTTCCCGGATATTAGGGCACTGGTCCTAGCGCAGTTACTGGGACCAGTTCCCGGATATTAGGGCACTGGTCCTAGCGCAGTTACTGGGACCAGCCACCGGATATTAGAACACTGTGTCCGAGCGCTGTCACTGGGACTAGTTACCGGATATTAGGGCATTGTGTCCTAGCACAGTTACCGGGACCAGCAACCGGATATTAGGGCATTGTGTCCTAGCGCAGTAACTGGGACCAGTTCCCGGATATTAGGGCATTGTGTCCTAGCGCAGTTACTGGGACCAGCAACCGGATATTAGAACACTGTGTCCAAGCACTGTCACTGGGACTAGTTACCGGATATTACGGCACCATATCTGAGCACAGTCACTGTGACCAGTTAATGGATATTAGGGCACTGTGTCGGAGTACTGTCACTGGGACCAGTTACCGGATATTAGGCTACCGTGTCCGAGTGCAGTCACTGGGACCAATTAACAGATATTAGGGAACTGTATCTGAGTGCTGTCACTGTGATCAGTTACCGGATATTAAGGCACTGTGCCCGAGTGCCATCAATGTGATCAGTTACTGGATATTAGGGTACAGTGTCCGAACACCGTCACTGGTGCTAGTTACCAGATATTAGGGCACTGTGTCTGAGCGCAGTCACAGGGACCATTTACTGGATATTAGGGCACCGTCACTGGAACCAGTTATCGGATATTAGGGCACTGTGTCGGAGCACAGTCACTGGAGCTAGTTATGGGATATTAAGGCACTGTGTCCGAGTGTAGTCATTGGGACCAGTTATCGGATATTGGGGCACTGTGTACGAGCGCAGTCACTGGGACCAATTAACGGATATTTGGGCATTGTGTCTGAGCGCCGTCATTGCGACCAGTTACTGGAAAATAGGGCACTGTGTCCAAGTGCCGTCCCTGGGCCAGTTCCAGGATATTAGGGCACTGTGTCCAAATGGAGTTAATGGGTCCAGTTCCCGGATTTTCGGGCATTGTATCCTAGCGCAGTTACTGGGACCAGCAACCGGATATTAGAACACTGTGTCCGAGCGCTGTCACTGGGACTAGTTACCGGATATTAGGGCACTGTGTCCGAGTGCCGTCAATGGGTCCAGTTACTGGATATTAGGGCACTGTGTCCGAGTGCCATCACTGCGAGCAGTTACCAGATGTAAGGGTACTGTGTCCTTGTGTAGTCACTGGAGCCAGTTACCGGATATTAGGGCGCTGTGTCTGCGCGCGGTCAGTTGGACCAGTTACCGGATATTAGGGCACCGTGTCTGAGCACAGTCACTGGGACCAGTTAATGGATATTCGGGCACTGTGTCGGAGTACTGTCACTGGGACCAGTTACCGGATATTAGACTACCGTGTCCGAGAGCAGTCACTGGGACCAATTAACAGATATTAGGGAACTGTTTCTGAGTGCTGTCACTGTGATCAGTTACCGGATATTAAGGCACTGTGCCCGAGTGCCATCAATGTGATCAGTTACTGGATATTAGGGTACAGTGTCCGAACACCGTCACTGGTGCTAGTTACCAGATATTAGGGCACTGTTTCCTTGCACCGTCACTGGTACCAGTTATCGGATATTAGGGCACTGTGTTGGAGCGCAGTCACTGGAGCTAGTTGTGGGATATTAGGGCACTGTTTCCGAGTGCAGTCATTGGGACCAGTTATCGGATATTAGGGCACTGTGTACGAGCGCAGTCACTGGGACCAATTAACGGATATTTGGGCATTGTGTCCGAGCGCCGTCATTGCGACCAGTTACTGGAAAATAGGGCACTGTGTCCAAGTGCCGTCCCTGGGCCAGTTCCAGGATGTTAGGGCACTGTGTCCAAATGCAGTTACTGGGACCAGTTCCCGGATATTAGGGCACTGGTCCTAGCGCAGTAACTGGGACCAGTTCCCGGATATTAGGGCACTGGTCCTAGCGCAGTTACTGGGACCAGTTCCCGGATATTAGGGCATTGTGTCCTAGCGCAGTTATTGGGACCAGCAACCGGATATTAGAACACTGTGTCCGAGCGCTGTCACTGGGACTAGTTACCGGATATTAGGGCACCGATCCGTGTGCCGTCACTGGGACCAGTTACTGGATATGAGGGCATTGTGTCCGAGTGCCGTCACTGTGAGCCGTTACCGGATATAAGGTTACTGTGTCCTTGTGTAGTCACTGGAGCCAGTTACCGGATATTAGAGCACTGTGTCCGAGTGCAGTCACTGGGTCCAATTAACAGATATTAGGACGCTGTATCCAAGCGCAGTCAGTGGGACCAGTTACCGGTTATTAGGGCACTGTGTCCGAGCGTAGTCACTGCGAAGATACCGGATATTAGGTGCACTGTGTCCGAGTGCAGTCACTGGGACCAGTTACTGGATATTACCGCACTGCGTATGAGTGGCATCACTGAAGCCACTTACCGGATATTAGGGCACTGTGTCCGAGCGCCGTCAATGGGTCCAGTTACTGGATATTAGGGCACTGTATCCGAGTGCCATCACTGCACCAGATGTTACCAGATGTAAGGGTACTGTGTCCTTGTGTAGTCACTGGAGCCAGTTACCGGATATTAGGGCGCTGTGTCTGCGCGCAGTCAGTTGAACCAGTTACCGGATATTAGGGCACCATGTCTGAGCACAGTCACTGGGACCAGTTAATGGATATCAGGGCACTGTGTCAGAGCAGCGTAACTGGGACCAGTTACCGGATATTAGGCTACCGTGTCCGAGTGCAGTCACTGGGACCAATTAACAGATATTAGGGAACTGTATCTGAGTGCCGTCACTGTGATCAGTTACCAGATATTAAGGTACAGTGTCCGAACACCGTCACTGGTGCTAGTGACCAGATATTAGGGCACTGTTTCCTTGCACCGTCACTGGAACCAGTTATCGGATATTAGGGCACTGTGTCGGAGCGCAGTCACTGGAGCTAGTTGTGGGATATTAAGGCACTGTGTCCGAGTGCAGTCATTGGGACCAGTTATCGGATATTAGGGCACTGTGTACGAGCGCAGTCACTGGGACCAATTAACGGATATTTGGGCATTGTGTCCGAGCACCGTCATTGCGACCAGTTACTGGAAAATAGGCCACTGTGTCCAAGTGCCGTCCCTGGGCCAGTTCCAGGATGTTAGGGCACTGTGTCCAAATGCAGTTACTGGGACCAGTTCCCGGATATTAGGGCACTGGTCCTAGCGCAGTAACTGGGACCAGTTCCCGGATATTAGGGCATTGTGTCCTCGCGCAGTTACTGGGACCAGCAACCGGATATTAGAACACTGTGTCCGAGCGCTGTCACTGGGACTAGTTACCGGATATTAGGGCACTGGTCCGAGTGCCGTCACTGGGACCAGTTACTGAATATGAGGGCACTGTGTCTGAGTGCCGTCACTGGGAGCCGTTACCGGATATAAGGTTACTGTGTCCTTGTGTAGTCACTGGAGCCAGTTACTGGATATTAGAGCACTGTGTCCGAGTGCAGTCACTGGGTCCAATTAATAGATATTAGGACGCTGTATCCAAGCGCAGTCAGTGGGACCAGTTACCGGTTATTAGGGCACTGTGTCCAAGCGTAGTCACTGCGAAGATACCGGATATTAGGTGCACTGTGTCCAAGTGCAGTCACTGGGACCAGTTACTGGATATTACTGCACTGCGTACGAGTGGCATCACTGGAGCCACTTACTGGATATTAGGGCACTGTGTCCGAGCGCCGTCACTGGGACCATTTAGCGGATATTAGGGAACTGTATCTGAGTGCAGTCACTGTGATCGGTTACTGGATATTAGGGCACTGTATCTGAGCGACATCACAGGGGCCAGATACCGAATCTCAGGACACTGGGACCAAGCACAGTCACTGGGACCAGATACCGGATATTAGGGCATTGTGTCAGAGTGCAGTCACTGGGAACAGTTACCAGATAGTAGGGCACTGTGTCCGAGTGCGGTTCCTGGGACCTGTTCCCGGATATAGGGCACTGCGTCCAAGCAACGTTACTGAGACCAGATACCAGATATTAGGAGACTGTGTCCGAGCGCTGTCACTGGGACCAGTTACCGGATATTAGGGCACTGTGTCTGAGCCCAGTTAGTTGGACCAGTTAGGGGATATTAGGGCACCGTGTCTGAGCACGGTCACTGGGACCAGTTAATGATATTAGGACACTGTGTCGGAGCAGCGTAACTGGGACCAGTTACCGGATATTAGGACACTGTGTCTGAGCACAATCATTGGAGCCAGTTACCAGATATTAGGGTACCGTGTCCGAGTGCAGTCACTGGGACCAATAATCGGATATTAGGGCACTGTGTTGGAGCACTGTCACTGGCACCAGTTACCGGATATTAAGGCACTCTGCCGACTGCCGTCAATGTGATCATTTGCTGGATATTAGGGCACAGTGTCCGAGCACCATCACTGGTGCTAGTTACCAGATATTAGGGCACTGTTTCCTTGCACCATCACTGGAACCAGTTACCGGATATTAGGGCACTGCGTCGAATCGAAGTTACTGGGACCAGTAACCAGATATTAGGACACAGTGTCCGAACACTGTCACTGGTGCTAGTTACCAGATATTAGGGCACTGTTTCCTTACACCGTCACTGGCACCAGTTACCGGATATTAGGGCACTGTGTCCGAGCGCAGCCACTGGAGCTAGTTGTGGGATATTAAGGCACTGTGTCCGAGTGCAGTCATTGGGACCAAATAACGGATATTAGGGCACTGTGTCCGATCGCCGTAACTGCGACCAGTAACTGGAAAGTAGGACACTGTGTCCAAGTGCCGTCTCTGGGCCAGTTCCAGGATATTAGTGCACTGTGTCCAAACGCAGTTACTGGGAACAGATACCGGATATTAGGTGCACTGTGTCCGAGTGCAGTCACTGCGACCAGTTACTGGATATTACCGCACTGCGTACGTGCGGCATCACTGGAGCCACTTACCGGATATTAGGGCACTGTGTCCGAACGCCGTCACTGAGACCATTTAGCGGATATTAGGGAACTGTTCTGAGTGCATTCACTGTGTTCGGTTACCAGATATTAGGGCACTATTAGCGACATCTCTGGGGCCAGATACCGAATCTCGGACACTGTATCCGAGTGACATCACAGGGGCCAGATACTGAATCTCAGGACACTGGGTTCGAGCACAGTCACTGGGACCAGATACCGGATATTAGGGCACTGTGTCAGAGCGCGGTCACTGGGAACAATTACCAGATAGTAGGACACTGTGTCCGAGTGCGGTTCCTGGGACCTGTTCCCGGATATTAGGCCACTGTGTCCAAGCAACGTTACTGAGACCAGTAACCAGATATTAGGACACTTGTGTCCGAGCGCTGTCACTGGGACCAGTTACCGGATATTAGGGCACTGTGTCCGAGCGCAGTCAGTTGGACCAGTTAAGGCTTATTAGGGCACCGTGTCTGAGCACAGTCACTGGGACCAGTTAATGGATATTAGGGCACTGTGTCGGAGCAGCGTAACTGGGACCAGTTACCGGATATTAGGGCACTGTATCTAAGCACAGCCACTGGAGCCAGTTACCAGATATTAGGGTACCGTGTCTGAGTGCAGTCACTGTGATCAGTTACCGGATATTAAGGCACTCTGCCCGACTGCCGTCAATGTGATCATTTGCTGGATATTAGGGCACAGTGTCCGAGCACCGTCACTGGTGCTAGTTACCAGATATTAGGGCACTGTTTCCTTGCACCGTCACTGGAACCAGTTACCGGATATTAGGGCACTGTGTCCGAGCGTAGTCACTGGGAACAGATACCGGATATTAGGTGCACTGAGTCCAAGTGCAGTCACTGGGACCAGTTACCGGATATTAGGACACTGTGTCCGAGCGCTGTCACTGGGACCAGTTACCGGATATTAGGACACTGTGTCCGAGCGCTGTCACTGGGACCAGTTACCGGATATTAGGGCACTGTGTCCGAGCGCAGTCAGTTGGACCAGTTACAGGATATTAGGGCACCGTGTCTGAGCACAGTCACTGGGACCAATTAATGGATATTAGGGCACTGTGTTGGAGCAGCGTAACTGGGACCAGTAATCAGATATTAGGGCACTGTGTTGGAGCACTGTCACTGGCACCAGTTACCGGATATTAGGGCACTCTGCCAAGTACCGTCAATGTGATCAGTTACTGGATATAAGGACACTGTGTCCGAGCGCTGTCACTGGGACCAGTTACCAGATATTAGGGCACTGTTTCCTTGCACTATCACTGGAACCAGTTATTGGATATTAGGGCACTGTGTCCAAGTGCAACCACTGGAGCTAATTGTGGGATAGTAAGGCAATGTGTCCAAGTGTAGTCACTGGGTCCAATTAATGAATATTAGGGCGCTGTGTCCGAGCGCAGTCAGTGGGACCAGTTACCGGTTATTAGGGCACTGTGTCTGAGCGTAGTAACTGGTAACAGATACCAGATATTAGATGCACTGTGTCCGAGTGCAGTCACTGGGACCAGTTACTGGATATTACCGCACTGCGTACGAGCGGCATCACTGGAGCCACTTACCGGATATTAGGGCACTGTGTCCGGGCGCCGTCACTGGGACCATTTAGCGGATATTAGGGAACTGTATCTGAGTGCAGTCACTGTGATCGGTTACTGGATATTAGGGCACTGTGTCCGAGCGACATCACTGGGGCAAGATACCGAATTGCGGCCACTGTATCCGAGCGACATCACAGGGGCCAGATACCGAATCTCAGGACACTGGGTCCGAGCACAGTCACTGGGACCAGATACCGGATATTAGGGCACTGTGTCAGAGTGCAGTCACTGGGAACAGTTACCAGATAGTAGGGCACTGTGTCCGAGCACAGTCACTGGGACCAGATACCGGATATTAGGGCGCTGTGTCCAAGACCAGCCAATTGGACAAGTTAAGGGATATTAGGGCACCGTGTCTGAGCGCAGTCATTGGGACCAGTTACTGGATATTAGGACACTGTGTCCGAGTGCCGTCAATGTGTCCAGTTACTGGATATTAGGGCACTGTGTCCGAGTGCCATCACTGCGAGCAGTTACCAGATGTAAGGGTACTGTGCCCTTGTGTAGTCACTGGAGCCAGTTACCGGATATTAGGGCGCTGTGTCTGCGCGCAGTCAGTTGGACCAGTTACCGGATATTAGGGCACCATGTCTGAGCACAGTCACTGGGACCAGTTAATGGATATCAGGGCACTGTGTCAGAGCAGCGTAACTGGGACCAGTTACCGGATATTAGGCTACCGTGTCCGAGTACAGTCACTGGGACCAATTAACAGATATTAGGGAACTGTATCTGAGTGCCGTCACTGTGATCAGTTACCGGATATTAAGGTACAGTGTCCGAACACCGTCACTGGTGCTAGTGACCAGATATTAGGGCACTGTTTCCTTGCACCGTCACTGGAACCAGTTATCGGATATTAGGGCACTGTGTCGGAGCGCATCACTGGAGCTAGTTGTGGGATATTAAGGCACTGTGTCCGAGTGCAGTCATTGGGACCAGTTATCGGATATTAGGGCACTGTGTACGAGCGCAGTCACTGGGACCATTTAACAGATATTTGGGCATTGTGTCCGAGCACCGTCATTGCGACCAGTTACTGGAAAATAGGGCACTGTGTCCAAGTGCCGTCCCTGGGCCAGTTCCAGGATGTTAGGGCACTGTGTCCAAAAGCAGTTACTGGGACCAGTTCCTCGATATTAGAGCACTGGTCCTAGCGCAGTAACTGGGACCAGTTCCCGGATATTAGGGCACTGGTCCTAGCGCAGTTACTGGGACCAGTTCCCGGATATTAGGGCACTGGTCCTAGCGCAGTTACTGGGACCAGCAACCGGATATTAGGGCACCGTGTCTGAGCACAGTCACTGGGACCAGTTAATGGATATTAGGGCACTGTGTCGGAGTACTGTCACTGGGACCAGCAACCGGATATTAGGGCATTGTGTCCTAGCGCAGTTACTGGGACCAGCAACCGGATATTAGAACACTGTGTCCGAGCGCTGTCACTGGGACCTGTTACTGAATATGAGGGCACTGTGTCCGAGTGCCGTCACTGGGAGCCGTTACCCCATATAAGGTTACTGTGTCCTTGTGTAGTCACTGGAGCCAGTTACCGGATATTAGAGCACTGTGTCCGAGTGCAGTCACTGGGTCCAATTAATAGATATTAGGACGCTGAATCCAAGCGCAGTCAGTGGGACCAGTTACCGGTTATTAGGGCACTGTGTCCGAGCGTAGTCACTGTGAAGATACTGGATATTAGGTGCACTGTGTCCGAGTGCAGTCACTGGGACCAGTTACTGGATATTACCACACTGCGTACGAGCGGCATCACTGGAGCCACTTTCCGGATATTAGGGCACTGTGTCCGAGCGCCATCACTGGGACCATTTAGCGGTTATTAGGGAACTGTATCTGATTGCAGTCACTGTGATCGGTTACGGATATTAGGGCACTGTATCCGAGCGACATCACTGGGGCCAGATACCGAATCTTGGATACTATATCCGAGCGACATCACAGGGGCCAGATACCGAATCTCAGGACACTGGGTCCGAGCACAGTCACTGGGACCAGGTACCAGATATTAGAACACTGTGTCAGAGTGCAGTCACTGAGAACAGTTAGCAGATAGTAGGGCACTGTGTCCGAGTGCGGTTCCTGGGACCTGTTCCCGGATATTAGGGCACTGCGTCCAAGCAACGTTACTGAGACCAGTAACCAGATATTAGGACACTGTGTCCGAGCACTGTCACTGGGACCAGTTACGGGATATTAGGGCACCGTGTCTGAGCACAGTCACTGGGACCAGTTAATGGATATTAGGGCACTGTGTCGGAGCAGCGTAACTGGGACCAGTTTACCGGCTATTAGTGCATTGTATCTAAGCACAGCCACTGGAGCCAGTTACCAGATATTAGGGTACCGTGTCCGAGAGCAGTCAGTTGGACCAGTAATCGGATATAAGGACACTGTGTCGGAGCACTGTCACTGGGACCAGTTACCGGATATTAGGGCACTATGTCCGAGTGCAGTCACTGGGACCAATTAACGGATATTAGGGAACTGTGTCTGAGTGCAGTCACTGTGATCAGTTACCGGATATTAGGGCACTCTGCCGAGTGCCGTCAATGTGATCAGTTACTGGAGATAAGGACACTGTGTCCGAGCGTTGTCACTGGGACCAGTTACCAGATATTAGGGCACTGTTTCCTTGCACTGTCACTGGAACCAGTTATTGGATATTAGGGCACTGTGTCCAAGCGCAGCCACTGGAGCTAATTGTGGGATAGTAAGGCACTGTGTCCAAGTGTAGTCACTGGGTCCAATTAATGAATATTAGGGCGCTGTGTCCGAGCGCAGTCAGTGGGACCAGTTACCGGTTATTAGGGGACTGTGTCTGAGCGTAGTAACTGGGAACAGATACCAGATATTAGATGCACTGTGTCCGAGTGCAGTCACTGGGACCAGTTACTGGATATTACCGCACTGCGTACGAGCGGCATCACTGGAGCCAGTTATCGGATATTAGGGCACTGAGTCCGAGCGCAGCCACTGGAGCTAGTTGTGGGATAGTAAGGCACTGTGTCCGAGTGCAGTCATTGGGACCAGTTATCGGATATTAGGGCACTGTGTACGAGCGCAGTCACTGGGACCAATTAACGGATATTTGGGCATTGTGTCCGAGCGCCGTCATTGCGACCAGTTACTGGAAAATAGGGCACTGTGTCCAAGTGCCGTCCCTGGGCCAGTTCCAGGATGTTAGGGCACTGTGACCAAATGCAGTTACTGGGACCAGTTCCCGGATATTAGGGCACTGGTCCTAGCGCAGTAACTGGGACCAGTTCCCGGATATTAGGGCATTGTGTCCTAGCGCAGTTACTGGGACCAGCAACCGGATATTAGAACACTGTGTCCGAGCGCTGTCACTGGGACTAGTTACCGGATATTAGGGCACCGATCCGAGTGCCGTCACTGGGACCAGTTACTGGATATTAGGGCACTGTGTCCGAGTGCCGTCACTGGGAGCCGTTACCGGATATAAGGTTACTGTGTCCTTGTGTAGTCACTGGAGCCAGTTACCGGATATTAGAGCACTGTGTCCGAGTGCAGTCACTGGGTCCAATTAATAGATATTAGGACGCTGTATCCAAGCGCAGTCAGTGGGACCAGTTACCGGTTATTAGAGCACCGTGTCCGAGCGTAGTCACTGTGAAGATACCGGATATTAGGTACACTGTGTCCGAGTACAGTCACTGGGACCAGTTACTGGATATTACCACACTGCGTACGAGCGGCATCACTGGAGCCACTTACCGGATATTAGGGCACTGAGTCCGAGCGCAGCCACTGGGACCGTTTAGCGGATATTAGGGAACTGTATCTGAGTGCAGTCACTGTGATCGGTTACGGATATTAGGGCACTGTGTCCGAGCGACATCACTGGGGCCAGATACCGAATCTCAGGACACTGGGTCCGAGCACAGTCACTGGGACCAGTTCCCGGATATTAGGGCACTGGTCCTAGCGCAGTTACTGGGACCAGCAACCGGATATTAGAACACTGTGTCCGAGCGCTGTCACTGGGACTAGTTACCGGATATTAGGGCACTGTGTCCGAGCGCCGTCAATGGGTCCAGTTACTGGATATTAGGGCACTGTGTCCGAGTGCCATCACTGCGAGTAGTTACCAGATGTAAGGGTACTGTCTCCTTGTGTAGTCACTGGAGCCAGTTACCGGATATTAGGGCGCTGTGTCTGCGCGCAGTCAGTTGGACCAGTTACCGGATATTAGGGCACCGTGTCTGAGCACAGTCACTGGGACCAGTTAATGGATATTAGGGCACTGTGTCGGAGTACTGTCACTGGGACCAGTTACCGGATATTAGGCTACCGTGTCCGAGTGCAGTCACTGGGACCAATTAACAGTTATTAGGGAACTGTATCTGAGTGCTGTCACTGTGATCAGTTACCGGATATTAAGGCACTGTGCCCGAGTGCCATAAATGTGATCAGTTACTGGATATTAGGGTACAGTGTCCGAACACCGTCACTGATGCTAGTTACCAGATATTAGGGCACTGTGTCTGAGCGCAGTCACAGGGACCATTTACTGGATATTTGGGCACCGTCACTGGAACCATTTATCGGATATTAGGGCACTGTGTCCAAGTGCCGTCCCTGGGCCAGTTCCAGGATGTTAGGGCACTGTGTCCAAATGCAGTTACTGGGACCAGTTCCCGGATATTAGGGCATTGTGTCCTAGCGCAGTTACTGGGACCAGCAATCGGATATTAGAACACTGTGTCCGAACGCTGTCACTGGGACTAGTTACCGGATATTAGGGCACTGTGTCCGAGCGCCGTCAATGGGTCCAGTTACTGGAAATTAGGGCACTGTGTCCGAGTGCCATCACTGCGAGCAGTTACCAGATGTAAGGACACTGTGTCCTTGTGTAGTCACTGGAGCCAGTTACCGGATATTAGGGCGCTGTGTCTGCGCGCAGTCAGTTGGACCAGTTACCGGATATTAGGGCACTGTGTCCAAGCGCCGTCAATGGGTCCAGTTACTGGATATGAGGGCCCTGTGTCCGAGTGCCGTCACTGTGAGTCGTTACCGGATATAAGGTCACTGTGTCCTTGTGTAGTGACTGGAGCCAGTTACCGGATTTTAGAGCACTGTGTCCGAGTGCAGTCACTGGGTCCAATTAATAGATATTAGGACGCTGTATCCAAGCGCAGTCAGTGGGACCAGTTACCGGTTATTAGAGCACCGTGTCCGAGCGTAGTCACTGTGAAGATACCGGATATTAGGTACACTGTGTCCGAGTACAGTCACTGGGACCAGTTACTGGATATTACCACACTGCGTACGAGCGGCATCACTGGAGCCACTTACCGGATATTAGGGCACTGAGTCCGAGCGCAGCCACTGGGACCGTTTAGCGGATATTAGGGAACTGTATCTGAGTGCAGTCACTGTGATCGGTTACGGATATTAGGGCACTGTGTCCGAGCGACATCACTGGGGCCAGATACCGAATCTCAGGACACTGGGTCCGAGCACAGTCACTGGGACCAGTTCCCGGATATTAGGGCACTGGTCCTAGCGCAGTTACTGGGACCAGCAACCGGATATTAGAACACTGTGTCCGAGCGCTGTCACTGGGACTAGTTACCGGATATTAGGGCACTGTGTCCGAGCGCCGTCAATGGGTCCAGTTACTGGATATTAGGGCACTGTGTCCGAGTGCCATCACTGCGAGTAGTTACCAGATGTAAGGGTACTGTCTCCTTGTGTAGTCACTGGAGCCAGTTACCGGATATTAGGGCGCTGTGTCTGCGCGCAGTCAGTTGGACCAGTTACCGGATATTAGGGCACCGTGTCTGAGCACAGTCACTGGGACCAGTTAATGGATATTAGGGCACTGTGTCGGAGTACTGTCACTGGGACCAGTTACCGGATATTAGGCTACCGTGTCCGAGTGCAGTCACTGGGACCAATTAACAGTTATTAGGGAACTGTATCTGAGTGCTGTCACTGTGATCAGTTACCGGATATTAAGGCACTGTGCCCGAGTGCCATAAATGTGATCAGTTACTGGATATTAGGGTACAGTGTCCGAACACCGTCACTGATGCTAGTTACCAGATATTAGGGCACTGTGTCTGAGCGCAGTCACAGGGACCATTTACTGGATATTTGGGCACCGTCACTGGAACCATTTATCGGATATTAGGGCACTGTGTCCAAGTGCCGTCCCTGGGCCAGTTCCAGGATGTTAGGGCACTGTGTCCAAATGCAGTTACTGGGACCAGTTCCCGGATATTAGGGCATTGTGTCCTAGCGCAGTTACTGGGACCAGCAATCGGATATTAGAACACTGTGTCCGAACGCTGTCACTGGGACTAGTTACCGGATATTAGGGCACTGTGTCCGAGCGCCGTCAATGGGTCCAGTTACTGGAAATTAGGGCACTGTGTCCGAGTGCCATCACTGCGAGCAGTTACCAGATGTAAGGACACTGTGTCCTTGTGTAGTCACTGGAGCCAGTTACCGGATATTAGGGCGCTGTGTCTGCGCGCAGTCAGTTGGACCAGTTACCGGATATTAGGGCACTGTGTCCAAGCGCCGTCAATGGGTCCAGTTACTGGATATGAGGGCCCTGTGTCCGAGTGCCGTCACTGTGAGTCGTTACCGGATATAAGGTCACTGTGTCCTTGTGTAGTGACTGGAGCCAGTTACCGGATTTTAGAGCACTGTGTCCGAGTGCAGTCACTGGGTCCAATTAATAGATATTAGGACGCTGTATCCAAGCGCAGTCAGTGGGACCAGTTACCGGTTATTAGTGCACTGTGTCCGAGCGTAGTCACTGTGAAGATACTGGATATTAGGTGCACTGTGTCCGAGTGCAGTCACTGGGACCAGTTACTGGATATTACCGCACTGCGTACGAGTGGCATCACTGAAGCCACTTACCGGATATTAGGGCACTGAGTCCGAGCGCCGTCAATGGGCCCAGTTACTGGATATTAGGGCACTGTATCCGAGTGCCATCACTGCACCAGATGTTACCAGATTTAAGGGTACTGTGTCCTTGTGTAGTCACTGGAGCCAGTTACCGGATATTAGGGCGCTGTGTCTGCACGCAGTCAGTTGGACCAGTTACCGGATATTAGGGCACCGTGTCTGAGCACAGTCACTGGGACCAGTTAATGGATATTAGGCCACTGTGTCGGAGTACTGTCACTGGGACCAGTTACCGGATATTAGGCTACCGTGTCCGAGAGCAGTCACTGGGACCAATTAACAGATATTAGGGAACTGTATCTCAGTGCTGTCACTGTGATCAGTTACCGGATATTAAGGCACTGTGCCCGAGTGCCGTCAATGTGATCAGTTACTGGATATTAGGGTACAGTGTCCGAACTCCGTCACTGATGCTAGTTACCAGATATTAGGGCACTGTGTCTGAGCGCACTCACAGGGACCATTTACTGGATATTAGGGCACTGTGTCTGATTGCTGTCACTGTGATCAGTTCCTGGATATTAGGGTACAGTGTCCGAACACCGTCACTGGTGCTAGTTACCAGATATTAGGGCACTGTTTCCTTGCACCGTCACTGGAACCAGTTATCGGATATTAGGGCACTGTGTCGGAGATCAGTCACTAGAGCTAGTTGTGGGATATTAAGGCACTGTGTACGAGCGCAGTCACTGGGACCAATTAACGGATATTTGGGCACTGTGTCTGAGCGCCGTCATTGCGACCAGTTACTGGAAAATAGGGCACTGTGTCCAAGTGCTGTCCCTGGGCCAGTTCCAGGATGTTAGGACACTGTGTCCAAATGCAGTTACTGGGACCAGTTCCCGGATATTAGGGCACTGGTCCTAGCGCAGTAACTGGGACCAGTTCCCGGATATTAGGGCATTGTGTCCTAGCGCAGTTACTGGGACCAGCAACCGGATATTAGAACACTGTGTCCAAGCGCTGTCACTGGGACTAGTTACCGGATATTAGGGTACCGTTCCGAGTGCCGTCACTGGGACCAGTTACTGGAAATGAGGGCACTGTGTCCGAGTGCCGTCACTGGGAGCCGTTACCGGATATAAGGTTACTGTGTCCTTGTGTAGTCACTGGAGCCAGTTACCGGATATTAGAGCACTGTGTCCGAGTGCAGTCACTGGGTCCAATTAATAGATATTAGGACGCTGTATCCAAGCGCAGTCAGTGGGACCAGTTACCGGTTATTAGAGCACTGTGTCCGAGCGTAGTCACTGTGAAGATACCGGATATCAGGTACACTGTGTCCGAGTGCAGTCACTGGGACCAGTTACTGGATATTACCACACTGCGTACGAGCGGCATCACTGGAGCCACTTACCGGATATTAGGGCACTGAGTCCGAGCGCAGCCACTGGGACCATTTAGCGGATATTAGGGAACTGTATCTGAGTGCAGTCACTGTGATCGGTTACGGATATTAGGGCACTGTGTCCGAGCGACATCACTGGGGCCAGATACCGAATCTCAGGACACTGGGTCCGAGCACAGTCACTGGGACCAGTTAATGGATATTAGGGCACTGTGTCGGAGTACTGTCACTGGGACCAGTTACCGGATATTAGGCTACCGTGTCCGAGTGCAGTCACTGGGACCAATTAACAGATATTTGGGAAATGTATCTGAGTGCAGTCACTGTGATCAGTTACCGGATATTAAGGCACTGTGCCCGAGTGCCGTCAATGTGATCAGTTACTGGATATTAGGGTACGGTGTCCGAACACCGTCACTGGTGCTAGTTACCAGATATTAGGGCACTGTTTCCTTGCACCGTCACTGGAACCAGTTATCGGATATTAGGGCACTGTGTTGGAGCGCAGTCACTGGAGCTAGTTGTGGGATATTAGGGCACTGTGTCCGAGTGCAGTCATTGGGACCAGTTATCGGATATTAGGGCACTGTGTACGAGTGCAGTCACTGGGACCAATTAACGGATATTCGGGCATTGTGTCCGAGCGCCGTCATTGCGACCAGTTACTGGAAAATAGGGCACTGTGTCCAAGTGCCGTCCCTGGGCCAGTTCCAGGATGTTAGGGCACTGTGTCCAAATGCAGTTACTGGGACCAGTTCCCGGATATTAGGGCATTGTGTCCTAGCGCAGTTACTGGGACCAGCAACCGGATATTAGAACACTGTGTCCGAGCGCTGTCACTGGGACTAGTTACCGGATATTAGGGCACCGATCCGAGTGCCGTCACTGGGACCAGTTACTGGATATTAGGGCACTGTGTCCGAGTGCCGTCACTGTGAGCCGTTACAGGATATAAGGTTACTGTGTCCTTGTGTAGTCACTGGAGCCAGTTACCGGATATTAGAGCACTGTGTCCGAGTGCAGTCACTGGGTCCAATTAATAGATATTAGGACGCTGTATCCAAGCGCAGTCAGTGGGAGCAGTTACCGGTTATTAGGGCACTGTGTCCGAGCATAGTCACTGCGAAGATACCGGATATTAGGTGCACTGTGTCCGAGTGCAGTCACTGGGACCTGTTATTGGATATTACCGCACTGGGTACGAGTGGCATCACTGAAGCCACTTACCGGATATTAGGGCACTGAGTCCGAGTGCCGTCAATGGGTCCAGTTACTGGATATTAGGGCACTGTATCCGAGTGCCATCACTGCACCAGATGTTACCAGATGTAAGGGTACTGTGTCCTTGTGTAGTCACTGGAGCCAGTTACCGGATATTAGGGCGCTGTGTCTGCGCGCAGTCAGTTGGACCAGTTACCGGATATTAGGGCACCATATCTGAGCACAGTCACTGTGACCAGTTAATGGATATTAGGGTACAGTGTCCGAACACCGTCACTGATGCTAGTTACCAGATATTAGGGCACTGTGTCTGAGCGCAGTCACAGGGACCATTTACTGGATATTAGGGCACTGTGTCCGAGTGCCGTCCCTGGGCCAGTTCCAGGATGTTAGGGCACTGTGTCCAAATGCAGTTACTGGGACCAGTTCCCGGATATTAGGGCACTGGTCCTAGCGCAGTAACTGGGACCAGTTCCCGGATATTAGGGCACTGGTCCTAGCGCAGTAACTGGGACCAGTTCCCAGATATTAGGGCACTGGTCCTAGCGCAGTAACTGGGACCAGTTCCCGGATATTAGGGCACTGGTCCTAGCACAGTTACTGGGACCAGTTACTGGATATTAGGGCACTGGTCCTAGCGCAGTTACTGGGACCAGCAACCGGATATTAGAACACTGTGTCCGAGCACTGTCACTGGGACTAGTTACCGGATATTAGGGCACTGTGTCTGAGCGCCGTCAATGGGGCCAGTTACTGGATATTAGGGCACTGTGTCCGAGTGCCATCACTGCGAGCAGTTACCAGATGTAAGGGTACTGTGTCCTTGTGTAGTCACTGGAGCCAGTTACCGGATATTAGGGCGCTGTGTCTGCGCGCAGTCAGTTGGACCAGTTACCGGATATTAGGGCACCGTGTCTGAGCACAGTCACTGGGACCAGTTAATGGATATTAGGGCACTGTGTCGGAGTACTGTCACTGGGACCAGTTACCGGATATTAGGCTACCGTGTCCGAGTGCAGTCACTGGGACCAATTAACAGATATTAGGGAACTGTATCTGAGTGCTGTCACTGTGATCAGTTACCGGATATTAAGGCACTGTGCCCGAGTGCCGTCAATGTGATCAGTTACTGGATATTAGGGTACAGTGTCCGAACACCGTCACTGACGCTAGTTACCAGATATTAGGGCACTGTGTCTGAGCGCAGTCACAGGGTCCTTTTAGTGGATATTAGGGCACCGTCACTGGAACCAGTTATCGGATATTAGGGAACTGTGTCGGAGCGCAGTCACTGGAGCTAGTTGTGGGATATTAAGGCACTGTGTCCGAGTGCAGTCATTGGGACCAGTTATCGGATATTTGGGCACTGTGTACGAGCGCAGTCACTGGGACCAATTAACGGATATTTGGGCATTGTGTCTGAGCGCCGTCATTGCGACCAGTTACTGCAAAATAGGGCACTGTGTCCAAGTGCCGTCCCTGGGCCAGTTCCAGGATTTTAGGGCACCGTGTCCAAATGCAGTTACTGGGACCAGTTCCCGGATATTAGGGCACTGGTCCTAGCGCAGTAACTGGGACCAGTTCCCGGATATTAGGGCACTGGTCCTAGCGCAGTTACTGGGACCAGTTCCCGGATATTAGGGCACTGGTCCTAGCGCAGTTACTGGGACCAGCCACCGGATATTAGAACACTGTGTCCGAGCGCTGTCACTGGGACTAGTTACCGGATATTAGGGCATTGTGTCCTAGCACAGTTACCGGGACCAGCAACCGGATATTAGGGCATTGTGTCCTAGCGCAGTAACTGGGACCAGTTCCCGGATATTAGGGCATTGTGTCCTAGCGCAGTTACTGGGACCAGCAACCGGATATTAGAACACTGTGTCCAAGCACTGTCACTGGGACTAGTTACCGGATATTACGGCACCATATCTGAGCACAGTCACTGTGACCAGTTAATGGATATTAGGGCACTGTGTCGGAGTACTGTCACTGGGACCAGTTACCGGATATTAGGCTACCGTGTCCGAGTGCAGTCACTGGGACCAATTAACAGATATTAGGGAACTGTATCTGAGTGCTGTCACTGTGATCAGTTACCGGATATTAAGGCACTGTGCCCGAGTGCCATCAATGTGATCAGTTACTGGATATTAGGGTACAGTGTCCGAACACCGTCACTGGTGCTAGTTACCAGATATTAGGGCACTGTGTCTGAGCGCAGTCACAGGGACCATTTACTGGATATTAGGGCACCGTCACTGGAACCAGTTATCGGATATTAGGGCACTGTGTCGGAGCACAGTCACTGGAGCTAGTTATGGGATATTAAGGCACTGTGTCCGAGTGTAGTCATTGGGACCAGTTATCGGATATTGGGGCACTGTGTACGAGCGCAGTCACTGGGACCAATTAACGGATATTTGGGCATTGTGTCTGAGCGCCGTCATTGCGACCAGTTACTGGAAAATAGGGCACTGTGTCCAAGTGCCGTCCCTGGGCCAGTTCCAGGATATTAGGGCACTGTGTCCAAATGGAGTTAATGGGTCCAGTTCCCGGATTTTCGGGCATTGTATCCTAGCGCAGTTACTGGGACCAGCAACCGGATATTAGAACACTGTGTCCGAGCGCTGTCACTGGGACTAGTTACCGGATATTAGGGCACTGTGTCCGAGTGCCGTCAATGGGTCCAGTTACTGGATATTAGGGCACTGTGTCCGAGTGCCATCACTGCGAGCAGTTACCAGATGTAAGGGTACTGTGTCCTTGTGTAGTCACTGGAGCCAGTTACCGGATATTAGGGCGCTGTGTCTGCGCGCGGTCAGTTGGACCAGTTACCGGATATTAGGGCACCGTGTCTGAGCACAGTCACTGGGACCAGTTAATGGATATTCGGGCACTGTGTCGGAGTACTGTCACTGGGACCAGTTACCGGATATTAGACTACCGTGTCCGAGAGCAGTCACTGGGACCAATTAACAGATATTAGGGAACTGTTTCTGAGTGCTGTCACTGTGATCAGTTACCGGATATTAAGGCACTGTGCCCGAGTGCCATCAATGTGATCAGTTACTGGATATTAGGGTACAGTGTCCGAACACCGTCACTGGTGCTAGTTACCAGATATTAGGGCACTGTTTCCTTGCACCGTCACTGGTACCAGTTATCGGATATTAGGGCACTGTGTTGGAGCGCAGTCACTGGAGCTAGTTGTGGGATATTAGGGCACTGTTTCCGAGTGCAGTCATTGGGACCAGTTATCGGATATTAGGGCACTGTGTACGAGCGCAGTCACTGGGACCAATTAACGGATATTTGGGCATTGTGTCCGAGCGCCGTCATTGCGACCAGTTACTGGAAAATAGGGCACTGTGTCCAAGTGCCGTCCCTGGGCCAGTTCCAGGATGTTAGGGCACTGTGTCCAAATGCAGTTACTGGGACCAGTTCCCGGATATTAGGGCACTGGTCCTAGCGCAGTAACTGGGACCAGTTCCCGGATATTAGGGCACTGGTCCTAGCGCAGTTACTGGGACCAGTTCCCGGATATTAGGGCATTGTGTCCTAGCGCAGTTATTGGGACCAGCAACCGGATATTAGAACACTGTGTCCGAGCGCTGTCACTGGGACTAGTTACCGGATATTAGGGCACCGATCCGTGTGCCGTCACTGGGACCAGTTACTGGATATGAGGGCATTGTGTCCGAGTGCCGTCACTGTGAGCCGTTACCGGATATAAGGTTACTGTGTCCTTGTGTAGTCACTGGAGCCAGTTACCGGATATTAGAGCACTGTGTCCGAGTGCAGTCACTGGGTCCAATTAACAGATATTAGGACGCTGTATCCAAGCGCAGTCAGTGGGACCAGTTACCGGTTATTAGGGCACTGTGTCCGAGCGTAGTCACTGCGAAGATACCGGATATTAGGTGCACTGTGTCCGAGTGCAGTCACTGGGACCAGTTACTGGATATTACCGCACTGCGTATGAGTGGCATCACTGAAGCCACTTACCGGATATTAGGGCACTGTGTCCGAGCGCCGTCAATGGGTCCAGTTACTGGATATTAGGGCACTGTATCCGAGTGCCATCACTGCACCAGATGTTACCAGATGTAAGGGTACTGTGTCCTTGTGTAGTCACTGGAGCCAGTTACCGGATATTAGGGCGCTGTGTCTGCGCGCAGTCAGTTGGACCAGTTACCGGATATTAGGGCACCGTGTCTGAGCACAGTCACTGGGACCAGTTAATGGATATTAGGGCACTGTGTCGGAGTACTGTCACTGGGACCAATTAACGGATATTTGGGCATTGTGTCTGAGCGCCGTCATTGCGACCAGTTACTGGAAAATAGGGCACTGTGTCCAAGTGCTGTCCCTGGGCCAGTTCCGGGATGTTAGGACACTGTGTCCAAATGCAGTTACTGGGACCAGTTCCCGGATATTAGGGCACTGGTCCTAGCGCAGTTACTGGGACCAGTTCCCGGATATTAGGGCATTGTGTCCTAGCGCAGTTACTGGGACTAGCAACCGGATATTAGAACACTGTGTCCGAGTGCAGTCACTGGGACCAGTTACTGAATATGAGGGCACTGTGTCCGAGTGCCGTCACTGGGAGCCGTTACCCGATATAAGGTTACTGTGTCCTTGTGTAGTCACTGGAGCCAGTTACCGGATATTAGAGCACTGTGTCCGAGTGCAGTCACTGGGTCCAATTAATAGATATTAGGACGCTGTATCCAAGCGCAGTCAGTGGGACCAGTTACCGGTTATTAGGGCACTGTGTCCGAGCGTAGTCACTGTGAAGATACCGGATATTAGGTGCAGTGTGTCCGAGTGGTGCACTGGGACCAGTTACTGGATATTACCGCACTGCGTACGAGTGGCATCACTGAAGCCACTTACCGGATATTAGGGCACTGTGTCCGAGCGCCATCACTGGGACCATTTAGCGTTTATTAGGGAATTGTATCTGATTGCAGTCACTGTGACTGGTTACGGATATTAGGGCACTGTGTCCGAGCGACATCACTGGGGCCAGATACCGAATCTTGGACACTATATCCGAGCAACATCACAGGGGCCAGATACCGACTCTCAGGACACTGGGTCCGAGCACAGTCACTGGGACCAGATACCAGATATTAGGGCACTGTGTCAGAGTGCAGTCACTGGGAACAGTTACCAGATAGTAGGGCACTGTGTCCGAGTGCGGTTCCTGGGACCTGTTCCCGGATATTAGGGCACTGCGTCCAAGCAACGTTACTGAGACCAGTAACCAGATATTAGGACACTGTGTCCGAGCGCTGTCACTGGGACCAGTTACGGGATATTAGGGCACCGTGTCTGAGCACGGTCACTGGGACCAGTTAATGGATATTAGGGCACAGTGTCGGAGCAGCGTAACTGGGACCAGTTTACCGGCTATTAGTGCATTGTATCTAAGCACAGCCACTGGAGCCAGTTACCAGATATTAGGGTACCGTGTCCGAGCGCAGTCAGTTGGACCAGTAATCGGATATAAGGACACTGTGTCGGAGCACTGTCACTGGGACCAGTTACCGGATATTAGGGCACTGTGTCCGAGTGCAGTCACTGGGACCAATTAACGGATATTAGGGAACTGTGTCTGAGTGCAGTCACTGTGATCAGTTACCGGATATTAGGGCACTCTGCCGAGTGCCGTCAATGTGATCAGTTACTGGATATAAGGACACTGTGTCCGAGCGTTGTCACTGGGACCAGTTACCAGATATTAGGGCACTGTTTCCTTGCACTGTCACTGGAACCAGTTATTGGATATTAGGGCACTGTGTCCAAGCGCAGCCACTGGAGCTAATTGTGGGATAGTAAGGCACTGTGTCCAAGTGTAGTCACTGGGTCCAATTAATGAATATTAGGGCGCTGTGTCCGAGCGCAGTCAGTGGGACCAGTTACCGGTTATTAGGGCACTGTGTCTGAGCGTAGTAACTGGTAACAGATACCAGATATTAGATGCACTGTGTCCGAGTGCAGTCACTGGGACCAGTTACTGGATATTACCGCACTGCGTACGAGCGGCATCACTGGAGCCACTTACCGGATATTAGGGGACTGTGTCCGAGCGCCGTCACTGGGACCATTTAGCGGATATTAGGGAACTGTATCTGAGTGCAGTCACTGTGATCGGTTACCGGATATTTGGGCACTGTGTCCGAGCGACATCACTGGGGCCAGATACCGAATCTCGGACACTGTATCCGAGCAACATCACAGGGGCCAGATACCGAATCTCAGGACACTGGGTCCGAGCACAGTCACTGGGACCAGATACCAGATATTAGGGCACTGTGTCAGAGTGCAGTCACTGGGAACAGTTACCAGATAGTAGGGCACTGTGTCCGAGTGCGGTTCCTGGGACCTGTTCCCGGATATTAGGGCACTGCGTCCAAGCAACGTTACTGAGACCAGTAACCAGATATTATGACACTGTGTCCGAGCGCTGTCACTGGGACCAGTTACGGGATATTAGGGCACCGTGTCTGAGCACAGTCACTGGGACCAGTTAATGAATATTAGGGCACTGTGTCGGAGCAGCGTAACTGGGACCAGTTTACCGGCTATTAGTGCATTGTATCTAAGCACAGCCACTGGAGCCAGTTACCAGATATTAGGGTACCGTGTCCGAGCGCAGTCAGTTGGACCAGTAATCGGATATAAGGACACTGTGTCGGAGCACTGTCACTGGGACCAGTTACCGGATATTAGGGCACTGTGTCCGAGTGCAGTCACTGGGACCAATTAACGGATATTAGGGAACTGTGTCTGAGTGCAGTCACTGTGATCGGTTACCGGATATTAGGGCACTCTGCCGAGTGCCGTCAATGTGATCAGTTACTGGATATAAGGACACTGTGTCCGAGCGTTGTCCCTGGGACCAGTTACCAGATATTAGGGCACTGTTTCCTTGCACTGTCACTGGAACCAGTTATTGGATATTAGGGCACTGTGTCCAAGCGCAGCCACTGGAGCTAATTGTGGGATAGTAAGGCACTGTGTCCAAGTGTAGTCACTGGGTCCAATTAATGAATATTAGGGCGCTGTGTCCGAGCGCAGTCAGTGGGACCAGTTACCGGTTATTAGGGCACTGTGTCTGAGCGTAGTAACTGGTAACAGATACCAGATATTAGATGCACTGTGTCCGAGTGCAGTCACTGGGACCAGTTACTGGATATTACCGCACTGCGTACGAGTGGCATCACTGGAGCCACTTACCGGATATTAGGGGACTGTGTCCGAGCGCCGTCACTGGGACCATTTAGCGGATATTAGGGAACTGTATCTGAGTGCAGTCACTGTGATCGGTTACTGGATATTTGGGCACTGTGTCCGAGCGACATCACTGGGGCCAGATACCGAATCTCGGACACTGTATCCGAGCAACATCACAGGGGCCAGATACCGAATCTCAGGACACTGGGTCCGAGCACAGTCACTGGGACCAGATACCAGATATTAGGGCACTGTGTCAGAGTGCAGTCACTGGGAACAGTTACCAGATAGTAGGGCACTGTGTCCGAGTGCGGTTCCTGGGACCTGTTCCCGGATATTAGGGCACTGAGTCCAAGCAACGTTACTGAGACCAGTAACCAGATATTAGGACACTGTGTCCGAGCGCTGTCACTGGGACCAGTTACCGGATATTAGGGCACTGTGTCCGAGCCCAGTCAGTTGGACCAGTTACGGGATATTAGGGCACCGTGTCTGAGCATGGTCACTGGGACCAGTTGATGGATATTAGGGCACTGTGTCAGAGCAGCGTAACTGGAGCCAGGTACCAGATATTAGGGCACCGTGTCCGAGTGCAGTCACTGGGACCAATGATCGGATATTAGGACACTGTGTTGGAGCACTGTCACTGACACCAGTTACCGGACATTAGGGCACTCTGCCAAGTGCCGTCAATGTGATCAGTAACTGGATATTAGGGCAAGGTGTCCGAGCACCATCACTGGTGCTAGTTACCAGATATTAGGGCACTGTTTCCTTGCACCGTCACTGGAACCAGTTACCGGATATTAAGGCACTATGTCCGAGCGCAGCCACTGGAGCTAATTGTGGGATATTAAGGCACTGTGTCCGAGTGCAGTCACTGGGTCCAATTAATGGATGTTAGTGCACTGTGTCCGAGCGCAGTAACTGGGTCCAGTTGCCGGTTATTAGGGCACTGTGTCCGAGCGTAGTCACTGGGAACAGATACCGGATATTAGGTGCACTGTGTCCGAGTGCAGTCACTGGGACCAGTTACAGCAAAGTATGGCACTGTGTCCAAGCGCCCTCCCTGTACCAGTTCCAGGATATTGGGCACTGTGTCCAAGCACCGTCACTGCGACCAGTTACTGGAAAGTAGGGTACTATATCCAAGTGACGTCCCTGGACCAGTTCCAGGATATTAGGGCACTGTGTCCAAACGCAGTTACTGGGACCAGTTCCCGGATATTAGGGCACTGTGTCCAAGCGCAGTTACTGGGACCATTAACCAGATATTAGGACACTGTGTCCAAGCGCTGTTACTGGGACCAGTTAAGGGATACTAGGGCACTGTGTCTGAGCACTGTCACTAGGAGCATTTACTGGATATTAGGGCACTGTGTCTGAGCCCATTTTCTGGGAACAGTCACCGGATATTAGGGCACTGTGTACGTGCGAAGTCACTGGGATCAGTTACCAGATATTAGGGCACTGTGTCTGAGCGCCGTCACTAGGACCAGTTACCGGATATAAGGGCACCGTGTTTGAGCGCAGTCACTGGAGCCAGTTACCGGATATTAGTGCTCTGTGTGTGAACGCAATCACTGGAACCATTTACCGGATATTAGGGCACTGTGCCCAAGCGCCAGCACTGGGATCAGTTACCGGATATTAGGGCACTGTGCCTAAATGCCGTCAATGGTCCTAGTTACCAGATATTGCAGTACTCTTTATTTGCGTCATCAGTGGAACCAGTTACCAGATATTAGGTCACTGTGTCGGAGCACCGTCACCGGGATCCGATACCGGATATTAGGGTACTGTTTCCGAGCACAGTCAATGGGACCATTTACTGGATATTAGGGCATTGTGTCCGAGCGCTGTTACTGGGACCATTTACCAGATAATAGGGCATTGTGTCCGAGCGCTGTCACTGGAGCCAGTTACTGGATATTACGACACAGTTTCCGAGCGCCGCCACTGGGACCAGTTACCGTATGGTAGGGCAATGTGTCTGAGTGCCATCACTGGGCCAGTTTCCGGATATTAGGGAACTGTGTCCCACTGCAGTCACTGCGATCAGTTACCGGATATTAGTGTACTGTGTCCGAGTGCAGTCGCTGGGACCAGTTACAGGATATTAAGGCACTGTGTCCGAGTGCCGTCATTGGGGCCTGTTGCTGGATAGTAGGGCACAGTGTCAAGTGCCTTCACTGGGACCAGTTACCGGATATAAGGGCACCGTGTTTGAGCGCAGTCACTGGAGCCAGTTACCGGATATTAGTGCTCTGTGTGCGAGCGCAATCACTGGAACCAATTACCGGATATTATGGCACTGTGCCCAAGCGCCAGCACTGGGATCAGTTACCGGATATTAGGGCATTGTGCCTAAGCGCCATCAATGGTGCTAGTTACCAGATATTACAGTAGTCTTTATTTGTGTCGACAGTGGAACCAGTTACCGGATATTAGGTCACTGTGTCGGAGCGCCGTCACCGGGACCTGATGCCGGATATTAGGGTACTGTTTCTGAGCACAGTCAATGGGACCATTTACTGGATATTAGGGCATTGTGTCCGAGCGCTGTTACTGGGACCATTTACCAGATAATAGGGCATTGTGTCCGAGCGCTGTCACTGGAGCCAGTTACTGGATATTACGACACAGTTTCCGAGCGCCGCCACTGGGACCAGTTACCGTATGGTAGGGCAATGTGTCTGAGCGCCATCACTGGGCCAGTTACCGGATATTAGGAAACTGTGTCCCACTGCAGTCACTGCGATCAGTTACCGGATATTAGTGTGCTGTGTCCGAGTGCAGTCACTGGGACCAGTTACAGGATATTAAGGCACTGTGTCCGAGTGCCGTCATTGGGGCCTGTTGCTGGGTAGTAGGGCACAGTGTCAAGTGCCGTCACTGGGACCAGTTACCGGATATAAGGGCATTTTGTCCTTGCGCAGTCACCGGAGCCAGTTACCGGGCACTGTGACCGAGCGTGGTCACTGGGACCATTTACCAGATATTAGGGCACTGCGTCCAAGTGCCGTTGCTGGGACCATTTAGCGGATATTAGTGCTCTGTCTCTGAGCGCAGTCAGTGGAACCAGTTACCAGATAATAGTGCACTGTTCCCAAGCACCACCGCTGGGATAAGGTACCGGTTATTAGGGCACAGTGTCTGAGCACTGTCACTGGTGCGAGTTACCAGATATTATGGCACTGTTTCCTTGCACCGTCACTGGAACCAGTTACTGGATATTAGTCAATGGGACCATTTACCGGTTATTAGAGCACTGTGTCCGAGCGCCGTCACTGGGGCTAGTTACTGGATAATAGGGCACTGTGTCCGAAAGCTGTCACTGGGACCAATTACCGGATATTAGGGCATTGTGTCCGAGCACTGTCACTAGGAGCATTTACTGGATATTAGGGCACTGTGTCTAAGCGCCGTCACTAGGAACAGTCACCGGATATTAGGGCACTGTGTACGTGCGAAGTCACTGGGATCAGTTACCAGATATTAGGGCACTGCGTCTGAGCGCCGTCACTTTGACCAGTTACCGGATATAAGGGCACCGTGTTTGAGCGCAGTCACTGGAGCCAGTTACCGGATATTAGTGCTCTGTGTGCGAGCGCAATCATTGGAACCATTTACCGGATATTAGGGCACTGTGCCCAAGCGCCAGCACTGGGATCAGTTACCGGATATTAGGGCACTGTGCCTAAACGCCGTCAATGGTGCTAGTTACCAGATATTACAGTAGTCTTTATTTGCGTCGACAGTTGAACCAGTTACCGGATATTAGGTCACTGTGTCGGAGCGCCGTCACCGGGACCTGATGCCGGATATTAGGGTACTGTTTCCGAGCACAGTCAATGGGACCATTTACTGGATATTAGGGCATTGTGTCCGAGTGCTGTTACTGGGACCATTTACCAGATAATAGGGCATTGTGTCCGAGCGCTGTCACTGGAGCCAGTTACTGGATATTACGACACAGTTTCCGAGCGCCCCCACTGGGACCAGTTACCGTATGGTAGGGCAATGTGTCTGAGCGCCATCACTGGGCCAGTTACCGGATATTAGGGAACTGTGTCCCACTGCAGTCACTGCGATCAGTTACCGGATATTAGTGTGCTGTGTCCGAGTGCAGTCACTGGGACCAGTTACAGGATATTAAGGCACTGTGTCCAAGTGCCGTCACTGGGGCCCGTTGCTGGGTAGTAGGGCACAGTGTCAAGTGCCGTCACTGGGACCAGTTACCGGATATAAGGGCATTTTGTCCTTGCGCAGTCACCGGAGCCAGTTACCGGGCACTGTGACCGAGCGTGGTCACTGGGACCATTTACCAGATATTAGGGCACTGCGTCCAAGTGCCGTTGCTGGGACCATTTAGCGGATATTAGTGCTCTGTCTCTGAGCGCAGTCAGTGGAACCAGTTACCAGATAATAGTGCACTGTTCCCAAGCACCACCGCTGGGATAAGGTACCGGTTATTAGGGCACAGTGTCCGAGCACTGTCACTGGTGCGAGTTACCAGATATTATGGCACTGTTTCCTTGCACCGTCACTGGAACCAGTTACTGGATATTAGTCAATAGGACCATTTACCGGTTATTAGAGCACTGTGTCCGATCGCCGTCACTGGGGCTAGTTACCGGATAATAGGGCACTGTGTCCGAAAGCTGTCACTGGGACCAGTTACCGGATATTAGGGCACTATTTCCGAGCGCAGTCAATGGGACATTTTCCAGATATTAGGGCATTGTGTCCGAGCGCTGTTACTGGGACCATTTACCGGATATTTGGGCGCTGTGTCTGAGCCCATTTCCTGGGAAACGTTACCAGATATTAAAGTATCTCCGAAAACTGTGTCTGAGCGCTGTCACAGAGCCGTGTTACTGGAATTCAGGGCACTGAGTCTGAGCGCTGTCACGTAGCAATTTTACTGGATCACATGCTACTGTTAATGAGCACTGTCAAAGAGCAATGTTAATGGATTTCAGAACAGTGTGCCTGAGCGCTGTCACAGAGCAATTTTACTGAATCTCAGAACACTGCATCTGAACGCAGTCAAAGAGCAATGTTAATGTAGTTTAGAACACAGCGCGCTGCCACAGAGCATTGTTACTGGATCTCAGGTCACTGTGTCTGATTGGTTTCACAGAGCAATATTACTGGATCACAGGGCACTGTGTCTGAGCACTGTCACAGGGCAATGTTACTGGATCTCAGGGCACTGTGTCTGAGTGCCATCATAAAGCAATTTTTGTTATCTCAGGACACTGTGTCTGAGTGCTGTCAATAGAGCAATGTGCCTGGAAATCAGTGCGATGTCTCACCCAGAGCAATGTTACTGGATCACAAGTTATTGTGTCTGACTGATAGCATAGAGCAATTTTACTGTATCTCAGAACACTGTGTCTGTCTTTGGACACAGAGCAATGTTACTGGTTGTCAGGACACTGTGAATAAGCGATGTCACCAGGCAATGTTACTGGATGTCAGGGCACTGTGTCTGAGCGCTGTCACAGAGCAGTGTTACTTTATCTCAGGGCACTGAGTCTGAGCGCTGTCCCACAGCAATATTATGGTACCTCAGGGCCCTCTGTCGGAGTGCTGTCACAGAGCAAAATTACGGCATCTCAGGGCAATGTGTCGGAGCGCTGTCACAGAGCAATTTTTCAGTATATCAGGGCACTGTTTCTGAGCGCTGTCATGGAGCAATGTTAATGGATTTCAGGGCACTGTGTCCGAGTGCTGTCACAGACCAATGTGTCTGGATCTCAGGTCACTGTGTCTGAGCGCTGTCCCACAGCAATATTACAGTACCTCAGGGCCCTCTGTCAGAGCGCTATCACAGAGCAATTTTACTGAATCTCAGAACACTGTGAGCGCTGCCACAGAGCATTGTTACTGGATCTTAGGCCACTGTGTCTGATTGGTTTCACAGAACAATATTACTGGATCACAGGGCACTGTGTCTGAGCACTGTCACAGGGCAATGTTACTGGATCTCAGGGCACTGCGTATAAGCACTGTCACAGGACAATGTTACTGGATCTCAGGGCACTGTGTCTGAGCGCTGTCAATAGTGCAATGTGCCTGGAAATCAGTGCGATGTGCCTGATATCTCACACAGAGCAATGTTACTGGATCACAAGTTACTTTATCTGACTTTGGACACAGAGCAATGTTACTGGTTCTCAGGGCACTGTGACTAAGCGATGTCACCGGGCAATGTTACTGGATGTCAGGGCACTGTGTCTGAGCGCTGTGGCAGTGCAGTGTTACGGTATCTCAGGGCCTTCTGTCAGAGCGCTATCACAGAGCAAAATTACGGTATCTCAGGGCAATGTGTCTGAGCGCTGTCATGGAGCAATATTAATGGATTTCAGGGCACTGTGTCCAAGTGCTGTTACAGACCAATGTGTCTGGATCTCAGGTCACTGGTCTGAGCGCTGTCACACAGCAATGTTACTGGATCACTGAACACTGTGTCTGAGTGCTGTCACAGAGCAAAGTTTCTGTACCTCAGAACACAGTGTCTGAGCGCTGTCTCAGGGCTGTGTTGCAGGATCTCAGAGCACTGAGTCTGAGCGCTGCACAGAGCAATATGACTGGATCTCAGGGCCCTGTGTCTGAGCGCTGTCACAGAGCAATATTAATGTATCTCAGAACACTGTCTGAGCGCTGTCGCAGAGCAATATGACTGGATATCAGGGCACTGTGTCTGAGTGCTGTCACAGAGCAATGTTACTGTATCACAGAACAGTGTGTCTGAGTGCTGTCGCAGAGCCATGTTACTGGATCTCAGGGCACTGGGTCTGAACGCTGTCACAGAGAAATTTTACTGGATCACATGGTTATGTTTCTGAGCGCTGTCAAATGGACAAATTTACTGGATATCAGGGCACTTTGTTTGAGCACTGTGGCCGAGCAATTATACTGGATCTCAGAACACTGTATCTGAGCGCTATCACAGAACAATTTTACTGAATCTCAGAACATTTTGTCTGAGCGCTGTCACAGAGCAATGTTAATGGATTTCAGAACACTGTCTGAGCGCTGTCGCAGAGCCATGTTACTGGATCTCAGGGTACTGTGTCTGAGCGCTGTCACAGAGCAATTTTACTGGATCACATCGTACTGTTCCTGAGCACTGTCAAATGGGCAAATTTAATTGATCTCAGGACACTTTGAGCACTGTGGCAGAGTAATTTTAAAACAAAAACAGAATTACCTTGAAAAACTCAGCAGGTCTGGCATCATCGGTGGAGAAGAAAAGAGTTGATGTTTCGAGTTCTCATGACCCTTCAGCAGAACTGGGTGAATCCAAGGAGAGGGGTGAAATATAAGCTGGTTTAAGGTACGGCGGGGGGTGCTGGGGGGGTTCGGTGGGGGCAGAGAAGTGCAGCGGGTTGGTGAACGTAGGGACAAGTAAGCAATGATAGGAGCAGATAATCAAAAGATATCACAGACAAAAGAACAAAAGAACACAGAGGTGTTGAAGTTGGTGATATTATTTGAACGAATGTGCTAATTAAGAATGGATGGCAGGGCACTCAAGGTATAGCTCTAGTGGGGGTGGGGGGGCATAAAAGATTTAAAAATAATGGAAATAGGTGGGAAAAGAAAAATCTATATAAATTATTGGAAAAAACAAAAGGAAGGGGGAAGAAACAGAAAGGGGGTGGGGATGGAGGAGGGAAGTTCAAGATCTAAAGTTGTTGAATTCAATATTCAGTCCGGAAGGCTGTAAAGTGCCTAGTTGGAAGATGAGGTGTTGTTCCTCCAGTTTGCGTTGGGCTTCACTGGAACAATGCAGCAAGCCAAGGACAGACATGTGGGCAAGAGAGCAGGGTGGAGTGTTAAAATGGCAAGCGACAGGGAGGTTTGGGTCATTCTTGCAGACAGACCGCAGGTGTTCTGCAAAGCGGTCGCCCAGTTTACGTTTGATCTGTTCAATGTAGAGGAGACCGCATTGGGAGCAACGAATGCAGTAGACTAAGTTGGGGGAAATGCAAGTGAAATGCTGCTTCACTTGAAAGGAGTGTTTGGGCCCTTGGACGGTGAGGAGAGAGGAAGTGAAGGGGCAGGTGTTGCATCTTCTGCGTGGGCATGGGGAGGTGCCATAGATGGGGGTTGAGGAGTAGAGGGTGATGGAGGAGTGGACCAGGGTGTCCCGGAGGGAACGATCCCTATGGAATGCCGCCAGGGGGGTTAAAGGGAAGATGTGTTTGGTGGTGGCATCATGCTGGAGTTAGCGGAAATGGCTGATCTTTTGAATGCGGAGGCTGGTGGGGTGATAAGTGAGGACAAGGGGGACTCTATCATGTTTCTGGAAGGGAGGAGAAGGCTTGAGGGTGGATGCGTGGGAGATGGGCCGGACACGGTTGAGGGCCCTGTCAATGACCGTGGGTGGAAAACCTTGGTTAAGGAAGAAGGAGGACATGTCAGAGGAACTGTTTTTGAAGGTAGCATCATCGGAACAGATGCGACGGAGGCGAAGGAACTGAGAGAATGGGATGGAGTCCTTACAGGAAGTAGGATGTGAGGAGCTGTAGTCGAGGTAGCTGTGGGAGTCGGTAGGCTTGTAATGGATATTGGTGGACAGTCTATCACCAGAGATTGAGACAGAGAGGTCAAGGAAGGGAAGGAAAGTGTCAGAGATGGACCACGTAAAAATGATGGAGGGATGGAGATTGTAAGCAAAATTAATACATTTTTCCAAGTCCCGACAAGAGCATGAAGCAGCACCAAAGTAATCATCGATGTACCGGAGAAAAAGTTGTGGGAGGGGGCCAGAGTAGGACTGGAACAAGGAATGTTCCACACACCCCATAAAGAGACAGGCATAGCTGGGGCCCATGCGGGTACCCATAGCCACACCTTTTATTTGGAGGAAGTGAGAGGAGTTGAAGGAGAAATTGTTCAGTGTGAGAACAAATTCAGCCAAACGGAGGAGAGTAGTGGTGGATGGGGATTGTTTGGGCCTCTGTTCAAGGAAGAAGCTAAGGGCCCTCAGACCATCCTGGTGGGGGATGGAGGTGTAGAGGGATTGGACGTCCAGCGTAATTTTACTGGATCTCAGGGCACTGTGTCTCAGCACTGTCACAGATCAGTGAGACTGGATCTAAGGGCACTGTGTCTGAGCGCTATCACAGAGCAATTTTACTGAATCTCAGAACACTGCGTCTGAGCGCTGTCACAGAGCAATGTTCATGGATTTCAGAGCACTGTGTCTCAGCGCTGTCACAGAACAATTTCACTGAATCTCAGAACACTATGTCTGATTGGTTTCACAGAGCAATATTACTGGATCACAGGGCACTGCGTATAAGCACTGTCACAGGGCAATGCTACTGGATCTCAGGGCACTGTGTCTGAGTGCTGTCACAAAGTAATTTTTTGTTATCTCAGGGCACTGTGTCTGAGCGCTGTCAATAGAGCAGTGTGCCTGGAAATCAGTGCGATGTGCCTGATGTCTCACACAGAGCAAGGTTACTGGATCACAAGTTACTGTGAATGACTGATAGCATAGAGCAATTTTACTGTATCTCAGAACACTGTGTCTGACTTTGGACACAGAGCAATGTTACTGGTTCTCAGGGCACTGTGACTAAGCGATGACACCGGGCAATGTTACTGTATCTCAGGGCACTGTGTCTGAGCGCTGTCACAGAGCAGTGTTACTGTATCTCAGGACACTGTTTGTGAGCGATGTCACAGAGCAGTGCTACTTTACCTCAGGGCACTATGTCTGAGCACTGTCTCACAGCAATAATACGGTACCTCAGGGCCCTCTGTCAGAGCGCAGTCACAGAGCAACATTACGGTATCTCAGGGCACTGTGTCAGAGCGCTGTCACAAAGCAATGTTACTGGATCTCGGGGCACAGTGTCTGAGCGCTGTCACAGAGCAGAGTTACTGTATATCAGGGCACTGCGTCTGAGTGCAGTCACAGAGCAATATTACAGTATCTCGGCACTGTGTCAGAGCGCTGTCACAAAGCAATGTTACTGGATCTCGGGGCACAGTGTTTGAGTGCTGTCACAGAGCAGAGTTACTGTATATCAGGGCACTGTGTCTGAGCGCTGTCACAGAGCAATATTACAGTATCTCAGGGCAATCTGTCTGAGCGCAGTCACAGAGAAATTTTTTAGTATTTCAGGGCACTGTCTCTAAGCGCTGTCATGGAGTAATTTTAATGGATTTCAGGACACTGTGTCCGAGCGCTATCACAGAGCAATGTGACTGGATCTCAGGGCACTGTGTCTGAGCGCTGTCACACAGCAATGTTAATGGACTTCAGGACACTGTGTCAGAGCGCTGTCACAGAGCAGATTTATTGTATATCAGGGCACTGTGTCTGATTAGTGTCACAGAGCAGTGTTACTGCATCTCATGGCTCTGTGTCTGAGCGCTGTCACAGAGCAGTGTTAATGTATCTCAGGGCACGGTGTGTGAGTGCGGTCCCAGAGCAATATTACGGTATCTCAGGGCCCTCTCTCTGAGCGCTGTCACAGAGCAATATTACAGTATCTGAGGGCAATCTGTCTGAGCGCTGTCACATGGAAATTTTTTAGTATCTCAGGGCACCATTTCTAAGCGCTGCCATGGAGTAATGTTAATGAATTTCAGGGCACAGTGTCCGAGCGCTGTCACAGAGCCGTGTTACTTTATGACAGGGCACTGTGTCTGAGTGCGGTCCCAGAGCAATATTACGGTATCTCAGGGCTCTCTCTCTGAGCGCTGTCACAGAGTAATATTACGGTATCTCAGAGCAATCTGTCTGAGCGCTGTCACATGGAAATTTTTTAGTATCTCAGGGCACCATTTCTAAGCGCTGCCATGGAGTAATGTTAATGAATTTCAGGGCACAGTGTCCGAGCGCTATCACAGAGCAATGTGACTGGATCTCAGGGCACTGTGTCTGAGTGCTGTCACTCAGCAATGTTACTGGATTTCAGGGCACTGTGTCTGAGTGCTGTTATAGTGCAATGATACTGAATTTCAGGGTACTCTGTCTGAGTGCGCTCACAGAGCAATGTTACTGTATCTCAGAACGTTGTGTCTGAGGCTGTCTCAGAGCCGTGTTACTGGATCTCAGGGCACTGTGTCTGGGCGCTGACACAGGGCAATATGACTGGATCTCAGGGCATTGTGTCTGAGCACTGTCACACAGCAATATTAATGGATTTCAGGGCACTGTGTCTGATTGGTGTCACAGAGCAGTGTTACTGTATCTCATGGCACTGTGTCTGAGCGCTGTCACAGAGAAATTTTTTAGTATCTCAGGGCACTGTCTCTAAGCGCTGTCATGGAGTAATTTTAATGGATTTCAGGGCACTGTGTCCAAGCGCTATCACAGAGCAATGTGACTGGATCTCAGGGCACTGTGTCTGAGTGCTGTCACACAGCAATGTTAATGGACTTCAGGGCACTGTGCCTGAGCGCTGTCACAGAGCAATGTTACTGGATCTCAGGGCACTGTGTCTGAGCGCTGTCACAGAGCAGCGTTACTGTATATCAGGGCACTGCGTCTGAGTGCAGTCACAGAGCAGAGTTACTGTATATCAGGGCACTGTGTCTGATTGGTGTCACAGAGCAGAGTTACTGTATATCAGGGCACTGTGTCTGATTGGTGTCACAGAGTAGTGCTACTGTATCTCATGACTCTGTGTCTGAGCGCTGTCACAGAGCAGTGTTAATGTATCTCAGGGCACTGTGTCTGAGTACGGTCCCTGAGCAATATTACGGTATCTCAGGGCCCTCTCTCTGAGCGCTGTCACTGAGTAATATTACGGTATCTCAGAGCAATCTGTCTGAGCGCTGTCACATGGAAATTTTTTAGTATCTCAGGGCACCATTTCTAAGCGCTGCCATGGAGTAATGTTAATGAATTTCAGGGCACAGTGTCCGAGCGCTACCACAGAGCAATGTGACTGGATCTCAGGGCACTGTGTCTGAGCGCTGTCACTCAGCAATGTTACTGGATTTCAGGGCACTGTGTCTGAGCGCTGTTATAGTGCAATGATACTGAATTTCAGGGTACTCTGTCTGAGTGCGCTCACAGAGCAATGTTACTGTATCTCAGAACGTTGTGTCTGAGGCTGTCTCAGAGCCGTGTTACTGGATCTCAGGGCACTGTGTCTGGGCGCTGACACAGGGCAATATGACTGGATCTCAGGGCATTGTGTCTGAGCACTGTCACACAGCAATATTAATGGATTTCAGGGCACTGTGTCTGATTGGTGTCACAGAGCAGTGTTACTGTATCTCATGGCACTGTGTCTGAGCGCTGTCACAGAGAAATTTTTTAGTATCTCAGGGCACTGTCTCTAAGCACTGTCATGGAGTAATTTTAATGGATTTCAGGGCACTGTGTCCAAGCGCTATCACAGAGCAATGTGACTGGATCTCAGGGCACTGTGTCTGAGTGCTGTCACACAGCAACGTTAATGGACTTCAGGGCACTGTGCCTGAGTGCTGTCACAGAGCAATGTTACTGGATCTCAGGGCACTGTGTCTGAGCGCTGTCACAGAGCAGCGTTACTGTATATCAGGGCACTGCGTCTGAGTGCAGTCACAGAGCAGAGTTACTGTATATCAGGGCACTGTGTCTGCTTGGTGTCACAGAGCAGAGTTACTGTATATCAGGGCACTGTGTCTGATTGGTGTCACAGAGTAGTGCTACTGTATCTCATGACTCTGTGTCTGAGCGCTGTCACAGAGCAGTGTTAATGTATCTCAGGGCACTGTGTCTGAGTATGGTCCCTGAGCAATATTACGGTATCTCAGGGCCCTCTCTCTGAGCGCTGTCACAGAGTAATATTACGGTATCTCAGAGCAATCTGTCTGAGCGCTGTCACATGGAAATTTTTTAGTATCTCAGGGCACCATTTCTAAGCGCTGCCATGGAGTAATGTTAATGAATTTCAGGGCACAGTGTCCGAGCGCTATCACAGAGCAATGTGACTGGATCTCAGGGCACTGTGTCTGAGCGCTGTCACTCAGCAATGTTACTGGATTTCAGGGCACTGTGTCTGAGCGCTGTTATAGTGCAATGATACTGAATTTCAGGGTACTCTGTCTGAGTGCGCTCACAGAGCAATGTTACTGTATTTCAGAACGTTGTGTCTGAGGCTGTCTCAGAGCCGTGTTACTGGATCTCAGGGCACTGTGTCTGGGCGCTGACACAGGGCAATATGACTGGATCTCAGGGCATTGTGTCTGAGCACTGTCACACAGCAATATTAATGGATTTCAGGGCACTGTGTCTGATTGGTGTCACAGAGCAGTGTTACTGTATCTCATGGCACTGTGTCTGAGCGCTGTCACAGAGAAATTTTTTAGTATCTCAGGGGACTGTCTCTAAGCGCTGTCATGGAGTAATTTTAATGGATTTCAGGGCACTGTGTCCAAGCGCTATCACAGAGCAATGTGACTGGATCTCAGGGCACTGTGTCTGAGTGCTGTCACACAGCAATGTTAATGGACTTCAGGGCACTGTGCCTGAGCGCTGTCACAGAGCAATGTTACTGGATCTCAGGGCACTGTGTCTGAGCGCTGTCACAGAGCAGAGTTACTGTATATCAGGGCACTGTGTCTGATTGGTGTCACAGAGTAGTGCTACTGTATCTCATGGCTCTGTGTCTGAGCGCTGTCACAGAGCAGTGTTAATGTATCTCAGGGCACTGTGTCTGAGTATGGTCCCTGAGCAATATTACGGTATCTCAGGGCCCTCTTTCTGATCGCTGTCACAGAGCAATATTACAGTATCTCAGGGCAATCTGTCTGAGCGCTATCACAGGGAAATTTTTTAGTATCTCAGGGCACCGTTTCTAAGCGCTGTCTTGGAGTAATGTTAATGAATTTCAGGGCACAGAGTCCGAGCGCTATCACAGAGCATTGTGACTGGATCTCAGGGCACTGTGTCTGAGCGCTGTCACACAGCAATGTTCATGGATTTCAGGGCACTGTGTCTGAGCGCTGTCACACAGCAATGTTAATGGATTTCAGGGCACTGTTTCTGAGCGCTGTCACAGAGCAGTGTTAATGTATCTCAGGTCACTGTGTCTTAACGCTGTTATAGTGCAATGATACTGAATTTCAGGGTACTCTGTCTGAGTGCGGTCACAGAGCATGTTACTGTATCTCAGAACACTGTGTCTGAGGCTGTCTCAGAGCCATGTTACGGGATCTCAGGACACTGTGTCTGGGCGCTGACACAGAGCAATATGACTGGATCTCAGGGCATTGTGTCTGAGCGCTGTCACACAGCAATGTTACTGGATCACTGAACACTGTGTCTGAGCACCGTCAGACAGCAAAGTTAATGGATTTCAGGGCACTGTGTCTGAGAGCTGTCACAGAGCAATGCCACTGGATCTTAGGATACCGTGTCTGAGTGCTGTTGCAGTACAATGATACTGAATCTCAGGGTACTGTGTCTGAGCGCTGTCACACAGCAACGATTCAGTATCTCAGAACACTGTGTCTGAGCGCTGTGTCAGAACCGTGTTACAGGATCTCAGAGCACTGAGTCTGAGTGCTGTGTCAGAACCGTGTTACAGGATCTCAGAGCACTGAGTCTGAGCGCTGACTGAGTGCAATATGACTGGATCTCAGGGCCCTGTGTCTGAGTGTTGTTACAGAGCAATATTATGGTATCTCAGGGCAATCAGTCTATGCGCTGTCACAGAGCAATATTTTGGAATCTCAGGGCAAAGGGTCTGACCGCTGTCACAGAGCAAGGTTAATGTATCTCAGAACACTCAGCGCTTTCGCGGAGCCATGTTACTGGATCTCAGGGTACTGGGTCTGAACGCTGTCAGAGAGAAATTTTACTGGAGCACATGGTAATGTTTCTGAGCGCGTCAAATTGTCAAATAGACAAACTTACTGGATCTCAGGGCACTTTGTTTGAGCGTTGTGGCAGAGCAATTATACTGGATCTCAGGGCACTGTGTCTCAGCAGTGTCACAGAACAATGAGACTGGATCACAGAACACTGTGTCTTAGCGCTGTCACAGAGCCATGTTACTGGATTTCAGGGCACTTTGTTTGAGCATTGTGGCAGAGCAATTATACTGGATCTCAGGGCACTGTGTCTCAGCACTGTCACAGAACAATGAGACTGAATCTCAGAACACTGTGTCTGAGCGCTATCTCAGAGCAATTTTACTGAATCTCAGAACACTTTATCTGAGCAATGTCACAGAGCAATGTTAATGGATTTCAGAACACTGTGTCTAAGCCCTGCTGCAGAGCCATGTTACTGGATCTCAGCGCACTGATTCTGAGCGCTGTCACAGAGCAATTTTACTGGATCACATGGTACTGTTCCTGAGCGCTGTCAAATGGGCACATTTACTGGATATCAGGATAATTTGTCTGAGCGCTATCACAGAGCAATTTTACTGAATCTCAGAACACTGTGTCTGAGCGCTGTCACCGAGTAAAATTACGGTATCTCAGGGCAATGTGTCTGAGCACTGTCACAGAGCAATATTACTGTATCTCAGTGCACTGTGTCCGAGCGCTGTTACAGAGCAAAATTACGGTATCTCAGGGCAATATGTCTGAGCGCTGTCACAGAGCAATTCTTCAGTATATCAGGGCACTGTTTCTGAGTGCTGTCACAGACCAATGTGTCTGGATCTCAGGTAACTGCGTCTGAGCGCTGTCACAAAGCCATGTTACTGGATCACTGAACACTGTGTCTGAGCACTGTCACACAGTAATGTTAATGGATTTCAGGGCACTGTATCTGAGCGCTGTCACAGAGCAATGTCACTGGATCTCAGGACACTGTGTTGGAGCGCTGTCGCAGAGCCCTGTTACTGGATCTCAGGGCACTGATTCTGAGTGCTGTCACAGAGCAATTTTACTAGATCTCATGGTACTGTTTCTGAGCGCTGTAAAATGGGCAAATTTACTGGATGTCAGGATATTTTGTTTGAGCGCTGTGACAGAGCAATATACCACATCTCAGGGCACTGTGTCTCAACACTGTCACAGAGCAATGAGACTGGATATAAGGGCACTGTGTCTGAGATCTATCACAGTGCAATTTTACAGAATCTCAGAACACTGTGTCAGAGAGCTGTCACAGAGCAATGTAAATGGATTTCAGAGCTCTGTGTCTGAGTGCTGTCACAGAGCAATATTACTGAATCTCAGAACACTGTCTGAGCGCTGTCACAGAGCAATGTTTATGGATTTCATAGCACAGCGTCTGATTGCTGTCACAGAGCAATGTGACTGGATCTGATGTCACTGTTTCTGATTGGTGTCACAGGGCAAATTTACTGGATCACAGGTCACGGTGTCTGATTGGTTTCACAAAGCAATATTACTGGATTTCAGGGCACTGAGTATAAGCGCTGTCTCAGGGCAATGTGACTGGATCTCAGGGCACTGTGTCTGAGTGCTGTCACAGGGCAATATTACTGCATCTCAGGACACTGTGCATAAGCGCTGTCACAGGGCAATGTTACTGTATCTCAGGGCACTGTGTCTGAGTGCGGTCCCAGAACAATATTACGGTATCTCAGGGCCCTCTGTCTGAACGCTGTCACAGAGCAATGTTACTGTATCTCATGGCACTGAGTCTGATACACTGTTTTAATGTATCTCAGGGCACTGTGTCTGAGTGCGGTCCCAGAACAATATTACGGTATCTCAGGGCCCTCTGTCTGAACGCTGTCACAGAGAAATATTACAGTATCTCAGGGCACTGTGTCTGAGTGTGGTCCCAGAGCAATATTACGGTATCTCAGGGCCCTCTGTCTGAACGCTGTCACAGAGAAATATTACAGTATCTCAGGGCAATCTGTCTGAGCGCTGTCAGAGAGGAATTTTTTAGTATCTCAGGGCACTGTCTCTAAGCGCTGTCATGGTGTAATTTAAATGGATTTCAGGGCACTGTGTCTGAGCGCTATCACAGAGCAATGTGACTGGATTTCAGGGCACTGTGTCTGATCGCTGTCACAGAGCAATGTTACTGGATCTCAGGGCTCTGTTTTAGTGCTGGTACAGTGCAGTGATACTGAATCTCAGGGTACTGTTTCTGAGCGCTGTCACAGAGCAATGTTACTGGATCTCAGGGCACTGGCTTGAGCGATGTCTCAGAGGCGTGTTTCTGGATCTTAGGGCACTGAGTCTGAGAGCTGACACAGAGCAATTTCACTGTATCTCAGAACACTGTGTGTGAGAGTTGTCAAAGGGCAATGTTACTGGATTTCAGTCAGGATACTTTGTTTGAGGGCTGTGGCAGAGCAGTTTACTGGATCTCTGGGCACTGTATCTCAGCACTGTCACAGAGAAATGAGACTGGATCTAAGGGCACTGTGTCAGAGCGCTATCACAGAGCAAAGTTAATGGATTTCAGAGCACTATGTCTCAGTGCTGTCACAGAACAATTTCACTGAATCTCAGAACACTGTGTCTGAGAGTTGTCAAAGGGCAATGTTAATGGATTTCAGTGCACTGTGTCTCTGTGCAGTCACAGAGCAATTTCACTGAATCTCAGAACACTATGTCTGAGCTCTGCCACAGGGCCATCTTATTGATTCTCAGAGCACTTTGTCTGAGTGCTGTCAAAGGGCAATGTTACTGGATCACAGGTCACGGTGTCTGATTGGTTTCACAAAGCAATATTACTGGATTTCAGGGCACTGTGTATAAGCACTGTCACAGGGCAATGTTACTGGATCACAAGTTACTGTGTCTGACTGATAGCACAGAGGAATTTTGCAGGATCTCAGAACACTGTGTCTGACCTTGGACACAGAGCAAATAGGGATTGTTACCAGGCAATGTTACTGGATGTCAGGGCACTGTGTCTGAGCACTGTCACAGTGCAGTGTTACTTTATCTCAGGGCACTGTGTCTGAGCGCTGTCACACAGCAATGTTACTGCATCTCAGAACACTGTGTCTGAGCACTGTCACACAGCAATGTTAATACAAATCAGGGCACTGTGTCTGAGCGCTGTCACAGAGCAATGTCACTGGATCTGAGGGCACTGTGTCTGAGTGCTGTTACAGTGCATTGATACTGAATCTCAGGGTACTGTGTCTGAGAACTGTCACAGAGTAACGTTACTGTATCTCAGAACACTGTGTCTGAGCGCAGACTCAGAGCTATATTACTGGATCTCAGGACACTGTGTCTAAGCCCTGCTGCAGAGCCATGTTACTGGATCTCAGCGCACTGATTCTGAGCGCTGTCACAGAGCAATTTTACTGGATCACATGGTACTGTTCCTGAGCGCTGTCAAATGGGCACATTTACTGGATATCAGGATAATTTGTCTGAGCGCTATCACAGAGCAATTTTACTGAATCTCAGAACACTGTGTCTGAGCGCTGTCACCGAGTAAAATTACGGTATCTCAGGGCAATGTGTCTGAGCATTGTCACAGAGCAATATTACTGTATCTCAGTGCACTGTGTCCGAGCGCTGTTACAGAGCAAAATTACGGTATCTCAGGGCAATATGTCTGAGCGCTGTCACAGAGCAATTCTTCAGTATATCAGGGCACTGTTTCTGAGTGCTGTCACAGACCAATGTGTCTGGATCTCAGGTAACTGCGTCTGAGCGCTGTCACAAAGCCATGTTACTGGATCACTGAACACTGTGTCTGAGCACTGTCACACAGTAATGTTAATGGATTTCAGGGCACTGTATCTGAGCGCTGTCACAGAGCAATGTCACTGGATCTCAGGACACTGTGTCGGAGCGCTGTCGCAGAGCCCTGTTACTGGATCTCAGGGCACTGATTCTGAGTGCTGTCACAGAGCAATTTTACTAGATCTCATGGTACTGTTTCTGAGCGCTGTAAAATGGGCAAATTTATTGGATGTCAGGATATTTTGTTTGAGCGCTGTGACAGAGCAATATTACTGAATCTCAGAACACTGTCTGAGCGCTATCACAGAGCAATGTTTATGGATTTCATAGCACAGCGTCTGAGTGCTGTCACAGAGCAATGTGACTGGATCTGATGTCACTGTTTCTGATTGGTGTCACAGGACAAATCTACTGGATCTCAGGGCACTGTGTCTGAGCGCTGTCACAGAGCAATGTTACTGGATCTCAGGGCACTGTGTCTGAGTGCTGTCACAGGGCAATGTTACTGGATCTCAGGGCACTGTGTCTGAGTGCTGTCATAGGGCAATATTACTGGATCTCAGGACACTGTGTCTGAGTGCGGTCCCAGAACAAAATTACGGTATCTCAGGGCCCTCTGTCTGAACGCTGTCACAGAGCAATGTTACTGTATCTCATGGCACTGAGTCTGATACACTGTTTTAATGTATCTCAGGGCACTGTGTCTGAATGCGGTCCCAGAACAATATTACGGTATCTCAGGGCCCTCTGTCTGAACGCTGTCACAGAGAAATATTACAGTATCTCAGGGCACTGTGTCTGAGTGTGGTCCCAGAACAATATTACGGTATCTCAGGGCCCTCTGTCTGAACGCTGTCACAGAGAAATATTACAGTATCTCAGGGCAATCTGTCTGAGCGCTGTCAGAGAGGTATTTTTTAGTATCTCAGGGCACTGTCTCTAAGCGCTGTCATGGTGTAATTTAAATGGATTTCAGGGCACTGTGTCCGAGCGCTATCACAGAGCAATGTGACTGGATTTCAGGGCACTGTGTCTGATCGCTGTCACAGAGCAATGTTACTGGATCTCAGGGCTCTGTCTTAGCGCTGGTACAGTGCAGTGATACTGAATCTCAGGGTACTGTTTCTGAGCGCTGTTACAGTGCAATGATACTGAATCTCAGAGTACTGTTCTGAGCGCTGTCACAGAGCAATGTTTCTGTATCTCAGAACACTGGCTTGAGCGATGTCTCAGAGGCATGTTTCTGTATCTTAGGGCACTGTGTCTGAGCGCTGTCACAGAGCAATGTTACTGGATCTGAGGGCACTGTGTCTGAGTGCTGTCACAGGGCAATGTTACTGGATCTCAGGGCACTGTGTCTGAGTGCTGTCACAGGGCAATATTACTGCATCTCAGGAAACTGTGCATAAGCGCTGTCACAGAGCTATATTACTGGATCTCACGACACTGTGTCTGAGTGCTGACACAGAGCAATGTTAATGTATCACAGAACACTGTGTCTGAGCACTGTCAAACAGCAATGTTAATACATATCAGGGCACTGTGTCTGAGCGCTGTCACAGAGCAACGTCACTGGATCTGAGGGCACCGTGTCTGAGTGCTGTTACAGTGCATTGATACTGAATCTCAGGGTACTGTGTCTGAGCACTGTCACAGAGTAATGTTACTGTATCTCAGAACACTGTGTCTGAGCGCAGACTCAGAGCTATATTACTGGATCTCAGGACACTGTGTCTGAGTGCTGACACAGAGCAATGTTAATGTATCACAGAACAGTGTGTCTGAGCGCTGTCGCAGCGCCATGTTACTGGATCTCAGGGTACTGGGTCTGAACGCTGTCACAGAGAAATTTTACTGGATCACATGACAATGTTTCTGAGCGCTGTCAAATGGGAAAACTTACTGGATCTCAGGGCACTTTGTTTGAGCGTTGTGGCAGAGCAATTATACTGGATCTCAGGCACTGTGTTTCAGCACTGTCACAGAACAATGAGACTGGATCTCAGAACACTGTGTCTGAGCGCTACCACATAACAATTTTACTGGATCTCATGGTACTGTTTCTGAGCGCTGTCAAATGGGCAAATTTATTGGATGTCAGGATACTTTGAGGGCTGTGGCAGAGCAGTTTACTGGTTCTCTGGGCACTTTGTCTCAGCACTGTCACAGAGAAATGAGATTGGATCTAAGGGCACTTTGTGTGAGTGCTATCACAGAGCAATTTTACTGAATCTCAGAACACTGTGTCTGAGAGCTGTCACAGGGCCATCTTAATGTATCTCAGAACACTGTGTCTGTGCACTGTCACAGAGCAATGTTAATGGATTTTAGAGCTCTGTGTCTGAGTGCTGTCACAGAGCAATATTACTGAATCTCAGAACACTGTGTCTGAGCGCTGCCACAGAGCAATGTTTATGGATTTTATAGCACTGTGTCTGAGTGCTGTCACAGAGTAATGTGACTGGATCTGATTTCACTGTGTCTGATTGGTGTCACAGAGCAATATTACTGGATCTCAGGGCCCTGTGCCAGAGTGCTTTCACAGAGCAATTTTACTGGATCTCAGGGCACTGTGTCAGACTGCTGTCACAGGGCAATGTTACTGAATCACAGGGCACTGTGCATAAGCGCTGTCACAGGGCAATGTTACTGTATCTCAGGGTACTGTGTCTGAGCGCTGTCACAGAGCAATTTTTCGTTATCTCAAGGCACTGTGTCTGAGCGCTGTCACAGAGCAGTGTTACTGTATCTCATGGCACTGTGTCTGAGTGCTGTTACAGAGCAGTGTTACTGTATCTCAGGGCACTGTGTCTGAGTGCAGTCCCAGAGCAATATTATGCTATTTCAGAGCCCTCTCACTGAGCGCTGTCACTGAGCAATATTACAGTATCTCAAGGCAATCTGTGTGAGTGATGTCACAGAGCAATTTTTCGTTATCTCAGGGCACTGTGTCTGAGCGCTGTCAATAGAGCAATATGCCTGGAAATCAGTGCGATGTTTCTGATGCCTTTCACTAAGCAATGTTACTGGATCAGAAGTTACTGTGTCTTAGTGATAGCACAGAGCAATTTTGCTGTATCTCAGAACACTGTGTCTGACCTTGGACACAGAGCAATGTTACTGGTTGTCAGGACACTGTGAATAAGAGATGTCACCAGGCAATGTTACTGGATGTCAGGGCACTGTGTTTCGGCGCTGTCACAGAGCAGTGTTACTGTACCTCAGGGCACTGTGTCTGAGCGCTGTCACACAGCAATGTTACTGGATCTCAGAACGCTGTGTCTGAGCACTGTCACACAGCGATGTTAATGGATTTCAGGGCACTGTGTCTGAGCGCTGTCACAGGGCAATGTCATTGGATCTGAGGGCACCGTGTCTAAGCGCTTTTACAGGGCATTGATACTGAATCTCAGGGTACTGTGTCTGAGCGCTGTCACAGAGCAATGTTAATGGATTTCAGAGCTCAGTGTCTGTGAGCTGTTACAGTGCAATATTACTGAATCTCAGGGCACTGTGCATAAGCGCTGTCACAGGTCAATGTTACTGTATCTCAAGGTACTGTGTGAGCGCTGTCACAGAGCAATTTTTCGTTATCTCAGGGCACTGTGTCTGAGCGCTGCCAATAGAGCAATATGCCTGGAAATCAGTGCGATGTTTCTAATGCCTTTCACTGAGCAATGTTACTGTGTCTGAGTGATAGCACAGAGCAATTTTACTGTATCTCAGAACATTGTGTCTGACCTTGGACACAGAACAGTGTTATTGCTTATCAGAGCACTGTGTCTGTGTGCTGTCACAGAGCAGAGTTACTGTTTGTCAGGGCACTGTGTCTGAGCGCTGTCACAGAGCAGAGTTACTGTTTGTCAGGGCACTGTGTCTGAGCGCTGTCACAGAGCAGTGTTACTGTATCTAATGGCACTGTGTCTGAGCGCTGTCACAGAGCAGGTTACTGTATCTCAGGGCACTGTGTCTGAGTGCAGTCCCAGGGCAATATTATACTATTTCAGTGCCCTCTTTCTGAGCTCTGTCACTGAGCAATATTACAGTATCTCAAGGCAATCTGTGTGAGTGATGTCACAGAGAAATTTTTTAGTTTCTCAGGGCACTGTCTCTAAGCACTGTCATGCAGTAATTTTAATGGATTTCAGGGCACTGTGTCCGAGCGCTATCACAGAGCAAAGTGTCTGGATCTCAGGGCACTGTGTCTGAGCGCTCACGCAGAGCAATTTTACTGAATCTCAGAACACTGAGTCTGAGTGCTGTCAAGGAGCAATGTTAATGGATTTCAGAGGAATTTGTCTCACTGCTGTCACAGAGCAATTTCTCTGAATCTCAGAACACTGAGTCTGAGTGCTGCCACAGGGCCATCTTCCTGGATCTCAGAGCAATTTGTCTGAGTGCTGTCAAAGGGCAATGTTACTGGATCTCAGGGCACTGTGCATAAGCGCTGTCACAGGGCAATGTTACTGTATCTTAGAGTAATGTGTCTGAGCGCAGTCACAGTGCAATTTTTCGTTATCTCAGGGCACTGTGTCTGAGCGCAGTCAATAGAGCAATGTGCCTGGAAATCATTGCGATATTTCTGATGCCTCGCACTGAGCAATGCAACTGGATCACAAGTTACTGTGTCTGAGTTATAGCATAGAGCAATTTTACTGTATCTCAGAACACAATGTCTGACCTTGGACACAGAGCAATGTTACTGCTCTTCAGGGCACTGTGTCTGAGCGCTGTCGCAGAGCAGTGTTACTGTTTGTCAGGGCACTGTGTCTGAGCACTGTCACAGAGCAGTGTTAGTGTATCTCATGGCTCTGTTTTTGAGTGCTGTCAAAGAGCAGTATTACTGTATCTCAGGGTGCTGTGTCTGAGCGCTGTTATAGTACAATGATACTGAATCTCAGGGTGCTGTTTCTGAGCGCTCTCACAGAGCAATGTTTCTATATGTCAGAACACTGTGTCTGAGCGCTGTCTTAGAGGCGTGTTTCTGGATCTCAGGGCACTGAGTCTGAGCGCTGACACAGAGCAATTTTACTGAATCTCAGAACACTGAGTCTGAGTGTTGTCAAAGAGCAATGTTAATGGATTTCAGAGCACTGTGTCTGAACGCTGCCACAGGGCCATCATACTGGATCTCAGAGCAATTTGTCTGAGTGCTGTCAAAGGGCAATGTTACTGGATCTCAGGGCACTGTGTCTGAGAGCTGTCACAAAGGAATTTTTTGTTATCTCAGGGCACTCTGTCTGAGCGTTGTCAGTAGAGCAATGTGCCTGGAAATCAGTGCGATGTGCCTGATGTCTCACCCAGAAAAATGTTACTGGATCACAAGTTATTGTGTCTGACTGATAGCATAGAGCAATTTTGCTGTATCTCAGAACACTGTGTCTGACCTTGGACACAGAGCAATATTACTGTTTGTCAGGACACTGTGAATAAGAGATGTCACCAGGCAATGTTACTGGATGTCAGGGCACTGTGTTTCGGCGCTGTCACAGAGCAGTGTTACTGTATCTCAGGGCACTGTGTCTGAGCGCTGTCACACAGCAATGTTACTGGATCTCAGAACACTGTGTCTGAGCACTGTCACACAGCGATGTTAATGGATTTCAGGGCACTGTGTCTGAGCACTGTCATAGAGCAATGTCATTGGATCTGAGGGCACCGTGTCTAAGCGCTTTTACAGGGCATTGATACTGAATCTCAGGATACTGTGTCTGAGCGCTGTCACAGAGCAATGTTAATGGATCTCAGAGCTCAGTATCTATTAGCTGTTTCAGTGCAATATTACTGGATTTCAGGGCACTGTTCTGAGCGCTGTCACAGAGCAATTTTACTGGATCTTATGGTACTCTTTCTGAGCACTGTGAAATGGGCAAATTTACAAGATGTCAGGATACTTTGAGCGCTGCGGCAGAGCAATTTACTGGATCCCAGGGCATTGTGTCTCAGCATTGTCACAGAGCAATGAGACTGGATCTAAGGGCACTGTGTCTGAGAGCTGACACAGAGCAATGTTAATGGATCTCAGAGCTCTCTGTCTCAGTGCTGTCACAGAGCAATATTTTTGGATCTCAGGTAACTGTGTCAGAGTGCTGTAATTCGGTAATTTTACTCGATCTCAGGGCACTGTGTCTGAGTGCTGTCACTGGGCAATGTTACTGGATCTCAGGACACTGTGTCTGATTGGTTTCACAAAGCAATATTACTGGATTTCAGGGCACTGAGTATAAGCACTGTCACAGGGCAATGTGACTGGATCTCAAGGCACTGTGCCTGAGTGCTATCGCAAAGGAATTTTTTGTTAACTCAGGGCACTGTGTCTGAACGTTGTCAGTAGAGCAATGAGCCTGGAAATCAGTGCGATGTGCCTGATGTCTCACCCAGAGCAATGTTACTGGATCACAAGTTACTGTGTCTGACTGATAGCACAGAGGAATTTTGCAGTATCTCAGAACACTGTGTCTGACCTTGGACACAGAGCAAATAGGGATTGTTACCAGGCAATGTTACTGGATGTCAGGGCACTGTGTCTGAGCACTGTCACAGTGCAGTGTTACTTTATCTCAGGGCACTGTGTCTGAGCGCTGTCACACAGCAATGTTACTGCATCTCAGAACACTGTGTCTGAGCACTGTCACACAGCAATGTTAATACATATCAGGGCACTGTGTCTGAGCGCTGTCACAGAGCAATGTCACTGGATCTGAGGGCACCGTGTCTGAGTGCTGTTACAGTGCATTGATACTGAATCTCAGGGTACTGTGTCTGAGCACTGTCACAGAGTAATGTTACTGTATCTCAGAACACTGTGTCTGAGCGCAGACTCAGAGCTATATTACTGGATCTCAGGACACTGTGTCTGAGTGCTGACACAGAGCAATGTTAATGTATCACAGAACACTGTGTCTGAGCACTGTCACACAGCAATGTTAATACATATCAGGGCACTGTGTCTGAGCGCTGTCACAGAGCAACGTCACTGGATCTGAGGGCACCGTGTCTGAGTGCTGTTACAGTGCATTGATACTGAATCTCAGGGTACTGTGTCTGAGAACTGTCACAGAGTAATGTTACTGTATCTCAGAACACTGTGTCTGAGCGCAGACTCAGAGCTATATTACTGGATCTCAGGACACTGTGTCTGAGTGCTGACACAGAGCAATGTTAATGTATCACAGAACAGTGTGTCTGAGCGCTGTCGCAGCGCCATGTTACTGGATCTCAGGGTACTGGGTCTGAACGCTGTCACAGAGAAATTTTACTGGATCACATGACAATGTTTCTGAGCGCTGTCAAATGGGCAAACTTACTGGATCTCAGGGCACTTTGTTTGAGCGTTGTGGCAGAGCAATTATACTGGATCTCAGGGCACTGTGTTTCAGCACTGTCACAGAACAATGAGACTGGATCTCAGAACACTGTGTCTGAGCGCTACCACATAACAATTTTACTGGATCTCATGGTACTGTTTCTGAGCGCTGTCAAATGGGCAAATTTACTGGATGTCAGGATACTTTGTTTGAGGGCTGTGGCAGAGCAGTTTACTGGTTCTCTGGGCACTTTGTCTTAGCACTGTCACAGAGAAATGAGACTGGATCTAAGGGCACTTTGTCTGAGTGCTATCACAGAGCAATTTTACTGAATCTCAGAACACTGTGTCTGAGAGCTGTCACAGGGCCATCTTAATGTATCTCAGAACATTGTGTGTGAGCGCTGTCACAGAGCAATGTTAATGGATTTCAGAGCTCTGTGTCTGTGTGCTGTCACAGAGCAATATTACTGAATCTCAGAACACTGTCTGAGTGCTGTCACAGAGCAATGTTTATGGATTTCATAGCACTGTGTCTGAGTGCTGTCACAGAGTAATGTGACTGGATCTGATTTCACTGTGTCAGATTGGTGTCACAGAGCAATATTACTGGATCTCAGGGCCCTGTGCCAGAGTGCTTTCACAGGGCAATTTTACTGGATCTCAGGGCACTGTGTCAGAGTGCTGTCACAGGGCATTGTTACTGAATCTCAGGGCACTATGCATAAGCGCTGTCACAGGGCAATGTTACTGTATCTCAGGGTACTGTGTCTGAGCGCTGTCACAGAGCAATTTTTCGTTATCTCAAGGCACTGTGTCTGAGCGCTGTCACAGAGCAGTGTTATTGTATCTCATGGCACTGTGTCTGAGCGCTGTTACAGAGCAGTGTTACTGTATCTCAGGGCACTGTGTCTGAGTGCAGTCCCAGAGCAATATTATGCTATTTCAGAGCCCTCTCACTGAGCGCTGTCACTGAGCAATATTACAGTTTCTCAAGGCAATCTGTGTGAGTGATGTCACAGAGCAATTTTTCGTTATCTCAGGGCACTGTGTTTGAGCGCTGTCAATAGAGCAATATGCCTGGAAATCAGTGCGATGTTTCTGATGCCTTTCACTGAGCAATGTTACTGGATCAGAAGTTACTGTGTCTTAGTGATAGCACAGAGCAATTTTACTGTATCTCAGAACACTGTGTCTGACCTTGGACACAGAGTAATGTTATTGCTTCTCAGGGCACTGTGTCTGAGCACTGTCACAGAGCAGAGTTACTGTTTGTCAGGGCACTGTGTCTGAGCGCTGTCACAGAGCAGAGTTACTGTATCTCAGAACACTGTGCCTGATCGCTGTCTTAGAGGCGTGTTTCTGGATCTCAGGGCACTGAGTCTGAGCGCTGACACAGAGCAATTTTACTGAATCTCAGAACACTGAGCCAAGTGTTGTCAAAGAGCAATGTTAATGGATTTCAGAGCACTGTGTCTGAGCGCTGCCACAGGGCCATCTTACTGGATCTCAGAGCAATTTGTCTGAGTGCTGTCAAAGGCCAATGTTACTGGATCTCAGGTCACTGTGTCTGACTGGTTTCACACAGCAATATTACTGGATTTCAGGGCACTGCGTATAAGCACTGTCACAGGGCAATGTGACTGGATCTCAGGGCACTGTGTCTGAGACCTGTCACAAAGGAATTTTTTGTTATCTCAGGGCACTCTGTCTGAGCGTTGTCAGTAGAGCAATGTGCCTGGAAATCAGTGCGATGTGCCTGATGTCTCACCCAGAGCAATGTTACTGGATCACAAGTTATTGTGTCTGACTGATAGCATAGAGCAATTTTGCTGTATCTCAGAACACTGTGTCTGACCTTGGACACAGAGCAATGCTCTGGTTGTCAGGACACTGTGAATAAGAGATGTCACCAGGCAATGTTACTGGATGTCAGGGCACTGTGTTTCGGCGCTGTCACAGAGCAGTGTTACTGGATCTCAGAACACTGTGTCTGAGCGCTGTCACAGAGCAATGTTAATGGATCTCAGAGCTCAGTATCTGCGAGCTGTTTCAGTGCAATATTACTGGATTTCAGGGCACTGTTCTGAGCGCTGTCACAGAGCAATTTTACTGGATCTTATGGTACTCTTTCTGAGCACTGTGAAACGGGCAAATTTACAAGATGTCAGGATACTTTGAGCACTGCGGCAGAGCAACTTACTGGATCCCAGGGCACTGTGTCTCAGCATTGTCACAGAGCAATGAGACTGGATCTAAGGGCACTGTGTCTGAGAACTGACACAGAGCAATGTTAATGGATCTCAGAGCTCTCTGTCTCAATGCTGTCACAGAGCAATATTACTGGATCTCAGGTAACTGTGTCAGAGTGCTGTAATTCGGTAATTTTACTCGATCTCAGGGCACTGTGTCTGAGTGCTGTCACTGGGCAATGTTACTGGATCTCAGGGCACTGTGCGTAAGCGCTGTCACAGGGCAATGTTACTGTATCTTAGGGTAATGTGTCTGAGCGCAGTCACAGTGCAATTTTTCGTTATCTCAGGGCACTGTGTCTGAGCGCAGTCAATAGAGCAATGTGCCTGGAAATCATTGCGATATTTCTGATGCCTCGCACTGAGCAATGTTTCTGGATCACAAGTTACTGTCCGAGTGATAGCATAGAGCAATTTTACTGTATCTCAGATCACAGTGTCTGACCTTGGACACACAGCAATGTTACTGCTTCTCAGGGCACTGTGTCCGATCGCTGTCACGGAGCAGAGTTACTGTTTGTCAGGGCACTGTGTCTGAGCGCTGTCACAGAGCAGTGTTACTGTATCTCATGGCACTGTTTCTGAGCGCTGTCATAGAGCAGTGTTACCGTATTTCAGGGCACTGTGTCTGAGCGCTGTTATAGTGCAATGATACTGAATCTCAGGGTGCTGTTTCTGAGCGCTGTCACAGAGCAATGATTCTGTATGTCAGAACTCTGTGCCTGAGCGCTGTCTCAGAGGCGTGTTTCTGGATCTCAGGGCACTGAGTCTGAGAGCTAACACAAACAGTTTTACTGAATCTCAGAACACTGAGTCTGAGTGCTGTCAAAGAGCAATGTTAATGGATTTCAGAGGAATTTGTCTCACTGCTGTCACAGAGCAATTTCTCTGAATCTCAGAACACTGAGTCTGAGTGCTGCCACAGGGCCATCTTACTGGATCTCAGAGCAATTTGTCTGAGTGCTGTCAAAGGGCAATGTTACTGGATCTCAGGGCACTGTGCATAAGCGCTGTCACAGGGCAATGTTACTGTATCTTAGGGTAATGTGTCTGAGCACTGTCACAGTGCAATTTTTCGTTATCTCAGGGCACTGTGTCTGAGCGCAGTCAATAGAGCAATGTGCCTGGAAATCATTGCGATATTTCTGATGCCTCGCACTGAGCAATGCTACTGGATCACAAGTTACTGTGTCTGAGTGATAGCATAGAGCAATTTTACTGTATCTCAGAACACATTGTCTGACCTTGGACACAGAGCAATGTTACTGCTTCTCAGGGCACTGTGTCTGAGCGCTGTCGCAGAGCAGTGTTACTGTTTGTCAGGGCACTGTGTCTGAGCACTGTCACAGAGCAGTGTTAGTGTATCTCATGGCTCTGTTTTTGAGTGCTGTCAAAGTGTAGTATTACTGTATCTCTAGGCACTGTGTCTGAGCGCTGCCTCAGAGCAGTGTTACTGTATCTCAGGGCACTGTGTCTGAGCGTTGTTATAGTACAATTTCACTGAATCTCAGAACACTGAGTCTGAGCGCTGCCACAGGGCCATCTTACTGGATCTCAGAGCAATTTGTCTGAGTGCTGTCAAAGGGCAATGTTACTGGATCTCAGGGCACTGTGCATCAGCGCTGTCACAGGGCAATGTTACTGTATCTTAGGGTAATGTGTCTGAGCGCAGTCACAGTGCAATTTTTCGTTATCTCAGGGCACTGTGTCTGAGCGCTGTCAATAGAGCAATGTGCCTGGAAATCATTGCGATATTTCTGATGCCTCGCACTGAGCAATGCTACTGGATCACAAGTTATTGTGTCTGACTGATAACACAGTGCTGTCACAGAGCAATTTCACTGAATCTCAGAAAACTGAGTCTGAGCACTGCCACAGGGCCATCTTACTGGATCTCAGAGCAATTTGTCTGAGTGCTGTCAAAGGGCAATGTTACTGGATCTCAGGGCACTGTGTCTGAGTGCTGTCACAAAGGAATTTTTTGTTATCTCAGGGCACTCTGTCTGAGCGTTGTCAGTAGAGCAATGTGCCTGGAAATCAGTGCGATGTGCCTGATGTCTCACCCAGAGCAATGTTACTGGATCACAAGTTATTGTGTCTGACTGATAGCACAGAGCAATTTCTGAGATCCAGTAACATTGCTGTATGACAGTGCTCAGACACAGTGCCCGTAGAACCAGTCTCATTGCTCTCTGACAGTGCTGAGACACAGTGCCCTGAGATGCAGTAAATTGCTCTGCCACAAGGCTCAAATTATCCTGACATCCAGTAAATTTGCCCATTTGACAGCGCTCAGAAACAGTACCATGAGATCCAGTAAATTGCTGTGGGACAGCACTCAGACACAGTGCCCTGAGATTATGTAACACTGCACTGTGACAGTGCTCAGACACAGTGCCCTGAGATACAGTAACACTGCTCCGTGACAGCGCCAAAACACAGTCCCCTGACATCCAGTAACATTGTGAATAAGAGATGTCACCAGGCAATGTTACTGGATGTCAGGGGACTGTGTTTTGGCGCTGTCACGGAGCAGTGTTACTGTATCTCAGGGCACTGTGTCTGAGCACTGTCACAGTGCAGTGTTACATAATCTCAGGGCACTGTGTCTGAGTGCTGTCACACAGCAATTTACAGGATCTCATGGTACTGTTTCTGAGCGCTGTCAAATGGGCAAATTTACTGGATGTCAGGATAATTTGAGCCCTGTGGCAGAGCAATTTACTGCATCTCAGGGCACTGTGTCTCAGCACTGTCACAGAGCAATGAGACTGGATCTCAGAACACTGTGTCTGAGCACTGTCATACAGCAATGTTAATGGATATCAGGGCACTGTGTCTGAGCGCTGTCACAGGGCAATGTCACTGGATCTGAGGGCACTGTGTCTAAGTGCTTTTACAGGGCATTGATACTGAAGCTCAGGGTACTGTGTCCTAGCGCTGTCACAGAGCAATGTTAATGGATCTCAGAGCTCAGTGTCTGTGAGCTGTTACAGTGCAATATTACTGAATCTCAGGACACTGTCTGAGTGTTGTCACAGAGCAATGTTACTGGATCTGTTGTCACTGTGTCTGATTGGAGTCACAGAGCTATATTACTGGATCTCAGGGTTCTGTCAGAGTGCTGTCACAGGGCAATATTACTGGATCTCAGGGCACTGTGTCAGAGTGCTGTCACAGGGCAATGTTACTGGATCTCAGGGCACTGTGCATAAGCGCTGTCACAGGTCAATGTTACTGTATCTCAGGGTACTGTGTCAGAGTGCTGTCACAGAGCAATTTTTCATTATCTCAGGGCACTGTGTCTGAGCGCTGTCAATAGAGCAATGTGTCTGGAAATCAGTGCGATGTTTCTGATGCCTTTCACTGAGCAATGTTACTGGATCAGAAGTTACTGTGTCTGAGTGATAGCACAGAGCAATTTTACTGTATCTCAGAACTTTGTGTCTGACCTTGGACACAGAGTAATGTTACTGCTTCTCAGGGCACTGTGTCTGCGTGCTGTCACAGAGCAGAGTTACTGTTTGTCAGGGCACTGTGTCTGAGCGCTGTCACAGAGCAGAGTTACTGTTTGTCAGGGCACTGTGTCTGAGCGCTGTCACAGAGCAGTGTTACTGTATCTCATGGCACTGTGTCTGAACGCTGTCACAGAGCAGAGTTGCTGTTTGTCAGGGCACTGTGTCTGAGCGCTGTCACAGAGCAGAGTTACTGTTTGTCAAGGCACTGTGTCTGAGCGCTGTCACAGAGCAGTGTTACTGTATCTCATGGCACTGTGTCTGAGCGCTGTCACAGAGCAGTGTTACTGTATCTCAGAACAATGTGCCTGATCGCTGTGTTAGAGGCGTGTTTCTGGATCTCAGGGCACTGAGTCTGAGCGCTGACACAGAGCAATTTTACTGTATCTCAGAACACTGAGTCTGAGTGTTGTCAAAGAGCAATGTTAATGGATTTCAGAGCCCTGTGTCTGAGCGCTGCCACAGGACCATCTTACTGGATCTCAGAGCAATTTGTCTGAGTGCTGTTAAAGGCCAATGTTACTGGATCTCAGGTCACTGTGTCTGATTGGTTTCACACAGCAATATTACTGGTTTTCAGGGCACTGCGTATAAGAACTGTCACAGGGCAATGTGACTGGATCTCAGGGCACTGTGTCTGAGAGCTGTCACAAAGGAATTTTTTATTATCTCAGGGCACTCTGTCTGAGCGTTGTCAGTAGAGCAATGTGCCTGGAAATCAGTGCGATGTGCCTGATGTCTCACCCAGAGCAATGTTACTGGATCACAAGTTATTGTGTCTGACTGATAGCATTGAGCAATTTTGCTGTATCTCAGAACACTGTGTCTGACCTTGGACACTGAGCAATGTTACTGGTTGTCAGGACACTGTGAATAAGAGATGTCACCAGGCAATCTTACTGGATGTCAGGGGACTGTGTTTTGGCGCTGTCACAGTGCAGTGTTACATAATCTCAGGGCATCGTGTCTGAGTGCTGTCACACAGCAATGTTACTGGATCTCATGGTACTGTTTCTGAGCTCTGTCAAATGGGCAAATTTACTGGATGTCAGGATAATTTGAGCGCTGTGGCAGAGCAATTTACTGCATCTCAGAGCACTGTGTCTCAGCACTGTCACAGAGCAATGAGACTGGTTCTAAGGGCACTGTGTCTGAGCACTGTCATACAGCAATGTTACTGGATCTCAGAACACTGTGTCTCACCTTGGACACAGAGCAATGTTTCTGCTTCTCAAGACACTGTGAATAAGAGATGTCACCAGGCAATGTTACTGGATGTCAAGGCACTTTGTCCGAGCGCTGTCAGAGTGCAGTGTTACTTTATCTCAGGGCACTGTGTCTGAGCACTACACAAAGCAATGTTACTGGACCTAAGAACACTGTGTCTGAGCACTGTCACATAGCAATATTAATGGATATCAGGGCACTGTGTCTGAGCGCTGTCACAGGGCAATGTCACTGGATCTGAGGGCACCGTGTCTAAGCGCTTTTACAGGGCATTGATACTGAATCTCAGGGTACTGTGTCTGAGCGCTGTCACAGAGCAATGTTAATGGATCTCAGAGCTCAGTGTCTGTGAGCTGTTACAGTGCAATATTACTGAATCTCAGGACACTGTCTGAGTGCTGTCTCAGAGCAATGTTACTGGATCTGATGTCACTGTGATTGGTGTCACAGAGCTTTATTACTGGATCTCAGGGCTCTGTCAGAGTGCTGTCACAGGGCAATATTACTGGATCTCAGGGCACTGTGTCAGAGTGCTGTCACAGGGCAATGTTACTGGATCTCAGAGCACTGTGCATAAGCGCTGTCACAGGTCAATGTTACTGTATCTCAGGGTACAGTGTGAGCGCTGTCCCAGAGCAATTTTTCGTTATCTCAGGGCGCTGTGTCTGAGCGCTGTCAATAGAGCAGTATGCCTGGAAATCATTGCAATGTTTCTGATGCCTTTCACTGAGCAATGTTACTGGATCAGAAGTTACTGTGTCTGAATGATAGCATAGAGCAATTTTACTGTATCTCAGAACACTGTGTCTGACCTTGGACACAGAGTAATGTTACTGCTTCTCAGGGCACTGTGTCTGAGCGCTGTCACAGAGCAGAGTTACTTTTTGTCAGGGCACTGTATCTGAGTGCTGTCACAGAGCAGTGCTACTGTATGTCAGAACACTGTGACTGATCGCTGTCTCAGAGGCGTGTTTCTGGATCTCAGGGCACTGAGTCTGAGCGCTGACACAGAGCAATTTTACTGAATCTCCGAACACTGAGTCTGAGCGCTGTCACAGAGCAGCGTTACTGTTTGTCAGGACACTGTGTCTGAGCGCTGTCACAGAGCAGAGTTACTGTTTGTCAGGACACTGTGTCTGAGCGCTGTCACAGAGCAGCGTTACTGTTTGTCAGGACACTGTGTCTGAGTGCTGTCACAGAGCAGAGTTACTGTTTGTCAGGGCACTGTGTCTGAGCGCTGTCACAGAGCAGTGTTACTGTATCTCAGAACACTGTGCCTGATCGCTGTCTTAGAGGCGTGTTTCTGGATCTCAGGGCACTGAGTCTGAGCGCTGACACAGAGCAATTTTACTGAATCTCAGAACACTGAGTGTTTTCAAAGAGCAATGTTATTGGATTTCAGAGCACTGTGTCTGAACGCTGCCACAGGGCCATCTTACTGGATCTCAGAGCAATTTGTCTGAGTGCTGTCAAAGGCCAATGTTACTGGATCTCCGGTCACTGTGTCTGATTGGTTTCACACAGCAATATTACTGGATTTCAGGGCACTGCGTATAAGCACTGTCACAGGGCAATGTGACTGGATCTCAGGGCACTGTGTCTGAGCACTGTCACAGAGCAGTATTACTGAATCTCAGGGCCCTCTGAGCGCTTTCACAGAGCAATTTTACAGTATCTCAGGGCAATCTGTCTGAGCGCTGTCACAGAGAATTTTTTTTATTATTTTGGGCACTGTCTCTAAGCGCTGTCATGGAGTAATTTTATTGGATTTCAGGGCACTGTGTCCAAGCGCTATCACAGAGCCACGTTACTAGATCTCAGGGCGCTGGTTCTGAACACTGTCACAGAGAGATTTTACTGGATCACATGGTAATGTTTCTGAGTGCAGTCAAATGGGCAAATATACTGTATCGAGGGCACTTTGTTTGAGCGCTGTGGCACAGCAATTATACTTGATCTCAGGGCACTGTGTCTCAGCACTGCCATAGAACAATGAGATTGAATCTCAGAACACTGTGAGCGCTGTCACAGAGCAATGTTAATGGACTTCAGAACACTGTGTCTGAGCGCTGTCACAGAACAATTTTACTGAATCTCAGAACACTGTGTCTGAGTGCTGTCACAGAGCAATGTTAATGGATCTCAGAGCTCTCTGTCTGAGTGCTGTCACGGAGCAATGTTAATGGATCTCAGAGCTCTCTGTCTGAGTGCTGTCACAGAGCAATGTTAATGGACTTCAGAACACTGTGTCTGAGCGCTGTCACAGAACAATTTTACTGAATCTCAGAACACTGTGTCTGAGCGCTGTTGCAGAGCCATGTTACTGGATTTCAGGGCACTGTTCTGAGTGCTGTCACAGAGCAATTTTACTGGATCTTATGGTACTCTTTACGAGCACTGTCAAAGGTGCAAATTTACAGGATGTCAGGATACTTTGAGCGCTGTGGCAGAGCAATTTAATGGATCTCAGGGCACTGTGTCTCAGCACTGTCACAGAGCAATGAGACTGGATCTAAGGGCACTGTGTCTGAGCTCTATCACAGAGCAATTTTACTGAATCTCAGAACACTGTGTCTGAGAGCTGTCACAGAGCAATGTTAATGGATCTCAGAGCTCTCTGTCTGAGTGCTGTCACAGAGCAATATTACTGAATCTCAGGACACTGTATCTGAGCGCTGTCACAGGGCAATGTTTAGGGATTTCATAGCACAGTGTCTGAGTGCTGTCACTGAGCAATGTGACTGGATCTGATGTTACTGTGTCTGTTTGGTGTCACAGAGCAATATTACTGGATCTCAGGTAACTGTGTCAGAATGCTGTAATTCGGTAATTTTACTGGATCTCAGGGCACTGTGTCTGAGTGCTGTCATAGGGCAATGTTACTGGATCTCAGGGCACTGTGCATAAGCGCTGTCACAGGGCAATGTTACTGTATCTTAGGGTAATGTGTCTGAGCGCAGTCACAGTGCAATTTTTCGTTATCTCAGGGCACTGTGTCTGAGCGCAGTCAATAGAGCAATGTGCCTGGAAATCATTGCGATGTTTCTGATGCCTCGCACTGAGCAATGCTACTGCATCACAAGTTACTGTGTCTGAGTGATAGCATAGAGCAATTTTACTGTATCTCAGAACACAGTGTCTGTCCTTGGACACAGAACAATGTTACTGCTTCTCAGGGCACTGTGTCTGAACGCTGTCACATAGCAGAGTTACTGTTTGTCAGGGCACTGTGTCTGAGCGCTGTCACAGAGCAGTGTTACTGTTTGTCAGGGCACTGTTTCTGAGCACTGTCACAGAGCAGTGTTACTGTATCTCATGGCACTGTTTCTGAGCGCTGCCATAGAGCAGTGTTACTGTATCTCATGGCACTGTTTCTGAGCGCTGTCATAGAGCAGTGTTACTGTATCTCAGGGCACTGTGTCTGAGTGCGGTCCCAGAGCAATATTACGGTATCTCAGGGCTCTCTTTCTGAAAGCTGTCACAGAGCACTATTACGGTATCTCAGGGCACTCTCTCTAAGCGCTGTCATGGAGTAATTTTAATGGATTTCAGGGCAATGTGCCGAGCGGTATCACACAACAATGTTAATGGATTTCAGGGTACTGTGTCTGAGCGCTGTCACAGAGCAATGTGACTGGATCTTAGGGCACTGTGTCTGAACGCTGTCACACAGCAATGTTAATGGATTTCAGGGCACTGTATCTGAGCGTTGTCACAGAGCAATGTTACTGTATCTCAGTACACTGTGTCTGAGCGCTGTCACAGAGCAATGTTTATGGATTTCATAGCACAGTGTTTGAGTGCTGTCCCAGAGCAATGTTACTGGATCTCAGGGCACTGTGCGTAAGCGCTGTCACAGAGCAATGTTACCGTATCTTAGGGTAATGTGCCTGAGGGCAGTCACAGTGCAATTTTTCGTTATCTCAGGACACTGTGTCTGAGCGCAGTCAATAGAGCAATGTGCCTGGAAATCATTGCGATGTTTCTGATGCCTCGCACTGAGCAATGCTACTGGATCACAAGTTACTGTGTCTGAGTGATAGCATGGAGCAATTTTACTGTATCTCAGAACACAGTGTCTGACCTTGGACACACAGCAATGTTACTGCTTCTCAGCGCACTGTGTCTGAGCGCTGTCACAGAGCAGTGTTACTGTATCTCATGGCACTGTTGCTGAGCGCTGTCATAGACCAGTGTTACTATATCTCAGGGCACTGTGTCTGAGTACTGTTATAGTGCAATGATACTGAATCTCAGGGTGCTGTTTCTGAGCGCTGTCACAGAGCAATGTTTCTGTATCTCAAAACACTGTGCCTGAGCGCTGTCTCAGAGGCGTGTTTCTGGATCTCAGGGCACTGAGTCTTAGCACTGACACAGAGCAATTTTACTGAATCTAAGGTCACTGTGTCTGATCGATTTCACAGAGCAATGTTACTTTGAGTGCTGAGTGCTGTCAAAGAGCAATGTTAATGGATTTCTGAGGACTTTGTCTCAGTGCTGTCACAGAGCAATTTCACTGAATCTCAGAACACTGTGTCTGAGTGCTGCCACAGGGCCATCTTACTGGATCTCAGAGCAATTTGTCTGAGTGCTGTCATAGGGCAGTGTTGCTTTATCTCAGGGCACTGTGTCTGAGCACTGTCACAAAGCAATGTTACTGGATCTTAGAACACTGTGTCTGAGCACTGTCACATAGCAATGTTAATGGATGTCAGGGCACTCTGTCTGAGCACTGTCACAAAGCAATGTCGCTGGATCTCAGGGCACCGTGTCTAAGCGCTGTTACAGTGCATTGATACGGAATCTCTGGGTACTGTGTCTGAGCGCTGTCACAGAGCAATGTGACTGGATCTTATGTCACTGTGTCTGATTGGTGTCACAGAGCATTATTACTGGATCTCAGGGCGATGTGTCAGAGTGCTATCACAGAGCAATGTTACTGGATCTCAGGAGACTGCATAAGTGCTGTCACTGGGCAATGTTACTGTACCTCAGTGTAATGTGTCTGAGTGCAGTCACAGCGCAATTTTTCGTTATCTCAGGGAACTGTGTCTGAGCGCTGTCAATAGAGCAACGTGCCGGGAAATCAATGCGATGTTTCTGATGCCTCTCACTGAGCAATATTAATGGATCACAAGTTACTGTGTCTGAGTGATAGCATAGAGCAATTTTACTGTATCTCAGAACACTGTGTCTGACCTTGGACACAGAGTAATGTTACTGCTTCTCAGGGCACAGTTTCTGAGCGCCGTTACAGAGCAGTGTTACTGTATCTCATGGCACTTTGTCTGAGCACTGTCACAGAGCAGTGTTACTGTATCTCAGGCCGCTGTGTCTGAGTGCGGTCCCAGAGCAATATTATGGTATCTCAGGGCCCTCTGTCTGTGCGCTTTCTCAGAACAATATTATAGTATCTCAGGGCAATCTGTCTGAGCGCTGTCACAGAGAAATGTTTTAGTATCTCAGGGCACTGTCTCTAAGCGCTGTTATGGAGTAATTGTAATGGATTTCAGGGCACTGTGTCCGAGCGCTATCACAGAGCAACGTGACTGGATCTCAGGGCACTGTGTCTGACCGCTGTCACAGAGCAATGTTACTGGATCTCAGGGCACTGTGTCTGAGTGCTGTTATATTGCAATGATACTGAATCTCAGGGTACTGTTTCTGAGTGCTATCACAGAGCAATGTTACTGTATCTCAGAACACTGTGCCTGAGCGCTGTCTCAGCCGTGTTACTGGATCTGGGGCATTGAGTGTGAGCGCTGACACAGAGCAATTTTGCTGGATCTCAGAACACTGTGTCTCACCTTGGACACAGAGCAATGTTTCTGCTTCTCAAGACACTGTGAATAAGAGATGTCACCAGGCAATGTTACTGGATGTCAAGGCACTTTGTCCGAACGCTGTCACAGTGCAGTATTACTTTATCTCAGGGCACTGTGTCTGAGCATTTCACAAAGCAATGTTACTGGACCTAAGAACACTGTGTCTGAGCACTGTCACATAGCAATATTAATGGATATCAGGGCACTGTGTCTGAGCGCTGTCACAGGGCAATGTCGCTGGATCTGAGGGCACCGTGTCTAAGCGCTTTTACAGGGCATTGATACTGAATCTCAGGGTACTGTGTCTGAGCGCTGTCACAGAGCAATGTTAATGGATCTCGGAGCTCAGTGTCTGTGAGCTGTTAGAGTGCAATATTACTGAATCTCAGGACACTGTCTGAGTGCTGTCTCAGAGCAATGTTACTGGATCTGATGTCACTGTGATTGGTGTCACAGAGCTTTATTACTGGATCTCAGGGCTCTGTCAGAGTGCTGTCACAGAGCAATATTACTGGATCTCAGGGCACTGTGTCAGAGTGCTGTCACAGGGCAATGTTACTGGATCTCAGAGCACTGTGCATAAGCGCTGTCATAGGTCAATGTTACTGTATCTCAGGGTACTGTGTGAGCGCTGTCCCAGAGCAATTTTTCGTTATCTCAGGGCACTGTGTCTGAGCGCTGTCAATAGAGCAGTATGCCAGGAAATCATTGCAATGTTTCTGATGCCTTTCACTGAGCAATGTTACTGGATCAGAAGTTACTGTGTCTGAGTGATAGCATGGAGCAATTTTACTGTATCTCAGAACACTGTGTCTGACCTTGGACACAGAGTAATGTTACTGCTTCTCAGGGCACTGTGTCTGAGCGCTGTCACAGAGCAGAGTTACTTTTTGTCAGGGCACTGTATCTGAGTGCTGTCACAGAGCAGTGCTACTGTATGTCAGAACACTGTGACTGATCGCTGTCTCAGAGGCGTGTTTCTGGATCTCAGGGCACTGAGTCTGAGCGCTGTCAAAGAGCAGTGTTACTGTATCTCAGAACACTGTGCCTGATCGCTGTCTTAGAGGCGTGTTTCTGGATCTCAGGGCACTGAGTCTGAGCGCTGACACAGAGCAATTTTACTGAATCTCAGAACACTGAGTGTTTTCAAAGAGCAATGTTATTGGATTTCAGAGCACTGTGTCTGAACGCTGCCACAGGGCCATCTTACTGGATCTCAGAGCAATTTATCTGAGTGCTGTCAAAGGCCAATGTTACTGGATCTCCGGTCACTGTGTCTGATTGGTTTCACACAGCAATATTACTGGGTTTCAGGGCACTGCGTATAAGCACTGTCACAGGGCAATGTGACTGGATCTCAGGGCACTGTGTCTGAGCACTGTCACAGAGCAGTATTACTGAATCTCAGGGCCCTCTGAGCGCTTTCACAGAGCAATTTTACAGTATCTCAGGGCAATCTGTCTGAGCGCTGTCACAGAGAATTTTTTTTATTATTTTGGGCACTGTCTCTAAGCGCTGTCATGGAGTAATTTTATTGGATTTCAGGGCACTGTGTCCAAGCGCTATCACAGAGCCATGTTACTAGATCTCAGGGCGCTGGTTCTGAACACTGTCACAGAGAGATTTTACTGGATCACATGGTAATGTTTCTGAGTGCAGTCAAATGGGCAAATATACTGTATCGAGGGCACTTTGTTTGAGCGCTGTGGCACAGCAATTATACTTGATCTCAGGGCACTGTGTCTCAGCACTGCCATAGAATAATGAGATTGAATCTCAGAACACTGTGAGCGCTGTCACAGAGCAATGTTAATGGACTTCAGAACACTGTGTCTGAGCGCTGTCACAGAACAATTTTACTGAATCTCAGAACACTGTGTCTGAGCGCTGTTGCAGAGCCATGTTACTGGATTTCAGGGCACTGTTCTGAGTGCTGTCACAGAGCAATTTTACTGGATCTTATGGTACTCTTTACGAGCACTGTCAAAGGTGCAAATTTACAGGATGTCAGGATACTTTGAGCGCTGTAGCAGAGCAATTTAATGGATCTCAGGGCACTGTGTCTCAGCACTGTCACAGAGCAATGAGACTGGATCTAAGGGCACTGTGTCTGAGCTCTATCACAGAGCAATTTTACTGAATCTCAGAACACTGTGTCTGAGAGCTGTCACAGAGCAATGTTAATGGATCTCAGAGCTCTCTGTCTGAGTGCTGTCACAGAGCAATATTACTGAATCTCAGGACACTGTGTCTGAGCGCTGTCACAGGGCAATGTTTAGGGATTTCATAGCACAGTGTCTGAGTGCTGTCACTGAGCAATGTGACTGGATCTGATGTTACTGTGTCTGTTTGGTGTCACAGAGCAATATTACTGGATCTCAGGTAACTGTGTCAGAATGCTGTAATTCGGTAATTTTACTGGATCTCAGGGCACTGTGTCTGAGTGCTGTCATAGGGCAATGTTACTGGATCTCAGGGCACTGTGCATAAGCACTGTCACAGGGCAATGTTACTGTATCTTAGGGTAATGTGTCTGAGCGCAGTCACAGTGCAATTTTTCGTTATCTCAGGGCACTGTGTCTGAGCGCAGTCAATAGAGCAATGTGCCTGGAAATCATTGCGATGTTTCTGATGCCTCGCACTGAGCGATGCTACTGCATCACAAGTTACTGTGTCTGAGTGATAGCATAGAGCAATTTTACTGTATCTCAGAACACAGTGTCTGACCTTGGACACAGAACAATGATACTGCTTCTCAGGGCACTGTGTCTGAGCGCTGTCACATAGCAGAGTTACTGTTTGTCAGGGCACTGTGTCTGAGCGCTGTCACAGAGCAGTGTTACTGTATCTCATGGCACTGTTTCTGATCGCTGTCACAGAGCAGTGTTACTGTATCTCATGGCACTGTTTCTGAGCGCTGTCATAGAGCAGTGTTACTGTATCTCATGGCACTGTTTCTGAGCGCTGTCATAGAGCAGTGTTACTGTATCTCAGGGCACTGTGTCTGAGTGCGGTCCCAGAGCAATATTACGGTATCTCAGGGCTCTCTTTCTGAAAGCTGTCACAGAGTACTATTACGGTATCTCAGGGCACTGTCTCTAAGCGCTGTCATGGAGTAATTTTAATGGATTTCAGGGCAATGTGCCGAGCGGTATCACACAACAATGTTAATGGATTTCAGGGTACTGTGTCTGAGCGCTGTCACAGAGCAATGTGACTGGATCTTAGGGCACTGTGTCTGAACGCTGTCACACAGCAATGTTAATGGATTTCAGGGCACTGTATCTGAGTGCTGTCACAGAGCAATGTTACTGTATCTCAGTACACTGTGTCTGAGCGCTGTCACAGAGCAATGTTTATGGATTTCATAGCACAGTGTTTGAGTGCTGTCCCAGAGCAATGTTACTGGATCTCAGGGCACTGTGCTTAAGCGCTGTCACAGAGCAATGTTACCGTATCTTAGGGTAATGTGCCTGAGGGCAGTCACAGTGCAATTTTTCGTTATCTCAGGACACTGTGTCTGAGCGCAGTCAATAGAGCAATGTGCCTGGAAATCATTGCGATGTTTCTGATGCCTCGCACTGAGCAATGCTACTGGATCACAAGTTACTGTGTCTGAGTGATAGCATGGAGCAATTTTACTGTATCTCAGAACACAGTGTCTGACCTTGGACACACAGCAATGTTACTGCTTCTCAGCGCACTATGTCTGAGCGCTGTCACAGAGCAGTGTTACTGTATCTCATGGCACTGTTGCTGAGCGCTGTCATAGACCAGTGTTACTATATCTCAGGGCACTGTGTCTGAGTACTGTTATAGTGCAATGATACTGAATCTCAGGGTGCTGTTTCTGAGCGCTGTCACAGAGCAATGTTTCTGTATCTCAAAACACTGTGCCTGAGCGCTGTCTCAGAGGCGTGTTTCTGGATCTCAGGGCACTGAGTCTTAGCACTGACACAGAGCAATTTTACTGAATCTAAGGTCACTGTGTCTGATCGATTTCACAGAGCAATGTTACTGAGTGCTGAGTGCTGTCAAAGAGCAATGTTAATGGATTTCTGAGGACTTTGTCTCAGTGCTGTCACAGAGCAATTTCACTGAATCTCAGAACACTGTGTCTGAGTGCTGCCACAGGGCCATCTTACTGGATCTCAGAGCAATTTGTCTGAGTGCTGTCATAGGGCAGTGTTGCTTTATCTCAGGGCACTGTGTCTGAGCACTGTCACAAAGCAATGTTACTGGATCTTAGAACACTGTGTCTGAGCACTGTCACATAGCAATGTTAATGGATGTCAGGGCACTCTGTCTGAGCACTGTCACAAAGCAATGTCGCTGGATCTCAGGGCACCGTGTCTAAGCGCTGTTACAGTGCATTGATACGGAATCTCTGGGTACTGTGTCTGAGCGCTGTCACAGAGCAATGTGACTGGATCTTATGTCACTGTGTCTGATTGGTGTCACAGAGCATTATTACTGGATCTCAGGGCGATGTGTCAGAGTGCTATCACAGAGCAATGTTACTGGATCTCAGGGGACTGCATAAGTGCTGTCACTGGGCAATGTTACTGTACCTCAGTGTAATGTGTCTGAGTGCAGTCACAGCGCAATTTTTCGTTATCTCAGGGAACTGTGTCTGAGCGCTGTCAATAGAGCAACGTGCCGGGAAATCAATGCGATGTTTCTGATGCCTCTCACTGAGCAATATTAATGGATCACAAGTTACTATGTCTGAGTGATAGCATAGAGCAATTTTACTGTATCTCAGAACACTGTGTCTGACCTTGGACACAGAGTAATGTTACTGCTTCTCAGGGCACTGTTTCTGAGCGCCGTTACAGAGCAGTGTTACTGTATCTCATGGCACTTTGTCTGAGCACTGTCACAGAGCAGTGTTACTGTATCTCAGGCCGCTGTGTCTGAGTGCGGTCCCAGAGCAATATTATGGTATCTCAGGGCCCTCTGTCTGTGCGCTTTCTCAGAACAATATTATAGTATCTCAGGGCAATCTGTCTGAGCGCTGTCACAGAGAAATGTTTTAGTATCTCAGGGCACTGTCTCTAAGCGCTGTTATGGAGTAATTGTAATGGATTTCAGGGCACTGTGTCCGAGCGCTATCACAGAGCAACGTGACTGGATCTCAGGGCACTGTGTCTGACCGCTGTCACAGAGCAATGTTACTGGATCTCAGGGCACTGTGTCTGAGTGCTGTTATATTGCAATGATACTGAATCTCAGGGTACTGTTTCTGAGTGCTATCACAGAGCAATGTTACTGTATCTCAGAACACTGTGCCTGAGCTGTCTCAGCCGTGTTACTGGATCTGGGGCATTGAGTGTGAGCGCTGACACAGAGCAATTTTGCTGGATCTCAGAACACTGTGTCTCACCTTGGACACAGAGCAATGTTTCTGCTTCTCAAGACACTGTGAATAAGAGATGTCACCAGGCAATGTTACTGGATGTCAAGGCACTTTGTCCGAGCGCTGTCACAGTGCAGTGTTACTTTATCTCAGGGCACTGTGTCTGAGCACTTCACAAAGCAATGTTACTGGACCTAAGAACACTGTGTCTGAGCACTGTCACATAGCAATATTAATGGATATCAGGGCACTGTGTCTGAGCGCTGTCACAGGGCAATGTCACTGGATCTGAGGGCACCGTGTCTAAGCGCTTTTACAGGGCATTGATACTGAATCTCAGGGTACTGTGTCTGAGCGCTGTCACAGAGCAATGTTACTGGATCTCAGAGCTCAGTGTCTGTGAGCTGTTACAGTGCAATATTACTGAATCTCAGGACACTGTCTGAGTGCTGTCTCAGAGCAATGTTACTGGATCTGATGTCACTGTGATTGGTGTCACAGAGCTTTATTACTGGATCTCAGTGCTCTGTCAGAGTGCTGTCACAGGGCAATATTACTGGATCTCAGGGCACTGTGTCAGATTGCTGTCACAGGGCAATGTTACTGGATCTCAGAGCACTGTGCATAAGCGCTGTCACAGGTCAATGTTACTGTATCTCAGGGTACTGTGTGAGCGCTGTCCCAGAGCAATTTTTCGTTATCTCAGGGCACTGTGTCTGAGCGCTGTCAATAGAGCAGTATGCCTGGAAATCATTGCAATGTTTCTGATGCCTTTCACTGAGCAATGTTACTGGATCAGAAGTTACTGTGTCTGAGTGATAGCATGGAGCAATTTTACTGTATCTCAGAACACTGTGTCTGACCTTGGACACAGAGTAATGTTACTGCTTCTCAGGGCACTGTGTCTGAGCGCTGTCACAGAGCAGAGTTACTTTTTGTCAGGGCACTGTATCTGAGTGCTGTCACAGAGCAGTGCTACTGTATGTCAGAACACTGTGACTGATCGCTGTCTCAGAGGCGTGTTTCTGGATCTCAGGGCACTGAGTCTGAGCGCTGACACAGAGCAATTTTACTGAATCTCCGAACACTGAGTCTGAGCGCTGTCACAGAGCAGCGTTACTGTTTGTCAGGGCACTGTGTCTGAGCGCTGTCACAGAGCAGAGTTACTGTTTGTCAGGACACTGTGTCTGAGCGCTGTCACAGAGCAGCGTTACTGTTTGTCAGGACACTGTGTCTGAGTGCTGTCACAGAGCAGAGTTACTGTTTGTCAGGGCACTGTGTCTGAGCGCTGTCACAGAGCAGAGTTACTGTATCTCAGAACACTGTGCCTGATCGCTGTCTTAGAGGCGTGTTTCTGGATCTCAGGGCACTGAGTCTGAGCGCTGACACAGAGCAATTTTACTGAATCTCAGAACACTGAGTGTTTTCAAAGAGCAATGTTATTGGATTTCAGAGCACTGTGTCTGAACGCTGCCACAGGGCCATCTTACTGGATCTCAGAGCAATTTGTCTGAGTGCTGTCAAAGGCCAATGTTACTGGATCTCCGGTCACTGTGTCTGATTGGTTTCACACAGCAATATTACTGGGTTTCAGGGCACTGCGTATAAGCACTGTCACAGGGCAATGTGACTGGATCTCAGGGCACTGTGTCTGAGCACTGTCACAGAGCAGTATTACTGAATCTCAGGGCCCTCTGAGCGCTTTCACAGAGCAATTTTACAGTATCTCAGGGCAATCTGTCTGAGCGCTGTCACAGAGAATTTTTTTTATTATTTTGGGCACTGTCTCTAAGCGCTGTCATGGAGTAATTTTATTGGATTTCAGGGCACTGTGTCCAAGCGCTATCACAGAGCCACGTTACTAGATCTCAGGGCGCTGGTTCTGAACACTGTCACAGAGAGATTTTACTGGATCACATGGTAATGTTTCTGAGTGCAGTCAAATGGGCAAATATACTGTATCGAGGGCACTTTGTTTGAGCGCTGTGGCACAGCAATTATACTTGATCTCAGGGCACTGTGTCTCAGCACTGCCAAAGAACAATGAGATTGAATCTCAGAACACTGTGAGCGCTGTCACAGAGCAATGTTAATGGACTTCAGAACACTGTGTCTGAGCGCTGTCACAGAACAATTTTACTGAATCTCAGAACACTGTGTCTGAGCGCTGTCACAGAGCAATGTTAATGGATCTCAGAGCTCTCTGTCTGAGTGCTGTCACAGAGCAATGTTAATGGATCTCAGAGCTCTCTGAGTGCTGTCACAGAGCAATGTTAATGGACTTCAGAACACTGTGTCTGAGCGCTGTCACAGAACAATTTTACTGAATCTCAGAACACTGTGTCTGAGCGCTGTTGCAGAGCCATGTTACTGGATTTCAGGGCACTGTTCTGAGCGCTGTCACAGAGCAATTTTACTGGATCTTATGGTACTCTTTACGAGCACTGTCAAAGGTGCAAATTTACAGGATGTCAGGATACTTTGAGCGCTGTGGCAGAGCAATTTAATGGATCTCAGGGCACTGTGTCTCAGCACTGTCACAGAGCAATGAGACTGGATCTAAGGGCACTGTGTCTGAGCTCTATCACAGAGCAATTTTACTGAATCTCAGAACACTGTGTCTGAGAGCTGTCACAGAGCAATGTTAATGGATCTCAGAGCTCTCTGTCTGAGTGCTGTCACAGAGCAATGTTACTGAATCTCAGGACACTGTGTCTGAGCGCTGTCACAGGGCAATGTTTAGGGATTTCATAGCACAGTGTCTGAGTGCTGTCACTGAGCAATGTGACTGGATCTGATGTTACTGTGTCTGTTTGGTGTCACAGAGCAATATTACTGGATCTCAGGTAACTGTGTCAGAATGCTGTAATTCGGTAATTTTACTGGATCTCAGGGCACTGTGTCTGAGTGCTGTCATAGGGCAATGTTACTGGATCTCAGGGCACTGTGCATAAGCGCTGTCACAGGGCAATGTTACTGTATCTTAGGGTAATGTGTCTGAGCGCAGTCACAGTGCAATTTTTCGTTATCTCAGGGCACTGTGTCTGAGCGCAGTCAATAGAGCAATGTGCCTGGAAATCATTGCGATGTTTCTGATGCCTCGCACTGAGCTACTGGATCACAAATTACTGTGTCTGAGTGATAGCATAGAGCAATTTTACTGTATCTCAGAACACAGTGTCTGTCCTTGGACACAGAACAATGTTACTGCTTCTCAGGGCACTGTGTCTGAGCGCTGTCACATAGCAGAGTTACTGTTTGTCAGGGCACTGTGTCTGAGCGCTGTCACAGAGCAGTGTTACTGTATCTAATGGCACTGTTTCTGAGCGCTGTCATAGAGCAGTGTTACTGTATCTCATGGCACTGTTTCTGAGCGCTGTCATAGAGCATTGTTACTGTATCTCAGGGCACTGTGTCTGAGTGCGGTCCCAGAGCAATATTACGGTATCTCAGGGCTCTCTTTCTGAAAGCTGTCACAGAGCACTATTACGGTATCTCAGGGCACTGTCTCTAAGCGCTGTCATGGAGTAATTTTAATGGATTTCAGGGCAATGTGCCGAGCAGTATCACACAACAATGTTAATGGATTTCAGGGTACTGTGTCTGAGCGCTGTCACAGAGCAATGTGACTGGATCTTAGGGCACTGTGTCTGAATGCTGTCACACAGCAATGTTAATGGATTTCAGGGCACTGTATCTGAGCGCTGTCACAGAGCAATGTTACTGTATCTCAGGACACTGTGTCTGAGCGCAGTCAATAGAGCAATGTGCCTGGAAATCATTGCGATGTTTCTGATGCCTCGCACTGAGCAATGCTACTGGATCACAAGTTACTGTGTCTGAGTGATAGCATGGAGCAATTTTACTGTATCTCAGAACACAGTGTCTGACCTTGGACACACAGCAATGTTACTGCTTCTCAGCGCACTGTGTCTGAGCGCTGTCACAGAGCAGTGTTACTGTATCTCATGGCACTGTTGCTGAGCGCTGTCATAGACCAGTGTTACTATATCTCAGGGCACTGTGTCTGAGTACTGTTATAGTGCAATGATACTGAATCTCAGGGTGCTGTTTCTGAGCGCTGTCACAGAGCAATGTTTCTGTATCTCAAAACACTGTGCCTGAGCGCTGTCTCAGAGGCGTGTTTCTGGATCTCAGGGCACTGAGTCTTAGCACTGACACAGAGCAATTTTACTGAATCTAAGGTCACTGTGTCTGATCGATTTCACAGAGCAATGTTACTTTGAGTGCTGAGTGCTGTCAAAGAGCAATGTTAATGGATTTCTGAGGACTTTGTCTCAGTGCTGTCACAGAGCAATTTCACTGAATCTCAGAACACTGTGTCTGAGTGCTGCCACAGGGCCATCTTACTGGATCTCAGAGCAATTTGTCTGAGTGCTGTCATAGGGCAGTGTTGCTTTATCTCAGGGCACTGTGTCTGAGCACTGTCACAAAGCAATGTTACTGGATCTTAGAACACTGTGTCTGAGCACTGTCACATAGCAATGTTAATGGATGTCAGGGCACTCTGTCTGAGCACTGTCACAAAGCAATGTCGCTGGATCTCAGGGCACCGTGTCTAAGCGCTGTTACAGTGCATTGATACGGAATCTCTGGGTACTGTGTCTGAGCGCTGTCACAGAGCAATGTGACTGGATCTTATGTCACTGTGTCTGATTGGTGTCACAGAGCATTATTACTGGATCTCAGGGCGATGTGTCAGAGTGCTATCACAGAGCAATGTTACTGGATCTCAGGAGACTGCATAAGTGCTGTCACTGGGCAATGTTACTGTACCTCAGTGTAATGTGTCTGAGTGCAGTCACAGCGCAATTTTTCGTTATCTCAGGGAACTGTGTCTGAGCGCTGTCAATAGAGCAACGTGCCAGGAAATCAATGCGATGTTTCTGATGCCTCTCACTGAGCAATATTAATGGATCACAAGTTACTGTGTCTGAGTGATAGCATAGAGCAATTTTACTGTATCTCAGAACACTGTGTCTGACCTTGGATACAGAGTAATGTTACTGCTTCTCAGGGCACAGTTTCTGAGCGCCGTTACAGAGCAGTGTTACTGTATCTCATGGCACTTTGTCTGAGCACTGTCACAGAGCAGTGTTACTGTATCTCAGGCCGCTGTGTCTGAGTGCGGTCCCAGAGCAATATTATGGTATCTCAGGGCCCTCTGTCTGTGCGCTTTCTCAGAACAATATTATAGTATCTCAGGGCAATCTGTCTGAGCGCTGTCACAGAGAAATGTTTTAGTATCTCAGGGCACTGTCTCTAAGCGCTGTTATGGAGTAATTGTAATGGATTTCAGGGCACTGTGTCCGAGCGCTATCACAGAGCAACGTGACTGGATCTCAGGGCACTGTGTCTGACCGCTGTCACAGAGCAATGTTACTGGATCTCAGGGCACTGTGTCTGAGTGCTGTTATATTGCAATGATACTGAATCTCAGGGTACTGTTTCTGAGTGCTATCACAGAGCAATGTTACTGTATCTCAGAACACTGTGCCTGAGCGCTGTCTCAGCCGTGTTACTGGATCTGGGGCATTGAGTGTGAGCGCTGACACAGAGCAATTTTGCTGGATCTCAGAACACTGTGTCTCACCTTGGACACAGAGCAATGTTTCTGCTTCTCAAGACACTGTGAATAAGAGATGTCACCAGGCAATGTTACTGGATGTCAAGGCACTTTGTCCGAGCGCTGTCACAGTGCAGTGTTACTTTATCTCAGGGCACTGTGTCTGAGCACTTCACAAAGCAATGTTACTGGACCTAAGAACACTGTGTCTGAGCACTGTCACATAGCAATATTAATGGATATCAGGGCACTGTGTCTGAGCGCTGTCACGGAGCAACGTCACTGGATCTCAGGGCACCGTGTCTAAGCGCTGTTACAGTGCATTGATATGGAATCTCTGGGTACTGTGTCTGAGCGCTGTCACAGAGCAATGTTACTGTATCTCAGAACACTGTGCCTGAGCGCAGTCTCAGAAAAATATCACTGCATCACAGGCCACTGTGTCTAAGCGCTGTCACAGAGCAATGTTAATGTATCACAGAACAGTGTGTCTGAGCCCTGTTGCAGAGCCATGTTACTGGATCTCAGGGTACTGGGTCTGAGCGCTGTCACAGAGCAATGTTAATGGACTTCAGAACACTGTGTCTGAGCGCTGTCACAGAACAATTTTACTGAATCTCAGAACACTGTGTCTGAGCGCTGTTGCAGAGCCATGTTACTGGATCTCAGGTCACAGGTTCTGAGTGCTTTCATGTAGCCATTTTACTCGATCTCATGGTACTGTTTCTGAGCGCTGTCATATGGGCAAATTTGCTGGATGTCAGGATACTTTGAGTGCTGTGGCAGCGCAATTTAGGAAATCTGGGCAGTGTCTCAGCACTGTCACAGAGAAATGAGACTGTATCTAAGGGCACTGTAGCTGAGCGCTGTCACAGAGCAATTTTACTGAATCTCAGAACACTGTGTCTGAGCGCTGTTGCAGAGCCATATTACTGGATCTCAGAACACTGTGTCTGAGCACTGTCACATAGCAATGTTAATGGATCTCAGGGCACCGTGTCTAAGCGCTGTTACAGTGCATTGATACGGAATCTCTGGGTACTGTGTCTGAGCGCTGTCACGAGCAATGTTACTGTATCTCAGAACACTGTGCATGAGCGCAGTCTCAGAAAAATATTACTGCATCACAGGCCACTGTTTCTGAGCGCCGTCACAGAGCAGTGTTAATGGACTTCAGAACACTGTGTCTGAGCGCTGATGCAGAGCCATGTTACTGGATCTCAGGTCACAGGTTCTGAGCGCTTTCACGGAGCAATTTTACTCGGTCTCATGGTACTGTTTCTGAGCGCTGTCATATGGGCAAATTTGCTGGATGTCAGGATACTTTGAGCGCTGTGGCAGAGCAATTTACTGGATCTCAGGGCGCTGATTCTGAGCACTGTCACAGAGAAATTTTACTGGATCTCATGGCACTTTGTCTGAGCGCTGTCGCAGAGCAGTGTTATTGTATCTCATGCACTGTGTCTGAGTGCGGTCCCAGAGCAATATTACGGTATCTCAGGGCCCTGTGTCTGAACGCTGTCACAGAACAATATTACAGTATCTCAGGGCCCTCTTTCTGATCGCTGTCACAGAGAAATATTACAGCATCTCAGGGCAATCTGTCTGAGCGCTGTCACAGAGAAATATTACAGCATCTCAGGGCAATCTGTCTGAGCGCTGTCACAGAGAAATATTTTAGTACCTCAGGACACTGTCTCTAAGCGCTGTCATGGAGTAATTTTAATGTATTTCAGGGCACTGTGTCGGAGCGCTATCACAGAGCAATGAGACTGAATCTCAGGGCATTGTGTCTGAACGCTGTCACAGAGCAATGTTACTGGATCTCAGGGCACTGTGTCTGAGTGCTGTCACAGAGCAATGTTACTGTATCTCAGAACACTGTGCCTGAGCGCTGTCTCAGAGCCGTGTTACTGGATCTGGGGCATTGAGTGTGAGCGCTGACACAGAGCAATTTTGCTGGATCTCAGAACACTGTGTCTCACCTTGGGCACAGAGCAATGTTTCTGCTTCTCAAGACACTGTGAATATGAGATGTCACCAGGCAATGTTACTGGATGTCAGGGCTCTTTGTCTGAGCGCTGTCACAGTGCAGTGTTACTTTATCTCAGAGCACTGTGTCTGAGCACTTCACAAAGCAATGTTACTGGATCTCAGAACACTGTGCCTGAGCGCAGTCTCAGAGAAATATTACTGCATCACAGGCCACTGTGTCTAAGCGCTGTCACAGAGCAATGTTAATGTATCACAGAACAATGTGTCTGAGCCCTGTTGCAGAGGCATGTTACTAGATCTCAGGGCACTGGGTCTGAACGCTGTCACAGAGAAATTTTACTGGATCACATGCTACTGTTTCTGAGCGCAGTCAAATGGGCAAATTTACTGGATCTCAGGGCACTTTGTTTGAGCACTGTGGCAGAGCAATAATACTGGATCACAGGGCACTCTGTCTCAGCACTTTCACAGAACAATGAGACTGAATCTCGGAACACTTTGTCTGAGCCCTGTCGCAGAGCAATGTTAATGGACTTCAGAACACTGTGTCTGAACACTGTCACAGAACAATTTTACTGAATCTCAGAACACTGTGTCTGAGCGCTGTTGCAGAGCCATGTTACTGGATCTCAGGTCACAGATTCTGAGTGCTTTCATGGAGCAATTTTACTGGATCTCATGGTACTGTTTCTGAGCACTGTCAAATGGGCAAATTTGCTGAAATTCAGGATACTTTGAGTGCTGTGGCAGCGCAATTTACTGGATCTCAGGGCACTGATTCTGAACGCTGTCACAGAGAAATTTTACTGGATCTCATGGCACTTTGTCTGAGCGCTGTCACAGAGCAGTGTTATTGTATCTCATGCACTGTGTCTGAGTGCGGTCCCAGAGCAATATTACGGTATCTCAGGGCCCTCTGTCTGAACACTGTCACAGAACAATATTACAGTATCTCAGGGCAATCTGTCTGAGTGCTGTCACAGACAAATTTTTTAGTATCTTAGGGCACTGTCTCTAAGCGCTGTCATGGAGTAATTGTAATGGATTTCAGGGCACTGTGTTCGAGCGCTATCACAGAGCAATGTGATTGGATCTCAGGGCACTGTGTCTGAGCGCTGTCACACAGCAATGTTAATGGACTTCAGGGTACTGTTTCTGAGCGCTGTCACGGAGCAATGTTACTGGATCTCAGAACACTGTGTCTGAGCGCTGCCACAGGGCCATCTTACTGGATCTCAGAGCACTTTGTCTGAGCGCTGTCAAAGGCCAATGTTACTGGATCTCAGGGGACTGTGTCTGATTGGTATCAAAGAGCAACGTTACTGGATCTCAGGTCACTAGGTCTCATTGGTTTCACACAGCAATATTACTGGATTTCAGGGCACTGCGTATAAGCACTGTCACAGGGCAATGTTACTGGATCTCAGGGCACTGTGTCTGAGAGCTGTCACAAAGGAATTTTTTGTTATCTCAGGGCACTGTGTCTGAGCATTGTCAGTAGAGCAATGTGCCTGGAAATCAGTGCGATGTGCCTGATGTGTCACACAGAGCAATGTTACTGGATCACAAGTTACTGTGTCTGACTGATAGCACAGAGCCATTTTGCTGTATCTCAGAACACTGTGTCTGACCTTGGACACAGAGCAAATAGGGATTGTTACCAGGCAATGTTACTGGATGTCAGGGCACAGTGTCTAAGCACTGTTACAGTGCATTGATACTGAATCTCAGGTTACTGTGTCTGAGTGCTGTCACAGTGCAATGTGACTGGTTCTGATGTCACTGTGTCTGATTGGTGTCACAGAGCAATATTACTGGATCTCAGGGCACTGTGTCTGAGTGATATTACTGCATCACAGGCCACTGTTTCTGAGCGCCGTCACAGAGCAGTGTTACTGCATCTCATGGCACTTTGTCTGAGCGCTGTCATAGAGCAGTGTTACTGTATCTCAGGGCACTGTGTCTGAATGCTGTCACAGAGAAATTTTACTGGACCACATGCTACTGTTTCTGAGCGCAGTCAAATGGGCAAATTTACTGGATCTCAGGGCACTTTGTTTGAGCACTGTGGCAGAGCAATAATACTGGATCTCAGGGCACTGTGTCTCAGCACTTTCACAGAACAATGAGACTGAATCTCGGAACACTTTGTCTGAGCGCTGTCACAGAGCAATGTTAATGGACTTCAGAACACTGTGTCTGAGCGCTGATGCAGAGCCATGTTACTGGATCTCAGGTCACAGATTCTGAGCGCTTTCACGGAGCAATTTTACTCGATCTCATGGTACTGTTTCTGAGCACTGTCATATGGGCAAATTTACTGGATGTCAGGATACTTTGAGCGCTGTGTCAGAGCAATTTACTGGATCTCAGGGCACTGATTCTGAGCGCTGTCACAGAGAAATTTTACTGGATCTCATGGTACTGTTTCTGAGCGCTGTTAAATGGGCAAATTTACTGGATCTCAGGGCACCCTGTCTCAGCACTGTCACAGAACAATTTACTGGATCTAAGGGCACTGTGTCTGAGCGCTATCACAGAGCAATTTTACCGAATCTCAGAACACTGTGTCTGAGAGCTGTCACAGGGCCATCTTAATGGATCTCAGAACACTGTGTCTGAGTGCTGTCACAGAGCAATATTACTGAATCTCAGAACACTGTGTCTGAGCGCTGTCACAGAGCAATATTTAGGGATTTCATAGCACAGTGTCTGAGTGCTGTCATAGAGCAATGTGACTGGATCTGATGTCACTGTGTCTGATTGTTGTCACAGAGCAATATTACTGGATCTCAGGGCGCTCTGTCTGAGTGCTATCACAGGGCAATGTTACTGGATCTCAGGAGACTGTGCATAAGCGCTGTCACAGGGCAATTTTACTGTATCTCAGGGCACTGTGTCTGAGCGCTGTCAATAGAGCAATGTGCCGGGAAATCAGTGCGATGTTTCTGATGCCTCTCACTGAGCAATATTAATGGATCACAAGTTACTGTGCCTGAGTGAAACCATAGAGCAATTTTACTGTATCTCAGAACACTGTGTCTGACCTTGGACACAGAGCAATTTTACTGCTTCTCAGGGCACTGTTTCTGAGCGCTGTCACAGAGCAGTGTTACTGTATCTCATGGCACTGTATCTGAGTGCTGTTATAGAGTGGAGTTACTGTTTGTCAGCGCACTGTGTCTGAGTGCGGTCCCAGAGCAATATTATGGTATCTCAGAGCAATCTGTCTGAGTGCTGTCACAGAGAAATTTTTTAGTATCTTTGGGCACTGTCTCTAAGCACTGTCATGGAGTAACTGTAATGGATTTCAGGGCACTGTGTCCGAGCGCTATCACAGAGCAATGTCACTGGATCTCAGGGCACTGTATCTGAGCGCTGTCACACAGCATTGTTAATGGACTTCATGGTACCGTTTCTGAGCGCTGTCACAGAGCAATGTTATTGGATCTCAGGGCACTGTCTCTGAGCACTGTTACAGTGCAATGATACTGAATCTCATGGTACTGTTTCTGAGCGCCGACACAGAGCAATGTTTCTGTATCTCAGAACACTGTGCCTGAGCGCTGTCTCAGAGGCATGTTTCTGGATCTCAGGGCACGGAGTCTGAGCGATGACACAGAGCAATTTTACTAAATCTCAGAACACTGTGTCTGAGTGCTGTCAATGAGCAATGTTAATGGATTTCAGAGCACTGTGTCTCAGTGCTGCCACAGGGCAATTTCACTTAATCTCAGAACACTGAGTCTGAGCGCTGCCACAGGGCCATCTTACTAGATCTCAGAGCACTTTGTCTGAGCTCTGTCAAAGGCCAATGTTACTGGATCTCAGGGGACTGTGTCTGATTGGTATCACAGAGCAATGTTACTCGATCTCAGGTCACCGTGTCTCATTGGTTTCACACAGCAATATTACTGGATTTCAGGGCACTGCGTATAAGCACTGTCACAGGGCAATTTTACTGGATCTCACGGCACTGTGTCTGAGTACTGTCATAAAGGAATTTTTTGTTAACTCAGGGCAATCTGTCTGAGCGTTCACAATAGAGCAATGTCACTGGATCTCAGGGCACAGTGTCTAAGCGCTGTTACAGTGCATTGATACTGAATCTCAGGTTACTGTGTCTGAGTGCTGTCACAGTGCAATGTGACTGGATCTGATGTCACTGTGTCTGATTGGTGTCACAGAGCAATATTACTGGATCTCTGGGCACTGTGTCTGAGTGATGTCACAGGGCAATGTTACTTGTTCTCAGGGCACTGTGCATAAGCGCTGTCACTGGGCAATCTTACTGTATCTCAGGGTACTGTGTCTGAGCGCTGTCACAGAGCAATTTTTCATTATCTCAGGGCACTGTGTCTGAGCGCTGTCAATAGAGCAATGTGCCGGGAAATCAGTGCGATGTTTCTGATGCCTCTCACTGAGCAATGTTACTGGATCACAAGTTACTGTGTCTGAGTGATAGCACAGAGCAATTTTACTGTATCTCAGAAAACTGTGTCTGACCTTGGACACAGAGCAATGTTACTGCTTCTCAGGGCAATGTGTCTGAGCGCTGTCACAGAACAGAATTAATGTTTGTCAGGGCATGTGTCTCAGCGCTGTCACAGAGCAGTGTTACTGTATCTCAGGGCACTGTGTCTGAGTGCGGGCCCAGAGCAATATTACGGAATCTGTCTGGGTGCTGCCACAGCGCTATCTTACTGGTTCTGAGAGCACTTTGAGCGCAGTCAAAGGGCAATGTTACTGGATCTCAGGACACTATGTCTGATTGGTTTCACACAGCAATATTACTGGATTTCAGGGCACTGCGTATAAGCACTGTCACAGGGCAATGTGACTGGATCTCAGGGCACTGTGTCAGAGTGCTGTCACAGGGCAATGTTACTGGATCTCAGGGCACTGTGCATAAGCGCTGTCACAGGGCAATGTTACTGTATCTCAGGGTACTGTGTCTGAGCACTGTCATAGAGCAATTTTTGTTATCTCATGGCACTATGTCTGAGTGCTGTCAATAGAGCAAAGTGCCTGGAAATCAGAGCGATGTTTCTGATGCCTCTCACTGAGCAGTGTTATTGGATCACAAGTTACTGTGTCTGAGTGATAGCATGGAGCAATTTTACTGTATCTCAGAACACAATGTCTGACCTTGGACACAGAGCAATGTTACTGCTTCTCAGGGCACTGTGTCTGAGCGCTGTCGCAGAGCAGAGTTACTGTTTGTCAGGGCACTGTGTCTGAGCGCTGTCACAGAGCAGTGTTACTGTTTGTCAGGGCACTGTGTCTGAGCGCTGTCAACAGAGCAGTGTTAGTGTATCTAATGGCACTGTGTCTGAACGCTGTCACAGAGCAGTGTTACTGTTTGTCAGGGCACTGTGTCTGAGCGCTGTCACAGAGCAGTGTTAGTGTAGATCATGGCACTGTGTCTGAGCGCTGTCACAGAGCAGTGTTACTGTTTGTCAGGGCACTGTGTCTGAGCGCTGTCACAGAGCAGCGTTAGTGTAACTCATGGCTCTGTTTTTGAGCGCTGTCAAAGAGCAATGTTAATGTATCTCAGGGCAAGGGGTCTGTGTGCCTTCCCAGAGCAATATTACGGTATCTCAGGGCAATCTGTCTGTGCGCTGTCACAGAGAAATTTTTTGGTATTTCAGGGCACCATCTCTAAGCGCTTTCATGGAGTAATTATATTGGATTTCAGGGCACCATGTCCGACTGCTATTGCAGAACAATGTGAATGGATCTCAGGGCACTGTGTCTGAGCGCTATCACAGAGCAATGTGACTGGATCTCAGGGCACTGTGTCTGAGTGCTGTCACACAGCAATGTTAATGGATTTTAGGGCACTGTGTCTGAGCGCTATCACAGAGCAATGTTACTGGATCTCAAGGGACTTGTCTGAGCGCTGTTACAGGGCAATGATACAGAATCTCAGGGTACTGTTTCTGAGAGCTGTCACAGAGCAATGTTACTGTATGTCAGAACACTGTGCGTGAGCGCTGTCTCAGAGGCGTGTTTCTGGATCTCAGTGCACTGTGTCTGAGCGCTGTCACAGAGCAATGTTTCTGTATCTCAAAACACTGTGCCTGAGCGCTGTCTCAGAGTCGTGTTTCAGAATCTCCGGGCACTGAGTCTGAGCGTTGACACAGAGCAATTTTAATGGCTCTCAGAACAGTGCGTCTGAGCGCTGTCAAAGAGCAATGTTAATGGAATTCAGGGCACTGTGTCTCAGTGCTGTCACAGAGCAATTTCACTGAATCACAGAACACTGTGTCTGAGCGCTGCCACAGGGCCGTCTTACTGGATCTCAGAGCACTTTGTCTGATTGGTGTCACAGAGCAATGTTACTGGATCTCATGGTACTGTTTCTGAGCGCTGTCAAATGGGCCAATTTACTGGGTGTCAGGATACTTTGTTTGAGCGCTGTCACAGGGCAATCTTAATGGACTTCAGAACACTGTGTCTGAGTGCTGTCACAGAGCAATGTTAATGGATATCAGAGCTCTGTGTCTGAGTGCTGTCGCAGAGCAATATTACTGAATCTCAGAACACTGTGCCTGAGCACTGTCACAGAGCAATGTCACTGGATCTCAGGGCGCCGTGTCTGAGTGCTGTTACAGTGCATTGATACTGAATGTCTGGGTACTGTGTCTGAGCGCTGTTACAGAGCAATGTTACTTTATCTCAGAACACTGTGTCTGAGCGCAGTCTCAGAGCAATATTACTGGATATCAGGGCACTGTATCTGAGTGCTGTCACAGAGCAATGTTAATGTATCACAGAACAGTGTGTCTGAGCGCTGTTGCAGAGCCATGTTACTGGATCTCAGGGTACTGGGTCTGAACGCTGTCACAGAGAAATTTTACTGGATCACATGGTAATGTTTCTGAGCTCGGTGAAATAGGCAAATTTACTGGATCTCAGGGCACTTTGTTTGAGCGTTGTGGCAGAGCAATTATACTGGATCTAAGGGCACTGTGTCTCAGCACTTTCACAGAACAATGAGACTGGATCTCAGAACACTGTGTCTGAGAGCTACCACAGAACAATTTTACTGAATCTCAGAACACTGTGTCTGAGCGCTGTTGCAGAGCCATGTTACTGGATCTCAGGGCACTGATTCTGATCGTGGTCACAGAGCAATTTTACTGGATCTCATCGTACTGTTTCTGAGCACAGTAAAATGGGCAAATTGACTGGATGTCAGGATACTTTGTTTGAGCACTGTGGCAGAGTAATTTACTGGATCTCAGGGCACTGTGTATCAGCACTGTCACAGAGCAATGAGACTGGATCTAAGGGCACTGTGTCTGAGCGCTATCACAGAGCAATTTTACTGAATCTCAGAATACTGTGTCTGAGAGCTGTCACAGAGCAATATTACTGAATCTCAGAACACTGTGACTGATTGCTGTCACAGAGCAAGGTGACTGGATCTGATGTCACAGTGTGTGATTGGTGTCACAGAGCAAAATTATTGGCTCTCAGGGCACTATGTCCAAGTGTTGTCACAGGGCAACTTTACTGGATCTCAGGGCACTGTGTCTGAGTGCTGTCACAGAGCAATATTACAGTATTTCAGGGCAATCTGTCTGAGCGCTGTCACAGAACAATGTTTCTGTATCTCAGAACACTGCACCTGCGCGCTGTCTCAGAGGTGTGTTTCTGGATCTCGGGGCACTGAGTCTGAGTGATGACACAGAGCAATTTTACTGAATCTCAGAACACTGTGCCTGAGCGCTGTCAAAGAGCAATGTTAATGGATTTCAGTGTACTGTGTCTCAGTGCTGTCACAAAGGAATTTTTTGTTAACTCAGGGCACTCTGAGCATTGTCAGCAGAGCAATGTGCCTGGAAATCATTGCGATGTGCCTGATGTCTCACCCAGAGCAATGTTACTGGATCACAAGTTACTGTGTCTGACTGATAGCACAGAGCGATTTTGCAGTATTTCAGAACACTGTGTCTGACCTTGGACACAGAGCAATGTTACTGTTTCTCAGGACACTGTGAATAAGCGCTGTCACACAGCAATGTTACTGGATCTCAGAACACTGTGTCTGAGCACTGTCACACAGCAATGTTAATGGATATCAGGGCACTGTGTCTGAGCACTGTCATAGAGCAATGTCACTGGATCTCAGGGCACCATGTCTAAGCGCTGTTACAGTGCATTGATACTGAATCTCTGGGTACTGTGTCTGAGCGCTGATACAGAGCAATGTTACTGTATCTCAGAACACTGTGTCTGAGCGCAGTCTCAGAGCAATATTACTGGATATCAGGGCACTCGGTCTGAACTTTGTCACAGAGAAATTTTACTGGATCACATGGTAATGTTTCTGAGTTCGGTGAAATAGGCAAATCTACTGGATCTCAGGGCACTTTGTCTGAGCGTTGTGGCAGAGCAATTATACTGGATCTCAGGGCACTGTGTCTCAGCACTGTCACAGAACAATGAGACTGGATCTCAGAACACTGTGTCTGAGAGCTACCACAGAACAATTTAACTGAATCTCAGAACACTGTGTCTGAATGCTGTCACAGAGCAATGTTTATGGATTTAATGGCACTGTGTCTGAGGGCTGTTACAGAGCAATGTGACTGGATCTGATGTCACTGTGACTGATTGTTGTCACAGAGCAATATTACTGGATCTCAGGGCATTGTGTATGAGTGCAGTCACAGGGCAACTTTACTGGATCTCAGGGCTTTGTGTCTGAGCGCTGTCAATAGAGCAATGTGCCTGGAAATCAGTGCGATGTTTCTGATGCCTCTCACTGTGCAATGTTACTGGATCACAAGGTACTGTGTCTAAGTGACAGCACAGAGCAATTTTACTGTATCTCAGAACACTGTGTCTGACCTTGGACACAGAGCAATGTTGCTGCTTCTCAGGGCACTGTGTCTGAGCGCTATCACAGACTGGTGTTACTGTTCTCAGGGCACTGTGTCTGAATGTGATCCCAGAGCAATATTACGTTATCTCAGGGCCCCCAGTCTGAGCGCTGTCACAGAGCAATATTTCTGTATCTCAGAACACTGTGCCTGAGTGCTGTCTCAGAGGTGTGTTTCTGGATCTCAGAGCACTGCGTCTGAGCGCTGTCAAAGGGCAATGTTACTGATCTCAGGGCACTGTGTCTGATTGGTGTCACAGAGCAATGTTACTGGATCTCGGGTCACTGTGTCTGTTTGGTTTCACAGAGCAATATTACTGGATTTCAGGGCACTGCATATAAGCACTGTCTCAGGGCAATGTTACTGGATCTCAGGGCACTGTGTCTGAGTGCTGTCACAAAGGAATTTTTTGTTAACTCAGGGCACTCTGTCTGAGCATTGTCAGTCGATCAATGTGCCTGGAAATCAGTGCGATGTGCCTGATGTCTCACCCAGAGCAATGTTACTGGATCACAAGTTATTGTGTCTGACTGATAGCACAGAGCAATTTTGCTGTATCTCAGAACACTGTGTCTGACCTTGGACACAGAGCACTGTTACTGGTTCTCAGGACACTGTGACTAAGCGATGTCACCAGGCAATGTTAGTGGTTCTCTGGGCACTGTGTCTGAGCGTTGTTACAGTACATTGATACTGAATCTCAGGGTACTCTGTCTGAGCGTTGTCACAGAGCAATTTTATTGTATCTCAGAACACTGTGTCTGAGCACAGTCTCAGAGCAATATTACTGGATCTTAGGGCTCTGTGTCTGAGTGCTGTCACAGTGCAATGTTACTGTATCACAGAACACTGTGTCTGAATGCTGTCACAAAGATATTTTACTGGATCACATGGTAATGTTTCTGAGCGCTGTCCAATGGGCAAATTTACTGGATCTCAGGGCACTTTGTATGAGCACTGTGGCAGTGCAATTATACTGGATCTCAGTGCACTGTGTCTCAGCACTGTCACAGAACAATGAGACTGGATCTCAGAACACTGTGTCTGAGCACTACCACAGAACAATTTTACTGAATCTCAGAACAGTGTGTCTGAGCGCTGTCACAGAGCAATGTTAATGGATTTCAGAACACTGTGTCTGAGCGCTGTTACAGAGCCATGTTACTGGATCTCAGGGCACTGATTCTGATCGTGGTCACAGAGCAATTTTACTGGATCTCATCGTAATGTTTCTGAGCACAGTAAAATGGGCAAATTGACTGGATGTCAGGATACTTTGTTTGAGCACTGTGGCAGAGTAATTTACTGGATCTCAGGGCACTGTGTATCAGCACTGTCACAGAGCAATGAGACTGGATCTAAGGGCACTGTGTCTGAGCGCTATCACAGAGCAATTTTACTGAAACTCAGAACACTGTGTCTGAGAGCTGTCACAGAGCAATATTACTGAATCTCAGAACACTGTGTCTGAGCGCTGTCACAGAGCAATGTTTATGGATTTCATAGCACTGTGTCTGAGTGCTGCCACAGAGCAATGTGACTGGATCTGATGTCACTGTGTGTGATTGGTGTCACAGAGCAAAATTATTGGCTCTCAGGGCACTATGTCCAAGTGTTGTCACAGGGCAACTTTACTGGATTTCAGGGCACTGAGTCTGAGTGCTGTCACAGAGCAATATTACAGTATTTCAGGGCAATCTGTCTGGCGCTGTCACAGAGCAATGTTTCTGTATCTCAGAACACTGCACCTGCGCGCTGTCTCAGAGGTGTGTTTCTGGATCTCGGGGCACTGAGTCTGAGCGATGACACAGAGCAATTTTACTGAATCTCAGAACACTGTGCCTGAGCGCTGTCAAAGAGCAATGTTAATGGATTTCAGTGTACTGTTTCTCAGTGCTGTCACAGAGCAATGTTACTGAATCTCAGGGCAGTGTGTCTGATTGATTTCACACAGCAATATTACAGGATTTCAGGGCACTGCGTATAAGCACTGTCACAGGGCCATGTTACTGGATCTCAGGGCACTGTGCCTAAGCGCTGTCACAGTGCAGTGTTACTTTATCTCAGGGCACTGTGTCTGGGTGCTGTCACACAACAATGTTACTGGATCTCAGGTCACTGCGTCTGTTTGGTTTCACACAGCAATATTACTGGATTTCAGGGTACTGCGTATAAACACTGTCACAGGGCAAATTTACTGGATCTCAGGGCAGTGTGTCTGAGTGCTGTCACAAAGGAATTTTTTGTTAACTCAGGGCAATCTGTCTGAGCATTGTCAGTAGAGCAATGTGCCTGGAAATCAGAGCGATGTGCCTGATGTCTCTCCTAGAGCAATGTTACTGGATCACAAGTTATTGTGTCTGACTGATAGCACAGAACAATTTTGCTGTATCTCAGAACACTGTGTCTGACCTTGGACACAGAGCAATGTTACTGTTTCTCAGGACACTGTGAATAAGTGCTGTCACACAGCAATGTTACTGGATCTCAGAACACTGTGTCTGAGCACTGTCACACAGCAATGTTAATGGATATCAGGGCACTGTGTCTGAGCACTGTCACAGAGCAATGTCACTGGATCTCAGGGCACCGTGTCTAAGCGCTGTTACAGTGCATTGATACTGAATCTCTGGGTACTGTGTCTGAGCGCTGATACAGAGCAATGTTACTGTATCTCAGAACACTGTGTCTGAGCGCAGTCTCAGAGCAATATTACTGGATATCAGGGCACTGTGTCTGAGCGCTGTCACAGAGCAATGTTAATGTATCACAGAAAAGTGTGTCTGAGCGCTGTCGCAGAGCCATGTTACTGGATCTCAGGGCACTCGGTCTGAACTTTGTCACAGAGAAATTTTACTGGATCACATGGTAATGTTTCTGAGTTCGGTGAAATAGGCAAATCTACTGGATCTCAGGGCACTTTGTCTGAGCGTTGTGGCAGAGCAATTATACTGGATCTCAGGGCACTGTGTCTCAGCACTGTCACAGAACAATGAGACTGGATCTCAGAACACTGTGTCTGAGAGCTACCACAGAACAATTTAACTGAATCTCAGAACACTGTGTCTGAATGCTGTCACAGAGCAATGTTTATGGATTTAATGGCACTGTGTCTGAGGGCTGTTACAGAGCAATGTGACTGGATCTGATGTCACTGTGACTGATTGTTGTCACAGAGCAATATTACTGGATCTCAGGGCATTGTGTATGAGTGCAGTCACAGGGCAACTTTACTGGATCTCAGGGCTTTGTGTCTGAGCGCTGTCAATAGAGCAATGTGCCTGGAAATCAGTGCGATGTTTCTGATGCCTCTCACTGTGCAATGTTACTGGATCACAAGGTACTGTGTCTAAGTGACAGCACAGAGCAATTTTACTGTATCTCAGAACACTGTGTCTGACCTTGGACACAGAGCAATGTTGCTGCTTCTCAGGGCACTGTGTCTGAGCGCTATCACAGACTGGTGTTACTGTTCTCAGGGCACTGTGTCTGAATGTGATCCCAGAGCAATATTACATTATCTCAGGGCCCCCAGTCTGAGCGCTGTCACAGAGCAATATTTCTGTATCTCAGAACACTGTGCCTGAGTGCTGTCTCAGAGGTGTGTTTCTGGATCTCAGAGCACTGCGTCTGAGCGCTGTCAAAGGGCAATGTTACTGATCTCAGGGCACTGTGTCTGATTGGTGTCACAGAGCAATGTTACTGGATCTCGGGTCACTGTGTCTGTTTGGTTTCACAGAGCAATATTACTGGATTTCAGGGCACTGCATATAAGCACTGTCTCAGGGCAATGTTACTGGATCTCATCGTAATGTTTCTGAGCACAGTAAAATGGGCAAATTGACTGGATGTCAGGATACTTTGTTTGAGCACTGTGGCAGAGTAATTTACTGGATCTCAGGGCACTGTGTATCAGCACTGTCACAGAGCAATGAGACTGGATCTAAGGGCACTGTGTCTGAGCGCTATCACAGAGCAATTTTACTGAAACTCAGAACACTGTGTCTGAGAGCTGTCACAGAGCAATATTACTGAATCTCAGAACACTGTGTCTGAGCGCTGTCACAGAGCAATGTTTATGGATTTCATAGCACTGTGTCTGAGTGCAGCCACAGAGCAATGTGACTGGATCTGATGTCACTGTGTGTGATTGGTGTCACAGAGCAAAATTATTGGCTCTCAGGGCACTATGTCCAAGTGTTGTCACAGGGCAACTTTACTGGATTTCAGGGCACTGAGTCTGAGTGCTGTCACAGAGCAATATTACAGTATTTCAGGGCAATCTGTCTGGCGCTGTCACAGAGCAATGTTTCTGTATCTCAGAACACTGCACCTGCGCGCTGTCTCAGAGGTGTGTTTCTGGATCTCGGGGCACTGAGTCTGAGCGATGACACAGAGCAATTTTACTGAATCTCAGAACACTGTGCCTGAGCGCTGTCAAAGAGCAATGTTAATGGATTTCAGTGTACTGTTTCTCAGTGCTGTCACAGAGCAATGTTACTGAATCTCAGGGCAGTGTGTCTGATTGATTTCACACAGCAATATTACAGGATTTCAGGGCACTGCGTATAAGCACTGTCACAGGGCCATGTTACTGGATCTCAGGGCACTGTGCCTAAGCGCTGTCACAGTGCAGTGTTACTTTATCTCAGGGCACTGTGTCTGGGTGCTGTCACACAACAATGTTACTGGATCTCAGGTCACTGCGTCTGTTTGGTTTCACACAGCAATATTACTGGATTTCAGGGTACTGCGTATAAACACTGTCACAGGGCAAATTTACTGGATCTCAGGGCAGTGTGTCTGAGTGCTGTCACAAAGGAATTTTTTGTTAACTCAGGGCAATCTGTCTGAGCATTGTCAGTAGAGCAATGTGCCTGGAAATCAGAGCGATGTGCCTGATGTCTCTCCTAGAGCAATGTTACTGGATCACAAGTTATTGTGTCTGACTGATAGCACAGAACAATTTTGCTGTATCTCAGAACACTGTGTCTGACCTTGGACACAGAGCAATGTTACTGTTTCTCAGGACACTGTGAATAAGTGCTGTCACACAGCAATGTTACTGGATCTCAGAACACTGTGTCTGAGCACTGTCACACAGCAATGTTAATGGATATCAGGGCACTGTGTCTGAGCACTGTCACAGAGCAATGTCACTGGATCTCAGGGCACCGTGTCTAAGCGCTGTTACAGTGCATTGATACTGAATCTCTGGGTACTGTGTCTGAGCGCTGATACAGAGCAATGTTACTGTATCTCAGAACACTGTGTCTGAGCGCAGTCTCAGAGCAATATTACTGGATATCAGGGCACTGTGTCTGAGCGCTGTCACAGAGCAATGTTAATGTATCACAGAAAAGTGTGTCTGAGCGCTGTCGCAGAGCCATGTTACTGGATCTCAGGGCACTCGGTCTGAACTTTGTCACAGAGAAATTTTACTGGATCACATGGTAATGTTTCTGAGTTCGGTGAAATAGGCAAATCTACTGGATCTCAGGGCACTTTGTCTGAGCGTTGTGGCAGAGCAATTATACTGGATCTCAGGGCACTGTGTCTCAGCACTGTCACAGAACAATGAGACTGGATCTCAGAACACTGTGTCTGAGAGCTACCACAGAACAATTTAACTGAATCTCAGAACACTGTGTCTGAATGCTGTCACAGAGCAATGTTTATGGATTTAATGGCACTGTGTCTGAGGGCTGTTACAGAGCAATGTGACTGGATCTGATGTCACTGTGACTGATTGTTGTCACAGAGCAATATTACTGGATCTCAGGGCATTGTGTATGAGTGCAGTCACAGGGCAACTTTACTGGATCTCAGGGCTTTGTGTCTGAGCGCTGTCAATAGAGCAATGTGCCTGGAAATCAGTGCGATGTTTCTGATGCCTCTCACTGTGCAATGTTACTGGATCACAAGGTACTGTGTCTAAGTGACAGCACAGAGCAATTTTACTGTATCTCAGAACACTGTGTCTGACCTTGGACACAGAGCAATGTTGCTGCTTCTCAGGGCACTGTGTCTGAGCGCTATCACAGACTGGTGTTACTGTTCTCAGGGCACTGTGTCTGAATGTGATCCCAGAGCAATATTACGTTATCTCAGGGCCCCCAGTCTGAGCGCTGTCACAGAGCAATATTTCTGTATCTCAGAACACTGTGCCTGAGTGCTGTCTCAGAGGTGTGTTTCTGGATCTCAGAGCACTGCGTCTGAGCGCTGTCAAAGGGCAATGTTACTGATCTCAGGGCACTGTGTCTGATTGGTGTCACAGAGCAATGTTACTGGATCTCGGGTCACTGTGTCTGTTTGGTTTCACAGAGCAATATTACTGGATTTCAGGGCACTGCATATAAGCACTGTCTCAGGGCAATGTTACTGGATCTCAGGGCACTGTGTCTGAGTGCTGTCACAAAGGAATTTTTTGTTAACTCAGGGCACTCTGTCTGAGCATTGTCAGTCGATCAATGTGCCTGGAAATCAGTGCGATGTGCCTGATGTCTCACCCAGAGCAATGTTACTGGATCACAAGTTATTGTGTCTGACTGATAGCACAGAGCAATTTTGCTGTATCTCAGAACACTGTGTCTGACCTTGGACACAGAGCACTGTTACTGGTTCTCAGGACACTGTGACTAAGCGATGTCACCAGGCAATGTTAGTGGTTCTCTGGGCACTGTGTCTGAGCGTTGTTACAGTACATTGATACTGAATCTCAGGGTACTCTGTCTGAGCGTTGTCACAGAGCAATTTTATTGTATCTCAGAACACTGTGTCTGAGCACAGTCTCAGAGCAATATTACTGGATCTTAGGGCTCTGTGTCTGAGTGCTGTCACAGTGCAATGTTACTGTATCACAGAACACTGTGTCTGAATGCTGTCACAAAGATATTTTACTGGATCACATGGTAATGTTCTGAGCGCTGTCCAATGGGCAAATTTACTGGATCTCAGGGCACTTTGTATGAGCACTGTGGCAGTGCAATTATACTGGATCTCAGTGCACTGTGTCTCAGCACTGTCACAGAACAATGAGACTGGATCTCAGAACACTGTGTCTGAGCACTACCACAGAACAATTTTACTGAATCTCAGAACAGTGTGTCTGAGCGCTGTCACAGAGCAATGTTAATGGATTTCAGAACACTGTGTCTGAGCGCTGTTACAGAGCCATGTTACTGGATCTCAGGGCACTGATTCTGATCATGGTCACAGAGCAATTTTACTGGATCTCATCGTAATGTTTCTGAGCACAGTAAAATGGGCAAATTGACTGGATGTCAGGATACTTTGTTTGAGCACTGTGGCAGAGTAATTTACTGGATCTCAGGGCACTGTGTATCAGCACTGTCACAGAGCAATGAGACTGGATCTAAGGGCACTGTGTCTGAGCGCTATCACAGAGCAATTTTACTGAAACTCAGAACACTGTGTCTGAGAGCTGTCACAGAGCAATATTACTGAATCTCAGAACACTGTGTCTGAGCGCTGTCACAGAGCAATGTTTATGGATTTCATAGCACTGTGTCTGAGTGCAGCCACAGAGCAATGTGACTGGATCTGATGTCACTGTGTGTGATTGGTGTCACAGAGCAAAATTATTGGCTCTCAGGGCACTATGTCCAAGTGTTGTCACAGGGCAACTTTACTGGATTTCAGGGCACTGAGTCTGAGTGCTGTCACAGAGCAATATTACAGTATTTCAGGGCAATCTGTCTGGCGCTGTCACAGAGCAATGTTTCTGTATCTCAGAACACTGCACCTGCGCGCTGTCTCAGAGGTGTGTTTCTGGATCTCGGGGCACTGAGTCTGAGCGATGACACAGAGCAATTTTACTGAATCTCAGAACACTGTGCCTGAGCGCTGTCAAAGAGCAATGTTAATGGATTTCAGTGTACTGTTTCTCAGTGCTGTCACAGAGCAATGTTACTGAATCTCAGGGCAGTGTGTCTGATTGATTTCACACAGCAATATTACAGGATTTCAGGGCACTGCGTATAAGCACTGTCACAGGGCCATGTTACTGGATCTCAGGGCACTGTGCCTAAGCGCTGTCACAGTGCAGTGTTACTTTATCTCAGGGCACTGTGTCTGGGTGCTGTCACACAACAATGTTACTGGATCTCAGGTCACTGCGTCTGTTTGGTTTCACACAGCAATATTACTGGATTTCAGGGTACTGCGTATAAACACTGTCACAGGGCAAATTTACTGGATCTCAGGGCAGTGTGTCTGAGTGCTGTCACAAAGGAATTTTTTGTTAACTCAGGGCAATCTGTCTGAGCATTGTCAGTAGAGCAATGTGCCTGGAAATCAGAGCGATGTGCCTGATGTCTCTCCTAGAGCAATGTTACTGGATCACAAGTTATTGTGTCTGACTGATAGCACAGAACAATTTTGCTGTATCTCAGAACACTGTGTCTGACCTTGGACACAGAGCAATGTTACTGTTTCTCAGGACACTGTGAATAAGTGCTGTCACACAGCAATGTTACTGGATCTCAGAACACTGTGTCTGAGCACTGTCACACAGCAATGTTAATGGATATCAGGGCACTGTGTCTGAGCACTGTCACAGAGCAATGTCACTGGATCTCAGGGCACCGTGTCTAAGCGCTGTTACAGTGCATTGATACTGAATCTCTGGGTACTGTGTCTGAGCGCTGATACAGAGCAATGTTACTGTATCTCAGAACACTGTGTCTGAGCGCAGTCTCAGAGCAATATTACTGGATATCAGGGCACTGTGTCTGAGCGCTGTCACAGAGCAATGTTAATGTATCACAGAAAAGTGTGTCTGAGCGCTGTCGCAGAGCCATGTTACTGGATCTCAGGGCACTCGGTCTGAACTTTGTCACAGAGAAATTTTACTGGATCACATGGTAATGTTTCTGAGTTCGGTGAAATAGGCAAATCTACTGGATCTCAGGGCACTTTGTCTGAGCGTTGTGGCAGAGCAATTATACTGGATCTCAGGGCACTGTGTCTCAGCACTGTCACAGAACAATGAGACTGGATCTCAGAACACTGTGTCTGAGAGCTACCACAGAACAATTTAACTGAATCTCAGAACACTGTGTCTGAATGCTGTCACAGAGCAATGTTTATGGATTTAATGGCACTGTGTCTGAGGGCTGTTACAGAGCAATGTGACTGGATCTGATGTCACTGTGACTGATTGTTGTCACAGAGCAATATTACTGGATCTCAGGGCATTGTGTATGAGTGCAGTCACAGGGCAACTTTACTGGATCTCAGGGCTTTGTGTCTGAGCGCTGTCAATAGAGCAATGTGCCTGGAAATCAGTGCGATGTTTCTGATGCCTCTCACTGTGCAATGTTACTGGATCACAAGGTACTGTGTCTAAGTGACAGCACAGAGCAATTTTACTGTATCTCAGAACACTGTGTCTGACCTTGGACACAGAGCAATGTTGCTGCTTCTCAGGGCACTGTGTCTGAGCGCTATCACAGACTGGTGTTACTGTTCTCAGGGCACTGTGTCTGAATGTGATCCCAGAGCAATATTACGTTATCTCAGGGCCCCCAGTCTGAGCGCTGTCACAGAGCAATATTTCTGTATCTCAGAACACTGTGCCTGAGTGCTGTCTCAGAGGTGTGTTTCTGGATCTCAGAGCACTGCGTCTGAGCGCTGTCAAAGGGCAATATTACTGATCTCAGGGCACTGTGTCTGATTGGTGTCACAGAGCAATGTTACTGGATCTCGGGTCACTGTGTCTGTTTGGTTTCACAGAGCAATATTACTGGATTTCAGGGCACTGCATATAAGCACTGTCTCAGGGCAATGTTACTGGATCTCAGGGCACTGTGTCTGAGTGCTGTCACAAAGGAATTTTTTGTTAACTCAGGGCACTCTGTCTGAGCATTGTCAGTCGATCAATGTGCCTGGAAATCAGTGCGATGTGCCTGATGTCTCACCCAGAGCAATGTTACTGGATCACAAGTTATTGTGTCTGACTGATAGCACAGAGCAATTTTGCTGTATCTCAGAACACTGTGTCTGACCTTGGACACAGAGCACTGTTACTGGTTCTCAGGACACTGTGACTAAGCGATGTCACCAGGCAATGTTAGTGGTTCTCTGGGCACTGTGTCTGAGCGTTGTTACAGTACATTGATACTGAATCTCAGGGTACTCTGTCTGAGCGTTGTCACAGAGCAATTTTATTGTATCTCAGAACACTGTGTCTGAGCACAGTCTCAGAGCAATATTACTGGATCTTAGGGCTCTGTGTCTGAGTGCTGTCACAGTGCAATGTTACTGTATCACAGAACACTGTGTCTGAATGCTGTCACAAAGATATTTTACTGGATCACATGGTAATGTTCTGAGCGCTGTCCAATGGGCAAATTTACTGGATCTCAGGGCACTTTGTATGAGCACTGTGGCAGTGCAATTATACTGGATCTCAGTGCACTGTGTCTCAGCACTGTCACAGAACAATGAGACTGGATCTCAGAACACTGTGTCTGAGCACTACCACAGAACAATTTTACTGAATCTCAGAACAGTGTGTCTGAGCGCTGTCACAGAGCAATGTTAATGGATTTCAGAACACTGTGTCTGAGCGCTGTTACAGAGCCATGTTACTGGATCTCAGGGCACTGATTCTGATCGTGGTCACAGAGCAATTTTACTGGATCTCATCGTAATGTTTCTGAGCACAGTAAAATGGGCAAATTGACTGGATGTCAGGATACTTTGTTTGAGCACTGTGGCAGAGTAATTTACTGGATCTCAGGGCACTGTGTATCAGCACTGTCACAGAGCAATGAGACTGGATCTAAGGGCACTGTGTCTGAGCGCTATCACAGAGCAATTTTACTGAAACTCAGAACACTGTGTCTGAGAGCTGTCACAGAGCAATATTACTGAATCTCAGAACACTGTGTCTGAGCGCTGTCACAGAGCAATGTTTATGGATTTCATAGCACTGTGTCTGAGTGCAGCCACAGAGCAATGTGACTGGATCTGATGTCACTGTGTGTGATTGGTGTCACAGAGCAAAATTATTGGCTCTCAGGGCACTATGTCCAAGTGTTGTCACAGGGCAACTTTACTGGATTTCAGGGCACTGAGTCTGAGTGCTGTCACAGAGCAATATTACAGTATTTCAGGGCAATCTGTCTGGCGCTGTCACAGAGCAATGTTTCTGTATCTCAGAACACTGCACCTGCGCGCTGTCTCAGAGGTGTGTTTCTGGATCTCGGGGCACTGAGTCTGAGCGATGACACAGAGCAATTTTACTGAATCTCAGAACACTGTGCCTGAGCGCTGTCAAAGAGCAATGTTAATGGATTTCAGTGTACTGTTTCTCAGTGCTGTCACAGAGCAATGTTACTGAATCTCAGGGCAGTGTGTCTGATTGATTTCACACAGCAATATTACAGGATTTCAGGGCACTGCGTATAAGCACTGTCACAGGGCCATGTTACTGGATCTCAGGGCACTGTGCCTAAGCGCTGTCACAGTGCAGTGTTACTTTATCTCAGGGCACTGTGTCTGGGTGCTGTCACACAACAATGTTACTGGATCTCAGGTCACTGCGTCTGTTTGGTTTCACACAGCAATATTACTGGATTTCAGGGTACTGCGTATAAACACTGTCACAGGGCAAATTTACTGGATCTCAGGGCAGTGTGTCTGAGTGCTGTCACAAAGGAATTTTTTGTTAACTCAGGGCAATCTGTCTGAGCATTGTCAGTAGAGCAATGTGCCTGGAAATCAGAGCGATGTGCCTGATGTCTCTCCTAGAGCAATGTTACTGGATCACAAGTTATTGTGTCTGACTGATAGCACAGAACAATTTTGCTGTATCTCAGAACACTGTGTCTGACCTTGGACACAGAGCAATGTTACTGTTTCTCAGGACACTGTGAATAAGTGCTGTCACACAGCAATGTTACTGGATCTCAGAACACTGTGTCTGAGCACTGTCACACAGCAATGTTAATGGATATCAGGGCACTGTGTCTGAGCACTGTCACAGAGCAATGTCACTGGATCTCAGGGCACCGTGTCTAAGCGCTGTTACAGTGCATTGATACTGAATCTCTGGGTACTGTGTCTGAGCGCTGATACAGAGCAATGTTACTGTATCTCAGAACACTGTGTCTGAGCGCAGTCTCAGAGCAATATTACTGGATATCAGGGCACTGTGTCTGAGCGCTGTCACAGAGCAATGTTAATGTATCACAGAAAAGTGTGTCTGAGCGCTGTCGCAGAGCCATGTTACTGGATCTCAGGGCACTCGGTCTGAACTTTGTCACAGAGAAATTTTACTGGATCACATGGTAATGTTTCTGAGTTCGGTGAAATAGGCAAATCTACTGGATCTCAGGGCACTTTGTCTGAGCGTTGTGGCAGAGCAATTATACTGGATCTCAGGGCACTGTGTCTCAGCACTGTCACAGAACAATGAGACTGGATCTCAGAACACTGTGTCTGAGAGCTACCACAGAACAATTTAACTGAATCTCAGAACACTGTGTCTGAATGCTGTCACAGAGCAATGTTTATGGATTTAATGGCACTGTGTCTGAGGGCTGTTACAGAGCAATGTGACTGGATCTGATGTCACTGTGACTGATTGTTGTCACAGAGCAATATTACTGGATCTCAGGGCATTGTGTATGAGTGCAGTCACAGGGCAACTTTACTGGATCTCAGGGCTTTGTGTCTGAGCGCTGTCAATAGAGCAATGTGCCTGGAAATCAGTGCGATGTTTCTGATGCCTCTCACTGTGCAATGTTACTGGATCACAAGGTACTGTGTCTAAGTGACAGCACAGAGCAATTTTACTGTATCTCAGAACACTGTGTCTGACCTTGGACACAGAGCAATGTTGCTGCTTCTCAGGGCACTGTGTCTGAGCGCTATCACAGACTGGTGTTACTGTTCTCAGGGCACTGTGTCTGAATGTGATCCCAGAGCAATATTACGTTATCTCAGGGCCCCCAGTCTGAGCGCTGTCACAGAGCAATATTTCTGTATCTCAGAACACTGTGCCTGAGTGCTGTCTCAGAGGTGTGTTTCTGGATCTCAGAGCACTGCGTCTGAGCGCTGTCAAAGGGCAATGTTACTGATCTCAGGGCACTGTGTCTGATTGGTGTCACAGAGCAATGTTACTGGATCTCGGGTCACTGTGTCTGTTTGGTTTCACAGAGCAATATTACTGGATTTCAGGGCACTGCATATAAGCACTGTCTCAGGGCAATGTTACTGGATCTCAGGGCACTGTGTCTGAGTGCTGTCACAAAGGAATTTTTTGTTAACTCAGGGCACTCTGTCTGAGCATTGTCAGTCGATCAATGTGCCTGGAAATCAGTGCGATGTGCCTGATGTCTCACCCAGAGCAATGTTACTGGATCACAAGTTATTGTGTCTGACTGATAGCACAGAGCAATTTTGCTGTATCTCAGAACACTGTGTCTGACCTTGGACACAGAGCACTGTTACTGGTTCTCAGGACACTGTGACTAAGCGATGTCACCAGGCAATGTTAGTGGTTCTCTGGGCACTGTGTCTGAGCGTTGTTACAGTACATTGATACTGAATCTCAGGGTACTCTGTCTGAGCGTTGTCACAGAGCAATTTTATTGTATCTCAGAACACTGTGTCTGAGCACAGTCTCAGAGCAATATTACTGGATCTTAGGGCTCTGTGTCTGAGTGCTGTCACAGTGCAATGTTACTGTATCACAGAACACTGTGTCTGAATGCTGTCACAAAGATATTTTACTGGATCACATGGTAATGTTTCTGAGCGCTGTCCAATGGGCAAATTTACTGGATCTCAGGGCACTTTGTATGAGCACTGTGGCAGTGCAATTATACTGGATCTCAGTGCACTGTGTCTCAGCACTGTCACAGAACAATGAGACTGGATCTCAGAACACTGTGTCTGAGCGCTACCACAGAACAATTTTACTGAATCTCAGAACAGTGTGTCTGAGCGCTGTCACAGAGCAATGTTAATGGATTTCAGAACACTGTGTCTGAGCGCTGTTACAGAGCCATGTTACTGGATCTCAGGGCACTGATTCTGATCGTGGTCACAGAGCAATTTTACTGGATCTCATCGTAATGTTTCTGAGCACAGTAAAATGGGCAAATTGACTGGATGTCAGGATACTTTGTTTGAGCACTGTGGCAGAGTAATTTACTGGATCTCAGGGCACTGTGTATCAGCACTGTCACAGAGCAATGAGACTGGATCTAAGGGCACTGTGTCTGAGCGCTATCACAGAGCAATTTTACTGAAACTCAGAACACTGTGTCTGAGAGCTGTCACAGAGCAATATTACTGAATCTCAGAACACTGTGTCTGAGCGCTGTCACAGAGCAATGTTTATGGATTTCATTGCACTGTGTCTGAGTGCTGCCACAGAGCAATGTGACTGGATCTGATGTCACTGTGTGTGATTGGTGTCACAGAGCAAAATTATTGGCTCTCAGGGCACTATGTCCAAGTGTTGTCACAGGGCAACTTTACTGGATTTCAGGGCACTGAGTCTGAGTGCTGTCACAGAGCAATATTACAGTATTTCAGGGCAATCTGTCTGGCGCTGTCACAGAGCAATGTTTCTGTATCTCAGAACACTGCACCTGCGCGCTGTCTCAGAGGTGTGTTTCTGGATCTCGGGGCACTGAGTCTGAGCGATGACACAGAGCAATTTTACTGAATCTCAGAACACTGTGCCTGAGCGCTGTCAAAGAGCAATGTTAATGGATTTCAGTGTACTGTTTCTCAGTGCTGTCACAGAGCAATGTTACTGAATCTCAGGGCAGTGTGTCTGATTGATTTCACACAGCAATATTACAGGATTTCAGGGCACTGCGTATAAGCACTGTCACAGGGCCATGTTACTGGATCTCAGGGCACTGTGCCTAAGCGCTGTCACAGTGCAGTGTTACTTTATCTCAGGGCACTGTGTCTGGGTGCTGTCACACAACAATGTTACTGGATCTCAGGTCACTGCGTCTGTTTGGTTTCACACAGCAATATTACTGGATTTCAGGGTACTGCGTATAAACACTGTCACAGGGCAAATTTACTGGATCTCAGGGCAGTGTGTCTGAGTGCTGTCACAAAGGAATTTTTTGTTAACTCAGGGCAATCTGTCTGAGCATTGTCAGTAGAGCAATGTGCCTGGAAATCAGAGCGATGTGCCTGATGTCTCTCCTAGAGCAATGTTACTGGATCACAAGTTATTGTGTCTGACTGATAGCACAGAACAATTTTGCTGTATCTCAGAACACTGTGTCTGACCTTGGACACAGAGCAATGTTACTGTTTCTCAGGACACTGTGAATAGGTGCTGTCACACAGCAATGTTACTGGATCTCAGAACACTGTGTCTGAGCACTGTCACACAGCAATGTTAATGGATATCAGGGCACTGTGTCTGAGCACTGTCACAGAGCAATGTCACTGGATCTCAGGGCACCGTGTCTAAGCGCTGTTACAGTGCATTGATACTGAATCTCTGGGTACTGTGTCTGAGCGCTGTTACAGAGCAATGTTACTGTATTTCAGAACACTGTGTCTGAGCGCAGTCTCAGAGCAATATTACTGGATATCAGGGCACTGCGTCTGAGCGCTGTCACAGAGCAATGTTAATGTATCACAGAAAAGTGTGTCTGAGCGCTGTCGCAGAGCCATGTTACTGGATCTCAGGGCACTCGGTCTGAACGCTGTCACAGAGAAATTTTACTGGATCACATGGTAATGTTTCTGAGCGGTGTCAAATGGGCAAATTTACTGGATCTCAGGGCACTTTGTTTGAGCGTTGTGGAAGAGCAATTATACTGGATCGCAGGGCACTTTGTCTCAACACTGTCACAGAACAATGAGACTGGATCTCAGAACACTGTGTCTGAGCGCTACCACAGAACAATTTAACTGAATCTCAGAACACTGTGTCTGAGCGCTGTCACTGAGCAATGTTTATGGATTTCATAGCACTGTGTCTGAGTGCTGTCACAGTGCAATGTGACTGGATCTGATGTCACTGTGTCTGATTGTTGTCACAGAGCAATATTACTGGATCTCAGGGCATTGTGTATGAGTGCTGTCACAGGGCAACTTTATTGGATCTCAGGGCACTGTGTCTGAGTGCTGTCACAGGGCAATGTTACTGAATCTCAGGGCACTGTGCATAGGCTCTGTCACAGAGCAATTTTCCGTTATCTCAGGGAACTATGTCTGTGCGCTGTCAATAGAGCAAACTGCCTGGAAATCAGTCTGAAGTTTCTGGTGCCTCTCACTGAGCAATGTTACTGGATCACAAGTTACTGTATCTGAATTTACTGAATCTCAGAACACTGCATCTGAAGGCTGTTAAAGAGCAATGTAAATGGATTTCAGAGCACTGTGTCTCAGTGCTGTCACAGAGCAATTTCACTGAATCTCAGAGCACTTTGTCTGAGCACTGTCAAACTGCAATGTTGCTGATTCTCAGGGCACTGTGTCTGATTGGTGTCATAGAGCAATGTTATGGGATCTCAGGTCACTGTGTCTGATTGGTTTCACACAGCAATATTACTGGATCACAGGGCACTGCATATAAGCACTGTCACAGGGCAATGTTACTGGATTTCAGGGCACTGTGTCTGAGTGCTGTCACAAAGGAATTTTTTGTTAACTCAGGGCACTCTGTCTGAGCATTGTCAGCAGAGCAATGTGCCTGGAAATCATTGCGATGTGCCTGATGTCTCACCCAGAGCAATGTTACTGGATCACAAGTTACTGTGTCTGACTGATAGCACAGAGCGATTTTGCAGTATCTCAGAACACTGTGTCTGACCTTGGACACAGAGCAATGTTACTGTTTCTCAGGACACTGTGAATAAGTGATGTCACCAGGCAATGTTACTGGATGTCAGGGCACTGTGTCTGAGCGCTGCACAGAGCAGTGTTACTGTATCTCAGGGCACTGTGTCTGGGCACTGTCACAGTGCAGTGTTACTTTATCTCAGGGCACTGAGTCTGAGCACTGTCACACAGCAATGTTACTGGATCTCAGAACACTGTGTCTGAGCACTGTCACACAGCAATGTTAATGGATATCAGGGCACTGTGTCTGAGCGCTGTCACAGAGCAATGTCACTGGAACTCAGGGCACCGTGTCTGAGCGCTGTTACAGTGCATTGATACTGAATCTCTGGGTACTGTGTCTGAGCGCTGTTACAGAGCAATGTTACTGTATCTCAGAACACTATGTCTGAGCGCAGTCTCAGAGCAATATTACTGGATCTCAGGGCACTGCGTCTGAGCGCTTTCACAGAGCAATGTTTATGGATTTCATAGCACTGTGTCTGAGTGCTGTCACCAAGCAATGTTACTGGATCTGATGTCACTGTGTCTGATTGATGTCACAGAGAAATGTTGCTGGATATCAGGGCACTGTGCATAAGCGCTGTCACAGGGCAATATTACTGTATCTCAGGGTACTATATCTGAGCGTTGTCACAGAGCAATAAGACTGTATCTCAGAACACTGTCACTGACCTTGGACACAGAGCAATGTTACTGCTTCTCAGGGCACTGGGTCTGAGCGCTGTCACAGAGCAGAGTTACTGTTTGTCAGGGCACTGTGTCTGAGCGCTGTCACAGAGCAGCGTTACTGTATCTCATGGCACTGTGTCTGAGCGCTGTCACAGAGCAGTGTTACTGTATCTCAGGTCACTGTGTCTGAGTGCGGTCCCAGAGCAATATTTGAGTATCTCAGGGCCACCTGTCTGAGCGCTGTCACAGAGGAATATTGCAGTATCTCAGGGCACTGTGTCTGGGTGCGGTCCCAGAGCAATATTTGAGTATCTCAGGGCCACCTGTCTGAGCGCTGTCACAGAGGAATATTACAGTATCTCAGGGCACTGTGTCTGAGCGCTGTTACAGAACAATATTACAGTATCCCAGGGCAATCTGTCTGAGCGCTGTCACAGAGAAAATTTTTTTGTATATCAGGACACTGTCTCTAAGCGTTGTCATGGAGTAATTTTAATGGATTTCAGGGCACTGTGTCCGAGTGCTATCACAGAGCAAGGTGACTAGATCTCAAGGCACTGTGTCTGAACGCTGTCACAGAGCATTGTTAATGGATTTCAGGGCACTGTGTCTGAGCGCTGTCGCAGAGCAATGTTACTGGATCTCAGGGCACTGTGTCTGAGCGCTGTTGCAGTGCAATGATACTGAATCTCAGGGTACTGTTTCTGAGCACTGTTGCAGAGCAATGTTGCTGGATTTCAGGGCACTATGTCTGAGCGCAGTCACACAGCATTGTTAATGGATATCAGGGCACTGTGTCTGAGCGCTGTCGCAGAGCAATGTTACTGGATCTCAGGGCACTATGTCTGAGCGCTGTTGCAGTGCAATGATACTGAATCTCAAGGTACTGTTTCTGAGCACTGTCACAGAGCAATTTTATTGTATCTCAGAACACTGTGTCTGAGCGCAGTCTCAGAGCAATATTACTGGATCTCAGGGCACTGTGTCTGAGCGCTGTCGCAGAGCAATGTTAATGTATCACAGAACAGTGTGTCTGAGCGCTGTCGCAGAGCCATGTTACTGGATCTCAGGGTACTGGGTCTGAACGCTGTCACAGAGAAATTTTACTGGATCACATGGTAATGTTTCTGAGCGCTGTCAAATTGGCAAATTTACTGGATCTCAGGGCACCTTGTTTGAGCATTGTGGCAGAGCAATTATACTGGATCTCAGGGCACTGTGTCTCAGCACTTTCACAGAACAATGAGACTGAATCTCAGAACACTGTGTCTGAGCGCCGTCGCAGAGCAATTTTACTGAATCTCAGAATACTTTGTCTGAGCGCTGTCACAGAGCAATGTTTATGGATTTCAGAACACTGTGTCTTAGCGCTGTTGCAGAGCCATGTTACTGGATCTCAGGGCACTGATTCTGAGGGCTGTCACAGAGCAATGTCACTGGATCTCAGGACACTGTGTCGGAGCGCTATCGCAGGGCCATGTTACTGGATCTCAGGTCACAGATTCTGAGCACTGTCAGAGCAATTTTACTGGATCTCATGGTACTGTTTCTGAGCGCTGTCAAATGGGCAAATTTACTGGATGTCAGGATACTTTGTTTGAGTGCTGTGGCAGAGCAATTTATGGAAATCTGGGCAGTGTCTCAGCACTGTCACAGAGAAATGAAACTGGATCTAAGGGCACTGTAGCTGAGCGCTATCACAGAGCAATTTTACTGAATCTCAGAACACTGTGTCTGAGCGCTGTTGCAGAGCCATATTACTGGATCTCAGGGCACTGATTCTGAGCGCTGCCACAAAGCAATTTTACTGGATCTCATGGTACTGTTTCTGAGCGCTCTCAAATGGGCAAATTTACTGGATGTCAGGATACTTTGTTTGAGGTTGTTGTTTACTGGATCTCAGAGCACTGATTCTCAGCAGTGTCACAGAGCAATGAGAATGGATCTAAGTCCATTGTGTCTGAGCGCTATCACAGAGCAATTTTACTGAATCTCAGAACACTGTGACTGAGAGCTGTCACAGGGCCATCTTAATTAATCTCAGAACACTGTGTAAGAGCGCTGTCACAGAGCAATGTTAATGGATTTCAGAGCTCTGTGTCTGAGTGCTGTCACTGAGCAATATTACTGAATCTCAGAACACTGTCTGAGTGCTGTCACAGAGCAATGTTTATGGATTTCATAGCACAGCGTCTGAGCGCTGTCGCAGAGCAATGCTTATGGATTTCATAGCACTTTGTCTGTTTGCTGTCACAGAGTAATGTGAATGGATCTAATGTCACTGTGTCTGATTGTTTTCACAGAGCAATATTACTGGATCTCAGGGCACTGTGTCAGCGTGCTGTCACAGGGTAATTTTACTGGATCTCAAGGCACTGTGTCTGAGTGCTGTCACAGGGCAATGTTACTGGATCTCAGGGCACTGTGCATAAGCGCTGTCACAGGGCAATATTACTGTATCTCAGGGTACTATGTCTGAGCGCTGTCACAGAGCAATTTTTCATTATCTCTGGGCACTTGTCTGAGCGCTGTCAATAGAGCAATGTGCCTGGAAATCAGTGCGATGTTTCTGATGCCTCTCACTGAACAGTGTTTCTGGATCACATGTTACTGTTTCTGAGTGATAGCACAGAGTGATTTTACTGTATCTCAGAACACTGTGTCTGACAATGGACAAAGATCAATGTTACTGCTTCTCAAGGCACTGTGTCTTAGCGCTGTCACAGCCCAGAGTTACTGTATGTCAGGTCACTGTGTCTGAGCGCTGTCGGAGAGCAGTGTTTCTCTATCTCAGGGCACTGTGTCTGAGTGCGGTCCCAGAGCAATATTACGGTATCTCAGGGCCCTCTGTCTGAGCGCTGTCACAGAGCAAAATTACAGTATCTCAGGGCAGTGTCTCTAAGCACTGTCATGGCGTAATTTTAATGGATTTCAGGGCACTGTGTCCGAGCACTATCACAGAGCAACGTGACTGGATCTCAGGGCACTGTGTCTGAGCGCAGTCACACAGCAATGTTAATGGATTTTCGGGCACTGTGTCTGAGCGCTGTCGCAGACCAATGTTACTGGATCTCTGGGCACTGTGTCTGAGAGTTGTTACAGTACATTGATACTGAATCTCAGGGTACTCTGTCTGAGCGTTGTCACAGAGCAATTTTATTGTATCTCAGAACACTGTGTCTGAGCACAGTCTCAGAGCAATATTACTGGATCTTAGGGCTCTGTGTCTGAGTGCTGTCACAGTGCAATGTTACTGTATCACAGAACACTGTGTCTGAATGCTGTCACAAAGAAATTTTACTGGATCACATGGTAATGTTTCTGAGCACTGTCCAATGGGCAAATTTACTGGATCTCAGGGCACTTTGTATGAGCACTGTGGCAGTGCAATTATACTGGATCTCAGTGCACTGTGTCTCAGCACTGTCACAGAACAATGAGACTGGATCTCAGAACACTGTGTCTGATTGGTGTCACAGAACAATGTTACTGGATCGAAGTTCACTGAGTCTGATTGGTTTCACACAGCAATATTACTGGATTTCAGGACACTGTGTCTGAGTGCTGTCACAAAGGAATTTTTTGTTAACTCAGGGCACTCTGTCTGAGCGTTGTCAGTAGAACAATGTGCCTGGAAATCAGTGCGATATGCCTGATGTCTCACCCAGAGCAATGTTACTGGATCACATGTTAATGTGTCTGACTGATAGCACAGAGCAATTTTGCTGTATCTCAGAACACTGTGTCTGACGTTGGACATAGAGCAATGTAACTGGTTGTCAGGACACTGAATAAGAGATGTCACCAGGCAATGTTACTGGATGTCAGGGCACTTTTTCTGAGCGCTGACAGAGAGCAATGTTACTGTATCTCAGGGCACTGTGTCTGAGCACTGTCACACAGCAATGTTAATGGATATCAGGGCACTGTGTCTGAGCGCTATCACAGAGCAACGTCACTGGATCTCTGGGCACCGTGTCTGAGCGCTGTTAAAGTGCATTGATACTGAATCTCAGAGTACTGTGTCTGAGCGCTGTCACAGAGAAATGTTACTGTATCTCAGAACACTGTGTCTGAGCGCTGTCTCAGAGCCATGTTACTGGATCTCAGGGCACTGAGTCTGAGCACTGACACAGTGCAATATGACTGGATCTCTGGGCATTGTGTCTGAGTGCTGTCACAGAGCAATATTTTAGTATCCAAGGCAATCAGTCTATGCGCAGTCAGAGAGCAATATTTTGGAATCTCAGGGCACTGTGTCTGAGCGCTGTCACAGAGCAATGTTAATGTATCTCAGAAAACTGTGATTGAGTGCTGTCGCAGAGCCATGTTACTGCATCTCAGGGCACTGATTCTGTGTGCTGCCACACAGCAAGTAGACTGGATCTAACGGCACTGTGTCTGAGCGCTATCACAGAGCAATTTTACTGAATCTCAGAAAACTGTGTCTGAGCGCTGTCACAGAGCAATGTTTATGGATTTCAGAACACTGTATCTGAGTGCTGTCACAGAGCAATGTGACTAGATCTGATGTCACTCTGTATGACTGGTGTCACGGAGCAATATGACTGGATCTCAGGGCACTGTGTCTGAGTGCTGTCACAGGGCAATTTTACTGGATCTCAGGCCACTGTGCATAAGTGCTGTCACAGAGCAATGAGACTGGATCTCAGGGCACTGAGTCTGAGTGCTGTCACAGAGCAATTTTACTGAATCTCAGTACACTGTGTATGAGCGCTGTCAAAGGGAAATGTTACTCCATCTCAGGTCACTGTGTCTGATTGGTGTCACAGAACAACGTTACTGGATCGAAGTTCACTGAGTCTGATTGGTTTCACACAGCAATATTACTGGATTTCAGGACACTGTGAGTGCTGTCACAAAGGAATTTTTTGTTAACTCAGGGCACTCTGTCTGAGCGTTGTCAGTAGAACAATGTGCCTGGAAATCAGTGCGATATGCCTGATGTCTCACCCAGAGCAATGTTACTGGATCACATGTTAATGTGTCTGACTGATAGCACAGAGCAATTTTGCTGTATCTCAGAACACTGTGTCTGACGTTGGACATAGAGCAATGTAACTGGTTGTCAGGACACTGAATAAGAGATGTCACCAGGCAATGTTACTGGATGTCAGGGCACTTTTTCTGAGCGCTGACAGAGATCAATGTTACTGTATCTCAGGGCACTGTGTCTGAGCACTGTCACACAGCAATGTTAATGGATATCAGGGCACTGTGTCTGAGAGCTATCACAGAGCAATGTCACTGGATCTCTGGGCACCGTGTCTGAACGCTGTTAAAGTGCATTGATACTGAATCTCAGAGTACTGTGTCTGAGCGCTGTCACAGAGAAATGTTACTGTATCTCAGAACACTGTGTCTGAGCGCTGTCTCAGAGCCGTGTTACTGGATCTCAGGACACTGAGTCTGAGCGCTGACACAGTGCAATATGACTGGATCTCTGGGCCCTGTGTCTGAGTGCTGTCACAGAGCAATATTTTGATATCCAAGGCAATCAGTCTATGCGCAGTCAGAGAGCAATATTTTGGAATCTCACGGCACTGTGTCTGAGCGCTATCACAGAGCAATTTTACTGAATCTCAGAAAACTGTGTCTGAGCGCTGTCACAGAGCAATGTTTATGGATTTCAGAACACTGTATCTGAGTGCTGTCACAGAGCAATGTGACTAGATCTGATGTCACTCTGTATGACTGGTGTCACGGAGCAATATGACTGGATCTCAGGGCACTGTGTCTGAGCGCTGTCACAGAGCAATGTTAATGTATCTCAGAAAACTGTGATTGAGTGCTGTCACAGAGCCATGTTACTGCATCTCAGGGCACTGATTCTGTGTGCTGCCACACAGCAAGTAGACTGGATCTAACAGCACTGTGTCTGAGCGCTATCACAGAGCAATTTTACTGAATCTCAGAAAACTGTGTCTGAGCGCTGACACAGAGCAATGTTTATGGATTTCAGAACACTGTATCTGAGTGCTGTCACAGAGCAATGTGACTGGATCTGATGTCACTGTGTATGATTGGTGTCACGGAGCAATATGACTGGATCTCAGAGCACTGTGTCTGAGTGCTGACACAGGGCAATTTTACTGGATCTCAGGCCACTGTGCATAAGTGCTGTCACAGAGCAATGAGACTGGATCTCAGGGCACTGAGTCTGAGCGCTGTCACAGAGCAATTTTACTGAATCTCAGTACACTGTGTCTGAGAGCTGTCACAGGGCCATCTTAATGGATCTCTGAACACTGTGTCTGAGCGCTGTCACAGAGCAATGTTAATGGATTTCATAGCACTTTGTCTGAGTGCTGTCACAGAGCAATGTGACTGGATCTGATGTCACTGTGTGTGATTGGTGTCACAGAGCAATATTACTGGATCTCAGGGCATTGTGTATGAGTGCAGTCACAGGGCAATTTTACTGGATCTCAGGGCACTCTGTCTGAGTGCTGTCACAGAGCAGTGTTACTTTATCTCAGGGCACAGTGCGTAAGTGCTGGCACAGGGCAATTTTTCGTTATCTCAGGTTACTGTGTCTGAGCGCTGTCAATAGAGCAATTTTTCGTTATCTCTGTGCACAGTGTCTGAGCGCTGTCAATAGAGCAATGTGCCTGGAAATCAGTGCGATGTTTCTGATGCCTCTCACTGAGCAATGTTACTGGATCACAAGTTACTGTGCCTGAGTGATAGAACAGAGCAATTTTACTGTATCTCAGAACGCTGTGTCTGACCTTGGACACAGATCAATGTTACTGCTTCTCATGGCACTGTTTCTTAGCACTGTCACAGAGCAGTGTTACTTCATCTCAGGGCACTGTGTCTGAGTGCGATCCCAGAGCAATATTATGGTATCTCAGGGCCCTCTGTCTGAGTGCTGTCACAGAGCAATATTACAGTATCTCCGGGCAATCGGTCTGAGCGCTGTCACAGAGAAATTTTTTAGTATCTCTGGGCACTGTTTCTAAGCGCTGTCATGGGGTAATGTTAATGGATTTCAGGGCACTGTGTCCGAGCGCTATCACAGAGGAATGATACTGGATCTCAGGGCACTGTGATTTTGAGCGCTGTCACACAACACTGTTAATGCTTTTAGGGCACTGTGTCTAAGCGTGGTCACAGAGCAATGTTACTGGATCTCAGGGCATTGTGTCTGTGTGCTGACATCTTGCAATATTATGGTATCTCAGGGCAGTCAGTCTACGCTCTGTCACAGAGCAATATTTTGGAATCTCAGTGCACTGTGTCTGAGCGCTGTCACAGAGCAAGGTTAATGTATCACAGAACAGTGTGTCTGAGCCCTGTCGCAGAGCCATGTTACTGGATCTCAGGGCACTGGGTCTGAACGCTGTCACAGAGAAATTTTACTGGATCACATGGTAATGTTTCTGAGCGCTGTCAAATGGGCAAATTTACTGGATCTCAGGGCACCTTGTTTGAGCGTTGTGGCAGAGCAATTATACTGAATCTCAGGGCACTTTGTCTCAGCACTGTCACAGAACAATGAGACTGGATCTCAGAACACTGTCTGAGCGCTACCACAGAACAATTTAACTGAATCTCAGAACACTGTGTCTGAGCGCTGTCACAGAGCAATGTTTATGGATTTCATAGCACTGTGTCTGAGTGCTGTCACAGAGCAATGTGACTGGATCTGATGTCACTGTGTCTGATTGTTGTCACAGAGCAATATTACTGGATCTCAGGGCATTGTGTATGAGTGCTGTCACAGGGCAACTTTATTGGATCTCAGGGCACTGTGTCTGAGCACTGTCGCAGAACAATTTTACTGAATCTCAGAACACTGTGTCTGAGCACTGCCACAGAGCAATGTTAATGGATTTCAGAACACTGTGTCTGAGCGCTGTAGCAGTGGCATGTTATTAGATCTCAGGGCACTTTGTCTGAGCGCTGTCACAGAGCAATGTTAATGTATTTCAGAGCACTGTGTCTGAGCGCTGTCGCAGTGCCATGTTACTAGATTTCAGGGCACTGTGTCTGAGCACTGTCACAGAGCAATCTGTCTGAGCGCTGTTGCAGAAAAATTTTACTGGATCACAAGGCACTGTTTCTGAGCGCTCTCAAATGGGCAAATTTACTGGATGTCAGGATACTTTGTTTGAGCGCTGTTGCATAGCAATTTACTGGATCTCAGAGCAATGAGTCTCAGCACTGTCACAGAGCAATGAGACTGGATCTAAGTCCACTGTGTCTGAGCGCCAAGACAGAGCAATTTTACTGAATCTCAGAACACTGTGTCTGAGAGCTGTCACAGGGCCATCTTAATGGATCTCAGAACACTGTGTCTGAGCGCTGTCACAGAGCAATGCTTATGGATTTCATAGCACTTTGTCTGATTGCTGTCACAGAGCAATGTGAATGGATCTAATGTCACTGTGTCTGATTGGTGTCACAGAGCAATATTACTGATCTCATGGCACTGTGTCAGACTGCTGTCACAGGACAATTTTACTGGATCTCAGGGCACTGTGTCTGAGTGCTGTCACAGGGCAATGTTACTGGATCTCAAGGCACTGTGCATAAGCGCTGTCACAGAGCAATGTTACTGTATCTCAGGGTACTATGTCTGAGCGCTGTCACAGAGCAATTTTTCGTTATCTCTGGGCACTTGTCTGAGCGCTGTCAATAGAGCAATGTTCCTGGAAATCAGTGCGATGTTTCTGATGCCTCTCACTGAGCAGTGTTACTGGATCACAAGTTACTGTGTCTGAGTGATAGCACAGAGCAATTTTACTGTATCTCAGAACGCTGTGTCTGTCCTTGGACACAGAGCAATTTTACTGCTTCTCAAGGCACTGTGTCTTAGCGCTGTCACAGAGCAAAGTTACTGTATGTCAGGGCACTGTGTCTGAGCGCTGTCGCAGAGCAGTGTTTCTCTATCTCAGGTCACTGTGTCTGAGTGCGGTCCCAGAGCAATATTACGGTATCTCAGGGCACTGTCCCTAAGCGCTGTCATGGTGTAATTTTAATGGATTTCAAGGCACTGTGTCCGAGCGCTATCACAGAGCAACGTGACTGGATCTCAGGGCACTGTGTCTGAGTGCAGTCACACAGCAATGTTAATGGATTTCAGGGCACTGTGTCTGAGCGTTGTTACAGTACATTGATACTGAATCTCAGGGTACTGTGTCTGAGCGCTATCACAGAGCAATTTTATTGTATCTCAGAACATTGTGTCTGAGCGCAGTCTCAGAGCAAAATTACTGGATCTCAGAGCTCTGTGTCTGAGCGCTATTACAGAGCAATGTTACTGTATCACAGAACACTGTGTCTGAATGATGTCACAGAGAAATTTTACTGGATCACGTGGTTATGTTTCTGAGCACTGTCAAATGGGCAAATTTACTGGATCTCAAGGCACTTTGTTTGAGCACTGTGGCAGTGCAATTATACTGGATCTCAGGGCACTGATTCTGAGCGTTGTCACAGAGCAATTTTACTGGATCTCATGGTACTATTTCTGAGCACTGTAAAATGAGCAAATTTACTGGATGTCAGGATACTTTGTTTCAGCGCTGCAGCAGAGCAATTTACATTATCTCAGGGCACTTTGTCTCAGCACTGTCACAGAGCAATGAGACTGGATCTAAGGGCACTGTGTCTCAGCACTGTTACAGAGCAATTAAACTAGATCTAAGGGTACTGTGTCTGAGCGCTATCACAGAGCAATTTTACTGAATCTCAGAACACTGTGTCTGAGAGCTGTCACAGGGCCATCTTAGTGGATCTCAGAACACTGAGTCTGAGTTTTGTCGCAGAGCAATGTTAATGGATATCAGAGCTCTGTGTCTGAGTGCTGGCACAGAGCAATATTACTGAATCTCAGATCACTGTGTCTGAGCGCTGTCACAGAGCATTGATACTGAATCTCAGGGTACTATGTCTGAACACTGTCACAGAGCAATGCTACTGTATCTCAGAACACAGTCTGAGCGCAGTTTCAGAGCAATATTACTGGATCTCAGGGCACTTAGTCTGAGCGCTGTCACAGAATAATTTTACTGGATCACATGCTACTGTTCCTGAGCGCTGTCAAATGGGCAAACTTACTGGATCTCAGGGCATTTTGTTTTAACGCTGTGGCAGAGCAATTGTACTGGATATCAGGGCACTGCATCTGAGCGCTGTCACAGAGCAATGTTGATGGATTTCAGAATACTGTGTCTCAGTGCTGTCACAGAGCAATTTCACTGAATCTCAGAACACTGTGTCTGAGTGCTGTCACAGAGCAGTTACTGTTTGTCAGGGCCCTATGTCTGAGCGCTGTCACAGAGCAGAGTTACTGTTTGTCAGGGCACTGTGTCTGAGCGCTGTCACAGAGCAATGTTACTCGATCTCAGGTCACTGTGTCTGAGCGCTGTTACAGTGTAATGTATACTGAATCTCAGGGTACTGTTTCTGAGCGTTGTCACAGAGCAATGTTTCTGTATCTCATAACACTGTGCCTGAGCGCTGTCGCAGAGGCGTGTTTCTGGATCTCAGGGCACTGTGTCTGAGCGCTACCACAGAACAATTTTTCTGAAACTCAGTACACTGTGCCTGAGAGCTGTCACAGGGCCAACTTAATGGCTCTCAGAACATTGTGTTTGAGCGCTGTCACAGAGCAATGTTTATGGATTTCATAGCACTTTGTCTGAGTGCTGTCACAGAGCAATGTGACTGGACCTGATGTCACTGGATCTCAGGGCACTGGGTCTGAACGCTGTCACAGAGAAATTTTACTGGATCACGTGGTAATGTTTCTGAGCGCTGTCAAATGGGCAAATTTACTGGATCTCAGGGCACTTTGTTTGAGCACTTTGGCAGAGCAATTATCATGGATCTCAGGGCACTGTATCTGAGCGCTATCACAGAACAATTTTACTGAATCTCAGAACAGTTTGTCTGAGCGCTGTCACAGAGCAATTTTACTGAATCACATGGCACTGTTTCTGAGCACTGTCAAATGGGCAAATTTACTGGAAGTGAGGATACTTTGTTTGAGCACTGTGGCACAGCAATTTACTGGATCTCAGGGCAATGTGTCTCAGCACTGTCACAGAGCAATGAGACCGGACCTAAGGGCACTGTGTCTGAGCGCTATCACAGAGCAATTTTACTGAATCTCAGAACATTGTGTCTGAGAGCTGTCACAGGGCCATCTTAATGGATCTCAGAACATTGTGTTTGAGCGCTGTCACAGAGCAATGTTAATGGATTTAAGAACTCGGTGTCTGTGTGCTGTCACTGAGCAATATTACTGAATCTCAGAACATTGTGTCTGAGCGCTGTCACAGAGCAATGTTTATTGATTTCATAGCACTTTTTCTGAGTGCTGTCACAGTGCAATGTTTATGGATTTCATAGCACAGTGTCTGAGTGCTGTCACAGAGCAATGTGACTGGATCTGATGTCACTGTGTCTGATTGATGTCACAGAGCAATATTACTGGATCTCAGGGCACTATGTCAGAGTGCTGTCACAGGGCAATTTTACTGGATCTCAGGGCACTGTGTCTGAGCGCTGTCACAGAGCAATATTACTGGATCTCAGGGCACTGTGTCTGAGTGCTGTCACAGGGCAATGTTAATGTATCACAGAACAGTGTGTCTGAGCGCTGTCGCAGAGCCATGTTACTGGATCTCAGGCAACTGGGTGTGAACGCTGTGACAGAGATATTTTACTGGATCACGTGGTAATTTTACTGAGCGCTGTCAAATGGGCAAATTTACTGGATCTCAGGCCACTGTGGCAGAGCAATTATACTGGATCTCAGGGCACTGTGTCTCAGCACTGTGGCAGAGCAATTATACTGGATCTCAGGGCACTGTGTCTCAGCACTGTGGCAGATCAATTATACTGGATCTCAGGGCACTGTGAATGAGCGCTATCACAGAACAATTTTACTGAATCTCAGAACACCTTGTCTGAGCACTGTCCCAGAGCAATTTTACTGGTTCACATGGTACTGTTTCTGAGCGCTCTCAAATCGTCAAATTTACTGGAAGTCAGGATACTTTGTTTGAGCGCTGTGGCAGAGCAATTTATTGGATCTCAGTGCAACGTGTCTCAGCACTGTCACAGAGCAATGGGACCGGATCTAAGGGCACTGTGTCTGAGCGCTACCACAGAACAATTTTACTGAATCTCAGAACACTGTGTCTGAGCTCTGTCACAGGGCCATCTTAATGGATCTCAGAACACTGTGTTTGAGTGCTGTCACAGAGCAATGTTAATGGATTTCAGAGCTCAGTGTCTGAGTGCTGTCACAGAGCAATATTACTGTATCTCAGAACGCTGTGTCTGATTGCTGTCACAGAGCAAGGTGACTGGATCTGATGTCACTGTGTCTGATTGGTGTCACAGTGTAATATGACTGGATCTCAGGGCACTGTGTCTGAGCGCTGTCACAGGGCAGACTTACTGTATCTCATGGCACTGTGTCTGAGCGCTGGCACAGAGCAGTGTTACTTTATCTCAGGGCACTGTGTCTGAGTGAGGTCCCAGAACAATATAACGGTATCCCAGGGCCCTCTGTCTGATCGCTGTCACAGAGCAATATTACAGTATCTCAGGGCAATCTGTCTGAGCGCTGTCACAAAGAAATTTTTTATTGTCTCAGGGCACTGTTTCTAAGCTCTGTCATGGAGTAATGTTAATGGATTTCAGGGCACTGTGGCCGAGCGCTATCACAGAGGATTTTGAATGGATCTCAGGGGACTGTGATTTTGAGCGCTGTCACACAGCAGTGTTAATGCATTTCAGGGCACTGTGTCTGAGCGCTGTGGCAGAGCAATTTTACTGAATCTCAGAACACTGCATCTGAGTGCTGTCAAAGAGCAATGTTAATTGATTTCAGAGCATTGTGTCTCATTGCTGTCACAGAACAATTTCTCTGAATCTCAGAACATTGTGTTTGAGCGCTGCCACAGGGCCAACTTACTGGATACTTTCTTTGAGCGCTGTGGCAGAGCAATTATACTGGATCTCAGGGCACTGTGTCTGAGCGCTATCACAGAACAATTTTACGAATCTCAGAACAGTTTGTCTGAGCACTGTCCCAGAGCAATTTTACTGAATCACATGGTACTGTTTCTGAGAGCTCTCAAATGGCCAAATTTACTGGAAGTGAGGATACTTAGTTTGAGGGCTGTGGCAGAGCAATTTACTTGATCTCAGGTCAACGTGTCTCAGCACTGTCACAGAGCAATGAGACCGGATCTAAGGGCACTGTGTCTGAGCGCTATCACAGAGCAATTTTATTGAATCTCAGAACATTGTGTCTGAGCGCTGTCACAGGGCCATCTTAATGGATTTCAGAGCTCAGTGTCTGAGTGCTGTCACAGAGCAATATTACTGTATCTCAGAACGCTGTGTCTGAGCGCTGTCACACAGCAAGGTGACTGGATCTGATGTCACTGTGTCTGATTGGTGTTGCAGAATAATATGACTGGATCTCAGGGCACTGTGTCAGAGTGCTGTCACAGGGCAAATTTACTGTATGTCCGGGCACTGTGTCTGAGTGCTGTCACAGGGCAATGTTACTGGATCAAAAGGCACTGTGCATAAGTGCTGTCACAGGGCAATGTTACTGTATCTCAGGGTACTGTGTCTGAGCGTTGTCCCAGAGCAATTTTTCGTTACCTTACGGCACTGTGTCTGAGCGCTGTCAATAGAGCAATGTGCCTGGAAGTCAGTGCGATGTTTCTGATGCCTCTCACTGAGCAATGTTACTGGATCACAAGTTACTGTGTCTGAGTGATAGAACAGAGCAATTTTACTGTATCTCAGAACGCTGTGTCTGACCTTGGACACAGAGCAATTTTACTGCTTCACAAGGCACTGTGTCTAAGTGCTGTCACAGAGCAGAGTTACTGTATGTCAGGGCACTGTGTCTGAGTGCTGGCACAGAGCAGTGTTACTTTATCTTAAGGTACTGTGTCTGAATGCGGTCCCAGAGCAATCTTACGGTATCTCAGGGCCCTCTGTCTGAACGCTGTCACAGAGAATTTTTTTAGTATCTCAGGGCACTGTTTCTAAGCGCTGTCATGGATTAACGTTAATGGATTTCAGGGCACTGTGTCCGAGCGCTATCACAGAGGAATATGACTGGATCTCAGGGCACTGTGATTTTGAGCGCTGTCACACAGCAGTGTTAATGCATTTCAGGGCACTGTGTCTGAGTGCTGTCGCAGAACAATGCTACGGGATCTCAGGGGACTGTGTCTGAGCGCTGTCCCTGAGCAATTTTTCGTTATCTCAGGGCACTGTGTCTGAGCGCTGTCACAGGGCAGACTTACTGTATCTCATGGCACTGTGACTGAGCGCTGTCACAGAGCAGTGTTACTTTATCTCAGGGCACTGTGTCTGAGTGCGGTCCCAGAGCAATATTACGGTATCTCAGGGCCCTCTCTCTGAGCGCTGTCACAGAGCAATATTACAGTATCTCAGGGCAATCTGTCTGAGCGCTGTCAAGAGAAATTTTTTAGTATTTCAGGGCGCCGTTTCTAAGCGCTGTCATGGAGTAATGTTAATGGATTTCAGGGCACTGTGTCCGAGTGCTATCACAGAGCAATGTGACTGGATCTCAGGGCACTGCGTCTGTGCGCTGTTACAGTGCAATGTTACTGAATCTCAGGGCACCGTGTCCGAGCGCTATCACAGTGCAATGTGACTGGATCTCAGGGCACTGTGTCTGTGCGCTGTTACAGTGCAATAATACTGAATCTCAGGGTACTGTGTCAGAGTGCAGTCACAGAGCAATATTATGGTATCTCAGGGCAAGCAATCTACGGGCTGTCACAAAGCAATATTTTGGAATCTCTGGGCACTGTGTCTGAGCGCTGGCACAGAGCAGTGTTACTTTATCTTAGGGCACTGTGTCTGAATGCGGTCCCAGAGCAATCTTACGGTATCTCAGGGCCCTCTGTCTGAACGCTGTCACAAAGAATTTTTTTAGTATCTCAGGGCACTGTTTCTAAGCGCTGTCATGGATTAATGTTAATGGATTTCAGGGCACTGTGTCCGAGCGCTATCACAGAGGAATATGACTGGATCTCAGGGCACTGTGATTTTGAGCGCTGTCGCAGAACAATGTTACGGGATCTCAGGGGACTGTGTCTGAGCGCTGTTACACAGCAGATTTACTGTATATCAGGGCACAGTGTCTGAGCGCTGTCACAGAGCAGTGTTACTGTATCTCATAGAACTGTGTCTGAGCGCTGTCACAGAGCAATGTTAATGTATCTCAGGGCATTGTGTCTGAGTGCGTTCCCAGAGCAATATTACGGTATCTCAGGGCCCTCTGTCTGATCGTTGTCACAGAGCAATATTACAGTATTTCAGGGCAATCTGCCTGAGTGCTGTCACAGGGAAATTTTTTAATATCTCAGGGCACCGTTTCTAAGCGCTGTCATGGAGTAATGTTAATCGATTTCAGGGCACTGTGTCCGAGCGCTATCACAGAGCAATGTGATTGGATCTCAGATCACTGTGTCTGAGCACTGTCACACAGCAATCATAATGGATTTCAGGGCACTGTGTCTGAGCGCTGTCACAGAGCAATGTGACTGGATCTCAGGGGACTGTGTCTGAGCATTGTTACATTGCAATGATACTGAATCTCAGGGTACTGTGTCTGAGTGCTGTCACAGAGCAATGTTACTGTATCTCAGAACACTGTGTCTGAGTGCTGTCATAGAGCAATGTTAGTGTATCTCAGAACACTGAGTCTGAGTGCTGTTACAGTGCATTGATACTGAATCTCAGGGTACTGTGTCTGAGTGCTGTCACAGAGCAATGTTACTGGATCTCAGAACACTGTGTCTGAGCGCAGTCTCAGAGCCATGTTACTGGATGTCATGGCACTGAGTCTGAGCGCTGACACAGAGCAATATGACTGGATCTCAGGGCACTGTGGCTGAGTGCTGTCACAGAGCAATATTATGGTATCTCAGGGCAATCAGTCTACACGCTGTCACAGAGCAATATTTTGGAATCTCGGAGAACTGTGTCTGAGTGCTGTCACAGAGCAATGTTAATGTATCACAGAACAGTGTGTCTGAGCGCTGTCGCAGAGCCATGTTACTGGATCTCAGGGCACTGGGTCTGAGCACTATCACAGAGAAATTTTACTGGATCACATTGTAATGTTTCTGAGCACTGCCTAATGGGCAAATTTACTGGATCTCAGGGCACTTTGCTTGAGTGCTGTGGCAGAGCAATTATACTGGATCTCAGAGAACTGTGTCTCAGCACTGTCACAGAACAATGAGACTGGATCTCAGACACTGTGTCTGAGCACTGTCACAGCGCAATGTTAATAAATTTCAGAACACTGTGTCTGAGCGCTGTCGCAGGGCCATGTTACTGGATCTCAGAGCACTGGTTCTGAGCGCTGTTACAGAGCAATTTTACTTGATCACATGGTACTGTTTCTGAGCGCTCTCAAATGGGCAAATTTACTGGATGTCAGGATACTTTGTTTGAGCGCTGTGGCAGAGCAATTTACTGGATCTCAGGTCATTGTGTCTCAGCACTGTCACCGAGCAATGAGACCGGATCTAAGGGCACTGTGTCTGAGCGCTATCACAGAGCAATTTTACTGAATCTCAGAATACTGTGTCTGAACGCTGTCACAGAGCAATGTTAATGGATTTCAGAGCACGGTGTCTGAGTTCTGTCACAGACCAATATTACTGAATCTCAGAACACTGTGTCTGAGCGCTGTCACAGAGCAATGTTTATGGATTTCATATCACTTTGTCGAAGTGCTGTCACAGAGCAATGTGACTGGATCTCATGTCACTGTGTCTAATTGGTGTCACAGAGCAATATGACTGGATCTCAGCGCACTGTGTCAGAGTGCTGTCACAGGGCAATTTTACTGGATCTCAGGGCACTGTGTCTGAGTGCTGTCACAGGGCAATGTTACTGGATCGCAGGGCACTGTGCATAAGTGCTGTCACAGGGCAATGTTACTGTATCTCAGGGTTCTATGTCTGAGCGCTGTCCCTGAGCAATTTTTCGTTATCCCATGGCACTGTGACTGAGCGCTGTCACAGAGCAGTGTTACTTTATCTCAGGGCACTGTGTCTGAGTGCGGTCCCAGAGCAATATTACGGTATCTCAGGGCTCTCTCTCTGAGCGCTGTCACAGAGCAATATTACAGTATCTCAGGGCAATCTGTCTGAGCGCTGTCAAGAGAAATTTTTTAGTATTTCAGGGCGCCGTTTCTAAGCGCTGTCATGGAGTAATGTTAATGGATTTCAGGGCACTGTGTCCGAGTGCTATCACAGAGCAATGTGACTGGATCTCAGGGCACTGCGTCTGAGCGCTGTTACAGTGCAATGTTACTGAATCTCAGGGCACTGTGTCCGAGCGCTATCACAGTGCAATGTGACTGGATCTCAGGGCACTGTGTCTGTGCACTGTTACAGTGCAATCATACTGAATCTCAAGGTACTGTGTCAGAGTGCTGTCACAGAGCAATATTATGGTATCTCAGGGCAAGCAATCTACACTCTGTCACAAAGCAATATTTTGGAATCTCTGGGCACTGTTTCTTAGCGCTGTCACATAGCAATGTTAATGTATCACAAAACAGTGTGTCTGAGCGCTGTCACAGAGCCATGTTACTGGATCTCAGGGCACTGGGTCTGAACGCTGTCACAGAGAAATTTTACTGGAACACGTGGTAATATTTCTGAGCGCTGTCAAATGGGCAAATTTACTGGATCTCAGGGCACTTTGTTTGAGCACTTTGGCAGAGCAATTATACTGGATCTCAGGGCACTGTGTCTGAGCGCTATCACAGAACAATTTTACTGAATCTCAGAACAGTTTGTCTGAGCGCTGTCCCAGAGCAATTTTACTGAATCACATGGTACTGTTTCTGAGCACTGTCAAATGGGCAAATTTACTGGAAGTGAGGATACTTTGTTTGAGCGCTGTGGCACAGCAATTTACTGGATCTCAGGGCAATGTGTCTCAGCACTGTCACAGAGCAATGAGACCGGACCTAAGGGCACTGTGTCTGAGCGCTATCACAGAGCAATTTTACTGAATCTCAGAACATTGTGTCTGAGCTCTGTCACAGGGCCATCTTAATGGATCTCAGAACATTGTGTTTGAGCGCTGTCACAGAGCAATGTTAATGGATTTAAGAACTCGGTGTCTGTGTGCTGTCACAGAGCAATATTACTGAATCTCAGAACACCGTGTCTGAGCGCTGTCACAGAGCAATGTTTATTGATTTCATAGCACAGTGTCTGAGTGCTGTCACAGTGCAATGTGACTGGATTTGATGTCACTGTGTCTGATTGGTGTCACAGAGCAATATGACTAGATCTCAGGACACTGTATCAGAGTGCCGTCACAGGGCAATTTTATTGGATCTCATGGCACTGTGTCTGAGTGCTGTCACAGGGCAATTTTACTGGATCTCAGGGCACTGTGTCTGAGTGCTGTCACAGGGCAATTTTACTGGATCTCAGGGCACTGTTTCTGAACTCTGTCACAGAGCAATTTTTCGTTATCTCTGTGCACTGTGTCTGAGAGCTGTCACAGAGCAATTTTTTGTTATCTCTGTGCACGATGTCTGAGAGCTGTCACAGAGCAATTTTTCGTTATCTCTGTGCACTGTGTCTGAGCGCTGTTAATAGAGTAATGTGCCTGGAAATCAGTGCAATGTTTCTGATACCTCTCACTGACCAATGTTACTGGATCACAAGTTACCGTGCCTGATGGATAGAACAGCGTAATTTTACTGTATCTCAGAACACTGTGTCTGACCTTGGACACAGATCAATGTTACTGCTTCTCATGGCACTGTGTCTGAGTGCTGTCACAGAGCAGTGTTACTTTATCTCAGGGCACTGTGTCTGAATGCGATCCCAGAGCAATATTACCGTATCTCAGGGCCCTCTCTCTGAGCGCTGTCACAGGGCAATATTACAGTATCTCAGGGCAATCCGTCTGAGCGCTGACACAGAGAAATGTTTTAGTATCTCTGGGCACTGTTTCTAAGCGCTGTCATGGAGTAATGTTAATGGATTTCAGGGCACTGTGTCCGAGCGCTATCACAGAGCAATGTGACTGGATCTCAGAGCACTGTGTCTGAGCGCTGTCACAGAGCAATGTTATTGGATCTCAGGGGACTGTGTCTGAGTGCTGTCACAGAGCAATGTCACTGTATCTCAGAACACTGCTTCTGAGCACTGTCTCAGAGCCGTGTTACTGGATGTCAGGGCACTAAGTCTGAGCGCTGACACAGAGCAATATGACTGGATCTCAGGGCACTGTGTCTGAGTGATGACACAGAGCAATCTTATGGTATCTCAGGGCAATCAGTTCACGCGCTGTCACAGAGCAATATTTTGGAAACTCTGGGCACTGTGTCTGACCGCTGTTTCAGAGCCATGTTACTGGATATCAGGGCACTGATTCGGAGCGCTGTCACAGAGCAATATTACTGGATCTCAGGGCACTGTGTCAGAGTGCTGTCACAGGGCAATTTTACTGGATCTCAGGGCACTGTGTCTGAGTGCTGTCACAGAGCAATGTTAATGTATCACAGAACAGTGTGTCTGAGCGCTGTCGAAGAACCATGTTACTGGATCTCAGGGGACTGTGTCTGAACGCTGTTGCAGAGCAGAGTTACAGTTTATCAGGGCACTGTGTCTGAGCGCTGTCACAGAGCAGTGTTATTGTATCTCATGACACTGTGTCTGAGCGCTGTCACAGAGCAGTGTTAATGTATCTCAGGGCACTGTGTCGGAGTGCGGTCCCAGAGCAGTATTACAGTATCTCAGGGCGCTCTCTCTGAGCGCGGTCACAGAGAAATTTTTAATATCTCTGGGCACTGTTTCTAAGCGCTGTCACGGAGTAATGTTAATGGATTTCAGGGCACTGTGTCCGAGTGCTATCACAGACCAAGTGACTGGATCTCAGGGCACTGTGATTTTGAGCGCTGTCACACAACACTGTTAATGTTTTTCAGGGCACTGTGTCTGAGCGTTGTCGCAGAGCAATGTTACTGGATCTCAGGGGACTGTGTCTGAACGCTGTTATAGAGAAGAGTTACAGTATATCAGGGCACTGTGTCTGAGTGCTGTCACAGAGCAGTGTTACTGTATCTCATGGCACTGTGTCTGAGTGCTGTCACATAGCAATGTTTCTGGATCTCAGGGGACTGTGTCTGAGTGCGGTCCCAGAGCAATATTACAATATCTCAGGGCCCTCTGACTGACCGCTGTCACAGAGCAATATTACAATATCTCAGTGCAATCTGTCTGAGCGCTGTCACAGAGAAATTTTTTAGTATATCAGTGCACCGTTTTTAAGCGCTGTCATGGAGTAATATTAATGGATTTCAGGACACTGTGTCCAAGCGCTATCACAGAGCAATGTGACTGGATCTCAGAGCACTGTGTCTGAGCGCTGTCACAGAACAATGTTACTGGATCTCAGGGGTCTGTGTCTGAGTGCTGTCACAGAGCAATGACACTGTATCTCAGAACACTGCTTCTGAGCGCTTTCTCAGAGCCGTGTTACTGGATGTCAGGGCGCTAAGTCTGAGCGCTGACACAGAGCAATATGACTGGATCTCAGGGCACTGTGTCTGAGTGATGACACAGAGCAATCTTATGGTATCTCAGGGCAATCAGTCCACGCCCTGTCACAGAGCAATATTTTGGAAACTCAGGCCACTGTGTCTGACCGCTGTCGCAGAGCCATGTTACTGGATCACAGGGCACTGATTCTGAGCGCTGTCACAGAGCAATATTACTGGATCACAGGGCACTGTGTCTGACCGCTGTCGCAGAGCTATGTTACTGGATCTCAGGGCACTGTGTCTGAGCGCTGTCACACAGCAATATTACTGGATCTCAGGGTACTGTGTCAGAGTGCTGTCACAGGGCAATTTTACTGGATCTCAGGGCACTGTATCTGAGTGCTGTCACAGGGCAATGTTAATGTATCACAGAACACTGTGTCTGAGCGCGGTCGAAGAGCCATGTTACTGGATCTCAGGCAACTGGGTGTGAACGCTGTGAAAGAGATATTTTACTGGATCACGTGGTAATTTTTTTGAGTGCTGTCAAATGGGCAAATTTACTGGATCTCAGGGCACTGTGGCAGAGCAATTATACTGGATCTCAGGCACTTGTCTCAGCACTGTGGCAGAGCAATTATACTGGATCTCAGGGCACTGTGTCTCAGCACTGTGGCAGAGCAATTATACTGGATCTCAGGGCACTGTGTCTCAGCACTGTGGCAGAGCAATTATACTGGATCTCAGAGCACTGTGAATGAGCGCTATCACAGAACAATTTTACTGAATCTCAGAACACATTGTCTGAGCACTGTCCTAGAGCAATTTTACTGGTTCACATGGCACTGTTTCTGAGGGCTCTCAAATGGGCAAATTTACTGGAAGTCAGGATACTTTGTTTGAGCGCTGTGGCAGAGCAATTTACTGGATCTCAGGTCAATGTGTCTCAGCACTGTCACCGAGCAATGAGACCGGATCTAAGGGCACTGTGTCTGAGCGCTGTCACTGGGCTGTCAGAGAGCAATGTTAATGGATTTCAGAGCTCAGTGTCTGAGTGCTGTCACAGAGCAATATTACTGTATCTCAGAACGCTGTGTCTGATTGCTGTCACAGAGCAAGGTGACTGGATCTGATGTCACTGTGTCTGATTGCTGTCACAGAGTAATATGACTGTATCTCAGGGCACTGTGTCTGAGCGCTATCAATAGAGCAATGTGCCTGGAAATCAGTGTGATGTTTCTGATGCCTCTCGCTGAGCAATGTTACTGGATCACAAGTTACCGTGTCTGAGTGATAGAACAGACCAATTTTACTGTATCTCAGAACGCTGTGTCTGACCTTGGACACAGAGCAATGTTACTGCTTCTCAGAGCACTGTGTCTGAGCGCTGACACAGAGCAGTGTTACTTTATCTCGGGGCACTGAGTCCGAGCGCTATCACAGAGGAATGTGACTGGATCTCAGGGCACTGTGATATTGAGCGCTGTCACACAGCAGTGTTAATGCATTTCAGGGCACTGCGTCTGAGCGCTGTCGCAGAGCAATGTTACGGGATCTCAGGAGACTGTGTCTGAGCGCTGTTACAGAGCAGAGTTACTGTATATTAGGGCACAGTGTCTGAGCGCTGTCAAAGAGCAGTGTTAATGTATCTCTGAGCACTGTGTCTGAGTGCGTTCCCAGAGCAATATTACGGTATCTCAGAGCCCTCTGTCTGATCGTTGTCACAGAGAAATATTACATTATCTCAGGGCAATCTGTCTGAGTGCTGTCACAGAGAAATTTTTTAATATCTCAGGGCACCGTTTCTAAGCGCTGTCATGGAGTATGTTAATGGATTTCAGAGCCCTGTGTCCGAGCGCTATCACATAGCAATGTGATTGGATCTCAGATCACTGTGTCTGAGCGCTGTCACAGAGCAGTGTTACTGTTTCTCATGGAACTGTGTCTGTGCGCTGTCAAAGAGCAGTGTTAATGTATCTCTGGGCACTGTGTCTGAGTGCGTTCCCAGAGCAATATTATGGTATCTCTGTCTGATCGCTGTCACACAGCAATATTACATTATCTCAGGGCAATCTGTCTGAGCGCTGTCACACAGCAATATTACATTATCTCAGGGCAATCTGTCTGAGTGCTGTCACAGAGAAATTTTTTAATATCTCAGGGCACCGTTTCTAAGTGCTATCATGGAGTAATGTTAATGGATTTCAGGGAACTGTGTCCGAGCGCTATCACAGAGCAATGTGATTGGATCTCAGATCACTGTGTCTGAGTGCTGTCACACAGCAATCGTAATGGATTTCAGGGCACTGTGTCTGAGCGCTGTCACAGAGCAATGTTACTGGATCTCAGGTGACTGTGTCTGAGCGTTGCTACATTGCAATAATACTGAATCTCAGGGTACTGTGTCTGAGTGCTGTCACAGAGCAATGTTACTGTATCTCAGAACACCGTGTCTGAGCGCTGTCTCAGAGCCGTGTTACTGGATGTCAGGGCACTGAGTCTGAGCGCTGACACAGAGCAATATGACTGGATCTCAGGGCACTGTGGCTGAGTGCTGTCACAGAGCAATATTATGGTATCTAAGGGCAATCAGTCTACGTGCTGTCACAGAGCAATATTTTGGAAATCAGGACACTGTGTCTGAGCGCTGTCACAGAGCCATGTTAATGTATCACAAAACAGTGTGTCTGAGCGCTGTTGCAGAGCGATGATACTGGATCTCAGGGCACTGTGTCTCAGCACTGTCACAGAGCAATGAGATTGGATCTAAGGGCACTGTGTCTGAGCTCTATCACAGAGCAATTTTACTGATTCTTAGAACACTGTGTCTGAGAGCTGTCACAGGGCCATCTTAATGGATCTCAGAACACTGTGTGCACTGTCACAGAGCAATGTTAATGGATTTCAGAGTTCTGTGTCTGAGTGCTGTCACAGAGCAATATTACTGAATCTCAGGACACTGTGTCTGAGCGCTGTCACAGAGCAATATTAATGGATTTCATAGCACTTTGTCTGATTGCTGTCACAGAGTAATGTGACTGGATCTGATGTCACAGTGTCTGATTCGTGTCACAGAGCAAAATTACTGGATCTCAGGGCACTGTGTCTGAGTGCTGTCACAGGGCAATTTTACTGGATCTCAAACACTGTGTCAGAGTGCTGTCACAGGGCAATTTTACTGGATCTCAGGGCATTGTGTCTGGGCGCTGTCACAGAGCAATATTACAGTATCTCAGGGCAATCTGTCTGAGCGCTGTGACAGAGAAATTTTTTTGTATCTCAGGGTACTGTCTCTAAGCGCTGTCATGGAGCAATTTTAATGGATTTCAGGGCACTGTGTCCGAGCACTATCACAGATCAGTGTGACTGGATCTCAGGGCACTGTGTCTGAGCGCTGTCATACAGAAATGTTAATGAATTTCAGGGCACTGTGTCTGAGAGCTGTCACGGAGCAATGTTACTGGATCTGAGGGCACTGTGTCTGAGCGCTGTCACAGAGCAATGTTTCTGTATCTCAGAACACTGTCCCGGAGCGCTGTCCAAGAGTCGAGTTTCTGGATCTCAGGGCACTGTGTCTGAGCGTTGACACGGAGCAATTATAATGAATCTAAGGGCACTGTGTCTGAGCGATTTCACAGAGTTATTTTATTGAATCTCAGAACACTGTGTCTGAGCGCTGTCACTGAGCAATATTACTGAATCTCAGAACACTGTGTCTGAGCGCTATTACAGAGCAATGTTTATGGATTTCACAGCACTGTGTCTGAGTGCTGTCACATGGCAATTTTATTGGATCTGATGTCACTGTGTCTGATTGGTGTCACAGATCAATTTTACTGGATCACATGGTTATATTTCTGAGCGCTGCCAAATGGGCAAATTTACTGGATCTCAGGGCACTTTGAGCAATGTCACAGGGCAATGTTAAGGTATTTCAGAACACTGTGTCTGTGCGCTGTCGCAGAGCCATGTTACTGGTCTCAGGGCACTAATTCTGAGCGCTGTCAATAGAGCAATGTGCCTGGAAATCAGTGCGATGTTTCTGATGCCTCTCACTGAGCAATGTTAATAGATCACAAGTTACTGTGCCAGAGTGAGAGCACAGAGCAATTTTACTGTATCTCAGAACACTGTGTCTGAGCTTGGACACAGAGCAATGTTACTGCTGATCAAGGCACTGTATCTGAGCGCTGTCACAGAGCAGAGTTAATTTATGTCAGGGCACTGTGTCTGAGCGCTGTCACAGAGCAGTCTGAGTGCACTTTGAGCGTTGTGGCAGAGCACTCATATTCTCACTGTTCGATATTAATCACAGTCTCAGGGACTGATGTCACCCAAAGTCTCAGTGACTGATCTCACTCAGTCTCAATGCCTGATCTCACTCACAGTCTCACTGCCTGATCTTACCCACAATCTCATTGCGCGATCTCTCTCACAGTCTCACTGCTTGATCTCACTCAGTCACAGTGCCTGATCTCACTCACAGTCTCACTGCCTGATCTTACCCACAATCTCATTGCGCGATCTCTATCACAGTCTCACTGCTTGATCTCACTCAGTCTCAGTGCCTGATATCACCCATAGTCTCAGTGCCTGATCTCACCCACAGTCGCAGTGCCTGATCTCACTCATAGTCTCAGTGATGATCTCACTCACAGTCCCAGTGCCTGACCTCACTCACAGTCTCTGTGCCTGATCTCGCTCACACTCTCACTGCCTGATCTCATTGCGCGATCTCACTCACAGTCTCAGTGCCTGATCCCAATTAGTCCCCCAACCTGATCTCACTCACAGACTCAGTGGCCGATCTCACCCACAGTCTCACTCTTCGATCTCAATCACATTCTCACTGCCTGATCTCACCTTTAATCTCTGTGCCCTATCTCTTACACAGACTCATTGCTTGAGATCACTCACAGTCTCAGTGCCAGATTTCACTCACTGTCTTGGTGCCTGATATCACCCACAGTCTCAGTGACTGATCTCACTCAGTCTCAGTGCCTGATCTCACTCACAGTCTCAGTGCCTGATCTCACTCACAGTCTCAGTGCCTGATCTCGGTCACAGTCTCTGTGCCTAATCTCGGTCACAGTCTCACTGTTCGATCATAATCACAGTCCCAGTGCTTGATCTCATCCACAGTCTCAGTGACTGATCTCACTCTCAGTGTCACTGTTTCATCTCTATCTAACTCTCTTGATATAACTCAGTCTCACTGCCTATTCTCACTCACAGTCTCATTGCCTGATTTCACTCACAATTGCACTGCCTGATCTCACTCAGTCTCGGTCCCTCATCTCACTCACAGTCTCACTGTTCGATCATAATCACATTCTCAGTGCCTGATGTCACCCACAGTCTGAGTGCCTGATCTCACTCACAGTCTCAGTGCTTGATCTCACTCACAGTCTCAGTGTCTCATAACACTCACTCTCAGTGCCTGATCTGATTCACAGACTCACTGTTCGATCTCAATCACTGTCTCACTGCCTGATCTCACCCATAATCTCATTGCCCGATCTCTCTCTTAGTCTCAGTGCCTGATCTCACCCACATTCTCAGTGACTGATCTCACAGTCTTAGAGGCTTATCTCACCCAGTCTCACTGCCTGAATTCACTTTAAGTCTCACTTTTCGATCTCAATCACAATCTCACTGCCTGATCTGACCTTCAATCTCAGTGCCCTTCTCTTATAGAGACTCATTGCCTGATCTCACTCACAGTCTCAGTGCCTGATTTCACTCACTGTCTCAGTGCCTGATATCACCCGTAGTCTCAGTGCCTGATATCACCCATAGTCTCAGTGCCTGATCTCACCCACAGTCGCAGTGCCTGATCTCACTCATAGTCTCTGCTGATCTCACTCACAGTCTCAGTGCCTGACCTCACTCACAGTCTCTGTGCCTGATCTCGCTCACACTCTCACTGCCTGATCTCACCCATAATCTCATTGCGCGATCTCTCTCACAGTCTCACTGCTTGATCTGACTCAGTCTCGGTGCCTGATCTCACTCACAGTCTCAGTGCCTGATCCCAATTAGTCCCCCAACCTGATCTCACTCACAGACTCAGTGGCCGATCTCACCTACAGTCTCACTCTTCGATCTCAATCACATTCTCACTGCCTGATCTCACCTTTAATCTCTGTGCCCTATCTCTTACACAGACTCATTACTTGAGATCACTCACAGTCTCAGTGCCAGATCTCACTCACTGTCTTGGTGACTGATATCACCCATAGTCTCAGTGCCAGATCTCACCCACAGTCTCAGTGCCTGATCTCACTCACAGTCTCAATGCCTGATCTCACTCAGTCCCCCAACCTGATCGCACTCACAGATCAGTGGCTGATCTCACCCACAGTCTCAATCTTCGATCTCAAACACATTCTCACTGCCTGATCTCACCTTTAATCTCTGTGCCCTATCTCTTAGACAGACTCATTGTTTGAGATCACTCACAGTCTCAGTGCCAGATTTCACTCACACTCCTGGTGCCTGATATCACCCATAGTCTCAGTGCGAGATCTCACCCACAGTCTCAGTGCTTGATCTCACCCACAGTCTCAGTGCCTGGTTTGTCACATTCTCACTGTTCAATCTTATTCACAGTCTCTGTGCTTGATCTCATCCACAGTCTCAGTGACTGATCTCACTAAGTCTCACTGCCTGATCTCACCCACAATCTCAGTGACTGATCTCACTCAGTCTCACTGCCTGATCTCACTCACATTCTCAGTGCCTGACCTCACTCACAGTCTCAGTGCCTGACCTCACTCACAGTCTCAGTGCCTTGGCTGTCACATTCTCGCTGTTCGATCTTAATCACAGTCTCAGTGCCTGATCTCACCCACAGTCTCAGTGACTGATCTCACTCAGTCTCACTGCCTGATCTCACTCACAGTCTCAGTGCCTGATCTCACTCACAGTCTCGGTGCCTGATCTCGGTCACAGTCTCAGTGCCTAATCTCGGTCACAGTCTCACTGTTCGATCTTAATCACAGTCCCAGTGCTTGATCTCATCCAGTCTCAGTGACTGATCTCACTCAGTCTCACTGCCTGAACTCACCGACATTCTCACTGCCTGATCTCACTCTCAGTGTCACTGTTTCATCTCTATCTAACTCTCTTGATATAACTCAGTCTCACTGCCTATTCTCACTCACATTCTCATTGCCTGATTTCACTCACAATTGCACTGCCTGATCTCACTCAGTCTCGGTCCCTGATCTCACTCACAGTCTCACTGTTCGATCATAATCACATTCTCAGTGCCTGATCTCACTCACAGTCTCAGTGCTTGATCTCACTCACAGTCTCAGTGTGTCATATCACTCACTCTCAGTGCCTGATCTGATTCACAGACTCACTGTTCGATCTCAATCACTGTCTCACTGCCTGATCTCACCCATAATCTCATTGCCCGATCTCTCTCTTAGTCTCAGTGCCTGATCTCACCCACATTCTCAGTGACTGATCTCACAGTCTTAGAGGCTTATCTCACCCAGTCTCACTGCCTGAATTCACTTTAAGTCTCACTTTTCGATCTCAATCACAATCTCACTGCCTGATCTGACCTTCAATCTCAGTGCCCTTCTCTTATAGAGACTCATTGCCTGATCTCACTCACAGTCTCAGTGCCTGATTTCACTCACTGTCTCAGTGCCTGATATCACCCGTAGTCTCAGTGCCTGATATCACCCATAGTCTCAGTGCCTGATCTCACCCACAGTCGCAGTGCCTGATCTCACTCATAGTCTCTGCTGATCTCACTCACAGTCTCAGTGCCTGACCTCACTCACAGTCTCTGTGCCTGATCTCGCTCACACTCTCACTGCCTGATCTCACCCATAATCTCATTGCGCGATCTCTCTCACAGTCTCACTGCTTGATCTGACTCAGTCTCGGTGCCTGATCTCACTCACAGTCTCAGTGCCTGATCCCAATTAGTCCCCCAACCTGATCTCACTCACAGACTCAGTGGCCGATCTCACCCACAGTCTCACTCTTCGATCTCAATCACATTCTCACTGCCTGATCTCACCTTTAATCTCTGTGCCCTATCTCTTACACAGACTCATTACTTGAGATCACTCACAGTCTCAGTGCCAGATCTCACTCACTGTCTTGGTGACTGATATCACCCATAGTCTCAGTGCCAGATCTCACCCACAGTCTCAGTGCCTGATCTCACCCACAGTCTCAGTGCCTGATCTCAATCAGTGTCACTGCCTGATCTCACTCACAGTCTCAGTGCCTGATCTCACTCACAGTCTCAGTGCCTGACCTCACTCACAGTCTCTGTGCCTGATCACGGTCGCAGTCTCACTGTTCAATCTTTATCACAGTCCCAGTGCTTGATCTCATCCACAGTCTCAGTGATTGATTTCACCCACAGTCTCAGTGACTGATCTCAATCAGTGTCACTGCCTGATCTCACTCTCAGTCTCAGTGCCTGATCACAGTCACAGTCTCAGTGCCTCATCTCACTCACACTCTCAGTGCCTGATTTGACGCACAGTCTCACTGTTCGATATTAATCACAGTCTCAGAGCCTGATGTCACCCAAAGTCTCAGTGACTGATCTCACTCAGTCACAGTGCCTGATCTCACTCACAGTCTCACTGCCTGATCTCAACCATAATCTCATTGTGCGATCTCTCTCACAGTCTCACTGCTTGATCTCACTCAGTCACAGTGCCTGATCTCACTCACAGTCTCAATGCCTGATCTCACTCAGTCCCCCAACCTGATCGCACTCACAGATCAGTGGCTGATCTCACCCACAGTCTCACTCTTCGATCTCAAACACATTCTCACTGCCTGATCTCACCTTTAATCTCTGTGCCCTATCTCTTGCACAGACTCATTGTTTGAGATCACTCACAGTCTCAGTGCCAGATTTCACTCACAGTCCTGGTGCCTGATATCACCCATAGTCTCAGTACGAGATCTCACCCACAGTCTCAGTGCTTGATCTCACCCACAGTCTCAGTGCCTGGTCTGTCACATTCTCACTGTTCGATCTTAATCACAGTCTCTGTGCTTGATCTCATCCACAGTCTCAGTGACTGATCTCACTAAGTCTCACTGCCTGATCTCACCCACAATCTCAGTGACTGATCTCACTCAGTCTCACTGCCTGATCTCACTCACATTCTCAGTGCCTGACCTCACTCACAGTCTCAGTGCCTGACCTCACTCACAGTCTCAGTGCCTTGTCTGTCACATTCTCGCTGTTCGATCTTAATCACATTCTCAGTGTCTGATCTCACCCACAGACTCAGCGATTGATATCTCTCAGTCTCAGTGCCTGATGTCACTCAGTCTCAGTGCCTGATCTCACCCACAGTTTCATTGCCTGACCTCAACCACAGTCTCACTGCCTGATCTCACTCACAGTCGATTGCCTGATTTCACTCACGATCGCACTTCCTGATCTCACTCAGTTTCGGTGCCTGATCTCACTCACAGTCTCAGTGCCTGATCTCACTCACAATTGCACTGCCTTCTCTCAATCAGTCTTGGTACCTGATCGCACATCAGTCTCACTGTTCAATCTTAATCACAGTCTCAGTGCCTGATGTCACCCAAAGTCTCAGTGCCTGATCTCACTCACAGTCTCAGTGCCTGATCTCACTCACTGTCTCAGTGTCTCATCTCACTCACCCTCTCAGTGCCTGATCTGATTCACAGACTCACTGTTCGATCTCAATCACTGTCTCACTGCCTGATCTCACCCATAATCTCATTGCCCGATCTCTCTCTCAGTCTCAGAGCCTTATCTCATCCACATTCTCAGTGCCTTATCTCACAAAGTATCAGTGCCTTATCTCACCCAGTCTCACTGCCTGAACTCACTTTAAGTCTCACTTTTCAATCTCAATCACAATCTCACTGCCTGATCTCACCTTCAATTTCAGTGCCCTATCACTTACAGGGACTCATTGCCTGATCTCACCCACAGTCTCATTGACAGAGCTTACTCAGTCTCAGTTCCTGACCTCACTCACAGTCTCTGGTCCTGATCTCGGTCACAGTCTCACTGTTCGATCTTATTCATAGTCTCAGTGCCTGATCTCACCCACAGTCTCAGTGACAGATCTCACTCAGTCTCAGTGCCTGATTTCACTCACAGTCTCAGTACCTGATCTCACTCACAGTCGCATTGCCTGATTTCACTCACGATCGCACTTCCTGATCTCACTCAGTCTCGGTGCCTGATCTCACTCACAGTCTCCGGGCCCTGATCTCACTCACAATTGCACTGCCTGATCTCAATCAGTCTCGGTGCCTGATCGCACATCAGTCTCACTGTTCGATCTTAATCACAGTCTCAGTGCCTGATGTCACCCAAAGTCTCAGTGCCTGATCTCACTCACAGTCTCAGTGTCTCTTCTCACTCACACTCTCAGTGCCTGTTTGGATTCACAGACTCACTGTTCGATCTCAATCACAGTCACACTGCCTGATCTTACCCACAATCTCATTGCGCGATCTCTCTCACAGTCTCACTGCTTGATCTCACTCAGTCACAGTGCCTGATCTCACTCACAGTCTCAATGCCTGATCTCACTCAGTCCTCCAACCTGATCTCACTCACAGACTCAGTGGCTGATCTCACCCACAGCCTCACTCTTCAATCTCAATCACATTCTCACTGCCTGATCTCACCTTTAATATCTCTTGCATAGACTCATTGCTTGAGATCACTCATTGTCTCGGTGCCTGATATCACCCATAGTCTCAGTGCCAGATCTCACCCACAGTCTCAGTGACTGATCTCTCTCAGTCTCACTGCCTGATCTCACTCACAGTCTCAGTGCCTGATCTCGGTCACAATCTCACTGTTCGCTCTGAATCACAGTCCCAGTGCTTGATCTCATCCACAGTCTCAGTGACTGATCTCACTCAGTCTCACTGCCTGAACTCACCGACATTCTCAAGGCCTGATCTCACTATCAGTATCACTGTTTCATCTCTATCTAACTCTCTTGATATAACTCAGTCACACTGCCTATTCTCACTCACAGTCTCATTGCCTGATTTCACTCACAATTGCACTGCCTGATCTCACTCAGTCTCGGTGCCTGATCTCACTCACAGTCTCACTGTTCGATCATAATCACATTCTCAGTGCCTGATGTCACCCACAGTCTGAGTGCCTGATCTCACTCACAGTCTCAGTGCTTGATCTCACTCACAGTCTCAGTGTCTCATATCACTCACACTCTCAGTGCCTGATCTGATTCACAGACTCACTGTTCGATCTCAATCACAGTCTCACTGCCTGATCTCACCCATAATCTCATTGCCCGATCTCTCTCTTAGTCTCAGTGCCTGATCTCACCCACATTCGCAGTGCCTTATCTCACACAGTCTTAGAGCCTTATCTCACCCAGTCTCACTGCCTGAACACACGTTAAGTCTCACTTTTTGATCTCAATCAGAATCTCATTGCCTGATCTCACCTTCAATGTCAGTGCCCTTCTCTTACAGAGACTCATTGCCTGAGCTCACTCACAGTCTCACTGTTCGATCATAATCACATTCTCAGTGCCTGATGTCACCCACAGTCTCAGTGCCTGATCTCACTCACAGTCTCAGTGCTTGATCTCACTCACAGTCTCAGTGTCTCATATCACTCACACTCTCAGTGCCTGATCTGATTCACAGACTCACTGTTCGATCTCAATCACAGTCTCACTGCCTGATCTCACCCATAATCTCATTGCCCGATCTCTCTCTTAGTCTCAGTGCCTGATCTCACCCACATTCGCAGTGCCTTATCTCACACAGTCTTAGAGCCTTATCTCACCCAGTCTCACTGCCTGAACACACGTTAAGTCTCACTTTTTGATCTCAATCAGAATCTCATTGCCTGATCTCACCTTCAATGTCAGTGCCCTTCTCTTACAGAGACTCATTGCCTGAGCTCACTCACAGTCTCAGTGCCTGATCTCACCCAAAGTCTCAGTGCCTGATATCACTCACAGTCTCAGTGTCTGATCTCACTCACAGTCGCATTGCTTGATTTCACTCACAATCGCACTTCCTGATCTCACTCAGTCTCTGTGCCTGATCTCACTCATGTTCTCAGTGCCTGATCTCACTTAGTCCCCCAACCTGATCTCACTCACAGTCTCATTGCCTGATCTCATCCATAATCTCATTGTGCGATCTCTCTCACAGTCTCACTGCTTGATCTCACTCAGTCACAGTGCCTGATCTCACTCACAATCTCAATGCCTGATCTCACTCAATCCCCCAACCTGATCTCACTCACAGATCAGTGGCTGATCTCACCCACAGTCTCACTCTTCGATCTCGAACACATTCTCACTGCCTGATCTCACCTTTAATCTCTGTGCCCTATCTCTTACGGACTCATTGCTTGAGATCACTCACAGTCTCAGTGCCAGATTTGACTCACTGTCTTGGTGCCTGATATCACCCATAGTCTCAGTGCCAGATCTAACCCACAGTTTCAGTGCCTGATCTCACCCATAGTCTCAGTGACTGACCTCACTCAGTCTCACTGCCTGATCTCACTCACAGTCTCAGTGCCTGATCTCACTCAGTCGCATTGCCTGATTTCACTCACAATTGCACTTCCTGATCTCACTCAGTCTCGGTGCCTGATCTCACTCTCAGTCTCAGTGCCTGATGTCACTCACAGTCTCAGTACCTGATCTCACTCACAGTCTCAGTGCCTGACCTCACTCACAGTCTCAGTGCCCGATCTCACTCACAGTCTCAGTGCCAGATTTCAATCACTGTCTCTGTGCCTCATCTCGCTCACAGTCTCACTGTTCAATCTTATTCACAGTCTCATTGCCTGATCTCACCCACCGTCTCAGTGCCTGTTCTCACGCATATTCTCACTGTTCGATATTAATCACAGTCTCAGGGACTGATGTCACCCAAAGTCTCAGTGACTGATCTCACTCAGTCTCAGTGACTGATCTCACTCAGTCTCTGTGACTGATCTCACTCACAGTCTCACTGCCTGATCTTACCCACAATCTCATTGCACAATCTCTCTCACAGTCTCACATGCTGATCTCACTCACAGTCTCAATGCCTGATCTCACTCAGTCCCCCAACCTCATCTCACTGATAGACTCAGTGGCTGATCTCACCCACAGCCTCACTCTTCGATCTCAATCACATTCTCACTGCCTGATCTCACCATTAATCTCTGTGCCCTATCTCTTGCACAGACTCATTGTTTGAGATCACTCACTGTCTCGGTGCCTGATATCACCCATAGTCTCAGTGCCAGATTCACCCACAGTCTCAATGACTGATCTCACTCAGTCTCACTGCCTGATCTCACTCACAGTCTCAGTGCCTGATCTCGGTCACAGTCTCAGTGCCTGATCTCGGTCACAGTCTCAGTGCCTGATCTCGGTCACAGTCTCACTGTTCGATCTTAATCACAGTCCCAGTGCTTGATCTCATCCACAGTCTCAGTGACTGATCTCACTCTCAGTGTCACTGTTTCATCTCTATCTAACTCTCTTGATATAACTCAGTCTCACTGCCTATTCTCACTCACAGTCTCATTGCCTGATTTCACTCACAATTGCACTGCCTGATCTCACTCAGTCTCAGTGCCTGATCTCACTCACAGTCTCAATGTTCGATCATAATCACATTCTCAGTGCCTGATGTCACCCACAGTCTGAGTGCCTGATCTCACTCACAGTCTCAGTGCTTGATCTCACTCACAGTCTCAGTGTCTCATATCACTCACACTCTTAGTGCCTGATCTGATTCACAGACTCACTGTTCGATCTCAATCACAGTCTCACTGCCTGATCTCACCCATAATCTCATTGCCCGATCTCTCTCTTAGCCTCAGTGCCTGATCTCACCCACATTCTCAGTGCCTTATCTCACACAGACTTAGAGGCTTATCTCACCCAGTCTCACTGCCAGAACTCACTTTAAGTCTCTCTTTTTGATCTCAATCACAATCTCACTGCCTGATCTCACCTTCAATCTCAGTGACCTTCTCTTACAGAGACTCATTGCCTGATCTCACTCACAGTCTCACTGCCTGATCTCACCCATAATCTCATTGCCCGATCTCTCTCTTAGTCTCAGTGCCTGATCTCACCCACATTCTCAGTGCCTTATCTCACCCAGTCTCACTGCCTGAACTCACTTTAAGTCTCACTTTTTGATCTCAATCACAATCTCACTGCCTGATCTCGCCTTCACTCTCAGTGCCCTATCTCTTACAAAGACTCATTGCCTGATCTCACTCACAGTCTCAGTGCCTGATTTCACTCACTGTCTCAGTGCCTGATATCACCCGTAGTCTCAGTGCCTGATATCACCCATAGTCTCAGTGCCTGATCTCACCCACAGTCGCAGTGCCTGATCTCACTCATAGTCTCAGTGCTGATCTCACTCACAGTCTCAGTGCCTGACCTCACTCACAGTCTCTGTGTCTGATCTCGCTCACACTCTCACTGCCTGATCTCACCCATAATCTCATTGCGCTATCTCTCTCACAGTCACACTGCTTGATCTGACTCAGTCTCGGTGCCTGATCTCACTCACAGTCTCAGTGCCTGATCCCAATTAGTCCCCCAACCTGATCTCACTCACAGACTCAGTGGCCGATCTCACCCACAGTTACTCTTCGATCTCAATCACATTCTCACTGCCTGATCTCACCTTTAATCTCTGTGCCCTATCTCTTACACAGACTCATTACTTGAGATCACTCACAGTCTCAGTGCCAGATCTCACTCACTGTCTTGGTGACTGATATCACCCATAGTCTCAGTGCCAGATCTCACCCACAGTCTCAGTGCCTGATCTCACCCACAGTCTCAGTGCCTGATCTCAATCAGAGTCACTGCCTGATCTCACTCACAGTCTCAGTGCCTGATCTCACTCACAGTCTCAGTGCCTGACCTCACTCACAGTCTCTGTGCCTGATCACGGTCGCAGTCTCACTGTTCAATCTTAATCTCAGTCCCAGTGCTTGATCTCATCCACAGTCTCAGTGACTGATTTCACCCACAGTCTCAGTGCCTGATTTGACGCACAGTCTCACTGTTCGATATTAATCACAGTCTCAGAGCCTGATGTCACCCAAAGTCTCAGTGACTGATCTCACTCAGTCTCACTGCTTGATCTCACTCACAGTCTCACTGCCTGATCTCAACCATAATCTCATTGTGCGATCTCTCTCACAGTCTCACTGCTTGATCTCACTCAGTCACAGTGCCTGATCTCACTCACAGTCTCAATGCCTGATCTCACTCAGTCCCCCAACCTGATCGCACTCACATATCAGTGGCTGATCTCACCCACAGTCTCACTCTTCGATCTCGAACACATTCTCACTGCCTGATCTCACCTTTAATCTCTGTGCCCTATCTCTTACACAGACTCATTGCTTGAGATCACTCACAGACTCAGTGCCAGATTTCACTCACTGGCCTGGTGCCTGATATCACCCATAGTCTCAGTGCCATATCTCACCCACAGTCTCAGTGCCTGATCTCACCCACAGTCTCAGTGACTGATCTCAATCAGTGTCACTGCCTGATCTCACTCACAGTCTCATTGCCTGATCTCATCCATAATCTCATTGTGCGATCTCTCTCACAGTCTCACTGCTTGATCTCACTCTGTCACAGTGCCTGATCTCACTCACAATCTCAATGCCTGATCTCACTCAATTCCCCAACCTGATCTCACTCACAGATCAGTGGCTGATCTCACCCACAGTCTCACTCTTCGATCTCGAACACATTCTCACTGCCTGATCTCACCTTTAATCTCTGTGCCCTATCTCTTACGGACTCATTGCTTGAGATCACTCACAGTCTCAGTGCCAGATTTGACTCACTGTCTTGGTGCCTGATATCACCCATAGTCTCAGTGCCAGATCTAACCCACAGTTTCAGTGCCTGATCTCACCCATAGTCTCAGTGACTGACCTCACTCAGTCTCACTGCCTGATCTCACTCACAGTCTCAGTGCCTGATCTCACTCAGTCGCATTGCCTGATTTCACTCACAATTGCACTTCCTGATCTCACTCAGTCTCGGTGCCTGATCTCACTCTCAGTCTCAGTGCCTGATGTCACTCACAGTCTCAGTACCTGATCTCACTCACAGTCTCAGTGCCTGACCTCACTCACAGTCTCAGTGCCCGATCTCACTCACAGTCTCAGTGCCAGATTTCAATCACTGTCTCTGTGCCTCATCTCGCTCACAGTCTCACTGTTCAATCTTATTCACAGTCTCATTGCCTGATCTCACCCACCGTCTCAGTGCCTGTTCTCACGCATATTCTCACTGTTCGATATTAATCACAGTCTCAGGGACTGATGTCACCCAAAGTCTCAGTGACTGATCTCACTCAGTCTCAGTGACTGATCTCACTCAGTCTCTGTGACTGATCTCACTCACAGTCTCACTGCCTGATCTTACCCACAATCTCATTGCACGATCTCTCTCACAGTCTCACTGCTTGATCTCACTCAGTCACAGTGCCAGATCTCACTCACAGTCTCAATGCCTGATCTCACTCAGTCCCCCAACCTCATCTCACTGATAGACTCAGTGGCTGATCTCACCCACAGCCTCACTCTTCGATCTCAATCACATTCTCACTGCCTGATCTCACCATTAATCTCTGTGCCCTATCTCTTGCACAGACTCATTGTTTGAGATCACTCACTGTCTCGGTGCCTGATATCACCCATAGTCTCAGTGCCAGATTCACCCACAGTCTCAATGACTGATCTCACTCAGTCTCACTGCCTGATCTCACTCACAGTCTCAGTGCCTGATCTCACTCACAGTCTCAGTGCCTGATCTCGGTCATAGTCTCAGTGCCTGATCTCGGTCACAGTCTCACTGTTCGATCTTAATCACAGTCCCAGTGCTTGATCTCATCCACAGTCTCAGTGACTGATCTCACTCTCAGTGTCACTGTTTCATCTCTATCTAACTCTCTTGATATAACTCAGTCTCACTGCCTATTCTCACTCACAGTCTCATTGCCTGATTTCACTCACAATTGCACTGCCTGATCTCACTCAGTCTCAGTGCCTGATCTCACTCACAGTCTCACTGTTCGATCATAATCACATTCTCAGTGCCTGATGTCACCCACAGTCTGAGTGCCTGATCTCACTCACAGTCTCAGTGCTTGATCTCACTCAGAGTCTCAGTGTCTCATATCACTCACACTCTTAGTGCCTGATCTGATTCACAGACTCACTGTTCGATCTCAATCACAGTCTCACTGCCTGATCTCACCCATAATCTCATTGCCCGATCTCTCTCTTAGCCTCAGTGCCTGATCTCACCCACATTCTCAGTGCCTTATCTCACACAGACTTAGAGGCTTATCTCACCCAGTCTCACTGCCTGAACTCACTTTAAGTCTCACTTTTTGATCTCAATCACAATCTCACTGCCTGATCTCACCTTCAATCTCAGTGACCTTCTCTTACAGAGACTCATTGCCTGATCTCACTCACAGTCTCACTGCCTGATCTCACCCATAATCTCATTGCCCGATCTCTCTCTTAGTCTCAGTGCCTGATCTCACCCACATTCTCAGTGCCTTATCTCACCCAGTCTCACTGCCTGAACTCACTTTAAGTCTCACTTTTTGATCTCAATCACAATCTCACTGCCTGATCTCACATTCACTCTCAGTGCCCTATCTCTTACAGAGACTCATTGCCTGATCTCACTCACAGTCTCAGTGCCTGATTTCACTCACTGTCTCAGTGCCTGATATCACCCGTAGTCTCAGTGCCTGATATCACCCATAGTCTCAGTGCCTGATCTCACCCACAGTCGCAGTGCCTGATCTCACTCATAGTCTCAGTGCTGATCTCACTCACAGTCTCAGTGCCTGACCTCACTCACAGTCTCTGTGTCTGATCTCGCTCACACTCTCACTGCCTGATCTCACCCATAATCTCATTGCGCGATCTCTCTCACAGTCACACTGCTTGATCTGACTCAGTCTCGGTGCCTGATCTCACTCACAGTCTCAGTGCCTGATCCCAATTAGTCCCCCAACCTGATCTCACTCACAGACTCAGTGGCCGATCTCACCCACAGTTACTCTTCGATCTCAATCACATTCTCACTGCCTGATCTCACCTTTAATCTCTGTGCCCTATCTCTTACACAGACTCATTACTTGAGATCACTCACAGTCTCAGTGCCAGATCTCACTCACTGTCTTGGTGACTGATATCACCCATAGTCTCAGTGCCAGATCTCACCCACAGTCTCAGTGCCTGATCTCACCCACAGTCTCAGTGCCTGATCTCAATCAGAGTCACTGCCTGATCTCACTCACAGTCTCAGTGCCTGATCTCACTCACAGTCTCAGTGCCTGACCTCACTCACAGTCTCTGTGCCTGATCACGGTCGCAGTCTCACTGTTCAATCTTAATCTCAGTCCCAGTGCTTGATCTCATCCACAGTCTCAGTGACTGATTTCACCCACAGTCTCAGTGCCTGATTTGACGCACAGTCTCACTGTTCGATATTAATCACAGTCTCAGAGCCTGATGTCACCCAAAGTCTCAGTGACTGATCTCACTCAGTCTCACTGCTTGATCTCACTCACAGTCTCACTGCCTGATCTCAACCATAATCTCATTGTGCGATCTCTCTCACAGTCTCACTGCTTGATCTCACTCAGTCACAGTGCCTGATCTCACTCACAGTCTCAATGCCTGATCTCACTCAGTCCCCCAACCTGATCGCACTCACATATCAGTGGCTGATCTCACCCACAGTCTCACTCTTCGATCTCGAACACATTCTCACTGCCTGATCTCACCTTTAATCTCTGTGCCCTATCTCTTACACAGACTCATTGCTTGAGATCACTCACAGACTCAGTGCCAGATTTCACTCACTGGCCTGGTGCCTGATATCACCCATAGTCTCAGTGCCATATCTCACCCACAGTCTCAGTGCCTGATCTCACCCACAGTCTCAGTGACTGATCTCAATCAGTGTCACTGCCTGATCTCACTCACAGTCTCATTGCCTGATCTCATCCATAATCTCATTGTGCGATCTCTCTCACAGTCTCACTGCTTGATCTCACTCTGTCACAGTGCCTGATCTCACTCACAATCTCAATGCCTGATCTCACTCAATTCCCCAACCTGATCTCACTCACAGATCAGTGGCTGATCTCACCCACAGTCTCACTCTTCGATCTCGAACACATTCTCACTGCCTGATCTCACCTTTAATCTCTGTGCCCTATCTCTTATGGACTCATTGCTTGAGATCACTCACAGTCTCAGTGCCAGATTTGACTCACTGTCTTGGTGCCTGATATCACCCATAGTCTCAGTGCCAGATCTAACCCACAGTTTCAGTGCCTGATCTCACCCATAGTCTCAGTGACTGACCTCACTCAGTCTCACTGCCTGATCTCACTCACAGTCTCAGTGCCTGATCTCACTCAGTCGCATTGCCTGATTTCACTCACAATTGCACTTCCTGATCTCACTCAGTCTCGGTGCCTGATCTCACTCTCAGTCTCAGTGCCTGATGTCACTCACAGTCTCAGTACCTGATCTCACTCACAGTCTCAGTGCCTGACCTCACTCACAGTCTCAGTGCCCGATCTCACTCACAGTCTCAGTGCCAGATTTCAATCACTGTCTCTGTGCCTCATCTCGCTCACAGTCTCACTGTTCAATCTTATTCACAGTCTCATTGCCTGATCTCACCCACCGTCTCAGTGCCTGTTCTCACGCATATTCTCACTGTTCGATATTAATCACAGTCTCAGGGACTGATGTCACCCAAAGTCTCAGTGACTGATCTCACTCAGTCTCAGTGACTGATCTCACTCAGTCTCTGTGACTGATCTCACTCACAGTCTCACTGCCTGATCTTACCCACAATCTCATTGCACGATCTCTCTCACAGTCTCACTGCTTGATCTCACTCAGTCACAGTGCCAGATCTCACTCACAGTCTCAATGCCTGATCTCACTCAGTCCCCCAACCTCATCTCACTGATAGACTCAGTGGCTGATCTCACCCACAGCCTCACTCTTCGATCTCAATCACATTCTCACTGCCTGATCTCACCATTAATCTCTGTGCCCTATCTCTTGCACAGACTCATTGTTTGAGATCACTCACTGTCTCGGTGCCTGATATCACCCATAGTCTCAGTGCCAGATTCACCCTCAGTCTCAATGACTGATCTCACTCAGTCTCACTGCCTGATCTCACTCACAGTCTCAGTGCCTGATCTCACTCACAGTCTCAGTGCCTGATCTCGGTCACAGTCTCAGTGCCTGATCTCGGTCACAGTCTCAGTGCCTGATCTCGGTCACAGTCTCACTGTTCGATCTTAATCACAGTCCCAGTGCTTGATCTCATCCACAGTCTCAGTGACTGATCTCACTCTCAGTGTCACTGTTTCATCTCTATCTAACTCTCTTGATATAACTCAGTCTCACTGCCTATTCTCACTCACAGTCTCATTGCCTGATTTCACTCACAATTGCACTGCCTGATCTCACTCAGTCTCAGTGCCTGATCTCACTCACAGTCTCACTGTTCGATCATAATCACATTCTCAGTGCCTGATGTCACCCACAGTCTGAGTGCCTGATCTCACTCACAGTCTCAGTGCTTGATCTCACTCAGAGTCTCAGTGTCTCATATCACTCACACTCTTAGTGCCTGATCTGATTCACAGACTCACTGTTCGATCTCAATCACAGTCTCACTGCCTGATCTCACCCATAATCTCATTGCCCGATCTCTCTCTTAGCCTCAGTGCCTGATCTCACCCACATTCTCAGTGCCTTATCTCACACAGACTTAGAGGCTTATCTCACCCAGTCTCACTGCCTGAACTCACTTTAAGTCTCACTTTTTGATCTCAATCACAATCTCACTGCCTGATCTCACCTTCAATCTCAGTGACCTTCTCTTACAGAGACTCATTGCCTGATCTCACTCACAGTCTCACTGCCTGATCTCACCCATAATCTCATTGCCCGATCTCTCTCTTAGTCTCAGTGCCTGATCTCACCCACATTCTCAGTGCCTTATCTCACCCAGTCTCACTGCCTGAACTCATTTTAAGTCTCACTTTTTGATCTCAATCACAATCTCACTGCCTGATCTCACATTCACTCTCAGTGCCCTATCTCTTACAGAGACTCATTGCCTGATCTCACTCACAGTCTCAGTGCCTGATTTCACTCACTGTCTCAGTGCCTGATATCACCCGTAGTCTCAGTGCCTGATATCACCCATAGTCTCAGTGCCTGATCTCACCCACAGTCGCAGTGCCTGATCTCACTCATAGTCTCAGTGCTGATCTCACTCACAGTCTCAGTGCCTGACCTCACTCACAGTCTCTGTGTCTGATCTCGCTCATACTCTCACTGCCTGATCTCACCCATAATCTCATTGCCCGATCTCTCTCTTAGTCTCAGTGCCTGATCTCACCCACATTCTCAGTGCCTTATCTCACCCAGTCTCACTGCCTGAACTCACTTTAAGTCTCACTTTTTGATCTCAATCACAATCTCACTGCCTGATCTCACATTCACTCTCAGTGCCCTATCTCTTACAGAGACTCATTGCCTGATCTCACTCACAGTCTCAGTGCCTGATTTCACTCACTGTCTCAGTGCCTGATATCACCCGTAGTCTCAGTGCCTGATATCACCCATAGTCTCAGTGCCTGATCTCACCCACAGTCGCAGTGCCTGATCTCACTCATAGTCTCAGTGCTGATCTCACTCACAGTCTCAGTGCCTGACCTCACTCACAGTCTCTGTGTCTGATCTCGCTCACACTCTCACTGCCTGATCTCACCCATAATCTCATTGCGCTATCTCTCTCACAGTCACACTGCTTGATCTGACTCAGTCTCGGTGCCTGATCTCACTCACAGTCTCAGTGCCTGATCCCAATTAGTCCCCCAACCTGATCTCACTCACAGACTCAGTGGCCGATCTCACCCACAGTTACTCTTCGATCTCAATCACATTCTCACTGCCTGATCTCACCTTTAATCTCTGTGCCCTATCTCTTACACAGACTCATTACTTGAGATCACTCACAGTCTCAGTGCCAGATCTCACTCACTGTCTTGGTGACTGATATCACCCATAGTCTCAGTGCCAGATCTCACCCACAGTCTCAGTGCCTGATCTCACCCACAGTCTCAGTGCCTGATCTCAATCAGAGTCACTGCCTGATCTCACTCACAGTCTCAGTGCCTGATCTCACTCACAGTCTCAGTGCCTGACCTCACTCACAGTCTCTGTGCCTGATCACGGTCGCAGTCTCACTGTTCAATCTTAATCTCAGTCCCAGTGCTTGATCTCATCCACAGTCTCAGTGACTGATTTCACCCACAGTCTCAGTGCCTGATTTGACGCACAGTCTCACTGTTCGATATTAATCACAGTCTCAGAGCCTGATGTCACCCAAAGTCTCAGTGACTGATCTCACTCAGTCTCACTGCTTGATCTCACTCACAGTCTCACTGCCTGATCTCAACCATAATCTCATTGTGCGATCTCTCTCACAGTCTCACTGCTTGATCTCACTCAGTCACAGTGCCTGATCTCACTCACAGTCTCAATGCCTGATCTCACTCAGTCCCCCAACCTGATCGCACTCACATATCAGTGGCTGATCTCACCCACAGTCTCACTCTTCGATCTCGAACACATTCTCACTGCCTGATCTCACCTTTAATCTCTGTGCCCTATCTCTTACACAGACTCATTGCTTGAGATCACTCACAGACTCAGTGCCAGATTTCACTCACTGGCCTGGTGCCTGATATCACCCATAGTCTCAGTGCCATATCTCACCCACAGTCTCAGTGCCTGATCTCACCCACAGTCTCAGTGACTGATCTCAATCAGTGTCACTGCCTGATCTCACTCACAGTCTCATTGCCTGATCTCATCCATAATCTCATTGTGCGATCTCTCTCACAGTCTCACTGCTTGATCTCACTCTGTCACAGTGCCTGATCTCACTCACAATCTCAATGCCTGATCTCACTCAATTCCCCAACCTGATCTCACTCACAGATCAGTGGCTGATCTCACCCACAGTCTCACTCTTCGATCTCGAACACATTCTCACTGCCTGATCTCACCTTTAATCTCTGTGCCCTATCTCTTATGGACTCATTGCTTGAGATCACTCACAGTCTCAGTGCCAGATTTGACTCACTGTCTTGGTGCCTGATATCACCCATAGTCTCAGTGCCAGATCTAACCCACAGTTTCAGTGCCTGATCTCACCCATAGTCTCAGTGACTGACCTCACTCAGTCTCACTGCCTGATCTCACTCACAGTCTCAGTGCCTGATCTCACTCAGTCGCATTGCCTGATTTCACTCACAATTGCACTTCCTGATCTCACTCAGTCTCGGTGCCTGATCTCACTCTCAGTCTCAGTGCCTGATGTCACTCACAGTCTCAGTACCTGATCTCACTCACAGTCTCAGTGCCTGACCTCACTCACAGTCTCAGTGCCCGATCTCACTCACAGTCTCAGTGCCAGATTTCAATCACTGTCTCTGTGCCTCATCTCGCTCACAGTCTCACTGTTCAATCTTATTCACAGTCTCATTGCCTGATCTCACCCACCGTCTCAGTGCCTGTTCTCACGCATATTCTCACTGTTCGATATTAATCACAGTCTCAGGGACTGATGTCACCCAAAGTCTCAGTGACTGATCTCACTCAGTCTCAGTGACTGATCTCACTCAGTCTCTGTGACTGATCTCACTCACAGTCTCACTGCCTGATCTTACCCACAATCTCATTGCACGATCTCTCTCACAGTCTCACTGCTTGATCTCACTCAGTCACAGTGCCAGATCTCACTCACAGTCTCAATGCCTGATCTCACTCAGTCCCCCAACCTCATCTCACTGATAGACTCAGTGGCTGATCTCACCCACAGCCTCACTCTTCGATCTCAATCACATTCTCACTGCCTGATCTCACCATTAATCTCTGTGCCCTATCTCTTGCACAGACTCATTGTTTGAGATCACTCACTGTCTCGGTGCCTGATATCACCCATAGTCTCAGTGCCAGATTCACCCTCAGTCTCAATGACTGATCTCACTCAGTCTCACTGCCTGATCTCACTCACAGTCTCAGTGCCTGATCTCACTCACAGTCTCAGTGCCTGATCTCGGTCACAGTCTCAGTGCCTGATCTCGGTCACAGTCTCAGTGCCTGATCTCGGTCACAGTCTCACTGTTCGATCTTAATCACAGTCCCAGTGCTTGATCTCATCCACAGTCTCAGTGACTGATCTCACTCTCAGTGTCACTGTTTCATCTCTATCTAACTCTCTTGATATAACTCAGTCTCACTGCCTATTCTCACTCACAGTCTCATTGCCTGATTTCACTCACAATTGCACTGCCTGATCTCACTCAGTCTCAGTGCCTGATCTCACTCACAGTCTCACTGTTCGATCATAATCACATTCTCAGTGCCTGATGTCACCCACAGTCTGAGTGCCTGATCTCACTCACAGTCTCAGTGCTTGATCTCACTCAGAGTCTCAGTGTCTCATATCACTCACACTCTTAGTGCCTGATCTGATTCACAGACTCACTGTTCGATCTCAATCACAGTCTCACTGCCTGATCTCACCCATAATCTCATTGCCCGATCTCTCTCTTAGCCTCAGTGCCTGATCTCACCCACATTCTCAGTGCCTTATCTCACACAGACTTAGAGGCTTATCTCACCCAGTCTCACTGCCTGAACTCACTTTAAGTCTCACTTTTTGATCTCAATCACAATCTCACTGCCTGATCTCACCTTCAATCTCAGTGACCTTCTCTTACAGAGACTCATTGCCTGATCTCACTCACAGTCTCACTGCCTGATCTCACCCATAATCTCATTGCCCGATCTCTCTCTTAGTCTCAGTGCCTGATCTCACCCACATTCTCAGTGCCTTATCTCACCCAGTCTCACTGCCTGAACTCATTTTAAGTCTCACTTTTTGATCTCAATCACAATCTCACTGCCTGATCTCACATTCACTCTCAGTGCCCTATCTCTTACAGAGACTCATTGCCTGATCTCACTCACAGTCTCAGTGCCTGATTTCACTCACTGTCTCAGTGCCTGATATCACCCGTAGTCTCAGTGCCTGATATCACCCATAGTCTCAGTGCCTGATCTCACCCACAGTCGCAGTGCCTGATCTCACTCATAGTCTCAGTGCTGATCTCACTCACAGTCTCAGTGCCTGACCTCACTCACAGTCTCTGTGTCTGATCTCGCTCATACTCTCACTGCCTGATCTCACCCATAATCTCATTGCGCGATCTCTCTCACAGTCACACTGCTTGATCTGACTCAGTCTCGGTGCCTGATCTCACTCACAGTCTCAGTGCCTGATCCCAATTAGTCCCCCAACCTGATCTCACTCACAGACTCAGTGGCCGATCTCACCCACAGTTACTCTTCGATCTCAATCACATTCTCACTGCCTGATCTCACCTTTAATCTCTGTGCCCTATCTCTTACACAGACTCATTACTTGAGATCACTCACAGTCTCAGTGCCAGATCTCACTCACTGTCTTGGTGACTGATATCACCCATAGTCTCAGTGCCAGATCTCACCCACAGTCTCAGTGCCTGATCTCACCCACAGTCTCAGTGCCTGATCTCAATCAGTGTCACTGCCTGATCTCACTCACAGTCTCAGTGCCTGATCTCACTCACAGCCTCAGTGCCTGACCTCACTCACAGTCTCTGTGCCTGATCACGGTCGCAGTCTCACTGTTCAATCTTAATCACAGTCCCAGTGCTTGATCTCATCCACAGTCTCAGTGACTGATTTCACCCACAGTCTCAGTGACTGATCTCAATCAGTGTCACTGCCTGATCTCACTCTCAGTCTCAGTGCCTGATCACAGTCACAGTCTCAGTGCCTCATCTCACTCACACTCTCAGTGCCTGATTTGACGCACAGTCTCACTGTTCGATATTAATCACAGTCTCAGAGCCTGATGTCACCCAAAGTCTCAGTGACTGATCTCACTCAGTCTCACTGCCTGATCTCACTCACAGTCTCACTGCCTGATCTCAACCATAATCTCATTGTGCGATCTCTCTCACAGTCTCACTGCTTGATCTCACTCAGTCTCAATGCCTGATCTCACTCAGTCCCCCAACCTGATCGCACTCACATATCAGTGGCTGATCTCACCCACAGTCTCACTCTTCGATCTCGAACACATTCTCACTGCCTGATCTCACCTTTAATCTCTGTGCCCTATCTCTTGCACAGACTCATTGCTTGAGATCACTCACAGACTCAGTGCCAGATTTCACTCACTGGCCTGGTGCCTGATATCACCCATAGTCTCAGTGCCATATCTCACCCACAGTCTCAGTGCCTGATCTCACCCACAGTCTCAGTGACTGATCTCAATCAGTGTCACTGCCTGATCTCACTCACAGTCTCATTGCCTGATCTCACTCACAGTCTCTGTGCCTGATCACGGTCGCAGTCTCACTGTTCAATCTTAATCACAGTCCCAGTGCTTGATCTCATCCACAGTCTCAGTGACTGATCTCACTCAGTCTCACTGCCTGATCTCACTCACATTGGCAGTGCCTGACCTCACTCACAGTCTCAGTGCCTTGTCTGTCACATTCTCGCTGTTCGATCTTAATCACAGTCTCAGTGTCTGATCTCACCCACAGACCCAGCGATTGATCTCGCTCAGTCTCAGTGCCTGATCTCGCTCAGTCTCAGTGCCTGATCTCACCCACAGTTTCATTGCCTGATCTCAACTACAGTCTCACTGCCTGATCTCACTCACAGTCGCATTGCCTGATTTCACTCACGATCGCACTTCCTGATCTCACTCAGTTTCGGTGCCTGATCTCACTCACAGTCTCAATGCCTGATCTCACTCACAGTCGCATTGCCTGATTTCACTCACGATCGCACTTCCTGATCTCACTCAGTTTCGGTGCCTGATCTCACTCACAGTCTCAGTGCCTGATCTCACTCACAATTGCACTGCCTGATCTCAATCAGTCTTGGTGCCTGATCGCACATCAGTCTCACTGTTCAATCTTAATCACAGTCTCAGTGCCTGATGTCACCCAAAGTCTCAGTGCCTGATCTCACTCACAGTCTCAGTGCCTGATCTCACTCACAGTCTCAGTGTCTCATCTCACTCACACTCTCAGTGCCTGTTTGGATTCACAGACTCACTGTTCGATCTCAATCACCATCTCACTGCCTGATCTCACCCATAATCTCATTGCCCGATCTCTCTCTCAGTCTCAGTGCCTTATCTCACGCACATTCTCAGTGCCTTATCTCACACAGTCTCAGAGCCTTATCTCACCCAGTCTCACTGCCTGAACTCACTTTAAGTCTCACTTTTCAATCTCAATCACAATCTCACTGCCTGATCTCACCTTCAATTTCAGTGCCCTATCTCTTACAGGGACTCATTGCCTGATCTCACTCACAGTCTCAGTGCCTGATTTCACTCACTGTCTCATTGCCTGTTATCACCCGTAGTCTCAGTGCCTGATATCACCCATAGTCTCAGTGCCTGATCTCACCCACAGTCATAGTGCCTGATCTCACTCATAGTCTCAGTACTGAGCGCACTCAGTCTCAGTGCCTGACCTCACTCACAGTCTCTGTGCCTGATCTCGCTCACAGTCTCACTGTTCGATCTGATTCAGTCTCAATGTCTGATCTCACCCACAGTCTCATTGACAGATCTTCCTCAGTCTCATTGCCTGACCTCACTCACAGTCTCTGTTCCTGATCTCGGTCACAGTCTCACTGTTCGATCTTATTCATAGTCTCAGTGCCTGATCTCACTCACAGTCTCAGTGCCTGACCTCACTCACAGTCTCTGTGCCTGATCACGGTCGCAGTCTCACTGTTCAATCTTAATCACAGTCCCAGTGCTTGATCTCATCCATAGTCTCAGTGACTGATTTCACTCAGTCTCACTGCCTGATCTCACTCACATTCTCAGTGCCTGACCTCACTCACAGTCTCAGTGTCTTGTCTGTCACATTCTCGCTGTTCGATCTTAATCACAGTCTCAGTGTCTGATCTCACCCACAGACCCAGCGATTGATCTCGCTCAGTCTCAGTGCCTGATCTCACTCAATCTCAGTGCCTGATCTCACCCACAGTTTCATTGCCTGATCTCAACCACAGTCTCACTGCCTGATCTCACTCATAGTCGCATTGCCTGATTTCACTCACGATCGCACTTCCTGATCTCACTCAGTTTCGGTGCCTGATCTCACTCACAGTCTCAGTGCCTGATCTCACTCACAGTCGCATTGCCTGATTTCACTCACGATCGCACTTCCTGATCTCACTCAGTCTCGGTGCCTGATCTCACTCACAGTCTCCGGGCCCTGATCTCACTCACAATTGCACTGCCTGATCTCAATCAGTCTCGGTGCCTGATCGCACATCAGTCTCACTGTTCGATCTTAATCACAGTCTCAGTGCCTGATGTCACCCAAAGTCTCAGTGCCTGATCTCACTCACAGTCTCAGTGTCTCATCTCACTCACACTCTCATTGCCCGATCTCTCTCTCAGTGCCTTATCTCACCCACATTCTCAGTGCCTTATCTCACACAGTCTCAGAGCCTTATCTCACCCAGTCTCACTGCCTGAACTCACTTTAAGTCTCACTTTTCAATCTCAATCACAATCTCACTGCCTGATCTCACCTTCAATTTCAGTGCCCTATCTCTTACAGGGACTCATTGCCTGATCTCACAGTCTCTGTGCCTGATCTCGCTCACAGTCTCACTGTTCGATCTGATTCAGTCTCAATGCCTGATCTCACCCACAGTCTCATTGACAGATCTTACTCAGTCTCAGTGCATGACCTCACTCACAGTCTCTGTTCCTCATCTCGGTCACAGTCTCACTGTTCGATCTTATTCATAGTCTCAGTGCCTGATCTCACCCACAGTCTCAGTGACAGATCTCACTCAGTCTCAGTGCCTGATTTCACTCACAGTCTCAGTACCTGATCTCACTCACAGTCGCATTGCCTGATTTCACTCACAATCGCACTTCCTGATCTCACCCTCAGTCTCGGTGGCTGATCTCACTCACAGTCTCAGTGCCAGATTTCACTCACTGTCTTGATGCCTGATATCACCCATAGTCTCAGTGCCAGATCTCACCCACATTTTCAGTGACTGATCTCACTCAGTCTCAGTGACTGATCTCACTCAGTCTCAGTGACTGATCTCACTCACAGTCTCACTGCCTGATCTTACCCACAATCTCATTGCGCGATCTCTCTCACAGTCTCACTGCTTGATCTCACTCAGTCACAGTGCCTGATCTCACTCACAGTCTCAATGCCTGATCTCACTCAGTCCTCCAACCTGATCTCACTCACAGACTCAGTGGCTGATCTCACCCACAGCCTCACTCTTCAATCTCAATCACATTCTCACTGCCTGATCTCACCTTTAATATCTCTTGCATAGACTCATTGCTTGAGATCACTCATTGTCTCGGTGCCTGATATCACCCATAGTCTCAGTGCCAGATCTCACCCACAGTCTCAGTGACTGATCTCTCTCAGTCTCACTGCCTGATCTCACTCACAGTCTCAGTGCCTGATCTCGGTCACAGTCTCACTGTTCGCTCTGAATCACAGTCCCAGTGCTTGATCTCATCCACAGTCTCAGTGACTGATCTCACTCAGTCTCACTGCCTGAACTCACCGACATTCTCAAGGCCTGATCTCACTATCAGTATCACTGTTTCATCTCTATCTAACTCTCTTGATATAACTCAGTCACACTGCCTATTCTCACTCACAGTCTCATTGCCTGATTTCACTCACAATTGCACTGCCTGATCTCACTCAGTCTCGGTGCCTGATCTCACTCACAGTCTCACTGTTCGATCATAATCACATTCTCAGTGCCTGATGTCACCCACAGTCTGAGTGCCTGATCTCACTCACAGTCTCAGTGCTTGATCTCACTCACAGTCTCAGTGTCTCATATCACTCACACTCTCAGTGCCTGATCTGATTCACAGACTCACTGTTCGATCTCAATCACAGTCTCACTGCCTGATCTCACCCACATTCTCAGTGCCTTATCTCACACAGACTTTGAGGCTTATCTCACCCAGTCTCACTGCCTGAACTCACTTTAAGTCTCACTTTTTGATCTCAATCACAATCTCACTGCCTGATCTCACCTTCAATCTCAGTGCCCTTCTCTTACAGAGACTCATTGCCTGATCTCACTCACAGTCTCAGTGCCTGATTTCACTCACTGTCGCGGTGCCTGATATCACCCGTAGTCTCAGTGCCTGATATCACCCACAGTCGCAGTGCCTGATCTCACTCATAGTCTCAGTGCTGATCTCACTCACAGTCTCAGTGCCTGACCTCACTCACAGTCTCTGTGCCTGATCTCGCTCACACTCTCACTGCCTGATCTCACCCATAATCTCATTGCGCGATCTCTCTCACAGTCTCACTGCTTGATCTGACTCAGTCTCGGTGCCTGATCTCACTCACAGTCTCAGTGCCTGATCCCAATTAGTCCTCCAACCTGATCTCACTCACAGACTCAGTGGCCGATCTCACCCACAGTCTCACTCTTCGATCTCAATCACATTCTCACTGCCTGATCTCACCTTTAATCTCTGTGCCCTATCTCTTACACAGACTCATTACTTGAGATCACTCACAGTCTCAGTGCCAGATTTCACTCACTGTCTTGGTGCCTGATATCACCCATAGTCTCAGTGCCAGATCTCACCCACAGTTTCAGTGACTGATCTCAATCAGTGTCACTGCCTGATCTCACTCACATTCTCAGTGCCTGACCTCACTCACAGTCTCTGTGCCTGATCACGGTCGCAGTCTCACTGTTCAATCTTAATCACAGTCCCAGTGCTTGATCTCATCCACAGTCTCAGTGACTGATTTCACCCACAGTCTCAGTGACTGATCTCAGTCAGTGTCACTGCCTGATCTCACTCTCAGTCTCAGTGCCTGATCACAGTCACAGTCTCAGTGCCTCATCTCACTCACACTCTCAGTGCCTGATCTGATTCACAGACTCACTGTTCGATCTCAATCACAGTCTCACTGCCTGATCTCACCCGTAATCTCATTGCCCGATCTCTCTCTCAGTCTCAGTGCCTGATCTCACTCACAGTCTCAGTGATTGATCTCACTCAGCCTCAGTGCCTGATCTCACTCAGTCTCAGTGCCTCATCTCACTCACAGTCTCATTGCCTGATCTCAGCCACAGTCTCACTGCCTGATCTCACTCACAGTCGCATTGCCTGATTTCACTCACGATCGCACTTCCTGATCTCACTCAGTTTCTGTTCCTGATCTCATTCACAGTCTCAGTGCCTGATCGCACTCACAATTGCACTGCCTGATCTCACACCCTCTCGGTGCCTAATCACACTCACAGTCTCACTGTTCGATCTTAATCACAGTCTCACTGCCTGATGTTACCTACAGTCTCAGTGCCTGATCTCACTCACAGTCTCAGTGCCTCATCTGACTCACACTCTCAGTGCCTGATCTGATTCACAGACTCACTGTTCGATCTCAATCACAGTCTCACTGCCTGATCTCACCCATAATCTCATTGCCCGATCTCTCTCTTAGCCTCAGTGCCTGATCTCACCCACATTCTCACTGCCTTATCTCACACAGACTTAGAGGCTTATCTCACCCAGTCTCACTGCCTGAACTCACTTTAAGTCTCACTTTTTGACCTCAATCACAATCTCACTGCCTGATCTCACCTTCAATCTCAGTGCCCTTCTCTTACAGAGACTCATTGCCTGATCTCACTCACAGTCTCAGTGCCTGATTTCACTCACTGTCTTGGTGCCTGATATCACCCATAGTCTCAGTGCCAGATCTAACCCACAGTTTCAGTGCCTGATCTCACCCACAGTCTCAGTGACTGACCTCACTCAGTCTCACTGCCTGATCTCACTCACAGTCTCAGTGCCTGGTCTGTCACATTCTCATTGTTCGATCTGAATCGCAGTCTCAGTTTCTGATCTCACCCACAGTCTCTGTGATTGATCTCACTCAGTCTCACTGCCTGATCTCACTCACAGTCTCAGTGCCTGATCTCACACACAGTTTCATTGCCTCACGATCGCACTTCCTGATCTCATTCAGTTTCGGTGCCTGATCGCACTCACAGTCTCACTGTTCGATCTTAATCACAGTCTCATTGCCTAATGTCACCCAAAGTCTCAGTGCCTGATCTCACTCTCAGTCTCAGTGCCTGATCTCACTCACAGTCTCAGTGCCTCATCTCACTCACACTCTCAGTGCCTGATCAGATTCACAGACTCACTGTTCGATCTCACTCACAGTCTCAGTGCCTGATCTCACTCACAGTCTCAGTTTCTCATCTCACTCACACTCTCAGTGCCAGATCTGATCCACAGACTCACTGCTCGATCTCAATTACAGTCTCACTGCCTGATCTCACCCATAATCTCATTGCCCGATCCCTCAGTGCCTGATCTCACACAGTCTTAGCGGCTTATATCACCCAGTCTCACTGCCTGAACTCACTTTAAGTCTCACATTTCAATCTCAATCACAATCTCACTGCCTGATCTCACCTTCAATCTCAGTGCCCTCTCTCTTACACAGACTCATTGCCTGATCTCACTCACAGTCTCAGTGCCTGATTTCACTCACTGTCTAGGTGCCTCATATTACCCATAGTCTCAGTGTCAGATCTTACCCACAGTTTCAGTGCCTGATCTCACCCACAGTTTTAGTGACTGACCTCATTCTCAGTCTCAGTGCCTGGTCTGTCACATTCTCACTGTTCGATCTTAATCACAGTCTCAGTGCTTGATCTCATCCACAGTCTCAGTGACTGATCTCACTTAGTCTCAGTGCCTGATCTCACCCACAATCTCAGTGACTGATCTCACTCAGTCTCACTGCCTGATCTCACTCACAGTCTCAGTGCCTGGTCTGTCACATTCTCGCTGTTCAATCTTAATCACAGTCTCAGTTTCTGATCTCACCCACAGTCTCAGTCATTGATCTCACTCATTCTCCGTGCCTGATCTCACTCACAGTCTCAGTGCCTGATCTCACTCACACTCTCAGTGCCTGATCTGATTCACAGACTCATTGTTCGATCTCAATCACAGTCTCACTGCCTGATCTCACCCGTAATCTCATTGCCCGATCTCTCTCTCGTCTCAGAGCCTAATCTCACTCACAGTCTCAGTGCCTGACCTCACTCAGTCTCAGTGCCTGATCTCACCCACAATCTCAGAGACTGATCTCACTCAGTCTCACTGCCTGATCTCACTCACAGTCTCAGTGCTTGACCTCACTCACAGTCTCAGTGCCTGGTCTGTCACATTCTCACTGTTTGATCTTAATCACAGTCTCAGTGTCAGATCTCACCCACAGTCTCAGTGATTAATCTCACTCAGTGTCAGTGCCTGATCTCACTCACACTCTCAGTGCTTGATCTGTTTCACAGACTCACTGTTCGATCTCAATCACAGTCTCACTGCCTGATCTCACCCGTAATCTCATTGCCCGATCTCTCTCTCAGTCTCAGTGCCTGATCTCACTCACAGTCTCAGTGATTGATCTCACTCAGCCTCAGTGCCTGATCTCACTCAGTCTCAGTGCCTCATCTCACTCACAGTCTCATTGCCTGATCTCAGCCACATTCTCACTGCCTGATCTCACTCACAGTCGCATTGCCTGATTTCACGCACGATCGCACTTCCTGATCTCACTCAGTTTCTGTTCCTGATCTCATTCACAGTCTCAGTGCCTGATCGCACTCACAATTGCACTGCCTGATCTCACTCACCCTCGGTGCCTAATCACACTCACAGTCTCACTGTTCGATCTTAATCACAGTCTCACTGCCTGATGTTACCTACAGTCTCAGTGCCTGATCTCACTCACAGTCTCAGTGCCTCATCTCACTCACACTCTCAGTGCCTGATCTGATTCACAGACTCACTGTTCGATCTCAATCACAGTCACACTGCCTGATCTCACCCATAATCTCATTGCCCGATCTCTCTCTTAGCCTCAGTGCCTGATCTCACCCACATTCTCAGTGCCTTATCTCACACAGACTTAGAGGCTTATCTCACCCAGTCTCACTGCCTGAACTCACTTTAAGTCTCACTTTTTGATCTCAATCACAATCTCACTGCCTGATCTCACCTTCAATCTCAGTGCCCTTCTCTTACAGAGACTCATTGCCTGATCTCACTCACAGTCTCAGTGCCTGATTTCACTCACTGTCGCGGTGCCTGATATCACCCGTAGTCTCAGTGCCTGATATCACCCACAGTCGCAGTGCCTGATCTCACTCATAGTCTCAGTGCTGATCTCACTCACAGTCTCAGTGCCTGACCTCACTCACAGTCTCTGTGCCTGATCTCGCTCACACTCTCACTGCCTGATCTCACCTTTAATCTCGGTGCCCTATCTCGTACACAGACTCATTGCTTGAGATCACTCTCAGTCCCGGTGCCTGATCTCACTCACAGTCTCAGTGCCTGATCCCAATTAGTCCCCCAACCTGATCTCACTCACAGACTCAGTGGCCGATCTCACCCACAGTCTCACTCTTCGATCTCAATCACATTCTCACTGCCTGATCTCACCTTTAATCTCTGTGTCCTATCTCTTACACAGACTCATTACTTGAGATCACTCACAGTCTCAGTGCCAGATTTCACTCACTGTCTTGGTGCCTGATATCACCCATAGTCTCAGTGCCAGATCTCACCCACAGTCTCAGTGCTTGATCTCACCCACAGTCTTAGTGCCTGGTCTCTCACATTCTCACTGTTCGATCTTAATCACAGTCTCAAGTGCTTGTTCTCATCCACAGTCTCAGTGACTGATCTCACTAAGTCTCACTGCCTGATCTCACCCACAATCTCAGTGACTGATCTCACTCAGTCTCACTGCCTGATCTCACTCATAGTCTCAGTGCTGATCTCACCCACAGTCTCAGTGCCCTATCTCTTACAAAGACTCATTGCCTGATCTCTCTCACTCAGTCTCAGTGCCTGATTTCACTCTCTGTCTCGGTGCCTGATATCACCCGTAGTCTCAGTGCCTGATCTCACCCACAGTCGCAGTGCCTGATCTCACTCATAGTCTCAGTGCTGATCTCACTCACAGTCTCAGTGCCTGACCTCACTCACAGTCTCTGTGCCTGATCTCGCTTACAGTCTCACTGTTCGATCTGATTCAGTCTGAGTGCCTGATCTCACCCACAGTCTCATTGACAGATCTCATTCAGTCTCAGTGCCTGACCTCACTCACAGGCTCTGTTCCTGATCTCGGTAACAGTCTCACTGTTTGATCTTATTCATAGCCTCAGTGCCTGATCTCACCCACAGTCTCAGTGACAGATCTCACTCAGTTTCAGTGCCTGATTTCACTCACAGTCTCAGTGCCTGATCTCACTCACAGTCGCACTTCCTGATCTCTCTCAGTCTCGGTGCCTGATCTCACTCACAGTCTCAGTGCCTGATCTCACTCACAGACTCACTTCCTGATCTCACCTTTAATCTCTGTGCCCTATTTCTTACACAGACTCATTTCTTGAGATCACTCACAGTCTCAGTGCCAGATTTCTCTCACTGTCTTGATGCCTGATATCACCCATAGTCTTAGTACCAGATCTCACCCACAATTTCAGTGCCCGATCTCACCCACAGTCTCAGTAACTGACCTCACACAGTCTCACTGCCTGATCTCACTCACAGTCTCAGTGCCTGACCTCACTCACAGTCTCAGTGCCTGGTCTATCACATTCTCACTGTTCGATCTTAATCACAGTCTCAGTGCTTGATCTCATCCACAGCCTCAGTGACTGATCTCACTCAGTCACACTGCCTGATCTCACCCACAATCACAGTGACTGATCTCACTCAGTCTCACTGCCTGATCTCACTCACAGTCTCAGTGCCTGACCTCACTCACAGTCTCAGTGCCTGGTCTGTCACATTCTCGCTGTTCGATCTTAATCACAGTCTCAGTGTCTGATCTCACCGACAGTCTCAGTGCCTGATCTCACTCACAGTCTCAGTGCCTGATCTCACTCACAGACTCACTTCCTGATCTCACCTTTAATCTCTGTGCCCTATCTCTTACACAGATTCATTTCTTGAGATCACTCACAGTCTCAGTGCCAGATTTCTCTCACTGTCTTGATGCCTGATATCACCCATAGTCTTAGTACCAGATCTCACCCACAATTTCAGTGCCCGATCTCACCCACAGTCTCAGTAACTGACCTCACTCAGTCTCACTGCCTGATCTCACTCACAGTCTCAGTGCCTGACCTCACTCACGGTCTCAGTGCCTGGTCTATCACATTCTCACTGTTCGATCTTAATCACAGTCTCAGTGCTTGATCTCATCCACAGCCTCAGTGACTGATCTCACTCAGTCACACTGCCTGATCTCACCCACAATCACAGTGACTGATCTCACTCAGTCTCACTGCCTGATCTCACTCACAGTCTCAGTGCCTGACCTCACTCACAGTCTCAGTGCCTGGTCTGTCACATTCTCGCTGTTCGATCTTAATCACAGTCTCAGTGTCTGATCTCACTCACAGTCTCAGTGCCTGATCTCACCAACAGTTTCATTGCCTGATCTCAACCACAGTCTCACTGTCTGATCTCACTCAGTCGCATTGCCTGATTTCACTCACGATCGCACTTCCTGATCTCATTCAGTTTCAGTGCCTGATCTCACTCACAGTCTCAATGCCTGATCTCACTCACAATTGCACTGCCTGATCTCACTCAGTCTCGGTGCCTGATCGCACTCAAAGTCTCACTGTTCGATCTTAATCACAGTCTCACTGCCTGATGTCACACACAGTCTCAGTGCCTGATCTCACTCACAGTCTCAGTGCCAGATCTCACCCACAGTCTCAGTGGCAGATCTCACTCAATCTCAGTGCCTGATTTCACTAAGCGTCACTGTGCCTGATTTCAGTCACAGTCACAGTGCCTGATCTCACTCACAGTCGCATTGCCTGATTTCACTCTCAATCGCACTTCCTGATCTCACTCCGTCTCAGTGCCTGATCTCACTTAGTCCCCCAACCTGATCTCACTCACTGACTCAGTGGCTGATCTCACCCACAGTCTCACTCTTCGATCTCAATCACATTCTCACTGCCTGATCTCACCTTTAATCTCTGTGCCCTATCTCTTACACAGACTCATTGCTTGAGATCACTCACAGTCTCAGTGCCAGATTTCTCTCACTGTCTTGGTGCCTGATATCACCCATAGTCTCAGTGCCAGATCTCACCCACAGTTTCAGTTCTGATCTCACCCACAGTCTCAGTGCCTGATCTCACTCACAGTCTCTGTGTCTGATCTCACTCACAGTCGCATTGCTTGATTTCACTCACAATCGCACTTCCTGATCTCACTCAGTCTCGGTGCCTGATCTCACTCATGTTCTCAGTGCCTGATCTCACTTAGTCCCCCAACCTGATCTCACTCACAGATTCCGTGCCTGATCTCACCAACAGTCTCACTTTTCGATCTCAATCACATTCTCACTGCCTGATCTCACCTTTAATCTCTGTGCCATTATCTCTTACACAGACTCATTGCTTGTGATCACTTACAGTCTCAATGCCAGATGTCACTCACTGTCTTGGTGCCTGATATCACCCATAGTCTCAGTGCCAGATCTCACCGACAGTCTCAGTGCCTGATCTCACCCACAGTCTCAGTGACTGATCTAAGTCAGACTCCCTACCTGATCCCACTCACAGTCTCAGTGCCTAATCTTACTCACAGTCTCACAGTTTGATCTCAATCATAGTCTCACTGCTGATCTCACCCAAAATCTCATTGCCCGATCTCTCGCACAGTCTCACTGCCTGATCTCACTCACAGTCTCAGTGCCTGATCTCAGTCACAGTCTCATTGCCTCATCTCACTCACATCTCAGTGCCTGATCTCACTCACACTCTCAGTGACTGATCTCACTCACACCCTCAGTGACTGATCTCACTCACACTCTCAGTGACTGATCTCAGTCAGTCTCACTGCCTGATCTCACTCACAGTCTCACTGCCTGATCTCAGTCACAGTCTCATTGCCTCATCTCACTCACATCTCAGTGCCTGATCTGACTCACGGGTCTCACTGTTCGATCTCAATCACAGTCCTACTGCCTGATATCACCCATAATCTCATTGCCCAATGTCTCTCTCTCAGTCTCAGTGCCTGATCTCACTCAGTCTCAATGCCTGATCTCACCGACAGTCTCATTGCCTGATTTCAATCACAGTCTCAGTGCCTGATCTCACTCACAGTCCCAGTGCCTGATCTCACTCACAGTCTCACTGTTCGATCTCAATCATAGTCATACTGCCTGATCTCACCCATAATCTCATTGCCCGATCTCACCCATAATCTCATTGCCCGATCTCTCGCACCGTCTCACTGCCTGATCTCACTCAGAGTCTCGTTGCCCGATCTCAGTCACAGTCTCAATGCCCTATCTCACTCTCAGTCTCACTTTTCGATCTCTATCTCAGTTTCACTGCTTGATCTCATTCAGCCTCGCTGCTTGATCTCACCCACAGTCACGCTGCCTGACCTTACACATAGTCTCACTGCCTGATCTCACTCACAATCTTTCTGCCTGATCTCACCCACAGTCTCACTGCCTGATCTCACTCTCAGTCTCACTGCCTGGTCTCACTCAGTCTCACTGCCTGATCTTGCTCAGTCTCACTGCCTGAGCTCACTCAGTCTCGCTGCCTGATCTCGCTCACAGTCTGACTGCCTGATCACACAGTTTCACTGCCTGATCTCGCTCAGTCTCACTGCCTGATCTCACCCACAGTTTCTGTACCTGATCTCACTCATATTCTCACTGCCTGATCTTGCCCACAGTCTCAGTGACTGATCTCACTCACAGTCTCACTGCCTGATCTCACTCACAATCTTTCTGCCTGATCTCACTCACAGTCTCACTGCCTGATCTCACTCAGTCTCGCTGCCTGATTTCACTCACAATCGCACTGCCTGATCTCACTCAGTCCCAGTGCCTGATCTCATTCACATTCTTACTGCCTGAACTCACTTCAGATTCACGACCTGATCTCGCCCAGTCTCAGTGCCTGATCTCACTCACAGTCTCAGTGCCTGATCTCACTCACAGTCTCACTGTTCGATCTCTATCATAGTCCCCCTGCCTGACCTCACCTATAATCTTAGTGCCCTATCTCTTACAAAGACTCACTGCCTGATCTCATTCATGGTCTCAGTGCCAGATCTCACCTATAATCTCAGTGCCCTATCTCTTACACAGACTCAATGCCTGATCTCACTCACAGTCTTAGTGCCTGATCTCACTCACAGTCCCAGTGCCTGATCTCACGCACAGTCTCACTGTTCGATCTCAATCTTAGTCTCACTGCCTGATCTCACCAATAATCTCATTGCCTGATCTCACCCATAATCTCATTGCCCGATCTCTCGCACCGTCTCACTACCTGATCTCACTCACAGTCTCAGTGCCTGATCTCACTCACTGTCTCAGTGCCTGATCCCACTCACAATCGGGCTGCCTGATCTCACTCAGTCCCAGTGCCTGATCTCATTCACATTCTCACTGCCTGAACTCACTTCAGATTCACGACCTGATCTCGCCCAGTCTCAGTGCCTGATCTCACTCTGAGTCTCACTGTTCGATCTCAATCACAATCTCACTGCTTGATATAACTCAGTCTCACTGCCTGATCTCACTCACCGTCTCCGTGCCTGATCTCACTCACAGTCTCACTATCTGATCTCACTCAGTCTCAATGCCTGATCTCACTCAGTCTCCCTACCTGATCTCACTCACAGTCTCACTGCCTGTTCTCACCCATATTTTCAGTGCCCAATCTCTCTCATTGTTTCTCTGCGTGATCTCACTCACAGTCTAATTGCCTGATTTCACTCACAATCGCATTGCTTGATTTCACTCAGTCTCGGTGCCTGATCTCACTCACATTCTCACTGCCTGATCTCACTGACAGATTCACTGCCTGACCCTGCTCACAGACTCACTGCCTGATCTAACCAAATGTCTCATTGTTCGATCTCAATCATAGTCTCAATGCCTGTTCTCACCCACAGTCTCACTGCTTGATATAACTCAGTCTCACTGTCTGAACTCATTCACCGTCTCAGTGCCTGTTCTCAGTCTCAGTGCCTGATCTCACTCACTGTCTCAGTGCCTGATCCCACTCACAATCGGGCTGCCTGATCTCACTCAGTCCCAGTGCCTGATCTCATTCATATTCTCACTGCCTGAACTCACTTCAGATTCACGACCTGATCTCGCCCAGTCTCAGTGCCTGATCTCACTCTGAGTCTCACTGTTCAATCTCAATCACAATCTCACTGCTTGATATAACTCAGTCTCACTGCCTGATCTCACTCACCGTCTCCGTGCCTGATCTCGCTCACAGTCTCACTATCTGATCTCACTCAGTCTCAATGCCTGATCTCACTCAGTCTCCCTACCTGATCTCACTCACAGTCTCACTGCCTGTTCTCACCCATATTTTCAGTGCCCAATCTCTCTCATTGTTTCTCTGCGTGATCTCACTCACAGTCTAATTGCCTGATTTCACTCACAATCGCATTGCTTGATTTCACTCAGTCTCGGTGCCTGATCTCACTCACATTCTCACTGCCTGATCTCACTGACAGATTCACTGCCTGATCCTGCTCACAGACTCACTGCCTGATCTAACCAAATGTCTCATTGTTCGATCTCAATCATAGTCTCAATGCCTGTTCTCACCCACAGTCTCACTGCTTGATATAACTCAGTCTCACTGTCTGATCTCATTCACCGTCTCAGTGCCTGTTCTCAGTCTCAGTGCCTGATCTCACTCACTGTCTCAGTGCCTCATCTCATTCACAGACTCGTTGCGAGATCTCAATCACAGTCTTACTACCCTATCCCCTCTCAGTCTCACTGTTCAGTCTCTACCACAGTCTCACTGCTTGATCTCACTGAGTTTGCTGACTGATCTCACCCAGCGTTTCACTGCCTGACCCTACCCATCGTCTCACTACCTGAAATCACTCACAGCCTCACTGCCTGATCTCACTCACAATCTTTCTGCCTGATCTTACCCACATTCTCACTGCCTGATCTCACTCTCAGTCTCAGTGCCTGATCTCACTCAGTCTCGCAGCCAGATCTCACTCAGTCTCACTGTCTGATCTCACACAGTCTCACTGCCTGATCTCGCTCAGTCTCTCTGCCTGATCCCACTCAGTCTCACTGCCTGATCTCGCTCACAGTCTGACTGCCTGATCACACTCACAGTTTCACTGCCTGATCTCAATCACAGTCTTACTGCCTGATCTCACCCACAGTTTCTGTGCATCATCTCACTCACATTCTCACTGCCTGATCTTGCCCACAGTCTCAGTGACTGATCTCACTCACAGTCTCAGTGCCTGATCTCACTCACAGTCTCACTGTTCAATCTTAATCCCAGTCTCAGTGTCTGATCTCGCCCACAGTGTCAGTTCCTGATCTCAGTCACAGTCTCAGTGCCTCATCTCACTCACAGTCTCAGTGCCTGATCTGACTCACAGGTCTCACTGTTCGATCTCAATCACAGTCTTACTGCCTGATCTCACCCATTGCCCGATGTCTCTCTCTCAGTCTCTGTGCCTGATCACACTCACTGTCTCAGTGTCTGATCTAACTCAGACTCCCTACCTGATCCCACTCACAGTCTCAGTGCCTAATCTCACTCACAGTCTCACAGTTTGATCTCAATCACAGACTTACTTCCTGATCTCAGCCATTACCAGATGTCTCTATCTCAGTCACAGTGACTGATCTCATTCAGTCTCATTGCCTGATCTCAATCACAGTCTCACTGCCTGATCTCACTCTCAGTCTCACTGTTCGATCCCGATCACAATCTCACTGTTTGATATAACTCAGTCTCACTGCCTGATCTCACTCACCGTCTCCGTGCCTGATCTCACTCACAAATGTGCTGCCTGATCTCACTCAGTCTCAGTGCCTGATCTCACTCACATTCGCACTGACTGATCTCACTGACTGATCCACAGCCTGATTTCGCTCACAGTCTCAGTGCCTGATCTCACCCACAGTTTCACTGTTCGATTTCAATCTCATTCTCACTGCCTGATCTCACCATTAATCTCAGTGCCCTATCTCTTACACAGACTCACTGCCTGATCTCACTCACAGTCTGAGTGCCTGATCTCACTCACGGTCTCAGTGCCTGATCTAAGTCAGACTCCCTACCTGATCCCACTCACAGTCTCAGTGCCTAATCTTACTCACAGTCTCACAGTTTGATCTCAATCATAGTCTCACTGCTGATCTCACCCAAAATCTCATTGCCCGATCTCTCGCACAGTCTCACTGCCTGATCTCACTCACAGTCTCAGTGCCTGATCTCAGTCACAGTCTCATTGCCTCATCTCACTCACATCTCAGTGCCTGATCTCACTCACACTCTCAGTGACTGATCTCACTCACACCCTCAGTGACTGATCTCACTCACACTCTCAGTGACTGATCTCAGTCAGTCTCACTGCCTGATCTCACTCACAGTCTCACTGCCTGATCTCAGTCACAGTCTCATTGCCTCATCTCACTCACATCTCAGTGCCTGATCTGACTCACGGGTCTCACTGTTCGATCTCAATCACAGTCCTACTGCCTGATATCACCCATAATCTCATTGCCCAATGTCTCTCTCTCAGTCTCAGTGCCTGATCTCACTCAGTCTCAATGCCTGATCTCACCGACAGTCTCATTGCCTGATTTCAATCACAGTCTCAGTGCCTGATCTCACTCACAGTCCCAGTGCCTGATCTCACTCACAGTCTCACTGTTCGATCTCAATCATAGTCATACTGCCTGATCTCACCCATAATCTCATTGCCCGATCTCACCCATAATCTCATTGCCCGATCTCTCGCACCGTCTCACTGCCTGATCTCACTCAGAGTCTCGTTGCCCGATCTCAGTCACAGTCTCAATGCCCTATCTCACTCTCAGTCTCACTTTTCGATCTCTATCTCAGTTTCACTGCTTGATCTCATTCAGCCTCGCTGCTTGATCTCACCCACAGTCACGCTGCCTGACCTTACACATAGTCTCACTGCCTGATCTCACTCACAATCTTTCTGCCTGATCTCACCCACAGTCTCACTGCCTGATCTCACTCTCAGTCTCACTGCCTGATCTCACTCAGTCTCACTGCCTGATCTTGCTCAGTCTCACTGCCTGATCTCACTCAGTCTCGCTGCCTGATCTCGCTCACAGTCTGACTGCCTGATCACACAGTTTCACTGCCTGATCTCGCTCAGTCTCACTGCCTGATCTCACCCACAGTTTCTGTACCTGATCTCACTCATATTCTCACTGCCTGATCTTGCCCACAGTCTCAGTGACTGATCTCACTCACAGTCTCACTGCCTGATCTCACTCACAATCTTTCTGCCTGATCTCACTCACAGTCTCACTGCCTGATCTCACTCAGTCTCGCTGCCTGATTTCACTCACAATCGCACTGCCTGATCTCACTCAGTCCCAGTGCCTGATCGCATTCACATTCTCACTGCCTGAACTCACTTCAGATTCACGACCTGATCTCGCCCAGTCTCAGTGCCTGATCTCACTCACAGTCTCAGTGCCTGATCTCACTCACAGTCTCACTGTTCGATCTCTATCATAGTCCCCCTGCCTGACCTCACCTATAATCTTAGTGCCCTATCTCTTACAAAGACTCACTGCCTGATCTCATTCATGGTCTCAGTGCCAGATCTCACCTATAATCTCAGTGCCCTATCTCTTACACAGACTCACTGCCTGATCTCACTCACAGTCTTAGTGCCTGATCTCACTCACAGTCCCAGTGCCTGATCTCACTCACAGTCTCACTGTTCGATCTCAATCTTAGTCTCACTGCCTGATCTCACCAATAATCTCATTGCCTGATCTCACCCATAATCTCATTGCCCGATCTCTCGCACCGTCTCACTACCTGATCTCACTCACAGTCTCAGTGCCTGATCTCACTCACTGTCTCAGTGCCTGATCCCACTCACAATCGGGCTGCCTGATCTCACTCAGTCCCAGTGCCTGATCTCATTCACATTCTCACTGCCTGAACTCACTTCAGATTCACGACCTGATCTCGCCCAGTCTCAGTGCCTGATCTCACTCTGAGTCTCACTGTTCGATCTCAATCACAATCTCACTGCTTGATATAACTCAGTCTCACTGCCTGATCTCACTCACCGTTTCCGTGCCTGATCTCACACACAGTCTCACTATCTGATCTCACTCAGTCTCAATGCCTGATCTCACTCAGTCTCCCTACCTGATCTCACTCACAGTCTCACTGCCTGTTCTCACCCATATTTTCAGTGCCCAATCTCTCTCATTGTTTCTCTGCGTGATCTCACTCACAGTCTAATTGCCTGATTTCACTCACAATCGCATTGCTTGATTTCACTCAGTCTCGGTGCCTGATCTCACTCACATTCTCACTGCCTGATCTCACTGACAGATTCACTGCCTGAACCCTGCTCACAGACTCACTGCCTGATCTAACCAAATGTCTCATTGTTCGATCTCAATCATAGTCTCAATGCCTGTTCTCACCCACAGTCTCACTGCTTGATATAACTCAGTCTCACTGTCTGAACTCATTCACCGTCTCAGTGCCTGTTCTCAGTCTCAGTGCCTGATCTCACTCACTGTCTCAGTGCCTGATCCCACTCACAATCGGGCTGCCTGATCTCACTCAGTCCCAGTGCCTGATCTCATTCATATTCTCACTGCCTGAACTCACTTCAGATTCACGACCTGATCTCGCCCAGTCTCAGTGCCTGATCTCACTCTGAGTCTCACTGTTCAATCTCAATCACAATCTCACTGCTTGATATAACTCAGTCTCACTGCCTGATCTCACTCACCGTCTCCGTGCCTGATCTCGCTCACAGTCTCACTATCTGATCTCACTCAGTCTCAATGCCTGATCTCACTCAGTCTCCCTACCTGATCTCACTCACAGTCTCACTGCCTGTTCTCACCCATATTTTCAGTGCCCAATCTCTCTCATTGTTTCTCTGCGTGATCTCACTCACAGTCTAATTGCCTGATTTCACTCACAATCGCATTGCTTGATTTCACTCAGTCTCGGTGCCTGATCTCACTCACATTCTCACTGCCTGATCTCACTGACAGATTCACTGCCTGATCCTGCTCACAGACTCACTGCCTGATCTAACCAAATGTCTCATTGTTCGATCTCAATCATAGTCTCAATGCCTGTTCTCACCCACAGTCTCACTGCTTGATATAACTCAGTCTCACTGTCTGATCTCATTCACCGTCTCAGTGCCTGTTCTCAGTCTCAGTGCCTGATCTCACTCACTGTCTCAGTGCCTCATCTCATTCACAGACTCGTTGCGAGATCTCAATCACAGTCTTACTACCCTATCCCCTCTCAGTCTCACTGTTCAGTCTCTATCACAGTCTCACTGCTTGATCTCACTGAGTTTGCTGACTGATCTCACCCAGCGTTTCACTGCCTGACCCTACCCATCGTCTCACTACCTGAAATCACTCACAGCCTCACTGCCTGATCTCACTCACAATCTTTCTGCCTGATCTTACCCACATTCTCACTGCCTGATCTCACTCTCAGTCTCAGTACCTGATCTCACTCAGTCTCGCAGCCAGATCTCACTCAGTCTCACTGTCTGATCTCACACAGTCTCACTGCCTGATCTCGCTCAGTCTCTCTGCCTGATCCCACTCAGTCTCACTGCCTGATCTCGCTCACAGTCTGACTGCCTGATCACACTCACAGTTTCACTGCCTGATCTCAATCACAGTCTTACTGCCTGATCTCACCCACAGTTTCTTTGCATCATCTCACTCACATTCTCACTGCCTGATCTTGCCCACAGTCTCAGTGACTGATCTCACTCACAGTCTCAGTGCCTGATCTCACTCACAGTCTCACTGTTCAATCTTAATCCCAGTCTCAGTGTCTGATCTCGCCCACAGTGTCAGTTCCTGATCTCAGTCACAGTCTCAGTGCCTCATCTCACTCACAGTCTCAGTGCCTGATCTGACTCACAGGTCTCACTGTTCGATCTCAATCACAGTCTTACTGCCTGATCTCACCCATTGCCCGATGTCTCTCTCTCAGTCTCTGTGCCTGATCACATTCACTGTCTCAGTGTCTGATCTAACTCAGACTCCCTACCTGATCCCACTCACAGTCTCAGTGCCTAATCTCACTCACAGTCTCACAGTTTGATCTCAATCACAGACTTACTTCCTGATCTCACCCATTACCAGATGTCTCTATCTCAGTCACAGTGACTGATCTCATTCAGTCTCATTGCCTGATCTCAATCACAGTCTCACTGCCTGATCTCACTCTCAGTCTCACTGTTCGATCCCGATCACAATCTCACTGTTTGATATAACTCAGTCTCACTGCCTGATCTCACTCACCGTCTCCGTGCCTGATCTCACTCACAAATGTGCTGCCTGATCTCACTCAGTCTCAGTGCCTGATCTCACTCACATTCGCACTGACTGATCTCACTGACTGATCCACAGCCTGATTTCGCTCACAGTCTCAGTGCCTGATCTCACCCACAGTTTCACTGTTCGATTTCAATCTCATTCTCACTGCCTGATCTCACCATTAATCTCAGTGCCCTATCTCTTACACAGACTCACTGCCTGATCTCACTCACAGTCTGAGTGCCTGATCTCACTCACGGTCTCAGTGCCTGATCTAAGTCAGACTCCCTACCTGATCCCACTCACAGTCTCAGTGCCTAATCTTACTCACAGTCTCACAGTTTGATCTCAATCATAGTCTCACTGCTGATCTCACCCAAAATCTCATTGCCCGATCTCTCGCACAGTCTCACTGCCTGATCTCACTCACAGTCTCAGTGCCTGATCTCAGTCACAGTCTCATTGCCTCATCTCACTCACATCTCAGTGCCTGATCTCACTCACACTCTCAGTGACTGATCTCACTCACACCCTCAGTGACTGATCTCACTCACACTCTCAGTGACTGATCTCAGTCAGTCTCACTGCCTGATCTCACTCACAGTCTCACTGCCTGATCTCAGTCACAGTCTCATTGCCTCATCTCACTCACATCTCAGTGCCTGATCTGACTCACGGGTCTCACTGTTCGATCTCAATCACAGTCCTACTGCCTGATATCACCCATAATCTCATTGCCCAATGTCTCTCTCTCAGTCTCAGTGCCTGATCTCACTCAGTCTCAATGCCTGATCTCACCGACAGTCTCATTGCCTGATTTCAATCACAGTCTCAGTGCCTGATCTCACTCACAGTCCCAGTGCCTGATCTCACTCACAGTCTCACTGTTCGATCTCAATCATAGTCATACTGCCTGATCTCACCCATAATCTCATTGCCCGATCTCACCCATAATCTCATTGCCCGATCTCTCGCACCGTCTCACTGCCTGATCTCACTCAGAGTCTCGTTGCCCGATCTCAGTCACAGTCTCAATGCCCTATCTCACTCTCAGTCTCACTTTTCGATCTCTATCTCAGTTTCACTGCTTGATCTCATTCAGCCTCGCTGCTTGATCTCACCCACAGTCACGCTGCCTGACCTTACACATAGTCTCACTGCCTGATCTCACTCACAATCTTTCTGCCTGATCTCACCCACAGTCTCACTGCCTGATCTCACTCTCAGTCTCACTGCCTGATCTCACTCAGTCTCACTGCCTGATCTTGCTCAGTCTCACTGCCTGATCTCACTCAGTCTCGCTGCCTGATCTCGCTCACAGTCTGACTGCCTGATCACACAGTTTCACTGCCTGATCTCGCTCAGTCTCACTGCCTGATCTCACCCACAGTTTCTGTACCTGATCTCACTCATATTCTCACTGCCTGATCTTGCCCACAGTCTCAGTGACTGATCTCACTCACAGTCTCACTGCCTGATCTCACTCACAATCTTTCTGCCTGATCTCACTCACAGTCTCACTGCCTGATCTCACTCAGTCTCGCTGCCTGATTTCACTCACAATCGCACTGCCTGATCTCACTCAGTCCCAGTGCCTGATCGCATTCACATTCTCACTGCCTGAACTCACTTCAGATTCACGACCTGATCTCGCCCAGTCTCAGTGCCTGATCTCACTCACAGTCTCAGTGCCTGATCTCACTCACAGTCTCACTGTTCGATCTCTATCATAGTCCCCCTGCCTGACCTCACCTATAATCTTAGTGCCCTATCTCTTACAAAGACTCACTGCCTGATCTCATTCATGGTCTCAGTGCCAGATCTCACCTATAATCTCAGTGCCCTATCTCTTACACAGACTCACTGCCTGATCTCACTCACAGTCTTAGTGCCTGATCTCACTCACAGTCCCAGTGCCTGATCTCACTCACAGTCTCACTGTTCGATCTCAATCTTAGTCTCACTGCCTGATCTCACCAATAATCTCATTGCCTGATCTCACCCATAATCTCATTGCCCGATCTCTCGCACCGTCTCACTACCTGATCTCACTCACAGTCTCAGTGCCTGATCTCACTCACTGTCTCAGTGCCTGATCCCACTCACAATCGGGCTGCCTGATCTCACTCAGTCCCAGTGCCTGATCTCATTCACATTCTCACTGCCTGAACTCACTTCAGATTCACGACCTGATCTCGCCCAGTCTCAGTGCCTGATCTCACTCTGAGTCTCACTGTTCGATCTCAATCACAATCTCACTGCTTGATATAACTCAGTCTCACTGCCTGATCTCACTCACCGTTTCCGTGCCTGATCTCACACACAGTCTCACTATCTGATCTCACTCAGTCTCAATGCCTGATCTCACTCAGTCTCCCTACCTGATCTCACTCACAGTCTCACTGCCTGTTCTCACCCATATTTTCAGTGCCCAATCTCTCTCATTGTTTCTCTGCGTGATCTCACTCACAGTCTAATTGCCTGATTTCACTCACAATCGCATTGCTTGATTTCACTCAGTCTCGGTGCCTGATCTCACTCACATTCTCACTGCCTGATCTCACTGACAGATTCACTGCCTGAACCTGCTCACAGACTCACTGCCTGATCTAACCAAATGTCTCATTGTTCGATCTCAATCATAGTCTCAATGCCTGTTCTCACCCACAGTCTCACTGCTTGATATAACTCAGTCTCACTGTCTGAACTCATTCACCGTCTCAGTGCCTGTTCTCAGTCTCAGTGCCTGATCTCACTCACTGTCTCAGTGCCTGATCCCACTCACAATCGGGCTGCCTGATCTCACTCAGTCCCAGTGCCTGATCTCATTCATATTCTCACTGCCTGAACTCACTTCAGATTCACGACCTGATCTCGCCCAGTCTCAGTGCCTGATCTCACTCTGAGTCTCACTGTTCAATCTCAATCACAATCTCACTGCTTGATATAACTCAGTCTCACTGCCTGATCTCACTCACCGTCTCCGTGCCTGATCTCGCTCACAGTCTCACTATCTGATCTCACTCAGTCTCAATGCCTGATCTCACTCAGTCTCCCTACCTGATCTCACTCACAGTCTCACTGCCTGTTCTCACCCATATTTTCAGTGCCCAATCTCTCTCATTGTTTCTCTGCGTGATCTCACTCACAGTCTAACTGCCTGATTTCACTCACAATCGCATTGCTTGATTTCACTCAGTCTCGGTGCCTGATCTCACTCACATTCTCACTGCCTGATCTCACTGACAGATTCACTGCCTGATCCTGCTCACAGACTCACTGCCTGATCTAACCAAATGTCTCATTGTTCGATCTCAATCATAGTCTCAATGCCTGTTCTCACCCACAGTCTCACTGCTTGATATAACTCAGTCTCACTGTCTGATCTCATTCACCGTCTCAGTGCCTGTTCTCAGTCTCAGTGCCTGATCTCACTCACTGTCTCAGTGCCTCATCTCATTCACAGACTCGTTGCGAGATCTCAATCACAGTCTTACTACCCTATCCCCTCTCAGTCTCACTGTTCAGTCTCTACCACAGTCTCACTGCTTGATCTCACTGAGTTTGCTGACTGATCTCACCCAGCGTTTCACTGCCTGACCCTACCCATCGTCTCACTACCTGAAATCACTCACAGCCTCACTGCCTGATCTCACTCACAATCTTTCTGCCTGATCTTACCCACATTCTCACTGCCTGATCTCACTCTCAGTCTCAGTGCCTGATCTCACTCAGTCTCGCAGCCAGATCTCACTCAGTCTCACTGTCTGATCTCACACAGTCTCACTGCCTGATCTCGCTCAGTCTCTCTGCCTGATCCCACTCAGTCTCACTGCCTGATCTCGCTCACAGTCTGACTGCCTGATCACACTCACAGTTTCACTGCCTGATCTCAATCACAGTCTTACTGCCTGATCTCACCCACAGTTTCTGTGCATCATCTCACTCACATTCTCACTGCCTGATCTTGCCCACAGTCTCAGTGACTGATCTCACTCACAGTCTCAGTGCCTGATCTCACTCACAGTCTCACTGTTCAATCTTAATCCCAGTCTCAGTGTCTGATCTCGCCCACAGTGTCAGTTCCTGATCTCAGTCACAGTCTCAGTGCCTCATCTCACTCACAGTCTCAGTGTCTGATCTGACTCACAGGTCTCACTGTTCGATCTCAATCACAGTCTTACTGCCTGATCTCACCCATTGCCCGATGTCTCTCTCTCAGTCTCTGTGCCTGATCACACTCACTGTCTCAGTGTCTGATCTAACTCAGACTCCCTACCTGATCCCACTCACAGTCTCAGTGCCTAATCTCACTCAGTCTCACAGTTTGATCTCAATCACAGACTTACTTCCTGATCTCACCCATTACCAGATGTCTCTATCTCAGTCACAGTGACTGATCTCATTCAGTCTCATTGCCTGATCTCAATCACAGTCTCACTGCCTGATCTCACTCTCAGTCTCACTGTTCGATCCCGATCACAATCTCACTGTTTGATATAACTCAGTCTCACTGCCTGATCTCACTCACCGTCTCCGTGCCTGATCTCACTCACAAACGTGCTGCCTGATCTCACTCAGTCTCAGTGCCTGATCTCACTCACATTCGCACTGACTGATCTCACTGACTGATCCACAGCCTGATTTCGCTCACAGTCTCAGTGCCTGATCTCACCCACAGTTTCACTGTTCGATTTCAATCTCATTCTCACTGCCTGATCTCACCATTAATCTCAGTGCCCTATCTCTTACACAGACTCACTGCCTGATCTCACTCACAGTCTGAGTGCCTGATCTCACTCACGGTCTCAGTGCCTGATCTAAGTCAGACTCCCTACCTGATCCCACTCACAGTCTCAGTGCCTAATCTTACTCACAGTCTCACAGTTTGATCTCAATCATTGTCTCACTGCTGATCTCACCCAAAATCTCATTGCCCGATCTCTCGCACAGTCTCACTGCCTGATCTCACTCACAGTCTCAGTGCCTGATCTCACTCACAGTCTCATTGCCTCATCTCACTCACATCTCAGTGCCTGATCTCACTCACACTCTCAGTGACTGATCTCACTCACACCCTCAGTGACTGATCTCACTCACACTCTCAGTGACTGATCTCAGTCAGTCTCACTGCCTGATCTCACTCACAGTCTCACTGCCTGATCTCAGTCACAGTCTCATTGCCTCATCTCACTCACATCTCAGTGCCTGATCTGACTCACGGGTCTCACTGTTCGATCTCAATCACAGTCCTACTGCCTGATATCACCCATAATCTCATTGCCCAATGTCTCTCTCTCAGTCTCAGTGCCTGATCTCACTCAGTCTCAATGCCTGATCTCACCGACAGTCTCATTGCCTGATTTCAATCACAGTCTCAGTGCCTGATCTCACTCACAGTCCCAGTGCCTGATCTCACTCACAGTCTCACTGTTCGATCTCAATCATAGTCATACTGCCTGATCTCACCCATAATCTCATTGCCCGATCTCACCCATAATCTCATTGCCCGATCTCTCGCACCGTCTCACTGCCTGATCTCACTCAGAGTCTCGTTGCCCGATCTCAGTCACAGTCTCAATGCCCTATCTCACTCTCAGTCTCACTTTTCGATCTCTATCTCAGTTTCACTGCTTGATCTCATTCAGCCTCGCTGCTTGATCTCACCCACAGTCACGCTGCCTGACCTTACACATAGTCTCACTGCCTGATCTCACTCACAATCTTTCTGCCTGATCTCACCCACAGTCTCACTGCCTGATCTCACTCTCAGTCTCACTGCCTGATCTCACTCTCAGTCTCACTGCCTGATCTCACTCAGTCTCACTGCCTGATCTTGCTCAGTCTCACTGCCTGATCTCACTCAGTCTCGCTGCCTGATCTCGCTCACTGTCTGACTGCCTGATCACACAGTTTCACTGCCTGATCTCGCTCAGTCTCACTGCCTGATCTCACCCACAGTTTCTGTACCTGATCTCACTCATATTCTCACTGCCTGATCTTGCCCACAGTCTCAGTGACTGATCTCACTCACAGTCTCACTGCCTGATCTCACTCACAATCTTTCTGCCTGATCTCACTCACAGTCTCACTGCCTGATCTCACTCAGTCTCGCTGCCTGATTTCACTCACAATCGCACTGCCTGATCTCACTCAGTCCCAGTGCCTGATCTCATTCACATTCTCACTGCCTGAACTCACTTCAGATTCACGACCTGATCTCGCCCAGTCTCAGTGCCTGATCTCACTCACAGTCTCAGTGCCTGATCTCACTCACAGTCTCACTGTTCGATCTCTATCATAGTCCCCCTGCCTGACCTCACCTATAATCTTAGTGCCCTATCTCTTACAAAAACTCACTGCCTGATCTCATTCATGGTCTCAGTGCCAGATCTCACCTATAATCTCAGTGCCCTATCTCTTACACAGACTCACTGCCTGATCTCACTCACAGTCTTAGTGCCTGATCTCACTCACAGTCCCAGTGCCTGATCTCACTCACAGTCTCACTGTTCGATCTCAATCTTAGTCTCACTGCCTGATCTCACCAATAATCTCATTGCCTGATCTCACCCATAATCTCATTGCCCGATCTCTCGCACCGTCTCACTACCTGATCTCACTCACAGTCTCAGTGCCTGATCTCACTCACTGTCTCAGTGCCTGATCCCACTCACAATCGGGCTGCCTGATCTCACTCAGTCCCAGTGCCTGATCTCATTCACATTCTCACTGCCTGAACTCACTTCAGATTCACGACCTGATCTCGCCCAGTCTCAGTGCCTGATCTCACTCTGAGTCTCACTGTTCGATCTCAATCACAATCTCACTGCTTGATATAACTCAGTCTCACTGCCTGATCTCACTCACCGTCTCCGTGCCTGATCTCACTCACAGTCTCACTATCTGATCTCACTCAGTCTCAATGCCTGATCTCACTCAGTCTCCCTACCTGATCTCACTCACAGTCTCACTGCCTGTTCTCACCCATATTTTCAGTGCCCAATCTCTCTCATTGTTTCTCTGCGTGATCTCACTCACAGTCTAATTGCCTGATTTCACTCACAATCGCATTGCTTGATTTCACTCAGTCTCGGTGCCTGATCTCACTCACATTCTCACTGCCTGATCTCACTGACAGATTCACTGCCTGATCCTGCTCACAGACTCACTGCCTGATCTAACCAAATGTCTCATTGTTCGATCTCAATCATAGTCTCAATGCCTGTTCTCACCCACAGTCTCACTGCTTGATATAACTCAGTCTCACTGTCTGATCTCATTCACCGTCTCAGTGCCTGTTCTCAGTCTCAGTGCCTGATCTCACTCACTGTCTCAGTGCCTCATCTCATTCACAGACTCGTTGCGAGATCTCAATCACAGTCTTACTACCCTATCCCCTCTCAGTCTCACTGTTCAGTCTCTATCACAGTCTCACTGCTTGATCTCACTGAGTTTGCTGACTGATCTCACCCAGCGTTTCACTGCCTGACCCTACCCATCGTCTCACTACCTGAAATCACTCACAGCCTCACTGCCTGATCTCACTCACAATCTTTCTGCCTGATCTTACCCATATTCTCACTGCCTGATCTCACTCTCAGTCTCAGTACCTGATCTCACTCAGTCTCGCAGCCAGTTCTCACTCAGTCTCACTGTCTGATCTCACACAGTCTCACTGCCTGATCTCGCTCAGTCTCTCTGCCTGATCCCACTCAGTCTCACTGCCTGATCTCGCTCACAGTCTGACTGCCTGATCACACTCACAGTTTCACTGCCTGATCTCAATCACAGTCTTACTGCCTGATCTCACCCACAGTTTCTTTGCATCATCTCACTCACATTCTCACTGCCTGATCTTGCCCACAGTCTCAGTGACTGATCTCACTCACAGTCTCAGTGCCTGATCTCACTCACAGTCTCACTGTTCAATCTTAATCCCAGTCTCAGTGTCTGATCTCGCCCACAGTGTCAGTTCCTGATCTCAGTCACAGTCTCAGTGCCTCATCTCACTCACAGTCTCAGTGCCTGATCTGACTCACAGGTCTCACTGTTCGATCTCAATCACAGTCTTACTGCCTAATCTCACCCATTGCCCGATGTCTCTCTCTCAGTCTCTGTGCCTGATCACACTCACTGTCTCAGTGTCTGATCTAACTCAGACTCCCTACCTGATCCCACTCACAGTCTCAGTGCCTAATCTCACTCACAGTCTCACAGTTTGATCTCAATCACAGACTTACTTCCTGATCTCACCCATTACCAGATGTCTCTATCTCAGTCACAGTGACTGATCTCATTCAGTCTCATTGCCTGATCTCAATCACAGTCTCACTGCCTGATCTCACTCTCAGTCTCACTGTTCGATCCCGATCACAATCTCACTGTTTGATATAACTCAGTCTCACTGCCTGATCTCACTCACCGTCTCCGTGCCTGATCTCACTCACAAACGTGCTGCCTGATCTCACTCAGTCTCAGTGCCTGATCTCACTCACATTCGCACTGACTGATCTCACTGACTGATCCACAGCCTGATTTCGCTCACAGTCTCAGTGCCTGATCTCACCCACAGTTTCACTGTTCGATTTCAATCTCATTCTCACTGCCTGATCTCACCATTAATCTCAGTGCCCTATCTCTTACACAGACTCACTGCCTGATCTCACTCACAGTCTGAGTGCCTGATCTCACTCACGGTCTCAGTGCCTGATCTAAGTCAGACTCCCTACCTGATCCCACTCACAGTCTCAGTGCCTAATCTTACTCACAGTCTCACAGTTTGATCTCAATCATTGTCTCACTGCTGATCTCACCCAAAATCTCATTGCCCGATCTCTCGCACAGTCTCACTGCCTGATCTCACTCACAGTCTCAGTGCCTGATCTCACTCACAGTCTCATTGCCTCATCTCACTCACATCTCAGTGCCTGATCTCACTCACACTCTCAGTGACTGATCTCACTCACACCCTCAGTGACTGATCTCACTCACACTCTTAGTGACTGATCTCAGTCAGTCTCACTGCCTGATCTCACTCACAGTCTCACTGCCTGATCTCAGTCACAGTCTCATTGCCTCATCTCACTCACATCTCAGTGCCTGATCTGACTCACGGGTCTCACTGTTCGATCTCAATCACAGTCCTACTGCCTGATATCACCCATAATCTCATTGCCCAATGTCTCTCTCTCAGTCTCAGTGCCTGATCTCACTCAGTCTCAATGCCTGATCTCACCGACAGTCTCATTGCCTGATTTCAATCACAGTCTCAGTGCCTGATCTCACTCACAGTCCCAGTGCCTGATCTCACTCACAGTCTCACTGTTCGATCTCAATCATAGTCATACTGCCTGATCTCACCCATAATCTCATTGCCCGATCTCACCCATAATCTCATTGCCCGATCTCTCGCACCGTCTCACTGCCTGATCTCACTCAGAGTCTCGTTGCCCGATCTCAGTCACAGTCTCAATGCCCTATCTCACTCTCAGTCTCACTTTTCGATCTCTATCTCAGTTTCACTGCTTGATCTCATTCAGCCTCGCTGCTTGATCTCACCCACAGTCACGCTGCCTGACCTTACACATAGTCTCACTGCCTGATCTCACTCACAATCTTTCTGCCTGATCTCACCCACAGTCTCACTGCCTGATCTCACTCTCAGTCTCACTGCCTGATCTCACTCAGTCTCACTGCCTGATCTTGCTCAGTCTCACTGCCTGATCTCACTCAGTCTCGCTGCCTGATCTCGCTCACAGTCTGACTGCCTGATCACACAGTTTCTCTGCCTGATCTCGCTCAGTCTCACTGCCTGATCTCACCCACAGTTTCTGTACCTGATCTCACTCATATTCTCACTGCCTGATCTTGCCCACAGTCTCAGTGACTGATCTCACTCACAGTCTCACTGCCTGATCTCACTCACAATCTTTCTGCCTGATCTCACTCACAGTCTCACTGCCTGATCTCACTCAGTCTCGCTGCCTGATTTCACTCACAATCGCACTGCCTGATCTCACTCAGTCCCAGTGCCTGATCTCATTCACATTCTTACTGCCTGAACTCACTTCAGATTCACGACCTGATCTCGCCCAGTCTCAGTGCCTGATCTCACTCACAGTCTCAGTGCCTGATCTCACTCACAGTCTCACTGTTCGATCTCTATCATAGTCCCCCTGCCTGACCTCACCTATAATCTTAGTGCCCTATCTCTTACAAAGACTCACTGCCTGATCTCATTCATGGTCTCAGTGCCAGATCTCACCTATAATCTCAGTGCCCTATCTCTTACACAGACTCACTGCCTGATCTCACTCACAGTCTTAGTGCCTGATCTCACTCACAGTCCCAGTGCCTGATCTCACTCACAGTCTCACTGTTCGATCTCAATCTTAGTCTCACTGCCTGATCTCACCAATAATCTCATTGCCTGATCTCACCCATAATCTCATTGCCCGATCTCTCGCACCGTCTCACTACCTGATCTCACTCACAGTCTCAGTGCCTGATCTCACTCACTGTCTCAGTGCCTGATCCCACTCACAATCGGGCTGCCTGATCTCACTCAGTCCCAGTGCCTGATCTCATTCACATTCTCACTGCCTGAACTCACTTCAGATTCACGACCTGATCTCGCCCAGTCTCAGTGCCTGATCTCACTCTGAGTCTCACTGTTCGATCTCAATCACAATCTCACTGCTTGATATAACTCAGTCTCACTGCCTGATCTCACTCACCGTCTCCGTGCCTGATCTCACTCACAGTCTCACTATCTGATCTCACTCAGTCTCAATGCCTGATCTCACTCAGTCTCCCTACCTGATCTCACTCACAGTCTCACTGCCTGTTCTCACCCATATTTTCAGTGCCCAATCTCTCTCATTGTTTCTCTGCGTGATCTCACTCACAGTCTAATTGCCTGATTTCACTCACAATCGCATTGCTTGATTTCACTCAGTCTCGGTGCCTGATCTCACTCACATTCTCACTGCCTGATCTCACTGACAGATTCACTGCCTGATCCTGCTCACAGACTCACTGCCTGATCTAACCAAATGTCTCATTGTTCGATCTCAATCATAGTCTCAATGCCTGTTCTCACCCACAGTCTCACTGCTTGATATAACTCAGTCTCACTGTCTGATCTCATTCACCGTCTCAGTGCCTGTTCTCAGTCTCAGTGCCTGATCTCACTCACTGTCTCAGTGCCTCATCTCATTCACAGACTCGTTGCGAGATCTCAATCACAGTCTTACTACCCTATCCCCTCTCAGTCTCACTGTTCAGTCTCTATCACAGTCTCACTGCTTGATCTCACTGAGTTTGCTGACTGATCTCACCCAGCGTTTCACTGCCTGACCCTACCCATCGTCTCACTACCTGAAATCACTCACAGCCTCACTGCCTGATCTCACTCACAATCTTTCTGCCTGATCTTACCCACATTCTCACTGCCTGATCTCACTCTCAGTCTCAGTGCCTGATCTCACTCAGTCTCGCAGCCAGATCTCACTCAGTCTCACTGTCTGATCTCACACAGTCTCACTGCCTGATCTCGCTCAGTCTCTCTGCCTGATCCCACTCAGTCTCACTGCCTGATCTCGCTCACAGTCTGACTGCCTGATCACACTCACAGTTTCACTGCCTGATCTCAATCACAGTCTTATTGCCTGATCTCACCCACAGTTTCTTTGCATCATCTCACTCACATTCTCACTGCCTGATCTTGCCCACAGTCTCAGTGACTGATCTCACTCACAGTCTCAGTGCCTGATCTCACTCACAGTCTCACTGTTCAATCTTAATCCCAGTCTCAGTGTCTGATCTCGCCCACAGTGTCAGTTCCTGATCTCAGTCACAGTCTCAGTGCCTCATCTCACTCACAGTCTCAGTGCCTGATCTGAATCACAGGTCTCACTGTTCGATCTCAATCACAGTCTTACTGCCTGATCTCACCCATTGCCCGATGTCTCTCTCTCAGTCTCTGTGCCTGATCACACTCACTGTCTCAGTGTCTGATCTAACTCAGACTCCCTACCTGATCCCACTCACAGTCTCAGTGCCTAATCTCACTCACAGTCTCACAGTTTGATCTCAATCACAGACTTACTTCCTGATCTCACCCATTACCAGATGTCTCTATCTCAGTCACAGTGACTGATCTCATTCAGTCTCATTGCCTGATCTCAATCACAGTCTCACTGCCTGATCTCACTCTCAGTCTCACTGTTCGATCCCGATCACAATCTCACTGTTTGATATAACTCAGTCTCACTGCCTGATCTCACTCACCGTCTCCGTGCCTGATCTCACTCACAAACGTGCTGCCTGATCTCACTCAGTCTCAGTGCCTGATCTCACTCACATTCGCACTGACTGATCTCACTGACTGATCCACAGCCTGATTTCGCTCACAGTCTCAGTGCCTGATCTCACCCACAGTTTCACTGTTCGATTTCAATCTCATTCTCACTGCCTGATCTCACCATTAATCTCAGTGCCCTATCTCTTACACAGACTCACTGCCTGATCTCACTCACAGTCTGAGTGCCTGATCTCACTCACGGTCTCAGTGCCTGATCTAAGTCAGACTCCCTACCTGATCCCACTCACAGTCTCAGTGCCTAATCTTACTCACAGTCTCACAGTTTGATCTCAATCATTGTCTCACTGCTGATCTCACCCAAAATCTCATTGCCCGATCTCTCGCACAGTCTCACTGCCTGATCTCACTCACAGTCTCAGTGCCTGATCTCACTCACAGTCTCATTGCCTCATCTCACTCACATCTCAGTGCCTGATCTCACTCACACTCTCAGTGACTGATCTCACTCACACCCTCAGTGACTGATCTCACTCACACTCTTAGTGACTGATCTCAGTCAGTCTCACTGCCTGATCTCACTCACAGTCTCACTGCCTGATCTCAGTCACAGTCTCATTGCCTCATCTCACTCACATCTCAGTGCCTGATCTGACTCACGGGTCTCACTGTTCGATCTCAATCACAGTCCTACTGCCTGATATCACCCATAATCTCATTGCCCAATGTCTCTCTCTCAGTCTCAGTGCCTGATCTCACTCAGTCTCAATGCCTGATCTCACCGACAGTCTCATTGCCTGATTTCAATCACAGTCTCAGTGCCTGATCTCACTCACAGTCCCAGTGCCTGATCTCACTCACAGTCTCACTGTTCGATCTCAATCATAGTCATACTGCCTGATCTCACCCATAATCTCATTGCCCGATCTCACCCATAATCTCATTGCCCGATCTCTCGCACCGTCTCACTGCCTGATCTCACTCAGAGTCTCGTTGCCCGATCTCAGTCACAGTCTCAATGCCCTATCTCACTCTCAGTCTCACTTTTCGATCTCTATCTCAGTTTCACTGCTTGATCTCATTCAGCCTCGCTGCTTGATCTCACCCACAGTCACGCTGCCTGACCTTACACATAGTCTCACTGCCTGATCTCACTCACAATCTTTCTGCCTGATCTCACCCACAGTCTCACTGCCTGATCTCACTCTCAGTCTCACTGCCTGATCTCACTCAGTCTCACTGCCTGATCTTGCTCAGTCTCACTGCCTGATCTCACTCAGTCTCGCTGCCTGATCTCGCTCACAGTCTGACTGCCTGATCACACAGTTTCTCTGCCTGATCTCGCTCAGTCTCACTGCCTGATCTCACCCACAGTTTCTGTACCTGATCTCACTCATATTCTCACTGCCTGATCTTGCCCACAGTCTCAGTGACTGATCTCACTCACAGTCTCACTGCCTGATCTCACTCACAATCTTTCTGCCTGATCTCACTCACAGTCTCACTGCCTGATCTCACTCAGTCTCGCTGCCTGATTTCACTCACAATCGCACTGCCTGATCTCACTCAGTCCCAGTGCCTGATCTCATTCACATTCTTACTGCCTGAACTCACTTCAGATTCACGACCTGATCTCGCCCAGTCTCAGTGCCTGATCTCACTCACAGTCTCAGTGCCTGATCTCACTCACAGTCTCACTGTTCGATCTCTATCATAGTCCCCCTGCCTGACCTCACCTATAATCTTAGTGCCCTATCTCTTACAAAGACTCACTGCCTGATCTCATTCATGGTCTCAGTGCCAGATCTCACCTATAATCTCAGTGCCCTATCTCTTACACAGACTCACTGCCTGATCTCACTCACAGTCTTAGTGCCTGATCTCACTCACAGTCCCAGTGCCTGATCTCACTCACAGTCTCACTGTTCGATCTCAATCTTAGTCTCACTGCCTGATCTCACCAATAATCTCATTGCCTGATCTCACCCATAATCTCATTGCCCGATCTCTCGCACCGTCTCACTACCTGATCTCACTCACAGTCTCAGTGCCTGATCTCACTCACTGTCTCAGTGCCTGATCCCACTCACAATCGGGCTGCCTGATCTCACTCAGTCCCAGTGCCTGATCTCATTCACATTCTCACTGCCTGAACTCACTTCAGATTCACGACCTGATCTCGCCCAGTCTCAGTGCCTGATCTCACTCTGAGTCTCACTGTTCGATCTCAATCACAATCTCACTGCTTGATATAACTCAGTCTCACTGCCTGATCTCACTCACCGTCTCCGTGCCTGATCTCACTCACAGTCTCACTATCTGATCTCACTCAGTCTCAATGCCTGATCTCACTCAGTCTCCCTACCTGATCTCACTCACAGTCTCACTGCCTGTTCTCACCCATATTTTCAGTGCCCAATCTCTCTCATTGTTTCTCTGCGTGATCTCACTCACAGTCTAATTGCCTGATTTCACTCACAATCGCATTGCTTGATTTCACTCAGTCTCGGTGCCTGATCTCACTCACATTCTCACTGCCTGATCTCACTGACAGATTCACTGCCTGATCCTGCTCACAGACTCACTGCCTGATCTAACCAAATGTCTCATTGTTCGATCTCAATCATAGTCTCAATGCCTGTTCTCACCCACAGTCTCACTGCTTGATATAACTCAGTCTCACTGTCTGATCTCATTCACCGTCTCAGTGCCTGTTCTCAGTCTCAGTGCCTGATCTCACTCACTGTCTCAGTGCCTCATCTCATTCACAGACTCGTTGCGAGATCTCAATCACAGTCTTACTACCCTATCCCCTCTCAGTCTCACTGTTCAGTCTCTATCACAGTCTCACTGCTTGATCTCACTGAGTTTGCTGACTGATCTCACCCAGCGTTTCACTGCCTGACCCTACCCATCGTCTCACTACCTGAAATCACTCACAGCCTCACTGCCTGATCTCACTCACAATCTTTCTGCCTGATCTTACCCACATTCTCACTGCCTGATCTCACTCTCAGTCTCAGTGCCTGATCTCACTCAGTCTCGCAGCCAGATCTCACTCAGTCTCACTGTCTGATCTCACACAGTCTCACTGCCTGATCTCGCTCAGTCTCTCTGCCTGATCCCACTCAGTCTCACTGCCTGATCTCGCTCACAGTCTGACTGCCTGATCACACTCACAGTTTCACTGCCTGATCTCAATCACAGTCTTATTGCCTGATCTCACCCACAGTTTCTTTGCATCATCTCACTCACATTCTCACTGCCTGATCTTGCCCACAGTCTCAGTGACTGATCTCACTCACAGTCTCAGTGCCTGATCTCACTCACAGTCTCACTGTTCAATCTTAATCCCAGTCTCAGTGTCTGATCTCGCCCACAGTGTCAGTTCCTGATCTCAGTCACAGTCTCAGTGCCTCATCTCACTCACAGTCTCAGTGCCTGATCTGAATCACAGGTCTCACTGTTCGATCTCAATCACAGTCTTACTGCCTGATCTCACCCATTGCCCGATGTCTCTCTCTCAGTCTCTGTGCCTGATCACACTCACTGTCTCAGTGTCTGATCTAACTCAGACTCCCTACCTGATCCCACTCACAGTCTCAGTGCCTAATCTCACTCACAGTCTCACAGTTTGATCTCAATCACAGACTTACTTCCTGATCTCACCCATTACCAGATGTCTCTATCTCAGTCACAGTGACTGATCTCATTCAGTCTCATTGCCTGATCTCAATCACAGTCTCACTGCCTGATCTCACTCTCAGTCTCACTGTTCGATCCCGATCACAATCTCACTGTTTGATATAACTCAGTCTCACTGCCTGATCTCACTCACCGTCTCCGTGCCTGATCTCACTCACAAACGTGCTGCCTGATCTCACTCAGTCTCAGTGCCTGATCTCACTCACATTCGCACTGACTGATCTCACTGACTGATCCACAGCCTGATTTCGCTCACAGTCTCAGTGCCTGATCTCACCCACAGTTTCACTGTTCGATTTCAATCTCATTCTCACTGCCTGATCTCACCATTAATCTCAGTGCCCTATCTCTTACACAGACTCACTGCCTGATCTCACTCACAGTCTGAGTGCCTGATCTCACTCACGGTCTCAGTGCCTGATCTAAGTCAGACTCCCTACCTGATCCCACTCACAGTCTCAGTGTCTAATCTTACTCACAGTCTCACAGTTTGATCTCAATCATAGTCTCACTGCTGATCTCACCCAAAATCTCATTGCCCGATCTCTCGCACAGTCTCACTGCCTGATCTCACTCACAGTCTCAGTGCCTGATCTCAGTCACAGTCTCATTGCCTCATCTCACTCACATCTCAGTGCCTGATCTCACTCACACTCTCAGTGACTGATCTCACTCACACCCTCAGTGACTGATCTCACTCACACTCTCAGTGACTGATCTCAGTCAGTCTCACTGCCTGATCTCACTCACAGTCTCACTGCCTGATCTCAGTCACAGTCTCATTGCCTCATCTCACTCACATCTCAGTGCCTGATCTGACTCACGGGTCTCACTGTTCGATCTCAATCACAGTCCTACTGCCTGATATCACCCATAATCTCATTGCCCAATGTCTCTCTCTCAGTCTCAGTGCCTGATCTCACTCAGTCTCAATGCCTGATCTCACCGACAGTCTCATTGCCTGATTTCAATCACAGTCTCAGTGCCTAATCTCACTCACAGTCCCAGTGCCTGATCTCACTCACAGTCTCACTGTTCGATCTCAATCATAGTCATACTGCCTGATCTCACCCATAATCTCATTGCCCGATCTCACCCATAATCTCATTGCCCGATCTCTCGCACCGTCTCACTGCCTGATCTCACTCAGAGTCTCGTTGCCCGATCTCAGTCACAGTCTCAATGCCCTATCTCACTCTCAGTCTCACTTTTCGATCTCTATCTCAGTTTCACTGCTTGATCTCATTCAGCCTCGCTGCTTGATCTCACCCACAGTCACGCTGCCTGACCTTACACATAGTCTCACTGCCTGATCTCACTCACAATCTTTCTGCCTGATCTCACCCACAGTCTCACTGCCTGATCTCACTCTCAGTCTCACTGCCTGATCTCACTCAGTCTCACTGCCTGATCTTGCTCAGTCTCACTGCCTGATCTCACTCAGTCTCGCTGCCTGATCTCGCTCACTGTCTGACTGCCTGATCACACAGTTTCACTGCCTGATCTCGCTCAGTCTCACTGCCTGATCTCACCCACAGTTTCTGTACCTGATCTCACTCATATTCTCACTGCCTGATCTTGCCCACAGTCTCAGTGACTGATCTCACTCACAGTCTCACTGCCTGATCTCACTCACAATCTTTCTGCCTGATCTCACTCACAGTCTCACTGCCTGATCTCACTCAGTCTCGCTGCCTGATTTCACTCACAATCGCACTGCCTGATCTCACTCAGTCCCAGTGCCTGATCTCATTCACATTCTCACTGCCTGAACTCACTTCAGATTCACGACCTGATCTCGCCCAGTCTCAGTGCCTGATCTCACTCACAGTCTCAGTGCCTGATCTCACTCACAGTCTCACTGTTCGATCTCTATCATAGTCCCCCTGCCTGACCTCACCTATAATCTTAGTGCCCTATCTCTTACAAAGACTCACTGCCTGATCTCATTCATGGTCTCAGTGCCAGATCTCACCTATAATCTCAGTGCCCTATCTCTTACACAGACTCACTGCCTGATCTCACTCACAGTCTTAGTGCCTGATCTCACTCACAGTCCCAGTGCCTGATCTCACTCACAGTCTCACTGTTCGATCTCAATCTTAGTCTCACTGCCTGATCTCACCAATAATCTCATTGCCTGATCTCACCCATAATCTCATTGCCCGATCTCTCGCACCGTCTCACTACCTGATCTCACTCACAGTCTCAGTGCCTGATCTCACTCACTGTCTCAGTGCCTGATCCCACTCACAATCGGGCTGCCTGATCTCACTCAGTCCCAGTGCCTGATCTCATTCACATTCTCACTGCCTGAACTCACTTCAGATTCACGACCTGATCTCGCCCAGTCTCAGTGCCTGATCTCACTCTGAGTCTCACTGTTCGATCTCAATCACAATCTCACTGCTTGATATAACTCAGTCTCACTGCCTGATCTCACTCACCGTCTCCGTGCCTGATCTCACTCACAGTCTCACTATCTGATCTCACTCAGTCTCAATGCCTGATCTCACTCAGTCTCCCTACCTGATCTCACTCACAGTCTCACTGCCTGTTCTCACCCATATTTTCAGTGCCCAATCTCTCTCATTGTTTCTCTGCGTGATCTCACTCACAGTCTAATTGCCTGATTTCACTCACAATCGCATTGCTTGATTTCACTCAGTCTCGGTGCCTGATCTCACTCACATTCTCACTGCCTGATCTCACTGACAGATTCACTGCCTGATCCTGCTCACAGACTCACTGCCTGATCTAACCAAATGTCTCATTGTTCGATCTCAATCATAGTCTCAATGCCTGTTCTCACCCACAGTCTCACTGCTTGATATAACTCAGTCTCACTGTCTGATCTCATTCACCGTCTCAGTGCCTGTTCTCAGTCTCAGTGCCTGATCTCACTCACTGTCTCAGTGCCTCATCTCATTCACAGACTCGTTGCGAGATCTCAATCACAGTCTTACTACCCTATCCCCTCTCAGTCTCACTGTTCAGTCTCTATCACAGTCTCACTGCTTGATCTCACTGAGTTTGCTGACTGATCTCACCCAGCGTTTCACTGCCTGACCCTACCCATCGTCTCACTACCTGAAATCACTCACAGCCTCACTGCCTGATCTCACTCACAATCTTTCTGCCTGATCTTACCCACATTCTCACTGCCTGATCTCACTCTCAGTCTCAGTGCCTGATCTCACTCAGTCTCGCAGCCAGATCTCACTCAGTCTCACTGTCTGATCTCACACAGTCTCACTGCCTGATCTCGCTCAGTCTCTCTGCCTGATCCCACTCAGTCTCACTGCCTGATCTCGCTCACAGTCTGACTGCCTGATCACACTCACAGTTTCACTGCCTGATCTCAATCACAGTCTTACTGCCTGATCTCACCCACAGTTTCTTTGCATCATCTCACTCACATTCTCACTGCCTGATCTTGCCCACAGTCTCAGTGACTGATCTCACTCACAGTCTCAGTGCCTGATCTCACTCACAGTCTCACTGTTCAATCTTAATCCCAGTCTCAGTGTCTGATCTCGCCCACAGTGTCAGTTCCTGATCTCAGTCACAGTCTCAGTGCCTCATCTCACTCACAGTCTCAGTGCCTGATCTGACTCACAGGTCTCACTGTTCGATCTCAATCACAGTCTTACTGCCTGATCTCACCCATTGCCCGATGTCTCTCTCTCAGTCTCTGTGCCTGATCACACTCACTGTCTCAGTGTCTGATCTAACTCAGACTCCCTACCTGATCCCACTCACAGTCTCAGTGCCTAATCTCACTCACAGTCTCACAGTTTGATCTCAATCACAGACTTACTTCCTGATCTCACCCATTACCAGATGTCTCTATCTCAGTCACAGTGACTGATCTCATTCAGTCTCATTGCCTGATCTCAATCACAGTCTCACTGCCTGATCTCACTCTCAGTCTCACTGTTCGATCCCGATCACAATCTCACTGTTTGATATAACTCAGTCTCACTGCCTGATCTCACTCACCGTCTCCGTGCCTGATCTCACTCACAAACGTGCTGCCTGATCTCACTCAGTCTCAGTGCCTGATCTCACTCACATTCGCACTGACTGATCTCACTGACTGATCCACAGCCTGATTTCGCTCACAGTCTCAGTGCCTGATCTCACCCACAGTTTCACTGTTCGATTTCAATCTCATTCTCACTGCCTGATCTCACCATTAATCTCAGTGCCCTATCTCTTACACAGACTCACTGCCTGATCTCACTCACAGTCTGAGTGCCTGATCTCACTCACGGTCTCAGTGCCTGATCTAAGTCAGACTCCCTACCTGATCCCACTCACAGTCTCAGTGCCTAATCTTACTCACAGTCTCACAGTTTGATCTCAATCATAGTCTCACTGCTGATCTCACCCAAAATCTCATTGCCCGATCTCTCGCACAGTCTCACTGCCTGATCTCACTCACAGTCTCAGTGCCTGATCTCAGTCACAGTCTCATTGCCTCATCTCACTCACATCTCAGTGCCTGATCTCACTCACACTCTCAGTGACTGATTTCACTCACACCCTCAGTGACTGATCTCACTCACACTCTCAGTGACTGATCTCAGTCAGTCTCACTGCCTGATCTCACTCACAGTCTCACTGCCTGATCTCAGTCACAGTCTCATTGCCTCATCTCACTCACATCTCAGTGCCTGATCTGACTCACGGGTCTCACTGTTCGATCTCAATCACAGTCCTACTGCCTGATATCACCCATAATCTCATTGCCCAATGTCTCTCTCTCAGTCTCAGTGCCTGATCTCACTCAGTCTCAATGCCTGATCTCACCGACAGTCTCATTGCCTGATTTCAATCACAGTCTCAGTGCCTGATCTCACTCACAGTCCCAGTGCCTGATCTCACTCACAGTCTCACTGTTCGATCTCAATCATAGTCATACTGCCTGATCTCACCCATAATCTCATTGCCCGATCTCACCCATAATCTCATTGCCCGATCTCTCGCACCGTCTCACTGCCTGATCTCACTCAGAGTCTCGTTGCCCGATCTCAGTCACAGTCTCAATGCCCTATCTCACTCTCAGTCTCACTTTTCGATCTCTATCTCAGTTTCACTGCTTGATCTCATTCAGCCTCGCTGCTTGATCTCACCCACAGTCACGCTGCCTGACCTTACACATAGTCTCACTGCCTGATCTCACTCACAATCTTTCTGCCTGATCTCACCCACAGTCTCACTGCCTGATCTCACTCTCAGTCTCACTGCCTGATCTCACTCAGTCTCACTGCCTGATCTTGCTCAGTCTCACTGCCTGAGCTCACTCAGTCTCGCTGCCTGATCTCGCTCACTGTCTGACTGCCTGATCACACAGTTTCACTGCCTGATCTCGCTCAGTCTCACTGCCTGATCTCACCCACAGTTTCTGTACCTGATCTCACTCATATTCTCACTGCCTGATCTTGCCCACAGTCTCAGTGACTGATCTCACTCACAGTCTCACTGCCTGATCTCACTCACAATCTTTCTGCCTGATCTCACTCACAGTCTCACTGCCTGATCTCACTCAGTCTCGCTGCCTGATTTCACTCACAATCGCACTGCCTGATCTCACTCAGTCCCAGTGCCTGATCTCATTCACATTCTCACTGCCTGAACTCACTTCAGATTCACGACCTGATCTCGCCCAGTCTCAGTGCCTGATCTCACTCACAGTCTCAGTGCCTGATCTCACTCACAGTCTCACTGTTCGATCTCTATCATAGTCCCCCTGCCTGACCTCACCTATAATCTTAGTGCCCTATCTCTTACAAAGACTCACTGCCTGATCTCATTCATGGTCTCAGTGCCAGATCTCACCTATAATCTCAGTGCCCTATCTCTTACACAGACTCACTGCCTGATCTCACTCACAGTCTTAGTGCCTGATCTCACTCACAGTCCCAGTGCCTGATCTCACTCACAGTCTCACTGTTCGATCTCAATCTTAGTCTCACTGCCTGATCTCACCAATAATCTCATTGCCTGATCTCACCCATAATCTCATTGCCCGATCTCTCGCACCGTCTCACTACCTGATCTCACTCACAGTCTCAGTGCCTGATCTCACTCACTGTCTCAGTGCCTGATCCCACTCACAATCGGGCTGCCTGATCTCACTCAGTCCCAGTGCCTGATCTCATTCACATTCTCACTGCCTGAACTCACTTCAGATTCACGACCTGATCTCGCCCAGTCTCAGTGCCTGATCTCACTCTGAGTCTCACTGTTCGATCTCAATCACAATCTCACTGCTTGATATAACTCAGTCTCACTGCCTGATCTCACTCACCGTCTCCGTGCCTGATCTCACTCACAGTCTCACTATCTGATCTCACTCAGTCTCAATGCCTGATCTCACTCAGTCTCCCTACCTGATCTCACTCACAGTCTCACTGCCTGTTCTCACCCATATTTTCAGTGCCCAATCTCTCTCATTGTTTCTCTGCGTGATCTCACTCACAGTCTAATTGCCTGATTTCACTCACAATCGCATTGCTTGATTTCACTCAGTCTCGGTGCCTGATCTCACTCACATTCTCACTGCCTGATCTCACTGACAGATTCACTGCCTGATCCTGCTCACAGACTCACTGCCTGATCTAACCAAATGTCTCATTGTTCGATCTCAATCATAGTCTCAATGCCTGTTCTCACCCACAGTCTCACTGCTTGATATAACTCAGTCTCACTGTCTGATCTCATTCATCGTCTCAGTGCCTGTTCTCAGTCTCAGTGCCTGATCTCACTCACTGTCTCAGTGCCTCATCTCATTCACAGACTCGTTGCGAGATCTCAATCACAGTCTTACTACCCTATCCCCTCTCAGTCTCACTGTTCAGTCTCTATCACAGTCTCACTGCTTGATCTCACTGAGTTTGCTGACTGATCTCACCCAGCGTTTCACTGCCTGACCCTACCCATCGTCTCACTACCTGAAATCACTCACAGCCTCACTGCCTGATCTCACTCACAATCTTTCTGCCTGATCTTACCCACATTCTCACTGCCTGATCTCCTCTCAGTCTCAGTGCCTGATCTCACTCAGTCTCGCAGCCAGATCTCACTCAGTCTCACTGTCTGATCTCACACAGTCTCACTGCCTGATCTCGCTCAGTCTCTCTGCCTGATCCCACTCAGTCTCACTGCCTGATCTCGCTCACAGTCTGACTGCCTGATCACACTCACAGTTTCACTGCCTGATCTCAATCACAGTCTTACTGCCTGATCTCACCCACAGTTTCTTTGCATCATCTCACTCACATTCTCACTGCCTGATCTTGCCCACAGTCTCAGTGACTGATCTCACTCACAGTCTCAGTGCCTGATCTCACTCACAGTCTCACTGTTCAATCTTAATCCCAGTCTCAGTGTCTGATCTCGCCCACAGTGTCAGTTCCTGATCTCAGTCACAGTCTCAGTGCCTCATCTCACTCACAGTCTCAGTGCCTGATCTGACTCACAGGTCTCACTGTTCGATCTCAATCACAGTCTTACTGCCTGATCTCACCCATTGCCCGATGTCTCTCTCTCAGTCTCTGTGCCTGATCTCACTCACTGTCTCAGTGTCTGATCTCACTCAGAGTCCCTACCTGATCCCACTCGCAGCCTCAGTGCCTAATCTCACTCACAGTCTCACAGTTTGATCTCAATCACAGTCTTACTGCCTGATCTCACCCATTGCCCGATGTCTCTCCCTCAGTCTCTTTGCCTGATCTCACTCACTGTCTCAGTGTCTGATCTCACTCAGAGTGCCTACCTGATCACACTCACAGTCTCAGTGCCTTATCTCACTCACAGTCTCACAGTTTGATCTCAAACACAATCTTACTGCCTGATCTCACCCATTGCCCGATGTCTCTCTCTCAGTCTCAGTGCCTGATCTCACTCAGTCTCACTGCCTGAACTCACTGACAGTCTCATTGCCTGATCTCAATCACAGTCTCACTGCCTGGTCTCAATCACAGTCTCAGTGCCTGATCTCACTCACATTCTCAGTGACTGATCTCAACCATAATCTCACTGCCTGATCTCAATCACAGTCTCACGGCCTAATCTCACTCTCAGTCTCACCGTTCGATCTCAATCACAATCTCGCTGCTTGATATAACTCAGTCTCACTGCCTGATCTCAATCACTGTCTCCGTGCCTGATCTCACTCACAATCGTGCTGCCTGATCTCCCTCAGTCTCAGTGCCTGATCTCACTCACATTCGCACTGACTGATCTCACTGACAGTTCCACGCCCTGATGTCGCTCACAGTCTCAGTGCCTGATCTCACCCACAGTCTCACTGTTCGATCTCAATCTCATTCTCACTGCCTGATCTCACCTTTAATCTCAGTGCCCTATCTCTTACACAGACTCACTGCCTGATCTCACTCACAGTCTCAGTGCCTTTTCTAACCCAGACTCCCTACCTGATCCCACTCACAGTCTCAGTGCCTGATCTTACTCACAGTCTCACAGTTTGATCTCAATCGTAGTCTCACTGCTGATCTCATCCAAAATCTCATTGCCCGATCTCTCGCACAGTCTCACTGCCTGATCTCACTCACAGCCTCAGTGCCTGATCTCACTCACACTCTCAGTGACTGATCTCAGTCAGTCTCACTGCCTGATCTCACTCACAGTCTCACTGCCTGATCTCATCACAATCTCAGTGCCTCATCTCACTCACAGTCTCAGTGCCTGATCTGACTCACGGATCTCACTGTTCGATCTCAATCACAGTCTTACTGCCTGATATCACCCATAATCTCATTGCCCAATGTCTCTCTCTCAGTCTCAGTGCCTGATCTCACTCAGTCTCACTGCCTGAACTCACCGACAGTCTCATTGCCTGTTCTCAATCACAGTCTCACTGCCTGATCTCACTCTCAGTCTCACTGTTCAATATCAATCACAATCTCACTGCTTGATAAAACTCAGTCTCACTTCTTGATCTCACTCACCGTTTCCGTGCCTTATCTCACTCACAATCGTGCTGCCTGATCTCACTCAGACTCAGTGCCTGATCTCACTCACATTCGTACTGGCTGAGCTCACTGACAGATTCATGGCCTGATTTCGCACACAGTCTCAGTGCGTGATCTCACCCACAGTTTCACTGTTCGATCTCAATCTCATTCTCATTGCCTGATCTCAACGTTAATCTCAGTGCCCTATCGCTTAAACAGACACACTGCCTGATCTCACTCACAGTCTCAGTGCCTGATCTCACTCACGGTCTCAGTGCCTGATCTAACTCAGCCTCCCTTCCTGGTCCAACTCACAGTCTCAGTGCCTAATTTCACTCACAGTCTCACAGTTTGATCTCAATCATAGTCTCACTGCCTGCTCTCACTCACAGTCTCAGTGCCTGATCTCACTCACACTCTCAGTGACTGATCTCACTCAGTCTCACTGCCTGATCTCACTCACAGTCTCACTGCCTGATCTAACTCAGTCTCACTGCCTGATCTCACTCGCACTCTCAGTGACTGATCTCACTCAGTCTCACTGCCTGATCTCACTCACAGTCTCACAGCCTGATATAACTCAGTCTCACTGCCTGATCTCACTCACAGTCTCATTGCCTGATCTCGCCCACAGTCTCATTGCTCAATCTCAATCACATTCTCACTGCGTGATCTCACCTTTAATCTCAGTGCCCTATAATTTACAAAGACTCACGGCCTGATCTCACCCACAGTCTCAGTGACTGACCTCACTCAGTTTCACTGCCTGATCTCACCCATAATCTCATTGCCCTATCTCTCTCACAGTCTCACTGCCTGATGTCACTCACATTCTCACTGCCTGATCTCACCTTTAATCTCAGTGCCCTATCTGTTACAAAGACTCACTGCCTGATCTCACTCACAGTCTCAGTGCCTGATCTCACTCACGGTCTCAGTGCCTGATCTAAGTCAGACTCCCTACCTGATCCCACTCACAGTCTCAGTGCATAATCTCACTCACAGTCTCACAGTTTGATCTCAATCATAGTCTCACTGCCTGATCTCACCCATAATCTCATTGCCCGATCTCTCACACAGTCTCACTGCCTGATCTCACTCACAGTCTCAGTGCCTGATCTCACTCACACTCCCAGTGACTGATCTCACCCACAGTCTCATTGTTCAATCTCAATCACTTTCTCACTGCCTGATCTCACCTTTAATCTCAGTGCCCTATAATTTACACAGACTCACTGCCTGATCTCACTCACTGTCTCAGTGCCTGATCTCACTCAGTCTCCCTACCTGTTCCCACTCCAGTCTCAGTGCCTGATCTCACTCACAGTCTCACTATCTGATCTCACTCAGTCTCAGTGCCTGATCTCACCCACAATCTCAATGCCTGATCTCACTCAGTCTCCCTAACTGATCTCACCCACAGTCTCACTGCCTGATCTCACCCATATTTTCATTGCCCAATCTCTCTCATTGTTTCTCTGCATGGTCTCACTCACAGTCTAATTGCCTGATTTCACTCACAATCGCATTGCTTGATTTCACTCAGTCTCGGTGCCTGATCTCACTCACATTCTCACTGCCTGATCTCACTGACAGATTCACTGCCTGATCCTGCTCACAGACTCACTGCCTGATCTAACCAAATGTCTCATTGTTCGATCTCAATCATAGTCTCAATGCCTGTTCTCACCCACAGTCTCACTGCTTGATATAACTCAGTCTCTCTGTCTGATCTCATTCACCGTCTCAGTGCCTGTTCTCAGTCTCAGTGCCTGATCTCACTCACTGTCTCAGTGCCTCATCTCATTCACAGACTCGTTGCGAGATCTCAATCACAGTCTTACTACCCTATCCCCTCTCAGTCTCACTGTTCAGTCTCTATCACAGTCTCACTGCTTGATCTCACTGAGTTTGCTGACTGATCTCACCCAGCGTTTCACTGCCTGACCCTACCCATCGTCTCACTACCTGAAATCACTCACAGCCTCACTGCCTGATCTCACTCACAATCTTTCTGCCTGATCTTACCCACATTCTCACTGCCTGATCTCACTCTCAGTCTCAGTACCTGATCTCACTCAGTCTCGCAGCCAGTTCTCACTCAGTCTCACTGTCTGATCTCACACAGTCTCACTGCCTGATCTCGCTCAGTCTCTCTGCCTGATCCCACTCAGTCTCACTGCCTGATCTCGCTCACAGTTTCACTGCCTGATCTCAATCACAGTCTTACTGCCTGATCTCACCCACAGTTTCTTTGCATCATCTCACTCACATTCTCACTGCCTGATCTTGCCCACAGTCTCAGTGACTGATCTCACTCACAGTCTCAGTGCCTGATCTCACTCACAGTCTCACTGTTCAATCTTAATCCCAGTCTCAGTGTCTGATCTCGCCCACAGTGTCAGTTCCTGATCTCAGTCACAGTCTCAGTGCCTCATCTCACTCACAGTCTCAGTGCCTGATCTGACTCACAGGTCTCACTGTTCGATCTCAATCACAGTCTTACTGCCTGATCTCACCCATTGCCCGATGTCTCTCTCTCAGTCTCTGTGCCTGATCACACTCACTGTCTCAGTGTCTGATCTAATTCAGACTCCCTACCTGATCCCACTCACAGTCTCAGTGCCTAATCTCACTCACAGTCTCACAGTTTGATCTCAATCACAGACTTACTGCCTGATCTCACCCATTACCCGATGTCTCTATCTCAGTCACAGTGACTGATCTCATTCAGTCTCATTGCCTGATCTCAATCACAGTCTGACTGCCTGATCTCACTCTCAGTCTCACTGTTCGATCTCGATCACAATCTCACTGTTTGATATAACTCAGTCTCACTGCCTGATCTCACTCACCGTTTCCGTGCCTTATCTCACTCACAATCGTGCTGCCTGATCTCACTCAGACTCAGTGCCTGATCTCACTCACATTCGTACTGGCTGAGCTCACTGACAGATTCATGGCCTGATTTCGCACACAGTCTCAGTGCGTGATCTCACCCACAGTTTCACTGTTCGATCTCAATCTCATTCTCATTGCCTGATCTCAACGTTAATCTCAGTGCCCTATCGCTTAAACAGACACACTGCCTGATCTCACTCACAGTCTCAGTGCCTGATCTCACTCACGGTCTCAGTGCCTGATCTAACTCAGCCTCCCTTCCTGGTCCAACTCACAGTCTCAGTGCCTAATTTCACTCACAGTCTCACAGTTTGATCTCAATCATAGTCTCACTGCCTGCTCTCACTCACAGTCTCAGTGCCTGATCTCACTCACACTCTCAGTGACTGATCTCACTCAGTCTCACTGCCTGATCTCACTCACAGTCTCACTGCCTGATCTAACTCAGTCTCACTGCCTGATCTCACTCGCACTCTCAGTGACTGATCTCACTCAGTCTCACTGCCTGATCTCACTCACAGTCTCACAGCCTGATATAACTCAGTCTCACTGCCTGATCTCACTCACAGTCTCATTGCCTGATCTCGCCCACAGTCTCATTGCTCAATCTCAATCACATTCTCACTGCGTGATCTCACCTTTAATCTCAGTGCCCTATAATTTACAAAGACTCACGGCCTGATCTCACCCACAGTCTCAGTGACTGACCTCACTCAGTTTCACTGCCTGATCTCACCCATAATCTCATTGCCCTATCTCTCTCACAGTCTCACTGCCTGATGTCACTCACATTCTCACTGCCTGATCTCACCTTTAATCTCAGTGCCCTATCTGTTACAAAGACTCACTGCCTGATCTCACTCACAGTCTCAGTGCCTGATCTCACTCACGGTCTCAGTGCCTGATCTAACTCAGACTCCCTACCTGATCCCACTCACAGTCTCAGTGCATAATCTCACTCACAGTCTCACAGTTTGATCTCAATCATAGTCTCACTGCCTGATCTCACCCATAATCTCATTGCCCGATCTCTCACACAGTCTCACTGCCTGATCTCACTCACAGTCTCAGTGCCTGATCTCACTCACACTCCCAGTGACTGATCTCACCCACAGTCTCATTGTTCAATCTCAATCACTTTCTCACTGCCTGATCTCACCTTTAATCTCAGTGCCCTATAATTTACACAGACTCACTGCCTGATCTCACTCACTGTCTCAGTGCCTGATCTCACTCAGTCTCCCTACCTGTTCCCACTCCAGTCTCAGTGCCTGATCTCACTCACAGTCTCACTATCTGATCTCACTCAGTCTCAGTGCCTGATCTCACCCACAATCTCAATGCCTGATCTCACTCAGTCTCCCTAACTGATCTCACCCACAGTCTCACTGCCTGATCTCACCCATATTTTCATTGCCCAATCTCTCTCATTGTTTCTCTGCATGGTCTCACTCACAGTCTAATTGCCTGATTTCACTCACAATCGCATTGCTTGATTTCACTCAGTCTCGGTGCCTGATCTCACTCACATTCTCACTGCCTGATCTCACTGACAGATTCACTGCCTGATCCTGCTCACAGACTCACTGCCTGATCTAACCAAATGTCTCATTGTTCGATCTCAATCATAGTCTCAATGCCTGTTCTCACCCACAGTCTCACTGCTTGATATAACTCAGTCTCTCTGTCTGATCTCATTCACCGTCTCAGTGCCTGTTCTCAGTCTCAGTGCCTGATCTCACTCACTGTCTCAGTGCCTCATCTCATTCACAGACTCGTTGCGAGATCTCAATCACAGTCTTACTACCCTATCCCCTCTCAGTCTCACTGTTCAGTCTCTATCACAGTCTCACTGCTTGATCTCACTGAGTTTGCTGACTGATCTCACCCAGCGTTTCACTGCCTGACCCTACCCATCGTCTCACTACCTGAAATCACTCACAGCCTCACTGCCTGATCTCACTCACAATCTTTCTGCCTGATCTTACCCACATTCTCACTGCCTGATCTCACTCTCAGTCTCAGTACCTGATCTCACTCAGTCTCGCAGCCAGTTCTCACTCAGTCTCACTGTCTGATCTCACACAGTCTCACTGCCTGATCTCGCTCAGTCTCTCTGCCTGATCCCACTCAGTCTCACTGCCTGATCTCGCTCACAGTTTCACTGCCTGATCTCAATCACAGTCTTACTGCCTGATCTCACCCACAGTTTCTTTGCATCATCTCACTCACATTCTCACTGCCTGATCTTGCCCACAGTCTCAGTGACTGATCTCACTCACAGTCTCAGTGCCTGATCTCACTCACAGTCTCACTGTTCAATCTTAATCCCAGTCTCAGTGTCTGATCTCGCCCACAGTGTCAGTTCCTGATCTCAGTCACAGTCTCAGTGCCTCATCTCACTCACAGTCTCAGTGCCTGATCTGACTCACAGGTCTCACTGTTCGATCTCAATCACAGTCTTACTGCCTGATCTCACCCATTGCCCGATGTCTCTCTCTCAGTCTCTGTGCCTGATCACACTCACTGTCTCAGTGTCTGATCTAATTCAGACTCCCTACCTGATCCCACTCACAGTCTCAGTGCCTAATCTCACTCACAGTCTCACAGTTTGATCTCAATCACAGACTTACTGCCTGATCTCACCCATTACCCGATGTCTCTATCTCAGTCACAGTGACTGATCTCATTCAGTCTCATTGCCTGATCTCAATCACAGTCTGACTGCCTGATCTCACTCTCAGTCTCACTGTTCGATCTCGATCACAATCTCACTGTTTGATATAACTCAGTCTCACTGCCTGATCTCACTCACCGTTTCCGTGCCTTATCTCACTCACAATCGTGCTGCCTGATCTCACTCAGACTCAGTGCCTGATCTCACTCACATTCGTACTGGCTGAGCTCACTGACAGATTCATGGCCTGATTTCGCACACAGTCTCAGTGCGTGATCTCACCCACAGTTTCACTGTTCGATCTCAATCTCATTCTCATTGCCTGATCTCAACGTTAATCTCAGTGCCCTATCGCTTAAACAGACACACTGCCTGATCTCACTCACAGTCTCAGTGCCTGATCTCACTCACGGTCTCAGTGCCTGATCTAACTCAGCCTCCCTTCCTGGTCCAACTCACAGTCTCAGTGCCTAATTTCACTCACAGTCTCACAGTTTGATCTCAATCATAGTCTCACTGCCTGCTCTCACTCACAGTCTCAGTGCCTGATCTCACTCACACTCTCAGTGACTGATCTCACTCAGTCTCACTGCCTGATCTCACTCACAGTCTCACTGCCTGATCTAACTCAGTCTCACTGCCTGATCTCACTCGCACTCTCAGTGACTGATCTCACTCAGTCTCACTGCCTGATCTCACTCACAGTCTCACAGCCTGATATAACTCAGTCTCACTGCCTGATCTCACTCACAGTCTCATTGCCTGATCTCGCCCACAGTCTCATTGCTCAATCTCAATCACATTCTCACTGCGTGATCTCACCTTTAATCTCAGTGCCCTATAATTTACAAAGACTCACGGCCTGATCTCACCCACAGTCTCAGTGACTGACCTCACTCAGTTTCACTGCCTGATCTCACCCATAATCTCATTGCCCTATCTCTCTCACAGTCTCACTGCCTGATGTCACTCACATTCTCACTGCCTGATCTCACCTTTAATCTCAGTGCCCTATCTGTTACAAAGACTCACTGCCTGATCTCACTCACAGTCTCAGTGCCTGATCTCACTCACGGTCTCAGTGCCTGATCTAACTCAGACTCCCTACCTGATCCCACTCACAGTCTCAGTGCATAATCTCACTCACAGTCTCACAGTTTGATCTCAATCATAGTCTCACTGCCTGATCTCACCCATAATCTCATTGCCCGATCTCTCACACAGTCTCACTGCCTGATCTCACTCACAGTCTCAGTGCCTGATCTCACTCACACTCCCAGTGACTGATCTCACCCACAGTCTCATTGTTCAATCTCAATCACTTTCTCACTGCCTGATCTCACCTTTAATCTCAGTGCCCTATAATTTACACAGACTCACTGCCTGATCTCACTCACTGTCTCAGTGCCTGATCTCACTCAGTCTCCCTACCTGTTCCCACTCCAGTCTCAGTGCCTGATCTCACTCACAGTCTCACTATCTGATCTCACTCAGTCTCAGTGCCTGATCTCACCCACAATCTCAATGCCTGATCTCACTCAGTCTCCCTAACTGATCTCACCCACAGTCTCACTGCCTGATCTCACCCATATTTTCATTGCCCAATCTCTCTCATTGTTTCTCTGCATGGTCTCACTCACAGTCTAATTGCCTGATTTCACTCACAATCGCATTGCTTGATTTCACTCAGTCTCGGTGCCTGATCTCACTCACATTCTCACTGCCTGATCTCACTGACAGATTCACTGCCTGATCCTGCTCACAGACTCACTGCCTGATCTAACCAAATGTCTCATTGTTCGATCTCAATCATAGTCTCAATGCCTGTTCTCACCCACAGTCTCACTGCTTGATATAACTCAGTCTCTCTGTCTGATCTCATTCACCGTCTCAGTGCCTGTTCTCAGTCTCAGTGTCTGATCTCACTCACTGTCTCAGTGCCTCATCTCATTCACAGACTCGTTGCGAGATCTCAATCACAGTCTTACTACCCTATCCCCTCTCAGTCTCACTGTTCAGTCTCTATCACAGTCTCACTGCTTGATCTCACTGAGTTTGCTGACTGATCTCACCCAGCGTTTCACTGCCTGACCCTACCCATCGTCTCACTACCTGAAATCACTCACAGCCTCACTGCCTGATCTCACTCACAATCTTTCTGCCTGATCTTACCCACATTCTCACTGCCTGATCTCACTCTCAGTCTCAGTACCTGATCTCACTCAGTCTCGCAGCCAGTTCTCACTCAGTCTCACTGTCTGATCTCACACAGTCTCACTGCCTGATCTCGCTCAGTCTCTCTGCCTGATCCCACTCAGTCTCACTGCCTGATCTCGCTCACAGTTTCACTGCCTGATCTCAATCACAGTCTTACTGCCTGATCTCACCCACAGTTTCTTTGCATCATCTCACTCACATTCTCACTGCCTGATCTTGCCCACAGTCTCAGTGACTGATCTCACTCACAGTCTCAGTGCCTGATCTCACTCACAGTCTCACTGTTCAATCTTAATCCCAGTCTCAGTGTCTGATCTCGCCCACAGTGTCAGTTCCTGATCTCAGTCACAGTCTCAGTGCCTCATCTCACTCACAGTCTCAGTGCCTGATCTGACTCACAGGTCTCACTGTTCGATCTCAATCACAGTCTTACTGCCTGATCTCACCCATTGCCCGATGTCTCTCTCTCAGTCTCTGTGCCTGATCACACTCACTGTCTCAGTGTCTGATCTAATTCAGACTCCCTACCTGATCCCACTCACAGTCTCAGTGCCTAATCTCACTCACAGTCTCACAGTTTGATCTCAATCACAGACTTACTGCCTGATCTCACCCATTACCCGATGTCTCTATCTCAGTCACAGTGACTGATCTCATTCAGTCTCATTGCCTGATCTCAATCACAGTCTCACTGCCTGATCTCACTCTCAGTCTCACTGTTCGATCTCGATCACAATCTCACTGTTTGATATAACTCAGTCTCACTGCCTGATCTCACTCACCGTCTCCGTGCCTGATCTCACTCACAAACGTGCTGCCTGATCTCACTCAGTCTCAGTGCCTGATCTCACTCACATTCGCACTGACTGATCTCACTGACTGATCCACAGCCTGATTTCGCTCACAGTCTCAGTGCCTGATCTCACCCACAGTTTCACTGTTCGATTTCAATCTCATTCTCACTGCCTGATCTCACCATTAATCTCAGTGCCCTATCTCTTACACAGACTCACTGCCTGATCTCACTCACAGTCTGAGTGCCTGATCTCACTCACGGTCTCAGTGCCTGATCTAAGTCAGACTCCCTACCTGATCCCACTCACAGTCTCAGTGCCTCATCTCACTCACAGTCTCACAGTTTGATCTCAATCATAGTCTCACTGCTGATCTCACCCAAAATCTCATTGCCCGATCTCTCGCACAGTCTCACTGCCTGATCTCACTCACAGTCTCAGTGCCTGATCTCAGTCACAGTCTCATTGCCTCATCTCACTCACATCTCAGTGCCTGATCTGACTCACGGGTCTCACTGTTCGATCTCAATCACAGTCCTACTGCCTGATATCACCCATAGTCTCATTGCCCAATGTCTCTCTCTCAGTCTCAGTGCCTGATCTCACTCAGTCTCAATGCCTGATCTCACCGACAGTCTCATTGCCTGATTTCAATCACAGTCTCAGTGCCTGATCTCACTCACACTCTCAGTGACTGATCTCACTCAGTCTCACTGCCTGATCTAACTCACAGTCTCACTGCCTGATCTCACTCAGTCTCACTGCCTGATCTCACTCGCACTCTCAGCGACTGATCTCACTCAGTCTCACTGCCTGATCTCACTCACAGTCTCAGTGCCTGATCTAACTCAGTCTCACTGCCTGATCTCACTCGCACTCTCAGTGACTGATCCCACTCAGTCTCACTGCCTGATCTCACTCACAGTCTCACTGCCTGATATAACTCAGTCTCACTGCCTGATCTCACTCACAGTCTCATTGCCTGATCTCACCCACAGTCTCAGTGACTGACCTCACTCAGTTTCACTGCCTGATCTCACCCATAATTTCATTGCCCTATCTCTCTCACAGTCTCACTGCCTGATGGCACTCACATTCTCACTGCCTGATCTCACCTTTAATCTCAATGCCCTATCTGTTACAAAGACTCACTGCCTGATCTCACTCACAGTCTCAGTGCCTGATCTCACTCACGGTCTCAGTGCCTGATCTAACTCAAACTCCCTACCTGATCCCACTCACAGTCTCAGTGCCTGATCTCACTCATGGTCTCAGTGCCTGATCTAACTCAGCCTCCCTTCCTGGTCCCACTCACAGTCTCAGTGCCTAATTTCACTCACAGTCTCACAGTTTGATCTCAATCATAGTCTCACTGCCTGATCTCACCCACAATCTCATTGCCCGATCTCTCGCACAGTCTCACTGCCTGATCTCACTCACAGTCTCAGTGCCTGATCTCACAAACACTCTCAGTGACTGATCTCACTCAGTCTCACTCCCTGATCTCACTCACAGTCTCACTGCCTGATATAACTCAGTCTCACTGCCTGATCTCACTCACAGTCTCACTGCCTGATCTAATTCAGTCTCACTGCCTGATCTCACTCGAACTCTCAGTGACTGATCTCACTCAGTCTCAGTGCCTGATCTCACTCACAGTCTCACTGCCTGATATAACTCAGTCTCACTGCCTGATCTCACTCACAGTCTCATTGCCTGATCTCACCCACAGTATCAGTGACTGACCTCACTCAGTTTCACTGCCTGATCTCACCCATTGCCCTATCTCTCTCACAGTCTCACTGCCTGATGTCACTCACATTATCACTGCCTGATCTCACCTTTAATCTCAGTGCCCTATCTGTTACAAAGACTCACTGCCTGATCTCACTCACAGTCTCAGTGCCTGATCTCACTCACGGTCTCAGTGCCTGATCTAACTCAGACTCCCTACCTGATCCCACTCACTGTCTCAGTGCCTAATCTCACTCAGTCTCACAGTTTGATCTCAATCATAGTCTCACTGCCTGATCTCACCCATAATCTCATTGCCCGATATCTCACACAGTCTCACTGCCTGATCTCACTCACAGTCTCGGTGCCTGATCTCACTCACACTCCCAGTGACTGATCTCACCCACAGTCTCATTGTTCAATCTCAATCACTTTCTCACTGCCTGATCTCACCTTTAATCTCAGTGCCCTATAATTTACACAGACTCACTGCCTGATCTCACTCACTGTCTCAGTGCCTGATCTCACTCAGTCTCCCTACCTGTTCCCACTCCAGTCTCAGTGCCTGATCTCACTCACAGTCTCACTATCTGATCTCACTCAGTCTCAGTGCCTGATCTCACTCACAGTCTCACTGCCTGATCTCACCCATATTTTCATTGCCCAATCTCTCTCATTGTTTCTCTGCATGATCTCACTCACAGTAATTGCCTAATTTCACTCACAATCGCATTGCTTGATTTCACTCAGTCTCGGTGCCTGATCTCACTCACATTCTCACTGCCTGATCTCACTGACAGATTCACTGGCTGATCTTGCTCACAGACTCACTGCCTGATCTAACCAAATGTCTCATTGTTTGATCTCAATCATAGCTCAATGCTGTTCTCACCCACAGTCTCACTGCTTGATTTTACTCAGTCTCACTGTCTGATCTCATTCAAAGTCTCAGTGCCTGTTCTCACTCAGTCTCAGTGCCTAATCTCACTCACAGTCTCAGTGTCTGATCTCACTCACAGTCTCAGTACCTCATCTCATTCACAGACTCGTTTCCCGATCTCAATCACAGTCTTACTACCCTATCCCCTCTCAGTCTCACTGTTCAGTCCCTATTACAGTCTCACTGCTTGATCTGACTGAGTTCGCTGACTGATCACACCCAGCATTTCACTGCCTGACCCTACCCATAGTCTCACAACCTGAACTGACTCACAGCCTCACTGCCTGATCTCACTCACAATCTTTCTGCCTGATCTCACTCTCAGTCTCAGTGCCTGATCTCACTCTCAGTCTCAGTGCCTGATCTCACTCAGTCTCGCAGCCAGATCTCACTCAGTCTCACTGTCTGATCTCACTCAGTCTCACTACCTGATCTCAATCAGTCTCACAGCCTGATCTCACTCAGTCTCGCTGCCTGATCTCGCTCACAGTCTGACTGCCTGATCACACTCACAGTTTCACTGCCTGATCTCACTCAGTCTCACTGCCTGATCTCACCCACAGTTTCAGTACCTGATCTCACTCACATTCTCACTGCCTGATCTTGCCCACAGTCTCAGTGACTGATCTCACTCACAGTCTCACTGCTTGATCTCACTCACAGTCTCAGTGCCTGATCTCACTCACAGTCTCACTGTTCAATCTTAATCCCAGTCTCAGTGCCTGATCTCGCCCACAGTGTCAGTGCCTGATCTCAGTCACAGTCTCAGTGCCTCATCTCAATCACAGACTCAGTGCCTGATCTGACTCACAGGTCTCACTGTTCGATCTCAATCACAGTCTTACTGCCTGATCTCACCCATTGCCCGATGTTTCTCTCTCAGTCTCTGTGCCTGATCTCACTCACTGTCTCAGTGTCTGATCTCACTCAGAGTCCCTACCTGATCCCACTCGCAGCCTCAGTGCCTAATCTCACTCACAGTCTCACAGTTTGATCTCAATCACAGTCTTACTGCCTGATCTCACCCATTGCCCGATGTCTCTCTCTCAGTCTCTTTGCCTGATCTCACTCACTGTCTCAGTGTCTGATCTCACTCAGAGTGCCTACCTGATCACACTCACAGTCTCAGTGCCTTATCTCACTCACAGTCTCACAGTTTGATCTCAAACACAATCTTACTGCCTGATCTCACCCATTGCCCGATGTCTCTCTCTCAGTCTCAGTGCCTGATCTCACTCAGTCTCACTGCCTGAACTCACTGACAGTCTCATTGCCTGATCTCAATCACAGTCTCACTGCCTGGTCTCAATCACAGTCTCAGTGCCTGATCTCACTCACATTCTCAGTGACTGATCTCAACCATAATCTCACTGCCTGATCTCAATCACAGTCTCACGGCCTAATCTCACTCTCAGTCTCACCGTTCGATCTCAATCACAATCTCGCTGCTTGATATAACTCAGTCTCACTGCCTGATCTCAATCACCGTCTCCGTGCCTGATCTCACTCACAATCGTGCTGCCTGATCTCCCTCAGTCTCAGTGCCTGATCTCACTCACATTCGCACTGACTGATCTCACTGACAGTTCCACGCCCTGATGTCGCTCACAGTCTCAGTGCCTGATCTCACCCACAGTCTCACTGTTCGATCTCAATCTCATTCTCACTGCCTGATCTCACCTTTAATCTCAGTGCCCTATCTCTTACACAGACTCACTGCCTGATCTCACTCACAGTCTCAGTGCCTTTTCTAACCCAGACTCCCTACCTGATCCCACTCACAGTCTCAGTGCCTGATCTTACTCACAGTCTCACAGTTTGATCTCAATCGTAGTCTCACTGCTGATCTCATCCAAAATCTCATTGCCCGATCTCTCGCACAGTCTCACTGCCTGATCTCACTCACAGCCTCAGTGCCTGATCTCACTCACACTCTCAGTGACTGATCTCAGTCAGTCTCACTGCCTGATCTCACTCACAGTCTCACTGCCTGATCTCATCACAATCTCAGTGCCTCATCTCACTCACAGTCTCAGTGCCTGATCTGAATCACGGATCTCACTGTTCGATCTCAATCACAGTCTTACTGCCTGATATCACCCATAATCTCATTGCCCAATGTCTCTCTCTCAGTCTCAGTGCCTGATCTCACTCAGTCTCACTGCCTGAACTCACCGACAGTCTCATTGCCTGTTCTCAATCACAGTCTCACTGCCTGATCTCACTCTCAGTCTCACTGTTCAATATCAATCACAATCTCACTGCTTGATAAAACTCAGTCTCACTTCTTGATCTCACTCACCGTTTCCGTGCCTTATCTCACTCACAATCGTGCTGCCTGATCTCACTCAGACTCAGTGCCTGATCTCACTCACATTCGTACTGGCTGAGCTCACTGACAGATTCATGGCCTGATTTCGCACACAGTCTCAGTGCCTGATCTCACCCACAGTTTCACTGTTCGATCTCAATCTCATTCTCATTGCCTGATCTCAACGTTAATCTCAGTGCCCTATCGCTTAAACAGACACACTGCCTGATCTCACTCACAGTCTCAGTGCCTGATCTCACTCACGGTCTCAGTGCCTGATCTAACTCAGCCTCCCTTCCTGGTCCAACTCACAGTCTCAGTGCCTAATTTCACTCACAGTCTCACAGTTTGATCTCAATCATAGTCTCACTGCCTGCTCTCACTCACAGTCTCAGTGCCTGATCTCACTCACACTCTCAGTGACTGATCTCACTCAGTCTCACTGCCTGATCTCACTCACAGTCTCACTGCCTGATCTAACTCAGTCTCACTGCCTGATCTCACTCGCACTCTCAGTGACTGATCTCACTCAGTCTCACTGCCTGATCTCACTCACAGTCTCACAGCCTGATATAACTCAGTCTCACTGCCTGATCTCACTCACAGTCTCATTGCCTGATCTCGCCCACAGTCTCATTGCTCAATCTCAATCACATTCTCACTGCGTGATCTCACCTTTAATCTCAGTGCCCTATAATTTACAAAGACTCACGGCCTGATCTCACCCACAGTCTCAGTGACTGACCTCACTCAGTTTCACTGCCTGATCTCACCCATTGCCCTATCTCTCTCACAGTCTCACTGCCTGATGTCACTCACATTCTCACTGCCTGATCTCACCTTTAATCTCAGTGCCCTATCTGTTACAAAGACTCACTGCCTGATCTCACTCACAGTCTCAGTGCCTGATCTCACTCACGGTCTCAGTGCCTGATCTAACTCAGACTCCCTACCTGATCCCACTCACAGTCTCAGTGCATAATCTCACTCACAGTCTCACAGTTTGATCTCAATCATAGTCTCACTGCCTGATCTCACCCATAATCTCATTGCCCGATCTCTCACACAGTCTCACTGCCTGATCTCACTCACAGTCTCAGTGCCTGATCTCACTCACACTCCCAGTGACTGATCTCACCCACAGTCTCATTGTTCAATCTCAATCACTTTCTCACTGCCTGATCTCACCTTTAATCTCAGTGCCCTATAATTTACACAGACTCACTGCCTGATCTCACTCACTGTCTCAGTGCCTGATCTCACTCAGTCTCCCTACCTGTTCCCACTCCAGTCTCAGTGCCTGATCTCACTCACAGTCTCACTATCTGATCTCACTCAGTCTCAGTGCCTGATCTCACCCACAATCTCAATGCCTGATCTCACTCAGTCTCCCTAACTGATCTCACTCACAGTCTCACTGCCTGATCTCACCCATATTTTCATTGCCCAATCTCTCTCATTGTTTCTCTGCATGGTTTCACTCACAGTCTAATTGCCTGATTTCACTCACAATCGCATTGCTTGATTTCACTCAGTCTCGGTGCCTGATCTCACTCACATTCTCACTGCCTGATCTCACTGACAGATTCACTGTCTGATCTTGCTCACAGACTCACTGCCTGATCTAACCAAATGTCTCATTGTTCAATCTCAATCATAGCTCATGCTGTTCTCACCCACAGTCTCACTGCTTGATATAACTCAGTCTGATCTCATTCAAAGTCTCAGTGCCTGTTCTCACTCAGTCTCAGTGCCTGATCTCACTCACAGTCTCAGTGCCTGATCTCACTCACAGTCTCAGTGCCTCATCTCATTCACATACTCATTTCCCGATCTCAATCACAGTCTTACTACCCTATCCCCTCTCAGTCTCACTGTTCAGTCTCTATCACAGTCTCACTGCTTGATCTCACTGAGTTCGCTGACTGATCACACCCAGCATTTCACTGCCTGCCCTACCCATAGTCTCACAACCTGAACTCACTCACAGCCTCACTGCCTGATGTCACTCACAATCTTTCTGCCTGATCTTACCCACAGTCTCACTGCCTGATCTCACTCTCAGTCTCAGTGCCTGATCTCACTCAGTCTCGCAGCCAGATCTCACTCAGTCTCACTGTCTGATCTCACTCAGTCTCACTGCCTGATCTCGCTCAGTCTCACTGCCTGATCTCACTCAGTCTCGCTGCCTGATCTCGCTCACAGTCTGACTGCCTGATCACACTCACAGTTTCACTGCCTGATCTCACTCAGTCTCACTGCCTGATCTCACCCACAGTTTCTTTGCATCATCTCACTCACATTCTCACTGCCTGATCTTGCCCACAGTCTCAGTGACTGATCTCACTCACAGTCTCACTGCCTGATCTCACTCACAGTCTCAGTGCCTGATCTCACTCACAGTCGCACTGTTCAATTTAACCCCAGTCTCAGTGCCTGATCGCGCCCACAGTGTCAGTGCCTGATCTCAGTCACAGTCTCAGTGCTTCATCTCAATCAGTCTCAGTGCCTGATCTGACTCACAGGTCTCACTGTTCGATCTCAATCACAGTCTTACTGCTTAATCTCACCCATTGCCCGATGTCTCTTTCTCAGTCTCAGTGCCTGATCTCACTCAGTCTCACTGCCTGAACTCACAGACAGTCTCATTGCCTGATCTCAATCACAGTCTCACTGCCTGTTCTCACTCACAGTCTTAGTGCCTGATCTCACTCACATTCTCAGTGACTGATCTCACTCAGTCTCACTGCCTGATCTCAATCACAGTCTCACTGCCTGATCTCTCTCTCAGTCTCACTGTTCGATCTCAATCACAATCTCACTGCTTGATATAACTCAATCTCATTGCCTGATCTCACTCACATTCGCACTGACTGATCTCACTGACAGATCTCGCTCACAGTCTCAGTGCCTGATCTCACCCACAGTCTCACTGTTCAATCTCAATCTCATTCTCACTGCCTGATCTCACCTTTAATCTCAGTGCCCTATCTCTTACACAGACTCACAGCCTGATCTCACTCACAGTCTCAGTGCCTGATCTCACTCACAGTCTCACAGTTTGATCTCAATCATAGTCTCACTGCTGATCTCACCCAAAATCTCATTGCCCGATCTCTCGCTCATTATCACTGCCTGATCTCACTCACAGTCTCAGTGCCTGATCTCACTCACACTCTCAGTGACTGATCTCAGTCAGTCTCACTGACTGATCTCACTCACCGTCTCACTGCCTGATCTCACTCACAGTCTCAGTGCCTGATCTCAGTCACAGTCACATTGCCTCATCTCGCTCAAAGTCTCAGTGCGTGATCTCACCCACAGTCTCACTGTTCGATTTCAATCTTATTCTCACTGCCTGATCTCACCGTTAATCTCAATGCCCTATCTCTTACACAGACTCCCTACCTGATCACACTCTCAGTCTCAGTGCCTAATCTCACTCACAGTCTCACAGTTTGATCTCAATCATAGTCTCACTGATGATCTCACCGAAAATCTCACTGCCCGATCTCTCGCACAGTCTGACTGCCTGATCTCACTCACAGTCTCAGTGCCTGATCTCACTCACACTCTCAGTGACTGATCTCAGTCAGTCTCACTGCCTAATCTCACTCACAGTCTCACTGCCTGATCTCAGTCACAGTTTCTTTGCCTCATCTCACTCACAGTCTCAGTGCCTGATCTGACTCACGGGTCTCACTTTTCGATCTCAATCACAGTCTTACTGCATGATATCATCCATAATCTCATTGCCCGATGTCTCTCTCTCTCAGTCTCAGTGCCTGATCTCACTCAGTCTCACTGCCTGATCTCACCGACAGTCTCATTGCCTGATCTCAATCACAGTCTCAGTGCCTGATCTCACTCACAGTCCCAGTGCCTGATCTCACTCACAGTCTCACTGTTCGATCTCAATCGTAGTCACACTGCCTGATCTCACCCATAATCTCATTTCCCGATCTGACGCATAATCTCATTGCCCGATCTCTCGCACCATCTCACTGTCTGATCTCACTCACAGTCTCGTTTCCCGATCTCAGTCACAGTCTCACTGCCCTATCTCACTCTCAGTCTGACTGTTCGATCTCTATCACAGTTTCACTGCTTGATCTCACTCAGTCTCGCTGCTTGATCTCACCCGCAGTCTCACTGCCTGACCTTACACATAGTCTCACTACCTGACCTCACTCACAGTCTCACTGCCTGATCTCACTCACAATCTTTCTGCCTGATCTCACCCACAGTCTCACTGCTTGATCTCACTCTCAGTCTCAGTGCCTGATCTCACTCAGTCTCGCAGCCTGATCTCACTCAGTCTCGCAGCCTGATCTCACTCAGTCTCACTGCCTAATCTCACTCAGTCTCACTGCCTGATCTCACTCAGTCTCGCTGCCTGATCTCGCTCACAGTCTGACTGCCTGATCGCACTCACAGTTTCACTGCCTGATCTCACTTAGTCTCGCTGCCTGATCTCACCCACAGTTTCTGTACCTGATCTCACTCACAGTCTCACTGCCTGATCTCACTCACAATCTTTCTGCCTGATCTCACCCACAGTCTCACTGCTTGATCTCACTCTCAGTCTCGCAGCCTGATCTCACTCAGTCTCGCAGCCTGATCTCACTCAGTCTCGCAGCCTGATCTCACTCAGTCTCACTGCCTAATCTCAATCAGTCTCACTGCCTGATCTCACTCAGTCTCGCTGCCTGATCTCGCTCACAGTCTGACTGCCTGATCACACTCACAGTTTCACTGCCTGATCTCACTTAGTCTCGCTGCCTGATCTCACCCACAGTTTCTGTACCTGATCTCACTCACAGTCTCACTGCCTGATCTTGCCCACAGTCTCAGTGACTGATCTCACTCACAGTCTCACTGCTTGATCTAACTCACAGTCTCAGTACCTCATCTGACTCACAGTCTCAGTGCCTGACCTCACTCATTGTCTCAGTGCCTGATCTCACTCACAGTCTCAGTGCCCGATCTCACTCAGTCTCAGTGCCTGATCTCAGTCACAGTCTCAGTGCCTGATCTCAGTCACAGTCTCAGTGCCTCATCTCACTCACAGTCTCAGTGCCTGATCTGACTCACAGGTCTCAGTCTTCAATTTCAATCACAGTCTTATTGCCTGATCTCACCCATAATCTCATTGCCCGATGTCTCCCTCAGTCTCAGTGACTGATCTCACTCTCAGTCTCACTTTTCGATCTCAATCACAATCTCACTGCTTGATATAACTCAGTCTCACTTCTTGATCTCACTCATCGTCTCCGTGCCTGATCTCACTCACAATCGTGCTGCCTGATCTCCCTCAGTCTCAGTGCCTGATCTCACTCACATTCGCACTGACTGATCTCACTGACAGATTCATGGCCTGATTTCGCTCACAGTCTCAGTGCCTGAACTAACCCACAGTTTCACTGTTCGATCTCAATCTCATTCTCACTGTCTGATCTCACCTTTAATCTCAGTGCCCTATCTCTTAAACAGACTCAATGCCTGATCTCACTCACAGTCTCAGTGCCTGATCTCACTCACGGTCTCAGTGCTTGATCTAACTCAGCCTCCCTTCCTGGTCCCACTCACAGTCTCAGTGCCTAATTTCACTCACAGTCTCACAGTTTGATCTCAATCATAGTCTCACTGCCTGATCTCACCCATAATCTCATTGCCCGATCTCTCGCACAGTCTCACTGCCTGATCTCACTCACAGTCTCAGTGCCTGATCTCACTCACACTCTCAGTGACTGAACTCACTCAGTCTCACTGCCTGATCTCACTCACAGTCTCACTGCCTGATCTAACTCAGTCTCACTGCCTGATCTCACTCACACTCTCAGTGACTGATCTCACTCAGTCTCACTGCCTGATCTCACTCACAGTCTCACTGCCAGATCTCACTCAGTCTCACTGCCTGATCTCACTCTCACTCTCAGTGACTGATCTCACTCAGTCTCACTGCCTGATCTCATTCACAGTCTCACTGCCTGATATAACTCAGTCTCACTGCCTGATCTCACTCACACTCTCAGTGACTGATCTCACTCAGTCTCACTGCCTGATCTCACTCACAGTCTCACTGCCTGATATAACTCAGTCTCACTGCCTGATCTCACTCACAGTCTCATTGCCTGATCTCACCCACAGTCTCATTGTTCAATCTCAATCACATCTCACTGCGTGATCTCACTTTTAATCTCAGTGCCCTATAATTTACATAGACTCACTGCCTGATCTCACCCACAGTCTCAGTGACTGACCTCACTCAGTCTCACTGCCTGATCTCACTCACAGTCTCATTGCCCTATCTCTCTCACAGTCTCACTGCCTGATGTCACTCACATTATCACTGCCTGATCTCACCTTTAATCTCAGTGCCCTATCTGTTACAAAGATTCACTGCCTGATCTCACTCACAGTCTCAGTGCCTGATCTCACTCACGGTCTCAGTGCCTGATCTAACTCAGACTCCCTACCTGATCCCACTCACAGTCTCAGCGCATAATCTCACTCACAGTCTCACAGTTTGATCTCAATCATAGTCTCACTGCCTGATCTCACCCATAATCTCATTGCCCGATCTCTCACACAGTCTCACTGCCTGATCTCACTCACAGTCCCAGTGACTGATGTCACCCACAGTCTCATTGTTCAATTTCAATCACTTTCTCACTGCCTGATCTCACCTTTAATCTCAATGCCCTATAATTTACACAGACTCACTGCCTGATCTCACTCACTGTCTCAGTGCCTGATCTCACTCAGTCTCCCTACCTTTTCCCACTCCAGTCTCAGTGCCTGATCTCACTCACAGTCTCACTGCCTGATATAACTCAGTCTCACTGCCTGATCTCACTCACAGTCTCATTGCCTGATCTCACCCACAGTCTCATTGTTCAATCTCAATCACCTTCTCACTTCCTGATCTCACCTTTAATCTCAATGCCCTATAATTTACACAGACTCACTGTTTGATCTCACTCACTGTCTCAGTGCTTGATCTCACTCAGTCTCCCTACCTGTTCCCACTCCAGTCTCAGTGCCTGATCTCACTCACAGTCTCACTTTTCGATCTCAATCATAGTCTCACTACCTGATCTCACCCATAAACTCATTGCCCGATCTCTCACACAGTCTCACTGCCTGATCTCACTCACAGTCTCAGTGCCTGATCTCACTCACACTCCCAGTGACTGATCTCACTCAGTCTCACTGCCTGATCTCACTCACAGTCTCATTGCCTGATCTCACCCACAGTCTCATTGTTCAATCTCAATCACGTTCTCACTTCCTGATCTCACCTTTAATCTCAATGCCCTATAATTTGCACAGACTCACTAGCTGATCTCACTCACGGTCTCAGTGCCTGATCTCACTCAGTCTCCCTACCTGTTCCCACTCCAGTCTCAGTGCCTGATCTCACTCACAGTCTCACTTTTCGATCTCAATCATCGTCTCACTGCCTGATTTCACCCATAATCTCATTGCTCGATCTCACCCATAATCTCATTGCCCGATCTCTTGCACAGTGTCACTGCCTGATCTCACTCACAGTCTCAGTGCCTGATCTCACTCACAGTCTCAGTGCCTCATCTCACGCACAGTCTCAGTCCCTGATCTTACTCACAGTTTAACAGTGTTTAACAGAGTTAACAGTGACATTACTAATAGTTACTGCTTGTCTGAACAGATGTGCAAGTGAGGTGAGAGTGACTGCCCTCGACATCAAGGCAGAATTTGTCAATGTGTGGCATCAAGGGGCCCCAGCAAAACTGGAGTCAATGGGAATCAGCGGGAAAACTCTACGCTGGTTGGAGTCAAACTAGCACTAAAGAAGATGATTGTGGTTGTTGGAGGTCAATCATCTCAGTCCCACAACATCACTGCTGGAGTTCCTCAGGGTAGAGTCCTCGGCCCAGCCATCTTCAGCTGCTTCATCAACGGCCTTCCTTCCATCATAAAATCAGAAGTGGGGATGTTCACTAATGATTGCACAATGTTCAGCACCATTTGCTACTCCTCAAATACTGAAGCAGTCCCTGTCCAAATGCAGCAATGCTTGGACAATATCCAGGCTTGGGCTGACAAGTGGCAACTAACATTTGTGCCACAGAAGTGCCAGGCAATGACCATCTTCAACAAGAGAGGATCTAACCATTGCCCCTTGACATTCAATGGCATTACCATCACTGAATACCCCACTATCAACATGTTGGGCGTTACCATTGACCAGAAACTTAACTGGATTAGCCATATAAGTACTGTGGCTACAAAAGCAGGTCAGAGGTTAGGAATTGTGCTAGGAATGATCAGTAGCTCACCCTCCTGACTCCCCAAAGCCTGTTCACCATTTACAAGGCACAAGTCAGGAGTATGCTGAAATACTCTCCACTTTTCTGGATGAGTGCAGCTCCAACACTCAAGAAGATTGACACTGTCCAGGACAAAGCAGCCCACTTGACTGGCATCTCATCCACCAACATTCACTCCCTCCACCACCAACAAACAATAACAGCAGTATGTACCATCTACAAGATGCACTGCAGGAACTCATCAAGGCTCCTTAGACAACAGCTTTCAAACCCATGAGCACTACCAGATCAATGGGAACACCACCACCTGGAAGTCACTCACCATCCTGACTTGGAAATATATCACCGTTCCCTCACTGTTGCTGGGTCAAAATCCTGGAACTCCCTCCCTAACAGCGCTGTGGGTGTACCCACACCACATGGACTGCAGCGGTTCAAGAAGGCAGCTCACCACCACCTTCTCAAGAGCAACTAGGGATGGGCAATAAATGCTGACCGAGCCAACGATGCCCACATCCCGTGAATGAATTTTTAAAAAAGCTTTGTTTAAAGCAGTAATGGTAAGGAATGATATAATGTTTAGGAAATTGGAATTCAAAATGGTTGTGATTTACTAGGCAAAATTCAAGTATTTGGTTGGGTAAATCATACAACCAACTTTAGAATATGAGGATCTTTGTGCAAGTATTGAGTAAAATTGATGGCAGTGAGTTTAATAAATCCACAGGGCCATGATCACTGAGAAAGAAACATAAGGAGGAGTTGAAGAATTACAGTTCAAGGATTATTGCTGATTTTCTGCCTGAGATTTGAAATCTAAGTTGATTGGTTTCTTTTCAATTGAAGCAAAGTTCCTCTGAATTTACTTCAAATCTGGGTTGAGTCTGCAGCTGCCCAAGCTGCGGTTGGCTCGACCCTAACTTTACACTGAAGAATCACAGGAGCTCATAGGAGACCAAGGTTTTAGCAACAGAGTCCACGGTGATGCACAGAGTTACCAAGACCATTCGCTTGACATGGAAGTAGCTCCATAGAGTTTACAGACCAGCCTTTGTTGGTGTGAGAAGGAGGCCCAGTACTGTTTGGGATTTAAAGCTAGATCTGCTTAAACCTATCATCAGATGTCACAATCTGGGGCACATAGGGGTAATGTTACTGTACCAGTAACCCAGAGACCCAGATTAATGCACTAGAGACATGAGTTCAGAACCCAGCATGGCATGGAGGAAGTTAAATTCAATTAATTAATAAATCTGGAATTAAAAGCTAGTCTCAGAAATGGTGACTATGAAACTGCTGATTTGTTGTAAAAACCCATCTGGTTCACTAATGTCCTTCAGGGAAGGAAATCTGCTGACCTTACCCAGCCTGGCCTGCATTTGACTCCAGACCCACAGCAATGTGGTTGATTCTTGGCTGCCCTCTGAAATGGCCTAGCAAGCTATTCAGTTGTATCAAACTGTGACAGAAAATAAAAACATGCTGTGGATGTACTACACCACATGGACTGCAGAGGTTCAAGAAGGCAGCTCACGCCCACTTTCACAAGGGCAATTAGGGAAGGGCAATGCCCACATCCCATGAATTAATAAAGAAAGGTGATAAGATGGTGCAATGTTTAATCTTTCAAAGATCCAATTTTACCTCATTACAACTAAAGTAGGAGGTGGAGTTTAGATGCAAAACAGCCATGATCTCACCAAATGATGAAATAAGTTCGAGGGACTGAATGACCTATTCCCCTTTACTGTTCATCTCTCAGAGACGCCTGCGATCATCACTTCACAGCTGCTTCATGCTCTGCAAGAAATGCTGGGCCATAGTCAATATGATCCATAGCCTCCTCAATCCAGCCAGCCCCCATCACTCCTCCAGTCCCCCTCACTCTCTTCTCTTCCCCAGTGTCCCTCATTCAGCATCTCATTCGCCTTCTCACTCGCCCAGTTTCCCTCACTCTTCCCTTAACCCTCACTGTCTCCCTCACTCTTTCCTTAACTCTCCCAGCCTCTCTCACTCTTCTCTTTACTCTCCTCCACTCCCCCATCTCCATCACTCTCCCTCACTCCACCCAGTCTCTCTCATACTCCCCCTTAATCTTTCTGACTCCCACTCATCCTCCCTCACTCCCTCCAGTCATCCTTACTCCATCTTCATTCTCATCCTTCATTCTTCCTTCCTCTCCCTCACTCATCTCCAATTTCCCTCATTCCCCCCACTCTCCCTCATTTGTTTCCCAGTCTCTGTTCCTCCCTTTCAGGTCTCCATCATTTCTTCCCAACCTTGCTCAGTCCCTATCACAGCCACATGTACCCAAGTTTCCCTTACTTCTTCCCCAGGCTCCCTTCCTTCCCTCATTGAGAAACACCTGGTGTTAGTGACACATGTTAGATATTCGCCCAGTGTTTGAGACGCGACCAATGTTTGAGTCATGCCCAGTATATGAGACGCTGCTGGTGTATTAGACACGCCCGTTGTTTGAGTCACGCCCTTGTATGAGTCACCCCGGTGTTTGAGTCACGCCCGGTGTATGAGACATGCCCAGTGTATGAATCACGCCCAGTGTTTGAGTCACGCCCTGTGTTTGAGTCACGCCCGGTATATGAGTCACGCCCGGTGTATGAGTCACACCCGATGTATGAGACCCACCTGGTGTTTGAGTCGCGCCCGGTGTATGAGTCACACCCGATGTATGAGACCCACCTGGTGTTTGAGTCACGCCCGGTGTATGAGTCACACCCAATGTATGAGACCCACCTGGTGTTTGAGTCGCGCCCGGTGTATGAGTCACGCCCAGTGTATGAGACATGCCTGGTGTTTGAGTCACACCTGGTGTTTGAGACACGCCTGGTGTATGAGACACGCCCGGTGTATGAGTCACGCCTGGTGTATGAGACACGCCTAGTGTTTGAGTCACGCCTGGTGTTTGAGTCACGCCCGGTGTATGAGACATGCCCGGTGTTTGAGTCACACCCGGTGTTTGAGACATGCCCGGAGTATGAGTCATGCCCGGTGTATGAGACATGCCTGGTGTTTGCATCACGCCTGTGTTTGAGTCACGCCTGGTGTTTGAGACATGCCCGGTGTATGAGTCACGCCCGGCGTATGAGACATGCCTGGTGTTTGAGTCATGCCTGGTGTTTGAGTCACGCCCGTTGTATGAGACATGCCCAGTGTATGAGACATGCCTGGTGTTTGAGTCACACCCGGTGTATGAGACATGCCCGGTGTATGAGACATGCCTGGTGTTTGAGTCACGCCCCATGTATGAGACACACCCTGTGTATGAGACATGTCCGGTGTATGAGACATGCCCCGTGTTTGAGACACGCCCAGAGGTCGAACAACCCATGTTTGAGACACGCCCCATGTTTGAGACATGCCCAGAGTTTGAGACACACCCCCCGTCTTAGAGACACGTTCTGTGTTTCAGACACACCCGTGTCTGCCAGGGACTAACTGTGGGAGAATAAAATACATCTACAGGATAACAAAGTGTTAAATCGTTAAACAATAGTGGAATTCTACAACGAGGTCTGCTTGCACCAGTAGCAAACAAACTTGCGCTGTCAGCTATTGTGGAGAAAGAAAAACAAGTATCATAAACAAACTACCAAGAGTCCTTGAAACAAAGTTAAGATGTCTGTTATCAGCACATGAGACAGGGCCTGGTCATGCTATCTGTTGTCTGTCCAGAATACTAGTCGCCAGATGGGCTTCTCAAGGTTTTGTGTAACAACTCAAGGTTTTTGTGTAATTATAAACTAAGGCAGAACAATTGTATGCATGTCAAAGATAAAATTTCAATGTTATTAATTACGCACGTTGTCACTATAGCTATGTGTGTACTCTGATGCTTCCTCAGAGTGCCGGCTAGCTCCGTTGTATGCTGCTCGGCTCTCCGTGATATCACGATCCAATAAAGGCTTCCAAGACAAACCTCCTGGGTCTGAGTGTTCACTCTGTTTTCCGCGACAAATTGGCGACGAGGATGGGATCCGACTGAAGTCCAGCAACCTCTTAAGTTGGAGAGTTGATACTTAGCATCCCAGCAACCTCTTAAGTTGGAGAGGTGATACTTGGCATCCCAGCAACCTCTTAGGTTGGAGAGGTGATACTTAGTGTCCCAGTTACCTCTTAGGTTGGAGAGGTGATACTTAGCATCCCAGCAACCTCTTAGGTTGGAGAGGTGATACTTAGCGTCCCAGCTACCTCTTAGGTTGGAGAGGTGGCCTCTTTAGTTAGAGAGATGAAAGGGGGTGATAAGGGATTTTGGACCGTTGGATCTCTAAAAAAAAAAGAACCCTCGCGGAAACAGGGAGGAACTACTCTCTCAAGTTGGGGAGAGTACGAACTGCATCCTAGCTGAAAGGGGGAGTGCAGTTAAAATAGCCTCCCAGCCTCTTAAGTTTGAGAGGTGGCCTTTTAAGTTGGAGAGGTGAAAGGGGGACAAAAAGCATCCTAGCTGAAAAGGGGAGGCTTGAAAAAGGGTAGCTACCGACCAGACTCAAACGACCGAAGAACTGGAGGACTTGTTCAGGAATTCTTAAACACCGGTGAGCGCATAGGGTAGGAAACACACCACGCTGTTAATTGTGTTTTCTTTTCAGAAAAATGGGAGGTCGCAACAGCAGAGTGGGCTCTGCCACTCTCCCTGCTTCTCAAAGTACTAAGAACAAACTGAAACCGGCGAAACCGGAGCTTAAATCAGGAACTTTGAAGATGGGTAAGAAAACGAAAAAAAAAGTAGTAGTAGTAATAAACCCAGGGGTTCGAGTCCGCTGGAGGTGAAAAGTAAGTAATTTCTGTGGGTTTTTTTGTGTATATTATTAAGTAAAATGGGAAATATGACATCAAAGAAACCCCAGGTTCCCCCTTTGAAGGGAACCCCAAATGCTTATATGTATGTCCATTATGGTCCTGAAATTGTCCAATATGTTTCTGATTGGGTTAAATGGACTCAAAGTAAAGGAGAGCGCTTCCCACCAGCTGGAACTTTTAATCGGAACAGATTTGAGTGCTTATAATATGTTTTAAGGGAAGTAGATAGTCCGCTAAAGAATTTTCTGTAACCTAAAAAAAATGAATTGATCTAAGTTACAAGAGCTATTTGTGTTGAAGAGAGAGAGAGAGAGAAAGGGTACCCCTAGGGGGTTAATGAGCAATTGACAAGCAGCAGCAGAGAAAATGTGAGCTTTCGTCAGTTTGAAGGTCCCTATAGGTGGAGCCTTCAAGATCCCTTTATTTCCCCCCAATGCTACTCAAAGCTTCGTTTAGAGTTAAGGTCAATATTATAGGAGTATCGATACATACCTTTATATATGTGTTTGTTTGTGTGCAATGAAGCATTTGTATGTGAGCTTTAATGTGTTTTCTTACCTGAATTGTCTTTTGTGTGTGTAGTTGAGCACTTTAGAGTCGAAACCCCATATCAGAGTAAAGGAAAAGTTTATTCAAACATTCCAAAGTTTTGAAGTATAAGGTTTGAGTTGAGATTTCTGGCAAAAATCATAATTTGAAGGTAGTGCAAAGATAAAACGGGGCTTGCCTTTGTTTGAGATGAACCAACCCTTGTAGACTAGTAGGGAATAACCCTCATCATCAGCTTCCAAGCTGATTGGGATTAATACATACGAGTTCGTATTCTAAAATTCTGAGAAAAAGAAATTACTTGAAATTCAGAAGGATTCTAGGAAAACGAAAAGACATAAACACAAGGGCTAGGTGGTTCCAATGGATAAAAAGGGGTTTCTTATGACGAGATGAATTAAATATTAACTGAAATCTGCTTTCCAAAAGCACTGGAATTTGAATTGGGGACAATCTTGAGATTTAAAGTGCAGTGTAATTTAATAGGTTACTTTTGAATCACTAGGATGCTATCTAAGATAAAGAATGTGTCGATAAACATACGGAAATTATAACATGGATACAAATCGTTACACATGAAAAAGAGGTTGTTTTAATTTTGATAGTGTAAGTTACAGTTCTTACAAAGTTTAAAAATTTGAGGTTTGGTTCTTGATAAAGTTCTCAAAAAGGGAATTTTCATTTTAAAAGGTCTGACAACAATTGACACTAATTCAAATGCTGCAAGCTTTTGTGTTTGTAAGTCTGTTCCCAAAATGTGAAGTTAAGCTCAAGACCTTGACAAAGTTTGGCAGAAATCCAATTTTTGGCTGGTTAATGAATCTGGGATAATTCTAAAAGAAAAGGGTCAGACACAATTTATTGGGTTACTTTTAAGACAATAAAATCTTTGAGAAGAAGAAAAGGAAGCAAAACATGTCAATACCTGATTTCTGTTTTTAAAACTGTTATGAGAATATTTCAAAGTCTCTCCAGGCAACCTGAACAAGATAAGATGGTAGCTGTTGCATGTGTAATATGGTATGAGGCAAGTAGGAGAATGAGTTAGGGAAAGACGACATAATGTACAAACTGTTTTAAGGGAAATGAATTTGATAATCTGGCCATCAGCTGAGGCATTGGAACTGCACAGGGAAGATAAGCAAAGATCTAGAGACAGAGATCCCCGTTGAAATGGAATAGTTAACATGGCCTAAAGAGTAAGGAAACATTTTAAACGATCAAGACATTAGAGAAACTGAACTCAAGAGAACCTTAGGATGATCATGGTCAGGAAAGAAAACTTAGAGGTAAAACTATAAGGAATCTATAGTTCAGGAATTGAAATGTAAGGAGAAATAATACTTAACAACAATTTACCACAAGATAGATACAGGTAAAGGGAAAGCTGGAAAAAGGCTAAATAGATATATTACTGATTATATTAATGTGCCTGTGAGCTACAAAAAGTAAAACCACAGGATTAACACCTTGATGACAGGCAGAGTTAAACGGTTCCCAGAGAGAACCATCACTGGAAGTGAAGATACTGAGCCATTGAAAGAAAGGATAAGAAGGTGCATTGTAGAGTTGTTTAAGGAATTGAGGTCTGACATGAGACAGCAGCAGGAGAGAGTAAACTGGAAGGAGTGGGGGTGCCTACCCAGATGGATTCAGATCAGGGAACTCATTTCACAGGGAGAGTCATTAAAGAAGTGTGTAATTTTATGGAGATTAAACAGAAATTCCATATTCCTTACTACCCCCAGAGTCCAGGGATGGTGGAAAGGATGAACTAAAAAAAACATCAATCAAGAGACTGGGAACAGCCCAATATTCTAATGCACTGTGGGCTATCCCAAGCAGGACAGACAGGTTCACCCCATTTGAAATGATAACAGGTAAGGGCCATGCAATTACCTGAAGGTATTATAGTGGAGGTGCAGGGCCACAGAAAGGAAAAATACAGGACAATGTAAGGGAATTAAGTGGGCAATTACATGAGTTCAGAGAGGAAGTTAAAGACTGATAAATGATTAAGGATATGGAAACAGGCAAATCCAAAGAGCAACAATGGACCATACCAGGTAATTATGACAGGTGATACATGCGCACTTGTAGATATGAGAACGGGAAGTAAATGGAGGCATTACACACAGTTAAAGATACATGACAATTTACCAAGCGGTAACCCAGAGTACGGGAGCCAATGTTAATGTCTCCACAGATCTATGATCCAGGTTGTGGGCCTATCAGTACTGGCAACAAAGTTGGGGATCATCACTGCTCATCCCGCACCGCAGGAGGAATTTTGGTACAGCACGGACAGTGCCAAATGCAACACGCAACGGGGAACGATAAATGTAACAGTAGGAGAACAAGTGCTTTCAAATTATAGTAAGGATTTGCTTCAGATCAAGCATGGAAGGTCCGCCACTACCCAGCCACCTCCCACCTTTCACAGTCTGAGTAGAGATAATTGAAGCCCCAAACCATACCGACTGATCCATCTTGTCCAACTATGCATCTAGGACCGACGAATGGTTTGGTACTGGTTAATCAGAAGTTTTGTATGATAATGTACACCATGAGCTGGTACCCATAGTCTTGAATGTATCCGGTGTCATCCTGCCCCAACGGTGCTCAACCCATACCCAAGCACTCTATACGGCTCTGACGTGCCAATTGATGACTGAAGCAGTTCAGTTCAGTGGCGAGATGCAATCAGGCTTGGGAGGGAACCATGTTAAGCGCAGCCTGATAAATGATGCCACTATGATATTCAATATAGGGACATCATTGGTTAATCCAAAGCTTGGCTACCGTGCTCGAAAGTCATGCGAGGACTATCAATAAATTAATTGAAATAGGGAAAAATATTTCAAACGAAGTGAGCAGAAATGATGTATGCAACACCTATGGATCCTGGACACTGGAACAAGCCCGAGAAAATTTAAGACAGACTAAAGAAGGGGTAGTCCCTTTATGGGTAACTAATGAGCATTTATTGAATCTCTCACGACACAAGAATCATGACTTGACTGGTTGCCAGCTCAGGGGTTTAATATGTGTATATTGAATGTATAGTGAATAGTAATATGCTAATAGGCATTATTAGTAATACCTGTCAATGACATAACACAGGCAAGACGCCCACAGTGACTGCTGGTATGGGACCCCAGCCATGGGGCCCATTTGTACACCTACAATTGGACTTTATAAAAATGCCTAAATGTATGGAATATAATTATGTTTTAGTTCTAGTATGTTTGTTCTCGCGATGGGTGGAGGCGGATCCCACCCGACGAAATGATGCTGTTGTTGTTATAAAATTGTTGTTCATTTTACTGCTAAAGTGATAAAGGAACTGTTGAAGGCCTTACAATGCAACCATCACCTTTCCTGCCCATACCACCCCCTGTCTACTGGGGCGGTGGAAAGACAAAATGGTATTCTGAAAAACAAACTAGCTAAATTATGTGAAGAAACCAGTTTGAAAGGGCCTGAAGCTCTATCCTTGGCACTCATGACTATGCATTCTCACCCTAACTATCTCAAGAGCTTGCATATACAGGTAGTAGAAGGTCAGAAAAAGCCTACCATTGAAGATTGCCATCAATAGCAGCCCGGCAGCCTAGTCTTAGTAAAGACCTTCAGGAGAAAGAACTGTTTGGAACTTCGATGGGAAGAGACTTTCCAAGTCCTGCTCACCACCCATATGGCCGTGAAGGTTGAAGGACGCCCTTGTGGATCCACACATCGCACGTCAAGCAGACGCTGACCTCAGACGGAAGTGCTTGTGCAAGAACTTTGACTGAGCCGTCAGAATGCTGACTCTGATTTGGATCCTGTCCTGCGTGGTCCTTGCGGGGGCATGGATTACCGATTCTGCGATTCAACGAATGCAGGCTGTAGCCTCACAAGTTAATCGGACTAAATGTTGGATTTGTACTCATTTTCCTCTATGCAAAACAGCAACTGAATTGCTTGTGCTGCTAACAACTCGAATGGCCCTGAAGATTAAAGGGAAGGAAGATTGGGTCCACGCCACTCGTAAAAAAAAATTGTCTGGCAGTCCTATAACCATCGTTACCAGTGAACTAATTTGCATTATGTATCGGATACTGCCTTTTGCTATATTCTGTCTTTTTGCTATATTTTGTGGGTTGTACCCAAAGGATTCTCAACCCAACACCTTTTTGGTCTTTATGCCGCGCCTATGCTAGACAAGTAGGACAGGGCGTCTGTTGGATATGTGCCCAGACTCCCCAACATGGAGGTGAGTCAAGCACCTATCAGGCAAAATCAATGACTAAGGAAGAAATCTCACAAACTTCCATACCCAGTCAGATGATGCAGAACCCAATATGTTTAGAGGGTGTTTCCGTCACTCTCCACCTGCTAAGGGGTGGAACTACACAAATCATGGGATAAGAATCAGGCCCCTTCCGGAGCCGATAAACGCCACCTGTTGGTGTTCGAACCTTGCAACCAGTACCTATAACCTGGGAAACAGTAGTTGTCAAAAGACTGTATTTACTAGCCCTGGTAGTTATGATCCTCAAAATCTTCTAAATGGTATGTACTGGGTTTGTGGAGAAAAAGCATATCCCTGGCTGCCTGGGATGCCGCAATTATCTTCCTTCTTTAATCCAGATAACGGAAGTTTGGGCAAGGGCGTTACCACTCCCACCTGGAGTGGCTGCTGTTACTTAGAATATTTGAATCCCTATCTTCGCTATATAAGTAAATTAAATATTCACCTGCATCTGCGTCTATATCGCCATGACATCTCGGAATCTGAACGATTCTGGATGATTGCTATCCCGTCTTATGGAGCTGCTCTTAATTCCCGAGAGATTATCAATCTGGAAGCTGCACTTGAAAAAATTGCTAATTCTAATGGCTGATGCTTTGATTCAGACACAGAAATAGATTTCAGCTACCACTATTGAAATGATAGCCCTACACCTTACAAAATAGAATGGTCCTTGATTTCCTCCTGGCTGAAAAAGGTGGCACTTGTGCCATGATAGGTTCAGAGTGCTGCACTTATGTGCCTGATGTTTCTGAGAACATTACTAACCTGGGACAGCATGTTATGGGAAGTGCAAGAAATAAAGAAAGTTGGGGAAAGACAGTAATTTTTATAACAAGGATTCCTAGTGGGCTACAGTAATGGGGTGGTTCTCCGGCTGGGGAAGTTGGCTACTGTATGTTTTAATTGGGTTGGTCATAGCATGTGTTATAGGGTGTGGTGCATGTGCGTATTTGCTGTTCCCAGGTTATTAACAATGTCTCTACTCATTTAGGAGGAGCTCCAGTTGTCCCTCAAATGATGCACACTGGCCCCAGTGAAGCCCACTGGTGGGGAGAAAAGGTTTACCCTGCCAGAGATCGGCTTTTCCTTATGGTTATGAAACCCCTTATGATAATGAAGGTACTATTCCTCATTGGTGTTAATCTAGAAGATATACAAGGAGGGATTGTGGGAGAATAAAATACATCTACAGGATAACAAAGAGTTAAGTTATTAAACCATAATGGAATACTACAACGAGGTCTCCTTGCACCAGTAGCAGACAAACCTGCGCTGTCAGCTATTGTGAAGGAAGAAAAACAAGTATCATAAATAAACTACCAAGAGTCCTTGAAACAAAGTTAAGATGTCTGTTATCAGCACATGAGACAGGGCCTAGTCATGCTAGCTGTTGTCTGTCCAGATGACTAGTTGCCAGATGGGCTACTCAAGGTTTTGTGTAACTACTCAAGGTTTTTGTGTAATTATAAACTAAGACAGAACAATTGTATGCATGCCAAAGATAAAATTTCAATGTTATTAATTACGCACGTTGTCACTATAGCTATGTGTGTACTCTGATGCTTCCTCAGAGTGCCAGCTAGCTTCGTTGTATGCTGCTGGGCTCTCCGTGATATCACGATTCAATAAAGGCTTCCAAGACAAACCTCCTGGGTCTGAGTGTTCACTCTGTTTTCCGCGACACTAACAAATAAAGTCATTGCTGGACTGAGTCACTGTGCTGTGTATATTGATGATCTGGTGGTATTCAGTCAAACATGGGAGGAGCACTTACAGCTTCTGGGAGAACTATTGGATTGTCTACAAGAAGCTAAGTTGGTGGTGAATTTGGCTAAGAGTGAATTTGCAAAAGCACAGGTCACATATTTAGGCCACACTGTTGGACATGGTAAGATGGCCCCATGAGATGTAAAAATAAAGGTGACTGACGAGTTCCCAGTGGCTTCAACGAAAAGGGAAGTTTTATGATTTCTGGGCATGAGTGGTTTTTACAGGAAATTTGTGTTAAATTTTAGCAGAATAGTTGCTCCGTTAACTTGAACTCTTAAAAAACAAGAAGTTCAACTAGACATCAGAGTGCCAAAATGCATGGAAAAATCTGAAAACTGTGTTTACAACAGCACCAGTTTTAGCGACACCAAATTGTGCCAAGCAGTTTAAATTGGCTATTGATGCCAGCGATGTGCTGCATTATTGCAGGAAGATGATGCAAGTATTGAAAAGCCTGTGAGATATCTCTCAAAGTTAAATATTCATCAACAAAAAAATACTCCACCATTGAGAAGGAAACACTGAGTTTGGGACAGGTATTGCAACATTTTGAAAATTATGTTGCCAACAATTCTTCAGAAACATTGTTTACACTGACCATAAGCCATTAAGATATTTAGAAAGGTTTTGAATTGGAATGTGAGACTGTTTAAATGGAATCTATTGTTACAACTATTTAACTTGCAAATTATACATGTGGATGGATATGAAATCCTAATTGCGGATGCATTATCAAGGATTTAAAGTGTAAAGAAGATTGGACATGTGAAACCTGGGGGAAAGGGCTGAAATGAACTCTAATTTTACTGAAACCTTGGATATATAGTCATTTTAATGCATGCATCTTATAATGTTATAGTTTAGTGTATTGAGATAAGCAGTAATTAATAGAAAAGAGGTTAAGCAAATGAAATTGCCTTTTTGAATTATGAAGATTCATTTTCTAAGAAAATGGGGGAGGTGTCAAGAAAACAAGAAGTTGTAATATTTTTTCTTCTGGTAATAACCCTAACATATTTTCTTATGTACTGGAAGTCAGTTGTAATTTGGCTAAGAACCAGAGTGATGGAAAGGGTCTAAAGTCAACAGTAAGAAATGGTTTTGATATATTAAGAGGAACTTCAATCAGAGTTTTACATAAAGCAATAACAGGAATAGTTTGAACTGAGTTGTTTTAGATCAAAGGGAGATACATACAGGTTGTAAAAAGGTGTAAGGAAGTGAGGTAAAGATAGGGTAAGTTTGTTTTTACAAGTCCATGAGCTAAAGCAAAGAACAATTTCATCAATTCTGGTAAGAAAGCATTTCAGAAGAGACTGGTTGAAACAATAGAGAAATCAAAGGGAAGGAACACATTTAAGGAAATACTGAAGCCTAGCTGCTTAGATCTCCTAGAAGACACTGTGAACAAGGCCAGACCTGAAGACCCAGTTGATGACAGCTTCAGAAGAGACCCTAAGGAAAAGGCACTGTGTGGTAAAGTTACTATACTTCTATTTAAGGATAGTTTCTGAACATCAAAGGGAAAGGTAAGTTCTGGGGGTAGTTAAATTAAGATTTGTGGAACTGTTTTAAAGTACTGTTTACTGTGTGAAGCCATTCTTGTGTTTATACATAATTGTGTTTTTTCCTTTATTCTTTTAATAAATGCTTACTTTTCTATAAAATCAAGTAGTTGGGAAATCATTTCCTGATTTCAGTACTGCTCCTTATACTATACAAATTGCAAAAGCCATTTTGGCAGCTGTTTCAAGGTTCCCTCTGAGATTTGAGTAGCTTGGCATTTACCATGCACCATGCCATAACACCTGGAACCATTCTGGTAAATCTCCTCTGCCCCATCTCAAGGACACTCACATCCTTCCTAAAGTGTGGTGACCAGAACTGGACACAGTACTCTAGTTGTGGCCTAACCAGAGCCTTATAAATGTTCAGCATAACTTCATTTTTATAATCAATGGCTCTATTTATGAAGCCACTGTCTCTATATGTCCTGCCACCTTCAAAAATCTATGTATGTGCCCTCTGTTCCTGCAACACTCTTGTAATTTAATAAACAATTGAACACTGATCTCTATTGGTTTAAATCTATAAATTAGCCTGGCAGCATGAAGTCGAGGTGATCTTTGTGAAATGCCTAGACTTGCATATTGTACAGAGTACATACACCAGGTTGAGAGTGAACTGGGTACACTCAGTAACACTCAGTCTTCTAGGCTAGATATTCCAGACGATGGTCATCTCACAGGTCACTGGTTTTAGAGAAGTTGGTAATGGAGAATGAGTGACCATTGGCAGACATGGCGCAAAGAAGCAGTTGAGGGTAGAGAATACATCATCTGTGAAGCTGGATTTGATAAATAGGTTTACTTCTTTTGATATCAGTGATGTGGACACAGAAGAGGGTAACCATGGGACAGGGGACTGTGGGATTAACTTTCGGGAAGTAGTACATGTACAAAACTAGGCAAGCGGTGATTGTGGGAAATTCTGTCACCAGGGATAAAGAAGTGAATCTAAAATCTCTAATCATGGGTTGCTTTCCCAAGTGACAGAGTTTGGGACATCATGGGGCCAATGCAAAAGGTTCTAGAATGGGAAGGCAAGTAGGCAGAGGTCATAGTTCATGTGGGAGATAATGATATGGAAATCAGCAGGTTATTTGTCTGTGGAGAGAATCATCTCCACTAATTCAATGGACACTGATCGGGAGTGGAAAATCTGCTTGTTTTCCCTCCTAATCCCATGAGCACCAGCTCCTATTGTAGCCTGAAACTTTGTCCCAAATTCAGCTAAGCACATTGTGACAGCCTTTAACCTGGAAGCAGTAACAGTAAGGGAAATTTTTAATTACTTTAAAATGTTTGGTGAATCTATAATTGTTTTTTTTTAAATGATTGTAAAGAACTTTTAAGAGTTTATCAATTGTAGAGGGATGAATTATAATTTTTGGATAAGAAGAAATTCTGATCCATGTGACCTCATGACCCTTGACCTAAAAGCAGTAACAACAGGAAGGAAGTTAAGATATGGAGGCTATGTGGCTTACAGACCAGGAAGAGAAGCAGAAACAGAAGAGCTGAGAGGAGAGTTGAGAAGATTCCAGAAAGAAATATGCCAGACAAGGAAGACTGAACAGACGGAATCCTGTTTATACAGAAGCTGTTGCCTGCAGAGAATTGGCTAAGTCCTTGAAGGAAAGAGACTAGAATTCTGCTTGGAAGAACTGTATGGCTGCAATTGGGACCCTCTGGGTGGAGTAGACTGCCTAAAAACTCAATGAGATAGTTTCTGTTGTACCTGCTATTTCATGTGTAAATTTTAGTTTGTGATTTGCCTGTTACTTTACATTTAATTTATGTCGATTCCAATTCATGTTAAAGCAAAACTAAAATATTGTTGGTGATTTCTTCATTTGAGGGGTTGTTTGGTAACTTTCGTTATTTCAGTTACGGATCCTCATGAAGATTGTAACAACATTTTGACCCTGGTTTGCAACTTGGTTGGATATCTATGCACATGAAGCTCTTTTTAATATAACTGGGCTGTCTATTCTATTCTATACTTTTAAAGTGAGATCACATCTTAGTACTGGGAATTATGTCTCACTGTTCTCATCACCCTCATGTTGACTGTTGACTATAAGGAACTTAATGCTGTAATCCAGGAACCACATGGAAAATCTACAGAGTCAAAGTACAAATAAAACAGGCAGCACTTGTGATTCAGTTTCATTTATAAGTTTGTTCAATACAGGAGAACATTGATAATCCCAATCACCACATTAAACAGCGTTCAGGGATATTGTGCAGCTTCAATCTGCTTGTCTACTGGTTAAAAGTTCTGTTGGTAACAAAAAGCTTCAGCACTACTTAACACGACACACTAACTCGATTGTGCTTTAATTCCTCATCTCAGATTTTCCACAATGGGAGCTTTATCAAAGATTACTTCTCATTCCCAAAACATTATCAAAAGCTGCTTCAATAAATGATTAGCATGAACCGGCACTGAAGAAGTCATGAGGCGTGGGGGCATCAAATAACAGCAAGATGTCAAACTCAGGAGGCAGGTTTCACCATCAAGGTCACTCTCTGAAAATCTGTGAAGGCAAACGACAGAAACAAATTCAATTTAATATGGACATTGGCTGAAATCATTTTATGTTTATTCTTTGGACACAGGGAACATTGGGTTTGTCCACCAACATTGTCCACCTCTATTTGCCATATATGTATGAAGAAGCAATCATCTGTGTTGTGGGGTTGGACTGGAGTCCTGTGTAGGCCAGATGGGGTAGGGGTTGAATCAGGTCTTTCCTGAATTTGGAAGGTTGAGGGATGATCTAACTGAAGGGTTTAAAATATTAAAAAGGTTTGATTGGGTGGATAGAGAGAAACTAATCCCTGTGCTGGAAGGATCCAAGACAAGGGGGCACAATCTTAAAATTAGAGCTAGGCTGTTTAGGAGCGAAATCATGAAGAACTTTTTTCACACAAATGGGGAGTGAAATGAGCAACTCTCTCCCCAAAAAGCTGTGGATGCCGGGGGTCAACTGAAATCTTCAAAACCGAGGTTGATGGGTTTTGTTGGGTAAGTAAAGGTGGATAAATGGAGGTTTTTAAAAATTCATTTAGGGGATGTGGACATTGCTGACTAGCCGAGCATTTATTGCACCCCCACAATTGCTCTTGAACCGCTGCAGTCCATGTGGTGTAGGTACAGTGCTGTTAGAAAGGGAGTTCCAAGATTTTGACCCAGTGACAGTGAAGGAACGGCGATATATTTCCAAGTCAGGATGGTGAGTAACTTGGAGGTGAACTTCCAGGCAGTGATGTTCCCATCTATCTGCTGTCCTTGTCCTTCTAAATGGTAGCAGTTGTGGATTTGGAAGGTGCTGTCGAAGGAGCCTTGGTGAATTCCTGCAGTGCATCTTGTAAATGGTACACACTGCTGCCACTGTGCATCAGTGGTGGAGGGAGTGAATGATTGTGGAAGGGGTGCCAATCAAGTGGGCTGCTTTGTCTTGGATGGTGTGAAGCTTCTTGAGTGTTGTGGGAGCTGCACTCATGCAGGCAAGTGGAGAGTATTCCATCACACTCCTGACTTGTGCCTTGTAGATGGTGGACAGGTTTTGGGGAGCAGGAGGTGAGTTACTTGCTGCAGGATTCCTAGCCTCTGACCTGCTCTTGTAGCCTTAGTCGTTATATGGCTTGTCCAGTTCAGTTTCTGGTAAATGGTAACCCCCAGGATGTTGATAGTGGGGGATTCAGTGATGGTAATGCCATTGAATGTCAAAGGATGGTGGTTAGATTCTCTTTTGTTGGAGATGGTCATTGCCTGACACTTCTGGCTGAAGATTGTAGCAATTGCTTCAGCCTTATCTTTTGCACTGATGTGCTGGGCTCCTCCATCATCGAGGATGGGGATATTTGTGGAGTCTCCTCCTCCAGTCAGTTGTTTAATTATCCACCACCGTTCACGACTGGATGTGGCAGGACTGCAGAGCTTAGTTCTAATCCATTGGCTGTGGGATCGCTTAGCCCTGTCTATCACTTGCTGCTTATGCTGTTTGGCACGCAAGTAGTCCTGTGTTATAGCTTCACCAAGTTGACACCTTATTTTTAGGTATGCCTGGTGCTACTCCTGGCATGTCCTCCTGCACTCTTCACTGAACCAGGGTTAATCTCTTGGCTTGGTGGTGTGAATGTTACTTGCTACTTGTCAGCCTAAGCCTGGATATTGTCCAGGTCTTGCTGCATTTGGACATAGGCTGCTTCAATATCTGAGGAGTCAGTGCTGAACATTGTGCAATTATCAGCGAACATCTCCACTTATGATAGAAGGAAGGTCATAGATGCAGCAGCTGAAGATGGTGGGCCTACATCACTACCCTGAATAACTCCTGCAGTGATGTCCTGGAACTGAGAAGATCGAACTGCAAAAACCACAATCATTTTCCTTTGTGCTAGGTGTGACTCCAGCCAGCGAAGAGTTTTCCCCCTAATTCCCTTGGACTCCAGTTTTGCCAGGGATCCTTGATGCCACATTTGCTTAAATGCTGCTTTGATGTCAAGGGCAGTCACTCTCACCTCACCTCAGGAGTTCAGCTCTTTTGTCCATGTTTGAACCAAGACCGTACCCAAACTGAGCATTGGTGAGCAGGTTATTGCTAAGCAAGTGCCGCTTGATAGCACTATTGATGACCCTCTTCCATCACTTTATTGATGATTGAGAGCAGACTGATGGGACTGTAATTGGCCAGGTTGGATTTGTCTCCCGCTTTTTGTGTACAGGACATACCTGGGCAATTTTCCACATGGTCGGGTAGATGCCAATGTTGTAGTTGTACTGGAACAGCTTGGCTAGGGGTGCAACAAGTTCTGGAGTACAAGTCTTCAGTACTATTGCCGGAATATTTTCAGGGTCCACAGCCTTTGCAGTATCCAGTGCCTTCAGCCATTTCTTGATTTCACTTTGAGTGAATCAAATTGACTGAATTTGTGATGCTGGGGACCTCCAGAGGAGGCTGAGATGGATCATCCACCCGGCACATCTGGCTGAAGATTGTAGCAATTGCTTCAGCCTTATCTTTTGCACTGATGTGCTGGGCTCCTCCATCATCAAGGATGGGGATATTTGTGGAGTCTCCTCCTCCAGTCAGTTGTTTAATTATCCACCACCATTCACGACTGGATGTGGCAGGACTGCAAAGCTTAGTTCTAATCCGTTGGTTGTGGGATCACTTAGCCCTGTCTATCACTTGTTGTTTATGCTGTTTGGCATGCAAGTAGTCCTGTGTTATAGCTTCACCAAGTTGACACCTTATTTTTAGGTATGCCTGGTGCCGCTCCTAGCACGACCTTCTGCACTCTTCACTGAACCAGGGTTAATCTCTTGGCTTGGTGGTAATGGTAAGAGTGAAAGATATGCCGGACCATGAGGTTACAGGTTGTGTTCGAGTACAATTCTGCTGCTGCTGACAGCCCACAGCGAGCATCTCATGGATGCTCAATCTGCTGATAGTGGCATAAAGGAAAGAAAACAGAATGTGATAATAACAGAACAAGGGTAACCATTGTGTGAAAGAGCAACATGGAACAAGTAACAGATGACCCTTTTGGAGGAGGGGTGGTGGTGGGGTGAAAAGGATAGAAAATGGGATTAAAAAGGGGATAAAATAATGAATAAATAAATGAAAATAAATAAAAGTAAAAATAAGTGAGTAAAAAATAAAAATGAATGTTAAAAAAAGGAATTAAAAAAGGGGTGAGGATAGAGGATAATCTCTTTTTTCTACATTCATTTTTATTTTTATCCACTTATTTTTACTATTATTTATCTTTATTTTTATTCATTGTCTTACCCCCTTTTGTAATACCCTTTTTATCCCATTTTCTGTCCTTTTTTTCCCACCACCGCCCCCTCTCCACACCCCATCCTAAAAGGGTCATCTGTTACTTGTTCCATACTGCTCTTTCACACAATAGTTACTCTGCTTTTATGACATTCTGCTTTCTTACCTTTACGCCACTATCAGCACTTTTTATGCCCTTACCACTATCACTCCCTTTGTCCTTTAGTTCAAGATATCTTTGTCAATCTCTCCTTTGTCCCCACCTCCTATTCAGCTGCACCTGCCCACCTTCCTTAAACAGTACAAATTTCCACTTCATTTCCACTTTTCTTTAGCTCTGATGAAGGATCATACAGACTTGAAACATTAATTCTGTTTCTCTCTCCACAGATACTGCTAGGCCTGCTGAGTTTTTCCAGCATTTTCTGCTCGTTTCAGATTTCCAGCATCCACATTATTTTGCTTTTATCAATCTAGTAATCCTCCTCTGAACCTCCTCCAATACATTTACATCCTTCCTTAAATAAGGGGCACAAAACTGCACACAATATTCGAGATGTGGTCTCACCAATATCCCACATAACTGAGGCATGACATCCTACTTTTATGTTTAATTCCTCTTGTAATAAAAGATAGCATTCCATTAGCTTTCTTAATTATTCGCTATACCTGAATAATAACTTTTTGCGACTCATGCAGGGAACAGCTAGGTCCCTCTGCTCCTCTGAATTCTATAGTCGTTCTCCATTTAAGTAATGCTCTGCTTTTTTATTCTTCCTGCTAAAGTGAACAACTTCACCTTTTCTCACATTATACTCCATCTTCCAGATTTTTGCCCACTCAATCAACCTATCTACATCTGTTTGCAACCTCCTTATGTCCTCTTCACAACATACTTTCTTACCTATCTTTGTGTCATCTGCAAATTTAGCTACCATGCCTTTGTTCCCCTCATCTAAATTAGTGATATAAATTGTAAAAAGCTGAGGCCCCAGCACAGATTTCTGCACTCATCACATCCTGCCAATCATAAAAAGGCCAATTAATGCATATATAATGCTATTGTAATATGCTAGCCAGCCAATCTTCTATCCAAGCTAATATGTTACCCCTTACATCATGAGCTTTTATTTTCTGTAATAACCTTTGATGTAGCACCTTTTCAAATGCCTTCTGGAAGGCCAAGTACAGCACACCTACAGGCTCCCCCTTATCCACAGTATATGTTATTTCTTCAAAGAACTCCAATAAATTGGTTAAACATGATTTCCTTTTCACAAAACTGGATTACTAGTCCAGTGACAATATCACTACATCACCACTTCCCCTTAAGGTACAGATTATCCATGATTGAATTAATTCATAAAAGAAGCTTGAGGGAAACCTATTCTGATAACTTCCCTTCAACGTTGTTATAGAAAGCAGATATTGTTTGATAAATAACATTGTATACACATGCTGCAGTTCTCTTTAGTTATGACTTGTTTTTCAGGTTTTATGTTTTAAGTTTACAAAATTTGCTTTTTCCCATTGTCTCCTCCCCACTACCTGAAGTGGCTGTCACTGAATATAATTCCTCTAACTCATACATGAATCCAATCCTCATTCATAAACCCAATACATGACCACTATCATGTTATTTGACTAGGGGTGTATGCCCAGCCACAGCTGGGTCTGACCATGTCCTCATGCCAGATGCACATACCAGTCATTAATGATCAGGACTCTGGGCTGCTCTCTCGCTTTCCCTCCTGAGGCTGATTGTAAACCTTATTGATACCCTGGTTAAAATCCCCAAATTCATCAAAGCTGGGAATCAAATCCTGCTCCCTATCACACCCTCGGCTACCTGAGCATTTAACAGAGAGAGTTGCTATAGAAGGGGCAAATGTAAAGCCATGTCCAAACAATGAGTAGAAAAGGGAGTTTGGCCTGAGAGAAATTCCCTGGAATTAACTTTCCCAGGGACTGGCTGGGATAGACACTGTTCTCAGTTATGTTGGGTTGTCACCGCTCAACTGATTGGAAAGTCTTCCTCCAACACCTCCACATTATTTAATAGTCACAAGGGGGGGGCGGTGACACATCTGGGCTGGGGGAAAAAGAGGCTTTACACTCTGTAGGGCTCTGCATTCTGGAATGAGACTGGTGGGGGGGTTGCATTTCTGGGGTGAGGCTGCATACTTGGGAGTAAGTTGGACAGCTGAAAGAGGAAAGGCAGCACGTGAGGGGGGCTGACTGCACAGCTGCAAGGGGTGAGGTTGTGTACCTGTCAGAGATGGGAGCAGATTACACATCTGGTGAAAATGAATCTGTACACTGATGTGGAGAAGGTTATACAGCTTTTTGTTCACCCAGTACTGGATGTCGAACAAGGAGTGTTTCAATAATTTCCTCCAGTTGAACATTGGTCAGACTTAAGCTATTACAAACACTGTTCCCTAGCCTCCGAATATGTCCCTCTCAAATGTCTGAGGCTGAACTAGCCTGTTCACAACCTCACTATCAAAATTGATCCTGAGATGAGCTTCTGACCATATATCCCACCTCTGTAACCTCTGTAACATTACCGAACTTCAACCCAGCCTTGACTCATCTGCTGCTGAAGCCTTTGTGCCTTTGTTACCTTTAGACTCGACTATTCCAATGCACTCCTGGCTGGTCTCCCACATTCTACCCTCTGTAAATTTGAGTTAATTCAAAACTCTGTTGTCCATGTCCTCATTCTACTGTACTATCCCAATTCTCCTGTACTCGCTGATCTGCATTGGGTCCCAGTTAAACAATGCCTTGATTTTAAAATTCTCATTATTTTTTAATTCTTCTATGGCCTCATCCTTTGCTCTACAATCTCCCAAGATCTCTGCACTCCACCAATACAGACATCTTGAACATTCCCAATTTTAACCAATCCACACTGGCAACCACACCTTCAGCTGCTGAAGTCCTAAACTCTGGAATTCCTTCCTGCAATCTCTCCGTGTCTCTTTCCTCAAAGAAACACCTTAAATCCTACCTGGCATAAGATCTCCTTTTTCATGGCTCAGTGTCTAATTTTATGACAATACTTCTGTAAGGTGCTTTGGAATATTGAATTACAATAAAGTTGCATTACAAGTACTAGTTGTTATTGGCTGCACTGCACACCTGACAGGGTGAGGAGGCTGTAAACCCTGGAGGAAGATATGGCCACACAACTGAGAGAGGAGAGGTTGACAAACTGTGTGGGGGAGGGGAGGGCAGGGCACACACCTGGGATGAGGTAGGGGAGGTGGTGAGGGAATCACTCAACTAGGACCTGCTCCGAGCTCTCTTCCTTTTCAGCTGGCTGTTGTAGAGTTTCTCCGTGATCTTCCTCTCATGCCCAGCCGGACAGCGGCGGTTTGTATTCCGACCCCTCTCCTTCTTGCTCCTTCCCTTCCCTCCTTTGTGAGCTGGGTAATCCGCCAGATTGTAATACTCATACTCATCATAATGAGCTTCTTCAAATGACTCCAGGCTATTGCAGGACATTGTGCCTGGGGCTAATGGTCTAGAGGGAGGCTGGAGCAAAGCTGGGACCTTATGTGCCGTACTGTGCTAGACTGGACTGGGCTGTGCTAGACTGGGTTGTGCTCGCTCACTCTGTGTGCCTTCATTAGTTGACTGTGATGTCAGGGCAGTGTTGGACAGGTTTATTTTTGTAGCAGTTTTTAAGAGGTATGGTGTTTAAGTTGTCAGAACAACAGGCTGAGTTGTTGAGGGAGTTGCTGGTTTTAATTAACTATTAAATCATCAGTTTGAGATACAGCCTGGGATCTAAAGTTACCAGATAAAGAGAAACAATTTCTCATTATCTGATACGGACCACTCTTACACTAGTGAATGTCCAGTCCATCTGCACCTTCATCTTTCAGCATATCTCCTTCAGCAAAGGTCAACTGCCTCTTCTCACCTTCCACAATCTAACTCAACTCATTTTCCTGTTCTCTTACCAATGTTTAACTACTTGGGTCCTTTCTAAGACATCCTTGCCTCACATTGCCAGGGAATCTTATCTACTTTATTTCAGATCTGCGTGTATTTTGATCATGGAAAGGCCATTCACCAGAATGACACTGGGGTTAAAAGGGTTAAATAATGAGAGGTTATATAACCTTGGCTCATATTTCCTTTAGTTCAGGAAATTAAGGAGTCAAGGTATTTAAAATGTTAAAAGGATAGGGAGAAACTTTCTCTGCTGAGAACAAGGATAAATAACCTTAAAATGACAACTGGGCCATTCAGGGGTGATGTCAGGAAGCACTTCTTCAAAGGGGGAATGGAAATCTGAAACTCTGTTCCCCAAAAAGCTGGGATTAATATCTCAATTTTGATCAGAATATCAATCTTGAAAAGAATATCAGAGCTATGTAGCTACAATGGTTAAAGGACATTTCGATCCACCTCTAATCAAACACTGGAACAGGCTTGGGGTACTGAATGATATATTTGTTTTCCAGTATTAATGTTTGCTTCTAATGTGATCCATTTTCCTGTGGGCTTTTACTGCTCGGACTGGGAGCCAGATGCCTGGGGTTGTCACCTTTTTGACAGCAATAGTTTGCAGGCTTTCAAGTTGGAAAACTTACTTTAACAGGGGGAACAGGTGTGGAGGTTCTGTCTTGCTCCCACATCTGGACTGATTGCAAACATCAACCGCAACCTGGTAACTGACCCGAGTGGGGAAGTCCCAGATTTGAACCTTCCACGGAAAGTCAGGACAACCCTGGAGGATGGGCCACTGAAAACATGGTCACTTCCTTCATGAGGAACAGCTGATATTGTGGCTGTGGCCATCCAAGTCAGAACATCACCCACAAACTGAACTCCTGCCCTGAGAGATCCATTCTTGCTGGCATCACAACCATCCACACTACCTCACCTGAAGCTGTTGAATGGACTGTTAAGCTTGACATTGCATTATAACTGCTTCCCCAGCCATACGAATAAATAACGTGTGATCCATCTCTGACTCTTCCCTTACTGGGCCTCATTCCCTCCCCCTCCCACCCCCCACACACACACACGTGTACACAAACATAGCCCATTTTCTTTGAGGACCAAATCACATTCTCCCAGTTTCTCCAACTCCTCTGGAAATGGTTTACCACCTCCTCCAGAACCTTTTTTAAACTCAGCTGAGGCTTCCCCAGCATCTGTTAGCCTACCCCATTCTGTGTGCTTCTGCCCTGACCCCCTCCACTGCTTCCCCTTTCCATACAATCAAGCTCTGCAGTCATCGTTTGTCATTTCTGGCACCTCCAACAACATGGCTTCACCACTAAATACATCTCCCCATCCTTCCTCTTTCTAGTTTATGGCTTAAACATCCACCCTTCCTGCTGCCCTTCTCCCACACCCCTGTCCAGGGCCCCACATGCTGCATGGGGCAATTCCTGTGTCCTTCCTCTCTCTGTATCCTCTACTTGCTCCTCAGCGAGCAATCTCCCCTACCACTTTCCTAAACACCTCACCCTTTCTCCAATTCGGAGCTCCCTGTAACTTACCACTTAACTTTCCCCTCCCTCTCCAACTTCTCCCCATCATCCACTCTCGCATTTCTTGTTTCTTTAATAATTCATTCCATTATCTGATTGAGATGATCTGTGACACCATCCAGCAATGGTTCAACAATACTTCTGCTGATGTAGCTTTGGCTGGTTTCCCCTCTCCTTTCAGTGTTATTTTCCAGTTCTGCAGATCAATCATAAAACATGGATTCTTCAACAGACCAACCGTTTCCATCTTCTTCAGTTTTGTTCAACTTCCAGCATTTATCACAAGTAAGTGTGATAGAATTAAGGAGAAAAGACACCATTCCACAAATAATAAATAAACTATGAGACAATCCAATTGCTTACTTATAAAATTAACAAAATAATATGTAAATGATTGAGAATTTAATGAACACAACCTGACAATATCTAATCAATGGACTTTAATGTAAAATTCAGAGTGCAGTTAACCTTTCATTTGCATTCTTTAAATGGAGGAGACCTGCATTTTGTAACGTATTGGAACTGTGTATCATGAAATGATTATTTTTTTTTTATTTTAGTGATTATCTATAGCTATGTTGTGAATGATGATTGTTTTATTTGTATCTTCATCACAATGCAGCACCTGCCACCATCATGATTTTTCAATAAACCAAGCACTGATTTTGCTTTTCATTTATAGAAACTAGCAGCTGGTTAAACTGGTTCATACTGTGTGCCTGCCTGCTTGGTGTTCAGCTGGTTAAACCAGTTGATACTGAGTGACTGCATGTTCAGTGCTCAGCTGGTTAAACTAGTTGATACTGTGTGCCTGCCTGCTTGGTGATCAGCTGGTTAAACTGGTTGACACCTACTGCCTGCCAGCTCAGTGTTCAGCTAATTGAACTAGTTGATACTGTGTGCCTGCCTGTTCGGTGTTCAGCTGGTTAACCTAGTTGATACTGTGCCTGCCTGCTTGGTGCTCAGCTGGTTAAACTGGTTGACACCTAGTACCTGCCAGCTCGGTGTTCAGCTGGTTGAACTAGTTGATACCGTGTGCCTGCCTGTTCGGTGTTCAGCTGGTTGAACTAGTTGATACTGTGTGCCTGCCTGCTCGGTGTTCAGCTGGTTAAACTGGTTGATATTGTGTGCCTGCCAGTTCAGTGTTCAGCTAGTTAAACTAGTTGATACCATGTGCCTGCCTGTTTGGTGTTCAGCTGGTTAAACTGGTTGATACTGTGTGCCTGCCTGCTCGGTGTTCAGCTGGTTGAACTAGTTGATACTGTGTCCCTGCCTGTTTGATGTTCAGCTGTTAAACTGGTTGATACTGAGTGACTGCATGCTCAGTGTTCAGCTGGTTAAACTGGTTGATACTGTGTGCCTGCCTGTTCGGTGTTCAGCTGGTTGAACCAGTTGATACTGTGTTCAGCAAAATGCTGAACTCTTCTTCTGCCGTCTTCATCTCCGTGCTCACTTCTTTGGGCAGGAGTCCTTTCCCCGTTTAACATCCTTTTACCCACCTCCAATATTCACCCTCCAACTGGACCCCTCCCTTTGGATTCTTACCTTCTCTTGATCTTTTGAAAACTGTCGGCGTGACATTAGTCGTCTCAATTTCTCTGCTCCTCTCACCCATTCTAATCTGTCTCTCTCTGAACTTACTGCACGCTGTTGTCTCAGGTCCAACCCCAACATTGTCATCAAACCCACTGACAAGGGCGGTGCTGTTGTTGTCTGGCGCACTGACCTCTACCTCACGGAGGCTGAGCGTCAACTCGCAGACACTTCCTCCTACCTCTCCCTGGACCATGACCCCACCACTGAACATTAAGCCATTGTTTCCAGGACTGTCACTGACCTCATCTCCTCTGGAGATCTTCCTCCCACAGCTTCCAACCTGATAGTCGCCCAACCTCAGACGGCCCGCTTCTACCTCCTACCCAAAATCCACAAACAGAACTGTCCCGGTAGACCAATCGTGTCAGCTTGCTCCTGCCCCACTGAACTCATTTCTTGTTATCTTGATTCACTTCTCTCTCCCCTTGTCCTGTCCCTTCCCACCTACATCCGTGATTCCACTGACACCTTATGTCAAATCAACAATTTCCAGTTCCCTGGCCCCAACTGCCTCATCTTCACCATGGACGTCCAATCCCTCTACACCTCCATCCCCCACCAGGATGGTCTGAGGGCCCTTAGCTTCTTCCTCGAACAGAGGCCCGAACAATCCCCATCCACCACTACTCTCCTCCGTCTGGCTGAACTTGTTCTCACGTTGAACAATTTCTCCTTCAACTCCTCTCACTTTCTCCAAATAAAAGGTGTGGCTATGGGTACCCGCATGGGCCCCAGCTATGCCTGTCTCTTTATGGGGTATGTGGAACATTCCTTGTTGCAGTCCTACTCCGGCCCCCTTCCACAACTTTTTCTCCGGTACATCGATGATTACTTCGGTGCCGCTTCATGCTCTCGTCGGGACTTGGAAAAATTTATTAATTTTGCTTCCAATCTCCACCCCTCCATCATTTTTACGTGGTCCATCTCTGACACTTCCCTTCCCTTCCTTGACCTCTCTGTCTCAATCTCTGGTGATAGACTGTCCACCAATATCCATTACAAACCCACCGACTCCCACAGCTACCTCGACTACAGCTCCTCACACCCCGCTTCCTGTAAGGACTCCATCCCATTCTCCCAGTTCCTTCGCCTTCGTCGCATCTGTTCCGATGATGCTACCTTCAAAAACGGTTCCTCTGACATTTCCTCCTTCTTCCTTAACCGAGGTTTTCCGCCCACGGTCGTTGACAGGGCCCTCAACCGTGTCCGGCCCATCTCCCGCGCATCCGCCCTCACGCCTTCTCCTCCCTCCCAGAAACATGATAGGGTCCCCCTTGTCCTCACTTATCACCCCACCAGCCTCCGCATTCAAAGGATCATCCTCCGCCAACTCCAGCATGATGCCACCACCAAACACATCTTCCCTTCACCCCCCTTATCGGCATTCCGTAGGGATCGCTCCCTCCGGGACACCCTGGTCCACTCCTCCATCACCCCCTACTCCTCAACCCCCTCCTATGGCACCACCCCATGCCCACGCAAAAGATGTCACAGCTGCCCCTTCACTTCCTCTCTCCTCACCATCCAAGGGCCCAAACACTCCTTTCAAGTGAAGCAGCATTTTACTTACATTTCCCCCAACTTAATGTCTATGGGTACCCGCATTGTCTCCAGCTATGCCTGTCTCTTTATGGGGTACGTGGAACATTCCTTGTTCCAGTCCTACTCCGGCCCCCTTCCACAACTCTTTCTCCGGTACATCAGTGATTACTTCAGTGCTGCTTCATGCTTTCGTTGGGACTTGGAAAAATTTACTAGTTTTGCTTCCAATCTCCACCCCTCCATCATTTTCACATGGTCCGTCTCTGACACTTCCCTTCCCTTCCTTGATCTGTCTCAATCTCTGGTGATAGACTGTCCACCAATATCCATTACAAGCCTACCGACTCCCACAGCCACCTCGACTATAGCTCCTCACACCCCGCTTCCTGTAAGGACTCCACCCCAGCCTCTCAGTTCCTTCGCCTCCGTCGCATCTGTTCCGATGATGCTACCTTCAAAAACAGTTCCTTTGACATGTCCTTCTTCCTTAACCGAGGTTTTCCACCCACGGTCGTTGACAGGGCCCTCAACTGTGTCCGGCCCATCTCCCGCACATCTGCCCTCACACCTTCTCCTCCCTCCCAGAAACATGATAGGGTCCCCCTTGTCCTCACTTATCACCCCACCAGCCTCCGCATTCAAAGGATCATCCTCCGCCATTTCCGCCAACTCCAGCATGATGCCACCACCAAACACATCTTCCCTTCATTCCCTCCCCGGCGGCATTCCGTAGGGATCATTCCCTCCAGGACACCCTGGTCCGCTCCTCCATCACCCCCTACTCCTCAACCCCCACCTATGGCACCTCCCCATGCCCACGCAAAAGATGCAACACCTGCCCCTTCACTTCCTCTCTCCTCACCATCCAAGGGCCCAAACACTCCTTTCAAGTGAAGCAGCATTTTACTTACATTTCCCCCAACTTAATGTCTATTGCATTCGTTGCTCCCAATGCGGTCTCCTCTACATTGGAGAGACCAAACATAAACTGGGCAACCGCTTTGCAGAACACCTGCGGTCTGTCCGCAAGAATGACCCAAACCTCCCTGTCGCTTGCCATTTTAACACTCCACCCTGCTCTCTTGCCCACGTGTCTGTCCTTGGTTTGCTGCATTGTTCCAGTGAAGCCCAACGCAAACTGCAGGAACAGCACCTCATCTGCCGACTAGGCACTTTACAGCCTTCCGGACTGAATATTGAATTCAACAACTTTTGATCTTGAACTCCCTCCTCCATCCCCATCCCCTTTCTGTTTCTTCCCCCTTCCTTTTGTTTTTTCCAATAATTCATATAGATTTTTCTTTTCCCACCTATTTCCATTATTTTTAAATCTTGTATGCCCTGCTAGTCTTTCCACCCCACCCCCACTAGAGCCGTACCTTGAGTGCCCTACCATTCATTCTTAATTAGCACATTTGTTTAGATAATATCACTACCATCAACACCTGTGTTCTTTTGTCTGTGACATCTTTTGATTATCTGCTCCTATCACTGCTTGCTTGTCCCTACAACCACACCACCACCCCCCCACCCCCCACCTTATATTTCACCCCTCTCCTTATATTCGCTCAGTTCTGTGGAAGGGTCATGAGGACTTGAAACGTCAACTCTCTTCTTCTCCAACAATGCTGCCAGACCTAGAGTTTTTCCAGGTAATTCTGTTTTTATTTTTGATACTGTGTTCCTGCTTGTTCGGTGTTCAGCTGGTTAAACTAGTTGATACTGTGTGCCTGCCTGTTCGGTGTTCAGCTGGTTAAACTGGTTGATACTGCGTGCCTGCCAGCTCGGTGTTCCACTGGTTAAACTAGTTGATGCTGAGTGACTGCATGCTCAGTGTTCAGCTGGTTAAACTAGTTGATACCATGTGCCTGCCTGCTCAGTATTCAGCTGGTTAAACTGGTTGATACTGTGTGCCTGCCTGTTCGGTGTTCAGCTGGTTAAACTAGTTAATACTGAGTGACTGCATGCTCAGCATTCAGCTGGTTAAACTGGTTGATACTAAGTGACTGCCTGCTTGCTATTCAGCTGGTTAAACTGGCTGACATTGAATGCCAGTGTGCTCGCTGTTCTTGTTGCGTACTTACAGCTGGGAGAGGAGTAATCAGAGCCAATCACAAAGCTGTCAGTGGTACATAAAACCGTGACTGACCTGCCGATTACTGTGGAGCTGTAAATAAGTGAGGGGTGAGGCAGACTTCAGCTGATCAGCCAGATTACCAAACAGTAAGAAAAAAGAACATTTATTTTTAGTGCCTTTCACATCCTCAGGATGGACTAAAGTCCGCTCCAGTTGACAAACAGAAATTTCTTCCAGTTAAATATTGGGAAGACTGAAGCCATCATCTTCAGTCCAGTCACAAGTTCCCCAGCTAACAACTCCATCCCTTTCCCTGGCACCCATCTAGAATGCTGTACTTGACCCCAAGATGAGCTTCCAATCACATCTCCATGTCCTTGCTAAGATTGCCTGACAGTACAGCCTTCACCCACACAACTGTGCTTGCCAGCTCCCTGCTGGGGAGCTATTATCTTGCCTGTATTTTCTTCTCCCTCCACAGTTCTAAGTCCCACAGGCTGGTCCAGGCATTGTCAGAACTTCAAACTCAATCAAATTTATCACATACATTTTCACATATAATGAATCTTTTTTAATTGGTTTATTAGCATGAAAATCATGCCATTTTTCCCCATGTCTCTCTGATAATAGCAGCTGCAGAAACCAGAAAAAAAAACTATGGGTTTCCACCACATCTGAGTTGAGCTCCTCCATGTTTACTGTTGTTTTGTAAGGCACACTGCATTCACCTCTTCAAACCTGCTACCTGCTGTAAACCACAGGAAGGAAAGTCAGCGTGCAGACACCAGTTCGTTCCTCCTCAATAGTTCACTTCCGGCTTTGTATGCATATGATTGTCTCTGGCTCAGGCAGTGTAAATGTCCCCTAACACTTGTCAAAAAGTTCCATCAATGTCTCTCTCCAACCAGTTCCCCAGGGAAAGTCTTTGCAGAAAGAGGTCAGTGAAACTAGGATTCAAACTCTAGTATCTATTCATTGAAACAGCAATCAGTGGCAGCAGGCTTGAGGGGCTGAGTGGCCTACTCCTGCTCCTAATTCGTATTACTATGGTGGAAATGGCAGTTTGGAATTCATCAGATTCCATATGGTCCATGGAATGGGTTCCATTGACTGAATGATCTTTTCCTTCATTTCTTTTCGCACATGAATCTGGAATTTTGCAATTCCTGGATTACCTTTCACACGTTGAGTTCAAGGTTTCCTGTCTCACTGCAGAAAGTCAATTGCCAGCAAATTTATACACCTCTTACGCCTGTATTATTGGATGGGAGTTATACTGTTCATTGCCCCCAGGCACCACCAGTATTGTGACATCACACAGCATGTTACATTATGTGGTATCCTAGATACAGTAATACACGGGGATTTCAAAGGACTATCGATGGTGGTCATTGGAAATACAGAAAATATTTTTATATGAAAAGGCAGAATGAGAAAATGAACAAATATTCTGACAGGTAATGGGAGATTGGGGAAGGTAATGGTAGTTATAACAATATCACACAGAGAAAAAAATCAGCAAAGGCCTTTAGCAGCAGAATATTCCTTTCCCAAAATAAAATGAAGCAAGTTCATCAGTATGATTAATCAGGTAAATATCTCAGATTGAGATGACATTGTGGATCTGAAAGAACCTTTACATTAAAGGTCATAACCGAGTCACAGACAATGAGAAAATGGAGAGCTATCAAGAGTTCAACAAAGATAGAAAGAGAAAGAAAGCCAGATGGAGAGAGAGAGAGATAAAGTAATAGGTCGGTGAAAGGAAGGAAAGCAGAACAATTTAAAAAGGAAAGCTTATTTCAAAGGTCAGTATACAATGAACAAAAGCTGCTCCAATCAGTGAACATGATCAATAAGAGGTCTTACTGGACTAATCAGTTCAGAGCAGACCCACACTGCGATACAAAAAGAGAAATCTTCTGCATATACATTCTATGGTTGCTGGAAGGAAACTTGAAACTGTTAGCAGTTGTTATTATCCAGAATCAGAGCAAATTCATGTTCTAATCTCTCATTGTGCTGAGTGAGTGTCGGTTCAGATGAATGATCTTGTAAGAGCCACCATGTGGTCCACCCCACAAGCCACGTCCATCACATCGCCTGCTACTGCCACCTAAACAAACAGCAAAATACAGTTAGTGTCTGGACATGATACGTAGGAAGATTATACTGGCCTTTGAGGGAGTCCAGCAGATTTACCAGAATAATACCTGGACTACAAGGGAGAACCACAGCAATGAACTCTATTGTAGTCCACATCCTAAATAACAAACTAGTGAAGGAAAAACAATGCAAGGGTCTTCAACACAGGTCAGATGCACAAGTTTGACAAAATAGAGGATTTCTTGATGATAGTTTGAGGTAGCTGTAGATGGCAAAGTAAATTTGAAATAAAAATGAGTCTCAATTATCTGTGTCCTTCGGGGACTCATTTGCTTCCACAACAGGAAAGTTACCAAGACACAAAATGAACAGAGACATACCCTATCCACACTTACAGGAAACAACATCTGATTGACCACTGTGTGTTTTCAGGGAATAATTAGCTTAAAGTTTCCTGTGGGCAATCTATCTTTGAAATGTGTACAAGAGCTCGCATTGTGATGAAAATTCATGACAACACTGTGTTGAAAGACTGTCCCCAGCTTTTCTACTTATATCCAGTTTTTCTGCTAAGTTGAATTCTGTGTGGTTGACATGGAAATTGCTGGAAGTGTAACCCCAGCGGTACTGTGAACCTGAATATGAAAGTAGTAAAGGACTTACCCGCCAGGGAAAGTACTGATCATCTAGGGTCCCAATGCCAAGGCAACCTCGGAGATTCTTACCCCATACAAAGAGCTCGCCACGATCTGGAACATGAAGACATGACTGATTGGGCTGTGAAGCAAATAATCTTAAAAAATCAAGTTTCTCTTCCTTTTTATTCATTTATTCTTTCATGGGATGTGGGGGTCGCTGGTTAGGCCAGCATTTATTGCCCATCCCTAATTGCCCATGAGAAGGTGGTGATGAGCTGCCTTCTTGAACCGCTGCAGTTCATGTGGTGTAGGTACAACCACAGTGCTGTTAGGGAGGGAGTTCCAGGATTCTGACTCAACAATAGTGTAGGAATGGAGATATATTTCCAAGTCAGAATGATGAGTGGCTTGGAGGGAAACTTCCATGTGGTCATATATTAGTCAAAGCCCTGTGCTGTTTTATATCTGGAGTTAAGGCTAAGTGCAGCCTCCAGGTGAAGCACGGTTAGAGAATGGGGGATATTTAGACTAGGGCAACTCAATGTAATTCAAGCTCCATTTTAAATTCTGCCAAAATTTTTATTACAGATTCTCAGATTCGCTGGCAGGTGGGGCTGAAATGCAGTTTCTGTTATAAATGGAGACATAGAAAGAAGGAACTTTGCACTGAGTGTCTTTCATTGTTGCAGGATGGCCCCAAGCCCTTTACAGCCAAAACACAAAGTACAGTTGCTGTAATTTATAAACATAGCAGCTAAAGTGCACGAAGCAAGATCCCGCAAACAGCAATGAGGTGTTTTGCTGACATTGCTTTAGTGATAAATCTCATTTGAAACACAGCACATCCAATAGTGTAGCATTCCCTCTTGCACTGAGGCTCCAACAGTGCAGCACTTCCTCAGTACTGACCCCCCAACAGTGTGTCTGCTCAGTTTGATGCTCAGACAGTGCAGCGCTCCCTCAGCGCTGACCCTCCGACAGTGCAGCGCTCCCTCAGCGCTGACCCTCCGACAGTGCAGCGCTCCCTCAGCGCTGACCCTCCGACAGTGCAGCGCTCCCTCAGCGCTGACCCTCCGACAGTGCAGCGCTCCCTCAGCGCTGACCCTCCGACAGTGCAGCGCTCCCTCAGCGCTGACCCTCCGACAGTGCAGCGCTCCCTCAGCGCTGACCCTCCGACAGTGCAGCGCTCCCTCAGCGCTGACCCTCCGACAGTGCAGCGCTCCCTCAGCGCTGACCCTCCGACAGTGCAGCGCTCCCTCAGCGCTGACCCTCCGACAGTGCAGCGCTCCCTCAGCGCTGACCCTCCGACAGTGCAGCGCTCCCTCAGCGCTGACCCTCCGACAGTGCAGCGCTCCCTCAGCGCTGACCCTCCGACAGTGCAGCGCTCCCTCAGCGCTGACCCTCCGACAGTGCAGCGCTCCCTCAGCGCTGACCCTCCGACAGTGCAGCGCTCCCTCAGCGCTGACCCTCCGACAGTGCAGCGCTCCCTCAGCGCTGACCCTCCGACAGTGCAGCGCTCCCTCAGCGCTGACCCTCCGACAGTGCAGCGCTCCCTCAGCGCTGACCCTCCGACAGTGCAGCGCTCCCTCAGCGCTGACCCTCCGACAGTGCAGCGCTGACCCTCCGACAGTGCAGCGCTGACCCTCCGACAGTGCAGCGCTCCCTCAGCGCTGACCCTCCGACAGTGCAGCGCTCCCTCAGCGCTGACCCTCCGACAGTGCAGCGCTCCCTCAGCGCTGACCCTCCGACAGTGCAGCGCTCCCTCAGCGCTGACCCTCCGACAGTGCAGCGCTCCCTCAGCGCTGACCCTCCGACAGTGCAGCGCTCCCTCAGCGCTGACCCTCCGACAGTGCAGCGCTCCCTCAGCGCTGACCCTCCGACAGTGCAGCGCTCCTCAGCGCTGACCCTCCGACAGTGCAGCTCTCCCTCAGCGCTGACCCTCCGACAGTGAAGTGTTCTCTCAGTACTGTCCCTCCGACAGTGAAGTGTTCTCTCAGTACTGTCCCTCTGACAGTGAAGTGTTCTCTCAGTACTGTCCCTTTGACTGTGAAGTGTTCTCTCAGTACTGTCCCTTTGACAATGAAGTGTTCTCTCAGTACTGTCCCTCCGACAGTGAAGTGTTCTCTCAGTACTGTCCCTCCGACAGTGATGTGTTCTCTCAGTACTGTCCCTCCGACAGTGAAGTGTTCTCTCAGTACTGTCCCTCTGACAGTGAAGTGTTCTCTCAGTACTGTCCCTTTGACTGTGAAGTGTTCTCTCAGTACTGTCCCTCTGACAGTGGATTGTCAGCCTGCAACAGGTGCTCAAGTATCTGATGTGGGATTAAAGAGGGTCCATCAGTTGAGCTGAGGTAAATAGGAATTTACAATGGGAGAAATTGTCTGGAAGTCTATGGAAATGTAAGAATTCTTTATTATCACAAACACTTCTTGTAGTGGTTGCAAGAATTTCTGAAATTAAAAATGAACTTGACGAAGCCTTGGCTGCCTCAAGTATAAGTAGTTGTGGAACAGAGCTCTCAGAGTTAGTTGCTGTGGAATAAATTCTACCATGCTGATATGCAAGCAAGGCTTGCAGAATGGCTGCCATTCTCAATTAAGCTGCTGCCACATTACGTCCTACCGGCTGACTGCTCCCAATTCAGTAAATACATCATGATGGTGTAGAAGGTTAGCTTACATTCCAGAGCAGCTCTGCTCTGCTTGGGCAACAATCAGGCTCACAAACCAGAAACACGAGAAATGGTCAGGGAAACATGACAGAGGGGAGTAATGACATCGACTCACCTGAGAGGTGTAGATTGGGATAAACCTTTAGAAGGAAGTTGTTATAGAGGAAAAGCTGAGTAGTCTCAGGGTGAAGCCTGATCAATACCAGTATTGATATTGTTGTCCTTCTGACCAAGTGCAAAGTAAAATGAAGCTGAAGTGGCAGCAGGGAGAGAAGTACTGTAAATAAAAAGCTTTCCTCAATCATCGATTCACAGAGATCAGGCGATAGAGATGTGTTTATGAGTAAGATTAGGGAGGGTAGGAAACTAGTGAGAGTGGCGAAAACAGATAGTAGGACTGTCAAGAACTTAGAACTGCGAACATTTAAAAAAAATGTAAACAGAACAGGGAAACAGGTGGAGGCCCTGAGAGGTTCCAGATGGGACATTATCAAGTTAGTAAAGAAGGTAATGAAACCAGTTAGAGGTGTTCCAAAGTCAGGTGTTTTGAGAAGATATTTTCACTGTTTGGTGACTCCATAGGTGGAAGACAGAAATTTATCAAAAGAACAACGGGAAGGTTAGCACAAATGTTCTTATCCAGGAGATTGGGACATGGAATGTTCTATCAGAAACAGTCAATGGTGAAAGCAGAATCAAAGAAAAATGGATAAATACTTGAAAAAGAAAACTGTAGAAAGGTTTGAGGAAAAGGCAATGGAAGGGAGCCAGAAGGTGGCATTTTCAGAACTGGCAAAGGTACAACAGGTCAAACAACACCAATCCTGTTCTGTAAACTTCTGATTCCAAACTTAAGGACTGGTCATTACTTCCAATGTATTCTATATGTCTGTGTTGAACGAGGAAATCACAGGCAGGGTTCCAAATGGGGTAGAGTATCTGATGAAGGTGACGAAATATAAAATATGATCCAATGGGTGACAGACAAGTTGAAGTTAGGAAGTCGAGTCCGAGAGCAGACAGTTTGAACACCAGGGTACTAGAGAAAGCTCAAAAAATTCAAAGTGTTCTCATGGGCATTTTTATTAGGAAATACTTAGAAATGGGCCACTAGCGGAAGATTGGAAAAATGGGACTAGTTCCCTGTAAATTTTTGCTATAGTGTGCAGCCAGTTTTTTTCAATGTGCGGCCTCTTTAAATTATTTTGCATGGTTGTGCATTCACAGTGTTTAACCCAAAACAAAAGCCTCCAGGGTACTTTCCAAGCTGCTGCATGACCATGCACGTACACACCATAGCAAGAATGGCAACTAACATCAATTGGAAAAAGGGACAAGAATCAGTCCAGGGCATATGAGGTCAATAAGTCAGGTAGTGTGGCAGTGTTTTCGTTACATTCTCTCAGGTGTTAGTCCAGTAAATTCAAATCCCACTATTAACAGTTCAGCAATTTAAACACAAATTAAAATAAAGGGCGAGAATTGCGAAGCTGTCAGATTGTCATAAAAACCCATAAAACAGACAAAAATCCACAGTCCTTGCCTGCTTCTGGCTCCATTCTCACAACAATGTAGTTAGCCTGGGTTTTGCGATAGAAATTGCAAGCCTCACCATTATCAAAGTGCCTTCACTCAGAGGGTTGTGAACCTTTGGAATTTTCTACCCCAGAAAACTGTGGAAGCTCTATTGCTGAGTATATTCAAGGCAGAACCTGGTGGATTTGTGATCTCTCGGGGAGTCAAAAAATATGGGGAGCAGGAGGGTAGTGGAGTTGAGGCAGAAGATAAGCCATGATCGTATTGAGTGGTGGGGCAAGTTCAGGAGGCCGTATGGTCCACTATTATAGTTGGATTTCCAGAAGGCATTTGATAAGGTGACACATCAAAGGTTACTACAAAAAATAAGAGCTCACTGTGTAGGGGGTAACATATTAACATGGATAGAGGATTGGTTAGCTAACAGGAAGCAGCAAGTATGGATAAATGGGTCATTTTTAGGTTGACAAACTGTAATCAGTGGAGTGCCACAGGGATCAGCGCTGGGGCCTCAACTAATGACAATATATATCAATGAGTTGAATAAAGGGACCAAAAGTACGGTAGCTAAATTTGTCAATGGCACAAAGATAGGTAGGAATCCAGAGGAAATTAAGTTGTCAAGAGGAGGTAGTGAGTCTGCAAAGGGACATGGATAGGTTAAATGAATGGGCAAAAATTTGACAGATAGAGTATAATGTGGGAAAATGTAAACTTGTCCACTTTGGCAGGAAGAACAGAAAAGCAGCAAATTATTTAAATGGAGGGCGATTGCAGAACTCGGTGGTACAGAGGGACCTGGGTGTCCTGGTACATGAATCACAAAAACTCAATATGCAGCAAGTGATTAGGAGGGTGAACGGAATGTTGTCGAAGGGTCATGAGGACTCGAAACGTCAACTCTTTTCTTCTCCGCCGATGCTGCCAGACCTGCTGAGTTTTTCCAGGTAATTCTGTTTTTGTTCTGGAATGTTGTCGCTTATTTCAAGGGGAGTGGTATATAGAAGTAGGGATGTTTTGCTGCAGCTGTACAGGGCCTTGGTGAGACCATATCTGGAGTGATGTGTATAGTTTTGGTCTCCTTATTTGAAAAAAGATATTGTGTTAGATGCAGTACAGAGAAGGTTCACTTGACTTATTCCTGGGATGAGGAACTTTCTTAGGGAGAAAGGTTGAGCAGGTTGGGCCCATACCCGTTGAAGTTTAGAAAAATAAGACGTGATCTTATTGAAATATATAAGATCCTGACGGCATTTGACAGGGTAGATGCCAGGAGGATGTTTCCACTTGTGGGGGAGATTAGAACCAGGGGGCACAGTTTAAGAATAAAAGGTCTCGTTTTCAAGACTGAGATAGAGAGGAATGTTTTCTCTCAGAGGATTGTCACTCTGTGGAATTATCTTCCCCAGAAAACAGTGGAGGCTGGGTCACTGATTTTATTCAAAGCTGAATTAGACAGGTTTTTGATAGACAAGGGAGTCAAGGGTTTAAGGGGCGCAGGCAGGAAAGTGGAACTGAGACAAACAGATTAGCCATGTTCTTATCAAAAGACGGAACAGGCTGGAAGGGCCGAATGGCCTACTTCTGCTCCTATATTCTACCAACTGCATGTGAATCATGGAATCAGAAAGGTACTGCCTAAGTAGCCCTGCCCCCTCTGAAGACATTTTTAAAAGTTTTTTTCAATTCATTTTCAGGATGTGGGCTTTAGTGACGAGGCCAGTATTTATTACCCATCACCAATTGGTCCAGGTAGTGAAAAGCACAGCAACCAAGGGTGAAACAATTAAAATTGAGGACTCTCATGAGGCAGAATTGGAGCAGCAAAGATATCTCAGAGGGCTGTGGGGCTGGAGGAGATTACAGAGATAGGGAGGGATTTGAAAACAAGGATGAGAATTTTACAATTGAGGCATTACTTAACAGGGAGCCAGTGCAGGTCAGTGAGCTCAAGAATTGGGATTTGGTTAAAGTTAGGACATATTTACGGAGTAAACTTACAGAGGGTAGAGCATGGGAGACCACCCAGAAGTGCATTGGAAAGGTCAAGTTCAGAAGCAACAAAGGCCTAGCTGAGGGTTTCAGCAACAGATGAGCTGAGGCAGGCAATGTTTTGGAGGTGGAAACAGGTAGTCTTAATGATGGCACAGACATGCACTAGGAAGCTCATCTCCGGGGCCTAATATAACACCAAGGCTGTGGGCATTCTGGTTCAGCCTCAGATAACTTCCAGGGAGAGGGATGGGATCAGTGGCTGAGGAATGGAAATTTATAGCAGGGACCAAAGAAATTGGCTTCAATATGTTAATATTTAGCTGGAGGAAATTTCTGCTCATCCAGCACTGGATGTTGGATAAGCAATCTGATCATTTAAAGACAATGGAGAGGTCAAGAGAGGTGGTGCTGAGGTAGAGCTGGGTGTCATCATACACATGGAAATGACACTATCTTCAGATGATGGTGTCACCAAGAGGCAGGATGTAGATGAAAAATGGGGTGGGTGGAGGCAGGGGGTGGGGGTAAGTCAAGGATAGATCCTTGGGGGAGATCAGGGATAAGTAACCCTAAACAATGCAAACTCCATAGGTATGAAGGGTAAGTTGGCTCAGCAAGCTTGGGAAACTACATGAAATGATATATTGTAGATAAGTATTGACAACATTCAAATAAATATTTCATAATTTGCAAGAATTATGTATTCCCGTAAGGAATAAAAATCTCACACGAAAAGTGGTCCAACAATGGCTAACATGGCTAACATTGAGTTAAAATAGTGTTAGTTAAAGGAAGAGGCTTATAATATTGTCAAAAAGAGTAGTTAGCCTGAGGATGACAGGATTTTAAAATTCAGTAAAGAAGGACCAAGCAACTGAAAGAGAAAATATGATAAGTGGGTAAACCAGGGAGAGAATAAAAATCGATTGTAAATACTTCTATAGGTACATAAAAAGAAAGAGATCAGATAAAGTAAATGTAGCTCCCATAGAGACAAGAGAAATTAAAATAGGATAAGGAAATGACAGAGACTTAACAAATACCGTGTGTCGGTCTTCACAGTAGAAGACACAAACATTCCAGAAATTATGGGAACTAAGAAGTCAGTCAAAAAGACGGACTGAAATATATATTTTTTATCTATTCACCCATGAGTGAGAGCATTTCTGGCTACACCAGCATTCATTGCCCATCCCCAATTGCCCTTGAGAAGCTGGTGGTGAGCTGCCTTCTTGAACCGCTACAGTCCATATGGTGGTACACCCACAGTGCTGTTAGGGAGGGAGTTCCTGGATTTTGGCTCAGTGACAGTGAAGGAACGGCGATATATTTCCAAGTCAGGATAGTGAGTGGCTTAGAGGGGAACTTCCAGGTGGTGTTCCCATCTATCTGCTGGACCTACAAGATAGTAGCAGTTATGAGTTTGGAAGATGTTGACTAAGGAGCCTTGGTGAGTTTCTGCAGTGCACATTGTTGCTACTGTGCATCGGTGGTGGAAGGAATGAATGTTTGTGAACGAGGTGCCAATCAAGCGGACTTTGCCCTGGATGGTGTCAAGCTTCTTGACTGTTGTTGGAACCGCACTCAGCCAGGCAAGTGCAGAGTATCCCATCACACTAACTTGCGCCTTGGACAAGCTGTGGGGACTCAGGAGATGAGTTACTCACCACGGAGTTCCTTGCCTCTGAACTGCTCTTGTAGCCACAGTATTTATATAGCTGGTCCAGTTCAGTTTCTGATCAATGGTAGCCCCCAGGATGTTGATAGTGGGGGATTCAGTGATGGCATTGCATTGAATGTGAAGGGGAAATGGTTAGATTCTCTTTTGTTGGCGATGGTCGTTGCCTGGCACTTGTGTGGCGCGAATGTTACTTGCCATTTATCAGCCAAAGCCTGAATATTATTCAGGTCTTGCTCTATATGGACACTTAGCGTGTGAGTAGTTGCGAATTGTGCCAAACATTCTGGCCATATGATGAAGGGAAGATCATTGATGAAGCAGCTGAAGATGGCTGGGCCTAGGACATTACCCTGAGGAACACCTGCAGTGATGTCCCACGACTGAGATGATTGACGTCCAACAACCACAACCATCTTCCTTTGTGCTAGGTGTAACTCCAACCAGCGATAGTTTTCCCTTGATTCCCACTGACTCCAGTAGGGCTCCTTAATGCCACACTCAGTCAAATGCTGCCTTGATGTCAAGGGCAGCCATTGTCACCTCACCCCTCTTATGCCTGTGTTTGGACCAAGGCTGTAATGAGGTCAGGTGCTGAGTGGCACTAGTGGAATCCAAACTGAGCTTCAGTAAGCAGGATTTTGCTGAATAAGTGCCACTTGGTAGCAATATTAACGACACCTTCCATCCCTTTGCTGATGATTGAGAATTAGCTGATGGGGCGGGTTGGATTTATTCTGCTTTATGTGTACACACACCCGTAGTCAATTTTCCACATTTCCGGGTAGATGCCAGTGTTGTAGCTGTACTGGGACAGCTTGGCTAGGGGCGTGGCAACTTCTGGAGCACAAGTCTTCAGTATTATTGCCGGAATATTGTCAGGGCCTGTAGCCTCTGCAGTATCCAGTGCCTTCAGCCATTTCTTGATATCACATGGAGTGAATCGAACTGGCTGAAGACTGGCACTTGTGATGCTGGGGATCTCTTCTGGCTGAAGATTGTAACAAATGCTTCAGCCTTATCTTTTGCAATGATGTAATGGGCTCCCCCATCATGGAGGATGGGGATATTTGTGGAGCCTCCTCCTCCAGCGAGTTGCTGAGACCTTGTATTCATCATAATTTAGTTGTAAGTGTCTTGGGGTTCAGGGATGGGGTAGAGGGAGCTTTATCTGGGGCAGTCATAGAAGGAAGTGTGGTTGGGAAGAGGGATCTGAGTGCAGATCGATTCAAGGGAGTGACCAGAGATGGCCTTACCCATGATTGACACATTGGGTGTAGCAAAGCCACAGGATTTGGCAAGGTCAGGAAGTTGGCCATGAATACAAGTTGGGGAATTTACATGGAGATAAAGGGAGGACGAAAGGGCAGTGAGCTTGGAGGAGAGAGAGGATGACAAATTGAGATAAAGGTTAATGTTGAAGATGAGAAGTTGTTTGGTGCAGAGGCGAATGGAGGAAAGCAGAGACGATATTTTGGTTTGAAACTTGGCCTGCCTACTGAGTGTGTGATAGAGAACAGGCATTCTAAATGAGAGGCAAGAGGCTGGAACAGGAGGAAGTCTCAAAGCAGAAGAAAATGTCAGAGGAGCATTGGAACCAGGGTGTGATTGGGTGATAGGAGTCACATCGCTGCCACAATGGGCTGAGCAAGGCAAATTTCTTCCAGTATAGCCAAGTGAGGAGGTTTCATTTAGGAGGGAAGTGTCATCATCCCTTAAGCCAGGTGTCGACACAATCAGCCACAATAATCTCATGAACGCCAAGGGCCTTGTTCACAAATGAACGGACATTCCTGAAGGAGATATGGAGAAGGGCAGTGAGAGCTGGTCAGTTAATGGCTGTTGGGTCAGCACTAAGGGGATGAATTAGACAGGAGGGAGATTGCAAGATTAGTCCCCAGTGGGCACACTGGGCAGGGGAAGGTTGGCAAGAGTCTAAGTTGGGGCATTTGGGATTGCTGTTCTTAAGAAGGCAGCACTGAGTGCATGAATAGGCCCTTTGAAAGATGCAAAGAGAAAGAGAGAGAAACTCAAGACTTATTCAAGAGGAAGTCAAGCCTGGAGAGTGGAAAGGTTGAAGAGCACTGAAGAGTTGGGATGGAGATTTGGGAGGGCAGAATACTTGGAAGGAGAAAGATTAAAGGATGGCAACGTGATATGGCATAAAACAAAAATCAACCCCCGAAACTAACAGTGCTCCTTCAGCAGCTTCTAAAGCTTTTTGTAAGAAACTTACTGGTGATGGCAGCAAAATGGTTGAGGCCACAACAAATACGGTCAACTCGAACCTGGGGTGTGAACTCAGACCAGCCAAACAGCGTTGATGGGATCATCTCCGGCACTCTGGATTCAGAAAGATTACAGCCTTTTCCTAGAATTCCATAGCCCCAGACAAACACATTGCCTTCCCCTGCAATTGACAAAATAGTACAAGTTAATCCTCAGCAAATTCAGTGGTGGTTTACTTAGACAGGAACACTATCAGATAATTAGCAACATAGGGGAAATGCCAAACTGATAACTGCATGGATTGGAAGCTTTGCTGCGATCAAGGGTCGGTGGCTCAGTGCGTAACACTCTCACTTCTGCCAGTAGGTTGTAGGTTCAAGCTCCACTTCAGATGCTTGAGCACACAATCTAGGTTGACATTCCAGTGCTCTGCTGAGGAAGTACTGCACTGGAGGTATTGCGTTTCAGATGAGACCTTAAAGATTTTCTTTAATGTGGACGCAAAGGATTCCATGCTGGTATCCACAAAGTTTCGTGGGATCTTGCTGTCCTTAACCTGGATCCTGGATTTCCCTATATTACAACAATGGCTACAATTCAACAGCAGAATAGTAGGTAGTCTATGGATGTTACTCATCTGAACTTCCAGAAGGCATTCAATAAGGACCTACATAGAAACTGTGAACAAAAATGACAGTGCATGGATAGGTAATTTATTGACATGGGTGGGGGAGCAGATAGGAGATAGAGGATAGAGACTAGGGAAAAGTATTTATTCAAATTGGCAGTGTGCGACTATTGGTGTCTTCCAAGAATCTGCATTGAGGCCTCAGCTTCTTAATATATTCACCAATGTCTATAATGAACCAGTAGGAAGCCACAGATCCAAGTTTGCTGACAACACTAAGTTAGGGGGAAGTGGTGGCATAGTGTATTGTCACTGACGAGTATTCCAGAGACCCAGGGTAATGCTTTGGGAACCCAAGTGCGAATCCCACCACGGCAGATAGTGAAATCTGAATTCAATTAAAAAAAATCTGGAATTAAAAGTCTGATGATGACCACGAAACCATCGCCGATTATCGTAAAAACACATCTGATTCACTAATGCCGTTTAGGGAAGGAAATCTGCCATCCCTACCTGGTCTGGCCTACATATGACTCCAGGCCCACAGCAATGTGGTTACTCTTAAATGCTTTTGGAACAAGGTCAATTAAGGATGGGCAGTAAATGTTGGCCTAGCCAGTGACGCCCCACATCCCATGAAAGAATAATGAAAAAAGGTAGTACAGTTAATAGGGGGTGGGAGCAGAAAGTTGCAAAGGGATATTGATAGGTTACATGAATGACCATAACTGTGGCAGATAGATTTCAGTGTGAGGAAGAGTGGATGTCATCAACTTTGGGCCCAAGAAATATAAATAAGAACACTTTCTAACTGGGGAGCAGGAACTGTGTATAAACAGAAATCACTAAAAGCTAAAATCCACTCTCGCGCTGTTTTAGCCATTCTCTGATTCTCCACTCTTGCATTGATTTACCCGTTCTCCACTCTTGCGCTGTTTTACCCGTTCTCTCTGATTCTCCACTCTCGCGCTTTTTCACCCATTCTCTCTGATTCTCCACTCGGGCTTTTTCACCCATTTTCTCTGATTCTCCAATCTCGCGCTGTTTCATCCATTCTCTGATTCGCCACTCTTGCGCTGTTTCACCAGTTCCCTCTGATTCTCCACTCTCACCTGTTTTACACGTTCTCTGTGATTGTCTGCTCTCGCGCTGTTTTACCAGTTCTCTAATTCTCCATTCCCTGCTGTTTTACCTGTTCTCCCTGATTGTCCACTCACGTGCTGTTTCACCCGTTCTAATTCTCCAATCCTGGGCTGCTTCACCCATTCTCTCTGATTCTCCACTCTCGCACTGTTTCACTCGTTCTCTCCAATTCTCCACTCTCGCGCTGTTGCACTCGTTCTCTCTGATTCTCCACTCTCGCGCTGTTTCACTCGTTCTCTGCGATTCTGCACTCTCATGCTGTTTCACTCGTTCTCTCACTCTCGCGCTGTTTTACCCGTTCTCTGATTCACCATTCCCGCGTTCCTTTACCCGTTTTCACAGATTCTACACTCTCGCGCTGCTTCACTTGTTCTCTCTCATTCTCACTCTCGCGCTGTTTTACCTGTTCTCTCTGATTCACCATTCCCGGGCTGCTTCACCCGTTCTCTCAGATTCTCCACCTTTGCGCTGTTTCACCCGTTCTCTGATTCTCCACTCTCCCGCTGTTTTACCCGTTCTCTCGCATTCTCTCTCTCGCGATGTTTTGCCCGTTCTATCTGATTCTGCGCTCTCGTGCTGTTTCACCCATTCTCTTTCTCCACTCTCGCCCTGTTTTACGCATTCTCTGATTCTCTGCTCTCGCACTATTTTACCTGTTCTCCATTCTCGCACTTTTACCCATTCTTTCTGATTCTCCACTCTCGCGCTGTTTAAGCCATTCTCTCTGGTGCTCCACTCTTGCGTTGATTTACCTGTTCTCCACTCTCGTGCTGTTTTATTCGTTCTCCGCTCTCATGTTGTTTTACCTATTCTCCCTGTTTCTCCACACTTGCACTGTTTTATCCGTTCTCCGCTCTCGTGCTGTTTTACCCGTTCTCTCTGATTCAACACACTCGTGCTGTTTCACCTGTTCTCTCAGATTCTCCCCTCTCGCGTTGCTTCACTCCTTCTCTCTGATTCTCCACTCTTGCGCTGTTTTACCCGTTCTCTCTCATTCTCACTCTACCGCTGTTTTGCCCATTCTCTCTGATTCTCCACTTTCGCACTGTTTTACCTGATATTTCTGATTCTACGCTCTCGCGCTGTTTTACCCATTCCTGGATTCCTCTGCTCTCGCGTTGTTTCACCCGTTCTCTCTGAATCTTCGCTCTCACGTTCTTTTACCTATTCTCCCTGATTCTCCGCTCTCACACTGTTTTTACCCATTCTCTGATTCCCCACTCTCCCGCTGTTTTACCTGTTCTCTCTGATTCGCCACTCTTGTGCAGTTTCAGCCTTCTATTTGATTCTCCTGTCTCCCCGTTTTACCTCTTTCCTCTGATTCTGCACTCTCCCGCTGTTTTACCTGTTCTCTGATTCTCCACACTCGCGCAGTTTTACCCGTTCTAATTCTCTGATCCAGTGCCGCTTTACCCGTTCTCTCCGATTCTCCACTCCCGCGCAGTTTGACTCGTTCTCTCCGATTCTCCACTCTTGCGCTTTTTCACCCATTCTCTCCGATTCTCCACTCTCGGTCTGTTTCACTCCTTCTCTCTCACTCTCAAGATGTTTTACCCATTCTCTGATTCACCATTCCCGCGCTCCTTTACTCGTTCTCTCAGATTCTCCACTCTCGCGCTGCTTCACTTGTTCTCTCTCATTCTGACTGTTTTACCTGTTCTCTCTGATTCACCATTCCCGCGCTGCTTTACCCGTTCTCTCAGATTGTCCAGCTTCGCGCTGTTTCACTCGCTCTCTCTGATTCTCCACAATCTCTGATTCTCCACTTACCCGCTGTTTTACCCGTTCTCTCTCATTCTCACTCTCGTGCTGTTTTGCCCATTCTCTCTGATTCTGCACTCTCGCGATGTTTCACCCATTCTCTTTCTCCAATCTCACACTATTTTATCCATTCTCTGATTCCACTGCTCTCGCGCTGTTTTACCTGTTCTCTGATTCTTTGCTCTCGTGCTATTTTACACGCTCTCAGCTCTCGTACTGTTTTACCCGGTCTCTCTGATTCTCTGCTCTCGCACTATTTTACCCGTTCTCGCACTGTTTTACCCATTCTATCTGATTCTCCACTCTCGCGCTGTTTTAGCCATTCTCTCTGGTTCTCCACTCTTGCGTTGATTTACCCGTTCTCCACTCGTGCTGTTTTACCCGTTCTCCGCTCTCATGTTGTTTTACCTATTCTCCCTGTTTCTCCACTCTTGCGCTGTTTTATCCGTCCTCCGCTCTCGCGCTGTTTTACCCATTCTTTCTGATTCTCCACTCTTGCGCTGTTTTACCCGTTCTCTATGATTCTCCACTCTTGTGCTATTTTACCCATTCTCCCTGATTCTCCGCTCTCACGCTGTTTCACCCGTTCTCTCTGATTCTCCACTCTCGCACTGTTTTACTCGTTCTCTCTGATTCTCCACTCTCGCACTGTTTTACTCGTTCTGATAGTCCAATCTCACGCTCTTTTACCCGTTCTCTCTGATAGTCCACTCTCACGCTCTTTTACCCGTTCTCTCTGATTCTGCGCTCTCCCGCTGTTTCACCTGTTCTCTCTGATTCTCCACTCTCGTGCTGTTTCACCTGTTCTCTCTGATTCTCCACTCTCACGCTGTTTCACCTGTTCTCTCTGATTCTCTGCTCTCGTGCTGTTTTACCTGTTCTCTGATTCGCCATTCCCCGCTGCATTACCCGTTCTCTCTGATTCTCTGCCCTCGCGCTATTTTACCCGTTCTCCGCTCTTGCACTGTTTTACCTGTTCTCTCAGATTCTCCCCTCTTGCGTTGTTTACCCGTTCTCTCGCATTCTCTCTCTCACGCTGTTTTGCCCGTTCTCTCTGATTCTGCGCTCTCGTGCTGTTTCACCCATTCTCTTTCTCCACTCTCGCCCTGTTTTACACATTCTCTGATTCTTTGCTCTCGCACTATTTTACCCGTTCTCCATTCTCGCACTTTTACCCATTCTATCTGATTCACCACTCTCGCGCTGTTTTAGCCATTCTCTCTGGTTCTCCACTCTTGCGTTGATTTACCTGTTCTCCACTCTCGTGCTGTTTTATTCGTTCTCTGCTCTCATGTTGTTTTACCTATTCTCCCTGTTTCTCCACTCTTGCGCTGTTTTATCCGTTCTCCGCTCTCGCGCTGTTTTACTCGTTCTCTCTGATTCTCCACACTCGCGCTGCTTTACCCGTTCTCTCTGATTCGCCACTCTCGTGCTGTTACACCCTTCTATTTGATTCTCCCGTTTTACCTGTTATCTCTGATTCTCCACTCTCCCGCTGTTTTACCCGTTCTCTCTGATTCTCCACTCTCGTGCTGTTTCAACTGTTCTCTCAGATTCTCCCCTCTCGCGTTGCTTCACTCCTTCTCTCTGATTCTCCACTCTTGCGCTGTTTTACCCGTTCTCTCTCATTCTCACTCTACAGCTGTTTTGCCCATTCTCTCTGATTCTCCACTTTCGCGCTGTTTTACCTGTTATTTCTGATTCTACGCTCTCGCGCTGTTTTACCCATTCCCGGATTCCTCTGCTCTCGCGCTGTTTCACCCGTTTTCTCTGATTCTCCTCTCTCTCGCTGATTTTCCCATTCTCTCTGAATCTTGGCTCTCACGTTCTTTTACCTATTCTCCCTGATTCTCCGCTCTCGCGCTGTTTTTACCCATTCTCTGATTCTCCACTCTCCCGCTGTTTTACCTGTTCTCTCTGATTCGCCACTCTTGTGCAGTTTCAGCCTTCTATTTGATTCTCCCGTCTCCCCGTTTTACCTCTTTCCTCTGATTCTGCACTCTCCCGCTGTTTTACCTGTTCTCTCTGATTCTCCACACTCGTGCAGTTTTACCTGTTCTAATTCTCCGATCCTGTGCCGCTTTACCCATTCTCTCCGATTCTCCACTCTCGCGCTGTTTCACTCGTTCTCTCCGATTCTCCACTCTCGCGTTGTTTCACTCGTTCTCTCCGATTCTCCACTCTCGCGTTGTTTCACTGGTTCTCTCCGATTCTCCACTCCCGCGCTGTTTCACTCGTTCTCTCCGATTCTCCACTCTCGGTCTGTTTCACTCCTTCTCTCTCACTCTCGCGATGTTTTACCCATTCTATGATTCACCATTCCCGCGCTCCTTTCCTCGTTCTCTCAGATTCTCCATTCTCGCGCTGCTTCACTTGTTCTCTCTCATTCTGTTTTACCTGTTCTCTCTGATTCACCATTCCTGCGCTGCTTTACCCGTTCTCTCAGATTGTCCACCTTCGCGCTGTTTCACTCGCTCTCTCTGATTCTCCACAATCTCTGATTCTCCACTCTTCCGCTGTTTTACCCGTTCTCTCACATTCTCACTCTCGTGCTGTTTTGCCCATTCTCTCTGATTCTGCACTCTCGCGATGTTTCACCCATTCTCTTTCTCCAATCTCGCACTATTTTACCCATTCTCTGATTCCACTGCTCTCGCGCTGTTTTACCTGTTCTCTGATTCTTTGCTCTCGCGCTATTTTACCCGCTCTCAGCTCTCGTACTGTTTTACCCGGTCTCTCTGATTCTCTGCTCTCGCACTATTTTACCCGTTCTCCGTTCTCGCACTGTGTTACCCATTCTATCTGATTCTCCAATCTCGCACTGTTTTAGCCATTCTCTCTGGTTCTCCACTCTTGCGTTGATTTACCCGTTCTCCACTAGTGTTTTACCCGTTCTCCGCTCTCATGTTGTTTTACCTATTCTCCCTGTTTCTCCACTCTTGCGCTGTTTTATCCGTTCTCCGCTCTCGCGCTGTTTTACCCATTCTTTCTGATTCTCCGCTCTTGCGCTGTTTTACCCGTTCTCTATGATTCTCCACTCTTGTGCTATTTTACCCATTCTCCCCGATTCTCCACTCTCACGCTGTTTCACCCATTCTCTCTGATTCTCCACTCTCGCACTGTTTTACTCGTTCTCTCTGATTCTCCACTCTCGCACTGTTTTACTCGTTCTGATAGTCCAATCTCACGCTCTTTTACCCGTTCTCTCTGATAGTCCACTCTCACGCTCTTTTACCCGTTCTCTCTGATTCTGTGCTCTTCCGCTGTTTCACCTGTTCTCTCTGATTCTCCACTCTCACGCTGTTTTACCTGTTCTCTGTGATTCTCACTCTCACACTGTTTCATCCATTCTCTGATTCTCCACTCTCGTGCTGTTTTACCCGTTCTCTCTGATTCTCCACTCGCGCTTTTTTATCCATTCTCTCTGATTCTCCACTCTCGCGCTGTTTCATCCATTCTGATTCGCCACTCTTGCGCTGTTTCACCCATTCTCTTTGATTCGCCACTCTCACAGTTTTACCCGTTGTCTCTGATTCTCCACGCTTGCACTGTTTACCCATTCTCTGCTTCTCCACTCTCGCGCTGTTTCACCTGTTCTCTCTGATTCTCCACTCTCACGCTGTTTTACCTGTTCTCCCTGATTCTCTGCTCTCGTGCTGTTTTACCCGTTCTCTGATTCTCCATTCCCCGCTGCATTACCCGTTCTCTCTGATTCTCTGCCCTCACGCTATTTTACCCGTTCTCTCTGATTCTCACTCTCCCGCTGTTTTACCCGTTCTCTCGCATTCTCTCTCTCGCGCTGTTTTGCTCGTTCTCTCTGATTCTGCGCTCTCGTGCTGTTTCACCCATGCTCTTTCTCCACTCTCGCCCTGTTTTACACATTCTCTGATTCTTGGCTCTCGCACTATTTTACCCGTTCTCCATTCTCGCACTTTTACCCATTCTATCTGATTCTCCACTCTCACGCTGTTTAAGCCATTCTCTCTGGTTCTCCACTCTTGCGTTGATTTACCTGTTCTCCACTCTCGTGCTGTTTTATTCGTTCTCCGCTATCATGTTGTTTTACCTATTCTCCCTGTTTCTCCACTCTTGCGCTGTTTTACACGTTCTCCGCTCTCGCGCTGTTTTACCCATTCTTTCTGATTCTCCACTCTTGCGCTATTTTACCCATTCTCCCTGATTCTCCACTCTCACGCTGTTTCACCTGTTCTCTCTGATTCTCCACTCTCGCACTGTTTTACTCGTTCTCTCTGATTCTCCACTCTCGCACTGTTTTACTCGTTCTGATAGTCCAATCTCACGCTCTTTTACCCGTTCTCTCTGATAGTCCACTCTCACGCTCTTTTACCCGTTTTCTGATTCTGCGCTCTCCCGCTGTTTCAGCTGTTCTCTCTGATTCTCCACTCTCACGCTGTTTTACCTGTTCTCTGTGATTCTCACTCTCACACTGTTTCATCCATTCTCTGATTCTCCACTCTCATGCTGTTTTACCCGTTCTCTCTGATTCTCCACTCGCGCTTTTTCATCCATTCTCTCTGATTCTCCACTCTCGCGCTGTTTCATCCATTCTCTGATTCGCCACTCTTGCGCTGTTTCACCCATTCTCTTTGATTCGCCACTCTCACGGTTTTACCCGTTGTCTCTGATTCTCCACGCTCGCGCTGTTTACCCATTCTCTGCTTCTCCACTCTCGCGCTGTTTCACCTGTTCTCTCTGATTCTCCACTCTCACGCTGTTTCACCTGTTCTCTCTGATTCTCTGCTCTCGTGCTGTTTTACCTGTTCTCTGATTCGCCATTCCCCGCTGCATTACCCGTTCTCTCTGATTCTCTGCCCTCGCGCTATTTTACCCGTTCTCCGCTCTTGCACTGTTTTACCTGTTCTCTCAGATTCTCCCCTCTTGCGTTGTTTACCCGTTCTCTCGCATTCTCTCTCTCACGCTGTTTTGCCCGTTCTCTCTGATTCTGCGCTCTCGTGCTGTTTCACCCATTCTCTTTCTCCACTCTCGCCCTGTTTTACACATTCTCTGATTCTTTGCTCTCGCACTATTTTACCCGTTCTCCATTCTCGCACTTTTACCCATTCTATCTGATTCACCACTCTCGCGCTGTTTTAGCCATTCTCTCTGGTTCTCCACTCTTGCGTTGATTTACCTGTTCTCCACTCTCGTGCTGTTTTATTCGTTCTCTGCTCTCATGTTGTTTTACCTATTCTCCCTGTTTCTCCACTCTTGCGCTGTTTTATCCGTTCTCCGCTCTCGCGCTGTTTTACTCGTTCTCTCTGATTCTCCACACTCGCGCTGCTTTACCCGTTCTCTCTGATTCGCCACTCTCGTGCTGTTACACCCTTCTATTTGATTCTCCCGTTTTACCTGTTATCTCTGATTCTCCACTCTCCCGCTGTTTTACCCGTTCTCTCTGATTCTCCACTCTCGTGCTGTTTCAACTGTTCTCTCAGATTCTCCCCTCTCGCGTTGCTTCACTCCTTCTCTCTGATTCTCCACTCTTGCGCTGTTTTACCCGTTCTCTCTCATTCTCACTCTACAGCTGTTTTGCCCATTCTCTCTGATTCTCCACTTTCGCGCTGTTTTACCTGTTATTTCTGATTCTACGCTCTCGCGCTGTTTTACCCATTCCCGGATTCCTCTGCTCTCGCGCTGTTTCACCCGTTTTCTCTGATTCTCCTCTCTCTCGCTGATTTTCCCATTCTCTCTGAATCTTGGCTCTCACGTTCTTTTACCTATTCTCCCTGATTCTCCGCTCTCGCGCTGTTTTTACCCATTCTCTGATTCTCCACTCTCCCGCTGTTTTACCTGTTCTCTCTGATTCGCCACTCTTGTGCAGTTTCAGCCTTCTATTTGATTCTCCCGTCTCCCCGTTTTACCTCTTTCCTCTGATTCTGCACTCTCCCGCTGTTTTACCTGTTCTCTCTGATTCTCCACACTCGTGCAGTTTTACCCGTTCTAATTCTCCGATCCTGTGCTGCTTTACCCATTCTCTCCGATTCTCCACTCTCGCGCTGTTTCACTCGTTCTCTCCGATTCTCCACTCTCGCGTTGTTTCACTCGTTCTCTCCGATTCTCCACTCTCGCGTTGTTTCACTGGTTCTCTCCGATTCTCCACTCCCGCGCTGTTTCACTCGTTCTCTCCGATTCTCCACTCTCGGTCTGTTTCACTCCTTCTCTCTCACTCTCGCGATGTTTTACCCATTCTATGATTCACCATTCCCGCGCTCCTTTCCTCGTTCTCTCAGATTCTCCATTCTCGCGCTGCTTCACTTGTTCTCTCTCATTCTGACTGTTTTACCTGTTCTCTCTGATTCACCATTCCTGCGCTGCTTTACCCGTTCTCTCAGATTGTCCACCTTCGCGCTGTTTCACTCGCTCTCTCTGATTCTCCACAATCTCTGATTCTCCACTCTTCCGCTGTTTTACCCGTTCTCTCACATTCTCACTCTCGTGCTGTTTTGCCCATTCTCTCTGATTCTGCACTCTCGCGATGTTTCACCCATTCTCTTTCTCCAATCTCGCACTATTTTACCCATTCTCTGATTCCACTGCTCTCGCGCTGTTTTACCTGTTCTCTGATTCTTTGCTCTCGCGCTATTTTACCCGCTCTCAGCTCTCGTACTGTTTTACCCGGTCTCTCTGATTCTCTGCTCTCGCACTATTTTACCCGTTCTCCGTTCTCGCACTGTGTTACCCATTCTATCTGATTCTCCAATCTCGCACTGTTTTAGCCATTCTCTCTGGTTCTCCACTCTTGCGTTGATTTACCCGTTCTCCACTAGTGTTTTACCCGTTCTCCGCTCTCATGTTGTTTTACCTATTCTCCCTGTTTCTCCACTCTTGCGCTGTTTTATCCGTTCTCCGCTCTCGCGCTGTTTTACCCATTCTTTCTGATTCTCCGCTCTTGCGCTGTTTTACCCGTTCTCTATGATTCTCCACTCTTGTGCTATTTTACCCATTCTCCCCGATTCTCCACTCTCACGCTGTTTCACCCATTCTCTCTGATTCTCCACTCTCGCACTGTTTTACCTATTCTCTCTGATTCTCCACTCTCGCACTGTTTTACTCGTTCTCTCTGATTCTCCACTCTCGCACTGTTTTACTCGTTCTGATAGTCCAATCTCACGCTCTTTTACCCGTTCTCTCTGATAGTCCACTCTCACGCTCTTTTACCCGTTCTCTCTGATTCTGTGCTCTTCCGCTGTTTCACCTGTTCTCTCTGATTCTCCACTCTCACGCTGTTTTACCTGTTCTCTGTGATTCTCACTCTCACACTGTTTCATCCATTCTCTGATTCTCCACTCTCGTGCTGTTTTACCCGTTCTCTCTGATTCTCCACTCGCGCTTTTTCATCCATTCTCTCTGATTCTCCACTCTCGCGCTGTTTCATCCATTCTGATTCGCCACTCTTGCGCTGTTTCACCCATTCTCTTTGATTCGCCACTCTCACAGTTTTACCCGTTGTCTCTGATTCTCCACGCTTGCACTGTTTACCCATTCTCTGCTTCTCCACTCTCGCGCTGTTTCACCTGTTCTCTCTGATTCTCCACTCTCACGCTGTTTTACCTGTTCTCCCTGATTCTCTGCTCTCGTGCTGTTTTACCCGTTCTCTGATTCTCCATTCCCCGCTGCATTACCCGTTCTCTCTGATTCTCTGCCCTCGCGCTATTTTACCCGTTCTCCGCTCTTGCACTGTTTTACCTGTTCTCTCAGATTCTCCCCTCTTGCGTTGTTTACCCGTTCTCTCGCATTCTCTCTCTCACGCTGTTTTGCCCGTTCTCTCTGATTCTGCGCTCTCGTGCTGTTTCACCCATTCTCTTTCTCCACTCTCGCCCTGTTTTACACATTCTCTGATTCTTTGCTCTCGCGCTATTTTACCCGTTCTCCATTCTCGCACTTCTACCCATTCTATCTGATTCTCCACTCTCGCGCTGTTTTAGCCATTCTCTCTGGTTCTCCACTCTTGCGTTGATTTACCTGTTCTCCACTCTCGTGCTGTTTTATTTGTTCTCCGCTCTCATGTAGTTTTACCTATTCTCCCTGTTTCTCCACTCTTGCGCTGTTTTATCCGTTCTCCGCTCTTGCGCTGTTTTACCCGTTCTCTCTGATTCTCCACACTCCCGCTGTTTTACCCGTTCTCTCTGATTCTCCACTCTCGTGCTGTTTCACCTGTTCTCTCAGATTCTCCCCTCTCGCGTTGCTTCACTCCTTCTCTCTGATTCTCCACTCTTGCGCTGTTTTACCCGTTATCTCTCATTCTCACTCTACCGCTGTTTTGCCCATTCTCTCTGATTCTCCACTTTCGCGCTGTTTTACCTGTTATTTCTGATTCTACGCTCTCGCGCTGTTTTACCCATTCCCGGATTCCTCTGCTCTCGCGCTGTTTCACCCGTTCTCTCTGATTCTCCTCTCTCGCGCTGATTTTCCCATTCTCTCTGAATCTTGGCTCTCACGTTCTTTTACCTATTCTCCCTGATTCTCCGCTCTCGCACTGTTTTTACCCATTCTCTGATTCCCCACTCTCCCGCTGTTTTACCTCTTCTCTCTGATTCGCCACTCTCGTGCAGTTTCAGCCTTCTATTTGATTCTCCCGTCTCCCCGTTTTACCTCTTTCCTCTGATTCTGCACTCTCCCGCTGTTTTACCTGTTCTCTCTGATTCTCCACACTCGTGCAGTTTTACCCGTTCTAATTCTCCGATCCTGTGCCGCTTTACCCATTCTCTCCGATTCTCCACTCTCGCGCTGTTTCACTCGTTCTCTCCGATTCTCCACTCTTGCGTTGTTTCACTGGTTCTCTCCGATTCTCCACTCCCGCGCTGTTTCACTCGTTCTCTCCGATTCTCCACTCTCGGTCTGTTTCACTCCTCCTCTCTCACTCTCGCGATGTTTTACCCATTCTCTGATTCACCATTCCCGCGCTCCTTTACTCGTTCTCTCAGATTCTCCACTCTCGCACTGTTTCACTTGTTCTCTCTCATTCTGACTGTTTTACCTGTTCTCTCTGATTCACCATTCCCGCGCTGCTTTACCCGTTCTCTCAGATTGTCCACCTTCGCGCTGTTTCACTCGCTCTCTCTGATTCTCCACAATCTCTGATTCTCCACTCTCCCGCTGTTTTACCCGTTCTCTCACATTCTCACTCTCGTGCTGTTTTGCCCATTCTCTCTGATTCAGCACTCTCGCGATGTTTCACCCATTCTCTTTCTCCAATCTCGCACTATTTTACCCATTCCCTGATTCCACTGCTCTCGTGCTGTTTTACCCGCTCTCAGCTCTCGTACTGTTTTACCCATTCTCTCTGATTCTCTGCTCTCGCACTATTTTACCCGTTCTCCGTTCTCGCACTGTTTTACCCATTCTATCTGATTCTCCACTCTCACGCTGTTTTAGCCATTCTCTGATTCTCCACTCTTGCGTTGATTTACCCGTTCTCCATTCGTGCTGTTTTACCCGTTCTCTGCTCTCATGTTGTTTTACCTATTCTCCCTGTTTCTCCACTCTTGCGCTGTTTTATCCGTTCTCCGCTCTCGCGCTGTTTTACCCATTTACTCTGATTCTCCACTCTCGTGCTGTTTCACCTGTTCTCTCAGATTCTCCCCTCTCGCGTTGCTTCACTCATTCTCTCTGATTCTCCACTCTCGCGCTGTTTTACCCGTTTACTCTGATTCTCCACTCTCGTGCTGTTTCACCTGTTCTCTCAGATTCTCCCCTCTCGCGTTGCTTCACTCATTCTCTCTGATTCTCCACTCTCGCGCTGTTTTACCCGTTCTCTCTGATTCTCCACACTCGCGCTGCTTTACCCGTTCTCTCTGATTCGCCACTCTCGTGCTGTTACACCCTTCTATTTGATTCTCCCGTTTTACCTGTTCTCTCTGATTCTCCACTCTCCCGCTGTTTTACCCGTTCTCTCTGATTCTCCACTCTCGTGCTGTTTCACCTGTTCTCTCAGATTCTCCCCTCTCGCGTTGCTTCACTCATTCTCTCTGATTCTCCACTCTCGCGCTGTTTTACCCGTTCTCTCTCATTCTCACTCTACCACTGTTTTGCCCATTCTCTCTGATTCTCCACTTTCGCGCTGTTTTACCTGTTATTTCTGATTCTACGCTCTCGCGCTGTTTTACCCATTCCCGGATTCCTCTGCTCTCGTCCTGTTTCACCCGTTCTCTCTGATTCTCCTCGCTCTCGCTGATTTTCCCATTCTCTTGAATCTTCGCTCTCACCTTCTTTTACCTAATTCTCCCTGATTCTCCGCTCTCGCACTGTTTTTACCCATTCTCTGATTCCCCACTCTCCCGCTGTTTTACCTGTTCTCTCTGATTCTCCACTCTCGTGCAGTTTCAGCCTTCTATTTGATTCTCCCGTCTCCCCGTTTTACCTCTTTCCTCTGATTCTGCACTCTCCCGCTGTTTTACCTGTTCTCTCTGATTCTCCACACTCGCGCAGTTTTACCCGTTCTAATTCTCCGATCCTGTGCCGCTTTACCCATTCTCTCCGATTCTCCACTCTCGCGCTGTTTCACTCGTTCTCTCCGATTCTCCACTCCCGCGCTGTTTCACTGGTTCTCTCAGATTCTCCACTCCCGCGCTGTTTCACTCCTCTCCGATTCTCCACTCTCGGTCTGTTTCACTCCTTCTCTCTCACTCTCAAGATGTTTTACCCATTCTATGATTCACCATTCCCGCGCTCCTTTACTCGTTCTCTCAGATTCTCCACTCTCGCGCTGCTTCACTTGTTCTCTCTCATTCTGACTGTTTTACCTGTTCTCTCTGATTCAACATTCCCGCGCTGCTTTACCCGTTCTCTCAAAATGTCCACCTTCGCGCTGTTTCACTCGCTCTCTCTGATTCTCCACAATCTCTGATTCTCCACTCTCCCGCTGTTTTACCCGTTCTCTCTCATTCTCACTCTCGTGCTGTTTTGCCCATTCTCTCTAATGCTGCACTCTCGCGATGTTTCACCCATTCTCTTTCTCCAATCTTGCACTATTTTACCCATTCTCTGATTCCACTGCTCTCGCGCTGTTTTACCTGTTCTCTGATTCTTTGCTCTCGCGCTATTTTACCCGCTCTCAGCTCTCGTACTGTTTTACCCGTTCTCTCTGATTCTCTGCTCTCGCACTATTTTACCCGTTCTCGCACTGTTTTACCCATTCTATCTGATTCTCCACTCTCGCACTGTTTTAGCCATTCTCTCTGGTTCTCCACTCTTGCATTGATTTACCCATTCTCCACTCGTGCTGTTTTACCCGTTCTCTGCTCTCATGCTGTTTTACCTATTCTCCCTGTTTCTCCACTCTTGCGCTGTTTTAACCGTTCTCCGCTCTCGCGCTGTTTTACCCATTCTTTCTGATTCTCCGCTCTTGCGCTGTTTTACCCGTTCTCTATGATTCTCCACTCTCGCACTGTTTTACCCATTCTCTCTGATTCTCCGCTCTCACACTGTTTTACTCGTTCTCTCTGATTCTCTACTCTCGCACTGTTTTACTCGTTCTGATAGTCCAATCTCACGCTCTTTTACCCGTTCTCTCTGATAGTCCACTCTCACGCTCTTTTACCCGTTCTCTGATTCTGCGCTCTCCCGCTGTTTCATCCATTCTCTGATTCTCCACTCTCGCGTTGTTTTACCTGTTCTCTCTGATTCTCTGCTCTCGTGCTGTTTTACCCTTTCTCCGATTCTCCATTCCCCGTTCTCTCTGATTCTCTGCCCTCGCGCTATTTTACCCGTTCTCCGCTCTTGCACTGTTTGACCTGTTCTCTCAGATTCTCCCCTCTTGCGTTGTTTTACCCGTTCTCTGATTCTCACTCTCCCGCTGTTTTACCCGTTCTCTCGCATTCTCTCTCTCACGCTGTTTTGCCCGTTCTCTCTGATTCTGCACTCTCGTGCTGTTTCACCCATTCTCTTTCTCCACTCTCGCACTGTTTTACACATTCTCTGATTCTCTGCTCTCGCACTATTTTACCCGTTCTCCATTCTCGCACTTTTACCCATTCTATCTGATTCTCCACTCTTGCGCTGTTTTAGCCATTCTCTCTGGTTCTCCACTCTTGCATTTGATTTACCTGTTCTCCACTCTCGTGCTGTTTTATTCGTTCTCCGCTCTCATGTTGTTTTACCTATTCTCCCTGTTTCTCCACTCTTGCGCTGTTTTATCCGTTCTCTGCTCTCGCGCTGTTTTACCCGTTCTCTCTGATTCTCCACGCTCGCGCTGCTTTACCCGTTCTCTCTGATTCGCCACTCTCGTGCTGTTACACCCTTCTATTTGATTCTCCCGTTTTACCTGTTCTCTCTGATTCTCCACTCTCGTTCTGTTTCACCTGTTCTCTCAGATTCTCCCCTCTCGCGTTGCTTCACTACTTCTCTCTGATTCTCCACTCTTGCGCTGTTTTACCCGTTCTCTCTCATTCTCACTCTACCGCTGTTTTGCCCATTCTTTCTGATTCTCCACTTTCGCGCTGTTTTACCTGTTATTTCTGATTCTACGCTCTCGCGCTGTTTTACCCATTCCCGGATTCCTCTGCTCTCGCGCTGTTTCACCCGTTCTCTCTGATTCTCCTCTCTCGCTGATTTTCCCATTCTCTCTGAATCTTCGCTCTCACGTTCTTTTACCTATTCTCCCTGATTCTCCGCTCTCGCATTGTTTCTACCCATTCTCTGATTCCCCACTCTCCCGCTGTTTTACCTGTTCTCTCTGATTCGCCACTCTCGTGCAGTTTCAGCCTTCTATTTGATTCTCCCGTCTCCCCGTTTTACCTCTTTCCTCTGATTCTGCACTCTCCCGCTGTTTTACCTGTTCTCTCTGATTCTCCACACTCGCGCAGTTTTACCCGTTCTAATTCTCCGATCCTGTGCCGCTTTACCCATTCTCTCCGAATCTCCACTCTCGCGCTGTTTCACTCGTTCTCTCCGATTCTCCACTCTCGCGTTGTTTCACTGGTTCTCTCCAATTCTCCACTCCCGCGCTGTTGCACTCGTTCTCTCCGATTCTCCACTCTCGGTCTGTTTCACTCCTTCTCTCTCACTCTCGCGATGTTTTACCCATTCTCTGATTTACCACTCCCGCGCTCCTTTACTCGTTCTCTCAGATTCTCCATTCTCGCGCTGCTTCACTTGTTCTCTCTCATTCTGACTGTTTTACCTGTTCTCTCTGATTCAACATTCCCGCGCTGCTTTACCCGTTCTCTCAGATTGTCCACCTTCGCGCTGTTTCACTCGCTCTCTCTGATTCTCCACAATCTCTGATTCTCCACTCTTGCGCTGCTTTACCCGTTCTCTCTGATTCGCCACTCTCGTGCTGTTACACCCTTCTATTTGATTCTCCCGTTTACCTGTTCTCTGATTCTTTGCTCTCGCGCTATTTTACCCGCTCTCAGCTCTCGTACTGTTTTACCCGTTCTCTCTGATTCTCTGCTCTCGCACTATTTTACCCGTTCTCCGTTCTCGCACTGTTTTACCCATTCTATCTGATTCTCCACTCTCGCACTGTTTTAGCCATTCTCTCTGGTTCTCCACTCTTGCATTGATTTACCCATTCTCCACTCGTGCTGTTTTACCCGTTCTCCGCTCTCATGCTGTTTTACCTATTCTCCCTGTTTCTCCACTCTTGCGCTGTTTTAACCGTTCTCCGCTCTCGCGCTGTTTTACCCATTCTTTCTGATTCTCCGCTCTTGCGCTGTTTTACCCATTCTCTCTGATTCTCCGCTCTCACACTGTTTTACTCGTTCTCTCTGATTCTCTACTCTCGCACTGTTTTACTCGTTCTGATAGTCCAATCTCACACTCTTTTACCCGTTCTCTCTGATAGTCCACTCTCACGCTCTTTTACCCGTTCTCTATGATTCGCCGCTCTTGTGCTATTTTACCCATTCTCCCTGATTCTCCGCTCTCACGCTGTTTCACCCGTTCTCTCTGATTCTCCACTCTCGCACTGTTTTACCCATTCTCTCTGATTCTCCACTCTCGCACTGTTTTACTCGTTCTCTCTGATTCTCCACTCTCGTACTGTTTTACTCGTTCTGATAGTCCAATCTCACGCTCTTTTACCCGTTCTCTCTGATAGTCCACTCTCACGCTCTTTTACCCGTTCTCTCTGATTCTGCGCTCTCCCGCTGTTTCACCTGTTCTCTCTGATTCTCCACTCTCACGCTGTTTTACCCGTTCTCTGTGATTCTCACTCTCACACTGTTTCTTCCATTCTCTGATTCTCCACTCTCGTGCTGTTTTACCCGTTCTCTCTGATTCGCCACTCTCACGATTTTACCCGTTCTCTCTGATTCTCCACTCTCACGCTGTTTTACCTGTTCTCTCTGATTCTCTGCTTTCGCGCTGTTTTACCCGTTCTCCGATTCTCCATTCCCCCTGCATTACCCGTTCTCTCTGATTCTCTGCCTTTGCGCTATTTTACCCGTTCTCCGCTCTTGCACTGTTTTACCTGTTCTCTCTGATTCTCCCCTCTTGCGTTGTTTTACCCGTTCTCTCTCATTCTCACTCTCGTGCTGTTTTGCGCATTCTCTCTGATTCTGCACTCTCGCAATGTTTCACCCATTCTCTTTCTCCAATCTCACACTATTTTACCCATTCTCTGATTCCACTGCTCTCACGCTGTTTTACCTGTTCTCTCTGATTCTCTGTTCTTGCACTGTTTTACCCGTTGTCTCTGATTCTCCACTCTCACGCTGTTTTACCTGTTCTCTCTGATTCTCTGCTTTCGCGCTTTTACCCGTTCTCCGATTCTCCATTCCCCGCTGTTTTACCCATTCTCTCTGATTCTCTGCCCTCGCGCTATTTTACCCGTTCTCCGCTCTTGCACTGTTTTACCCGTTCACTCTGATTCACCCCTACTGCGTTGTTTTACCCATTCTCTCTGATTCTCCACTCTCCCGCTGTTTTACCCGTTCTCTCTGCTTCTCTGTTTGCACGCTGTTTTACCCTTCTCGCTGAATCTCCACTCTCGCACGGTTTTACTTGTTCTCTCTGATTCTCCACTCTTCGGCTGTTTTACCCGTTTTCTCTGGTTTTCCATTGTCACGCTGTTTTACCCGTTCTCTGATTCTCCACTCTCGCACTGTTTTACCCATTCTCTCTGATTCTCTGTTCTCGCACTGTTTTACTCATTCTGTGTGATGCTCCGCTCTTGCACTAATGTACCCATTTTCTGCTCTCGCGCTATTTTACTTGTTCTCTCTGACTCTCCATCTCGTGCTGTTTTACCCATTCTCCGATTCTCCATTCCCCCGCTGTTTTACCCATTCTCTCTAATTCTCCACTCTCGCGCCGTTTTACCCGTCTCCACTCTCGTGCTGTTTTACCTGTTATCTCTGATTCTCCCCTCTTGTGCTGTTTTACCCGTTCTCTGTGATTCTCCGTTCTCGCACTGTTTTACCCGTTCTCCGCTCTCGCGCTGTTTCATTCATTCCCTGATTCGCCACTCTTGCGCTGTTTCACTCATTCTCTGATTCGCCACTCTCGCGCTGTTTTACCCGTTCTCTCTGATTCTCCACTCTCCCGCTGTTTTACCTGTTCTCTCTGATTCTCTGCCCTCGCGCTATTTTACCCGTTCTCCGCTCTTGCACTGTTTTACCCATTCTCACTGATTCTCCCCTCTTGCATTGTTTTACTCGTTCTCTGATTCTCCACTCTCCCACTGTTTTACCCGTTCTCTCTGCTTCTCTGTTCGCACGCTGTTTAACCCTTCTCGCTGACCCTCCACTCTCGTACGGTTTTACTTGTTCTCTCATTCTCCACTCTCGCGCTGTTTCACCCATTCTCTCTGATTCTCCACTCTCACGCCGTTTTACCTGTTCTCCACTCTCGTGCTGTTTCACCTGTCATCTCTGATTCTCCCCTCTTGTGCTGTTTTACCTGTTCTCTCTGATTCTCTGCTCTCGCACTATTTTACCAGTTCTCCGCTCTTGCACTGTTTTACCCATTCTCCCTGATTCTCCACTCTCGTACGGTTTTACCCGTTGTCTCTGTTTCTCCCTTTTTGCACTGTTTTACCTGTTAACTCTGATTCTCCACTCTCCCGCTGTTTTACACGTTCTCTGCTCTAGCATTATCTTACCCGTTCTCTGACTCTCCACTCTCGCGCTGTTTCACCCGTTCTCTCTGATTCTCCACTCTTCGGCTGTTTTACCCGTTCTCTCTGGTTTTCCACTGTCACGCTGTTTTACCCATTCTCTGATTCTCCACTCTCGGGCTGTTTTACCTGTTCTCTCTGAATCTCAACTCTCACGCTGTTTACCCGTTCTGTGATTCTAACCCTCACACTATTTCACCCATTCTCTGATTCTCCACTCTTCGGCTGTTTTACCCGTTCTCTCTGGTTTTCCACTGTCACGCTGTTTTACCCGTTCTCTCTGATTCTCCACTCTCCTGCTGTTTTACCTGTTCTCGCTGATTCTCCACTCTCACGCTGTTTTACCCGTTCTCTCTGATTCACAACTCTCACGCTGTTTTACCTGTTCTCTCTGATTCTTCACTCTCACGCTGTTTTACTCGTTCTGTGATTGTCACTCTCACACTGTTTCACCCTTTCTCTGATTCACCACTCTCGCGCTGTTTTATCTGTTCTCTGATTCTCCACTCTCGCGCCGTTTTACTCGTTCTCTCTGATTCTCCACTCTCCCGCTTTTTCACCCACTCTCTCTGATTCTCCACTCTCGCGCTGTTTCATCCATTCTGATTCACCACTCTTGCGCTGTTTCCCCCATTCTCACTGATTCTGCACTCTTGCGCTGTTTTACCCGTTCTCTCTGATTCTCCACTCTCACGCTGTTTTACCTGTTCTCTCTGATTCTCTGCTTTCGCGCTGTTTTACCCGTTCTCCGATTCTCCATTCCCCGCTGTTTTACCCATTCTCTCTGATTCTCCACTCTCGCGCTGTCGCATCCATTCTCTGATTCGCCACTCTTGAGCTGTTTCACCCGTTCTCTCTGATTCTCCACTCTCACGCTGTTTTACCTGTTCTCTCTGATTCTCTGCTCTCGCACTGTTTTACCATTCTCCGTTTCTCCATTCCCCGCTGTTTTACCCGTTCTCTCTGATTCTCTGCCCTTGCACTATTTTACCCATTCTCCGCTCTTGCACTGTTTTACCTGTTCTCTCTGATTCTCCCCTCTTGCGTTATTTTACCCGTTCTCTCTGATTCTCCACTCTCCCGCTGTTTTACCCGTTCTCTCTGCTTCTCTGTTCGCACGCTGTTTTACCCTTCTTACTGACTCTCCACTCTCGCACGGTTTTACTTGTTCTCTCTGATTCTCCACTCTCGCACTGTTTCACCCATTCTCTCTGATTCTCCACTCTTCGGCAGTTTTACCCGTTCTCTCTGGTTTTCCACTGTCACGCTGTTTTACTCATTCTCTGATTCTCCACTTTCACGCTGTTTTACCTGTTCTCTCTGATTCTCTACTCTCACGCTGTTTTACCCGTTCTCTCTGATTCGCTGTTCTCGCACTGTTTTACCCGTTCTCTCTGATTCTCCACTCTGACGCTGTTTTACCCTTTCTCTCTGATTCTCCACTCTCCCGCTGTTTTACCTGTTCTCTGTGATTCTCACTCTCACACTATTTCACCCATTCTCTGATTCACCACCCTCGCGCTGTTTCACCCATTCTCTCTGATTCTCCACTCTCGCGCTGTTTCATCCATTCCCTGATTCGCCACTCTTGCGTTGTTTAACCCATTCTCTCTGATTAGCCACTCTCGCGCTGTTTTACCCGTTCTGATTCTCCACTCTTACGCTGTTTTACCTGTTCTCTCTGATTCTCTGCTCTCGTGCTGTTTTACCGTTCTCCGATTCTCCATTCCCCGCTGTATTACCCGTTCTCTCTGATTCTCTGCCCTCGCGCTATTTTACCCGTTCTCCGCTCTTGCACTGTTTTACCCGTTCTCACTGATTCTCACCTCTTGCGTTGTTTTACCCGTTCTCTGATTCTCCACTCTCCCACTGTTTTACCCGTTCTCTCTGCTTCTCTGTTCGCACGCTGTTTTACCCTTCTCGCTGACCCTCCACTCTCGTACGGTTTTACTTGTTCTCTCTGACTCTCCACTCTCGCGCTATTTCACCCATTCTCTGATTCACCACTCTCGCGCTGTTTCACCCATTCTCTCTGATTCTCCACTCTCGCGCTTTTTCACCCATTCTCTCTACTTTCCACTCTCGCGCTGTTTCATCCATTCCCTGATTCGCCACTCTTGCGCTGTTTCACCCATTCTCTCTGATTCGCCACTCTCGCGCTGTTTTATCCGTTCTCTCTGATTCTCCACTCTAGCGCTGTTTCACCCGTTCTCGCTGGTTTTCCACTGTCACGCTGTTTTATCCATTCTCTGATTCTCCACTCTCGTGCTATTTTACCCATTCTCACTGATTCTCTGTTCTCGCACTGTTTTACCCGTTCTCTCTGATTCTCCACTCTCACGCTGTTTAACCCTTTCTCTCTGATTCTCCACTCTCCCGCTGTTTTACCTGTTCTCTGTGATTCTCACTCTCACACTATTTCACCCATTCTCTGATTCACCACTCTCGCGCTGTTTCACCCATTCTCTCTGATTCTCCACTCTCGCGCTTTTTCACCCATTCTCTCTACTTTCCACTCTCGCGCTGTTTCATCCATTCCCTGATTCGCCACTCTTGCGCTGTTTCACCCATTCTCTCTGATTCGCCACTCTCGCTCTGTTTTACCCGTTCTCTCTGATTCTCCACTCTAGCGCTGTTTCACCCGTTCTCGCTGGTTTTCCACTGTCACGCTGTTTTATCCATTCTCTGATTCTCCACTCTCGTGCTATTTTACCCATTCTCACTGATTCTCTGTTCTCGCACTGTTTTACCCGTTCTCTCTGATTCTCCACTCTCACGCTGTTTTACCCGTTCTCTCTCATTCTCCACTCTCCCGCTGTTTTACCTGTTCTCTCTGATTCTTCACTCTCACGCTGTTTTACCCGTTCTGTGATTGTCACTCTCACACTGTTTCACCCTTTCTCTGATTCACCACTCTCGCGCTGTTTTATCTGTTCACTGATTCTCCACTCTCGCGCCGTTTTACCCGTTCTCTCTGATTCTCCACTCTCCCGCTTTTTCACCCACTCTCTCTGATTCTCCACTCTCGCGCTGTTTCATCCATTCTGATTCACCACTCTTGCGCTGTTTCCCCCATTCTCACTGATTCTGCACTCTTGCGCTGTTTTACCCGTTCTCTCTGATTCTCCACTCTCACGCTGTTTTACCCGTTCCCACTGATTCTCCACTCTCACGCTGTTTTACCTGTTCTCTCTGATTCTCTGCTTTCGCGCTGTTTTACCCGTTCTCCGATTCTCCATTCCCCGCTGTTTTACCCATTCTCTCTGATTCTCCACTCTCCCGCCGTTTTACCCGTCTCCACTCTCGTGCTGTTTTACCTGTTATCTCTGATTCTCCCCTCTTGTGCTGTTTAACCCGTTCTCTGTGATTCTCCGTTCTCGCACTGTTTTACCCGTTCTCCGCTCTTGCACTGTTTTACCCACTCTCCCTGATTCTCCTCTCTCTCGCTGATTTTCCCATTCTCTCTGAATCGCCGGTCTCGCGTTCTTTTACCTATTCTCCCTGATTCTCCGCTCTCGCGCTGTTTTTACCCATTCTCTGATTCTCCACTCTCCCGCTGTTTTACCTGTTCTCTCTGATTCGCCACTCTCGTGCAGTTTCACCCTTCTATTTGATTCTCCCGTCTCCCCGTTTTACCTCTTTCCTCTGATTCTGCACTCTCCCGCTGTTTTACCTGTTCTCTCTGATTCTCCACACTCGCGCAGTTTTACCCGTTCTAATTCTCTGATCCAGTGCCGCTTTACCCGTTCTCTCCGATTCTCCACTCTCGCACAGTTTGACTCGTTCTCTCTGATTCTCCACTCTTGCGCTTTTTCACCCATTCTCTCTGATTCTCCACTCTTGCGCTGTTTCACTGGTTCTCTCCGATTCTCCACTCTCGCGCTGTTTCACTCGTTCTCTCATTCTCCACTCTTGCGCTTTTTCACCCATTCTCTCTGATTCTCGACTTTCGCGCTGTTTCACCCATTCTCTCTGATTCTCCACTCTCGCGCTCTTTTACCCGTTCTCTCTGATTCTCCACTCTCGCGCTGTTTTACCCATTCTCTGATTCTCCACTCTCGCGCTGTTTTACCTGTTCTCTCTGATTCTCCCCTTTGCGTTGTTTTACCCGTTCTCTCTGATTCTCCACTCTCCTGCTGTTTTACCTGTTCTCTCTGCTTCTCTGTTCGCACGCTGATTTACCCTTCTCGCTGACTCTCCACTCTCGCACGGTTTTACTAGTTCTCTCTGATTTTCCACTCTCGCGCTGTTTTACCCGTTCTCTCTGATTCTCCACTCTTCGGCTGTTTTACACGTTCTCTCTGGTTTTCCACTGTCACGCTGTTTTACCCGGTCTCTCTGATTCTCCACTCTCCTGCTGTTTTACCTGTTCTCACTGATTCTCCACTCTCACGCTGTTTTACCCGTTCCCTCTGATTCTCTGTTCTCGCACTGTTTTACCCGTTCTCTCTGATTCACAACTCTCACGCTGTTTTACCTGTTCTCTCTGATTCTCCACTGACGTTGTTTTACCCGTTCTCTGTGATTCTCACTCTCACACTATTTCACTCATTCTCTGATTCGCCACTCTTGCGCTGTTTCACCCAATCTCTCTGATTCTCCACTCTCGCGCTGTTTTACCCGTTCTCTCTGATTCTCCACTCTAGCGCTGTTTCACCCGTTCTCTCTGATTCTCCACTCTCACGCTGTTTTACCTGTTCTCTCTGATTCTCTGCTCTCGCACTGTTTTACCCATTCTCCGTTTCTCCATTCCCCGCTGTTTTACCCGTTCTCTCTGATTCTCTGCCCTTGCACTATTTTACCCGTTCTCCGCTCTGTTCTCTCTGATTCTCCCCTCTTGCGTTATTTTACCCGTTCTCTCTGATTCTCCACTCTCCCGCTGTTTTACCCGTTCTCTCTGCTTCTCTGTTCGCACGCTGTTTTACCCTTCTTACTGACTCTCCACTCTCGCACGGTTTTACTTGTTCTCTCTGATTATCCACTCTCGCACTGTTTCACCCATTCTCTCTGATTCTCCACTCTTCGGCTGTTTTACCCGTTCTCTCTGGTTTTCCACTGTCACGCTGTTTTACTCATTCTCTGATTCTCCACTTTCACGCTGTTTTACCCTTTCTCTCTGATTCTCCACTCTCACGCTGTTTTACCCGTTCTCTCTGATTCTCTGTTCTCGCACTGTTTTACCCGTTCTCTCTGATTCTCCACTCTCACGCTGTTTTACCCTTTCTCTCTGATTCTCCACTCTCCCGCTGTTTTACCTGTTCTCTGTGATTCTCACTCTCACACTATTTCACCCATTCTCTGATTCACCACTCTCGCGCTGTTTCACCCATTCTCTGATTCTCCACTCTCGCGCTTTTTCACCCATTCTCTCTACTTTCCACTCTCGCACTGTTTCATCCATTCCCTGATTCGCCACTCTTGCGCTGTTTCACCCATTCTCTCTGATTTGCCACTCTCGCGCTGTTTTACCCGTTCTCTCTGATTCCCTACTCTCACGCTGTTTTACCCGTTCTCTCTGATTCTCCACTCTCGTGCTGTTTTATCCATTCTCTGATTCACCACTCTCGCACTGTTTCACCCGTTCTGATTCTCCACTCTCACGCTGTTTTACCCATTCTCTCTGATTCTCTGTTCTCGCACTGTTTTACCCGTTCTCTCTGATTCTCCACTCTCACGCTGTTTTACCCGTTCTCTCTCATTCTCCACTCTCCCGCTGTTTTACCTGTTCTCTCTGATTCTTCACTCTCACGCTGTTTTACTCGTTCTGTGATTGTCACTCTCACACTGTTTCACCCTTTCTCTGATTCACCACTCTCGCGCTGTTTTATCTGTTCTCTGATTCTCCACTCTCGCGCCGTTTTACCCGTTCTCTCTGATTCTCCACTCTCCCGCTTTTTCACCCACTCTCTCTGATTCTCCACTCTCGCGCTGTTTCATCCATTCTGATTCACCACTCTTGCGCTGTTTCCCCCATTCTCACTGATTCTGCACTCTTGCGCTGTTTTACCCGTTCTCTCTGATTCTCCACTCTCACGCTGTTTTACCCGTTCTTACTGATTCTCCACTCTCACGCTGTTTTACCTGTTCTCTCTGATTCTCTGCTTTCGCGTTGTTTTACCCGTTCTCCGATTCTCCATTCCCCGCTGTTTTACCCATTCTCTCTGATTCTCTGCCCTCGCGCTAATTTACCCGTTCTCCGCTCTTGCACTGTTTTACCCGTTCACTCTGATTCACCCCTACTGCGTTGTTTTACCCATTCTCTCTGATTCTCCACTCTCCCGCTGTTTTACCCGTTCTCTCTGCTTCTCTGTTTGCACGCTGTTTTACCCTTCTCGCTGAATCTCCACTCTCGCACGGTTTTACTTGTTCTCTCTGATTCTCCACTCTTCGGCTGTTTTACCCGTTTTCTCTGGTTTTCCATTGTCACGCTGTTTTACCCGTTCTCTGATTCTCCACTCTCGCACTGTTTTACCCATTCTCTCTGATTCTCTGTTCTCGCACTGTTTTACTCATTCTGTGTGATGCTCCGCTCTTGCACTAATGTACCCATTTTCTGCTCTCGCGCTATTTTACTTGTTCTCTCTGACTCTCCATCTCGTGCTGTTTTACCCATTCTCCGATTCTCCATTCCCCCGCTGTTTTACCCATTCTCTCTAATTCTCCACTCTCGCGCCGTTTTACCCGTCTCCACTCTCGTGCTGTTTTACCTGTTATCTCTGATTCTCCCCTCTTGTGCTGTTTTACCCGTTCTGATTCTCCGTTCTCGCACTGTTTTACCCGTTCTCCGCTCTCGCGCTGTTTCATTCATTCCCTGATTCGCCACTCTTGCGCTGTTTCACTCATTCTCTGATTCGCCACTCTCGCGCTGTTTTACCCGTTCTCTCTGATTCTCCACTCTCCCGCTGTTTTACCTGTTCTCTCTGATTCTCTGTCCTCGCGCTATTTTACCCGTTCTCCGCTCTTGCACTGTTTTACCCATTCTCACTGATTCTCCCCTCTTGCATTGTTTTACTCGTTCTCTGATTCTCCACTCTCCCACTGTTTTACCCGTTCTCTCTGCTTCTCTGTTCGCACGCTGTTTAACCCTTCTCGCTGACCCTCCACTCTCGTACGGTTTTACTTGTTCTCTCATTCTCCACTCTCGCGCTGTTTCACCCATTCTCTCTGATTCTCCACTCTCACGCCGTTTTACCTGTTCTCCACTCTCGTGCTGTTTCACCTGTCATCTCTGATTCTCCCCTCTTGTGCTGTTTTACCTGTTCTCTCTGATTCTCTGCTCTCGCACTATTTTACCAGTTCTCCGCTCTTGCACTGTTTTACCCATTCTCCCTGATTCTCCACTCTCGTACGGTTTTACCCGTTGTCTCTGTTTCTCCCTTTTTGCACTGTTTTACCTGTTAACTCTGATTCTCCACTCTCCCGCTGTTTTACACGTTCTCTGCTCTAGCATTATCTTACCCGTTCTCTGACTCTCCACTCTCGCGCTGTTTCACCCGTTCTCTCTGATTCTCCACTCTTCGGCTGTTTTACCCGTTCTCTCTGGTTTTCCACTGTCACGCTGTTTTACCCATTCTCTGATTCTCCACTCTCGGGCTGTTTTACCTGTTCTCTCTGAATCTCAACTCTCACGCTGTTTTACCCGTTCTGTGATTCTAACCCTCACACTATTTCACCCATTCTCTGATTCACCACTCTCACGCTGTTTCATCCGTTCTCTCTGATTCTCCACTCTTCGGCTGTTTTACCCGTTCTCTCTGGTTTTCCACTGTCACGCTGTTTTACCCGGTCTCTCTGATTCTCCACTCTCCTGCTGTTTTACCTGTTCTCGCTGATTCTCCACTCTCACGCTGTTTTACCCGTTCCCTCTGATTCTCTGTTCTCGCACTGTTTTACCCGTTCTCTCTGATTCACAACTCTCACGCTGTTTTACCTGTTCTCTCTGATTCTTCACTCTCACGCTGTTTTACTCGTTCTGTGATTGTCACTCTCACACTGTTTCACCCTTTCTCTGATTCACCACTCTCGCGCTGTTTTATCTGTTCTCTGATTCTCCACTCTCGCGCCGTTTTACTCGTTCTCTCTGATTCTCCACTCTCCCGCTTTTTCACCCACTCTCTCTGATTCTCCACTCTCGCGCTGTTTCATCCATTCTGATTCACCACTCTTGCGCTGTTTCCCCCATTCTCACTGATTCTGCACTCTTGCGCTGTTTTACCCGTTCTCACTGATTCTCCACTCTCACGCTGTTTTACCTGTTCTCTCTGATTCTCTGCTTTCGCGCTGTTTTACCCGTTCTCCGATTCTCCATTCCCCGCTGTTTTACCCATTCTCTCTGATTCTCCACTCTCCCACCGTTTTACCCGTCTCCACTCTCGTGCTGTTTTACCTTTTATCTCTGATTCTCCCCTCTTGAGCTGTTTTACCCGTTCTCTGTGATTCTCCGTTCTCGCACTGTTTTACCCGTTCTCCGCTCTTGCACTGTTTTACCCACTCTCCCTGATTCTCCACTCTCGCGCTGTCGCATCCATTCTCTGATTCGCCACTCTTGAGCTGTTTCACCCGTTCTCTCTGATTCTCCACTCTCACGCTGTTTTACCTGTTCTCTCTGATTCTCTGCTCTCGCACTGTTTTACCCATTCTCCATTTCTCCATTCCCCGCTGTTTTACCCGTTCTCTCTGATTCTCTGCCCTTGCACTATTTTACCCGTTCTCCGCTCTTGCACTGTTTTACCTGTTCTCTCTGATTCTCCCCTCTTGCGTTATTTTACCCGTTCTCTCTGATTCTCCACTCTCCCGCTGTTTTACCCGTTCTCTCTGCTTCTCTGTTCGCACGCTGTTTTACCCTTCTTACTGACTCTCCACTCTCGCACGGTTTTACTTGTTCTCTCTGATTCTCCACTCTCGCACTGTTTCACCCATTCTCTCTGATTCTCCACTCTTCGGCAGTTTTAACCGTTCTCTCTGGTTTTCCACTGTCACGCTGTTTTACTCATTCTCTGATTCTCCACTTTCACGCTGTTTTACCTGTTCTCTCTGATTCTCCACTCTCACGCTGTTTTACCCGTTCTCTCTGATTCACTGTTCTTGCACTGTTTTACCCGTTCTCTCTGATTCTCCACTCTGACGCTGTTTTACCCTTTCTCTCTGATTCTCCACTCTCCCGCTGTTTTACCTGTTCTCTGTGATTCTCACTCTCACACTATTTCACCCATTCTCTGATTCACCACTCTCGCGCTGTTTCACCCATTCTCTCTGATTCTCCACTCTCGCGCTGTTTCATCCATTCCCTGATTCGCCACTCTCGCGCTGTTTTACCCGTTCTCTCTGATTCTCTACTCTCACGCTGTTTTACCCGTTCTCTCTGATTCTCCACTCTCGTGCTGTTTTATCCATTCTCTGATTCTCCACTCTCGCACTGTTTCACCCGTTCTGATTCTCCACTCTTACGCTGTTTTACCTGTTCTCTCTGATTCTCTGCTCTCGTGCTGTTTTACCGTTCTCCGATTCTCCATTCCCCGCTGTATTACCCGTTCTCTCTGATTCTCTGCCCTCGCGCTATTTTACCCGTTCTCCGCTCTTGCACTGTTTTACCCGTTCTCACTGATTCTCACCTCTTGCGTTGTTTTACCCGTTCTCTGATTCTCCACTCTCCCACTGTTTTACCCGTTCTCTCTGCTTCTCTGTTCGCACGCTGTTTTACCCTTCTCGCTGACCCTCCACTCTCGTACGGTTTTACTTGTTCTCTCTGACTCTCCACTCTCGCGCTGTTTCACCCGTTCTCTCTGACTCTCCAATCTCGCGCTGTTTCACCAGTTCTCTCTGATTCTCCACTCTCGCGCCGTTTTACCTGTTCTCCACTCTCATGCTGTTTCACCTGTTTCCTCTGATTCTCCCCTCTTGTGCTGTTTCACCCGTTCTCTCTGATTCTCTGCTCTCGCACTATTTTACCAGTTCTCCGCTCTTGCACTGGTTTACCCATTCTCCCTGATTCTCCACTCTCGTACGGTTTTACCTGTTGTCTCTGATTCTCCCCTTTTGCACTGTTTTACCCTTTAACTCTGATTCTCCACTCTCCCGCTGTTTTACACGTTCTCTGCTCTAGCAGTATCTTACCTGTTCTCTGACTCTCCACTCTCGCGCTGTTTCACCCGTTCTCTCTGATTCTCCACTCTTCGGCTGTTTTACCCGTTCTCTCTGGTTTTCCACTGTCACGCTGTTTTACTCATTCTCTGATTCTCCACTCTCGTGCTGTTTTACCCATTCTCTCTGATTCTCCACTCTCGGGCTGTTTTACCTGTTCTCTCTGAATCTCAACTCTCACGCTGTTTTACCCGTTCTGTGATTCTCACCCTCACACTGTTTCACCCATTCTCTGATTCACCACTCTCGCGCTATTTCATCCGTTCTCTCTGATTTTCCACTCTCGCGCTGTTTTACCCATTCTCTGATTCTCCACTCTCGCGCTGTTTTACCTGTTCTCTCTGATTCTCCCCATTGCGTTGTTTTACCCGTTCTCTCTGATTCTCCACTCTCCTGCTGTTTTACCTGTTCTCTCTGCTTCTCTGTTCGCACGCTGATTTACCCTTCTCGCTGACTCTCCACTCTCGCACGGTTTTACTTGTTCTCTCTGACTCTCCACTCTCGCGCTGTTTCACCCGTTCTCTCTGATTCTCCACTCTTCGGCTGTTTTACACGTTCTCTCTGGTTTTCCACTGTCACGCTGTTTTACCCGGTCTCTCTGATTCTCCACTCTCCTGCTGTTTTACCTGTTCTCACTGATTCTCCACTCTCACGCTGTTTTACCCGTTCCCTCTGATTCTCTGTTCTCGCACTGTTTTACCCGTTCTCTCTGATTCACAACTCTCACGCTGTTTTACCTGTTCTCTCTGATTCTCCACTGACGTTGTTTTACCCGTTCTCTGTGATTCTCACTCTCACACTATTTCACTCATTCTCTGATTCGCCACTCTTGCGCTGTTTCACCCAATCTCTCTGATTCTCCACTCTCGCGCTGTTTCACCCGTTCTCTCTGATTCTCCACTCTCACGCTGTTTTACCTGTTCTCTCTGATTCTCTGTTCTCGCACTGTTTTACCCGTTCTCCGCTCTCGCGCTGTTTCATTCATTCCCTGATTCGCCACTCTTGCGCTGTTTCACTCATTCTCTGATTCGCCACTCTCGCGCTGTTTTACCCGTTCTCTCTGATTCTCCACTCTCCCGCTGTTTTACCCGTTCTCTCTGATTCTCTGCCCTCGCGCTATTTTACCCGTTCTCCGCTCTTGCACTGTTTTACCCATTCTCACTGATTCTCCCCTCTTGCATTGTTTTACTCGTTCTCTGATTCTCCACTCTCCCACTGTTTTACCCGTTCTCTCTGCTTCTCTGTTCGCACGCTGTTTAACCCTTCTCGCTGACCCTCCACTCTCGTACGGTTTTACTTGTTCTCTCATTCTCCACTCTCGCGCTGTTTCACCCATTCTCTCTGATTCTCCACTCTCACGCCGTTTTACCTGTTCTCCACTCTCGTGCTGTTTCACCTGTTATCTCTGATTCTCCCCTCTTGTGCTGTTTTACCTGTTCTCTCTGATTCTCTGCTCTCGCACTATTTTACCAGTTCTCCGCTCTTGCACTGTTTTACCCATTCTCCCTGATTCTCCACTCTCGTACGGTTTTACCCGTTGTCTCTGTTTCTCCCTTTTTGCACTGTTTTACCTGTTAACTCTGATTCTCCACTCTCCCGCTGTTTTACACGTTCTCTGCTCTAGCATTATCTTACCCGTTCTCTGACTCTCCACTCTCGCGCTGTTTCACCCGTTCTCTCTGATTCTCCACTCTTCGGCTGTTTTACCAGTTCTCTCTGGTTTTCCACTGTCACGCTGTTTTACCCATTCTCTGATTCTCCACTCTCGGGCTGTTTTACCTGTTCTCTCTGAATCTCAACTCTCACGCTGTTTTACCCGTTCTGTGATTCTAACCCTCACACTATTTCACCCATTCTCTGATTCACCACTCTCACGCTGTTTCATCCGTTCTCTCTGATTCTCCACTCTTCGGCTGTTTTACCCGTTCTCTCTGGTTTTCCACTGTCACGCTGTTTTACCCGTTCTCTCTGATTCTCCACTCTCCTGCTGTTTTACCTGTTCTCGCTGATTCTCCACTCTCACGCTGTTTTACCCGTTCCCTCTGATTCTCTGTTCTCGCACTGTTTTACCCGTTCTCTCTGATTCACAACTCTCACGCTGTTTTACCTGTTCTCTCTGATTCTTCACTCTCACGCTGTTTTACTCGTTCTGTGACTGTCACTCTCACACTGTTTCACCCTTTCTCTGATTCACCACTCTCGCGCTGTTTTATCTGTTCTCTGATTCTCCACTCTCGCGCCGTTTTACTCGTTCTCTCTGATTCTCCACTCTCCCGCTTTTTCACCCACTCTCTCTGATTCTCCACACTCGCGCTGTTTCATCCATTCTGATTCACCACTCTTGCGCTGTTTCCCCCATTCTCACTGATTCTGCACTCTTGCGCTGTTTTACCCGTTCTCTCTGATTCTCCACTCTCACGCTGTTTTACCTGTTCTCTCTGATTCTCTGCTTTCGCGCTGTTTTACCCGTTCTCCGATTCTCCATTCCCCGCTGTTTTACCCATTCTGTCTGATTCTCCACTCTCCCACCGTTTTACCCGTCTCCACTCTCGTGCTGTTTTACCTTTTATCTCTGATTCTCCCCTCTTGAGCTGTTTTACCCGTTCTCTGTGATTCTCCGTTCTCGCACTGTTTTACCCGTTCTCCGCTCTTGCACTGTTTTACCCACTCTCCCTGATTCTCCACTCTCGCGCTGTCGCATCCATTCTCTGATTCGCCACTCTTGAGCTGTTTCACCCGTTCTCTCTGATTCTCCACTCTCACGCTGTTTTACCTGTTCTCTCTGATTCTCTGCTCTCGCACTGTTTTACCCATTCTCCATTTCTCCATTCCCCGCTGTTTTACCCGTTCTCTCTGATTCTCTGCCCTTGCACTATTTTACCCGTTCTCCGCTCTTGCACTGTTTTACCTGTTCTCTCTGATTCTCCCCTCTTGCGTTATTTTACCCGTTCTCTCTGATTTTCCACTCTCCCGCTGTTTTACCCGTTCTCTCTGCTTCTCTGTTCGCACGCTGTTTTACCCTTCTTACTGACTCTCCACTCTCGCACGGTTTTACTTGTTCTCTCTGATTCTCCACGCCCGCACTGTTTCACCCATTCTCTCTGATTCTCCACTCTTTGGCAGTTTTACCCGTTCTCTCTGGTTTTCCACTGTCACGCTGTTTTACTCATTCTCTGATTCTCCACTTTCACACTGTTTTACCTGTTCTCTCTGATTCTCCACTCTCACGCTGTTTTACCCGTTCTCTCTGATTCGCTGTTCTTGCACTGTTTTACCCGTTCTCTCTGATTCTCCACTCTGACGCTGTTTTACCCTTTCTCTCTGATTCTCCACTCTCCCGCTGTTTTACCTGTTCTCTGTGATTCTCACTCTCACACTATTTCACCCATTCTCTGATTCACCACTCTCGCGCTGTTTCACCCATTCTCTCTGATTCTCCACTCTCGCGCTGTTTCATCCATTCCCTGATTCGCCACTCTTGCGTTGTTTAACCCATTCTCTCTGATTAGCCACTCTCGCGCTGTTTTACCCGTTCTCTCTGATTCTCTACTCTCACGCTGTTTTACCCGTTCTCTCTGATTCTCTGCTTTCGCGCTGTTTTACCCGTTCTCCGATTCTCCATTCCCCGCTGTTTTACCCATTCTGTCTGATTCTCCACTCTCCCACCGTTTTACCCGTCTCCACTCTCGTGCTGTTTTACCTTTTATCTCTGATTCTCCCCTCTTGAGCTGTTTTACCCGTTCTCTGTGATTCTCCGTTCTCGCACTGTTTTACCCGTTCTCCGCTCTTGCACTGTTTTACCCACTCTCCCTGATTCTCCACTCTCGCGCTGTCGCATCCATTCTCTGATTCGCCACTCTTGAGCTGTTTCACCCGTTCTCTCTGATTCTCCACTCTCACGCTGTTTTACCTGTTCTCTCTGATTCTCTGCTCTCGCACTGTTTTACCCATTCTCCATTTCTCCATTCCCCGCTGTTTTACCCGTTCTCTCTGATTCTCTGCCCTTGCACTATTTTACCCGTTCTCCGCTCTTGCACTGTTTTACCTGTTCTCTCTGATTCTCCCCTCTTGCGTTATTTTACCCGTTCTCTCTGATTTTCCACTCTCCCGCTGTTTTACCCGTTCTCTCTGCTTCTCTGTTCGCACGCTGTTTTACCCTTCTTACTGACTCTCCACTCTCGCACGGTTTTACTTGTTCTCTCTGATTCTCCACGCCCGCACTGTTTCACCCATTCTCTCTGATTCTCCACTCTTTGGCAGTTTTACCCGTTCTCTCTGGTTTTCCACTGTCACGCTGTTTTACTCATTCTCTGATTCTCCACTTTCACACTGTTTTACCTGTTCTCTCTGATTCTCCACTCTCACGCTGTTTTACCCGTTCTCTCTGATTCGCTGTTCTTGCACTGTTTTACCCGTTCTCTCTGATTCTCCACTCTGACGCTGTTTTACCCTTTCTCTCTGATTCTCCACTCTCCCGCTGTTTTACCTGTTCTCTGTGATTCTCACTCTCACACTATTTCACCCATTCTCTGATTCACCACTCTCGCGCTGTTTCACCCATTCTCTCTGATTCTCCACTCTCGCGCTGTTTCATCCATTCCCTGATTCGCCACTCTTGCGTTGTTTAACCCATTCTCTCTGATTAGCCACTCTCGCGCTGTTTTACCCGTTCTCTCTGATTCTCTACTCTCACGCTGTTTTACCCGTTCTCTCTGATTCTTCACTCTCGCACTGTTTCACCCGTTCTGATTCTCCACTCTTACGCTGTTTTACCTGTTCTCTCTGATTCTCTGCTCTCGTGCTGTTTTACCGTTCTCCGATTCTCCATTCCCCGCTGTATTACCCGTTCTCTCTGATTCTCTGCCCTCGCGCTATTTTACCCGTTCTCCGCTCTTGCACTGTTTTACCCGTTCTCACTGATTCTCACCTCTTGCGTTGTTTTACCCGTTCTCTGATTCTCCACTCTCCCACTGTTTTACCCGTTCTCTCTGCTTCTCTGTTCGCACGCTGTTTTACCCTTCTCGCTGACCCTCCACTCTCGTACGGTTTTACTTGTTCTCTCTGACTCTCCACTCTCGCGCTGTTTCACCCGTTCTCTCTGATTCTCCACTCTCGCGCTGTTTTACCCATTCTCTGATTCTCCACTCTCGCGCTGTTTTACCTGTTCTCTCTGATTCTTCCCCTTTGCGTTGTTTTACCCGTTCTCTCTGATTCTCCACTCTCCTGCTGTTTTACCTGTTCTCTCTGCTTCTCTGTTCGCACGCTGATTTACCCTTCTCGCTGACTCTCCACTCTCGCACGGTTTTACTAGTTCTCTCTGATTTTCCACTCTCGCGCTGTTTTACCCGTTCTCTCTGATTCTCCACTCTTCGGCTGTTTTACACGTTCTCTCTGGTTTTCCACTGTCACGCTGTTTTACCCGGTCTCTCTGATTCTCCACTCTCCTGCTGTTTTACCTGTTCTCACTGATTCTCCACTCTCACGCTGTTTTACCCGTTCCCTCTGATTCTTCACTCTCGCACTGTTTCACCCGTTCTGATTCTCCACTCTTACGCTGTTTTACCTGTTCTCTCTGATTCTCTGCTCTCGTGCTGTTTTACCGTTCTCCGATTCTCCATTCCCCGCTGTATTACCCGTTCTCTCTGATTCTCTGCTCTCGCACTATTTTACCAGTTCTCCGCTCTTGCACTGTTTTACCCATTCTCCCTGATTCTCCACTCTCGTACGGTTTTACCTGTTGTCTCTGATTCTCCCCTTTTGCACTGTTTTACCCTTTAACTCTGATTCTCCACTCTCCCGCTGTTTTACACGTTCTCTGCTCTAGCAGTATCTTACCTGTTCTCTGACTCTCCACTCTCGCGCTGTTTCACCCGTTCTCTCTGATTCTCCACTCTTCGGCTGTTTTACCCGTTCTCTCTGGTTTTCCACTGTCACGCTGTTTTACCC